>OX326951.1:11176075-13576075 GCA_946800315.1 Misopates orontium
CGGCTCTGCGATGAGCCATTGAATCACTAATGGTATTTGTTCCTAAGTATTTAGTGGTTCCCACAGACGGCGCCATTGATGTGGGGTATTTTCGTCTGGATACGTGTCCACTCTCCAATACTCCACATCACACTACTTCAGTTCCTCCTGGATGCTCAAGCAGCTTTTTAGTTCGGAACCTGCACTCAACACCAAACGTGAACTAAGCCGGTGCCTTCTCCGGCGAAGGCACTCCGACGCTCAAGTCAGACGGGTCAGAATATGAGATCTTGTTGAGCCAGGCAACAAGTCGAATGAACTGGTTAAAATAGGTCGAATGAGCAGAAAACAATAAGTCAAATGAGAAGGCCAAACAAGTCGAATGAACTGTGTCAAACAAGTCGAATAACACAGAACAAAATAACTCGAATGTATGCCAGAATAGGTCGAACTCGAGCTATTGATGAACAACTCGAATGAGCTTGAAGAATAGATCGAGGTCGACTTATATAACACTAACTTAGAGCTTAGAATAATGTAAAATGTAACATAGAATGAGGAATGAGATCCCTTTATATAGGCATAAGAGTCCTTACTCAGCTAGAAGTGCACTCCAAGTAGAACTGTGAGTTGAATAAGTCAAACTATGACTCTTATGGAATAGCTCGAATGACCTATGCCAAATAGCTCGAATGAACTGCTTAGTGGATAGCTCGAATGAACTAAAAACAGCTCGAGTTGGGCCTAGAACAACTCGAATTGGGCTTGTGAAATCCGAATTGAGCCTGAATAACTCGAAATTGGGCCTGCAAGGGCCTAATTTTGAGTTTTGCCTTAAATTGTAATTTTGCATTAAAAAATAATGGTGTTGTCGTGGCATAATATTCCGAAATACTCTCGTGATATGATATCGAATATTATGACGTGGCGATACCGAAATATGGTACATCAAACATCTTGATTTTCGGATGTATTCTCATTGGAACTTTAGAAATCACTCACTTTTCTTCTCTTGTTTGATTTTACTTATCATTCCAGTTGTGTTTTTCTTCCCTCCGACTCTGGTAGTTGTTATGGTATGTTGTGTTAATATGCAATTCACCACTTAAAACGCGCCAATCTTGTACACATACGCGGCTTGAACTATAAGGATTGAACTATTGGCGAGTGCACGAACCGAGGGACTGTCTGTGCTGCAGGCACGTCGCCTACTTCATAGTGAGGACACGAATAAAATAGATTTGAACGTTGTTAGAACTGAACCAAATAGGTGCGAATCAAGTACAGCACCACGTTAAGTGCTGACGGCTCAAGAAGGATTGGATGTGAAAAATGGTTATTTTAGTGATCTTTGATCTTCCTCCTGAAATGATCACCGAGAAGCACATGAAATTGATCTGTATGAGTGGTCTTGAATGTTTCTTGGACTTGATACATATAGGAAAATGAAGTAGTTTGTTGGATCAAAATATTCTTTTAAAGAGATCAGCTCGGAAAGCAAGCTGATTATTCATCTTTTTGAACAACCTCTGTGATATGAACATGTGCCTAGTCATCTTAAGCAACAAAATAAGTCTTCTTTACTCCAAGGCGAAAAACCAGCAAAACATATGCCTTTATGATCTTTAGCTGTGAATTAGAAAAACTATAAGTAAAAATAAAAGCAACAAAATGTAATTTCAAAGAAATGGTAGAGATTGTTATAGCTTATAATAAAGCTTTAAACTAAATGTTGACCTTGATAATTTTTGGCCAAAGAAAAGTGTAAAAGACCGCTATCCACCCGACTGGATTCCTCCAGAAACCCAGCGTAACATACCTTTCGATCCTGTTTTACAGGAAATAGGCAACTTTCTTTTTTGGATCAATTTTTTCTTCCATTCTCACTCTTTCATTAGTCACTGTAGTCATTTGCTTTTTTTATATGATTAGTCACTTTTTTAAGGAGTGAATTGCCAAACTAACACTCTTGTGAAAAATAATTCCCAAAGTAACACTCTTGAAAAAGTAATTCCCTAAACAACACTTAAAAACAAGATATTCTCTATTTTAACCTTTGTCTTTTATGAAATAATGTCCAAAATAACTCTAAATTACATGTAATACATATACACAGACATACAACTTGTGTATTTTAAAAAAGAAAATATATGAAAACATTTAAGTCTCTATTCAATTAAATATTAATTAAAAAGAAAAAGAAAAAAAAAAGAATATTCATCTTCTTCGAGCAACCCACCCCCACTCCATAACACCCAAGAGACCAACTCCATGTAGAGCAACACCAAGACCCCATTACAATGGATCTATAATTCTATTCCGAATCACCGCGCATGATTGAGGCCACGACGAGGGGAGATTCTGCCACCATAACTAGGCCAGAGAACTTTCTACGAATTGAAGAACCAAAACTACAGGGACTTTTTTTGATTTTCTTTTTATTAACTAATTAAAATAGAAAGAGGAAACTGAAAAGTGAATGTGTGTTGTTCGGGGGAACCAATTTGAAAAGACGGAATTGTTTTGTGATTGGGAATCGAATTGAGGAATTTGACGAGTGATAATGATTGGAGGTGAAAATTAGGGTCATTTGCTGATTTCGGGAACTGTCTTAAACTCCGACGAATGAGGCAGGTGTGTGTGGGTGGGGGTGGGGGGGGGGGGGGGGGGGGGCGGAAGAGGTTGGGCGAGGAAGACGATTCTATTTATTTTTTAGATCTAATTCATTTTTATATGATTTGTTATATATTTACAGAAAATATTAATTAATACATGAACCGTAATTTAGAGTTATTGGGCAAAGGTTAAAATGGAGAATATCTTGTTGAAAGTGTTATTTTGGGAATTACTTTTTTAAAAGTGTTACTTTGGGAATTATTTTTTCCAATAGCGTTAGTTTGGCAAGTCACTTGGTGTATCTAATGCTGCTCTATATATAGATCAATCTATAAGCCGTTTCTTCTCTGGTTCTTCCATGAAATTGAACATTAAATTATGATATCCTGCAAATGTTCAAAAGGGCCAGTCCTTCAAACTGAAAACAGAATCTCCTCATGCAAATATTCAAATTACAGCAAAAACAAGGGTCAATTGCGTTAAACTCCCCAAATTATGTGCTCTGATGCAATGTCTCCCCTAACCTATCAAAGTGTACGACTTACTCCCTAATATATACTAATGTATGCGAATTGCCCCATGATGCCAAATCTAATAAACGAAAACATAGACACGTGTCTAAAATAAACTGTTGATCAAAGAATCGGGGGAAAAATTCACACAACTTTCAATAAGTTAGAGGGTAATTTGCACTTGTTAATAGGGTAGGAAGCACTTTGCTAAAGACACCATAATTTTGAGGGGTTTCACGCAATTGACCCAAACAACAAATCCGAGCCATCTAGAAGATTAAGTCAACATTTCACTTGAAAAAAGAAAGCAACTGAAAAATCCATTTCTTGGATTAGAAAACAAAACAAAATTTTACATTGTACAGATTCTATGAACACCTTAAAAATGTACATTTGAACCATCCAAACTTGCCCCGTAAGAGAAAAGTGATAGCGTTGAAAATCACATGGAATATATTGCTATCTTTCATTGCATGGGACATTGCTTACTTCGAAATTCTTCAGACAGCAATTCTCCAATGAGCTTCCGCAACCTCTCGGCTCCTGGACCAGGCCGAAACACCGAATCATCACCAATTAATGAGCAAGGATCCGCCCCATCTTCGGAGCTTCCTATGCACCAGCTCCCCGGAGCAAAACGGTTTGTTCGCCCAAGTAATTCTTTATCAATCTTGTCCAAGACTACATCATCCTTGTGGAACTTCCTAGCAAATGGGGCGCTGCTGTTTACCATTTTACTGAAATCTTTGATTGTTAATGACCTTGGGTGTTGCTTAGGAGGACTGTCCCATGCAATATAATGAAGATCATGACTTATAGCAGTGTGTCGAAACTCTTCAGTGTTGCAGATGACCGTGTGGAAATAGCCTTCGGGCGAGGAGACGAAGTTTGTATAATACATGAGGATTGTTCGGGGAAGGTTGTCCCACCCCCATATGCAGTATTCGACAAATGAGCGGGAGAGCATTACCCATGCTGAGCCTGTAAAAGATCCATAAGTTCAAGTAATATATTATTTAACAGCATCAATCATCCAAGAAAACATGGCTGAATTTGCAATTGGATTACAGTAACATCTCTTCTGTGCGTCTATTGATCCTGTTTAAATCATTATAACTTTAATTTATACGCTACTAGCACGGAAGGAAAGGTTAGTCATGACACAATGTATAGATGCAGTCGAGATTCTTCGTTTATCCGACACTCTTTTCTGGACCTCCCTTGTGCTTTTCATAACAAGGCTATCATCATCATTCAGGTTCAATTTCCAGAGAATATATTCTAAACTAAGCCAGTGGGAGTGTATGATTTGCACGAGCTTTAGTAGTGCAAATCCATGGCTCAAACAGGAAAAGAAGCACGATTCATGAAGAAACTCTATACATCTTAAAAGCACCAAGAGACTCCAGCTCTTTGTAGCTTATTGCAATATTTATTTTCATATTTAAGGGAGGGCTATCTGTATAGTTTTTGAAACATGTGAGGCGTTATAATTTGACTCCACATCATGTCAGGGGATTTCAGCATAATTCACCTTTTTTTAGAAAATTTGTTCCACAATGTCAGAAGTTCTTCTGTGCACCGTAACTACCACATGCATTACCAGACATTTTACACCTTCACTAACATCAACTTATTGAAATGAGACACTCACCAGTAAACAACTTGAAAGAGGTTGGTAGAGAGCGGCGTTGAGTAGTCCAGGCTATATCAGATTTTTTAGACAAGTAGAGACCTGGATCGATGATGATTGGCTTTGCTCTCTGGTTCCTGAAAACATAATGAGTCGAATATTAAAAACATGATACTTTACTTGTTCAAAACAAGCCAAAATACAAAACTTCTCACGTACAACTTCCACCCATAAATCTGCGTATGCTCGATGAAGTTGAGATCTTTAGAGAGATTTGACAAAACATAAAGCAGATCTGCAAAATTCAGAAGAGACAAGTTCAATTTTCAAAGACAATAAAAGAACCAAGATAGCATTATAATTTTTACTACCAGCGTGAAATAAAAAAACATTATCTCAAAATAAGAACTCTCACAGCATTTGCAGCAGAAATTGCAGAGAAGTTGGAACTGTGATTCTAACAAAGATAAGATTCCACAATAAGGTTATACCAAAGTTCAGGCGAAATCTGAGGATGAGATTGGACTGCGAGAAGAGACTCTACAACTGTGGTTTTAAATACATTCCTTGTATCAGGGTAGTAAACTCTTCCCAAAATTTTGAGAAGGAAAAAATATTACTAGGAATTTATATAAACAAGGTTATGCATGAGAGTATCAATAACCATGTTGTCACAAACTTAGTTTCTCATCCATATTAGTATTTCGACGAAGAACAAATAGATTAAAAGCATGTCAAAAAGAATGTGGATGACAGTCAAACCATAGGAAAATAATCAAAGAACATAGTTTTTCAGCAATTCCTGCATGTTTACAGATGATGATTAGTACCATACTAAAACTCTTGAAAATACTGATCCAGGGCAAAATATAGAGTACAATGACGACCAAAGAAAAATGTGGGTGAAGGTCATTTGAAAAACCATGTCAGTCAGAAAACTAATGAACACGATCTAGTCAACCGAAATGAGTGGAGAAAGAGAATTCATGAGTTCGACTCAACATGATTCACATTTGGTTCATATAGCATACTCGAGTTAATTGGTATTACAGACTTGGTTGAAGTACAAGATAATGATTATTCACAGGTTGCTACAAACCATTTCAACTGCTTAAAACAAGTAGATATCACTATTTGAAAAACAGCAGGATCTGATAGATTATCCCTCTAAATAAGTATACTCTTCTTTCAACAATAAGAGCATATTCTGTGCTAGCACTTTACCATTTGGTAAAGCATTAACGAATTCATAAATGCTCAGATAATCAATCTCAATGAATCGAAAACCCAAGAAAACCTCCAAATCTCTAGAGCAATTCTGCCAACTTTACCGTAACGGGGGTACCATTAAACCCCAATTATTCAGTTAATATAAGTAGAAACACTCAAACAAACCAACTATATAGGGACAGTATCACAACAGCTGCTTGAATGTAGCAAATGCAAAGAATTATAGAAGCCACATACTCCAACTTCAATCAGGGCTACAGTTTTATTCATTCCCAACATCATCCCTTTAAAGTTTTACAAAACCGTGTTACAATTACTACACTCAATTTCGTAGAACCTTGAATTCAGAAAGACAGATGACAACTTACTTAATTTTCAGAAAAATAACTTCTAAAAGTCTTGACCAAGGAAACTTTGATAGTTAGAAAATCAGAAATTTCATAATCGTAAACGCCTACGATAATCTCACTTCGAAACCTCTAGCTAATGATAATTAACACCAATCTTCTTCACAGAAGAAAAGCAATCAGTTAAAAAGTGTGTAACACAGAGAAAGCATACTGATCTATCTTCTCAGTTCCAAAAACCAATCTATATACATTTTTGCCTTGTTCAGAAGATGACTAAACATACATGAAATTAAAATCCACAAGTAACCACAGAAAAATTGCGATATTAAATATGACTATGAATGAAACTCAATGACTTTGGTAATACAAGAAGT
The DNA here is from genome assembly GCA_946800315.1 of Misopates orontium. Classification (NCBI taxonomy): domain Eukaryota; kingdom Viridiplantae; phylum Streptophyta; class Magnoliopsida; order Lamiales; family Plantaginaceae; genus Misopates; species Misopates orontium. The sequence continues at coordinate 11,182,770 of OX326951.1, forward strand.
AGATAACTGACCATCTTGCGTCATAAGAGGATAATCCGAAGCGCTGAGATTAATAAACCAGTCCCAACTCAAGCTTTCTTTCAATAAAATTGCTATCGCTTGGAGGGTACAAGCTATCATGGTAGGACCTTTGTATGTCACCAAATTGGATTGAGCCATTACACGCACATTCTCCACCTCGCTAAATGTCGGGTCATTCTTCACCGAAATTGTCAAATTTAACCTCTCCCTAGGCGGAGCCTCGAGATCCATGTGAAGTATATACTGGTTTCTTGGATGATACACGGCCTGCAACGTCCTCATCATCCTCACACTGTCCCCCTTTGTTCCCGAGATTAAATAAGCAAGTCTTGGAGGCTCCATTTCAGAGACTCCCAACGATTTCAACGATTTCCGTAACTCAGATTCTATGAAATACCCATCCGAGTCCACAGAATCAGCAAACGACACAACATCCAATGGAACTCGATCTTGGCCGTAAGGTGTCGAATACAACCCAAAAATGGTGGCAGTAAATAGACTAATCGACACTAGCAAACTCACAAAGAACGGAATTTTCCATCTCCTATCACTAAATATCCTCCCTGAATGAAAGATAGCATTTTTTCTCATCCTATTCGCTTCAAACTTTTGAAGAAAAGTTCTCATTATAGTCTCAACAAAACTCAAAAGCACTTCACTCTGTACAAACTCAAAGCTCCCTTTTTTCAATCTAAAATGCTGTACAATGTACAGGACATTGCAATAGTTCCACAACGCTACTAAATTATCACATCAAATCTCCACCGACAGATACACAACTTTTACTATCGGGCCCCCCTTTTTTCAGTTAAGGGTCACAAAATGTTTTCTTAAAGAACCATTAAACATAGTACCATACAAAGAAAGAACTATCAAGAAAAACCAAGAACGAAGCAAGTAAAAGCTCGATAGCTAATACAATAAAAAACCCAATTCAAACTCCCCTTAGATCCAATCACCCGTAAATAACAAACAACATAGACCAAACAAAAATGGGTTCTCGCCAAAATTCGATCTTTACATCAGAAAATAAAGAAAAAGCATTATTTTAGAACCAAATCAAGTGTGAAGAAAAATTGCACCACCTTCTTGAATATACAATTAGCAATAGCATGCAGCTTCCCACAACTTATAAATATATATATATATATATATATATATTTTTAAAATAAAGAATCTTTATGAAAGAACAGAGGAGAATGCGATGGAGTTGTTAAGTTTCAGACAAGAAAAAAGAGTAAAGTTGGGGAGAGAGAGAGAGAGAAAGAGACGACCGTACCGATTGCTTAAGATGTGGGTTTTTTAAATAATTAAATTGGATTATTATTTGTTAAAGTAAGTTGATATGATTTTAGATTTTATAGATGCTAAGTTAAGATAATAAATTTAAGCTAGTGGTCTTTGCTTCAAAAGTAATGCAACTGCCAAAATTTAGGATAAACTTTAGTAGCACGGTTGGGTTTCCTTTTTATCCTATTTGGGTTTGACCATTGTCTTAAATGGTACAAATCTTTCTCACAATTCATTTTCGTTATAGATCTAGTCATAGCATACCGCATTACTTCTCATTTGTTCGTATTGGATCGAATTTGAAAGTAAGTTACTAGTGAAAAGACAAAAGAATAGACAACCATGATTAGAAAGTTATTTTACTTGTTGTTAAGAAGAGGAAATGGTTTTAACTACTATTGCGTATGTAATTAATCCAGTTTGCCAAAAATAAGTTGAAGTCTATGAAATAAACAATACTTCCCGATCTCTTTTATACTGATTATAGGAAACAATGTTAAATGTGCATAGTTATTTAATATATGCATATTTAATTGTAGGATAGAAATTCCGGGGTCCCAGCCACCGAGTAGTTATTCAAAAAATCAATCAAACCATAAAGTGTCTAAACAAGACAAAGGAAAGAATAGAAGTGCAAAATGGTTAATTTAATTTTATGTCACTCAACAAAATAAATTAGAGGAACAAATTTGTAGGATACTAGTCTATTTAAATAAACTTTTTTACTTTTCCTTTTCAGAATATATTTTCTCTTTTTGAGATGTTAACTTTGGAGGAAAATAAGATCTTTGACAATAGGCCAGAAACGAATTGGACATCAAATGAACTTGATCACACAATGTGGGCTGATTATGCACCTATTAGCCTCTTATTCGTTAGAATATAGAAGATTCACAGTCCATATTCAGCTACTAATGTCTTCCAAATGTGATAGATCAAAAGAGATGATTGATCTAAACTCGGTCACTGCAACCAGCTAGACCTGGCAACGGGTAGGATCTTACCTTACTCCTACTGAATCTCTGTGAATACCTTGACATCATATTATACAGGGTAGGAGCCCAGATCCTTACCCTTATCCCGAAAGCAGGGTAAAGGTCTAGATCCTGAGTCATATTTCAGGGTAAGGGTGTGGTAAAGCCCTACTGAAAGGCATAATAAACATTTATAGCATCTCAATGAACAAAGTTTTACCCTACACTTGTCCAAACCTTGTAAATAACCTGACATCATATTTCATAAGGTAAAGGTTCAGACATTTATCCTTACCCTAGAGACATGGAAAAGGTCTAGACCCTAAGTTATATATTACAATAAAGGTAGGATAAGACCCTACTCATATCTAAACCTGCCACTAGTTATCATTTGTTGGATTAGATAAGATAATTCTCAAGATTCAACCAGTGATGTCATTAATATCAATATCTCTCGCTAACACTTCCATGAGAGCAACGTAAATGCTGTTGAAAAGATATTAATAATGACATCAACATGAATAATGTAAAATAGTGTCCAAATGTTAAGTTTCATTATTTATAAGTAGGTATCAAACATCAATAAGTTACCATTCATTGTTGTCTAAAATCTCTCTTTAATATTAAGAGTAAAACTTTCAAATACTCTAATTTTAGTTTTAAATACCAGTTATTATATTCATTAAAAGATGAGTCATTTGGAGGTTCTGCAATTATGAAAATTTGCGATTATCGCTAAATTTTATTCTTCAGATGTGATAAGTTGTTTTGTTGTGTTGTTTTAATTCTTAGAATGATAAAAATAAATTACTAGTTGAAAACTCATGTAGCCTAATAGGATTACTGATTTATGTCAAAAGTATCTTTATGTTGTAGTAATTATAGCATATTCATTTTAAAATTTAGCGCTTCCATATTTCTATCCAATTTTTGATTGAACTGAGAACCAAGTAAATACAGCAAATTTTTGTGACAACAAAAGTAGCAACATCGTCTCAGACCTTAACTACTGGGGTAGGCTCAGTGAACCTACAGAGAATCATTGCAACATTAAAAACTCTTTCTCCACTCGTCTCAATTGATTGTAGCTTCTTTATTTAGTCTTATGATAATAATATTATTTCCTATGATCTTCAATTACATTTTGTTAGGTTTATTCTATTGGGATTTGTGTAGATACAAATTAAAGACATCTGTAGAGCTAGACTCGTGTAATATTTTGTTAAACTTAAGGACTTTATCAGTTCCATTTCATCATTTGAAAGAAGTTTCGTTTGATTTATAATTGTCACTTATTAACGTTTATAATGATATGTTATAGTATAATTCGAATTTGGTCATGAATCATGAAGTTAAACACTAACCATATCAGTTGTTATATGCAAGCAAATTCTTGTGGAGCTCAATGGATCAAAATTATTGTTAGTGATGTTCATTTATAATTTTGAGGTCTATAAGGCTCCGATTGGCTCCACAAAAAGTGCCGGAAAAGAAAAGAAGAATAGTAGAAAATAGGAATTTCCAAGAAAACTTCCATAAAAATAAAATTTTTCTCTATTTCCCATGCATTGGCATTACTTTAGTTTTTGGGAGAATTACACAAACCACCCCTGAACTATGGGCAAATTACACAAACCACCCCTCATCTTTGAGAAATTACACAAACCACCCCTACTTTATGTTTGTCATTACACATACACCCTTACGGTGTTAAAACTAACAGAAAAATTTGAAGTTCTCAAAAAAAATTACTTGAAATTCCAAAATTACCCTCAAGTAGCCTATTTTTTTAATTTCAGAAATTATATATCTATAATTCAAATTTAAAAACAAAAAATAAAAGAATTTTTTAATAAATGTACAAATATTACTCTGTTGTTTATACTTCAGATTTTTTTTTTTTGACTTATATAAATTTTTATAGATATTCTTAAAAACATTTTTTTTATTTTTTAATCGAAAAAAGAAAAAAAAAAAAGAAGTAAAATCAGGGAAGTCATCTTCCCCGATTACCAAGCCGCCGGAGTTAATCGGTGGCGCAACGACGCGATTTGGGGAAGGTCGCGCCGTTGCCCGACCAATTCACTACGACGGCTTGGTAATTGGGGAAGATAACTTCCCCGATTTTTACTTCCTTTTTTTTCCCGATTTCATTATACTTGCACAGTGGTGCCGGCCGATTTGCGCCGCCGTGCAAGTATTCCGGCCGCCCGCGACCTAAATAGGTGGGGAGGCTGACGGACCTTCGTCACGAAAGCACCGAAGACGAGTTGGAGGAGGGGGTGGCGCGTGGCAGTGGGGTGGGCTGCTGCAATTGCCATTTTCGTTTAAAAAAAAAAGAAAAATTGAAATAATGTTTTTAATTTTTTTTTATAACAAGGGTACAAATGGAATTTCACCTATTCTGTTATGGTTTTTTGACAGAAGTTAAGTGTAGGGGTGGTTTGTGTAATTTCCCAAACATGAGGGGTGATTTGTGTAATTTGCCCATAGTTCAGGGGTGGTTTGTGTAATTCTCCCTTAGTTTTTTGCAGAAAATATTATCTTTAGTTTAACTACTTACCCTCATTTGAACATTGTAAAATTTTTAACACTTAAGGTATATGGTAAAATCATATAAAAAGTTATTTTTTATGAAATTAGTTAATAATTTTATTTTTTAGTTTTTCTATATTGATAAAAATCTCTACAATTTGTTGAAGAAAAAGTCATCTTAACTTAAGAATTGTATGCTAACTTATTTTATATAATTATTTAAATTTACAGGTGATATAAATACATCTGAAACGAACAAATGCAAACAATACAAATCCAATACAACTGATAAATAACTAGAATAATATAAAGATATATTACTAAATTGAAAAAAGTACCCCTGAGTGTATTCAAAACAAAAATATTGATCTTAAGGGTGTTATATTGTTTTTGAGTCGGTGGGAATATGAAAAGTTAGAGAGTAAGAATTTTTTTTGAAGAGTAATAAATTTTTCCACCTTTTATATTGGAGGAAAATTGATTTATTTTTTGAATGATATTCTTTGATTACATTTGGCACTTCGTATATGACTTATATTTGAGGAGAATCGATTTATTTTTCGAATGATATTTTTTGATTACATTTGGCACTTCGTATATGACTTTTATATTGGAGGAAAATCGATTTATTTTTCAAATGATATTCTTTTGATTACATTGGCACTTCGTATATGCGTTATCGTAAAGTTGAAAGATTGTGAGAATTTTGTTGTAGAAACTTTAGGTATTAAGTGTTAGATATTCTTTGGAGGAAAATCAGAAAATTGAGGAATATAAAAGTTTTGGATAAAGATTAACAAAAGATTTGCCTATCTTTCCTTTCTTATCTAGAATTTTTCGTGCTTTCAATCACTTGAAAAATAAAATTTTCCTTAATCTTCTTCCTTTTTCCCCATTTTTCGTGGAACCAATCGAAGTCTAAATGTATTAAGTCGTTAATGCAGCAATTAATAAGTCATATATAAATATTTATGTGTGTGTGTGTTGTCTGACAAATTATCACATAGTCTATGTTGCATTGCATAGGTCGATTCATAAAGGCATGTTTGTCTCTTAGTCAAAATCCACGTAATATCAGAGGTTTAATTTGGGCCACAGTAGACTAAATTCACTGAGTTGATAAAAGTGTTTGGGGATTTAACCACCTGAACAGGAACTAGTATAGGAATATTTCTGCATAAAACAATATTTCGATGAATCCAATGATAAGTAGGAAAGTTAATAGAAAATTTTGTTTATGAATGAAAATCATATTTTTAATGAAACCTCGTACTCTGAATAACACTTTAGTTATTTGTTAGTTTCTTTTATTCAAATACTTGCTTTATTTATTTAAACTTTCAAACTATTTAATTTTTTGTTATTTTAATTTTTTATTTAGTATAATTAATCAAAAATCCAAAACCCCTTTTTGTGTTCTTTACTTGAATTTAGAATAGAATTAGTGAGTAAAGCTAAACCCACCAACTTGCACTTTTCTTCGTGTCCCGGGTCGTAATTTTACTTGCCTATATTACTTCTAACTCATGCAACTGCGCTAACCAGTGTACATTGTAGTAAAACACAAACTTTAAGAACTCCCTATATAACTTGGGACACGCACGTCTGCAAGAATCCATGTAGTTTTTTCGTCGTTGCTGGGAACTGTTTTGCAATTAGTGTCAACTTTTATTGCTTTGTTTTATGTTAGACTCTTTTGGCTTTATTTCTTTTTTCTGCTTTAGTTGGTATTTACCGTATGACCTAAAATCACGAACATGCTCCCATTGCACTTGATCTTCAGATTGAAAGAACATGCAAGAGAAAAAAAGCACAACGAGAAATGCAAAATGTGTCCTTAACAGACGAAATACAAATAAGACCAGCCATGATCTATGAACAATCTATCGGTAATGGTGGAAGAAAGGGAGAAAAAACTGGAAGTCTTGAAGGGATGTCATCTTGCATCAAAGCACCCAACAAAGATCAATAGACCAAATCAGATGCTATTAACCTGGTTAATAATAACCAATTTGGGGGACGAGCAGCTGAAGATGGGTAAAGATTTATCACCAATCTAACTACAAAGTCAAACTTCACCAATTGTGACAACAAAAGTGTGAAAAAACTTTGTGTTCTGTTTTTTATTGGAATATATCTTTCCATATCTCTTCTTTTCTAATATCAGGACTTTGTAATTATCTTCTTTGCTTTAGTTTAGATTGATTAGGTTAGGTCTGTTACTTTTTTTGTATACAAACTTTGTATTAGCGGTATTCTTTCATTCAAAATATACACGAATCCTTTTGTTATTTATCATGGCATCAGAGTCATTATATTTTTTAATGACAAACCCGACGACCGGCGGTTCTTCGACCACACCACCGATGAACCCTGAACCAATGAGAAAGAAGATCAATGATCTTTCTTCTCCTTATTCTCTTCATAACTCTGACTTTCTTAGATTGAATATTTGTGGCATAACTCTAAAGGCAAATCCAATTATCGAGAATGGGCAACTGCGATGAAAAATAGTTTTAGGCCAAACTCGGGTTTCTTGATGGCTTGATCTCACGATCGACGACGCCACTTGATGACCTGACAATTGGATGAGCGTCAATTTGATGCTTGTTGGGTGGTTGATGACTTCAATCGACTCGGCTCTTCGCTCGAATATTGCTTACATGGACAGCGTTCATGATCTCTAAAAGGATCTTAAAACACGTTTTGATGTAGCGGATCCGATGCGTGTGCATGAACTCAAAGAATCTTTAGTTGCGTGTTGCTAGAATTGCCAACCTGTGACAAATTACTATGATTGTCTCAAGGAGTTATGGGATGATTTTGAACCTCAAGAAGAAGTTTCTTCAACAAACAGAAACAGAGAAAACTCATGAGTTTCCTCTCGGGCTTGATGGCGAAACATATGGTGTCATTTGTTCCAATGTTCTAAGTCTCGATGAACTTCCGTCTCTTTCCAAAGTTTATCAACTGGTTGTTCATGAAGAACGACATCGCAATATGACTCGTTCTCGGGAGGATTCAACAGAGGCGGTGGCATTTGCTACGCGAGATATCCTTCGTAAAAATGAGAAGGACGTGAAAGACGAAAAAATCTCATGTACTTTTTGCAAGAATGATGTACACAATATCACAACTTGTTTTAAACGAGCTGGTCAATACCCGGAGTGGTGGTTTGACAGCGATGGAAAGAGCCGCGGCAAGGATTGTGGGCAGTCTAGAGGATAGAACGAGGGTAGAGGTTGTGGGAAAATCATCGCTAATGCTGCAAAACTCACACCGACCAAGCCCAACGCAGGGTATCATGTGGATCGTGTCGCTTTGCTACCCATGTCGAATGATCAATGGAATATGCTGCTCACCATGCTTAATAACTATAATATGAATGGAAAAATTATCAGGTATTGATCTTGACACTGTCTGGCTTCTGAACTCTAGAACTTTGTATCATATGACAGGGAACAAAAATGCTTTTCAAAGATTACACAAATTAATGCCCTCTCCGGTGCTTCTCCCGAATGGAGCCGTTACTCATGCTACTTACGATTGGCTAGTTAGACGTTATGTTGAACTTCATCTAAAAAGTTTTCTTTTTGTTTCAGGACTCTAATGCAATCTTTTGCATGTTGCTCGTTTAATTGATGAGTTAAGTTGTTATGTTCACTTTACTAAGCAGACCTCTGTGTAAATGACTTAGCTACAAGGACGTCGATTGGAGTGGGTAAACAATGCGGGAGAGTCTATTTCTTTCACAGTGGAAGACCGGTTTATGGACTCCAATTATTTGTGGCATGTGCGGTTGGGTCATCCTTCTTTAAGAGTGATGAAGCTTATCCCTAGTTTGAATAATAGTTTGAGTACTTCTTTTTCAAATAAGTTTTGTGATGCATGTATGCAGGCCAAACAAACCCAAGATATTTTTTAACCGAGTATTGCTGGTGCTACTATGCCTTTGAATTGATTCATTGTGATGTGTGGGGTGCATATCTTTTTTTATCTTCATAGGGTGCTCGTTATTTCCTTACGATTGTTGATGATTTTTTACGTGTTGTCTGGGTCCATTTACTTGCTAAAATGAGTGAAGTGCAAACTATTTTGAAATGTTTTTCTAATAAAGATGTCCAGGTTGTTCGAAGTGATAGTGGAACTAAATTCAAAAGTTTGAAAAATTATTTTTTCGATCAAGGAATAGTTTTTCAAACTTCTTGTGTTGATACGCCACAACAAAACAGGAGGGTAGAGCGAAAACACAACCATATTCTAAATGTTACTCGTGCCCTTGGTTTCATGCAAATTTACCTACTTATTTTTGGGGAGAATGTGTACTCACGACTAGATATTTGATTAATCGTGTGCCATCTCCACTCACTGACGGTAAGATTCTGTATGAACTATTATATGGGCGAAACCCTTACTATAAAATTCTTCGTACATTTCGGTGTTTGTGTAATGCTAATTTAGGGATCAAGGCCGTGACAAGTTTGTCCCTCGGAGTGTTAAATGTGTTTTTCTAGGTTACTCTTACACACAAAAGGGATGGAAAGTCTTTAATATTGAGATTGAGCGTCATTTTGCTTCTCGTGATGTTCGTTTTGACGAATCCACTTTTCCATATGTTGAACCACGAGAACCTCATCCGGTCGAGCCGTCCATGCCTCTCCCGCCATCATTCTTTGATACCAAGGAGCCCATACCTTAACATACAACCCAAAATGTCACCAGCTCCAACCCCGACCCTCAACCCTGAACCAACTTACCGTGCGCAACCCGAGTGGGTTGAAACCAGTCCGCTACCCATTGTCTCGATTCCTCGCCGCGGTAAGCGAGTCCCCCCTCCTGCCTGGAATTCAGACTTTGTTCGGCTTAACACTGTGAAAGTAGACTTTGTCGATGCCTCCTCTCTTTCGGATGTGTAACGCCAAGTATTTTCATATTAACGCTTTAGTCCTTGTACTTTTGAAAATCATATTTGACCCCAAAATATTTTAAAAAAAAATCAATTTAGTCCAAAAAGTTTTGAATAAGTCCAAGTATTTTATGAGCACTACATTCCTTTGAAATATTTTTATGAAGCATAAAGAAGCATAGTTATCTTAATTTTGAATTAATATGACATTTACATATTTTCTTAAACTTATATTTAATTTCTTCTAGTTTAACGTTTGAATATATTTATACTAAATTTCATAGTTATAAAGTTTCTTTTATCTATATAAAAATATTTCATGATTATATGATTATTTAAAGATTTTTGGATAAGTTGACTAGAAGCTAAAACTTAACTAAACTTGATTTTCATTTAATCCTAGAAATTAACCTATTAAAAATAATTCAAAAACAATTAAATTTTTGAGAAAATATCTGACAATACTCAGAATAAAATTAATTCAAAAATAAAATTATAATAAAATAAATAAAAATAAAAATGTGTGAATAGTATTTTTACTATTTATTACTATTCATTTGAGGAAAAATCTGCCGAAGACCAAGCCTCTTCTTCATTTTTCTTCACACTCCTACTCCGATTAAGATGAAGCTCTCTGAATACAACTTTCTCTTCTTGATTTCTTGTGTGTGGAAAAAATTTTCTCAGACCACAAAACCTCCTTCTTCCTCCTCCAAAAGCACCAAAACCAAGTTCAACAAAATCTGTCTATTTTGGTGAAGTGACTTTGAACATCCAAATCCCATATCAAACCTTCATGGTTTGATCTGATATTTTAACCACATACCTTCCAGAGAGTTTAGAAGACATCTCCTAAAACTATTTGTCCATCCAAACAATTTAAAGGGTCTATTTAAGCTCTGTACTTTCGGTTCGCCAGAAACAAAAAAAAAAAAAGAAAATTGGGCTTGTCTTGAAATAATTCCTATAAATCAAGAATATTTTATTCTAAGATGAGGTTTGTTCCACAGTGTCTCCATGTGTGTTAGACACATTGTTCATGCGCAAAACTTATCCATTTGAGGCCTTTTAATGGTAGATCAAAGGTGAACACCGCAACTTGTCACTGTTTTGGCCGCAGAAATGATACCTCGTGGAATTTCTTTAATTACTCTCAGATGGATGATTAGAATTGTAATTTTCTTTATGATTTAGAAACTAGAAACACATAGGGTTCAAACTTGGTTGGTGGTGTTGAATCCCCTCCTCGTTTCATAATGTTTTAAGTCCTAGAAAAATCATTAGATGACATTGTATTAAGGATTAACTTTCTGCATAGTAGTTTTAGGTGTTTTAGGAAACTTAGCTGCAAGTTTAAGTAGGATTTAGTAACTAGGATACCTTATAATGCTTTGTTTTATGTTTCTTCATATTCTTAGGTTTGGCGGCTTGATTATTAACTTAATTTGGCTATCACAAGTACTAATATAACTTAATCACCTCATTAAGCAACTTAATCATAAAACTAGTGGTTAATTCCATAGTTATATGTATATTAACATTTTTATTCTTATATTTTGTGTTAGGAATTAGGAGCATAGATATTAGGACATAAGTATGGTGTTTAGAGTATGTATATTTAAGTTATAGATAAGTTTTAGTAAGTTAGTAAAGATAATAATATTTACCAAAGTTTTGGTTAACCCTAAGAATAGATTAGTTATCAAATCTTAATTAGTTGTGGATTCCATAGGTTAACAAGGAAAATTAGTTATAAGTTTTATTTTTATAAATTTCTTGATAATATTAAAGGTATATTATTTTAAGAATAAGTATTTTCTCAAAATATCAAACTAGCTTTAAAACCCCCATTATTTTAATTACTATGAGTTTCCTAAGCAACATATTTTACTATGACACATTTAACTTATCATTATTTGTTTTAATCAAAACAAATATTTGTGATTTTTATCATTATTAAAAATAATTATCTCGTTATTATAAATTGTTTGAACTTAAAGTAGCTTATTAAGGAAAATAATACTTTTATTATCATTTGATTGACATGTTTTCTACATATTTAGGACACGACATAATCACTAGAATAAGCCGAGGTTCTCCGAACGGTAAAATTTGACGTTGGGTTCCTGATTTTTCCAGCCCCATTTGACACCCGACCCTGAGGAACTTGGACAGATTATTCGTGGTTCTTTATCTTCGAATCATGAACAACCTTTTATTTACCAATTTCTCGTATTTATATTCTCATCAACTATCTTGCAAAATCTTTTAACTCGTATTCTCATCAACTATCTTGCAAAATGTTTTAACTCTTATTTATATTCTCATCAACTATCTTGCAAAGTGTTTTAACTCGTATTTATATTTCTCATCAACTATCTTGGAAAATGTTTTAACTCGTTTTCTTAATTTTTCTCCCTATTTGATATGTTATTCTCCTATTGAACTAATCTTTCTTGTTCGTTTATCCTGTTGATTAAACCATATCAAGTATGTTTCACAATGACATCGCATCTATTGGTTCTTGAACTGTGCCACGAGAAACGAACTATGTTCAGATTTATAGCTCGCAGAGCAACGAATTTTATCGGGTAAACTAGCTCACTGATATTTTTGTTACTCATTGGGACGCCATTGGGATGTTGGGCCCAGGAATTGTGTTGATTTACTGCTCGGCAGCAAAAGGCTGTTGGCAGCAAAGACTTACTCCTCTATTTCTTTGTTTGTCCATTCCTCATAAAAGGAGGAGTTGACGACACGACTTAGTTGAAAGACCAAGAATTTTACTTAAAACGTGGCGACTATTCATCAAGCATTGAGGGAAATTTTTGCAATTCTATTATTGATTTTGAGTAAGGGACATTTTATTAAGATGTCATAGCCTTTTGTACTTTCAAAGACCTCTGCTATAATAACTATAAAAGTTATTTTATTTTGGTTTTGATCCTCAAAAGCGAGGCCGCTCCCCAAGGGTTGCATTTTAGTCTGAGGTTTACCAACTCGAGTTGAACCACTAATCGTGGGGCGCGATCGTCACATGACGCCTCAGGTACTGCTTCTCCTTTAGCTTCGTATGTGAGTTATGCTCATTTTTTTGTGCCCCACCGTGCTCTCTTGGCTGCATTTTTTTCAGAGGTTGAGCCATCTTCTTATCGGAGGCGGTTAGGGGTCCACGTTGGCGTGCGGCAATGCAAAAAGAAATTGATGCTCTTGAACGGAACGATACATAGTGCCTTCAATCTTTGCCCCTAGAAAAAAGACTCATTTGGTGCGAGTGGGTGACCTGCCCAAATCCTATAAGGCAATTTTCTACCGCAAGCGTATGGGTACAAGTAATATAAGGAAGTAAATTACTAACTAAAAAATATCAAACCCACGGGAGGACTGCGTTGTATCTGAGCTATCAAGTAATCAATTCGTGCATAAACAAAACAAATGACAATAAAGTTGTCACCTTTCACAATCACTGCATAAACAGTAAAAGCAAATAATATATTTTGGGATTGTTGAATGATTAATACCTAAAATACTCAAGAAAATAGAAAGACTTAATTCAGTAATTGGCAAATGTCGTAAGGACTAGGTTTCATTGGATAGATATGATCGAAGACTCATAGAAAAGTCATTATTGAGATGAATTATGATCGACTCGTGTGTGGGATATATTAAACTATGAGGTAAAACCGATAATTATGGGTTCTCGAAATGGAAAACACCACTCTGTCATTCGGAATGTTACTATTTGTACTATGTTCCTCCAAACGCATTTATCTTAATGCATTACCCACATCTACTTATTCTATACGCTTTTATCACACGACTTGTGGAACTCTAGAACTTATGAGATCTATTCTATGCATTCCCCTTTCGCATCGATCATAAGAATCTAATCTACTATGAGTTCATGACGCTCATAAAGCATAAAACTCAAATTATAAGTTCAATTTAATTGTTCCGCACACACTTATCTTAACACAATCATCTCAACACGATCTCTACCCAATTACTTCCATCGCCTCACGACACACAAAGAATTTAGCTACTTATACTGAAAATAAACATGAAACCATCAATAAATTGAACCATGGTCTTGAATAACATAAATTAAAGCAAAGATCTCATCCAAGAAACGTACGAAATTAAAAGCAATATTCTAGTCAACAAAACTGAATTCAAATTATATGAATTACCAAAAAGCATCAACTCAATCACAACTCTTGATCTTTGTTCTTCTCCATCTACTATGATCTTCACCAAAGTTTGAACATTGCAAAAATTGGATACTTTGGCTAATTCTTCCTTTGGCTCCCTGTAGCTCGCTCGGGCTACTTCTTTTTGAGTGTTTTTCTCTTTCTTTTTATATCCCTTCAAGTTTGGAAAGTCTCACTCTTTAATTCTCCTCAAAATCTAATTTTACGAGTCAAAGAAATTTCTAAGCGATCGCTTTCAAATCGCATGCGGTGGCTGCTAGATCAGGGTTATGTCATCCTTCGGTTGGAAGGGATGGCTTTCAGTTTCTTCTTCAATCCAAACCGATCGCTCTCACAAGAGATTGCTCCTCCTCGCGTTCCCTCGCTTTCCCACTCGCATGGACTGCCCATATTTTTTTGTTTTTAGCTCATTTTCATCCTTTTTAACCAAAATGACTCCTAAAGAATGAAATAAACTAAAACAAGTAAAAATACTCAAAACAATTAAGGAACGTGCAATAAAATGGTCTATTTGATATGTAAATAATGAGTACAAAGTGGACTCATCAAACACCCCCAAACTTACCCTTTTACTCGTCCTCGAGAAATAAACAAAAGTAAAACACAAAACTCAATTATGTTTGGTAGGTGGTATTAGCGGAATCCTTCTTCAGAATATCATAACAATTCAATAACCATGTGACAACTCAAAGCAATCCAAGAGCATTATTCAAAACATCCATCTTTGATACATAGTCCACAAATATATCCATATACGAATGTTAAAATGTGTTTCTCATGCATATGTAGAATGGACTTCTTGACTCAGTTTCTAAAGCCTAACTGCACTGAGATCGATTAGTTCGTTTCATCATAGGTTTATACTTTATCTCCACTAATGTAGGCGAGTTCCAATGAAGATCACTTAGGACTTTATTGGCTTGTAATGTTAGGCGAAGGTAGGGGCTAATAGAATGGATATATGATAAGAGTACGAAATTCAAGAAAGCTTTTGTCATGCACAAACTTAAACTACCTTTCTTTTTGCACTTCTCCCTCAAAATTCAACACTAGCCTCACCTTAGTCGATCACTAAAAGATGTTTTCCCCTTCATTCATTTGACCACTCATTCATCATTTTTCAAGATTCGAACTTGGGTAGGAACATTGAATCTCTTAGAAGACGACTTTTATGATATGCATCTAGTCAAACAAAGATAAAGTAGGGGACAAACCAAGTAGCACACTGATCACACAGTACTTCCCATACATTTGAGACAATAATCAAATATATATATATATATATATATATATATATATATATATATATATATATATATATATATATATATATATATATATATATATATATATATTCATGAGTGGATTTTCTAGTATTTGCTCATCTTCTATTTTTCTTTTTCAAGCTCAAATCCCCTTCCTCTTGTCAAGTTGCACTCCCAAAACCAAGATTTTTCTATGGTCTTTGTGAAACTACATCTCCACTCTTCCTCACTTGGAATTTTTTTCATTGATTTTCTCGAGAATACACATAGCCTTTTTCACTATTCAACGCCTTTACTCTCCCGTGATTCTCCTTGATAGATCTTTAAGTCTTAAATTTTACTTTTAAGCAGTAGTTGCGATACCTAGTCTAGACAGGTATATAAGACAGTAAAATAAGACAACAGTTTTTAACGTGGTTTGGACTATGTCCTACATCCACGAGGCTTTCGCCCAAGAGAACAAACTTCTTTCGTCGATCAAAAGTTCTTACACCTAATGATTTTACTCTAACACCAAATTCCTCTACTGTTGATACCACCGGAACCTTTTATCGTCTACTTCGTTTGAATCCGTAAGACCAAACTCCCGTATGATCTTCTTATGATCAAGCTTTCAAGCGAACTGCACGTACGTATAGATCCCTGTAACTAGCGCAATACTTTCCCGTTGAACTCCCTTCAACTCTTGTCAGCTCGTCACGTTCTTGAATTGAATCAAGTACGAAAACTAAGGAATACAAAATAAAACGGAACACCTAAAGATGTATATTTTGTTACACGAGTGTTCTGCACTGATTCCTAGGAATTCTACTATTTATAGGATATCTCTCCTCGAAACATCCCGAGATCCACGGTCAGTCTCCCAATCCAGTCTGGAAAAGATCTTTCCAAAATATATCCGAATCTTTCCTTAGATAAGGCTTCTTTTCCTTTGATAAGTCTTTGTTTCCTTTTGATAAGATCTTCATGATCTTCGTTATCCTGCACATCAAAGACGAAATTAAACTCCACAAGGAATATATTACTTAAGGATATAAACAGGAGTTTGATAAAGATTAACTTTCAATAAGATAAGATTCTATAAGATCAAGTTAAATCTTTACAAACTTACTCAAATATTTACTCACCTTTAAAAGATAATTACCCTAAAATTCAGAGCAAATATTTTAGTAAATAAATCAAACTAGAATAAAACCAGAATTTTCTTTTAAAATATTTTCGTAAACAAGGAAATAAATTGATTTGAACCTGCAGTCTTGACTGTCTCGATCATGTTTGAATCGTGTCGGAGTTGCGGTCCTAACAAACTCCCTCAATTGACTTTTTTGGCAAAACTCTTTTAAAACCTAGGAAAATGTAGGCATGCTGAAATATAACTAGTTAGGAAACACATAGGCAGAATAAAACAAACTAACAAGTCTTAAGCGTAATAAAAACATGTTGCAACAGCAGTGCAACACTCCGCAAAACAACTTACAAATAAACAGTTAAAATCAATGTTCTAAAGCGGAATAAATAAAATAAAATAAAAACATAAGATAAAGCAGCAGCAGCCGAGATGATCTCCCCCATTCTTCAAGCTCCCCCATTCTCCAATCTCCATTTTCTACTACTCCCCTATTCGGCCAGAACTAGTCAAGGCTTGGCCGCTAATTGGGCAAGTGACTCGTTCATGGACTCCAACAATGTAATCACACAGGCGAGTTGCGACTGTAGGTTGTCGAGACTGCCCTGGGGAACAGATGGACGAGCTTCATTATCACCAGCAGTTGAGACAGTGGGCCGGACAGGAGAACCAAAAAGTTCTTGAACAATGTGACTAGGGGCATCATAAGGGTTGGGCCGACGCGTCATCTTATCTTTCTTGACCCGGATATCCAATTGGGTTGTGAGCGTGCGATAGATCAGAGATGGATAGCCCAGTGCCATCTTAATCGTTTTGTCGAATGCTTCAAGTTGTATGCGCTCAAAGACTAGTTTTCCCAGATTAATGGAGGCATTCGATCTAATCCGAAACAAGACAGAAGCAGTTATTGGATTCAACGTAGAAGTATAAGACATGGGAAACCAGTTTCTTACCATGATTCCATAGATCAGACCATACCACGGCGCAAGGGAACCTCGTTGGATATTGCTATTCTGGGGCCACTTCATGGGTTGGCCAGTGATGGTTGATGCGACTGCATTCATGTCTTCCTCCAGCTCCAACTCGGAGTTGCGATCGGTTGTCACGTCAGGAGAACCCAACTGCATGTTCATAATTTGAGGACTGATTTGGAAGATGTGGTTCCTCACGAATGCTGAATGTTCCTTGGCTGAGCCTGGAACGCCAAATTGAGTATCCAGATTGGCATAAAAGTCATGCACAATCTGGGTGACAAACGGTTGGACCCTACGAGTGGATTCAAGAAAACCTCTCCCCTCCAAAAACTCTAATACCCCCGTTCCCTCATGTGAATCTTCATGAAGCATAACTTTATTAACAGGAATGCGTCAGGCAAGAAGTGGATACCCGAGTTTGGCATGAGCCATGTAGAATCGCTCGAATACGACGCTCTTCACCAGAAAGGGCTCATTGGACGGTGAAACTCGGGGAGAGACGGCATAGCCTCCATCAGCTTCTTCAGACTGGACCTGACTGCTTGCTTCAGTATCAGACTTGTCTCCAGACTGGTTGACCTCATAAGACGAGGACTTAGCTGGCTGTTTTTGCTTTTTCCTGACTGGACTCGAGTCTGTGTCAGATAACTCGATGGGAACAGAGTCTGAGGCTGCAGCAGCAGCAGATATGAGACATTTGTGAGTAGTGGGTACGTCTCTCGACTCGGCTCGCGACACCCCCTACAACACGTTTGGATTTTTGGCGAGAAGATTGGGTGCGCTTTGGAGGTTGAGCCTTCTGCTTTCCTTTAGCCGCGGCAGAAGGGCGGCGAGAGGATGTAGGTGCAGGTGCAGGTGAGGTCTGTGAAGGACACGGGACCAACAGTGATGGTGGTATCTCTACTATCGGCGGCGAAACAGAGTCACGCGGTGGAGGAGAATCATTCTGTGGTGGTGATGGTTCTCGTGCCTGAGATGGGGTGGCACGTGGCGTGGGTTCTACAGCCGATGGTGGTGGAACATCATCTTGCAGTGGAGGTGTGGCAGCATTTGACAGTGGTGGAACGTAATTCGGTGGGAATCAGACTAAGAACGGTTTTAATTGCAAGACTATAGACATTTTGTTGTCCGTGGAGGACTCACTGTCGTAGTCGACCAGTGGGGTTGACTGCGACCGTTCACATAAAGACTTGTTTTTCACCATGTTAAATAATTTCTTGAGAAGTGATGGTGAGAAAGAAGACATTAACCAAACACACAAAATAGCACAAGAGATAATGAATAGTGAGAGCCGTGAGATAGGAGATATATAAAGAATAATATCAAATCAACACAATATCTACCATAACTTTATCCAAAACTTCCCATAAGTGATAGGACTCTTCCCAAGACTTATTCAAGGAAGAAATCCAATAGAATCACGCAACCCAAACACAATCATGCGGCAAAAAGATATAGGCGGGAAAAACATGCCGAAAACAAAAAATCTCGCGCTAAAGACAAAACAAATTAAAAGAATCAAAATTGCACCTGCTAAAAAAAACAAAAATTAAAAGACACAAGCAGAAAGTATCTCAGCAAATTACACATAACTCACCGAGTACCGATTCAACTGGTTTGAGTGGATGTCGAGACACCCTGTCATGACAGACCGTAAGACTGAGTACAAAACAGCCAGACCCAAAGAATACTCATGAACCAGATGAATACAAAAATATGTGTGTGTGTGAATTCTCATAAGATAAACAGATGAAAGGGAAGAGAATTTGAAAGGGGCAAAGATTGTTCACAAGATATCTCTTTTCAAACATAACAATTGCACCATGTACACACACTTGAGCCTTTTGCATGGAGGTAGCTTTCGCTCACAACTTTGTGTAGAATATGGTAGCTCTTTTCAATGAAGTGATGACCGTGAGACATGAATTGAATTGTTTCACACATATTCATTGAGTTTAGGCAGCTTTTTCCTCCATATATTTTTCTTTTGAAGCTCTTTTTTCTTTTCACTCTCATTCTCTTTGTTCTTTTCTTTTCACAACTCTTTTGCACACTCATACTTTTCTTTTCATGCTCAATCCTTCTGTTTTTGATGTGATGAGGTAGCAAAAGTGGACAAAGTCCATGTCAAAGAGATAATAAAAACAAATTAAAAACAAAAATTGCCCGTTTCAAAATCCTTCAATTTCACTGATTTAACTAAGTAAAAGATGTGCACTGTGTATCAATCAGTTCTAAGTATGCTCCAAAACTGGCTGCCGGACAGGTCTGCAAGTAAGTCATGACAGTTAGTTCAACAAACAAAAACACCTCAGTTAAATCGGACACGCGACCAGCGCTTAGTGAAGACAAATGCTGAGAGACTTTCTGAGGGTCTCAAAGCTTTGTGAAACAAGTTCCTTCATATAAATAGCATCAGTTTGTCTTTCATTCGCGACATGCTTAATGACTGCACATTCATTATCAACCAAATCACATATGAAGTGGTGTCATATATCCGTGTGCTGTGTGCATAAGTGCTTAACATGATTATGAGCAATGATAATAGCACTGATGTGGTTAATAAGGACCAAAACATCACGTTGCATAATATTATAGTGCTTAAGCATACTATCAACCCAACCAACATTAAGTAATATTACAAGTTTACACTTAGTTAAGTAGAGATGACTTCCTGTTCTGCAATTGGAGAGACTGAGGTCGATGAAGTTGCCTTATGTCTCATTGAAAACTCATTTAGGACTTCCCACAGGAATCATCAACATATCAGCAGTTTCTCGGTCA
Organism: Misopates orontium; assembly: GCA_946800315.1. Lineage (NCBI taxonomy): Eukaryota > Viridiplantae > Streptophyta > Magnoliopsida > Lamiales > Plantaginaceae > Misopates > Misopates orontium. The sequence goes on from OX326951.1 coordinate 11,202,856, forward strand.
AGATCCTTGACAGGATTTTGAGCAAATTTGTATTGATCTATGACCAATCTGTTGGCTTCTTGACTTACCTGCAAACCAAGAAAGTAGATTAGTTCATTGACTGTAAGAAAGATAAATCTATTTGAAACAAAGTTCGTGAACTGTTTATAGGGACTCGTGACTGCATTAGAGTGTAGCAATCTTCAGCAGTCTGCTTTCCTGTAAAAACACAAAACTTCTAGTTATCAATCACATGACATTCATCTTGTGAGAAGGTGACAACCATCTTTTAATCGCACAACTGGCTTATGCTAATCAAATTTTTCTCAAGTCCAACTACATGGAACACATCGCTAAGCTTCGGACACCTATTGATAATGAGTGTTCCTTTTGCAACCACTTGACCCTTTTTACCATTTCCAAACTAAACTGTTCCACTTGAACCAGTAACATAATTAGTCAAAAGGTTTTTGTTCCCTGTCATGTGATGTGAGCATGCACTGTCAAGATAACAACAACTAGATGAGGCGTTTTCTATAGAAGAAAATGCAAAATAGATATTTTTATGATTAGAACATTTCACCCTTATGTGATTTGTTGGCTCAGAATCTTCATCAGAGTTATCTAACAATGTTTTTCTTTGAGTCCCCTGAGATGTTGTGATTCGAGGTCCAACAGGTTTTGGCGCTTTGTTCCTCGATGAGTTCTGCTTGAGGTCAGGACAACTGAATGAATATATCCTTCAACTCCACAATGATAACAGACTCAGCTAGACTTGCAAGCTGGTCGTGACCTGCAAACTGGACTGGTCCTGTGAGCTGGACTAGACCTGTGATCAAAAGCATGGGACTGTGAGCATTTAAGAGCACATGCTAAACTAAGATTTTCATCATCTATATTACACAAAAGAAAATTCTCCATGTTCAGACAAATCGGTGGATGGTAACCAAGACCAGCATAATTTGAATCTGTTCTTTGATGGTTTGACTCCTGATCCGACTCATCTGAAATGCATTCTTGGAGACCCTTGTGAATTGAAGAAAGTGCTTTCTGGAAGTCATTTTTCAGATCTTTGAACAGAGCGATGGACTCTTTTGCTCCTTGAACTTCAATTTTGAGAGATTTAACTTCTTTGCTTAGCTCATAGTTTTTGCGCATTTCTCTAACAACCAATTCTCGAAGGGCTTTAATTTCAGACAATGGATCATTTAAGAGCACATGCTAAACTAAGATTTTCATCATCTATATTACACAAAAGAAAATTCTCCATGTTCAGACAAATCGGTGGATGGTAACCAAGACCAGCATAATTTGAATCTGTTCTTTGATGGTTTGACTCCTGATCTGACTCATCTGAAATGCATTCTTGGAGACCCTTGTGAATTGAAGAAAGTGCTTTCTGGAAGTCATTTTTCAGATCTTTGAACAGAGCGATGGACTCTTTTGCTCCTTGAACTTCAATTTTGAGAGATTTAACTTCTTTGCTTAGCTCATAGTTTTTGCGCATTTCTCTAACAACCAATTCTCGAAGGGCTTTAATTTCAGACAATGGATCAAGGAAGTCTTTGTCCACAAAATCAGTTTAATCAACGTCGTCTTCCTGATTCGTCAAGACAGGTGGAGAGTCATGACTGATAATGGAGGAAAATGCAAAGAATGTTCCCTCTCCAGGTTCATTTTCACATATATCTGACTCGTCATCACTGCATATGGATATCATCGTTTTATTCTCAGAAACAACTTCAGAATCATCCGGGTCAGTTCCGACAGGTGGAGAGTCAGGACAGATGACAGAGGAGAGTGCTATGTTTGCTCTTTCTTCTGCCTCATCTTCACTTTCATTTGACTCCTCATCACTCTAGGTGCACACCATTGCTTTGTTTTTGTTCTTCGGGAGAAGATTTGCACAATCAGCTTGTATATGACCATAGCCTTGACATTCCCTGCACTGAACACTTCTTCCTCTTCTTTTGACACTAAGATCATTAGCAGCGGAAGGTTTTAATGTATCAGCAGAGTATGAAGGAAAAGTGTTCGTACATTTATTTTTCCATTTGGAAAACTTTAGGAGTCCTTTGGTGAGAAACGCGACAGACTTCTCAAACTCCTCCTTATCGTCACTTTGAGGTTTGTCTTTGATTTCAGCTTTAAGTGCAACACCTTTTGTAGTGACTCCATTCAAATTTTAACTCAAAGGTTGAAAGTGCACCCATCAGTTCTTCTAGTGACAAGTTCTCCACGTCTCTTGCTTCTTCAATCGCCTCAATTTTCATATCGAATCTTGAGGGCAATGTACGAAGAGTTTTCTGAACAAGTTTGGACTCACTGTACTCATCACCAAGGAGGAAGGCCTCATTTGCAATGTATCTGAGTTTGGCATTGTATTGAGCAATGGTTTCATGTTCCTCAATCTTGAGTTCCTCAAACCTTGTACCAAGGATTTGTCTTTTAGATCTTTTCACGGATGGAGTACCATCATGGGCAACACGAAGAGCATTCCATGCATCCTTAGCCGACTCACACTGTGAAATCAGTTTGAACTGGTTGAGGTCGACTCCATTTAGTATTGCATTGATTGCAATGGAGTTGTATCTCGCGTCTAGATCTTCTGCGTCAGACCAGTCGAGCTCGAGCTTAAGCTTTCCATCTTCATCTTTTGGTGGAGTCCATCCTTTGAGAATGCTTTTCCACGCTTTCTAATTTTCCCATTTGATGAAAGCTTTCATGTGAACCTTCCAGTATGAGTAGTTGAACTCATTCAAAAGCGGTGGCTTTGATGATGATGATCCTTCAACGTTTTGTGCCATCAAATCTGCAAGATCTAAATAAAACCAAAATCTTACCAATGTCAGTAGGTGACAGGCTCTGATACCAATTGATAGATCTTTATGTCTTAAATTTTACTTTTAGGCTTAGTTTGGTTCCCAGGAAAATGGGGGAAAAAAAAAATTCCGGGTGTTTGGCAACACAAGAATTTACTGGAAAAGAAAGGAAATTCGGGGAAAAGATATGAAAATCTTTTCTTGCCTAAGAAAAAAGAAAGGAAGATTATGAAATCTTTTCTTATCATGTCTTCATATTCACTCCTAAAAACTAGGATCAAAATATTTTTAAACTTTAACTTTTGTTTCTCTTACGTACGTAATATGTGGACAAATTTCTCCAATTTATATTTTTACCAATATGAAATAGAAGACTCTTATTAAAAAATTAAATATTATCTTCAAATTGAATTCCATATAGATATAAACACACACGCACATGTATGTGTATATATATATATATATATATATATATATATATATATATGTAACATTTATTTGTATTTTTGTTGTATTGTATGATAATTATTTTTCCTCTTATCCTAACATGTATTATAGTATTCTTTCGTCTTAGACGTATCAATTTAAAAGAGTTTAACTAAATGAGTAATGTATTTCATAAACTTAATTATTTCAAAGGAAAAGAGAATTTACGAGAAAAAAAATATATTTAAAAAAAAAACATTAATAGTGCATGATATAAGTTCTTAAATTGAAATAAAATAATTTAAAACATAATTGCACAAAATCATTTAGTTTTACCATTTTCCTGGAAAATCCATAGTGATGCCAAACGCATGGAAAACAAAGGAAAGTTTTATTTTTCATAAAAGTTTTCCTAGAAAATCATGTTTTCTATCATTTTCCCTCGTTTATTTTCCCTTTCCCCCATTTCCAGGGAACCAAACTGAGCCTTAAGCAGTAGTTGCGGTACCTAGTCTAGACAGGTATATAAGACACTAAAATAAGACAACAGATTTTTAACGTGGTTTGGACTATGTCCTACATCCACGAGGCTTTTGCCCAAGAGAACAAACTTCTTTCGTCGATCAAAAGTTATTACACCTAATGGTTTTACTCTAACACCGAATCCTTCTAATGTCGATACCATCATAACCTTTTATCAGCTACTCCGTTTGAATCCGTAAGACCAAACTCCCGTATGATCTTCTTATGATCAAGCTTTCAAGCGAACTACATGTACGTATAGATCCCTCTAACTGGCGCAATCCTTTCCCGTTGAACTCCCTTCAATTCTCGTCAGCTCGTCACGTTCTTGAATTGAATCAAGTATGAAAACTACGGAATAAAAATAAACGGAACACCCGAAGATGTATATTTTGTTACACGAGTATTCTACATTGATTCCTAGGAATTCTACTATTTATAGGATATCTCTCCTCGAAACATCCCGAGATCCACGGCCAGTCTCCCAATCCAGTCTGGACAAGATCTTTCCAAAATATATCCGAATCTTTCCTTAGATAAGGCTTTTTTTCCTTTGATAAGTCTTTGTTTCCTTTTGATAAGATCTTCATGATCTCGTTATCCTGCACATCAAAGGCGAAAAAGAACTCCACAAGGAATAGATTACTTAAGGATATAAACAGGAGTTTGATAAAGATTAACTTTCCATAAGATAAGATTCTATAAGATAAAGTTAAATCTTTACAAACTTACTCAAATATTTACTCACCTTTAAAAGATAATTAACCTAAAATCAAAAGCAAATATTTGAGTAAATAAATCAAACTAGAATAAAACCAGAATTTTCCTTTCAAATATTTTCGCAAACAAGGAAATAAATCGAGTTGGACCTACAGTCTTGACTGTCTCAATCAAGTTTGAGTCGTGTCGGACTTGCGGTTCTAGCACTCCTCTTTCTTGTCTTTAGTTCTTGTTTGTATACAAAAAAAATCCTCTAGAAAAGGGTAAGGATGATTTTTCAATTCGGCTCACAAGGGTAGGTAAATGGGCTATTTCTGAAAAAGGCTTATACAAAAGGCTTGAAAAGTGTGTTGCGGATTATTTTATTTGTACAGTGTTTTGGGCTTGAAAGGCTCAAACGTAATTCAAAAGATGGCCTAGATCAATTCCTCAGTGGTTCTCTATCTAGGATTTCGCCTCGATAGCTGCTCAACTAAGTTAAAAAATTAGGCAATCTCCCTATAATCAATTCCTCTGAATAAGCTTTCGTCAATGGTTTACTTGCTTCTACATGCAATCATAGACAAGAATGGTATGGACATAACATGTTTACCATGCATCTACTATTTCTTATGCATACTTTTCATACTTCTTGTCATCACACATACGTATTTTCATACTTATCAAGTCCCAACCATTTCCACCAAAATCGTGTTTTTTTTTGAAAGACTAACCTGACACAACAGACTAAATTGGTGAGACAAGGACTCCAAGAACTCAGGTGTACTAATTATCGGAGTTAAATTAAAGATCATAAAAGAACAGAGATTAAAACAAAAACATAAGAGTAACAAAAGAATTGAATGCAAGAAAAAGACTCTTCACCCCTAAACTAAAAACAAGCAGTGTCTTCACTGCGTAAGATAAAGATAAGAACGTGAGAACTTTCCTTGCGAGCCACAACTTATTCGGATGAAGGCGAGTTGACATTGGCGGCTGAGCTCTCTCTTTTGATGTGTTGTAGAATGTATTTCAAATCTCCATGAATATCTTCGAGCTTTTGCATTTGTTCTTTGGTTTTCCTAAGGAACTTATTCACGAAGCTATGTGACTCTAGCCTATTCGTTAGTTGAAGTAGTTCAACTCCTTCATCCTCCGAATGTTGGTCATCTCCCGTAACCATGTTTTCTTCAGCTTCCCAATATTGGACACCTTGTGGTTTACATCATGTACATCTCACTATAGATGATTCCGATATTGGTTCAGGTGCACCAAAAATTTGATCAGTTGAGCTCAGGCATTTGATATTTCCTACAGAATGCAGTAGTTAGTGCTCCAAATGGTATTCCTCCTTTGGATATTCTCTTGACCCATGTGATGACTACTTTGATTATAAACTCCCCTGGTCCGAAAGGATGACCGTCTCGCAGGAAGTTCATTATACACTATGTCTCATGAAATATGGTACGCATTGGTAGCTGGCAGAATTCTTGAGCATATAAATTGCATATATGCTTTATATTGTGGTAACAATGTACTATATTGAAGAATATATTCATCCCAAATATGTGTTAGACTTGTTGCATCTTTACGCCTCCTCCTCTTTGCCAACTGTTCAAGATAAAAAAAAAAAGTATTTTTGGATCTTATCTTCTGTTGGGGTTTTCCATTCTACTTCTTCCTCAATATCTTCCACATGTATCCCATAGAATTCATCAATCATGGTGGCGTTGACGTGAACTATTTTTCCTCTTACCCAGATACCGTGCTCCTCAATTCTTGCGTTGGCATGTGCGAAGAATTCTCGCACGAGATCTACATTCTCCTGGTGTTTGAGCAAATTTTTGCCATCCTAATGCCTTGATTTCTTCAGGGAAGATTGTGAATCCCCTCTATGGTATGAGGGTGTGGTCGATTGCTTTGTTATATGCATTCAATGCCTTCTTGTTCCTGAATCGTCTTCTATTAAACTTGATAAGCACTTGTGCCGCAGGTGGTGCAATGGTTAAGCTCAAAGACGATGAGTCTTTTGTAGTGCTCATCATGGGTGTCATTAAGGACTTTTGTCGAACACATTATATGCAAATTTCTCCTTTCTAGCTCTCCAAGTTTCTCTATTTCCTACAATAATCCAACCAGATACAATCAATCACACACCCTTATAAGTTGTGATCACAAACTTTACGTACACAGAATATTCGATTCCAACAAAGACATAGTTCCAAATTGATAAGGGTAATATCAATTAGTGAGGTAAAAGTGAGGTAAGAGTGACGTGTATAGGTCAAGTATGGATCGTATCGAATGAAACAAAGGTAAGAACGCACTATTCCTGAACTGAGTGTTCGTACGAAGCGTACCTCGATCGGAACTAGGCGTAGTATTGTAGAAATCCTCTCTCTAGAATGTATAAGTGTGGTATGTTTTCCTTGGTGAAATAAATCGTACAGCCGTAGTATATATAGGCTGCCGAGCTTGACGCGTGGCGTCTTCTGATTGACCGTCTACACGGCTCGAATTAAAGTACCTCACGAGGGGCGTCATTTAAGATTCACCCACCTCGTGGGTCGTATTCAATAGCGCTCATTTAAGAGCCGTCAACCTTATGGGTCGTATTTAATAGCGCCCATTTAAGAGCCGTCAACCTTATGGGTCGTAATTAATGCGCCTCATTTAAGAGTTATCCGCATCATGGGTCGTCATTAATGCCTGTCTGGTACTCGCCGACAGCTCTGACACCCATAAATGCTCTGTAGTTCTCGTAGTTATAGGATCGTAGCTTGTTGGTTGTTCGACCCTCGACCTCCGACGACGACCTCCTTCATTAGGTCCACGTTTGGTTCGATGCCATTGACCATCGTAACTCCTGGTTTTACTGTCGTAATTATTTGGACCATCATCAATAGTCCCCCCAGTTTCGACTCCGATTGAGTCGGGGTCGAAATTCTTTGCATCGTGTTTGTTTTGCGTCGAATGCCTCTTTCCATCGTACGAAAGTTACCGTTGCTGCTTTAGTTGCGTCTAACCTTCGATGATGCCACATATAGCTTTTCGTAACGGTTAAGCATCGTTGGATGCCAACCGTTAGCGTTTCCAAAACGCTAAGCCTTAATGACATCGAGGTGCAGCTTTATCGTAACGTCTGCAGATTTGCCAGGTGAGTAGTGCCGGTCGTGCGCGCGTGGGCACGAGATTCTTGGCGCGTGTTTGACACTTGCCAAGCGTCTTTTTCTGATTGGAGAATTTGGACGGCTCGCCATGATTACGACGGCTGACACTGATCGTGTGCGATTGGGCACGTCTTTCTCGGGGCAAGCGGGGCAGATTGTGTGCGAGTGGGCGCGGGTTTCCTGGGCGCGTGTTCGACAGCTGCCACGTGTCGTTCTGCGATTGGAGCATTCGGACGGCCCATCACTAATGCAGCTGTTCGACTGTCTCCTAGGTTTTCGTGCTCACGACTCCCCACCATATAAATATCGTACGACCCTCAGTCTTCTTTCTCACTTTGCTTCAAACTTCTCCGCGAACATTTTCTCTCTGCGATTTCGCAATTTCCGGCAAGTTTTCTTCTCTGTTTTCGTCCTATGTTTTTTGCTTTTTGCTTCCGCTACTCAATCTCGCTTCTCCTTTAAGTTTTCTATCGTTCAAAACACTCCAAAAATGTCTTCTTCTGACAGTCAAAACCCGGGCGTCCAGTCCTACGGCGAAGATGAGGTGAAGGATCGCTCTCCTTCACCAAGACTGGTGACGAAAAGACGCCGTCTCACTAAGGACGACGTTCCCGTGGGGAGGAGCTCCGCCTCAACTTCAGATCTAGCTGCCACCGCTGTCGTACCCCCAACCCGTTGTCCCCTCTGATATCGCCGCTGCTGTTTCCCCGCTTGCAGGGAGAAAACGCCGTGGCGGCGCGGATTCTTCTCAGCCTGCTATTGGGGATTCTCACCCTGGGGGTTTGCTCCGACCCGTCAGCACGCGTCGTGAGCCTACCATCGGACCTCTTCTGATCAAATACGACATCAACCCTAAAACGGTCGAATATCGGGCTGCTGGACCGGATGATCATGCGATTCCACCCCCTCCTGGGTTTCTGACTCTGTACGTGGTCCAGCTGTTGTCTGGGCTTCGCATGTTCTTCCACCCCTTCTTCGTGGAGGTTTTCAAGGCTGGCAACCTCTGTCTGAGCCAACTTTCCCCGAATGGCTATCGGGTCATGGCAGGATTCTTAGTCTGCCACTTGCTACTGGGGGTCGCATGCACAGCGGAGAGATTCTTCGCCTTGTATCGGGTGCAGCTGAACGCCAAAGCACCTCCCTTTACCTACTTCACTTCCCGCGATATGAAGAAGGCGTTCCTGGTAGACAACGTTTCGTCGCATGGCGCCTGGAAGGAGAAGTTTTTCTTCGTACGACCAAAGGATGCTGACGTGTCATCTTGGGGGGTCACGACTGCCTGGCATACGGGTACTAAAGGTCCCTCCGACCCTCGGATTGTGAATGCCGATACGATCCGGACCAACCTCGTGTTGGAAGGATTTTACAAGGGGTCGTTGAGTATGTCGAAGATCGTCAACGACACGCCTTTGTTCGTCCTCGCCGGTCTTCAGAAACCTCCCATCCCGAGAAGTTATTCACCCGCAGAGTTAGCTCGTAGCCCCTTCTTCCTTAAGTGTTGGTTTATGCTTCTAATCTCTATACTTCCATATTTTGAGTTAACTTAAAATTACTTACGTTACCTTCTTCAGGCGAGGTCTTCAGAAACCTCCCATCCCAAGAAGTTATTCACCCGCAGAGTAAGCTCGTAGCCCCTTCTTCCGTAAGTGTTGGTTTATGCTTCTAATCTCTATACTTCCATATTTTGAGTTAACTTAAAATGACTTACGTTACCTTCTTCAGGCGAGGTCGTAGAGATGGTGCCTTCACACTGTACACTTTGCCACCGATTCCCAGAGGGATGGAGGTCAAACATTTGGATGAAGCGTTGAAGAAGTGGGGGTCCGTTCTGATTGCATCGAAGCCGAAGGGATCGAGGACGAAGCAAATCGCCCACAAACCTTCCAAGGTCCCCAAGGTCAAGCAGGAAGCTTACGACCGTGCCCAATTGGAGGCCGCCCAATCAGATGTAGTCATTCTAAGCGACTCCGATTCTCCTCCGATCAATCCTCCTATCGTATCCAGTTCAACTCCCACTTCAGTTCAGATTCCTCCGAACTCTGGGGCATCAATTCCTCCTCCGAGTTCGAATGTTCCTGACTTCACGTCTGGTTTGGTGCAATCTGTTGGAGCAGATACTCCTCCTCCTCGACCAGCGTCTTCGCTTTCGACCGACTTGCGGAGTATGATCGGCCAAGTACTTCGGACTAGGAAGGCTGCAACTGCCCCGATCATAGCCCCCAATGCCTCGGCTTGGGATACTACTACTGACTCGACGATCGTTACCACGATGCCCGGTGGAAGGCCGATCAGGGATATTCCTATGATTTCTGAACCTCTGCCTTCTACTGTCGCTGATCCTCCTGCACCGATCGACCATCCCGCACCGAATGTCATCGATTCGACTCATTCCCATGAACCCATTCCATCCTCTGCTCCTGATGTTCCGATGTTAGAGCTTCCGACAGGGAATGGCGACGATGCACCTACTTCGGGCGTCGATGCAGCTGGAAGTGGGCCGACTGATCCTTCTCCTGAACCTGTTCAAGAACCTGAGTCTCCTTTGGTGGCCACCACCTCGATTTTTGTCGGATGCCCGAGGGGCCTTGTTGAGAAGATTCTTGGGCAAATGGTGAATTAGGAAGATTATGAATATCTGTGCTCCGCTCCTCGAGGAGAACTCTACGATTGGCGATTCCAAGTTGCTGCTCAGGTAGCTATATCTTTTCCCTTCTTCTTTTAAGTGTTGACACTTCGGTTTCCTTTTTTTCTAACTGAATCGTTAACTCTCTTTCAGATCGGTCGTTTGATTCATGAATCGGTGCAGTCAGGCCAGGAATTGAGAGCAAACAAAGAGTACCTCATCAGTCGGAAGGCATACTACAAGGATTAGGTCCGAGATCTCCAAGCATCTCTTTCAAAGGCTCAGGCCGAGGCTAATATGATGCGATCTGGGTTCCAACTGATCGACGATCTGCAATTGGAGCTGGAAAAACTTGAGCCCGAGCTTCTTCGACTTCACGAACAGGTTCGAACTTTGGAGGCCGAAAAGAAAAATTGGCAGAAGGAAAAGGATCGACTTTCGGCTGAGCTGGCAACTTCCGTAGGTAGTTTAGCAGATGCTAAAGAGCAGATCGCTGATCTCAAACGAGGGAAAGCAGTGGCTGAGCAATCTACCACCGCTGCTTTGGCCCTAAGCACAAAATTCGAGGAGGAGCTGCTCGCCCTGAAGTTGGAAAATGAAGCAACTGGTCGAAAACATGCGGAGGAGCTAAAGGAGGCTTGGCGTCGAGCTATCGAGGAGTTTAAAGGATCCTCCGAATATATGGACTCGATTGCACCATACGCCGCCGACATCATTCAGCAAGGATTCGACCTCTGCACTTCTACGTTCCAACGGTCGGGCCTTCTCCCAATTGACCCTGATTTGAGCTTTTTGGACGTTAGTGCCATTCCCGACCCAGATGATTCTACCGATCTCGGCGCCTCGACTTCTGGTCCCCCGACCAACACTTAGTTTTTGTAGCTTTTCTTTTCATGATGTACTTTTTTCGTAAGTACTTTTCAGTGTACCTCTGCAGTAGTAATGAAAATATTTTCTTCGATGCCAATTGTTTTTTTGTCTTGACATCATCTTTTCTCTCGCTCCTGATCGTAAATCTCGCGAATTTTAACCGAACAACTTATGTTCTTGAATGGAGTCATCGATCGAATGATCGTAATGAATTTGCTAACTTGTCGGTCCTTGCATGAATCAAACCGACCTCCTAGCTGAGAAATTGTAAGGCCTAGAGTCGAATCAAATCAATCTCTTACCTTAAAGAATTTAAAGGCCTTGAGCCGAATATTTTGAACTTAAGACCTAGAGCCGAATCGAACCGACCTCTTTCCTCGAAGAATTTTAAGGGCCTTGAGCCGAATATTTTGAACTTAAGGCCTAGAGCCGAATCGAACCGACCTCTTACCACGAAGAATTTTAAGGGCCTAGAGCCGAATATTTTGAACTTAAGGCCTAGAGACGAATCGAACCGACCTCTTACCTCGAAGAATTTAAAGGGCTTTAAGCTGAATATTTTGAACTTAAGGCCTAGGGCCGAATCGAACCGACCTCTTACCTCGAAGAATTTTAAGCGCCTGGAGCCGAATATTTTGAACTTAAGGCCTAGAGACGAATCAAACCGACCTCTTACCTCGAGGAATTTAAAGGGCCTCGAGCCGAATATTTTGAACTTAAGGCCTAGAGCCAAATCGAACCGACCTCTTACCTCGAAGAATTTTAAGGGCCTTGAGCCGAATATTTTGAATTATATGTCATATTCCTTCTCCCCCCGAAAACTTAGTTCATCTTGAGTGAACTATATCTTTTGACGGTAGAGGCGTCGATCTTATCTTTCTTATCGGGATTCGTAGATTCCTTCTCATACCTTAGCTTGATTCGCTGGGTCATTTCGACCACTTACGTTTTTTTTATTTCGCTAAGTATTAAAGAGAAGCAGAAAGATTGGAGAAATGTACTTTTATTGCATCGAAGAAAGCGTAATGATACATTTGCTTTTCAGCTCCTCCTTCTTTTTTCTCCGACCGGTTTGGTGGTTGCTACTACAAACTCCCTTAAGTATCCCATACCAATCAGACGCTTGATCTTGGATCGTAGCGTTTTGCAGCGGCTGGTTTGGTGCCCCACACTCTGTGGTATCGACAATACTTCTTTGTCGATTTCTGCTTGTCGGGATTCTTCGGACTAGTTGGCCAGATGGTGATTTGACTCAGTTCTCCCGCCGATATCACCTTGAGCACATTCTGCGGGCCCGTCGTCAGCGGAGTGAGTTTCAAGTTTCTATACGCCCTGTCGTCGCCGTCCTTTTGGCCCGACGATTCGCATCTGGTTCTGTCTCTTGTCGTGACCGACCCCGTCGTCAGTCGTCGGATTACTTTCCTGGCATTCTTGGCCTCTTCTGATGGTATGGACGGGGCTGTTCTCTCTAATAACTCTCTCATGCGTTTGACCCTTGCCCCTTTTAAGGTCTCTTCGAAGGGACAATCTTTTAGCTCGTGGGTCAACACGTCGGACAAATTGTCAGGTTCTGTACCAGCCCTTTTGATAGCAGCGTCGGAGAATCTTTTCATGAACTCTCGAACGGTTGCATGATCTCCTTGCATTAAGGTGTAGAGGCAACTCATCGTTCGCGGGATTCTTCGATTGCATGCGAAGTGCGAAACAAATTCTCTGGCCATTTGCCCGAATGATGAAATTGATGCGGGCTGTAAGTTGTCGAACCACTTGTTGGCCTGCCCTACCAGCGTGCTTCGAAACATGCGGCAAAGTGTAGCATCTGATACGATAGTGAAATCTATCATGTTCGTAAATGCTTCGACATGCATTTTGGGGTCTCCTGAGGTTCCCTCTCCTGAGTACGTGGGAAGCCCCGGGGGTCGTTGATCTTGCTGAATCATGGGATTCGATATCGACTCGATAAAGGGACTTCGTTGGACCGCTAGTTCGTATTGCGGTCCGACCGATTCCTGCATCTCTTGTAGCTGTTTTATCATTTCCTCAATAACCTAGTCGATAGGTTTGAGGAAACGCTCTCTTTCCGATCTTGGTTCTATCGAGACTTTGTTCTTGTTCTCCCCGTGCATTGGTAACGGGGATGACGCTTGCGCATTACCCGTCGTTGGGGGAGAGATATTTTGAATCAGAAATTCATAGTCTCGAGAACGAGACCTACGTGGGGACTTTTGTCGACTCCTGTCCCAACCCTATGGGTCATGGTGACTCGATGGGATGGCAGTCGGCTTGCTTGTTTGCTGATTGGAAACGTCTTGTATTGAACGAGAGGTTGGTGATCGAAACTGGGATGACATACGATCAGGAGAGGGATGCATATGCCCTCTCGATGTCTCCCTCATCATTCTACGAGTCGCATCTTCGACCACTTCTCGTAACAAACTTCTCAGATCATCTCGTGAGAGATACACGAGATCAGTAGTGTTCTGGCGTCTCGGCTCGAAGGATTCCCTACTCCCCTCCGATACCTTTTTTGGGTTGATGCCATTTGTACTCGTTCCGCCGCTGGAAGTCATTTTCTTCTCTTTCTAACTTTTTCACTGATTTCCCACAATACTAGCCTCTATCTCAGCTATCTCAAGGAACGTAAGTGTGTTCCCACAGACAGCGCCAAATTGATAAGGGTAATATCAATTAGTGAGGTAAAAGTGAGGTAAGAGTGACGTATATCGGTTAAGTATGGATCGTATCGAATGAAACAAAAGTAAGAACGCATTGTTCCTGAACTGAGTGTTCGTACGAAGCGTACCTCGATCGGAACTAGGCGTAGTATTGTAGAAATCCTCTCTCTAGAATGTATAAGTGTGGTATGTTTTCCTTGGTGAAATAAATCGTACAGCCGCAGTATATATAGGCTGCCGAGCTTGACGCGTGGCGTCTTTTGATTGACCGTTTACGCGGCTCGAATTAAAGTACCTCACGAGGGGCGTCATTTAAGATTCACCCACCTCGTGGGTCGTATTCAATAGCGCTCATCTAAGAGCCGTCAACCTTATGGGTCGTATTTAATAGCGCCCATTTAAGAGTCGTCAACCTTATGGGTCGTAATTAATGCGCCTCATTTAAGAGTTATCCGCATCATGGGTCGTCATTAATGCCTGTCTGGTACTCGCCGACAGCTTTGACACCCATAAATGCTCTGTCATTCTCGTAGTTATACGATCGTAGCTTGTTGGTTGTTCGACCCTCGACCTCCGACGACGACCTCCTTCATTCGGTCCATGTTTGGTTCGATGCCATTGACCATCGTAACTCCTGGTTTTACTGTCGTAATTATTTAGACCATCATCACAAATGTAACAAACCATTGGATAGTTTTTAAAGAAAGTTGAAAGATTAGTGTTTCTCTCTTTGAGGACTTTGAGAGGGAAGCAATATCAAATACTAGAGTTTAGGAAAGAGATTCAGATTATTGGGGAAGGATATTTCGTGCAAAAGTAGAGAAGGAAAGAGAATTTTATATTTAAAGTGACGAGACAAGCGATCGCTTTCCTTCGCGAGCGTCCGTATTACTTCTGAGCAATGTGATCGCTTTCACCTGTAAAATTCACTTCACTATGGACTCAACCGAAATGTATGCGGAATGCATGCAATCATTTAGATGAAGCGGTGGTATGGATCGCTTGCCAAGTTTCTAAACTTCAACATGAGTGCTCCCCTTTTGACAAGCGATATTGACGCGATCGCTTCCTCCTTTCTATTTTCTGCCCGATACTTTTGTTCTTCTAAAAGCGATGTGAATGCAATCTCTTTGCTTGTCATGATGTTATTCCTTCCCAAACAATCGCTTAACGTTGCTTTCTCTTCTTTCTAAACTCAACAAAGAATTTTGATCTTTGTAATCTCAAGTGCAAGCCATTGCTCGGCTTCGCTTATCCATCTTTCTACACTTTAATAGAGGAAATCTGTATTTTGATCAGCACATCACTTCGTATCGCTTTGCATCTTCTACACTTCAACAGAGATAGACTGTATTTTGATCAGCACATGGAAAGCGATCGATTTGTTTTGCTTTTCCATCTTTCTACCAGCAGAAATATTTCATGAATTTCTTCATGTTCTCATAAGCAATCGCTTAAATGACTGCAATTTTTGAATGCGATCGCTTCCCTTGCTAATTTTTCTGAGTCTTTTAGCTTTTCTCCATTATCCATCTGTCTATAAGCGCCTTCTAATTCATCTTTTCCTACACAAATAATTCATTATTATGCAGAAAAAAATAATTGATTGAGTTGAACAAAAATAAACAACTAAAATCAAAATAAAGCAATAAACATCATGGGTTGCATCCCATGAAGCGCTCTTGTTCAACGTCGTTGGCTCGACTAAATGGAGAAGTTAGGGTTTGTCACTCCTCATTAGATCCATCTTCGCTCCAATCACTTTCATCATCAAAATGAGTTTGATAGTAATTCCAAATCTTCATATGCACTGCAACATCTTTCTTCCTTATCCACTCTTGAGCTTTCTTCTTTTCTCGTGCCAACTCACTCATTTGATTCCTTCTTTCCACTATCTCAATATAAACCTCCTCGTATGCACTTTGATCTGGTAGCTTCTTCTTCTTGTTACCTAGATCAGTAAAATATGTTTTCTCTTGCTCTTTATAGCGCAAGGTAACAAATCATTTATCAACATCAATTAAAGACCTAGCGGTGGCTAAAAATGGCCTTCCTAAGATTAATGGACAAGAATATTCATCCTCCAATTGCTTAACCACGAAGTCAGCCAAGAATATGAAAATCACTATCCTAACAGTGACATTTCTACAGTTCAAATTGGTCTCTTAGTTAACTGATCAGCAAATTGGAGTGATGCTCTAGAAGGAATGATTTTGGTTACGTTCAAACTCCTAAAAATAGTCAAAGACATCAAATTAACACTTGCACATAAATCACAAAGTGCATCCTCTAAAGTGACATTGTTTATAGTGCAACGAATTGTAAAACTTCCTGGATCGTTCAACTTTGTTGGCAAATATTCAAAAAAATTTCTTTAGTTATCCTAGTCGCTCGACCACTCTTATGACATCAATTTCTTCACCTTTGTCTAGCTCTATTACTTCCTCCACGCGTACCTCAATGGCCTTCACAGTTTTATCTTCCTTCGATCATGCTTTCATCTTGCTTTGATGTTCCTTCCACTTTCCCATACCATTGAGCGCTTCATCTTTCCCATCTCGGGCTTCCAAGTACTTGTAAATATGAATCATATCAGCATACTCAGTGTCATAAAACTTTAGAGTAGATTTACCTACTGTCTCTGGAATAGGTAAATCCTTGGGATACTCGCTCAAGTAATGTGTCTCAGCTTTCTCTAAACATATCCTCATATGTCCTGAACATGTTCAGTGTGAGATCATTTTCACCCTTTCCTTAGGATTTCTTTCAGTGCTACTTGGCAAAGCTTTTGGTGGTTGGTTAGTTGATTGGGCTATTAATTGGCCTATTTACTATTCTTTAGTAACACAATTGTATTATGCGCCCATTCTTCTAACTTCGCAACTCTACTATCGGGTTGCTTCGTGTGATCTTCAAAATTTTGCCTTCGTTTGCCAAGTTGAAATCCAAATTGTTGTTGTCTTGGTGGGTATGAGTTTGATTATTTCCTCCTCAAGAGTTATAATTTTCTCTCTTGTAACTCAGGACACATGGTCCTAGATTATGATTTCTTCCATTGAAATTAGCGTAATCCACTTGTTCCAATTGCTCTTCTTGTATTTCTCTAGGTTTCGTCCTTAAATCAATTTTTTCATCCAAGTAGTCATTACATCGAATTTGGCAAGGATCGTGTCCATATCTGCAATGTGATATACCCCAGGAGTCTTCCTTGGTACTTCTTGGTCTCTATTCGGACCCCATCTTCTACGCCCATTATCAATCATCTTCATCAAATACATAGCTTATTTGTCAGTCAAAGCCATTAAACTTCCTCCAGAGGTAGCTAACAAATGCTTCCTTTCTCCCGCTTGTAGCCCTGAATGAAAATGAGATAATAGAGTATACTGAGTCATATCATGTTGGGGACAATTTTGCACTAAAAGTTTCAATCTATCCCATGCTTCGTGAGTTTCTTCTAATTCCTTCTGACAAAAGCTCATTATCTCAAGCCTTTTTTTTTATCAATATCGACGGTGGGCAATATTCAGAAATAAATAGTCTTGCCATATGCTCCCATGTTTTAATGTTGTTCGTTGGTAACTTATCAAACCACTTCTTTGTCTGATCTCTTAATGCAAACTAAAGTAGTTGCAGTTTCAAGAAGTCATCCCCATATTCATATCCTCTGCAAGTCTGCAGAAAACTTCGAAAATTCCTTCGGGTTTTTAGCAGGTGAACCCCCAAAAATCCTCCTTTCAGTGGATGATTCCCTAATGGAATCCTCAAAGATGTACTCAGCATGTCATCCAGATTGGGCAACACTTCTTCTCTTCTTTCTCGAAATTATCTCAACAGTTCATTTCTCCTTGTTGGTTGAGCTGGTGGTAGGACTGGCTGTGGAGTGTCCTCTACTCTTGGTACGCCATTTCCTTTCTCGTACCCTTCCATGGATTTTCTGGCTTTCAACTTCCTAAAAGTTCTTTCAATCTCAAGATCAATCGGTATTGGTTCAATTCGTGAACTCCTGGTCATGCACCAATGTTCTCTTGCCTAAAAACCCATAACAAAGTAACCAACTCAAAACAACTTAAAATTAAAAAAACAAATAAACAACTAATATCAAAAAACGCAATTGCCTTCTCGGCAACGGCGCCATTTACTTGACCTGTCCAAGTCCTATAAGGCAAGTTATTACCGCATACGTACGGGTACAAATAATATTGGGAAGTAAATTACTATCCAAAAAATATGAACCCACGGGAGGACTGCATTTTATCTTAGCTATCAAGTAACGTGTTCGTGCATAAACAGAACGAATGACTATGAAGCTGTCACCTTTCACAATCATTGCATAAGCAATAAAAGCAAATAATATATTTTGGGATTTTTGAATGATTAACACCTAAAATACTCAAGAAAATATAAAGACCTAATTCAATAATTGGTAAATGGTATCGTAAGGACTAGGTTTCACTGGATAGATATGATCGAAGACTCATAGACAAGTCATTATTGAGATGAATTATGATCGACTCGTGTGTGAGATATATTAAACTATGAGGTAAAACCGATAATTATGGGTTCTCGAAATGGAAACACCACTCTGTCATTCGGAATGTTACTATTTGTACTATGTTCCTCCAAACGCATTTATCTTAATGCTTTACCCACATCTACTTATTCTATACGCTTTTATACACGACTTGTGGAACTCTAGAACTTATGAGATCTATCATATGCATTCCCCTTTCGCATCCATCATAAGAATCTAATCTATTATGAGTTCATGACGCACATAAAGCATTAAACTCAAGTTATAAGTTCAATTTAATTGTTCCGCACACACTTATCTTAACACAATCATCTCAACATGATCTCTACCCAATTCTTCCATCGCCTCACGACACACAAAGAATTTAGCTAATTATACTGAAAATAAACACAAAATCATCAATAAATTGAACCATGGTCTTGAATAACATAAACTAAAGCAAAGATCTTGTCCAACAAACGTACATAAATAAAAGAAATATTCAAATCAACAAAATTAAATTCAGATTGTACGAATAACCAAAAAGCATCAACTCAATCACAACTCTTGATCGTCGTTCTTCTCTATCTACTATGATCTCCACCAAAGTTCGACTCCAAGACCCCTCTCTCAAAGTGTTCATCAGTTTCTCTTCTATATTCTCCTAATTCTCCCTCTGGCTCTCTATGCTGCTTCTTTTCGAGTGTGTTTCTCTTTCTTTTTATATCCCATCAAGTTTGGAAAGTCTCACTCTTTAGTTCTCCTCAAAACCTAATTGTTTCAGATAAAGGGATTCTAAGTGATCATTCTCAGTTTGCATGCGGCGGCTGCTGGATGAGGGTTACATCATTCTTCAGTTGGAAGCGATCGCTTACGGTTTCTTCTTCACCGCAAAGCAATCTCTTTCACAAGCAATTACTCCTCCTCCCATTCCCTCGCTTTTTTGCTCGTATGGATTGCCCAGATTTCCTCTTTTTAGCTCACTTTCATCAATTTTCACCAAAATGACTCCTAAACAATGAAATATACTAAAACAAGTAAAATAATCAAAACAATCAGTGAACATGCAATAACATGGTCTATTTGATATGTAATGAGTAGAAAATGGACTCATCAGTGGATTTATAAAATGAAATATCACAGTGATTGGTCTCTTGAGCGCTTCAAAGCTCGTCTGGCTGTTTGTGGAAATCGTCATATCAAAGGGATTGATTATAATGAAATGTTTGCGCTAGTGGCGAAGATGGTAACTGTTAGACCTATAATAGCAGTGGCGGTGTCAAAGGCATGGGAACTGCACCAAATGGATGTTGAGAAGGCATTTATTCATGGTGATTTACATGAAGAAGTATATACACACCTCACACCTGGATACTCGGCTTCTTCCTCTGGGCAAGTGTGCCGACTGCTTCGCTCTCTTTATGGTCTTTGCCAGGCCCCACATTGCTCTTTTCTAAGTTGGTTGGGGCTCTCAAAACTTCTGGGGTTCAACAATCTTATGCTGATTACTTTGTTCTTACTTTCCAACACAGATATGATTTTCTATGCATCTTAGTTTGTGTTGATGATTTGCTCATTACTGGAAAATACTCTGCATGGATCTCTGATTTTAAAACCTTTCTTGGAAAATGTTTCCCGGTAAAGGATTTGGGGTGCCTTAAGTATTTTCTTGGTAAGAAAATTGCTCGAAATACTAAAGGAATTTTCCTTTGTCAACGAAAATATGTTTTAGATATTCTTGGTGAGACAGGCCTTACTGGTGCCAAGCCAGCTCTTTCTCCTATGGTTCAGAATCACGATCTTTTAGCAAACAATGGGCCTCTTTCGTCGGATCCTGACAAGTACTGGCGGCTTGCTGGAAAGCTTATCTATTTGCTAACTCACCTGAACATCTCTTATTCCATTCATGTTTTGGCTCAAATTATGCACCAGCCTCGTTTGGCTCACTGGGAGGCAGTGGTTCGTGTTCTCTGTTATTTCGAAGGCCACCCTGGGCAAGGACTTATACTTTCTCGTGATTCTCCGTTGCAATTATCCGGCTATTGTGATTCAGACTGGGCCAGCTCCCCCATTACCAGACGGTCGATCTCTGATTATTTTGTTACTCTTGGTCATAGTTCGATTTCTTGGCGTACGAAAACGTAAGCTTCGATTTCCCATTCCTCTACCCAGGAAGAATACTATTCCATGGCCACTTTGACTTGCGAATTAATTTGGCTGAAGACACTTTTTCGAGACCTTGGTGTTTCTCACCCTAATCCTGTTTGCCTTTACTGTGATAATCAAGCTGCACTTCACATCGCTTCTAACCATGTTTTCCATGAACATACCAAGCGTATAGAAATTGATTATCACTTGATTGTAATCAAGTTCCAGCTGGTGTTATTTCAACCCACTACAAAGCTTCCGTCGAACAATTAGCTGACATCTTTACGAAGGCTCTCGGCGGTCACCAGTTTTCTTACTTACTTTCCAAGATGGGCGTTTGGGATCCACACGCTCCACCTTGGGGGGGGGGGGGGGGGGGGATGGGGGGGGGGGGGTATTGGAATATATATTTCCATATCTCCATATCTCTCTCCTTTCTTAATATTAGGACTTTGTAATTATCTTCTTTGCTATAGTTTAGATTGATTACGTTAGATCTATTATTCTTTTTGTATATAAACTTTGTATTGGCTGTATTCTTTCATTCAGAATATACACGAATCCTTTTGTTATTTATCATTTTTAATTAATGATAAAAAAATGAAACATTGTTGTGCACGAAACATGTATGATATTCATGTGCTGCTGGTATTACTTGCTAGTGACATGAATGACTCTTTCTTTAATTACTTAATTATAAGTTATTTATTTTACACCTAGTTAATTAAATAAAAATCACAAAATCTAGAAATTCAAAAGCAACTTTAGTGAGCATTTAATAGAAATACACACCTGCACTACAAAAATCACAAAAGCACGACTTACAAGTCACATCCGACCTCAAAATTTTATTTTTTGGCATACAATATAACGATCTCATTTCATTGGAATAAGAATACTTGATGCCTAATATTTGAGGTAATGGCAGAAACTATCCTTGTGTTATCTTTAATTGGCAAAAAAATTATTTTAATTGGCAAAGATCCGCCTTATTTTATTCCATAATTAGCACATTGGCCCCATTGTTGCTTAGTGTATTGACCGGACGTAAGAAAACTATTCTGCCCTTTAAGTTTATTTGCAAAAAAATATTGAATCTTTAATTTTAAAAAAAAAAATCTATTGTAAAATAAAATTCAAGGTTAGATTTAAAAAAAAAATAAAATTATAGAGAAAGAAAATAAGACGTGTTTTCTTCCACTCCTCCCCCCACCCCCACACCTCTAAAACCACGACGAGTTGAGTAGCCAGGCATGGTGATACAACTCCACGGGTTATTTCATGTATATATTCATAAAAGATCCAATATTAACTGTTGATATCTAAAGATTTTGGGTGGGTTATTTGCGGGATTTAAACTAATATCCGGTTGACTGAAATTTTGTTGAGAATGATATTTCGATGTAGATTATATCAAGATTGTTACGGTTTATGCGTCGATGATGTTTCTTTTACGACTATGAATTTTGATAGAGCAACTATGCTGACCATTCCTGGTGGAGATGGCTAAGTATCTCTAACTTCTAGAGTGGTTTGGACAGTAAACAAACGCGGTATTTAAAGTTTTCACGACAACTCCGCTCTATTTGAAAGAGGTGGGACATGGGGAGGGGTTGGAGCAGGGGAGGGAGAGTGGTGTGCGGTGTGGGTAGCCACTAAATCATCTGTTTCTTTTTTTTTTTTTTTTAAATTTAGTTCGATAAATATTTTTTAAGAAAAATTAAGGGCAAATTTGTAACTTGAAGTAAATAAATCTGATCCCAAGTGCATTTCAGGAGTGTTTGGTGAACTTAAGAGTTGTATGGTGTTTTTTTTTTTTAAAGAAAATAAATATATTACATATCAACGTAACCAAACAGATTTAGTACAGGGGAACGGGGACTGGGTTAAGCGTGTGAAACAAAGCACAAGTCATAGTACAAAAGAGGGGTGAGCCACCCCGGACAAACGTCCCAAACATAAAAGAAAAGAGAGCTATGCGTGCCCTCCTCCGTCTGTTGCTTTGCCGCACCTAGCTTGGCCAAAAAGTCTACCACCGTATTCAACTACCAATAACAGAAAGTCCCCGTCAATGCCACAAAACTAGTCGGTAGTGTCCATATTCTCCTGAGTGAGTCACGCTAGAGGGACGGGAGGGTCCTGGGTCCTAGTGATCCAGAAAAAGCTGCTATGAAGCTACCGTCTTCTTTACGGAAAATTCTCCCAAATCTGGCAGGTCTTGAGTTTCCTATGACATATCCATCAACATTTAGTTGCACGTAACCTACCGGGGGTGGTGTCCAAAAGAGACTATGTGAAAATCGGCCGTTATTTGCGACCTTCTCGTGCGGGGAAATGATTTTGTTGTTCTCCAATTGCATTTGGAAAGTTTGATGGATAGAATTTGTACAAATAGCATAATTTTGGAAGACAACTTTTAGATCTTAAAATCAATTATTTTTATTTTTAAGCAATAAGTCGTATTACCTAGTCTAGACAGTAAAAATAAACACATCAGATTTAACGTGGTTCGGACTCCCGTCCTACATCCACGAGGCTTTCGCCCAAGAATTCAAACCTCTTTCACTGATCAAAAGTTGTTTACAACTACAGACAAGCTTTAATCTAACACTCAGACTCCCTTTAGTGTTTCGACACCTATAGCAACACTTTTATCACTACTCCATTTGAACCCGTAAGATCAACCTCCCGTCGACCTTCTTATGACCAAGCTTCCAAGCGGCAATGCACGTACGTATAGACTCCCTCTTACTTGTGCAATCATTTCCCGTTGAATTCCCTTCAACTCTTGTTGGCTTGTCACGTGTGTTGAAGTATCCCACTTCTTTTACCCGAAATATCCCACTTCTTCGATCGGCACAATGTACACAAAAACTAAGGAATATAAAAACAGCGAACACCTTATAATGTATATGATTTTACTCGTGTGTTCTAAGTTCTAAAACCTAGTTCTTCTAATATTTATAGGATAGTCTTGCTCATGAAGTCTTCCACTCCAGTCGGGACTCAAATCTTCCTAATAATCTGGAATCTTTCCTAATGTTAATATCTTCGTGATCTTCATAATCTGCACACAAGGAAACAACAAATTCTTCCAATAGGAAGCTTGTTTAGACCGGATAAAAACAAGTAAGAATAGAGATTTAGTTTCCAAAAGATATACAAGATATTTCCTAAATCTTATCCTACTCAATCACAACTTACTAAAAATTCCTATCTTTATAGAATTCTATTTCCATACAAACTCTAGGAATTATATGGTAACTACCAAACATCCCTATCCTTATAGAATTCCATTTCCATGCAAACTCTTGGAATTGTATGGTAACTAATATACATGCAATTTTCCATAAAATATATTTTCAAAACTTGTAAATCAAAACCTAAGGACTCACGGTCCTAACAATCTCCCCCAATTGACTAGTTTTGGCAAAACATTTTAAGCCCAGGAAAATTCCACGTATGCTGCAAAAAACTGTTAGACTAAAACATATAAGCAAATGAAGTTCTCTTACCAGTCTAGACAGTTATCAAAACTTATTGCAACACGCAGTGCAATATCCGCAAAACAACAGAAATAAACTAAGTACTAGTCCATAAACTGAAATAAACATGACAGAATAAAGTAAAGTACTAAGTTCGTGCGGAAATAAATGTAGAAAATAAATTGTTCATGAAAAACATAACAAAAATGAGCAGATCTCCCCCAATCTCATTTCCCTCCCCAGACTTCCAGTATCCATCTTTTCCTTTTCTACTCCACCATTTTGCCAGAACCAGTCAAGACTTGTCCGCAATCTTGGCAAGTGACTCGTTCATGGACTGCAACAGTTCAAGCACTCGGGCGAGGTGTTTCTCTATGTTGTTGAGACTCCCCGTGGGAACAGAAGGACCAGCTTGAGCAGCAGCAGGCTGGGATGATGGTGGTTACAAAGCAGCTATAAGATGTGCAGCAGCTCGCAAAGGATTTGGCTTCTTTTTCAGCTTGTCTCGGGGTACGTGAATATCCATCTGGGCAGTAAGGGCACGGTAGATCAAGGATTGATATCCAAGCGTCATCTTGATGGATTGATCAAAGGCCTCCATGCGAATCCGCTCAAAAATCAGTTTTCCCAAGTTAATGGGAGCGTTTGAGCCAATGCGGAAAAGAACCGAAGCCGTAAGATGATTCAAAGTAGAAACATGGGACATTGGAAACCAATTTCGAGTATAATACCATAAATCAAACAATACCATGGGGTTAGCAATTTGCGTGACAAATTACCTTTATCAGGCTAGGGGCTGTTCGTGAGAGCTGTAGCGACTGCATTCATGTCTGCCTCTGGTTGCATCTCAGATTCGCGATCAGTCTGGACATCTGGTGTTCCAAGGTAAAGATTCAGTATTGTCGGGCTGAATCGGAAGATATGACCGGAGACAAACACTGAAAATTCCTTTGCCGATCCCGCAACTCCAAGTTGTGTATCCAAGTTCTCATAAAATTCTAGGATAATGCGTGTCACGAATGGTTGGACTCAGTGGGTGAACTCGAAAAAACCTCGACGCTCCAGAAACTCAACGACCCTGGATGGTGTGTAGGATCCCTCATGCAGTGGCACCCCCTTCAAAGGAACACGCTCAGAAAGCTTCTTACATTTCTTTTTAGCTTGGGCCGTGTAAAACCGTTCTGAGTAAGCCGATCCGACAACAAATGGCTTAGGGGAAGGTTGGACCATTGGAGGGACTCCATAGCCACCATCAGCATCCTCTTCAACAACATCCTTGTTCTCAACATCATCATCATCATTATCACCCGTAGCAGAAGATGATTACTTTTCACGTCTAGGATGTTTGCGAACAAGGCTTGAGGATGAATCAGACACATCAATCGGGGTAGAACCCCCAGCACTAGCAGCATCAGATACCGTCTTTCGAAGACGCTTTTTGGCAATGGGTTTCTTTCTCCTGCTTGCACGAGTCGTGGCTCCAGTTGCGACTCTGGTGGAGAACGGTGAGGCCTTTTGTCGAGCAGGTGGGCGCTGTGATGGTTGTGCCTTTTGCTTACCTTTTGCAGCAGCAGATTGCTTGCAGAGGGATCAGGATCAGTCGCCTGTGATGAATGTGACGGCGATTGTGCAGGTGGGGTCGAGACCCTAGGTGATGACTCGTATGTGGGGGTGCGAAATCTCGTGGAGGAGATGATTCCGGTTCCCTTATCAGTGCAAGGGACAATGAGTCAGATTGTGCCGGTGGTGATGGTGGTGGTGGCTGAGCATCACTCAGCGGTGGTGGTACAAAGGAGGATGTGCGTTTCTTCTTCGCAGATCGTTTCGGTTGCGGAACAACATCCGGTGGAACTCGGACCTGTAATGGCACCGGTGCAAGAACCTCCTATGGTTGGTCGTCAGTGGAGGAGTCACGGCTGGGATCAACAACTGGTGGTGATCGAGATGATCCTCCTGCTTTCTTACTTTTCACCATGGTTAGCTTGAAAGAGAAAAGAGAGATGGTGATAAGAGTAAGATAACAAAGTAAGAGATATTGTGAGATAGTGATATGAGAGAGAGACGAGAGATAGATATATAATGATGTGCAACAAGTTAAGTCAAATCAATCTCAAACTCTATCATAAAGATTCATATAGACTCAACTTCCAAGAAAATAGGAAACAAAATCACGCTATCACACAAACACTCTATCTATAAGATTCGACTCACGCGGCATAAGATTTTGGCGGTCGAAACTGCCATAATTAAGAAAATCGCGCCTAAGAGACAAATATTCAGATAATAATAAAAGATTCGCACCACTTAAATAAAAAAAACAGAAAATTAAAGCTTTAAATAAATAAAACAAACAAAAAGAAACACAGCAAGTGCCACACGACTTACCGAGGACCTGATTTACCTGGTTTGTGTGTTTGGATGAACACCCTGTCATGACAGCTTCAATGACTCGTTCAAAAACAGTCTGCCCAAAGTTTTCTCATTTACCTAATAATCACAAAACAATGTGTACTTTAAATGCTCATGTATGATATATGATGAATTAGAAGAGAATTTGAAAGGGGCAACAATTGTAACAAGATATATCTCTTTTCAAACAAGACAATTGTACCTTAACACACATATTTGAGCCTTTTATAAGGAGGTAGCTTTCGCTCATGGACTTTATGTAGAATATGGTAGCTCGTTTTCAATGAGTGATGAACGTGAGATAAGAAATTGAAAGCTTTCACACATATTCATTGAGTTTAGGCAGCTTTTTCCTCCTTTTATTTTTCTTTTGAAGCACATGAATCTTTTCGGCTCATATTCTCTTTTCTTTTTCTTTTCAAGCTCTTTTGCATACTCAAACAACTTTTTTCATGCTCAATTCTTCTGTTTTTGATGTGTGAGGTAGCAAAAGTGGATTTTTATCCAAGTCAAAGAGAATAAGCAAACAAAAATTGTCCGTGGCAAAATCCTTCGATTTCACATATTTAACTAGGGAAATGAGCAAGGACTAAGTAACACTGGTCAGATTGAGCTCCGGAACAAACTGTTGTGATAAGTCTGCAATATGAGTCATGACAGTTAGTTCGACAATAAACAAAAACATCCAAGTTAAATCAGGCATAGCGACAGGCTTAGTGATGGCAAATGCCAAGAGACTATTGTGGAAGAGGTGCCTTTAAGAACATATCCGTAGACTGTCTCTATGTCGCCACTAACTTAATGACTACAGTTCTAGACTTTACCAAATCACGAATGAAGTGGTGCCATTGATCTATCTACTTAATGCGTGCATGTTGAACAAGATAGATAGCGTTGATAAGCACATGATTGTTTTTACATGATTTAAGCAGATTATTAATCAAACATTCATAGTCTTTAAGCATAATGTTCACAACATCAAAATTCAAGATTGTGACAGATTTATCATTGGATAGACAAATAAATTTCCCTGTCATGCTATGAAAATCACACATGTTGATGAAGATGCAAGTTATCACATGAGATTTTAACTGTTTAGGGATTCCAAATTCAATAGTATGGATGAAAGAATTAAGAGCAGATTTGGAATAGAGTGACAAATCATTATCTCCTTGATTATCCTTCATAAGACCAAAACTCATCAGTTTACTAAGTATGGGCATATTGAAACCATTCAAAGTATGATTAGTAAACTGTTCGTTGGGTAGTCGTGACTGCATCAGTGTATAGCAGTTCTCGGCAGTCCGCTTTCCTATAAATACACAAAGATTCTGATCATTAGTGACATGACATTCTTCTTGAGTGAAGATAACCGACATCTTTTGGTCACACAGTTGACTAATGCTAATCAAATTGTGTTTAAGACCCGTGACATGGAAAACATTAGAAATCATTGGAAAGTTTTTGACATTGAGTGTTCCTTTTCCGACAATTTGACCCTTTTTACCATTACTAAATTTAACTGTTCCCTTATGATCAATCACATAGTTAGTCAAGAAGTCTTTGTTCCCTGCCATGTGGTATGAGCATGCACTATCAAGATACCAGCAATTAGATGAATCATTGTGTATAGGGGAAAATGCAAAGATGCGTTTCATTCTTGCACGGTGTGCTGCCTTAGCTTCATCTTCAGAGTCATTTCTGCTTCTGTGAGTCGTCCTTGCTGTTGAAACTCGTGGTCTGACTGACTCTGGTATTCTGTTCTTGGATGGATTTTCTTTGAGTTTTGGACAGTTTGGACGAATATGTCCTTCAAAACCGCAGTTGTGACACACTAGAGTGAACCTGCGATCACAAATATGAAATTGTGAGTGTTTTTTTATTATGAGCACTTCTTACCTTCTCACTTTACATGAAAGAAAAACTAGACTTCTCCGTGTTTTGAGCATCCCTTCAAGGGTAACCGAGACCAGCACGACTATTGTAAGGTCTGAAGAAATCTGACTCACGATCTGTGTCATCTGATTCAGACTTCTCAATAATCTTTTGAACTTTTTCCATTTCCTTTAGAAGATCCTCGCGCAAGTTCTCGAACAAACGAACCGTCTCTTTAGCTCCTTCAACATCAATTTGAGAGTTTTTACTTCTTTGCTGAGATTGAAGTTTGATTCGATAAGTTCAATAACCATTTCTTGAAGAAGATCAAAACGAGACAGTCTGAACTCGTTTTTAGGCATGAGTGGAGCATCGTCTTCTTTCTCTGATTTTACAACAGGGTCATCCTGATCAGTTGCGACAGACGTGAAATCAGCATCAACGATGGATGAAAATGCAAAGATCTCTCTTTTTCCTCGTTCATCCTTGTCTTCATTTGACTCGTCATCACTCCTTACAAAAGTATCAAATGAGTCATCCTGAGCAGTCGAGACTGGATGAGAGTCAAGACATGTAATGGAAGAGAGTGCCACGTTTTCTTGGTTTCCTGATTCTTCCTATTCATCATCCGATTCCTCGTTGCCCCAAGTGGTAATCATTGCTTTATTTTTGTTCTTTGGAATCAGATTCCCACAATCAGCTCAAACATGACCAAAGCCTTGACATTCCCTGCATTGAACACCTTTTCCTATTCTTTTGATACTAAGATCATTAGCAGCGGAAGTGTATGATGAATTCGATGAATTATCAGAGTTTGAGGGATTTGTGTTCATACCTTTCTTTTTCCAAGAGTTTGAAATCTTACGCATCCCTTTGGTCAGTAAAGCAACGGTTTTCTCAAAATCGTCCTTTTCTTGATCTTGAGATAAATCATTTACCTCAGCTTTCAAAGCAACACCCTTTTGAGTAGAACCATTCAGGTTCGTCTTTATCTCAAAGGTGGCAAGTGCTCCCATTAACTCCTCAAGTGGTAGATTCTCGACATCTCTTGATTCTTCAATGGCCTCGAATTTCATGTCGAATCTAGCTGGCAATGACCTGAGAGTTTTCTGCACAAGCTTTGCATCATTATAATCATCTACAAGAAGGAATCCTTCGTTTGCAATCTCACAAAGTTTGGCATTGATTTGCTCAATCTCATGCTCCTCCATCTTGAGTTCTTCAAATCGCGTTCCAAGGATTTGTCTCTTTGATCGCTGCACCGATGTTGTTCTTTCATGAGAAATTTGAAGAGCGTTCCATGCATCTTTGGCAGATTCGCATTAAGAATAACATTGAGTGCGATGGAGTTGTGACTCGCGTCCATGTCTTCTGCATCCGTCCAGTCAAGTTCGTCCTTGAAATTACCATTCTCTCCTTTTGGTAGGACCCATCCTCTGAGAATGCTTTTCCAGGCCTTCTGATTTTCTCGTTTGATGAAAGCTTTCATCCGAACTTTCCAATATGAGTAGTTAAACTCATTAAGAAGCGGCGGCTTCGATGCAGACGTTCCCTCAACATTTTGTGCCATCTGCAAGATCTAAAACACTACAGGATCTTTCACCAAAAACGGTGTCAAGATCTTGATGCCAATTGTTAGATCTTAAAATCAATTATTTTTAATTTTAAGCAATAAGTCGTGTTACCTAGTCTAGACAGGTAAAGAGACAGTAAAAATAAAGACAGCAGATTTAACGTGGTTCGGACTCCCGTCCTACATCCACGAGGCTTTCGCCCAAGAATTCAAACATCTTTCACTGAGGAAAAGCTGTTTACAACTACATGCAAGCTTGAATCTAACACTCAGACTCCCTCTAGTGTTTTGACACCTATAGCAACACTCTTATCGCTACTCCGTTTGAACCCATAAGATCAACCTCCCGTCGACCTTCTTATGACCAAGCTTCCAAGCGGCAATGCACGTACATACAGACTCCTCCTTACTGGGACAATCCTTTCCCGTTGAACTTCCTTCTACTCTTGTTGGCTTGTCACGTGTGTTGAAGTATCCCACTTCTTTTACCCGAAGTATCCCACTTCTTCGATCGGCAAAAAGTACACAAAAACTAAGGAATATAAAAACAACGAACACCTTATAATGTATATGATTTTACTCGTGTGTTCTAAGTTCTAAAACTTAGTTCTTCTACTATTTATAGGATAGTTCTCCTTAGAAGATAAGTCTTGCGCATGAAGTCTTCCACTCCAGTCGGGGCTCGAATCTTCCTAATAATCCGGAATCTTTCCTTATGTTAATCTCTTCGTGATCTTCATAATATGCACACAAGGAAACAACAAATTCTTCCAATAGGAAGCTTGCTTAGACCAAATAAAAACAAGTATGAATAGAGATTTAGTTTCCAAAAGATATACAAGATATTTCCTAAATCTTATCCTACTCAATCACAACTTACCAAAAATTCCTATACTTATAGAATTTTATGTCCATGCAAACTCTAGGAATTATATGGTAACTATCAAACATCCCTATCCTTATAGAATTCCATTTCCATGCAAATTCTAGAAATTGTATGGTAACTAAAATACATGCAATTTTCCATAAAATATATTTCCAAGACTTGTAAATCAAAACCTAAGGACTCACGGTCCTAACAAGTACTTTATTTCTCGTTTGCCTTATAATCCACATGAGAGTAACACACCTAGCACGGTACATTGGATTTTTTAAGTACAACATGGGGTTAGTCAGTGAGGCCCCTTCCAGAGACGGGCACAGTGCGCGACGATATCGTGAGAAGGCGTTGCATTTGGCAAATAAGTGTTCTTGAGTTTCCTGTTCCAAATTGCACATAGTGCATTCTGGTTGTTGTACTAAGTTCTGCATGCGTACGCGTGCCTTCGTAGGTAAGGACTCGTGGCACAGAAGCCAAGCGAAGAAACGGATTCTCGGAGTAGTTCGCAGTTGCCATACAATAGGCCATGGAAGGATTGGGCCACTGCTTCGTGCGTGCTGAGTTGTCAGATAGTCATATGCGCTGGCAATTGTAAATTTTCCTTTAGTGCTCCATGCCCATGAGATGGAGTCGTTTCTGTCCCGATGTCCTATAGATTTTTGTGCCAAGGATAGTAGCAAGGACTTCCTGCGGGAGGTGCTGCTGTAGCTCATTGAGTTGCCAAGATCGTGTGTGGCTATCAATCAGTGCGGCCACTTTGAGATGCTCTAGGTTTTGTGGAATTTCTTTAACATAGTCCGTTAGAGTAAAGTTGTTGTCAATAACTTTACAACACGGGGTATTTAGCCAATTAAAATATTGTTAGGGGTTTTTGCCAATTAGATATAATACAAGGTAGTTCTTGTTATTACCCTAATATTCCCCAACTTATCTGTATATATTATAGATTTATAGACCACCAATTGCTGCTTCTTTAAAGGAATGGACCAGTAAATTCAATACTGAATTGTCATTTGCATCAACTTATTTAATTTTATGCGGCATTAATTTTATGCATCAACTTATTTAAACATTTCAAGCACCTAGGTCCTCTCTGGAGTAATATGATTCTATGTTCTCAAAAAAAAAAAAAAAAAAAAAAAAAAAAAAAAAAAAAAAAAAAAAAAAAAGAAAGAAGAAAGAAGGTCCTCGAGTAATCTTCTGCTAGGCCATTAAAGATCTTAATAGCTATTATAATGCCAGAAATTTTGAGTAGCGTCAATAAATTAAAAATTACTATTTTGAATTAGGAAATCGTACTTACCTTTACATCTAAAAGTCAATCATCTATTTCTGTTGTGGTGATTAATATGTCCTATATCCGAACAAAACTCGTAATTTTTAATTTCCATTTGTCAAACAAAATATGTAACAATTATAACCTTCTTTCTAAAGAACTTAACTCATGTGACATGTCGCGGGAAACATGTGATCAATAAAGTTACAATTTGCTTCCAATTTTCTATTCTTCTACATGTCATTTAATTTGATCTCGGTATTAGGGAAATTGCTTCATAATGTAGAAGTTGTAGCTAAACAGAATTTTCATGAAATTAAATTCATCAAAAATGATTTAGAAATCAAGATCCACAGCATCGTCTGGACCTATTACAATCTCCAGAAGTTAGTATATCTCCTCAGGCTTAATTAATCGAACAATCAAAGCATCGCCTCGTACAATATAATTCTCATTCACAACCTCATAATGGTGTAAAAATATTTCCACTGCTATATTACAAATAGGGATAAAAGTATCAAACCCCCTATACTATAGGGGGTGTAGCGATTTGTCCTCTGAAATTTTTTTTTTGGCAACAAGCCCCCTGTACTATGGATAAATAAGCACTTTGCCCCTGAGTCACTTTTTCACCATTGGATTTGAATACGTGTCAACACTTTTTGCCGTTTGATTTGGACTCAGGGGGCAAAGTGCTTATTTATTCATAGTATAGGGGGCTTGTTGCCAAAAAAAAAGTTCAAGGGGCAAAATGCAACAAGGGGTATAATATAGGGGGTTTGACCCTTTTATCCCTTACAAATAAATAACAATTACCAGTACAAATTCAGAATGCCTCCCAAATCAATATTTCCACTTGCTAAGAATTTTCCCAAACAGTAATAACTAAGCAAATGCTCCCCAAAAAAAAAAAAAAAAAAAAAAAAAAAAAGAAACAAAAAATCTAAAATAAAAACCGTTAGTAAATTTGATCATATGTTTTAAATATATTAACGGTATGACTTCAAAATGGAACCACAGAAAGTGCATACAATAGCCCTCCAAGTTTTGGAATAGAACGGGACGTAGCAAAATCGAGTGGCAGTCTTCACGTCCGCCACGCTGGCTCCACCGCCACACCGCGAGCACGTTCCGGCCGCGGGCTTGCTCTTCCTCACTTTCCTTGTTTGATCAACCAGAAAACAGAAGCATACCATTTTAATTAGACTTTTTCAAATTAACTTGAACACAAACTTTTTGTGTGAGTTATAGTGGAAACAAAGGTAGCACTTTTACTATATGTATGTGATGAATATTTTGAGGTGTTGTGAGTGTATTTATAGGCGGGGGGAAGTTAAATTAAAGGCTGTGCACTTGCGATGTGTTGACTATTTCGATCTCCTTCCGCTGTGGACTGCGCTTTTATTCTCGGGACTTTATGACGTATGTAGTATTTTAAAGAGGTAAAAGCAAAAACTACCTTAATGTTATTCCTAATTGGTAAATAACCTCTATGTAACTTTAATTGGCAAAAAACCCCTTGTATGGTTAAAAACTAGCAGAAAACTCTATACTAATACACTTATTTAATTTGCTTTTATTGTACTTATTTGATGGATAATGAATTAATGTTGTTCAAATTAAATTATATATAATTTTTCTCATAATTTCTGAAATAACATTACTTTGTAGATGTGTAGAAATGAAAATTCAGTATTGATTATCTTTCTTGTGTTTCTAAATATTTCTAAAAGATCTCAAAAAATTATAAGAAAGATTATAATATTTTTATTTGAAAAACTATACGTTTGATATAAAGCTTTAATGAATATCGATTGTTAGTTATCCGTACAGTAAACTAAAAATATGATGTTAGGGGTTTTTCCGCTAATCTCTAAATAGCATAGGGGTTTCTGTCAATTAAAGTTACAGTGGGGGCTATTTGCTAATTAAAAATAACACATGGGTAGTTTTTGCGTTTACCCCTTAATATATAACAAAAAAACAGGCAAAAGTCAACGTAGAGTGTATAATGATGATAAAATACATTCCATCTACATTTATTAGTGATCAACGGAAAAATTAATTACACTGTTCGATGGAACAATTTAGTCCCTTTTTGGTTCATTGGATTATGTAAACGTGGATAAACATTTATAGTAGTTTGAAATTGAATATTCAAGGAAACGGGTACTTAGGTGTTTTTCCGGGGGTCGCAGCTTCGTGGAGGAAAGGGATAGGGAAAGGAGTTGGGGGACAATTTCATTTGTAAATTCAGCTCTTTTTTTTTTCAGAATAAAATATAATATATTTATTATAATGTTGAGATGTAATATTTGGTTTACCCATTTAAAAATGTAAACTTTTATCAATCTTACTGAAGCGCAAAATTGTAATTTTGATAAATATGTCAATGGCGTTCACACCATGGAGTACGTCGAGCGTCGAGCTAGTGACTGTATAAACTTAACAAGAAAACTCGTATATTGTTCACTTACAATAAGAAAATATAACGTGGGAGCAATTAAAACTATTTTTTTTCAACAGTCGAGATATTTAAAGCTTTTATGATATATGTATAACCGAATGTATTTTTTTTTTCTTTTAAAGTTTCTCATTAACCATTCTATCAACCGTCCAACTTAACCAAATCGAACAATAATATCATTGTGAGACCATACGTATTCGAAAGGAAAAAGGTATCAGATAAAGTATATATATATACATATATATATATATATATATTTTAACAGATCAGACAAGGTATTCATGTTTTCATATTTTAAACAATTAAAACGGTTGGGAGTTAAACTTCGTGCAAGTGATGCTTGGTGAGATTGAGAAATCATTTTCTGTTTTCTCCTTTTGGTAAGAAGGATGAACCATTGGCCATACACGTGTTATTTTCATTAATGCAATTAATTTTGTTGGAATGGGTTTCAACTGTCAATAGTCAATACTCGGTTTGGAACTTAAGGATACTTCACCGGCTCACTGACGCGTGCAAATTTTTGAGTGTTTGAATCAATTATTTATTCTATTAATTTCAAATACTATTAATAAAATAAAATAAAAACATATATGCCTTTTCTTCTAAAAAAGAGATCAATTATTTCATAAGCCAATCAAAATGAAAAAAAAAAAACCTCAGCTCTATCATACATGTCTTTCTTAGGATGACATATGGATTATAATAGCCAAGAAAGGATTAGATGGATTAGAATACCCCGAAATTATAATGTGATACTCGAAATGATTACATAGTTGTTTGGCAACATAGTTAATTAGTTTACTATTATATTCTCATTTGCCTTATAGCTTATAACATTCAAAGGAGTATATTATATACTTTATACCAATACTATAACAGACTTATCAAATGCTCCAATAGCCTGTCATGTTTGATTACATATCCTTAATTATAGTAAGTGCTATATATCAAAAGATGTTTAAAATTTGTAGCTTTGTACCCGTCCTACATACATTTTCCTCCCAATGAAAAGAATATTTATAAGTGTCGACACTCAAGACGCGCATGATTGACTAAAAGTTTTTCCCTAAAGAATCGATTAGTTCCATGCAAAATGGGAGAAAAAGAAAAAAATATCAAAAAAAGAATTATTTTTCAAGCGATTGGTAGAGTATGGAATCGGAAAATTTTAAATAAGAAAAAAAAGAAGGAAAAAATAGGAATGATAAGAAAATATATTCTAAATCTTTATCAAACTTTAAAATTTTTAAATATTTTTGATTCCCCTCCAAAAGTTTATCTAACACCTTAGAACTAATATTTTTTGACAAAAATCACAACATTTATTCACTTTCGAAATTATTCGTTTATTACAAATTTTGGTCCTCAAAGATGCCTTCTATAATCTGATTTCAGTTGTAATCTAATATGTTTGGGCAATATCATTTAGTCTGGTTCTTTTTCTTTGTTATTCTCATTCGATTTGTGTGTCTTGCTGAGCAACCTTACAAGAAAGATGTTTGGTTCTGCTAATAAGGTTTTACACAATCTTTATATTTTGAATATTGATTTCTTCAATGCTTCTATTTACTACTTTATCTCAACTGAATGTTACAAACTATGATGAAAATTTTGATTGTAATATTGTTATCTTGCTAAGCAAAAGAAACAGCCATTTTCTAGGAATTTTTCTACTATTTCTATTGCTATATTTGATGCTATTCATTGTGAAGTTTGGGAGCCTCATTCCACCGAATCTTTTGTTGTAAATATTTATTGACTATAGTTTAATACATAATAGATTTCCGTCATTTTTTTTTTCAGACGGACAAATAGGTTCTATATCCAAACTTATTTCTCTTTTTTGAATCGCAACAACATAAAAACTATTTTCAATAACTCATGAGAAATCTTATTTTAATCGGATAAATAGAACATCTTTTGTATGCAGTACTCTATTCCATCTAACTATCAAACATAATTGTCATTTACACACAGTGCACAAATTTCGACACTGATCTCACCACTCAAGAAATATGGCATTTTTAGTTTTCTAGTGTTTTCATACTGTGATTAGGATAGTTTAGCCTATATCTTTTAGAATTTTCTGGGTAACCAATAAAATACCCACATACAGTTGTTAGGTCCATTTCCTTTTCATATTGAATATTTTACCATGAAGGTGTCATAAGCTCACTTTTCTTTCCGCCCACAATTGATGTCTTGGATGCTCTGCTAGGAACCTAATTAAGCAAATATGTTTTGGTCTTAAAAGTTTCCATCTATAGAAAAATGGGTGCAAAAGAATCACTTAACATACTCCTAACCATTTTCCTAAGAGCATGATTACTTCTTTTAGTTGCACTATTCTACTAAGGTGTTCCAAGTATCGTGTATTGAGTAAACATAACATGTTCTTCTAGGAATTTAGCAAATAGTCTAGGACATTGTTTGATTCTAATATAACTTTCATAATATTCGTCAGCCCTATGTGATCAGAAATTTTACTTTTCTATCTAGTTATCGCTCAACTACAAAAACATAAGCCTAGAAGCAATATATGCTTCAATTTTTTCATGCAACAAGTAGATATAACAATAACGTAAAATTCATTGATAAAAGAGATGAAATACTTTTCTCCGGCCACCTAGAGACTATGAATCAAAAGGTCGACAAATATCAGTATGGACAATACGCATAAGTTCTTTACTTCTTGTAGACCTTTCTTTGTGTGTTTAGTTTAATTTTACCCACACAAATATCAAAAATGGTAAAATTGAGATCCAAGAGAATCTATTCTTTTACTAATATATCATCATTTCTTTGGTTATATGACCCAACCTTTTATATCACAATGTAGACGAATGTTTATTAACCTCTCTACATTTAAGTACAACTTCATTATGTAGGGTAAGAAGTGTTTTAACATGTGACTTTATTAAGATTAATGCTATATAAAACTTCAAATAAAGTACCAAAACCAACAAATGATCCATTTCTATGTAAACAAAACCTCTTATTTTGTTAATCGAATCTTGACATAGAAATTAAATTTTAAAGATGCTACAAAAAGAGTATCAAACAATGACCCAATTTTAGAATCAAACATACCGTTCCAACACTATATGTAGGTACTAGAGCTCCATTTCAGATACTATAAAATACTCATTTTTCTTTATATTCTTGATTGGAAAAGTATACCTTCATTGAATTTGAAACATGAACAGTAGAACCAAGGTCAATTAACCAAGTTTTTAGGATACATAAGCTAAGTGCTTGCCCTTTTTTTCAAATCATTCTCTCTCTCTCTGTTTTTTTTTTTATGTCAATCTTTCTTTACATGGTCATGGTGATGACAAAAATAACACTTTAATCCAATTCTTTATTGCTAGACTTAATAACAAGATAAGGTTTTGCAACCTTTAATGGATCTTTCTTGAGTTCTTCTTAGGTTTCTTTCCTTTCTTTCCATCTCCATGACTCACAAACATTAATGGAATGTTAGTCTTGTCATTTAAGCCTAGCCTCTTCAAGAACAAGCATACTTGTCAATTCGTTCACATTCCACTTTTCTTGAATAGTGTTATAGAGAATCTAAAATGGCCCATGCTCTGGAGGTAAGTAATTTAAAATAATTCTTTAAAATGGCCTATACTCAGGAAGCGATGAATTTATAATAAACTTAACAGTCAGCGTTTATTCCTATGCTTTTTATTCATCAATCAAACTAGTCATCTCAAGAACATGTTAGCTTATTCCAAGATTACCATCAAATTTCATGGTGGTAGGTCCAACCATTACTTTTCCACCGAGGGGCTCATTTGCTAAACAAAAAATAAGATCCTCAATAGTCTTGAGGTATTTCATAGCATCATCAACTTGAGAAACTATTACTCAATATTGTTAGTCTTACACATCCACATGAACAACATACTAATCCTCTTTTATCTTTTCAATGACTTAAACTAAGCGTGCTCTTGTGCACTGCTTGTTTAAGTGATAGCAGTCAGATTCTCAATTCGCAGTGCTAAATTGAGATCCAAAACACCTAGGTGAAAATAAATCTATTATTCCCCATTTGGAGAAGTTAGATTGATTAAGGATAAGAAGAAGGTATTGAATGTAAAGCAACATGTGGGGATACTACAAAACATATCGTAACTAATAGCACTTTGAGAAAACATTAATTGAGTACTACTGAATTCAATAGCTAATGCAATATACTAAGGTAGTGATACGATGTGATTAAACTGGTTATCTCTATTTATATAGCGTTCGGTTCTAATGATTCACTTTTTCGGGCTTTTGCCAAACATGCTATAACTTGCCACTGTAGCAGATTATTTCTAGGATGATAATCTTAGCCCCCCCCCCCAAGATTATGTTATCTCGGTTTGGTGAGATTAATTTACCATTTGAAATTCCAGATTGGCCCCTTAGTTTAGACAAAATGGTTGCACCTTTTAACCATAATTTTAAAGTGTCATATATAAAACAATAATAATTTCATTAATTACTTTTATTGCATTATATATATATATATATATATATATATGCTTTAAAAAGAACATATGATAAGTATCATATAATATATTTTACACTATGTATAATTTATTTTACTATATATTTTATTATATGTATAAACCATATATATATATATATATATATATATATATACATATATATATATATATGTAAGTAGCAGAACAGATTTATATATAATATATAATTATGTCATACTATATTATAACTATTATACTATACAATTGTTATATATTTACCACATATGAGTGTAATATAATATATTATTTATGTTATATAATATATTTTATAATATATAATTTTAATATACCATATATATGCAATACAATACGTGTATCATACAATATATGTTTTACTATATTAGAAATATTATATATATCATGTATACGTTATAAAATAAAATTCTTGAATTTTTTTAAACATCTTATATAATATAATATTTATATATGTATATGCATAAATAATATATATAACAGAATATAGTTTATACTACATCATATTATTATACTATATAATTTCGTATACTTTATACTACATCATATTACTATACTATATAATTTCGTATATATTTACCACATATATCATTTTTATAATAGCGTTAAACCCCCTTTACTATACTCCTTGTTGCACTTTGCCCGCTGTCTTTTTATTTTTTGTGACTTGCCCCCTTTACTATGGATAAATAAGTACTTTGCCCCCTGAGTTCAAATCCAACGGCAAAAAATATTGACACGTATTCAAATCTAATGGTGAAAAAGTGACGCAGGGGGAAAAATGCTTATTTATCCATAGTATAGGGGGCAAAGTGCAACAGAGGGTATAGTATAGGGGGTTTAATGCTTTTATCCCTTAATCTATTTGTGCATAAACGAAACTAATGACTATGAAGCTGTCACCTTTCACAATCACTATTTAACAGTAAATGGAAAGATATATATTTTTGAATTTTGGATGTTATATAAAGACTTAATTCAATGGTAAAACAAACGGTATCGTAAGGACTAGGTTTCTTTGGATAGATATTGACCAAAGACTCATAGACAAACCATAGTTGAGATGACATAGATCGACTTGTGTGTAGGATATATTAAACTATGAAGTAAAGCCTATAATTATGGTTTTTCTTCGTGGAAAACACCACCCTGTAATTCGGAATGTTATTACGTGTATGTTGTTCCTCCAAACGCATTTACCTTAGTGAATTACCCACGTCTCTATTTCTAGACGCTATCATCACATGACATGTGGAACTTTATAACCTATGAGATCTATCCTATGAGTTTGGCTTTCACATCTTTCATAAGAATCTAATCTATTATGTGTTCTTGATGCACATAAAGCATTTTACTCAAGTTATAAGTTTAAGTTAACTATTCCTCACACACTCATCTCAACACAATCGTCTCAACGTGATCTTTACCCAAATACTCTCGCCGCCTCACGACACGCGATGGATTTACCTACGCATCATTGAAATGAATATAAAAACACCAATGAAATAAACCATAGTCTTGAATAAATAAAATAAAGCAAAGATCTCGTCCAAACAACGTACGAAAATAAAAAGCAATATCAAATCAACAAAACCAAATTCAAGTGTATGAATATTTAAAGAACATCAACTCAATCACAGCTTCGGTCTTTGTTGCTTCTCCATCTTCTCTAGTCTCTCCTTCTCTTCCAAAAGTTCGAATCCAAGACTATTCTCCAAAGGTGTGCACCATCCTCTCTATTCTCTAAACTACTCTTTTTTCACTGGATGCCTCCTCTTTTTGAGTGTTTAGGTCTTCCCTTTCATATCCTCTAGGGCTTGGAAAGTCTTACTCTTTAATCCTCCTTAAAACATAATTTTTCAAGTCAAAGAAATTTCTAAGCGATCACTTTCAATCACATGCGGCGGCTACTAGAATTAGGGTTGCGTCATCTTCAGCAAGAAGCTTTTGCTTCCTATTCTTCTTCAATGCAAATGCGATTGCTTTCAGTAAGAGCTTGCTCTTTTTCGCATTCCTTTGCTTTTCAGCTCGCATGATTTGCCCAGAATTCCTCTATCTAGCTTTTTTCATCCCTTTTCACCAAAACGACTCATAACCAATAAAATAAAAAAAGACAGATAAAAACACTCAACGCAATCAGGAACATGCAATAAAATGGTCTATTTTACATGTGAATAATGAGTAGAAAATGGACTCATTAAACACCCCCAAACTTACCCTTTTACACGTCCTCGAGTAAACAACACAAGACTCAAAAATTAAAATTAAACACAAAACTTAATCAAAACTATTTTTCTTATTGGTGGTAATGACTATCATGACAATTCAATAACCATGTGACAACACAAAGCAATCCAAGAACATCATTCAAACATATATCTTTGATACACAATCCACAAATATATCCATGTAGGAAGAATGAGGAACTTAGTTTCTCATGCATATGAAGAATTGAGTTCTTGTCTTAGTTTATAGAGAGGAAGTTCATTGAAATTTATTACTTCACTTCATCACCTAGCCTCACACTTTCTCTCCACTAATGTAGAAGAGTTCCACTGAAGATCACTTAGGACTTTATAAGCTTGTAATGTTAGGCTAAGGTATTGGCTAAAAATGGAAATAGGATAAGAGTACAAAATTCTAAAAAACTTTCGTTCATGTACAAACTCAAACTACCTTTCTTTTTGTACTTCTCCCTCAAAATCTAACAATCACCTCACCTTAATTGATCACGAAAAGATATTTTTCCCCATTCTTCATTTGACCACCAATTCAGCAATTTTCAAGATTTGAACTTGGATAAGAACACTGAATCTCTTAAAAAAAATTATTTTTATGATATAGATCTAGTCAGACAAACATAATATAAGGGGTAAACAATATAACGCATTGATCACACATTTCTTCTCAAGCGTTTGAGACACAATTTTATTTTTATTTTTTTATGAGCGGGTTTTCTAACAATTGCTCATCTTCTCTTCTTTTTTTTTTCAAGCTTAAACCCTCTTTCTTTTGCCAAGTTGCACCCCCAAACTTAGATTTTTTCATGGGCATCTGTGCAACTACAATCTCTCCACTCTTGTTCAACTGGCCCTTTTTGTCATTGATGTTTCAAGAATACACATAGCCATTTCCACTCGTCAACCCCTCTACGCTCCATCCATTCTCCTCTTTCTTCTCCTTAGTTCTTGTTTGTGCACAAACAAATTCCTCTAGAAAAGAGTAAGGATAATTTTTCAAATTCTGTTAATAAGGGTAGGTAGATGGGGCTAATTTATGAAAAGGCTTAAAAAAGATATTTCAGAGGGATCTCGCGAATTATTTTAATTGTGAAGGGTTTTGGGCTTGAAAGGCTCATATGCAATTCAGAAACGGCCTAGATCACTTCCTCAGTGGTTCTCTATCTAGGATTTTGCCTCGATAGGTGCTCAACTAAGTTAAAAAATTCTCCAATCTCCCTAAGATCAGTTCATATAAATAAGCGTTTGTCAATAGTATACTTACTTCTACATGCAAAATAGACAAGTATGGTATGAACATTATGTTTACTATGCATCCACTATTATGTAATTCACGTGCATACTTTATATACGTATTTTCATACAGATACACTAATCAAGTCCTAAGTCCTAACCAATTCCCACCAAAATTTTCCATATATATAATCAAAGACACAAGAAACTAATTGGTGAGACAAGGACATAAAGAACCCAAAAATAAGGTCTAAAATACATTGGAATTGAATCAAAGATCATTAAACAACGGAAATAAAACAAAGAACGTAAGAGTAGTGATAGAACGAATGCATGAAAATACTCCCCACCACCAAACTAAAAACAAGCAGTGTCCTTGTAAGATAAAGATAAGAACAGGAGGACTCCTCTTACGAGCCGCAGCTCATTCTGATGATGGTGAATTGACATATTTTTACATGGTATTTTTTATCCACTTCCCCTAAAGTGTCCTGCTTTGGTAAATACCCCAGTGATGTTTCAATTTTTGGCATATATACGCCTTCCATCCTTCGATCGAAGTCAACAGCTAAATGTGAGGCTAATTGTGTTATTTGTTACTCAAAACATGAAAATCTTTAACAAAATGAATCCATTTTATTATTCTACATATAATTCATTTATTTTACCTTTTAATTATTTAAATTAAACTCTTTTTAT
The DNA here is from genome assembly GCA_946800315.1 of Misopates orontium. Taxonomy (NCBI): domain Eukaryota; kingdom Viridiplantae; phylum Streptophyta; class Magnoliopsida; order Lamiales; family Plantaginaceae; genus Misopates; species Misopates orontium. The sequence continues at coordinate 11,245,954 of OX326951.1, forward strand.
ATATTTTAACAATGGTGGTTCATTAAGTAACTTTATTTTTATATTTTTCTAAGACAATATTTTTAATTAGTTGAAAGTATGTAAAAGCTTGTTAAGTTACGATAAGATTATAAAAATACCCCGTCGTTAAACTTTTGTATGATTAGTTGAAGTTTCAACTCTACTTGCTAATTTTAACACTTATAGGATATTTAGCACCATTTTTGTTATTAATTTAACAACCTTGCTTACTATGTATGCTTGTTAAGGTTATACTAACTATAACACGCTCTATTACAATATTATTCAGTTTTATATACAAAATAAGTAAAACCATTTTGGGGCTCCTCCCTATATAAGTAAGGCAAAAACAAAAATTTATGTCTCTGAATTAAAGATTGATAAAGAAAATATTCCTATGCATATTGCATCAATATTTTGTATAACTAGAAAATTGTAACTTAATAAAACATAGTTATAAACATATTGCATTCACATTTAGCTAACATCTCACAACCTAAATTGTGACATATATCATAACATGCATAATAAAAAAGAAAAAAAGACATATTCTCGTTTATGTAACAACCATAACAAGAAAGAAAATCAATTAATCTTTTGTAAGAGAAATATAAACTAGTTTTGTATGTAAGTTGTAGAATTATCCTCATATTTAACCGTTGAACTGATGATCAATGGTTGAAAGCAGGCTCGGGGCTAGGAATTTGGCTTGGGGGGGGGGGGGGAGATCACGTGATTTTTTTAATGTAAAAATTGGTATTATTATTATCATCATTAATTATTTTTAATTACTTAAAAATAATAAATCATCTTAAAATAAAAAAGCACATTAAGATGCATATATATAATAATTTTTTTTTTTTATAAAAGTACTCAAAAGAACACAATTATAGCTACAATTTGTTAAAAAAAAAAAACATAAATATAGATAAAAAAAAATATGTCATATATATATATATATATATATATATATATATATTGTATACGTCCCAAGAGATTTTTTATTATTTATATTCTTAAACTTTGTAATTGGGTCGTAGAGTATAATATGTTCATAGATAAATTAATAACAAAGTACTAAATAATATATTTCTTAATATTGTGTATGATAAATGCAATACGTAAGAAAATAACTTTAGTCTCTAACTTTTTCTCTACAACTCTTTTCATTAAAAAAAAAAATTTATTGTAAAGGTGTCTAAGAAGAAGTTATACACTTAATGTTATATTAGATCATCACCCTTTTATTTTATTCATTACACCAAAAGAGTAAAAGAATTTTGAGACAAATTTTAAAAAGTAGCAAAATAAATTATTATAAATCTAAGAAATTGAATCAGCTAAAAGGAAAATACAAATAAATAAAAACTTGGAAAAAACTTATACTAAAGTTCTGAATATTTAAAATTATTTGTTCAAGCATATACATACATCCAACATAAAATATATTGAATTTATATAAACATCCAATATAAAGTTTAGTATATAGAATATAATATTTACATAAATATATAGGTATGTATTATTAGGTGGGGCTAGAGTTGGGGTGGGGGGCGGGGGGGGTGGGGGTTGGCAATGAAAGGGGTCTATGGAAACAAATTGAAACTTTACGGAGTATATGCAAAAAGTTAAACTTTAATTTGTTTTTGTAAGAATGTGAAATTTGATGGGAGGTGCACTGAAAATACCCTATTTTAAGATATTAATATATTATCTATACTAATATATAAAGGAAGAGGTATTTGTGACACCAAACTTTAGATTTTCATGTTTAACCTTATAATTTTGTTTTCCACTATAGCATCTTATTATTACTTTAGCAATTTAACCCTACAATTTAAGTTAGATGAAATTAATTATAGCATTTAGGCATTTACAAAGAATGATGGTTTAGTTTCCCTATAATTCATATTCTTTCAATAGAAACTCATTTTCTTCCCATTCTATTCTAATTGTATTGATTCATTCTCCCATTAATTTAAACTCTTTAAAAACCATCTAGGGGAATCTTTTTTTTTTCTTCCATATTTTATTTTTTTCTTCACACTTGAATACGAAAATAGTACTTTACAATATAAAAAAAATTGATGTGCGCGGGACTTCCCGTGCCTCGGTTTCTAGTTATTAAATAAAGATATGATTACCATCATGAAGATTTTAAGATAGGGCTAGGGCTAACTGCAGCAAACCCTCCAATCTATGGGGTTTGTATCACTTTGCCCCCCTAACCTATAAAAATGTGCAATATGCCATCAATTTATCGATTTTTGTGCTATTTACCCCTGGTGTCAAATCTGATGAACAAGAACTTAGAAACATGCCCAAAATGAACGGTTGATCAATGACTCAGGGGCAATCGAACAAAAATAATAGCTTTGACGGTATTTCGCATACTTTCATGGATTAGGGGACAAAGTGCTACAAGCCCCATAAATTAGGGGTAATCCGTTCAAGATATTGAGAAAAATAAAATATTTAATCTTACATCAGAACGAACAGACCCTAAGCGCCTGACACAACGGCGATGCGTTTCTTCATTCTTTTGAATTTTCATACCACGTACAGTTTAGTTGTTTCGTTTTAATTAATAATGCTCTATACTTTCCTGCCTAATTTCCAAGAATTCTTTTCTTCGTCACAATTGGATGGAAGAAAAGGAGGAAGGACCCAATTGAAGGACACAAATTTTGTTTGATTTTTAGTATGTTAATCTATACTGCCCAAGGAAAAATGCGCCGACATAAAAGAAATTATAAATTTTTGGTTGCCACAAATATTTTTCAATATATCATCCAAGTGAAGGATTCTAATGTGGATTGGATTCAAAACCAAAATTAATTAATTATTTTCAAAACGACCGTTTTAATTTTCATACACACGTCTACCACCAAGACATTAAATGTCGAACAACCCAATGTTCTACGGAAATTCTGTGTCATTGTCAGAATGATGCAAGCAGAAAAGTAAAAATTAGCAGAAAAGTCAAAATCCCCAAAATTGAGGAACCCTAACCCTAATTGCAAAATTGGATCAAGGGAAATTGGGGAAATTGAAGACACTATTCTAGAACACTCCAGAAGCAATGAGATCGTGAGAGTACCTGAACCAATTGCAGCAGATCGAGCACAGGTGGACGATTGGATGAGCTTCAAGGACACGAGCTTGAATGGAGGGCCAAGATCGCAGCTGGAGATTACCGTTAACACACCTGCAAGAAAGGACAACGCGTCAGCAAGGATTGAAGAGAATAAAAAGGACGAGCATGAATCAGAGGACGCAATTGACGAGGGCAAGGACGAACGGCTAGCTGGATTTTAATTAGGGATTTGAGTAATTCAATTAAAAGCGCAAATAGTACTGTTGCGCATTTTTTATTGTTAAAGTTGCTACTTTATTCTCTTATGGAGAAATCGCATTTTCTATTATTCTATTTAAGGAAGATTGTAATGGCAGAAGTTTTTATCGAAGAAATTATTAAAATTGTCAATTCTCATCTCTTTCTTCTAAATTCTCATCCCCATTCTACCTTCAGTTTATGTTCTTTATTTTTTACAGAAAAATCAACAAAAACTATCAAAAAGCATAACATTTGGCATCTAGAGCCAGGCTTTCTTGAGCTGTGGGATACACAAACATCATGACAGAACACGTTCACCAAACAAGAATGAGAGAAATCCAGGAAAATCAGAGAGAACTACATGAGCAGTTTACAAATACACAAAGAAATATGCAAGAACAGGTGGATGATCTAACAGAGAAGAGTGGACAATTCCATGGAGCAGTAGAAGCAATGCAAGGATCCATGAATGCCATTCAGCTACAACTCCTCAAAATGTCTGAACAAATGGCACTTTACAACAGAAACAAATCTATCTGGGGTGAATGGTTGATACAAACCGGGTTGAATGCTAGAAATATTCCTATGGGCCCTGAGCAGAGACCAACTATGTTCAACACTCAAAGGGAGAGTGTTATTGATTTAGAAGGAGCAGGAGAAGGTAGTGACAACAACAACATGCATTATTTACCCACAATGGACTTCCCTCATTTTGATGGAACAAATGTGAGGAGTTGGGTCAGGAAGTGCAAGAAATACTTCTCACTTGTGGGAGGGATACCAGAAGGACAAAAGACTGCAGTTGCATCCATGTATTTTGAAGGAAAGGCAGAGCTTTGGTACCATGGATTTGTAGAAAAGGAAGGTTATATTGACTGGGACAACTTTGTCAAGGATGTTATTCTAAGGTTTGATGAAATGAAGCTGGAGACAGTAGCTATGGAGTTTAACAAACTCCAACACCAAGGTAACCTAGAAACTTATATAGAAAAGTTTGAAGAACTAAAATCTCTGTTGGAAATGTTTGGGGAAAGGCACACTGAAGAGTATTACATAGGAAGCTATTTAAGTGGTCTTAAGGAAGACATTAAACATGATGTCCTATCCGTCCACCCTACAACACTGATTGGAGCCATCAACCTCAGTAAAGAGCAAGAGAAGGCTATTGAGGCAATAGGCAGGAGATTCAAACCAACCTTCAGAGGTAACACTTTCAACCCTCCCAGAACTTTCATTAATACTCCAAGTAACAACATCAGCAAGCCTAGGATTAGCAATGAAGAGGCCAAACCTGTGAGAAAATTACTCACCCCAGCTGAAATGAGAGCCAGGAGAGAGAAGGAGCTCTGTTTCAATTGTGATGAGCCTTACATAATAGGGCATAAATGTAAGATGAATCAGCTTTATATGATAATAACCGAAGAAGAGGAAGAGGAATTGGAGAGCAGGAAGGAGGTTGAAGAGGAGAGTGAAACTGATGGAGAACAACAGATGGATATGCACATATCAGTGCATGCTTTAACAGGAGGGAGTTCAAACAATATTTTGGTATTGAAGGGTGAAGTGGGTAAACAAACTCTAAGGATTTTGGTGGATACTGGAAGCACCCACAGTTTCTTGGATGAAGAAACTGCAATGAGATTGGGGAGTGAAACACTGGAATCAAGACCTATGAATGTTACTGTGGCTGATGGGGGAAGACTTACATGCAATAGTCACTGTCCAGGATTCAAATGGGTAACTCAAGGGCATGAGTTTAAATTTGATGTCAGAATCATTAGGTTGGGAGGATGCCACATGATATTGGGAGGAGATTGGTTGATTGGCACACACTCCTATCAAATTTGACTATGAAAGAATGACAGTCAAGTTGAACAAAGGTGGAGAGAAAATCATTTTGCAAGCAGCTAAGAGCAATCCAGATTGTAAACTCATATCTGGAAAGACACTACAGAAACTTTGGAGACAAGGAAAGTATGGAATTATGGGCAAACTTTGTTCAGTTAATGCAACTCCTACTGAGGAAGTTACAGAAACTGAAGTCCAGGAGGTTGTTAATAAATTTGAGGGAATATTTCAAGAACCTTCTGAGCTACCACCCAAAAGGCCAGTTGAACACCAGATCAACTTCAAGATTGGTGCCATGCCTAAGCACCAAGCACCCTACAGGTACTCACATGCTTTTAAAACTGAGATAGAAAAAATGGTACAGGAGATGTTGGATGCTGGAATAATCCCGCATAGTACAAGTGCATATGCTTCACCAGTTTTACTTGTGAAGAAGAAGGATGAGGGTTGGCGCATGTGTGTGGATTATAGGTATGTCAATAGTCTCACAATCAAGCATGAATTTCCCATTCCAGTGATTGATGAGCTACTTGATGAATTACATGGTGCCACTTACTTTTCTAAGATTGATCTTAGGTCGGATATTTTCAAATAAGAATGAAAGAAAGTGATGTGCACAAGACAGGGTTTAGTACCCACAATGGTCATTTTGAGTTCCTAGTGATGCCATTTGGGTTATGTAATGCCCCAGCAACCTTTCAATCACTAATGAACCAAATTTTCAGCCCCTATTTGAGGAAGTTCATTCTAGTATTCTTTGATGACATCTTGATTTACAGCCCAAATCTAAAAGCTCACATTGATCACCTTACCACTACCCTTACACTTCTACAGAGGAATCAACTGTTTGCAAAGATGTCTAAATGCAGTTTTGGAAAGAGGAGTGTAGAATATCTGGGGCATATCATAAGTGAGAAAGGAGTGGCAACTGACCCCTCAAAGGTAGAATGTATGGTTAATTGGCCTCTACCTACCACCATCAAACAGCTTAGAGGATTTTTGGGTTTAACTGGATACTACAGGAAATTTGTACAAGGTTATGGTTTAATCAGCAAGCCATTGACTGACTTGTTGAGGAATGACTGTTTCAAATGGAGTGGGGAGGCTACTGAAGCATTTGAGAGGTTAAAAAGGGCTATGGTGAGCACACCAGTCTTTACTTTACCTGATTTCAGCAAACCTTTTGTCATTGAAACAGATGCAAGCTCAAAAGGTATTGGAGCAGTGTTGATGCAAGGAGGAAAACCATTGGCCTACTTGAGCAAATCCTTAGGAATCAAAAACCAAGGGCTTTCTATTTATGAAAAGGAATTCTATGCTATTTTAATGGCTATTACCAGATGGAAGCACTATGTGCAAGGGCACCACTTCATCATAAAGACTGACCAACAAAGTTTAAAACATCTGTTGGAACAGAGGATCACCACCACCCTTCAACATAAGTGGGTATCCAAGTTGCTTGGACTAGATTATGAAATCCAGTACAAGAAGGGCAATGAGAACAAAGCTGCTGATGCTTTGTCAAGGAGAGGAGTTGAAGATGCAGAGTTGGCTGCTATAAGCAGCATTCAACCTCAATGGGCTGCAGATGTCCTAACAAGCTATCAAGGAGATCAGTTTTTTGCTGATATTATAACTGGTTTGATTGTGAATCCTGATACACAAGGGGATTATTCTTACATAAATGGTATCCTAAGGTACAAAGGGAGGGTGTGCATTGGTGGTGCAAATAATCTGAGAGTTTCCTTAATTAAACATGTCCATGATTCTGCTATAGGAGGGCATTCAGGTATGTTAGGATCATATCAAAGGGCTAAGGGCTTATTTTATTGGCCAGGGTTGAGGAAAGATGTGTTTAGTTGGGTTCAAGCTTGTGATGTCTGCAAAATGGCCAAGGGAGAAAATGTTTCATATCCTGGACTACTACAACCTCTCTCAATACCTCACCAGGCCTGGACTCACATCTCTATGGACTTCATTGAGGGATTACCCAAATCTGAGGGTAAAGAGGTTATCCTAGTAGTAGTTGACAGGTTCACAAAGTATAGTCACTTCTTTGCAATCTCACACCCCTATTCAGCTGAAACTATTGCTAAACTATTTCTGGACCAAGTCTACAAGTTGCATGGGCTTCCTATAAGCATAGTTACTGACAGGGACAGGGTATTCACTAGTGGATTCTGGAAGGAGTTGTTCAAGATGTTAGGCACTGATCTTCACTACAGTACAGCCTACCACCCACAATCAGATGGGCAAACTGAAAGAGTGAATCAGTGCCTAGAAAAATTTCTGAGATGCATGACACACCAACAGCCTAAGGCTTGGAATAAATGGCTCAGTCTGGCTGAACATTGGTACAATACCAATTTTCATACCAGCCTCAAACTCACACCTTTCGAGGCACTCTATGGGTACCAACCCACTCATATGTCTATTGGACCCTATTTAGAAGGTTAGAATCCATTAACAGAAGAATGGATTCAGGAGAGGATAAAACTCACACAAACTCTGAGGGAGATCTGTTGCAAGCTCAAGGGAGAATGAAGCATTTTGCAGATAAGAGGAGAACTGAGAGAGAGTTTCAGGTTGGAGATCAAGTCTACCTGAAACTACAGCCCTTCAGGCAACAATCAGTTGCAATTAGAAAGAACATCAAGTTCTCTTGTAAGTATTTTGGGCCGTACACTATTCTTGAAAGAATTGGTAAAGTAGCCTATAAACTACAACTGCCACAGGGTAGTTTGATCCACCCTGTATTCCATGTCTCATTATTCAAGAAGAAGATCAGTGAAAGGTATATACCAAGCCCTACTCTACCAATCACTGATCAAACTGGAGTTATTAAAGTTTATCCCCTAAGAGTGTTAGCTAAGAGAATTATTAAAAGAAGGAATGTAGCTGTATCCCAGGTGTTAGTGCAGTGGATAAATTCTACAGAAAATCAAGCTACGTGGGAGGACTACACCCACATTGAAGCTCAATTTCCTAAATTCGACCCTTGGGGACAAGGGTCAAGTTATCCAGGGGGGAATCTCAGAATGATGCAAGCAGAAAAGTCAAAATTAGCAGAAAAGTCAAAATCCCCAAAATTGAGGAACCCTAACCCTAATTGCAAAATTGGATCAAGGGAAATAGGGGAAATTGAAGACACTATTCTAGAACACTCCAGAAGCAACGAGATTAATGAGATCGTGAGAGTACCTGAACCAATTGCAGTAGATCGAGCACATGTGGACGATTGGATGAACTTCAAGGACACGAGCTTGAATGGAGGGCCAAGATCGCAGCTGGAGATTACCGTTAACACACCTGCAAGAAAGGACAACGCGTCAGCAAGGATTGAAGAGAATAAAAAGGACGAGCATGAATCAGAGGACGCAATTGACGCGGGCAAGGATGAACGGCTAGCTGGATTTTAATTAGGGATTTGAGTAATTCAATTAAAAGCGCAAATAGTACTGTTGCGCATTTTTTATTGTTAAAGTTGCTACTTTATTCTCTTATGGAGAAATCGCATTTTCTATTATTCTATTTAAGGAAGATTGTACTGGCCGAAGTTTTTATCGAAGAAATTATTAAAATTCTCAATTCTCATCTCTTTCTTCTAAATTCTCATCCCCATTCTACCTTCAGTTTATGTTCTTTATTTTATACAGAAAAATCAACAAAAACTATCAAAAAGCATAACAGTCATTTCACATTAGACAGGAATTCTAATCATGGATCAAAGTTTTTTTTTTATACTACGAAAAGCACCGAAATGTTTTCAATTTTAATTATATAGAAACGAAACATCCAAGTATTTTGTACATCTATTGCAACAATAATTTTTACGAATTTTCAGAAACATATTAGAAAAACATCGAAACACAACAAAGAATTTCTAAATATTTAGCGCACCAAAATATACAGTAGAAACAAAACTTTGATCCATAATTCTAATACACATATAATACAATTGATTCTTCATGGACCATTTATTCACTGGTGATTCTCAAGCGGAAATACTAGAATTTATGGACAAATGGAAGTGTATATTTGTCAATCGCAATAATAACAGCGCTGCTCAAAATCCTGTTCAGTTTTGTCCAACTGGTCTGAACACCATAATGACCAAAACCTCTCCTTTTGATTTAGTTTATGTTTTAACTTTAACCATTAAAATTAAAGAATAAAAGATTTTCCATATATAGTTTAAAATCCCATTTATGTTATTTTCTTTTAGAACTCTTTGATTTCACATTACTTTTGAAGTCCTGGAAATAATATGTAGTGTCAAGACCACAGTCACTTGTTTCTTCTCAATTATCATCAAAAAGGAAAAAAAAAAAAAAAAAAGACTTGGCTCGTTTCAAGTCAACCTCTTCAATTTCTTGTCTGAGTTAACTCTACATTTGATATCCAGTTCATTCTTGCAGGAGAGTATCAATTTTTTTGCAAAAAACTATCTAACAGGCATATGCTCAACAAAACAGGTTAGCATTTCTTTTTACTCTTTTTTACTTGTTCTGAGATTCAGTTAACTGTAATAAGTATGCAAGCAAACATCTTGATTTTTTTGTTAGTTTCAAATTTCAATGCATGTAATATAGTTTTTTTTACTTAAGTGGAGTTGTGAACTGATTTATATCAAGTTTGGAGGTTTGAGCATGATTGGAAGATCTCAGTAGAAGATGCTGATCACAATCTTCATGTGGTTTTGTTACTTGTTAGTGATTAATAGGCTGCCACTTCTGTACCTAAATAACAGTAAAAGTGTCGGTGCTAAATTCTGGAAAATGGCTTTAGTAGGTTTATCTCATGATGTTTTGAGTAGCTTAACACGACATTATCATACATTATAATATAATACAAGAATTCCTAAGTTGACTTTGTCAGTTGATTGTTTCAATTATGAAATTTCTGTCATAGTATGGTTTCTGTTAATTAAACGAAGTTCGTTCCCTTAATCTGTCCTATATTAATCGTAGAAGTTTCTCCGTGTGGTTTTGCAAGATACTGATAATGGAAATTGCGGGAGCTGTTGCTAGCATGGTACAATGTTTATGTGGAGAATGTTGTTCAAATGAGTCGGTGTCCCAACAATGCAGTTATCTGCAGAAACCTCAATCTGTAGTGCGAGAACTGAAAGATAAAATTGAATTGCTTACTGCTCGAGCCGCTGATCGGAGAGCAAAGTTACTCGAGGAAAAGAGACGGCAAGGGAAGGATCCCACAGCTGAAGTAAACCTTTGGTTAGATAATGTCGAAAAGATGAAAGCCGTCCTAGCTAGATTGGAAAAGGACATTGAAGACAAGAAAAGTTGGTTGTGTGGATGTTTTCCTAACTGTTACCAAAGATTAAAGTTTGGGAACTATGTTACTAAGAAGATGCATAAAGCTGACAAACTCCTAGATCAGAGCAGTTTTCCCGAGGGATTGTTGGCCAATGTGATGCCAGAGAGAGGCCAGAGATTTGCTACGAGTAAGTTAGTAGGACAGACAGCTGAAAGAATTTTGTGGAGAACTTGGGAGTACCTATTAGACATAAATACTGGAATTGTTGGTGTTTATGGGATGGGAGGAGTGGGTAAAACAAGTATCATTAAAGAAATAAACAATAAGCTCTTAACAGAAAACACATATTTTGATGATGTTATTTGGGTCACAGCGTCAAAAGATATGAACTTGCAAAAATTACAGAAGGATATAGCAAAAGAAATAGAGTTGTCTTTTGACTATGAAGATGGTGAAACGACGAGGGCCATTAGGTTGTTTCAAGCTTTGCTTCGAAGGGGGAGATTTTTGTTGATAATTGATGATCTTTGGGAAGCATTTTCTATGGAGAATCTTGGAATCCCTATTCCTACGAATAATGGCTGCAAATTACTAATTACCACAAGGTCATTGAGTGTGTGCCGAAGCATGGAAACATCGATAGATATTGAAGTGGATGTACTTTCTCAGGAAGAAGCATGGGATTTGTTTAAACAGAAGGTTGGTGAAGGGGTACTCTCATTCCCAATAATGGAAGATCTTGCTAGAAGTGTTGCAAAAGAATGTGGCGGTCTACCACTTGCCCTCATCACAGTTGGACGTTCTTTGAGAAAAGAAAACAACGTTAAACATTGGCAGACCGCATTAAGTGAACTAAGAAACTCCACCGAGCGCATTGAAGGCATGCAGCACCAGGTCTTTGCACGCCTGAGATTTAGCTACGACAGGCTGAAGGATGATACCACTCGTGCGTGTTTCTCATATTGTGCATTATATCCTGAGGATCATCTTATTGGAACGGAAGAATTGATAAAATACTGGGTATGTGAAGGCCTGTTAGGTAGTTCTGGAAGTCGTATTGCAAAGATGCAGTTGGGATATATGATTCTAAACGAACTAAAAAGTGCTTGTATGTTGGAGAATGTATATCAAGATGGAACCCCTAGTGAATATGTCAAGATGCATGATTTGATTAGGGATATGGTTATTGCACTTACTAGAGCAAACTCAACTTTTATGGTTAAATCTGGCCATGGTTTGCGAATCCCTCCACTGCAGAATGAATGGTCCCCGGATCTTGTAAGAGTCTCCTTGATGCGAAATGATTTGAGCCATTTAAATCTTGAACCACAATGTCCCAAGCTTTGCACGTTGCTATTGCAATATAACTCCATCAGTAAAGGAATATGTCCTACTTTCTTTCAACACATGCAATGCCTCGAAGTCCTTGATTTGTCATATACTGGTATTGAAATGTTACCCGAATCATTCTCTAATCTGAAGGGCCTTCATACTTTACTATTATGTAGCTGTTGGAACCTGTGCTCTTTACCATCACTAGCGAAGCTTAAAGAATTGAGGTTTTTGGACCTATCTTACTCGTCCATTGAGTGTATGCCAGAAGGTTTGGAGATGTTAGTTAACCTTCGACACCTTGACCTGTCATTTACTAATGCTCCTGGAGTACCGTTTCATATTTTACCAAACTATAGGTTCCTGGAGAGTCTTTTTCTTATCGACTGGTGGCAGTATGGTGTTGGGCCAGTTCTTGCTGATTCTCTAGCAAAGTGCAGCAATTTGGTTGAGCTTGAAGTGAACTTTGAGAGCATACAAGATTTTAATATCTATTTGGCATCAGGTCACTGGAGCTTACTCGAGAACTTCAGGTTCTGCATAGGCAATCTCTCTTCCTCCATAAAAACTGGGAAAAACAGTGTCTCATTCTTTGAGATAGATACTGAGCTAAGTCCTGGTAGGTTTCCAGGTAGAGTTCTCGAGTTGGAAATTTCCAATTGTCCAGGTATTACTTGCATACCGCGGTTCATAGCGGATGCTTCCTCTCAGCTACAACATTGCAGGATCAACTATTGTGATAAGATGAAATTTATATTAATTACTGAATGGGGAACTTTTCCGAACTTAGAGTGGTTAGAGATCGAGGGTCTGCGCAATTTGAGTCGGCTATGCAGGGGAAATCCTGCAGCAGGCACTCTTACAAGTCTTAGAGTATTGCATGTCACATCATGCAACAATCTGGAAATTCTTCTCCCACTTAAGTTGGTGCCGTACCTAAAAAATCTCGTAGAAATAAAAGTAGAAGACTGTGAGAATATCACCGAGGTAATCTCTGTAGGAGAAGAGGATGGAGAAATAACAGAAGAGAACCATCATGACATAGTCCTCCCTTCTTTACAGATATTGAAGTTGAGTTCTCTGCCAAAACTTAAGCAAATAAGCAGAGGAGTGATGGTTTGTGACTCCTTATCTACTTTGGAAGTTCTTTATTGTCCGGACTTGACAACACTTCCCTTCTTTAAGGATATACGAGTGGAACTAGTGAACTCATTGCGGCAAATAAAGGGAAGTAGAAGGTGGTGGAAGACTATAAGGAGGAACCATAGAAATGCGGTCAACCTTTTGCGTCCCGTGTTCAAAGAAGTACTGGAGCAGTCCGCTGTTGAGGTATATACCGAAGATGGTTCGATATGCAGCAGTGGTGGTTCCGCAAGTTATTCGTTTGGTCCAAGATAACATGTTTATCTTAAACTTCTGTAAGTAAAAGGAGAGTGGTCTTGCAAATCTGAATCAAATGCTATTAAATTTTTAAATCTTTGTTTTGTATGTGACAATAGTATTCCATTTCGATCTTGAAGCCTGAAGAGAGATATATTCAGACATCTTGTTTGGAGTTTATGTAAGAAACCAGGTTGGTATTGTTAACCTCTCCTAAACTATTGAGTATGCTTTAATTTCTTGAACTGCGCTGTTTTCTCTTTGTTGTCTCCCTAGTTACTAACTCACTAGTCACTACAAATGTTTGTTCGTAGCTCATATATATAGTTCTCTGCTAAGTCACATAATCATCCTCCATATGTCAACGCACTGCGCACTCGCGACTTGAGTGCATGTGCTCCGAACTAAGACGATTTAAGAATCCTTAGTTCTCGCACTAAGAAATCTTAGTTATTGTAATGAGAATTCTTATTTTACACACATTCAGTTCTACAATTTGTTCTACATCTAATCTACTCCATGCGTCTAGTGCCTTATCCTTCGACTAGATTGAAGGAATAATTAGACAAAATAAAACTAGAGAACGAAATAATTGCAAAAAGTCGAGAACTGGAATAAGAGTGAACAAAACCAAGTTTGGAAAATGAATAATTGCTCAAAATCAAAGAAAATTATAGAAACAAAATATTGAACTATTAGTCGTTTAAACATTCACAATGTTGGTAGTGACAATGATGAATTATATATATTTGATTTAATTCTTTATAATTACCTATTAACTACTTTTTTCATTTATATTCATATAAACATATATTTTTAATTATTTTTAATAAACGCATTCAGGTGCACTCAAATTTACGAAATTTTAAATTTGGCGCACTGGCGCACACGCTCTCGCTTCCGCCCTCGCACACGCATTCGCTCTACGTGACTTAGGTTCTCTGTGATATGAAATGCATCCGGAAGAGTGAACCTCTTAAGTAACTTTGATAAGTGGTTTTGGTGCCATTGCTTTCTTTAAGTAAATTCAACAGGAATTTGTTTCAAATATCAGCCAATCAAGTATGGAATTGTAGTGCAAAGGCCCTGTCCGTGCCGGGCCTCTATCGAAGTGCATCCAGCACCAAACATAGTTGCGGCTCATTCACTAGAACACACATTTGTTTTCAATTAAATAATGAAACGTTTAGACTAATATATTCGTATTAAATTGAGGAATTCTATTTACAGAAATTTCAACAAAATAAATTTCAAAATAAAGTTATTCTTTCAAAATTTATTTACTTGTATTTGATTAGCTTATTGAATAATGGATACTTCCAATTGCAGCTCAAATGATCAACTGAACCACCTGACAGAAAATATTGGCATGTTATCAATTAACTTGTGCCACAGAAAAATGATGTATTTTGTGTTATTTAAGAGAATAAATATTTAATCGAACTTTCTTTCATCCTAAGAGAGGGAGAAGTGCTACAAAATCTCTTTTAAGGAGCACGTATATAATTGATTATCATTTAACAAGCAGTTCTGGAAAAGAAAAAATAACTCGTTCGTTCTTTATATCAAGTCAAATTCATTTTTATCACATTGTGAAGTCATCAAGTTCACACTCTTCGAGAGTCGTGATTACTACGAATTGTCCCTGAAAGATCGAAGTTCAATAACGTCAAAAGATTCAAGAAGAAAACACACACACACATTGTTTGTTGTTAAGTTTAAAGTAAAACTTACTTCAATCCAAAGCCATAAAGCCCTTGAATTAAGATTAGCTTTGCTAATACTGAATTAATGCATTATCATTTTAGTATATGATCGTCACTTTACATGTTTAAGATAACAATTTTAGATTTAAAAGACGTGATATAATTATTATCGTAGAGCGAAATGATCTTTCATTTTGCCAAGAACGATCCAGCCTCTACCATGTTATTGAGAAGCGATGTTTCACTTCTTGTGATTTGAATAATTACAAAGAGGTGCTCTTAAAATTGCACAAATATTACAAACAGGTCCAACATTGAGAATGACTATATGATGTTTATGTAAGCGATAATGGGTATACCAATTAGCTTTAGGATTCTCTATGTAACTATAACCAAATTACAAGACAATTTTATGTGCTTACACCAAACCTTTAAAAATGTGGAAATAAGTATTTTAAAATTTAATATGTTGGGATGTGTATGTTCATAGAAACTTTCGATTAGTATCATAACACATAAAGGAATTTAAGTATTACATATGAATCTCATTTAATTACTAACTGATAAAAGCATATACTTTACACATAGATCACTACATCATTTCAAATCTACTATTAAGAAATGTTATCTGGGCAAACCTTAATTTACTCATATCAAAAAATAATAAACCAATAAATTTTGAAGTAAAGAAATATAGGTAAACTAAAGCTATTTACTCTCTAATTCAGTATTAAGTAAATTTATTCAATCGTGTCCTTTTATTTCACATTCACACGTATACAACACATGAATGACTTCATTACGCTTCAAATCCGAAAGATTGTAATATATACTGCGACATTGACCTTTGAACTAAAAGTTAAAACGATCAACACCACTGATTTCGTAAAGGGAGAGCATCAATATATGCTGTTTTAAAGTCCTCTAAAGGTCTCTTTCATATATTTGCGTAACACGCACTTCGAGGGAGGCATATTTACACCTATGGACTATGGTTAATTTTCTTTTGTTAATCACTAAAATGGAACAAAGACAAGGGGAACATCAAAGGAGAATAATACAAGTCCCCTCGTATTTTAGAAACAAAGTTCATTGCATCCATGTGAATTTCCAAGCCAACTCTTTAGAGAATCAAATATCCTTTACACTTTTGCAAGAATATCACGTGCAGTTTCTTAGCATGGACAAAGGGATTACGTACAAAGAAGTTAAGATTGGTGGCTTTTCAACATATGAAAATATTTCGACTATACTTGCTATGTAATATCATGGAATTATTTAACAATTGAATTCCCAAAATTTCCCTGGAAGGATAAATTGAAAGCAGATATATCAAAGATTTCAACGAATGAGGCGTGTATGATGTACCAGTCAATTGCCATTTCACCATGCTGCCCGCATAGTAGATCTTGCAGCTTCCTTCTTGAATTCGGTACTTTTTCCACTTCCTCTGAAGTATGTGTAAACTTGCTGCAAATCATACAAATTAAAATAACATCAGATAAAGCCAACACATAGTATCAATAGTAAGCAACAAGTTTTCAAGAGGTGTTGAACCTGAATCACCCATACGCTAATCAATGACTCCAAGACAAAGAAACCAAATCCAACAAAGTAAAATATCTGCAAACACAAAATGTTTCAATGTTTAAGCAAAATAGTTATGTGCAGGCGTTTACACAAAACTTAAAGCTACAGCACTTTGGTAACAAAGATAGTAATATAAAGCATACGATATTTTAGAAACTAATATCTTGATAGACTTACCCCAACCAGAGCATTTCCACTCAAAACCTCAAGTGCAGCCAAGATTCCACTGTCAAATAAACAAATTGAACAAGCATAAGCAAGCAAAATATTAGTAGATACAGGTACTTAAAGCATCAGTTCTAAAAATTGATACAATAAAAAGATGCAAGTAAAAACTCCCACGAACGAAGCTCCTCAATGAAGGAAAAACTATTCTTCCCGCCCCCATCTGAAAACCAAAGCACCTCATTGACTTTGTTTTATATGCCACCGGCTGCATTAATCATTTACAGTTCTATAGTAACATCAAGTAAGCAGCCACTAACCTTGCCTTGTATCTAGATACCTGATTGGCTACCCTCTAATGTTGAAGAAAAATTAACATTACAGTCTAACATAAAATAAATAAGGTGCATGTCTTTGACCATTTTATTAATATCTCAAACATGTCCATTGCAATGAACTCATTTATTCCATTACGTTGATGACAGAAAGCACTACTGAGATGGATTAAATATTGAATCGAAATAGTAGTCCCTCTATTCTCCTGTCACCCGTGTCATGGTAAGGGCGAGCCGGCTAATTGCTACATACCAACATGTACTTCGGGCTTAATTCTGATTCATCTCTCTCTCTCTCTCTCTCTCTCTCTCTATATATATATATATATATATATACATGAAACACAAATTGAAGAAATAAACGTTGAAATAAACACTCTAAAACTCTTAATGATGGGATGGACAATTCTCCCCACCGCAGCTTAAACCCGAAAGAGAAGTACCCCACTGACTTCTCTTTTTCATATATTTACTATTATTTATAGTTCTATTGTCACATCAAGGCAGCCACTAACATTGCCTTGCAATAAATCATTCAATGCAAACTTAAACCAAACAAAAAAACTTACGTCAAAGATTTTCCTTCAAAAATCAATGGAGGAGCAATGCAAGCGAAAATACAGAATCCAATGTGAACCTGCAGCAATAGAAAAGTGAAATTATCAGAACCCTTGGTGGAAGAAATAAAACAGTGTTGGAGGATAGTAACTAAAAACTTACCAAGTAACACAAGAAGAACAACCCAAAGTTCAAAGCACTATCAGTCCTGGAGTAAATATATAATAATGAAAAATCAGCAGAAATTGGAGTGAGTAAAACAGAACAAGGTGCATATATAATTATCCATTTAGTAAAGGGAAAAGAACTGAATGAAATTTGGGCTGATAAACTTATTTAGCCAAATGAAAGTACCATGCTATTAGATATGCCGTGGTTATATTAAACAGTAGCGTTAATATCAGAGAGTAAACCTCAAAAGCTAGTAACAACAAACTTATCCAGATTCACATGGTAATTAATGAGATCTGGCAAAATTGTGATTAACACTGCAGTAATGCATCAGCATACTAACTCTGATAGACTGCAGCAATCGAGCAAGATAATTCCAAGTTTCCAGGCATGAGTTCAACAAGAACCCGCCCTCAACACGGGGAGGGCAAGGATTAAAGAGAGGAAAGGGTAAAGTTTTCAAGAATCAGGAATGACTAGTGTTAAAGCTTGATACAAGGCAGAATTCTAGCAATGGATAAAATCACGGCTGCAACATAATCTGAAAAAAAATCCTATAAAGTGTGGAAGACAATCTTAGCAGGCCCTAATAGAACATTGTGGATGATTTTCTACACAGCCGAGGATGGGAAACAGATTTTCCGTCAAAAAAATCTTTATCCTATTTGATTTCTAACTTCTTCAGAGCTTATGTGGTAAATCAGATGCTAAGACAAAGAACTTTATTATATCAACAGGCTGATTACAGAGAAAATGTTTTCCCAGATGCAACTATAGCCATATCATTTTCTGTGTTAGGTGACTGCTTCCCACAATTTACAGGATTAAGACTACATTTCCGTCATGAAATCAATCATCTGTGTTCTTGCAAATTTTCCTCTTTGTTCTCGTCAATCTTTCCTTTGCAATATTGAAGGCGGATTCATGTAGACCGCATGCCTGCAATTGGAATTATTATGCTCAAATGTTATTGTCCAATCAATACCTTCCCGTTCCAAAACAGTCATCTCAAGGCTGAAAATATGACGCGGTAATCAGCGCCTGCTCCGAAACGAGAGATAAGAAGGTGGCGACTCCAGCGGGGGACGAATCAGCAATAAAGGAAACCGAGATGAAGGATGCAGTGGTGGTGGCAGAAATTAATAACAAATGGAGCCCAATTTGGTTCTGATTTTAAGAGGCATAAGGTGGGATGATGCATAAGTATCTGGCAGCACATTTTCTTTAAAACAAAGACATGCTTAGATTCGTGTCCAGCACAAGGGATAAGCAGTGGCACCCTAACATATGCACAGGTTTCACAAGCAGATAGGGGTAGGAGCTGTAACAAAGCGCTGGGGCACGAGTCCACAGCGACATACTTGTTTGTTTCCAAAGCTAGCAGAATAAATATCTTGCAAAGCCAAGCAAGTTTCTGTTTTGATCGCCGCATGAAAATGGGTCGAGTGAGATGTATCTTCAACAATCTGTTTGCCACTCGACTTGCATCTATGAGCCATTGGCATGGGCTTGGAAAACTAACATTGCCGAGATGCCAGTGCTTTTTGAGATCAGGATTAATTTTTTGATAGGTGAAAATATGAATCGAAGCCAACAAACAATGGTAGAAAGAGTTCAACTGACTTTTGGCAGCTAATAAAAGTCATAGAGTGAGGAGGGGTTGACTTCAAACAATGAGACTTGATCTTTAACATTCTTGGTCTCCATAGCCAAAGCCCGTTCATACATAGATTCAACAAGGGTTTCATATGATGGAGAAAGTTTGCTGAATGAATTCTACTCGTAGCCCCACTCGCGGTGCAGTTGAGCAATGGAACAGTGACAGGTTGGACCAATTGTTTTAGCTTATTTGGTAAATCAGAAGCTAACACAAATAGCTTTATTAGATTGACATACTGATTATATAGAACTTGGAGATAAGAGTTCATATAATACAGATCATGGAAAAAATGCAGGAGATACAGAAAGTCTTGTTGAGAAAGAAAGATATCAAAGGTTAGTGGGGAAATTAATCAATCTATCACACACTAGGTCTGACATTGCATTTGCTGTAAGTGTAGCGAGTCAACACATGCATTCACCGAGGGCTACAAAGGTTCACCAGGAAGAGTACTATTGTTCAGAAAAGATGAATGCGGAAAGATAAAAATCTTCGCTATGCAGATTGGGTGGGCTTGATTGATCATAGAAGTCCACTATGGGATACTGCACTTTCGTATAGGGGAACTTGGTAACTTGGAGGCATAATAAGCAAAGTGTTGTCACAAGAATCAATGCCGAAGCTGAGTTTAAAGCAGTTGCGAAAGCAGTTTGAGTGGGACTATGGCTACAAAAACTCTCGAGGGAGTTGAAAATTACTTTCCAGTCACCTATAAAACTCTTCTGCAATAATAAAGCATCTATCAGCATCTCACTGAATCCAGTTCAACATGATAAAACTAAACACATGGAAGTTGATAGACACTTCATCAAATAAAAGGTTGAAGTTGGGATTCTTTGCATTACTTATGTGCCTACACAACAACAAATTGCAAACATATTCACAAAGGGGTTACCTAGACTCAGTTTCAACAATCTCATCGGGAACTTGGATTTACCATCCAACTTGAGGGCAGTGTGGTAAATCCAGCCTGATTTTCAGTCAATTTTTGGTAGAATCAGTTAACGGATATTAATCAGAGATTGAATCAATTAAGGAATCGGTATTCCTTGCTTAGGCAGATCTTCCTTTGCTGGACAGATCTTATTCTGGTAGTTTTAGGAATTTATTGTTTCCATCTTTTATCTTTTCCCTTTGAATATATATTAGTAGTTCAGAGTTGTTTTATATACATTCGATGAAATACAGAATTATTTCATTTCACAAAATCCATGGGGGAAGAATGGAAGAGAGATCCAGTGGGTACCTCATTGCACGATAAAGAGGACGATACCAAAATACATAGGCTCCTGGAACACCTGATATGATGTAGATGATAGAGAGAAACCAGATTGTTGGACCTACATAACAGAAAAGAACAAATCCGGTTAAAATTTTGAAGTGCATTTAAGCGCCAAGAAAGCTGTAAAATGTAATGCACGACCAACCTCCACCGTTGATCCAAGCTAGTGTAACTGCTATTACATTCCATAGAAGACATAAGACCAAACCTGCAGCTCAACATTTCCAAAAATCAAGCCAGGAAGTAAACCAACCAACCCAATACGTATAAACGGTAAGTATACTTCATAACTTTGTGCTCTACTAAATTCAAAGCTGTCGTTGCTGACATGAGAAATAAAGAATGAAAAGTCAGTTTGACGCTGGATTCCAGCAAAAGATAAATCCTCGAACTAAATTCAGTATATCTCTGTACGCAATGTATTATTCTATTATAATCCATCTTGTAAAAGAGCAAGTCCAACCAAATCGATAAATCGGTGCTCTTCACTAAATAACATCTTGTATCAGCTAACCAGTTCCCAGAACAGCACATCAGCTCCAGGAAACTTTGCAAGATTGGTCCCCTTGGAAGCTAAAAGTGTGAAAACTTAACAAATACAACTTAAGAGATTGCACCCTTGCTCCAAGAGCAAGATTCATATTCACATCTAAGAAAGAGCTAAGATTCAGATGATACTACTATATACTGTCTTAGGCACTTGCATTTGAAAATCTCTGGGAAGTCATTAGATGTGGTAATACGAATACAAATTGTCGTATTCAAGACTTATACGTTCAGAAATTTAACCAGATTATTCAAGGAAAAAATTATAATGATGATACTTTTTTTTTTTTGGCTATACATCAATTACAGAATTCTGTATATGATAGCATAAAGTATCCCCTTCAGAGGCATAGAGTCTCACTACCGTCTAGGAAAATTGAAAAGAATTAGGTATCATGTGGAATATCAAGGGCTTATCTGAGCTGTGGCACTTTGTCTACAAAAAATCTTTAAGACATTTCAAGAAGACGAAAAATGGGGCAGTTGTCTCCAAAACAGAGGGCATACTAATCTCAAACTGTAGGTGCAATGACCTAACATCCTCTAAGCAACAGATGAGGAGAAGACACAAATACAGATACAAGTAGGAAATCTAATATAGATGGGCATACCCAAGAATGATGTGAATGCAACATACTGAAGCTTCTGAAGATGGGTCGGGATTTCATTAGCGATGTCATGATGAATAATAGGGAAAAATGGTGGCCAATTTTTTTCCTCAATGACAACTCCAGCTGCCAAAGGGACAAAAAAGGAATACATGTTAAACTCTGCATAATAGAAATATTAAGCAATCACATTGCAGGTAGTATACAAGCATGGATTAGAAACAGAAACTTACTTCTTGCAATAGCATCTTCCCTTCTTTTCAGGTCCTACACGGCATCAGAAACCCCTATTAGTTAAAATGTGCGAAAAGAAAAATCCTAAAAGCACAATCTGCATATCAAGCCAAAAATTCTGAAAACAAAGCCACCTACAACCCAAAAATGCAAATGCTGAAGATAAGATGAAAGCAAATGAGTGCTGACAAAAGAGCCAATTACAGTTGAATCAGGAAAAAATTCCAGTCAAGATGTCTCAGCATCACAAAAAAGCGCAAATACCCTGGGACCATTTTTGTTGCAAGCGTAAAAGTTTCACATGAACGCTGCACCAAATTGACAGCAGGCTATGCTAATGTTTACAGATGCAGAATTTGAGTGTGGTGAATGCATGTTATCGATTTAACTGGAATATAAAGCAAAAACTTAATGGAACTGACCTGTTCCTTTTTCTTCAACTCAGCCTCCCTAGCTTGTAGTTCCTTCTCTCTCTTTTTAAAATCCTAAAAGGTTTAAAGAACAAAGTCCATCACTTCCATCAGTCAGATTCTTGATTTCCCAACATAAATATAAAGGTTCTTGATATACCTTGGAACTTTCAAGAGGAATATCAACCGTAGCCCCACTTTCATAGTCGGCAGGTTCAGGAGGAAGAGGTGAAAGCTTTGAGTTTGCAGGAGGAACACTTCCAGGATTCTGAGAGTTTCAGCAACAAGTAACAGATAAGTGAAGTAGATGACTGACAAAGTCATTAACCTGAAAACATCCTGAACGAATTTTCAGTGCTAATGGTGATTTCAGGTGAGAGAGAGCAAGGGTCACAAATTCAATATACGTCAGCTACAGACTGAAAGGTATCTAAAAGTCTATTCATGTTTCTTCAAAAGACATATACGATACTTTAGGCCTGGAATATCATCAATTAACAGACTTCAGAGAACTTTGGAAGCGAAGAAGAATATGCAAACTGAATAGAAAATCAAACCACTATCCTTCGAGAAAGACAATGGTTTTATAATCTGATTGACAACTTAAAAATCACTGTCAGAAGAGCCACACAGAAAAGACATGTATAGATTAGAAGTTTCAGAAAGAGCGTGACTTACAGTCATATAAAATGCACCCACGCCATAGTTTGATTGACCCTTGTTACGACCTTGATTCTGCAGTCAGAAGCTCACACCCATAAGTAAAAAGGAGTTCATCAATTGAAAAACGCACATTTAAATCGTCAATCCTACAGCTCATACCATTTCAAAACAGTAACACCAAACAAATTATCAGGATGAGAAAAGTTAGACCTGAATGATGAAGGAAATTATTTTCTAATAAATGTTACTTTTGAGACATTTATCAAACCTAATGGTCGTTACCGATAGATGGCCTGAATTTCTCCAGACACAGAAAAAACAGAATGCCACTGCCAGACATCATCGCACAACAAGATTAAAACATCCTAGGCTATTGTCACCCTGAATGTATCTGGTTCCACAAACACAAAACCGTTCACCTAAACGTCTGTCATATGAAATCAGTGCAGAAAACTAACGATATAGCTGATTAGACACGAATACATTATACAATTAGCATATTCACTTCATCATTATCATTATCATAACGATATAACCACATTGCAAGTCCCCTATCATTATCATTACGAGTTAACACACGCACAACACGGAAGCTATTAACAAGCCACGAACACCTGCTAATCAGCAATCAATCACGTAAACAAAATTTAGGTACACACAAGATTCACAATCCACATTGTCTATCAGCAATCCACAAGACTTGCTACAAACAAACAATTATGCGCAAAAATAACATCAATTCCACAATATTAAAACTAAAAATACAACCAACCACATTGTAACAGGATTAGATCTAACATATCAATTCCATTACAAACAGTACGATCTCAAATGTAAAATTCAAAAACATAAAATGCATAATTATCACCGCAAAAGGATTGAGTTCTTCTTCCTCAAATGGATTTGAATCGTAGCGAGCAGCCATTGGATTAAGAATTAAAGAATGAGAAGAGAGATTTGCAGATCTGAATATATATAATGTATGTAACTGTCATCGATTTTGGGGTTTTATATTATATATACATATATGTTTTGGGGGAGAATGTATGTATGTATTGTATTGTACCGGGAGATTTCATAATCTCGGTAATGAGTTTACATATAATAATATTAATTCATTCTCAGTTTTTTTCTCTTTCTTTGTATTATACTTTCATGCAATCCTTGTGGGATGTTGTGATACACTCATTTTAATTGTGTGATAATTCGTGGTTAAAAGAGGATCACCAGAGTTATAATAATACCTTATTATTTTCAGATATTAGATTTTTTTTTTTTAACAAGACAGTGATGTCATTTGTTTAACGTAGGGTAAATGTTTTAGTACAAGGAGAAAAAGAGCTGGCAATGCGTTAAAAAAACAAAGACATATCGAATAATAAGAGTGGTCGCAGCCATTCGCGACATGTTTCTCAGATACTGTAAAACAGATGTAGTCGTATGGGCTGCCATGGCCCCGAGTTTGGCTAGAGCATCCACCGGTTGGTTCGTCTTCCTATAGCAAAAAGTAGCCACTATTGAAGAGAAGCTAGTAAGATGGGTCTGAATATCCTGTATAAGACCCATGAGATGAGTCGGGTGCTCTTGAGTCCTGTCAAGACAATTGAGCATGTATAACGAGTCAGTAGCAACAATAAGGTGCGTAATCCCAACGTGTAGAGCCAAACTAAGGCCCTCTCTTAAGTTGGGCAAAACCTGGTGGTGGTGGGGCCCATTTTAGGACGTGGTTATATCGTACCAATTGGGCTAAGGGATGTGGTTGGGTAGGGTTAACGTGGTTGTTGTTCAGCTGATAGTGGTACGAATGACGAATAGCGGTCATGTTTAACGGGATTTGGTTGAAAACAAAGTTATTCCTTGCATACCAAATTGTCTTGTCTAGGACGGGCCACCTGTATTTAAAATACGATGGTAGGGATCGGAGGTGTACCAGAGGGTGTTGGTTCAATCGATTTGGAAGTAAGGCTTGGATGATTGACTGGGTGGTGGTGCACTCGAATAGAAGATGGATAGGTGTCTCCCTCTCTTGTGAGCACAATGGACATATGGGACTAGGAAGGACATGTCTGGTGAACAAGTATTGCTTGGTTGGTAATATCTCATGAGAGAGTAGACAGAACAAGGCTTTGATGCGAGGATTAGTGGGTAGCTTTTGGATAATTGTCCATGGGAGAGTCGGGCTACTACTATCCGACTATCTTTTGGTTAGCATGTCGTAAGCCGAGGAAATTGAGAACTTCTCGTTTTTTGGACCAGGCCCATGAAAAATGGTCATGATGATTCGAATGAGGTATAGGAGTGCGGAGTGCCGTGTATAATGAGTTCAATGTGGGCCGATAGATATTGAAGAACTGGTGTTAATTCCCATGATTGGTTGACCGGGTGGATGATGTCTGCCACATTGAGTATAAGAAGATGATGGGGAATATGACGGGTGTACTTAGATATTGTGAAATTACCTAGCCACTTGGTGAACCAGAAATTAAGTAACTGCCTAGATGCCACGTTCCAACGAATGGAGGTGTTTATCGTTGGTGTCATAGACACAATCGATTTCCATCCCCAGCTGTTATTTGGTAGTGCACGAGCCAGTAGGAGATGGGAGTCAGGGTAGTATTTGGCTTTGACGATTCTTACCCATAGGGAGGTAGGTTCTGTTAGAAGAAGCCATCATAGTTTAAGAAGGAATGCGTTATTCATGTGAGTGAGGTTACGGATTCCCAGCCCACCTTGAGCAATTGGTTGGCAAACAATGGACCACTTTACTTTCGCCCTTGTCTCTTGCGAGGGTGTTGCATTCCACATAAATTTTTGAGTACGTTTCTGTAGATTTTGTAAGGTAGCTCTAGGAAGCTTGAAAACTGACATGGCGTGAGATGGGATGGAAGTAAGGGTTGATTTGGTAAGAACCAATCACCTTGGGAAGGAGAGAAGGCGATTACACCAAGTGTCAGTTTTATTAGAAGAACGGGTGATGATAGAGGATAGGTTTTGAGTTTTGGATCTTCCCGCCCAGGTAAGCCGAGATATTTGTCTTCGGGTGACATTACTGCCAGATTAAGGCGGTTAATCAGTGTGTGACGTCTGTTGGGGGTACACTCGATGCAAAAAGAACTTTAGACTTGGTCCAGTTAATAGTTTGACCAGCGGCAGTGGCAAACAAATCAAGATTTCTTTGAAGTGTGTCAACTGTGGTATCGCTCGCATCACAAAACATGAAGCAGTCGTCCGCAAAACTAAGGATGGAGATTTGAGGTCCGTTTCTGCTGGCACAGAGGGCTTTGACAGATTGGTTCTGAGTGGACTGGGTGGTCAAGTGGATGAACATGTCCATGCAAAGGATGAACAAATATGGGGATAGAGGTTCTCCCTATCTTAGCCCTTTGGTTGGTTGCCAAGGTGCAGACCGTTGGCCATTTGCCATGACAGTGAAGGTTACCGAAGTTACACAAGTCATAATGAGCTGGATGAAAGGTTGTGGGAATTGAAAGGCATTTAGGGTGCATGGTATAGGAATTCCCATTTGAGATTGTCATAGGCCTTCTCTATATCTAGTTTGAGTGCCATATGTCCTTTTTTACCACTCCTTTTAGATTGAAGTGTGTGTAGTAGCTCATGCGCCTAAATGATGTTATCAATAACGGCCTGGGACAAAAGAATCTTGAAAAGGAAAGATCAAACTAGTGAGATGTGGCCTTATACGTGCAACCAAAATTTTAGCTATAATTTTATAGCTAACATTGCATAGACTTATGGGCCGAAAATGAGTAACTAGGGTTGGGTTGGAGCATTTTGGGATGAGAATGATGGAGGTATCATTAAGGTGTGGCTGGAGGGACGATGATGTAAAGAAGTCATCAATATACTTAATGACTGAAGGTGCAACATCATTCCAGTATTTTTGGTAGAAATGTGCATTTAGGCCATCAGGGCCCGAAGCCGTAGTACCACCAATGCTCTTGACCGCTTTCAGGATCTCTCCTGTAGTCGGAGTGGTGGACGGAGAGGAGTGGAACTTAGTTGGGATAGATGGGATGGAGAAAGAATGGAAGGGGAAGTCGGAAGCGTCCGTGGGGGCAGGGGAAGCTTGGAAGTGGCGAGCAAAGTGTTGTGGTATAAGCTGAGGATTAGTGATCCACACACCTTGCTGGTCTGGATTCCCTGGATAGAGTTATTTCTTCTGCGATTCATATCATATGCATGGTACAATTTGGTATTGCTGTCACCATCTTTTATCCATTGATTTTTTGCTCGTTGTGCCCAATAAATTTCTTTTTGGGCGAGGAGGCGGTTAAGATAGATTCTAAGGGACTTCTCTTTACGGAAGGCTGCAGTACTCGACCCAGGATTCAGGTTGCTTTGAGATTGAGCTAGCAGGTTGCGCGCGTTGGCAATTTGGTTATCGAGATTGCCAAAGCATCTCGATTTCTATATGCGCGCTACTTTAGCAAATTGCTGACACTTGGTATCAAAATGCGTGTTTTGGCCACGGTTATGATTAAAGGTGCTCCAAGTGTTAGTGACCAGTGGTGGAAAAGAAGGGTGTCATTTAGTGGTCATTTAGGAAGTGTGTGAAATAGAAACTCCAATTTGAGTAATAAATTCCTGCAAGAATCCCCCCAGTGTATTGAGAACCGGACTAGACACATGGTCGATTTCCTCACTAGTTACCGAGTTAATTGGTTCAACCGGTTGAATCACTCGCTAAACCGGTAAAGGACCAATGATTATATATGTGTATGTGTACTTAATCTTATTCATATTTATTTTAGTAAAAAAAAAAAGAACTAATTTCAATTAGTATCGCTAAAATAAAAAATTATATATTAGTTGGTCCTACTTTAGTTAATATATTCGTAATCCTAATTCATATATACTTTATTTAGTGACTTATAGCTCTCTGAGAAAAGAATTCAAATGAGAGTAATTGGTTCTTAATTTGTTTTTTTATATAAACACTGGTGTAATATACAAATTAAGAAAAATAAAAAACACACAGAACAAATGAAAGGTTTGTATTTGAAGCGCATTTAAAATAGTATTACAAAAAATATATATGAAAAAGATATGAATGATCATCCATTCTAGTTTATAAATTTTTTGAAAGAAAAACTAGACATCTTGAAAATGTGTATTTTAAAAAATTAAACAAAAAAGAACATTTCTAATATATAACTTTAACTTGTAATAATATTGTACAAATAGAAAAATATAATTATTATATTACACAATAATGTACATCTTAATAATCTCGTTAAATATATTAATATGTACTAATAACACCAAAAGTGGTGTAGCTCAACTGGTTGGAGAATTGTAATTTTACTAAGAGATCAAGGGTTAAATTTTTCTTTCTAACAAAAATTCTAATTTTAAAATAAAATATAGAAAATGGGTTCAACCAACTCGCAAATCCAACGATTTAACTGGGTTTTGATCAGTTTTGAGCGGTTCCAACCGATTTGAAGAGAAATCGGTTTAAATGCCCCTTCCGAATCGGCCAAGGCACCAGCCATGGGTAAACCGGCTCAAGCGATTGGGCCAGTCCGGTTTTAGCAACACTCTCATCAAGTAATATTTCCTCCAACAATTGCTCCACATTTGAGATTTACAACATTGACCCTGAACTAAAATAACCTTAAATCCCGAGTGTCCTTTATCGTATTAAGTTTACAAGCTATAATATGTTGCATTTTGTTAGCGTGGTCTTTCAAACGTCAATGATGTTCACTCCAAATGATTATCTTACACACCAGTTGCCCATGTTTGTAGTACAAAAAGCTAAGAATATTGTGAAGTCATCAAAATCAAAATAGGTAAACACTTCATAGTATTATAGTGTCACGAAATAATTATATACAATGTACTATTTCATGTAATGATTGCATGAAATTGCAATGAATATATTGCTCCATGGTTTTAGGGGTGGGCGATCCAGTTAAACCAAACTAGTGATCCGACTTTTTTGAACTTGGGTTCGGTTTGAAAAAAGATTTAGGATCGTTTGCCGAAACTTCGGTATGGATCGAACCAAGGCCCATCCAGTTCGATCCACATTGGTTTTGGTTTTCTTCTGTGCCTTTTTTTTATAAAAAAAGTTTCAACATAAGGGCCGAAATTCCAAGTTTAAATTGACAAAAAACCTGTCACAACATATATGCTTAACTATTAATTACACAAACATAAAACATCATGAAGAGAATAATTTCACAACTAACAAAATATAACTTAAATTACAATTCACAAATCACAAACATGATACAACCACATACAACTTCACAACCTACAACTCACAAGTCTTATACCATAATTAACATTTAACAACCAAAACTCTATAAATATCAAATATGACACAATTAAAAGTCTATAAAAGATTAATACTTAGAACTACAAAAAAATAAAAAACATGAAGGGCCTCGGTTTTTGGTTCGATCCGGTAAACCGAGGCTCAAAACCAAAACTAAACCAGTACCCTATTCGGTACAAGTTCTCGAACGAAGGATCAAACCAAACATTAGGTTTGTTTTTTTAATCGGATCAATGATCCGGTTTAACGATGGTTCAAACAGTTTTAGTCCTGATGCCCACCCCTACATGGTTTATTAACTTTTCTTGCTACGAGATTCGACTGAAATCAAGCTCTAAAAGGTACATTACTATAAGATGTTTGTCGCAGCTACTTAGAGTACGCGGTTGGCTACAAAAATAAAGTGTGCAACAATAAGTTGTTGGGCAATCACACGTGAACATACTTAATAGTTTTAGACATGGTAAAGACAATTTGTTATTTCCAAATCCTTATTTTGACTGCGTTTAGTATAAGTACTAATAAAAAATTACAGGTTATCACCTATTATACCCTGGAAAAGGCATATAAAATTACAATTTACCCCCTTATATAACCCTTCCAAACTCAACCCCAGCTCTATTCGCCCAATTTTAGTAGCGATCTATCTTGTACTAGAAATAGAGAAGCTTCTCACATACCAGAACTCATAGATCTCATGTGGCCATGGAAGATGGAGGAAACAATGGGGACATCAGTTCCATCAACTCAAGTGTGGGTAGTAACATAGTGAATTCGAGAAACCCTTTAGATCTGCTCATTTAACTTTGGTTAAGTAATTTTGACTATTGGTTTGCGGATTAACCTAATCTGCAACACTAGCGTGTATATTATTATTTTTTGCTTTCGGTGTTGTTAAGTCGCTCTTTTTGAAGAACCCCTAACTTAGACTTTAGGGTTATTGTAATTTTACATATGGCATTAAACTGTTTTCATCACCCTCGTGTTGGTATAGTAATGGTTTTCTGCTTGTACGTCAGTGTTCTCTTCCATGTCGAGATTTAAATTTTCTAAAATGCTTATTTGATTTACTTTAGGGATAGAGTTTAGTCGATCAAACTGCATCCTAATTCAATATAGATACATAAGAGGTTATGTGACCAATATTTATTATGCAAACTAGCTTAGAGTTCAGGGATATATTGTTTAACTGCACTATGTTTTAATTCACATCACAACACCTTTTTTATCTGAGTCTACTATCATAGATAAAATTGAATATTAATGGGTTTTCTTTTTAACCTGTTTGAAGTTGAATTGTGTTAATGTTATTATACACGACAAATTGTGTGTTTCTTAACTCTGGGAATATTGTGTTAATAAATTATGGTATTGTACTTGCACGCAAGGACTAGACTAACACTACTTTGGAGTACGAAGACGATTAGGGGCCTAACAAAGATGATGAATTGATTAGGGGTCTAGGGAAGGCTTTGTAAGACTGGCGAAAAAAATCAGGATAGAGTACATTGGAAATTTACCGTATCTCGTAGCGTACAAAAGGTGTGATGGATCATCTCCACCTCCTGAAGACTGCTTAAATATCCATCAGTGGATAATGGTACTCTGTCGAAGGTACAATGAATACACATGGTTCCTTGCGCCGCCAGAGGTGGAGTTTAACCCACCCTTATTTGTTGTGACCAAACATACTTATTATGCCCGCGAAGCCAATGTGAGTATATAGCCGAGTAATTTTCAATATACTATGCACTCTTTTTCATATCAAAAAAATATACAACTACGTACGTTCCTTTTTTTGATTGGTTCTAGGAACTAGCTTTGGTCAAGTACTTCTAACTGGACTACAGGTCTACCAAGCTTCTTCACCGTTACAACCGCACTGTTGTACCACAAATAACACAATGAGTGAGCCGGTGAGGAATGTGGACGTTAACCAGTCAATCCCCTTTATCTATTACGGTTTAAATCCATATTAGATGTAATTAGCATCCGAATTTCGGGCAAATTATGATATGATTCTTGTTGTTACCTATAACTTTTCCTATGAACAATTAGAATATTTTTTGTGTTTAAAAATAACTCAAAAATTAGGGGCATTGTTAGGTATTGGTATATGGCTCTGTAGCCCAGTTATAATGTGAACGGTTGGTTACATGATTTTTTTTTTTTGTTTGGTTAGTCCATGGGTGTAACTTAATCATTTTGTTTGTGATGAGGACCCAACTACATGGGCCTTTGAGTCAAGTATCCAGCAAATAAGAAGCATTCACACAAACACATTTAGTGCATGGTAAAAATGTCATGGAGGGTGTGCATTAAAGAGCAATAAAAATCCATCTACTACCCTATCAACACCTTAACAAAATTCTTGTGTGTTGTTCCATTATATTTAGGTGGTGTTTGCAAACTCTTTAAAAAAGTTATAATCAGTTTTTTTAATCTTAAACAATCACTTTTAGGGTGTTTGTTTAACAAGCTAAAATCACACAAGCACTTTTTTTAAGCTAAAAATGCCCACAATCTAAAAGTTGATATTCCTTTGCTTTTAGCTTGTGCCGGTTATTTTCAATTAATATAATTATAATTTACCAAGTTTTTAAGAGTTTTTAGATTTTTTTTCAAACACTGTCACTTATGGTGAGCTTTTAGATTATTTTGCAAACACCCCCAACTTATGGCCTAAGCATAATTTTACAGCTTTAACTTAAATTATGAGCTTTTGCTTTTGAAGAAGAGTTTGCAAACACCACCTTAATGAGGCAGCTTTTTGCATTTACTCAAGGGCGGAGGCAAGGGAGGGCATATGCCCCCCCCCCCCCCCCCCAACTCCACCCCCTCCCTTTATATATACATATAATATGTAGTTATACATATGTTATATGTGTAGTTTAGGTATATATATTATATATAAAATACACTTTATACATATAAGTAACACATATTATATATTTTTATACAGTTACATATATAATTACATATTTTTAGCTATTCTTTTCGTATAATATGAAGTCGGATTATTTTAACTTAAACTTTTGTGTCTACTTTTTTATTATTCGCTTTCAATGTTTAATTTTACAAATTATTTAACTTGTCATAAAAGTTTTTATATATTATCTCAATTCACTTTTATGCTTTACATGAAATAAATAAACAAAACATATGATGCCCATTAGAAAACATCGTCATAATATGATAATTTATTTATATATTTAAAACATTTATAACATTCGAGCGTATATATCTTAGTAAAAGTTGTAGCAAACTTGTTAACTAAAATTAAACATAATTTCTTGTACACTACATTAGTGATACATAAAAATTAATATTATATTAATATTCTTACGAAGCTCGGTATTGGATTAAAAATGTCTAAGTAACAAAAATTGGCACTAAACAACCGTGTGAAAGTGTTAGGGAAAAAACTCTTGTAAAAGAATAATCGAACACCCCATTGTAACAAGTCGACATAATTCATGAAATAAATATAAGCAAAAAGACTCTTCTATTCGGAAAAAAGGAGAGGGGGAGGGGTTTTGTCATATTCTTTTTGCCTAAACATATTGTGTGGGCTTTGTTTTTCTAAAGTTATTATGTATTCATGGTGAACTATAATTTTTTCAATGTAGAAAATTAGTTAAAGAAATTATACACGTTAATAAAAAAAAAAAATTGCGGCCTTGTTTCGCCCCCCCTAATTCAAAATCCTGGCTTCGCCCCTGCATTTACTAATAGGTAGGTACGAGGAAAAAGTTAATTCTTACCATATAAGAGAGTTCGTGCTACACCGAAGCTCACAAAATACAATGATTTTTTAGAGTTGTTTCTTCATTCCCACTTTTGTAATAAAGCAATATCAACAGCCTTTGGAAAGAGAAGAGGGAGTTCAATCAAAATAACCCCCAACCCAAAATGCACCCTTCAACGCCACTTCCCAGTC
Source organism: Misopates orontium (assembly GCA_946800315.1). Classification (NCBI taxonomy): domain Eukaryota; kingdom Viridiplantae; phylum Streptophyta; class Magnoliopsida; order Lamiales; family Plantaginaceae; genus Misopates; species Misopates orontium. Next base: position 11,279,303 of record OX326951.1, read on the forward strand.
TGCCGCACAAAGTCGATTTCCCCATGGATTTAGCCCCACGCCATCAGGGGCATGCAACTTTCCCGCCATGTTACTTACCTCTCAGACTCGGTTTAACTCGAGTCGACGTTTTAGCGATGCTCAAAAGGAGGCCAAGTTTTTTCATAACTATAGAAAATTTTAACCATTTGTACACCAACAAGTTTTTGAGAACAAAAATATTTTTATTAAATCGACACCTATTTTTTATATAGGGTGAGGCTTGAAACTTCTTTAGCTGGAGAGATCCGGGAGTTTTTGAACACTCAAAACAAACAATACCTCGCATGCTAAGAAAAATAGACAAGATAGAGGAAAGGGCCATGACCATGCAGCGTGCCATCGTCGACCTTAGACTTGTGTTGGTTTTTTCGTGGTTCATCATTCTATTTGTTTTGATTTCTACCCGTTGACTACATTACCAAACTACGACGCCTATAGTGTGTATGAGTAGGAGTTTATCTATTTGGCACATAATCGTTGTAAAATATTTTCATAGATTAATTAACTTTGTCGGCTTTATTAACTCTACAGGTCCTTTTAATATTGTTAAGTTAATTTATCATGTGTGAGTTATATGCCCATTGCTCACTAGTATGAATGATCTATATTTCAATTGTTATTTCGATGTTGACCACATTAATGTCATTGTGTTTTGTGTGTTTATACTATGTACTAGATACTCATATCTTCTTGTTTGTTAGTATGGTTTACTTTGTTACGTGATGAGGTGCTTAGTTTCCGAAGTGTACATGTTAATATTTTATATGCATAAGAGACCTAGAAGAATAATTGAGTACCATTTTGATTAAATTTCTGCCAATATTTCCAACTTTTGAATTGAAAGTAAGCATATGAAACAGCTCAAACGTATGGTCCTATCCAACATAAATCCCCAAGATTTGTATCTTGGTAACACAAATCCTTTTTGCATGGTGATGATGTCAGACATGTGCTTGCATGGGTACGAGGTTAACACACGTCACTGTTGCCTATTCGATGTCAATCCAGAACGGGATTGGTTGAGTTCTGGCAGAGCAGCTAGCGCACGGCGGCCTATGGCGCTCGTGTTTATTTGATTCCTACAATGGGCCCTCAATTGAGGCTGAGTTCTTCAAGGTTGTATTTTTGTGAGTGAAGTGGAGTAGAGTGCTTATGCTACTTACTTGTGTTCTGCACTTGCATTGTCCTTTTTCCTATCTTCGAAGGAAGGTTCACCCCATTTTTTATAGGGAGTTTTGAGAGTAAAAATGTCTTTACATATGAGCCAAGTGGTGGCTGCGTGCAAGGCCAAACCCTTCTTAGCGCGCTGATCACAGTTGATTGTGTTCGTAGGCTACGTGACCTTTGCATGCAGGATCGGGTGCACATAGTGCGTTGATTGCACTTGAGTACCCCTTGTGGTATTGGGCAACAGGGACAGTGACAAGACTATTTAGGTGACATATCACCTGTTTAGTGGGTCGTGACGTAAGGGCCTTCCAGTTATCTGAGTTGATTAGCTAGATGAGTGGTGACAATTTCTTAATGAGTAAGTTAACTTGCAGGGGGTCGATTATGCACGTGTCCAAATATACGCTTCTATCCTAGGAGAACAAAGGTGAGATATTAGTTCATAGTGAGTTCGGGGGAGTGTTTAGGAGTTATGACTCACGTTTCCCTAATTTGTGGGCTCGTGAGAGGTAGTGGAGATTCGTAAAGAAGAAGTTAACATTTGTGTGGGTCAGGCTATGTGAACGTGTATGACCCGTGGGAAAGTACACGTCATCACATGACAAAGTAGATTGGAAGTATTTTAATATTATGTTCTCAATCTAGCCTTCTTTTACGGGAATTCCTCTATAAATATGTCATGTACACACCCTTAAAAAGAAGATTCAGTTGTAATTCTCGAACTCCATCTCTGCAATATCTCCAAACAACATAACTCCAATTTGTTAAACAACATATTTGTATTTTCAAATGGTACAAAGAGCTCTAGCAGTCCCCCATCCACAAGAAGTGTTATCCTACATAGAAAATCAGAATTCCATGAGTTCTTCATTCCCCAGCTTGTAAATTTACAGAAAGACCCCCTTTTTAATACACATTTATCAATTTCTTCCATGAGTTAGTATAATATTATGCATAGCCTATTCCGAGTTTAAAAAGATAAATAAAAAAACAAGACTAATAATTTCAACTAAGTACTTCTTCTTACTAAAAAAACATTTTTATAATGCTATTCAGTCAAACTTAATAAAATATTTCTAACTTCTTATTTTATATTAATATTATATTATATTTAAAATGTATATATCAAAATGTTTTGGGACGTAACCCAGCAGACACATAATACCTCACTCAATGCCTTTGCCCTTTAAACTTTGGCTACAATTACCCATGTCGGGATCATTTAAGTATTCGCCCGGCGTACCTACTATATATGTCAAATCTGAAAGTGTACACATTTGAGGATACACACTCCTCACAACCGAAGTATAAGGAACCTTTTTTATCTCCTTTCTTTTAGATGTTTGTCATTGATGTACAGCATTGGGAATACAAAACTTACCTTTATGAAACTTCTGATATACACAGTTTTCAACTACATTGACCTTTAAACCATACGAGACAGTGATCTAATGAAACTTGTGATACCATTGAACGAAAGCTTGCTTGAGAATCATGTTCTTAAAAAAATATAAATGTAATCCCTTAGAATAACACATTTTTTTAGTATAGTAGATCGCCTAAGTTGCAATCCTCATGAGATTGCTGTTGCTCTTCCAAGGCAACTTGTTGATAATGAGCACGTAGTTTCATAGGTTGTTGTTTTAAAAGGAGAACATTTATAACTTATCCCCCACATCAAACTCAACAACCTCAAGAAATCTTGCATTTCTCATCTTTAAGAAGGAATTAGTTGATGGATCATAAGTGTTGTCTTGAGTGTCTCTTGATGTTATTTTTAAGGTCTCATTAGATAAGCAATTATTTTTGGCATATATAGTTTGTCAACAAAAAGTACTAGTCACAACCAGAGTATTAAAAGAAAATGACTAAATTTCTTATTTTCAAATGAACAAAAAATAACTATAGTTGTCTAAAACATAAATAAAAATGATTGTTTAAATGACGACAAAGCATAAGTCCTTCTTAATTCGGTAAAATGAACGGGCTTGGGAGATATTCTAAAAGTGCAAAAGGCTTCGATTAGAACTGCTTCCTCATTGTGTTCATAAATGAAGCATCACTTTGCGATCAACTCAAAATGCAACCATTTCTTTTCATGCCATGAGGTGTATCTGTAAAATGAATTCTTCATGCCAAGTTTTTGGCTAATGACGTAGGCAAGCCATCATCCTAATTATTTTGATTCTTGTATTTTGAAGTTTGCACTGTAATACCCTTAATTTTAGTCATCTTGTAGCGGTTTCTCTTTGAGGTAGTTGTAACATGAGAACTTTTAGTCTTTCCTCGCTTTCATTTATTCTCTTCCTGCACACAATATGATTACCAAATGCATACACAAGTTCTAAGATAAATCAAACTTTAGTGCCTTAAATTTTGAAGTCATGTTAGACATCTCCATATTGTATACCTTTATATTCTTTTTACCTTTATTACCTCATCTAGACAAGGTCAACTAAAAGTTTGCTTGTCTCAACCTTTTCTCTCTTTGCAAAACATTTTTGATTTTCTTCAAAGAATTTTTTTACAGATACCTTATCAAACTTATGACCCTTGAATGCTTGTAGAACATTGCGCATTAGCGACTTATGTGACTAGAACGTTGTCTCTTCTCAAAGTTCATTTTCTCCTCATTAAGTTTATGGCATTAAACACATGAATTGAGTTTATGTTGGTAATGTTATTGGTGGCAGACATATGAACAAACAAATTCAATATAAACACTTTACATAAGCTCACAGGTCACTTAATAGAAGGTCATGTCGTAATATGCAAAATTTAATATGATTTTCATGAAAGACATAATTTTCAATCAACTAAAGTGTGGAGGGCTCATTTAAACAAGATACCTAGCACACTATTGAAATTAAGTCTTTGGACAAAAACGTTAATTTGTTAATAGAACTCTCCAGAAATCAAAAGCTAATATTAAATTCATTCAAATGGTTTGACTGTATTCACAACTTGATAAGAAAAATAGTTGTACATAGTATTAGAAAAGAACAAAAAAACCAATTTCAATTCCCGATCTGAAAAAACAATTATATAAGATTTGTATACAAATTTATTTGATTTTTGATAATATTTAATTCTAGCAGAAGTCAAACCTACTAAATGCAAAAAAGAGATACAGATAAATTTACATAAATTATTTTTGTTCTCATTGGTCGGACACAATTCTAGAATTGGAAATAAATAAAATTATGATGTATACATACACATTGCAACTCTGTCAATTGTAATATGGTGAACACATTTATGGCCGAAAGATGGGAAGAATTGTTACTTACTAAAATTATTTTTAGCATTTTTGCTTGACAACTTTTGAATGATTAATTTTCATCTCCTATCCACCTATTTAACCCACATCCATGATTCGCTCAAACAAGACCAGAACCACCTCCATCTCATATTATTTTCTTCTTTAACATTGTTCCCCTATTTTTGCCATGGCCAACAACACTTTGCGTGGAACAAAGCGTAAAATTGAAGTGATCTATAAAGAATGCATCAATAACTATGCCGCAAAAGCCAATGGTTATATCCTTGATGGTTGTGGTGAGTTTGTGGCCAAAGGCCCTCTTGGCACCCCAGAGGCGATGCTATGTGGTGCATGTGAATGCCATCAAAATGTTCACCGAAAAGTAAGCGTGGAGCTTCCTACATCTTTAGTTATTCGTGAAAATAATAGTCATTCCCAGAACACTGAGGGTGTGACCTATACCAAAATAGAAAGTTGAAGCCCAAAGCTTTAAAGATCTATGGTGACTGTTGTATGAGCTCACTAAAGGTTACTAATAGTTTGACAACTATTTCGGAATCTTTCGTGATTGTGTTGTGCGATTATCGCAGGTTTTCCCAAAAAAAGTTAAAACTCGATGATAATGTAGTTGTTTAAGGTCTTTAATGAACGCTTAGGCGGTCAATGAAGCCCTCATGACTATGTCTTTGCTCTTTTTCTTTAATTTTACTTGTCTTTTTTGTTTGGTTTATAATTAATAAAAATTGTATCAACCATGGTGAATAGTTAACTTTTTGTGATCGTTTTGCAACCACATAAAGATCTTTTGTTATCATTATTTTCCGTTACCATTTACTAAACACAAATCATAGGTGCCTATTTTTTTATTGCCCATTTTCTGATTAAAAGTATTTCTTGTTATAAACATGCTTCGAGCAAGCCCACATCGACATCACGCGTATCTCATGCACATTTCAAGTGAAAATGAATTATAAATTATGAAATCCATGAACTTATAACAAATAAGAAAGCCGACGAATACATTCTACGATCTGATATCATGATAAAATTTCAAAGACAACATCACCAATAATAGAAGTGGAGCTTCTTGCATTTGATGGTGTTCCTGAAAATAATGAAATTTCACAACAAAATGAAATGGTGCGGAATTTTTTTTTAGAACGTTAAAGGAACCATAAGGGATGGTTTTGTGGTAAAACTGATAGTGGATTTGTTTCTTTCTTTTGGTGAATTTTTTCATGGCTCGATAGATAATTTAATAAGCCGCCCATTCTGCACAAGTTAGGCTTACATGTATTTCAACTAGTTTTAGTGGAGGGGCGTGCTATTTGTGTACATCCATAAGTTTGAACCTAGATTTCTACATGGACAGAGTAGGGTATTAATATATCTATCACAAAATTTAAATGTGATCTGCAACTTCATTCTAATACCGAACACTACCATAAAAACACATTTACAATCAACGTTCCCCAAGAATGCACATACATGTGCACCACCCACTTCAATAGAAAGGCATAAAAAAAAGAAAAAAAAAAGAAAAACTGCATGTGGGCACACAATGAACATCATTAGCCTACTAAGCAGTTATTCAAGATCATTTCAGGTGCGGTTTGAATATGTGTATCATTTCAGAGACGAGGGATGCAAAGCTGACCAACAAAAAGACTATGATTCAGTAGATATAAACTCATATCAATTCTATTCGTACGACACTGAGTGAAGGTTTCCTAATTGCATATTTTCTAATAAAGAAACTCTTTGCAACAATGGTCATTTCTATTACCAAATCCAATTTTAATGATATTAATTATCAAAAGTTTGTAGTTAAACCCCATATGGAAGGTTTTTGCAACGAATAAAATATATTTGTTATAAATGTAGAAATGAGGTACTTCCGATGGTAAATTCTCAACCATATGTAACCAGTATATCTTTACAAATAGTCATCAATTTTGTTGTAAAAATCATGTTTTTTACTAAGATGTTGTAACTAAAAGTAATACTCTTATAATAAAAAAGTATACTTGTTACCAATATATAGCTAATAGAAATAATTTTAAAGTCTATAAAGTTGTTAATTAATTAACTACGGAAATATATTTGTTTTGAAATAATACCGTGGAAAGTTTTATTAGTTACATTAATGTTTACTTCTGAATATATTTTTGTTACAAATAGATAATAGATAGATAAACCAAATATGTTTATAATTGAAAATTGGTAATTGTTTTAAAAAAAAAGGATTAATACTATTAAAAATATTACAAAAATCTAAAGATGAAACACCCATTGTACCAATATAAGATGAATAAAAACTACTTCAAGCAACACACATTGGTGTAAAATCATAAATTTTAGCGTAAATAAAAATCTTAATCTTGATTACGAGATAGTTAGCCATAACATACTATCAACTAGTAGAAATATCATGCTACTTGCTCCAAAGTAAGATCGTTACATCACAAAACTATAAATCAAACCAAGATACAAACTGGTGCTATTGCGGCTACACCTCCCGATTTGTCAGGTATACTACGAAGAATGGCATGGATCGATAGCAAATACCATTCCGGCACAATATGAGGTGGGTTGGACATCGGATTAGTAGGTATGTAATTGTCGGGATGCCCCAAAACATTAGGAGCATAAAAAATCCAAATGGAATAAAGATAGCAAAAGCTACCCAACCTCTAGATCTTTCCGCGTTTCAGCAGTAACATATTGTTCCATGGAGCTAGAACTTGAATATGAATTACATTTTGAAAAGAGATAAAAGCATCAAATCCCCTCTACTATACCCCTTATTGCACTTTTCCCCCTATCTTTTTTTTTTTTGCAACTTTCCCATGTACTATGGATAAAAAAACGTTTTGCCCCCTGAATGAATTTTCACCGGAATCGAAATGCTAACATGGGGGTTCACACAGTTTAACCTCAAGTTCAATTTAATTCCATCTTTTTCCTTTAAGTTTTTGTACATTTAGTTTTATCAAAATTTAGGGATTAAATATTAAGATAGTATAACAAAAATTGAAGTGAAAAGAGAACATTTTATTGAACTTAAGGTTAAATCGTGATGAATTATCCATTATGTTTAACTAACTAAGCACCCAATCCTTCCAAGAATCACCCAAAAATAGGAAATTCAATAAACATCAACTTAACAAACAAAAATAATGAAAGCACCTTTCATAAAAAACAGGAGGCAAACTGAGAAATTAAAATAAAACAAAATAAATAATAAAAAAAAATATGCATCAAAAGGGGTGGTTACTAGATCCTTTGTTAAACTACTACCAATTTCCTGCAATGTGCCCCTAACCTTTTCAAATGTACAAAATACTCGTAACCTATTGAAAAATGTGTAAGCTGTGGCATAAAGCTCTTGATCAACCATTCATTTTGGAAACGTTTCTGCATTTTTGTTTGCTAAATTTGGCAGGGTGTGTTGGCGCAATTCCCACACTTTTCAATAAACTATGGGACATTTTACATATTTGAGAGGTTAGGGTCACATTGCAATGGACCCCATAGACCCCATAGGTTTAGGGGTTTGCTGCATTTATCCCCACAGAAAAAATACATTAATAAATTAGTTGCGGTACATTCATGTTAAGGATTAAATATTCTCATCCATATTTTTTAGCGCAAAGCAACAAAGACAAGTAGTTATACCAAAAGCATTAAAGTTGCAATTCAAGTTAGTCCACAATTCAACACTATAACATTAACGAGAAAAGAAAACATAACAATTTTGTTTAGTTATTCACAATTTATATGTTGACTTAGCATATATTTCACAATAATTTTTCTCCTAAACTACGAGGTATAGCGACCAGCAAGTATTATTATTACTAACAGAACCTAAAAAGAAATTAGATTGGAATCTGAAATAAAAACTAAAAGTCTAAAAGATAGTAGTATTTGATAAAGTTAGGAGGTACATTAGAATATTTATTATTTGAACAACATTTAATTAGATGGTGGACATTCAACAAGTGTATTTGACTTGGGTTCATGTCTATTCCAGTTGTTGATCCACGTCTATTCCAAGTGATGATCTACCCATAGAGAAGATACTGCAAACAAGTGTGATGATGACAAGTTTCCGAAAATAAGATCTATCAAAATGCAATTATGATGAACATGCATCGTAATATTTAATGTATCTAGGGATAATCCCGAATTAATCATACCTTTTAAGTCCTTTACGTAATAAGTATGATATAAGGTCAAGTAACATGGATCTCACAAGACAACTAACTATTCATAATTATTATCATGAGTTTGCATCATTAGTAGAAAGCTTAGCCACCATTTCTTGCTATTTGGTAATCATTAAAACAAAAATAGCTAATTGATTTGGAACAAAGAAATCATGTCACATGTATCTTTGTTATTGTTTCCAGATGTAAAACTCGGGCACTAACTGAGTAGACTCGCGGATCCCAGTATGGAGAGGATTTTTAGATAGGGTCAATAGCGATCTACCCCTATCGTTTGGGGCGTTTTGCGACTTGCCCCCTATCGTTTCAGAAGTTAGACTTTCCCCCCTAACGTTTCATAAGTTTTGCGAGTTGCCCCCTGGACCGTTGACCAGTGGAATATTCCACCGGAGATTCCAAAACGTGCCCAGCACGTGCCCGGCGAAAGGGCATTTTCGTCCAACCACTTTGGACTATACCCCCCTAACCTTTGGTAACCAACGTTTCCCCCCTAACGTTTATGAGTTAGACATTGCCCCCTAACGTTTGCACAAAATGAGCAGAGTGCCCCCTAACGTTTGGCAAAGTTAAGCAGATTGCCCCCTAACTCATAAAGTAATATTTTCTTTATGCAACATATTTTATTTTTTCTTCTTGTCTTTTTTTGCTCACAAATACTTTTTTAATGATTTTTTTTCTTCCTTACTTAGCTTCTTTAATTGAATTATAGACAAAAATTGTAAATGGGTTCCAATTCTGAGTTTAGTACCAAAAATAGAATGTTTGTATATTAAGTAAACAACTATATTGGTCTTATCTTGGAACCCTAAAGTTACAAGCTCACCTCTACAGAAGTTAAATCAGAAAGGCGACACTATTTTGTGCAAATATATGTGCTACTATTCTTGTGAATTATAATGACAGCTATAGTTTTGTTGAAAGTATAATAATGTTTAAAAAGTCATACAAAGATATTACAGTTTGTGATGGAACCTTTGTCCAAATCGACGAAAATAGTGAAATTCGATTTAACATTTCATTTTATGATTTTAAAAAGCTCAATATATTAGAATTGTATGAAATACATGTGCAAATTTTCTATTTTCCACTTTCAGCATCTTATTTGAAATATCAAAACGACGTGATCTTAGTGATATTTTATATATTTTTACATTATTCAATTCTAAAACATGAAGCACTCTCAGATGTTATATAAAATCGATGCAGGGTAAGATGTTACATGGTATATACAATCCGGTTACTAATTTAAATGGCCAGTTGGTATGAAGTCATAGAAAAAATAATGCTCTACAATTAAAATAGTCACCATAATTTCCACGGTTAATTGCACCATGTCATCGTATAACGGTTAATAAAATAATTTTCCTATAATTTAAGCAAGCGTCTAAAAAGTTTCGCCTTTTCCTTAAAATCACATTTTGCCAAATAGGTCATGAGAAACAAAACCATGCTTCCCTCTTCCAAAATCATTAAAAAAGTATTTGTGAGCAAACAAAGACAAGAAGAAAAAAATAAATATGTTGCACAAAGAAAATATTACTTTATGAGTTAGGGGGCAATCTGCTTAACTTTGCCAAACGTTAGGGGGCACTCTGCTCATTTTGTGCAAACGTTAGGGGGCAATGTCTAACTCATAAACGTTAGGGGGGAAAACGTTGGTTACCAAAGGTTAGGGGGGTGTAGTCCAAAGTGGTCGGACGAGAATGCCCTTTCGCCGGGCACGTGCTGGGCACGTTTTGGAATCTCCGGTGGAATATTTCGCCGGTCAACGGTCCAGTGGGCAAGTCGCAAAACTTATGAAACGTTAGGGGGGAAAATCTAACTTCTGAAACGATAGGGGGCAAGTCGCAAAACGCCCCAAACGATAGGGGGGAGATCGCTATTGACCCTTTTAGATATCAAGTCATGCTACTTCAAGCCCATGAGTTTGTAATGACCTTTTCCAGAAACTTATTCAATACATAGTTGCTTGAGAACCTTTTGAGTACCTCGATCTAGCTATTCTTGTTATCTTCTAATCCACCTATTTAAACCCACATCTGCTTTTTTCATAAAAGATCAAAAGTACTTTCATTCAAGATTTTTACTTTTTGATCACCAACTTTCACTTCTGATTCTGCCATTGCCACCTACAACAGTCTACATATAGGAAAGCTTGAAATCCTTTAGTGTATAAGGAATGCCTTCATGGCCATGTTGCAAAAGCTAGCCATGAGACATTCCATTGTTGCCAATGGCTCCAATGACATTCCAGAGGTCGTGATATTCGTTGCATGTGAATGCCATCGGGATCTCCGGTAAAGAGTAGAAGTGGAGCTTCCCATACCTTGGGGTGACCATCTCGACTTCATTCCCACACCCACAACTACAGGGAAATGAAATTATATCAGTCATGCATGTACTCTAGCACCAACATCGCACTAGCCTCGCACGCAGTTTCCCAAGATCATCTGGGTTGAACTCCTCATCTTTCCTGACTGCATGAGGTACCAGTTATCCCTACCCGGAGGGCAATTGATAGATGACGGATTGTTGTGTTGGAACTTTCTATTATTTTCTATGTAGTTCAGACCTATATCTTAGTAAGATTAGATTAACAAAACACTAGACAACAGCTATTGTACCAGACAAATTATGCTCAAAATCATCAAGGTCTGCACCTTTTACATGCATAGATCAAATCACAGAAAAACACATAACTAGTTCTAGGGCTATTGCATAACTGGTCTAGTTAGCATATGCTTTGTTAATTTCAGCCCTCTAACTTTTGCTTTGAAAATTGAAGGACACTAACCTAAAAACCATTATTTGTACTTGAGTTCTAACTAAAATTAACTAATAAAAATGTATTATCTCATGTGTATAGATTTGCTAAGTAACACTAATTTGTGGTCGTTTTGGTATAATTTCAAACTAACCGAAATGAATTTCACCTATAGCTTGATGATCCACGTCCATTCTGATAATTGTAAATCAACCGATAGGAAGAAGCATTGTCAAACAAGTCTGTCAAAGTGCACTTGGGATGAACCTGCACATAATCCTTAGTTTTGTGGTCTTGCGATTGTGAATCTTGAGTACATTCATGCCTTTTCAGTATCTCGATGTAATAAATATGATCTAAGGTCAAGGGACATGGAGCACACAACCAACTTTTCATTACTATAGTCATGAGTTTGCAGTAGTATTAGCTTGGCCATCATTTGTTGCCATTTGGTAATCATTCAATCAAAAATAGCTAATTAATCCAGAAATCATCTCACACCCATCTCTAGTGATTGTATCAAAATGTTAGACTCTGAGTCTTGGCATGTGATGATTAACTTCAGAGTTCAGATCAAGTGAAATCCTGGACCAGTTATAATTTTCCTTTATACCGAGATAAGGATTTGTTGCGCTACCAAGTTACCCTATTTTTATCCTTAATGGCTTTATAAAGGCCTTCTTTTTTACAACCTTGTTTAATACATATTTGCAAGACAACGTCTGACTCAATAGTGTTCATATCTGTCTAGCTAACTACTTTTGTTTGCTTCTAATTCACCTATTTCAACCCACATCTGTTTTTTTTCTTTTCTCAAAGGGCTAATTGCAGCAAACCCCCCAAACTATGGGGGTCAGAGCACTTTACCCCCTGAACTATGAAAATGTGCGAAATACCCCCCAAACTATTGGTTTTGCCCCCTGAGTCGTTGATCAACCGTTTCATTTTGGACACGTGTCTAAGTTTTTGTCCGTCAGATTTGACATCAGGGGGCAAAACCAATAGTTTGGGGGGCATTTCGCACCAAACGATAGTTCAGGGGGTAAAGTGCTCTGACCCCCATAGTTTGGGGGGTTTGCTGCAATTAGCCCTTTCTCAAACAAGACCAAAATCACTTCCATCTCAACTATTTTTTTTTTTATTTTTATTTTTTTACCATTTTTCACCTCTTCTTTTGCCATGGCCACCAACAACAGTCGGAAAATAAGAAAGCTTGATGTCGTTGTTATGTATAAGGAATGCTTTCACCACCATGCTGCAAAAGCCATGTTCTATGCACTTGATGGATGTGGCTATTTTGAGGCCGATGGCTCTAATGGAAGTCTAGAGGCTATGATATGTGTTACATGTGAATGCCATCGGAATTTCTACAAGATAGTCGAGTGGAGCTTCCCATACTTCAGGGTACTCCTGGAAATAATCATCTTTCTGAGTAGAATGAGGAGGTGACCGTTTCAACTTCATTCCCACAACCTAAACTAAAAAAAACAGACATCTATCCGTAAAATTCCACCCATCATGCACGTACTGTTGCGCCAATACGCGCTAGCCTTGCATGCAATTGCCCAAGATCACCTGAGGTGCACTCTAAACATTAATATTAAACACAGGTCTGGTTCGTCATGTTTTCTGATTGTCTGAGGTACCAATCGTCCCCTGGAGGGCAAACGATAGAGGCAAGATTCTCAAGTTGGAACTCTCTATTGTTTCTTGCATGTTACTAGCACTATCATTATGTCTTAGAAAAAATAGATTAGTGAAAAACTAGACAATAACTACAGTACTAATAGAGTTATATCCAATGCCAAGGCAGTCTACTCCTTCACATACATATCACATCACGCAAAGACGCATAATTAGTTCCATAAGTGGTCTGTTAAGTATATAATCTGGTAGTTTCGGCCATCTAACATTCTAACTAATGAGCTTTGGAAATTTAAGGAAACTAACCTAATAAACCACTTTATTTGCACTTATACTTGAATTTTAATTAAAATAATAAACTTAGATGTGACTCATAGATTTAATGATTTGCTTATATAATCTAATATGTATTTGTTTTGGCATCCAGTTTCACCGAATAAATTTCACTATTATCCTTGAGATAAAAAAAAAATATGGGGGCATTATCACTACAACAAAGCATTGTTTTGGTATGCAAGAAATTGCTTGTAATTTGGTCAAGATTGCTTACTAATAATTAATAGTAAGCAAATTTTACTTGCTAAGAATGCTTGCTACAAACCCACTAGCTAATAATATTAGCATGTAATTTTATGACTTTGCTTGCTAATTAGAAAGCAAAAGCTTACTTACTAATTTAGCAAACAAGTTAGGGCTTGCTGACTTGGCAAGCACTGACACAGTTGCCAAAGTTCAGCAAGCAAGAGTCGCATGCTAAATTGGCAAGCACCTGACATGCTTGCAAACTTTAGTAAGCATGTCAGTTGCTTGCTAAAATTTGCGAATTCTTTTGAAAAAAAAGTGGCGGCAAATTGCCGCCATTTATTTCATTTGCCCTATATATATATATATATATATATATATATATATATAATATCAATATGTTAGTTTTTTACCTTTAAAGAAGATATTAGAAGAAGAAGAAGAAGAACCATATTTATAAAACTCAAAGCCATAATAAAGACAAGAAGAAGAAGAAGAAGAAGAAGAAGAAGAAGAAGAATATATTCATAAAACTCAAAAGACATAATAAAAACTTGAATGAAGAAAATAATAAGAAGATAGATGAAGAAGAATTGAAGAAGAAGAAGAAAGAAAGAAGAGTAAGAAAATAAGAGAGTAGTTTTTTTTTACAAATAAGAAAACGTGTGTGTTTGTTTTATAGAATTGTGTGAAAAATAGTAAGCAAAAAGTTACTTACTAAATTATTGGATGATTTTAACCACACAAATGAAAGGAGGAGGGGAAATGAGAAGAAGATTGACCGAGTGTGAGTAGAGAGGAATTTATTGCTAGCTTTTCTTTATTTTTTAGCAGGTAAAAATTGCTTGCTAATTAGCAAGCAATTAATTGCTTACTAAAAAGTTGATTTGGCAAGCATTAATTTGCTTGTTAAAATTGGCAAGCAAGTACTTGCTTGCCAAATGGTGTCAGATGGGTCCCACCAATTTTAGCAAGTAAGTATTTACTTGCCAATTCTGACAACTGGGTCCCACCTTTTTAGCAAGTACGAATTTGATTATTAATTAAATTCAAAAAACGTAGCAAGCATATTTTGCTTTCTAATTTTACTTTTCTATTGCTAATTTGGTAACAAATGTTTGCTAGCGAAATTACTTGCTATTTTCATTATATAGCAAGTAAAAATGGTTGGCTTGCTAAAATATACTTACTATTGGAATGTTTTGTTGTAGTGTATATATAATAGAGGAATCAATTTGCGTACCGGAGTTTATTGTTCTTTTCTTTAATTTTAGATGGGAAGACATAATATAAAACCTAAACTTCTCAAATAAGTTATTTGTTAAATCGATAATATATCAAGTCCAATATATCAGTATATAAACAATACAATCTCAAACTTCTTAGACCAAAGAAACATTGTTTGATTTTATTTCGCGGAATTCTTGAAGTTTTGTGTAAACTGCACAGTTGTAACTTCAATAGGTTTAGTTGGAACACAAATAAGAATAGTGGACCGAATAAAATCAATCAAAAATTTGTCCATGTAAAATTGAGTTCTAATCTTTAAAACCAATTAAAAGACTTTGAAAAATGGATTTGTTTATTTCCTTTGAAAACACCTTTTGAATAGAATAGTAGATGTTTGTTGCAACAGATAGCTAAAGCAGTAAATAAACAAGCACATCAGGTTTTTTTACGTGGTTTTGATAACTTTCCTAATCCATGAGGCTTTTCCCCTAATCCTTCACCTTCTTTCAATATACTAAAGTGAAATGTACCAACATGATATTACATTAACTCACCAAAATCCCTTCTATGGTTAAACTCCTGCAGCCACGCCTTTAGTTCTTCTAATCCGTCTACTTGAAGATATCCAACCTTGTTCGAACTCCCTTCAACCTTGCTAGACTCTCCTTACTAAGTTTCAACTTGACTTAACACAGTGACACTCAATAAACTAAGGCATAAACCTTTTCACTCATGAAACCAAATAATGAACCTAAACTATGAACCTTTCGTATAATTTGTATTACATTTCGTTCAAAGATTAAATGACTAAATGAATTAGCTCTCCTTTTTATAGGCACAACATAGGTCAGATCTCGTTTCAGTTGTCGCAACGGTTCCCGCGATTTTCCATCTATCACGAATCCCGTGATTGAAGTAATGGTCTTTATCTTCTTGATGTGAGGTGAGCGTATGGGACACTCCAGAATCTACAAGTCTGTCAGTCCAATGGGATTCCTGAGACGGAGGTGAAGCAGCAAAGTTCGTATTATGTTGTGGAATACGACAGCAAGTACGTGCACCGTGACCCGGAATTCCACAATATTGACACACAAGGTTGGACCGATTTTGATTATAACCCTGCGGATGAGCTGGTAGATTGGTGGAATTGTCGCGGAAATTATTTGACTGGCTGCGTGACTGGTTGGAGTTAGAGTTGCGGCCCTAGTTGCAACCAGAATTGCCATTATGGTCGTGGGAGTTGTGTTGACGAGTGTTGGAGAAGAAGGCATTGGCCAAAGCCACCAAAGTTGAAGCATCCACCTCCAAACGCCGCATATATGATTATTGGGTAACCAATAAGTCATGGAGTTCGGTGAATGTGATCGGATGTTCCCTAGCGTGGATTGGACTGGTAATGTCACGGTAAGTAGGTCCAAGGTCATTGAGAATATACAACGTGATATCATCATCTGTGAGCAGAGTATCAATGACCGTTAACTCATAGGCCTTTGATATAACGAATCGGAGAAACTCTGAAAACAGAGCGAGAACCCCTTCATCGAATTGAGTTCATCCTTGAGTTGCATGACGTACGAACAAGACCAGCTCGCATAGAGGCGCTGCAACATGATCCAAGCGTTGGCCAAGGTATCGGCAGAGTCGATCAACGGGATAATATCTATCGATAGGATCAGAGAGTCGTGGCGTTTCCAGAGGTTGTAGGTAGCAAAGGATTCAAGAGAGGAACCCATATTAGGGCATGGGGTAGATCCATCCAAGAAACCAAAAAGGCCGTACCCGAAGAACAGATGGCGGACTTGAGAATGCCATGATGAATAATTTCCACCCGTTAGTTGTAGTGGCAATTGTTGATGAGCATTGATGGGAATCAATGGACCACTGGGGCTGATCTGGGAAGAGCCGAACATGGTAGGGCTCATCGTCAAGGATGTGGCATCCAAGGAGGCGGCATCGGAGGTAGCGTCGTTAAGCCTTGTCATTGGATCGTTAAACCTCGTGAGAGAATAGGTCTCGTGATACCATTTAAGAGTTACACTTAATTAGAGAATAAAAAGTGATTTCATTAATTCATAACAATTACGTAAGTACTACTAATACAAGGGTACAAATGTAAACTACTAAAGAATAAACAATAGAGATAGTTACAAGAATAAAGAAGATATATACAACTATCTAATAAATGGCACAACCTAGTTAGTAAGTACATACTCATCATGCTCTGACTGTAATTACAACACCATAAGCTCAAAACTATTGTATATAATATGAGATAATAACGAGAAAAATCAAGTTCTATTTCCAATCTAGAAAACCCAAATAGTTAAAATTTGTATACTATCATTTTACTTTTGTTAATATTTAATTCTAACATAAATCAAAGCTATTAAATGCAAAAAGAGACCTTGATAAGAAAAACATAAATCATATTTTGTTTTCTTTGGTCATAAAGAACTCTAGCTTTGAAAAAAAGAAAATTATAATGTGAACATACACATTGTAGTTCAGTCAATGTAAGGTGAACACATTTATGGCAAAAAGATGGGTAGAAATGCTTTTTACCAACCAAAACTATTTTTGACCTGTTTGTTTGAGAGCTTTGAGTGATTAATTATTATCTCCAATCAAATAAGTATTAAATTTCTTCCTTCCCTTTTCTCCTCATCCAATATCTTATATATTGTTAGGGTTGTGGAAGGGAAGGAAGAAATTTAGTACTTATGCTTAAATTCCCAAATAAAAGATTTAAAAAAAAAAGGAAATTCCATCTGATTCAAAAAAAAGAACATAGCCCATAGCCTTTGCAACATGGTTATGGAGGCATTCTTTATACATCACAAGGAATTCAACTATTGAATGCAAACTATTTGTGGCCATGGCAAAAGTAGAGGAAAGATGGTAAAGAAGAAAAAAAAAATCTGAGATATAAGGGGTTCGGTCTTGTTTGAGCAAAACAAAGATGTGAGTTAAATAGGTGGAGTGGAAGCAAACAAGAGTCATTTGATTGGAGATAATAATTAATCACTCAAAGCTCTCAAACAAACAGGTCAAAAATAGTTTTGGTTGGTAAAAAGCATTTCTACCCATCTTTTTGCCATAAATGTGTTCACCTTACATTGACTGAACTACAATGTGTATGTTCACATTATAATTTTCTTTTTTTCCAATGCTAGAGTTCTTTATGACCAAAGAAAACAAAATATGATTTATGTTTTTCTTATCAAGGTCTCTTTTTGCATTTAATAGCTTTGATTTATGTTAGAATTAAATATTAACAAAAGTAAAATGATAGTATACAAATTTTAACTATTTGGGTTTTCTAGATTGGAAATAGAACTTGATTTTTCTCGTTATTATCTCATATTATATACAATAGTTTTGAGCTTATGGTGTTGTAATTACAGTCAGAGCATGATGAGTATGTACTTACTAACTAGGCTGTGCCATTTATTAGATAGTTGTATATATCTTCTTTATTCTTGTAACTATCTCTATTGTTTATTCTTTAGTAGTTTACATTTGTACCCTTGTATTAGTAGTACTTACGTAAGTGTTATAAATTAATGAAATCACTTTTTATTCTCTAATTAAGTGTAACTCTTAAATGGTATCACGAGACCTATTCTCTCACGAGGTTTAACGATCCAATGACAAGCCTTAACGAAGCTGCCTGCGATGCCGCCTGCGATCCCGCCTCCTAGGATGCCACATCCTTGACTATGAGCCTTACCATGTTCGGTTCTTCCCAGATCGGCCCCAGTAGTCCATTGATTCCCATCAATGATCATCAACAATTGCCACCACAACTAACGGGTGGAAATTATTCATCATGGCCTTCTCAAGTCCGCCATCTGTTCTTCGGGTATGGCCTTTTTGGTTTCTTGGATGGATCTACCGCATGCCCTAATATGGGTTCCTCTCTTGAATCCTTTGCTACCTACAACCTCTGGAAACGCCATGGCTCTCTGATCCTATCGACAGATATTGTCCCGTTGATCGCCTTCGCCGATACCTTGGCCAACGCTTGGATCACGTTGCAGCGCCTCTATGCGAACCGGTCTCGTTCGCATGTCATGGAACTCAAGGATGAAATCAATTCGATGAAGTTGGGTTCTCGCTCTGTTTTCATAGTAAACTTTGTTTAGGGAAAATTTTGAATCTTGAAGAAGCATATAAAAAAATTTATATACGCTCATTTGAATTCTGTAAATTTTAATTCTAATAATCAAACCTGTAATGCAAATAGAGGGTTTGGATAAGAATGATATAATACGTGTTTTGTTTTAATTTTTCCGGCACAACTCTAGTATTGGAAAAGAAAACAAAATTATAGCGTGTCCATACACATGGCATGGCAGTTATGTGATCAATGTAAAGTCAAGGCATTCATGGCAAAAAAAAAAAAAGTTGGCGATATTGCTAAAGCAAATAATGTTGCTTCCAAAGCAGTATTTTTAAGTTGTCCAAATTGCCCTCACCTAAAGATTTGTCAAACTTCTAATTTTGAAATTTAACTTTAATTTCTCTATAATTATGCAAGATTCTTTAGTTAAACCAAAACCACCTCCTTATATCTTGCTTAATAGTTACTCGTTTTCTTATAGCTGTTGCTATATCAGTATATCTTAATTGCTTTACGTGATAGAAGCAACTCATCCGTAGTATATCAATATTAATGTAATTTATTTTATTTTCCTTGTATCTAATTCAAGTTGGTGTTTGTTTGGTCTTTAAATTTACAATTCGTAGCTTTATTTTGTGGATTATCATTTGGAGTTAAAACTTTATCGTATATACATTATTAGCTACTTTAAACATAACAATAAAAGTTTGCAATTTTTTAATTATATGATGATTGATAATTATATAGGAATGTAAAAGTTTTTCGTACTTGCAACAAACTAAAATGTTATTTTATAATACTTCAAATGGAAAAATCAATGACAATATTTCGTATTCAATAGATTAACTTTCTCTAAGGATAATTCTTTTGATAACTAGACATATTATCTTTTATACAATTTTGAAGTGCATGTTCGTTGGCTTAATAAGTTACAGTGTACTATTTATGTTATGACAACTAAATAAATATAAACAACCAATTTCTTTTGCTTATAATATATTTTCATCGATATTTATTGAAATTCAAATTATTTATGTAAAGATTTATGCTTGTCGTTTAGTATTATATTTAAAAATATAAAACAGTTTTTGATGAATGCAAAAACAGTGTCTTTGAAATTATAACAGTACATCTGAAATAAATATAAGAATTTTACTTAGAAGCTTCAATGACACAAAAATTTTATAAACGAAAGAAACATGGAAGCTGTATGAAATCCAAAGATATTTAATATAAAAAATGAAAATATGAATTCGGGAAACGCACAACTTTGGACTACTGTGCTTTCCTTTCCAAAGTAATTTATTATGATTGTTTTCCAAGTTGACAACTCCCGTCATATAGAAAATCAATAACAAGCAAAACTTAAAGAGATAATTCAGGTAATTAATAAATCTTATATAATATTAATTATGACTGATCTTTAAGAGAGGGTAATTTGGACAACTTAAAAATATTGCTCTGGAAGCATCATTATTTGCTTTGGCAATATCGTTAGCCCAAAAAAAGGTAGAAATGATGTTACTTAACAAAACAAATTTTAACCTATTTGTTTGAAAACTTTGAATGAATAATTTTCATCTTCAATCTATGCGAATAATTCTATTTTATTGAAAGTTTTTCTACTAGAAAGTTAAATGATCATGAGAAAAAATGTCTTACCTCAACCAAGAGATCTGAACCTTGTCTTTTTATTGTCGGATTAGATATTTGGCCTTGTGCAGATATCATATGGCCCTTCAAGAAGTAAGTGTGTGATATGTGAATACTTTCACATCCTTCAAAATAATGCCTTATACTCTCGACAATGTCCTAAAATTAGGAAATAGATTTTCTCAAAAATTAACCATTGAAAATCTTTATCAAAATAAACTAACTAAAGCCTCCAAAGACAGAAGTAACAACTTTGAACTTAATAATGTGATACAGGAAAGAGATATTACGTCTATCACTAAAATATGATAGAGTGGGTTAGTCTAGTTTGACCCCATAATAAAGAAGAGTCAACCATCTAGTGGGAATACCAAGGATTATTAGTATATATCCATCACTATGGTGCCTTTATTTGTAAAATCCATATAAAAGAAGAAAGCTATTGAACAATTAGTATGTTATTAGGCTGAAATCACTTTCGATTGTCGATACTTAATGATGTAGAAAACAATCTGCTACATTTTTTTGGATTTGACATGGATTATACAAGCTAATTATATAACCGTTAAAAATGTTAGGCCACATGTGTTTTTTTCGGTCTGCGCCTTTGCTGGTTTGTTTCTCTTCGCTTCAGTTTTGAGCGCTAAGAACCATGTTAGTTGGGTCGTGATTGGCTTTACTCAAATAGTCGGTTTTGTTCATAGAATTAGAGGAAATCCTCTTCTTGGACGAAATGATTAGGAATACTCGGAGACACATCCACAAAAGCTTCCTTTAGGAATTCATAAAGAAACGATCCGATTAATCAAGATACAAAATGAGGATCGTATCCATATGATTTTTCACTTATCGACAAATATAATCTTTTTTCCTCTAAAAAAAACTATTTGTCAAAATAACATTGGCTCTTGCCACATGTAATGCCACATTAACAATTCTTTCACAAAGTCGAAGACCAAGAGATAACTATCAAAAGGAAAAAAGTAGAAGTTAAAGATAAAGGCTTGTGCTTGGCTGCAATACAAGGAATGTAAGATTTTCATCAAAATAAATAAGGACTGGAGATTCATGAAATCTTTTATTTTCTTAACCTTAAGTTTAGATTACATTGTATATTTCTTTAGTTTAAACGTTTAGGTTAATACAGTTTTTTCAACCCAGTGAAACCTTTTGGAAAGAAACGACGTACATGTTAGACTTGATTTCATATAGCGCTGTTGGAAAAAAAGTGGTGTTTTAGCTAGCTAAGTTTGTGCAGCTATTTTTGGGCTGCATTTTGAGCAAGTTCCACTTGACTATTTGACAAGTTTAAGATGGCAACATGTTCTCCTCCGTCAGAGCTTCGAAATGATATATTATATGCTCAAAATGGTTCGTAGATGAATGAGATATTGATGCTCAAGTGGAAAACTTAAAGTTGCAAAATATTGAAAAAACAATGGCAAAGTGGGAAGTGGGTATCCCACATGCGAAAAACGTCACTACTTAAAGTGTTTATATGTAGGAGCATTTTCTATGTAATAATATGTTCCATAGAGGTTCCCTCTCGCATCCGCATGAGGGGTGCAAATATGCTTCGAACGCCAGTCCATTTAGCTTGTTATCTCGTCTCTGTGTTGGCCTTGTTTTGTAGTTTCCAAAGTTTAATTTCGCTACAAATGGTGTAGTAAGTATTATTTTGTGTAATAATTTATTTAATAGAAAAATTATTGTGCATTAATAAAACTTGTAATTATCTTTACCTTTTTCCGATAGAGTTGTAATCAGTTTAAAACACTGAAAGCGTCTATATTCATTCAAAGAATCCTTTACTTAGTGTGCAAGTAATTATGAGTTAGAGTCCTAGTAAAAAACAATTTGCTCCTTTTTCTCCAGTGCATTAATCTATATAAGGAGTCATTCTCATCAGGGTTTTGCATATCATTCATACGCATAAAAATATGCTGAGTCCGAATTTTCGGTGGTAGAGTAAAGGTGTGGTTAGAGTTCGCCGGAGCTATTTAGTTCGTTCAAACCAAACCGCTCAATGGCATTTTATCCTGAAAGACGGACGCTCATGTATTCTCAAGCACCGCGGAGAGGACAAAATCTATTTTCAGGAAACCGTGACTCACATGTTTTGACTTCTCTGTTTCCGTTCAACTATTTGTTTAATGTTTATTTAATTATTGCATTTATTTATTGTGATCGTTGATTATATTCACCAATCAATATTTATTTGATTCGTTCGTTTAAATAAATATTATCCTATTTATTTCGATTAATTCTTCCGGTATATTAATGCTAACAATCACAACAACTGCTTAGAATGTGAAGTATCTATTCTTGAACTGCCTAGGTGGTAGAGTATGAATAGGCCAAAATATAAATAAGAGCAAAAGATTCATAGTAAAAAAATATCAGTTGTTCCTTTGAACAATTCTATCAAATATTTTACTTGCTTATTCCATTTCAATTAGTACTTATTATATCCAGCCATATTTTGTCATGTTGTTTTTAGAAATTATAATATTAAATCCACAATAGAATCACAATTAGGTAACTTATGAATTGAACATAAATCGGCGTGGGAAAATTTGTTTACAACTACCTCACCAATATCTATAGGAACTAGTTTAAGGACAAATGTCGGCAAATCAAAATTTGGTCGACAGGGATTTTTCACATTTTTCGAAGAGATGAAGTCCTCGTTTTTTTTTTTTTTTAATTATGGCCCCAAAATACGAAACAATTATATGATATTTAGACAATGTAAACTTGAGTTTAAAATAAAAGCATTGAGGTTTAAGTTCGAGCCGAGTATGTTTATTTCTCTAATTTACATAGTAGAAATGTTTTTTTCCCCTAATTTTGTCCATTTGGTACTTTTGCACTTTGGCTTTTCGGGCCGCGATTTTATCTAGTATGTATTGATTTTCGTTGCAAAATATGTCTGATCGGGCTCAAAACGGTCTTTTTACCTATGAGAACACCAAGTAGTTAAGTTGCTTGTCCAGGTGTAAAAACGCTTTGCCATTTTTATCACACTAAAAAACGGTTTTACCAAAAGGTCTAGGGCATTTTTGTAATTATTCTTTAATAGTTTAAATAAATTCAAAAAATTATTGATAAATTACACTAACCACTTCTCATGTTTGAGAAATTACACTAACCACCCCTCTAAGTTATTTCTGCTGATAAACCCTAACAGAGGGTAGCAAAGTTCCATTAATGTATGGTGGTAAAAATTAAAATTGAAAAGTGAAATTAAAAAGTAAAAACTTTCTCAACACCAATCAATTGATTAGCGCTGGAATACTTTTAACTTTTAATTTCTGTTTTCAATTTTACTTTTTCCCACAAGGAGATTAATGGAATTTTACATTTGTTAGGGTTTATTAATTGAAATTATTTAGAGCGGTAGTTTGTGTAACTGATCCATAATTTTTTGAATTTATTTAATTTTTTTAAGAAAAAT
Source organism: Misopates orontium (assembly GCA_946800315.1). Lineage (NCBI taxonomy): Eukaryota > Viridiplantae > Streptophyta > Magnoliopsida > Lamiales > Plantaginaceae > Misopates > Misopates orontium. The sequence continues at coordinate 11,303,378 of OX326951.1, forward strand.
TGCAAAATGTCCTGTAACTTTCGGTAAAGACGTTTTTTGGTGTGAAAAATTTCATGTGGCAAAACGTTTTTACACCTGGACAAACAATTTAATAACTTAGCATCCACGTAAGCAAAAAACCAATTTACAGCCCGATTGGACATACTTTGCTGTGCAACTCAAAACCTACGTGACAAAATTACGTTTTCAAAAGTTGCATGGCAAAAGTGCCAAATGAGCAAAGTTAGCAGGCAAAAAAAAAAAACTTTATGCCTTTTAAAATACTTATAATTAAATTTAGAAACATTGTAACTTATATTGTAACATATAAACGAGTCTTTAATAATTTCAAAGTTTGATATAAAGTATTTAAAATTCACTTAAAATATGAAGAAGTGCGTGGGTTTTATAAATGCTAGGATTGTTATACAATTGGACGTTTTGACATATATGATTCGACGTATCTCTTCTAGACCTCTGAACGGTAAATTTCTGACTTTAGCATGGGAGGGCGTGTAAATGTAAAATATAATAGATAGAACAATTATGCCATAAGATCTCTTACTTTCATGATTTTCACCTTCATAAATAACGCGGAAAATATTAAACTGTAAAATACCATAACTCATTTGCAGAGTCCTCTTGAATTTCTCCCTTTTTCTTATTTTATTAAACTTTGAAAGAACAAGACCAAAGAATAGGGAATACTATTTCTCTCTCTTAACCTGTATATTTTTGTGCGTCGAAATCAATGGAGAATCTTATCAACATATAAGCCGAGAGAAGATAATTTTTTCTAAGGTAAAATAATATTTACTCTCGATTAGAGTATGAAACATATTTCCGTCTAAACTCACATTTAAATAAGAGATCAAAGCATTAAACCCACAATACTTCACCTCATGTTGCACTTTGCCCATATCCTTTTATTTTTGGCAGCATGCCTCCGATTCTGTTGAAAAATAAGCACTTTGTCCCCTAAAGCCGAATTTGATGGCGAAAAATGAAGACACGTGTCCAAATCCAATTGTGGAAAAATGACTTTATTTATCCATGGGGCAAGTTGTCAAAAATGAAAGGATAGTGGGCAAAGTGCAATAAAAAGTAAAGTATAGGGGGTTTAACGCTTTTATCCTTTTAAATAATATTCACTTCCTTTAGGAGTTAATTTAATACCTCACAAGACATATTCGTCGTGTACTATCTAAAAGTTATAACTTGAAGAGTCATGTTACATAGATCATGGTGCATTCACTTAAATGTCATAAACTCTTTTATTTTTTTAAGGTGGAATATATAACCAAGGCTGAAACTTCAGGCAAAAAGAATACACAATAGTTAGCATGCGACATAGACCCCGCCATGTTCTGAACAAAACAGCAAACCATGATTAAGAAAACAAACTGAGAGCACACTCGAAGAAACCAGGAAAACAACAAGCCAACAACAACCACTCAACCAAGACCCGCAGCAGGCCACTCCGAAACCGCAACAGCCCCTCGAGCAAGAAAGTCTGCTACCGAATTTGCTTCCCACAAATTCACTTAAAAATAAACTAGGGAAAACTACATCTGATTCGGTAAATATCATTAATCAAATTACCCCCTTCTATACCTAGTTGCGCATTAGAGCTAAGAATGGCGTCAATGACGTTTAATGGAATCTACCTAAAAAATAACTGTGCGCCATGCTTTGTCAATTGCAAAGAAAGCTGCGTAGTGCATAGCAAGAATTTGTGGGAAGATGATGAGGTCTAGACCCAGTCTAATTTCATTATACCAACATAGTCACCAATTTCATACATCAATTTTTGGACATATCCTGTATTGAGAGGTGCCGGTCATAAATATTACCTCATTTTCTTAGATAATTATACAAATTTCTTGTGGACCTTTCTCATTGGGAAAAAGTCGGTTGTTTATGCCACTTTTTCATCGTTAAGTGCTCATATTCGTACACAACTTGGCCTAAGCAAAAAGTGTTTCCAATGTGATAATGGTCGGAAGTTCAACAATAACCAAGTTCAATTTCTCTGTCACCACTCTGATACGACTTTTAGATTTTCTTGCCCGCATACTTCTCCACAAAACAGCAAGGCCAAACAAAAATTTCGATCCATAAATAATATGATATGCGCTCTCCTTAACCATGCCTCTCTCCTATCCTCATTATGGCACCACGCCTTCCAAATGTCCACTTACCTTCTTAATATTTTTTGAATTTATTTAATTTTTTTAAGAAAAATTGCAAAATGTCCTGTAACTTTCGGTAAAGACGTTTTTTGGTGTGAAAAATTTCATGTGGCAAAACGTTTTTACACCTGGACAAACAATTTAATAACTTAGCATCCACGTAAGCAAAAAACCAATTTACAGCCCGATTGGACATACTTTGCTGTGCAACTCAAAACCTACGTGACAAAATTACGTTTTCAAAAGTTGCATGGCAAAAGTGCCAAATGAGCAAAGTTAGCAGGCAAAAAAAAAAAACTTTATGCCTTTTAAAATACTTATAATTAAATTTAGAAACATTGTAACTTATATTGTAACATATAAACGAGTCTTTAATAATTTCAAAGTTTGATATAAAGTATTTAAAATTCACTTAAAATATGAAGAAGTGCGTGGGTTTTATAAATGCTAGGATTGTTATACAATTGGACGTTTTGACATATATGATTCGACGTATCTCTTCTAGACCTCTGAACGGTAAATTTCTGACTTTAGCATGGGAGGGCGTGTAAATGTAAAATATAATAGATAGAACAATTATGCCATAAGATCTCTTACTTTCATGATTTTCACCTTCATAAATAACGCGGAAAATATTAAACTGTAAAATACCATAACTCATTTGCAGAGTCCTCTTGAATTTCTCCCTTTTTCTTATTTTATTAAACTTTGAAAGAACAAGACCAAAGAATAGGGAATACTATTTCTCTCTCTTAACCTGTATATTTTTGTGCGTCGAAATCAATGGAGAATCTTATCAACATATAAGCCGAGAGAAGATAATTTTTTCTAAGGTAAAATAATATTTACTCTCGATTAGAGTATGAAACATATTTCCGTCTAAACTCACATTTAAATAAGAGATCAAAGCATTAAACCCACAATACTTCACCTCATGTTGCACTTTGCCCATATCCTTTTATTTTTGGCAGCATGCCTCCGATTCTGTTGAAAAATAAGCACTTTGTCCCCTAAAGCCGAATTTGATGGCGAAAAATGAAGACACGTGTCCAAATCCAATTGTGGAAAAATGACTTTATTTATCCATGGGGCAAGTTGTCAAAAATGAAAGGATAGTGGGCAAAGTGCAATAAAAAGTAAAGTATAGGGGGTTTAACGCTTTTATCCTTTTAAATAATATTCACTTCCTTTAGGAGTTAATTTAATACCTCACAAGACATATTCGTCGTGTACTATCTAAAAGTTATAACTTGAAGAGTCATGTTACATAGATCATGGTGCATTCACTTAAATGTCATAAACTCTTTTATTTTTTTAAGGTGGAATATATAACCAAGGCTGAAACTTCAGGCAAAAAGAATACACAATAGTTAGCATGCGACATAGACCCCGCCATGTTCTGAACAAAACAGCAAACCATGATTAAGAAAACAAACTGAGAGCACACTCGAAGAAACCAGGAAAACAACAAGCCAACAACAACCACTCAACCAAGACCCGCAGCAGGCCACTCCGAAACCGCAACAGCCCCTCGAGCAAGAAAGTCTGCTACCGAATTTGCTTCCCACAAATTCACTTAAAAATAAACTAGGGAAAACTACATCTGATTCGGTAAATATCATTAATCAAATTACCCCCTTCTATACCTAGTTGCGCATTAGAGCTAAGAATGGCGTCAATGACGTTTAATGGAATCTACCTAAAAAATAACTGTGCGCCATGCTTTGTCAATTGCAAAGAAAGCTGCGTAGTGCATAGCAAGAATTTGTGGGAAGATGATGAGGTCTAGACCCAGTCTAATTTCATTATACCAACATAGTCACCAATTTCATACATCAATTTTTGGACATATCCTGTATTGAGAGGTGCCGGTCATAAATATTACCTCATTTTCTTAGATAATTATACAAATTTCTTGTGGACCTTTCTCATTGGGAAAAAGTCGGTTGTTTATGCCACTTTTTCATCGTTAAGTGCTCATATTCGTACACAACTTGGCCTAAGCAAAAAGTGTTTCCAATGTGATAATGGTCGGAAGTTCAACAATAACCAAGTTCAATTTCTCTGTCACCACTCTGATACGACTTTTAGATTTTCTTGCCCGCATACTTCTCCACAAAACAGCAAGGCCAAACAAAAATTTCGATCCATAAATAATATGATATGCGCTCTCCTTAACCATGCCTCTCTCCTATCCTCATTATGGCACCACGCCTTCCAAATGTCCACTTACCTTCTTAATATTACTCCTAGCAAAACTCTAAAAAACAAATCTCTAACTCAAATTCTTTATCATCGGGATCCGTCATATGATTATTTACGGGTGTTTGGATGTCTATGATATCCTCTTTCTCGCTCAACTACCATTCTTAAACTCCAACCCAGATCAGCGGCTCGTGTGTTCTTAGGGTACCCATCTAACCATCAGGGCTATAAGTGTTTTGATCTGTCTTCTCATAAAACTATTCTGTCGCCACACATCATCTTTGACAAAACTAAATTACCATTCGCCTCTCTAAATGACCCTTCTACTCGTACTTATTCCTTTTCGGATGACCCCATACATCCACTCCTCATAAATCCTCATGTCGACCAGTCGCAACCAGCTGTCGAGTCTCCTACAACCGTGGCTCCACTATCTCCCTTTGCTCCTCTCTCACCACCAACTCCTCGCGATCCAACAACTACACCTCCACCTCCTCCTACTACTGCTTCTCGGTCCATGACCACTCGTGGTATGCATGACATTGTCAAACCAAAGATTCATTTCAACTTGAATACAATTCCCTCCACTTCTCCGTTACCCAAAATCCCAACCTTGTATTATTTGATCTGAATCGGGAACTCACCATGCTTGATGAATTTAATGCACTTATTAAAAATAAGACTTGGGAGTTACTACCCCGCCCCCTAATGTGAATATTATTTGTTCTATGTGGACTTTCCGTCGTAAGACTAAATTTGTTGGTTCTTTTGAGCAATATAAAGCTCATCTTATTGGTGATGGCATGTCGCAACAGATGGGAGTTAATTGTATTGACACCTTCCAATGGTAGAACAAACAATTGTTCGGACTCTGTTCAGTGTTGCTCTTTCTCAGTCTTGAAAAATTCATCAGTTGCACGTCAAAAATGCGTACTTGCATGGTAAACTTGAGGAAACTATTTATATGCACCCGATTCTGGGTTTTTGGGATCAGTCTCATCCTGATTATGTTTGTCTGCTAAGAATCCTCTTTACGGCTTAAAACAGGCACCTCGCACGTGGTATCAATGTTTTGCTGATTTTACCTGCTCGATTGGTTTTTCACACAGCAAGTCGGATTACTCCCTCTTTATCTTTCAAAGGGGATCAGATGTTGCTTTCTTGCTGCTCTATGTGCTGACTTCTTCCTCTGACGGGTTGTTGCACTCCATTATTTCTCATCTTTACTATGAGTTTGCTGACGGATTTAGGTCATATCAGCTACTTTCTGGGCATTTCTGTTAATCACCATCCTGGTGGTTTATTTATCTCACAGGCAAAATATGCCCGCGAAATTATAGAGAGCGCGGGTATGTCGTCATGTAAACCTATTGCGACTCATGTGGATAGTAAATGTAAGCTTAGTTCCTCTAGCTCTCAGTCGCTCGATCCATCTCTTTTTCGAAGTCTTGCTGGGGCATTACGGTACCTCAGTTTCACGCGTCCATATATTTCTTATGTGGTGCAACAAGTCTGTCTGCATATACGTGACCTAAAATCGTACATATTACAGCTTTGAAACGTATCATTCCGTACTTCCAGTGTACAATGGAGTTTGGTTTCATCTTTTCAAGTCAGATGTCAGCTCTCTTATTTCTTATATCGATGGAGATTGGGGGTGTTGTTTTGACACTCGTCGTTCCATGTTGGGCTATTGTGTTTTCCTTTCTGATAACCTCATATCTTGGTCTTCCAAACCCCAACCTACGCAATCCCGTTGTGAAGTGCCGAAACTGAATATCGTGATGTATGTAATGTGGTTTTCGAATAATGTTGGCTGCGCAATCTCTTATTCGAATTTCACTTTGCTATCTCAAAGGCAACTTTTGTTGACTGTGATAATGTTAGCGCAATGTATATGTCAACCAATCGAGTCCAACATCAACGTATGAAACACATAGAAATGGATATTCCTTTTGAGCATGAAAAAGTGGCCCAAGGCCAAGTTCAAGTTCTTCACGTCCGGTAGCGACACCAAATTGCGAATATTTTTACAGAAGGTCTTCCTCGACTTCTGTTTGATGAGTTCCAATCAAGTCTCTGAGTGTGGGGTGTATTAGTAGTATATGCTTGTTATCATAATTAGTTATATTCTTTTGATATGTAATTATTCCTGTTAGGTAATGTGAATATTCTTGTATTCCTATATATTTTTTTGTAACTTCATTCATTATATTCGACAAGTTACATTCTTACAGTAGTACTTATCGATTTTCTTTTGATAAGATTAAAAACTTCTATTATTTGGGTCATACAAAATTCAAACTTATTATTTAATTCATATAAAATGTTCTTATTTATTATATAAATTTATAGTTTTGTTTTCTGTCAAAGATATTCATTAATAATATAAGTTAACTAAAGATAAAATGATGAATTTTATTTATTACTTCAGCATTTAAATTTTAGATATTTTATATTTTATTTAAAAAAACAATATTTTAAAATATAGTAGAGGAAAATAGAAACTTGCAAAGAGAGAAAAAAAAACAATAATGTCGTCGCCCTCGTGCATCACAATAATGGTTTGTCTATGAGCGTTTGATCATATCTTTCCAAAGAAACCTAGTTCCTTACGATACTGCTTGTTTATTATTGATTTAAGTCTTCAATTCATTCAATAATATTAGTTATTAGTTATCTAATTCAAAATCCCCCATCTGTTATTTTTATTACTTAGTGGCGAGTGTGGAAGGTGACAACTTCATATTCACTGGTGTTGTTTTTAAGCAAATAGATAACTTGGTATTTAAAGTCAACCACAATCCTCCCTAGGGTTCAATATTTGAGGGTCGTAACTTACTTCCCCTGTATTCCTTGCACCCGTACACTTGCAATATTAAATTGCCATAGAGTTTGGGCTGATCAATACGCTTATTTGAATTTTGCCGATGTCTAATTCTAACAGAAGTCAAACCTACTAAATGCAAAAGGAGGTCGGGATAAGAATGACGTAAATCATATTTTATCCTCATTGGTCAAACACATTTCAAGAATGTGAAATAATTAAAATTTCAATAAACATATATGAGTTGCAATGTAATATGGTGAACACATTTATGGCGGAAAGGTGAGAATAAATGTTTCTTAAATTATTTTTTAACATTTTTGCTTGACAGCTTTTGAGTGTTTAATTTTCATCGCTCACCTTACGAATTTTGTTTTTTTTTTCAATCCACCTATTTAACCCACATCCATTGTTTGATGAAACAACACCAAAACCACCTCCTTCTCATATTGTTTTCTTATTTTTACCATATTTCCCTGCTTTGCAATGGCTGCCAACACTCTCCACGGAAGAAAGAATGAATTCATTGTGATGTATACGAAATGCCTTCGTAACCATGTTGTAGGAGGCATGGGTTATTGCCTTGATGGCTGTCAGTGGTTTATGCCCAATGGCTCTGATGGCACCCCAGACGCCATGGTATGTGCTGGATGTGCATGCCATCGCAGCTTTCATAAGATAAAAGTAGCAGAGCTTTCAACAACCAAATTATTCTAACTACACCTACACTCTAAATATTCATACTACCCCTACACTCTAAATAAAAGAGAAATTGGCTTGAAAACAATACTAGAGTGAGACGTGTCAATTTGCTGTAGTAAACAATACTATAAGCAAAATGTAAATAAACTAAACTAAGAAAGCAGTAAATTAATATAGAAAGTAACATTAGAGCAACTCGTGTGAAAAAGAGATGGAAGACGTTTGGAGGTTTGATTTTTGTCCAGAAGGATAGACATAATAAGAAATGGTTTCTTTGTGGACTCAAACACTTAAAAATCTGAATCCTAGCGATAATCCGTTTGAGAGGCTTCTAACGGTAAAATTTGGTGCTGCAAACACTTCATCTCGTCTTGTGATGCCTTGGCAATTGTCGAAGCGTTCGTAACCATTGTGTATAGTCTCCCTCCTCGACATAATGCTTTTGTAAGCATTCACGAGGCATTTCTTTGACGCGCTTTTGAAGCTCTTGTAAGAGTCTGTAACTCTATTTTTCCAGTCCAAGGTTAAAGGGAAAGACTAGGTTACAGAATTGACGTTTCCAGGACCTCTAAAGGTGCTGAAAACGCTTCGAAATTTTAGCATTTTATTTATATCTTTTTCTTCAACTTTCTCCATGTTAATGGCTCCATATTAGCTCTTGATCCTTATCATTCTTCAGTTTTTCTTCTCAATCACTGACTTTAAAAGAAAAGAACAAACGCAAAATCAAGTAAAATAGATACTCTAAATGTGTATATAATTGATCCTTTATCTTAGGATACTTCGATTTTCTTCCGTTAATCATTTTTTTTTGCCAAGTTTGTCTCAAAATCTAACAAAATAGAAAAACAACATAAAAGACAGAAAAATGCAGAAGAACAAGAGTAAATTGAATTAATCTATTTTTATTTCTCAAAGTAATGATCACTCCCGGAACAATGAAGGGGTGACCTATAATAATATATAAATTCATGGCGAGAACTAGGTGGTCAACCGAGTTCTGAGGACTATATTTTTGCTCTTTTTCTTTATTATTACTTGTTTTTCTTTCATTCTTAGATAATCCAAAATCTCATCGACCGTGACCAACTGTGGATGTTGATATCAAAAATAGTTAATTTTTCCTGAGCGTTTAGCAACCAAATAGAGATCTTTTGTTGGCATATTTTCTTTAACCAATTAATAATCACAACTGGCAGATGCTTATTTAATGTGACAATTTTGGCAATGATATCATAAAAGCGTCAAGATTGCGTAGATCAAACAATGATTAAAAAATTTCTTTTTATAAACATGCTTCAAATAAACCCGTATTGACATCATGCTTATCTCATGTACATTTAGAGTGAAAATGGATTCTGAAGCATAAAATCCATTAACCTATAACTTATAAAAAAAATCCCATGAATACATTCTACGATTGGTATGATGATAAAGTTTGAAAACAGCACACATAATTGACGTGGAGCTTCTTGCATTTTATGGAGTTCCTAAAAATAATGATCTTTTGGCGTAAAATGATATGACGACAACTTTAACTTCACTCTAATACCTAAGACTTCCATAAAGACATATTTACAAACAAAACTTTCCCAGGAATGCACATACATCTACACCAACCAATTCAATAGAAATGCATCAAACCATATGCATGTGGGTACACAACGAAAATCATTAGCCTAATAAACAATCATTCAGGTGCGGTCTGAAGATATGTATCAACTGAAATACAAGGAATACCGAGTTGGTCAACAATAAGACTAAGATATAGTAGATGAAAATCATGTCAGTTCTGTTGGTAGATATTTGTAACACCGAGTTACCTCATTTATAGTTACTACAAGAAAATGTACATTTTGTAATAAAGAAATTGTTTGTTAGGAGGCTCTATTCTGTTACAAAATCCAATTGTAACAAATATTTAATTACCAAAAATATGTTATGTCAATCCCGTAGGGGAAGGTTTTTGTCACAAATAAATTATAGTAATTGCATAGAGAAATCTTATATTTCAAACTTTCAAAGCTAAAGGTCCAACCCGGGTAAATGTTATTGGCATTGAAGATCTGAAAACTCCAACCTTGTTATGTAGTGAAAATATAAGATATTTACTAAATGAGTGAAGATTCATCGAAAACCAATGATATATATGAATTGGACATATAGAAGCTCCTAAACATGGAGGCAAGGCAAGCAAATATTTAACCTTAAGGTTCGGTCATGGGTGAAAATCTTAAAAGTTCCTGTAATTGGTAATTACAAAATTGCTGGTACAATAATATGTGCTGCATAAATTTCAGTCCTTAGGAACCTAGGTTTCCAAGCCCTACAGAATATAAAAAGAAGACCTAAAACTCGTGCAGAGGAGAATGGTACATGTTTTTGGGGAAAGAAAAATCATATTTTGGAGAGTAGCTTTTAGAAGAGAAGTAAAGATCAAAGGTGACGGAGAAGAACAAGAATCCAAAGTCGCGATTAAGTTTATGTTATTTAGTATTCTTACATCTGAATTTTGTTTTGTGGATATGGATATTGCACTTTGTTTTCGTACGTTTGTTTTGAACAAGATTTTTGCTTTAGTTATTTTATTGAACACTATGTTTTGTTTTATACCTGTTTACGCTTTTATGTTAAGTATGAGTAGCTAAATCCATCGCGTATCGTGAGGCGATGAGAGTACTTGGATAGAGAATATGTTGACATGATTATGTTGAGATGATTGTGTGAGGGATAGTTAAATTGAATTGTTAACTTGAGTAAAATGCTTTACGTGCGTCATCAATACATAAAAGATTGGATTATTGTGACATAAGCAAAAGCCAAACTCATACATGTTGGGTGACGATAGTGTCTAGCAATTAAGATGTGGGTATTTCACTCAGATGAATGCTTTTGGAGGAACAATGTACAAATAGTACCATTCCGAATTAAAGTGCGGTGTTTCCCACTATAGAACCCATAAGTATATGTTTTATCTCATAGTTTTATGTATCACATACGTGAATCAATCATGATTTGTATCAACAATGGTGGTTCGTTTGTGAGCCTTTGATCATATCTATCCGAAGAAGGCTAGTTCCTTACGATAATGTTTGTTTAATTATTGATTTGAGTCTTAATTTGTTAAGTGTTTTAGTTGTTAGTCACTAAAATCCAAAATCACCTTAATGTACATTCACTGTTGAGTCCTGATTGTGAAAGGTGATACCTTCACATTCATTAGTCTTGTTTTTGCACAAATAAATATATTAGTTATAGTCAAACGTAATTCTCCATTCGGTTTGATATTTTGTGGGTTGTAATTTACTTTCCTGTATTACTTGCACCCATGCGCTTTGGTAAAATATTTTCAATAGAGTTTGGGGAGGTCAAGGTAATGGCGACGGTGCTAGTGAGGCAAATCTCATTCAGCTATTAGTTAGTTATTTGTGTTTTTTTTAGTCTTGTTGAGTTGATTACTTTGTTATGAGTTTTCTCGCAAAGTACAGACGTGGTATCAGATGGCAAGAACATTTATAGCTAACTATCTCCCACCATTGAAAGGCCCAATGCATACATTTGAGATTATGGAATTCCGCAAAAAGGGGCTAGAAGACACCCATGATGCTTGGAAAAGGTTTAAAATTTTGGTGAAAAACTGCCCACAACATGCGCCGACTAAATTTACATTGTTATCCTAAGTCTATGCAAGGCTTCACAGAGGAGAAAGGAAGCATTTAGATGCTACATTTGGAGGAACCTTTATCGCTCTAACAGATGAGGAAGTCTTTGATGTGATGGAGACAATAGAGCAACGTCAAGGAAAGTGGGTGCCCAATCGAGAACGAAAAATACCAAGAAAGATTGTTGGGATACATCAAATTTTGGATACAAATGGTATTTTGACCAAAGTTGAGGTAATTAGTTTTCATATGAAAAAGATGGATTACAGAACTAAACCCGGAGAGATGCAAGAAGAACAAATAGAGCAGGTTGATTATGCCAACAACTTCAATACAAGAAACAATCACCAACCAGGATCATTCCTTCCAAGCCATAAAAGAGATAATTATAACTCTTAAGGAGGAAACACTCAAAAATCATACCCCCAAAGACAGCAAAAGTCAGGATTTCAACCCGATGAGAGAAGGAAAAACTTTGAGGACCACATGAAGCAGTTATATAGTCATGTGGCTAAGCTTGAAGAATGTGCACAACAGACAATTGTACTGCTAATAAATATTGAGCAGCAAATAGGCCAATTGAGAGCTCAAGCACCCAACAGACTGTCAGAAGCTTTGTCAAGCAATACTGAGACAAACCCAAGGAAAGAGTAAATATGATATTGAAAAGGGCTTGGATATACGAGAACACATTCAAAGGGTGTGAAACACGCATCTAAGAACATATTCCAAAGGGGTGGCGATATTGCCAAAGCAAAAATTGTTGGAGCAAGAACACGTTTTTGATTATCTCTAATTTACCTCTCTAGATAAGGAATATTAAAGTTTATCTCCGTAAATTCATCCCTTAACTATAACAACAAAATTTCTCTATTTGAGTAGTTCATTAGAGAAATATGTTTCTCTGTCAAATAATTTTATATGAAGAAAGGATCATAAACTATTATCTTGGCGCACAAACTTTTAAAATTAAAATCTAATAAGTCTCCCTTAAAAGGTTGTATTATGAAACAAAAAATTCATTAACTAAATTTCACATACTTAAGTCATAATTAAATGACCATCTTAATTTAATCAAAATACTTGATTAAAAATAAAGGTTATTTATAAAACTATTGTGTGTGTGCATTTAAATGCGAAAAAATGACTTAAATCATAACTTAACTTTAGTCTTTTTCTATACATATTTTATTTCTTATCTAAACTAAAACAAGTGAAATATATTAGATTTTAATCATTATTTAATCAATGATATTGAATATTATGAAGTTCAAATCTTAAATATTATACTAGAGCAAATTTGATTTTGAAAGTATATTGTTAAATATTTATTTTCTGTTAACTTGAACGTATATTGTTAAATGTTTTTTTAATCACTTCCTCTAAATATTAGTATAAATAATTGATTAAATTTTTTTAATTATTTTAGCTGCCCATCACCAATTCCGTTTAGGAGTTACAATGAATGGCCGTGACTATGTACATCATATTGCACCGCTGTGAGCGATAATGCTTCAGAAACTACACAGATTATATGTATACGGAAACACGAGATTTTGAAATTCTAACAAATTAGAGAAATTTATTACTTAGACCAACTCAAATATATATCCCATCTAAATGTTAGCAGTTCAAATATACATTCTCATGCTAGACCAAGTTTGATAATTTCGTTTTCACTTATCGCAAGCTAAAAAGTCCAAGTTCTAGCGTACGTTGGAATTGTTTCAAAATGATTCATCTGTTATTTCTTGTCGGAGATGATTGAAACAGCTAAATATACTAGTGAAGCAATCCAATTTTTTATTAAAAATGACGTCAACAATGAAGGAGAAAATTAATGGAGAACCTTCCCCTTTTTTTCGCTCTTCAAATTAGAATTAGGAACAATAAAAAGTATATGTATTTTATAAGTTATTATTATTAGTCGGCATTGATTCTATGAAAATACGACGTCATACATAAATTATAATTTTGTCAAAATATATTTTACTGAATACTTCAAGATAATATATATGGGTGTGTGGGTGTGTATATGTATGTATGTATATTAATTTCGTGCCCCACCAACTCAACTTCGTGGATACTTTAGATTCAAAAGAAGATACAATGTACCTTTCATACACTACTGTACGTACATAAACGTGAACTCGTACCTATTTTCATGTTTACCTTTTCAGATATTATAATTCTGATTGGATATTATATATATCGAGATTTGTGATGAACAACAGAAAACAAAATCGTAAACAAAATGAACGCACTATTTTGTTGAATTGATGGTTGAAGAACCGAATGATTCTTCATGAACAGAGGAGAGAAACTTGTGTTGTTGTAAAATTGTAATCTAACTAAGTGTTATAAGGGGAGCGGGGGAATGGTGATGAGAGAAATTTCTAAAATTGTTAAGTTGTTGAAGGCGGTTGGTTAACAGTAATTTCAAAATATTATAAATAAGGAAAGAAATGAAAATACATATAATTCAAAATCCTGCAAACTTAAATTCGGGGAATTGTATTCTGCCCGAATAAAGGAGTAGCGCGTAAGGCCCGCTTGCTGTCCAGTTCGAACCTATCTGCGAACCTATACTAACTACTTAAACTCCTCTCCTTGAAAGACACCCTCAAAATGGGCATGAAGATTGATGAATCCCATCTTGGAAATAATGTGAGAGAACTGTTTGAACGCCAATGGCTTTGTAAAACATCTGCAAGCTGATGTTCATTTGAGATGTGCATGATATTGAGCAGACCTTCGTGCACCTTTTCTCTAGCAAAAAAAAAAAAAAAAAAACCAGTAAATTTGTTTGTGTTTGGTGCGCTCGTGATGGACCGATTTGTTTGTTATACAATATGCACTCTTATTTTCAATAAATAGTAGAGGAACTCGTGGTTGAGTGATGTGAAGATCCTTTTAAAAGTTGAGTTAATAATAGAACTTCACAAGTAGTAGTTGCCAATGCCCTATACTCTACTTCTGTTGATGATCAACTCACTGTAGGTTGTTTCTTGGCTCTCCAAGATATTAAAGAGTCTCCCAAGAAGATGGAAAAACTAGTGACACTTCTCTTTGTGTCACTACAAGTTGCAGAGTCACTATTTGAAAATGCTTTGAGTACACAGTGTTTAAAGGAAAGAAAAGTCTTGCACATCGACATGATTTGAGATATCTTAGGACTATGTGGGCAGTTGCAAGATGAGTGGTGGCTGGTTTCGACGTAAACAGAGTGAGACAATCGATACTATAACTTAGGCCATGCCTAGTTATTGTGAGATAAAGCAATCTCCCAACTAATCTTCTACAATCAGAGGAGTCACGAAGCAATGGTGAATCTGCACCCTTTATCTTAGTTGATGAATCCATTGGTGTGTTTGCTGGTTTGCATCCAAGATATCATGCTTTAGAGAGAATGTCTAAAGATACTTTATTGACATATTTATTCTGGACTTGTTTCCACCTACTTCAATGCCCAAAATGTACTTAAGAACACCCAAGTCTTTGATGGTGAATTTTTCATCTAAATAATCTTTCAGATTGTTGATTTATGTCATGACAGTGCTATAAGCGAATCGAGAGAGTCATAGATTAGGATTTGTACATATCTTCTTTCTTTTCATAATTATCTTGTTTCCTTATTGAATATAAAGATTTTTACAAATTCTATATGGTATCAATATAGCCTACATATCTCACGATATTCCTTCCATCTTCTTCCACCTTCCCTGCCATGTCCCCCGATGAATCTTCCGCCGAGAATGGCGATCACGTTTCTGCCAACGTCGCTCCCGCACTGACTTCTCTCGTGTCAATCACCGCTCACCATCAGTTTACTCTCCGCCTCACCTCTTCCAACTATATTTCCTGGCGACTTCAAGTTGTCACACGACTCAGCTGCTTAAACCTTCTTGGTGTTCTTGAGTGAACACACCCCTACCCGGATTCTACTTGCGGCGCTCATCGGATCACTTTCCCCTGAATTAGTTCTTCTAATTTACTCGGCAACAACCTCTTCCGAGGCGTGGTTCTTGCTCATGGGTGCCTTTGCTCGCCCGGATTGCATGCGAGTCATGGCTCTTAAATATGCTCTGAACAACACAATTGTCGCCTCTCGCTCTGTTATGAAGTATCTCAATGACATTAAGGGCAAAGTTGATGAACTTGCTCTCATCGACAAACCTCTTGACCCTGATGATGTCACTCTATATGTTTTAAAAGGTTTGGGTGTTAACTGTCGGGACATCGCCTCTTCAATCAGCCTTCGTGAACGGTCCTTATCAATTGCTGAACATCACAGCGCCCACGTTGCTCATGAGGCTTCCTTGTGGCGCTTTGATTCCGATATGCAGCAACTTGTTTCCACTGCCAACACAGCCACCACAAATCCGTCCTCCAATGAGTATGGTAACCCTTCCAACTCCGGCTTCCGCAATCATGGTAATCACGGCCGTGGTGGCTCCAACAACCGTAGTGGCCGTAATAACAATAACCGTGGTCGTGCTAATTTTTCCAACTCCCAATTTCAATTTCAAAATTTTTAATGACGAACAGGTTATATATCAATTTTGTGGAAAGCCACACAAGTATTATCGCCTTGCCAACTTACTCCAACCTCAAGTGAATGTTGTGCGCACCAATCCGTATAACTCTCGTCCAGCCCCGAACTCTTGGCTTGTTGATTCCGGGGCCTCGCACAACCTTACTGATGATATGAACAACTTGCAATACCATTCCAAATACGACAACACCGACGAAGTTCAATTAGCAGATGACAATGGTATGAAAATAACTCATATTGGCAGTTCTTTATTTTCTTTTTCGGGGCATGACTTTCATTTAAATAATGTCTTGTGCGTCCCTGATTCGAAGCCAAAATATCTTATCTGTGGATCAATTTACTCGGGACAATCATGTATCTATGGAATTTTTTCCTACCCATTTTGTTATTAAAGATCAGCCTACAGGGGACCTTTTGGCCACAGGACCTTGCAGTAATGGAGTTTATCACATACGTCCGCCGTCCTACTATTTACGCTCTAAAGCCAATTTTGCATCTCTTGGCGTACGGACTACTTCCCAAATTTGGCACTCGCACCTTGGTCATCCTGCCCTCAAGACCAGTTCTTCTTTAATTTATAATATTAATTTACCAGTATCAAAATATATCCTCTGCGAAGGATCGTTTTTGTGACTCTCGCTATGTTAGCAAATTGCACCGTTTAGTACTTCGTTGTTTGTTGCTTTAAAACCACTTAATTATGTTTTTACCGATGTTTGGGGGCCACTGAAACTTCTATTGATGGATTCCGGTTTTATTTAATTTTTGTGGACATGTTTAGTCGATATTGCTGGTTGTTTCCATTTGAATCAAAATCACAGGTTTCTGTCGTGTTCGTCACTTTAAAGCACTTGTTGAAAAGCAATTCAACAACTCAACTGTTAACTTTTACACTGATAATGGTGGCACATTTTTGGCCTGGAAACAATATTTTTTGGATGAGGGTATCTCGTGGCTAACCACTACTCCGCACACCCCGCAACAAAGTGGTTTAACCGAACGTCGTCATAGACAAATTGTTGAAACGGGTCATGCCTTACTCCATCAAGCTAACCTTCTCCGTTCTTACTTGTCTTTTGCATTCCTCACTGCAGTATATTTACTAAATCGGCTGCCTTGCTCTTCGATTAAGGAAAGTTTGCCGTTCCATCAATTATTTTCCTATCAGCCGAATTATTTAAAATTGCGGGTCTTCGGCTGCTTGTGCTATCTGTAGCTTCGTCCATATGTCAAAGGGGCTTTCCTATCCATCTCGACCGTGAGTTTTTCTTGGTTACTCCACGTCCCAAAGCGCAGACAAGTATCTTGATGTTTCTATGGGTCGGTTATTTACTTCACGGCATCTTCGCTTTCATGAACACTTATTTCCTTTCAAATATTCTTTTGCTCTCACTTTGCCACTTGACTCGGCCTCTCCTTTGGCTTCCTCGCTGATTTTTCAGCTGGACGCAAATCCAGCCGCTCCCACTATGACTCGGCGCCTTCCTCTCGTTTCTCCTGCCGTATTGCTATCGTCACTGGGTCCTCTTCAGTCCTCTACTGCAGTCACTCCGCCAGCTGGTCCAGAATATCATGATGCCGACACTTTCATTGCCCCAACTGCTGGACCTTCTCCTCAAAATACACATCAAATAGTTACTCGACGCAAAAATAATATACATAAGCCGAAAAAAATCATCTTGCCACTCGTCATCCTATTGTTGAGACCGTTGAACCCACTTGTGTATCTACGACCATCAAAGATCACAATTGGCGTCATGCCATGTCTCTTGAATTTAATGCAATCTTAGAACATGGCACATGAGACCTTGTTCCTCGGCATCAAGCTTCAAACGTTATAGGTTGCAAGTGGATTTCATCAATGCAATGGGCTTGATTATGTTGAAACATTTAGCCCCATTGTCAAACCCTTCACTATTTGCCTTGTCTTATCTCTTACGATTAGTAGTGGTTGCACAATTCATCATTTGGATGTGAGCAACGCCTTCCTTCATGGCACACTCTCAAAAGTTGTCTATATGCATCAACAACTCGGTTTTGTGGTCTCATCTCGCCCGTATCATATTTTTCGCCTTCATAAATTGTTATATGTGATAGATTTTTAGGTCTAATACTTTTCGTTTTAAGCAGTAGTTGCGATACCTAGTCTAGACAGATAAGTAAGACAGGTATGTAAGACAGTCAAGTAAGACAGCAGATTTTAACGTGGTTCGGACTATGTCCTACATCCACGAGGCTTTCGCCTGAATCAAACTTCTTTCAACGGACAAAAGTTATTACACCAACTGGTTTACTCTAACACCGAATCCCTCAAATGTTGATACCACCGGAACCATTTTCGCGTCTACTCCGTTTGACCCGTAAGACCAAAACTCCCGTAGTGATCTTCTTATGAGAATGCTTCCAAGCGAACTGCACGTACGTATAGATCCATCTAACTGGCACAATCTTTTCCCGTTGAACTCCCTTCAACTCTTGTCGGCTTCTCACGTTCTTGATGTAACTCAAGAGGGCAAAAACTAAGAAATCAAAATAAAAGAGAACACCTAAAGATGTATATTTTGTTACACGAGTGTTCTACATTGATTCCTAGGATTTCTACTATTTATAGGATAGCTCTCCTGAAAGATCTCCTTGAATCTCGACCAGTCTCCATATCAAGTCGAGACAGGATCTTTCCAAATATATCCGAATCTTTCCATGATAAGGCGATTCTTCCTTTTGATAAGTCTTTGTTTCCGTTTGATAAGATCTTCATGATCTTCGTATATTCTGCATACCAAAGACAAAGAAGAACTCCACAAGGAATAGATTACTAAAGGATATAATAAAGAGTTTGATAAAGATTAACTTTCCATAAGATAAGATACTATAAGATCAAGTTAAATCTTTACAAACTTACCTAAATATTGACTCGCATAATAAAGATAAATACCATACAATTCAGAGCGAATAATTAAGTAAATAAATCAAAGTAAATAAAACCGAATTTTCCTTTAAAATTATTTTGCAAACAAGGAAATAAAATCAAGTTGGACCTGGCAGTCCTGACTGTTCAACCGAGTTTGAAAGGTGTCGGACTTGCGGTCCTATGAATATGGTTTAAAACAGGCGCCACGTGAGTGGTTCCAGGCTCTTCGCTCCTCCCTTCTATCTCTTGGATTTATTCAGTCCTAATCGGACTGCTCATTATTTTTGTATCTTCGTGGTTCCACTCGGCTGTTTCTATTAGTTTATATCGATGATATCATCTTCATAGGCAACGACTCTACTTTTATCTCTTCGCTTATTTCGAAGATCAGTTCTAAATTCGCGGTTAAAGACTTAGGGTTTCTGTCCTTTTTCTTAGGTGTTGAGGCGATTTGGTGTTCTGAAGGACTTTTTCTCTCACAATACAAATATATCTTGACATTCTTTCTCGTCACACCATGGACGGCGCAAAATCCATTTCGACTCTGATGCTATCTTCTTCCACTTCACCAGCTTCGCCTTCCCCACCATGTGATCCATACATTTTTAGGCAAACAATTGGAGAACTTCAATATCTCTCATTGACACGTCCAGACATCACTTTCGCCGTCAACCGTCTAGTTCAAGCTGTTTCTAACCCGTCGGATTATCATTAGACGGGTGTCAAGGGCACAATCACTCATGGTCTCCTACTTCGCAAGTCTTCTTCCACCACGTTATGGGCCTACTCGGGTGCCGACTGGGCTGGTAATCATGTTTATTGCACTTCTACCGTCGCTTTTGTTATATTTCTTTGTTTCGATCCGATATCATGGAGTTCCCACAAGCAGCTGGCTATTGTACATTTGTCTACATAGGCCTAATATCGTGCCTTAGTTGCCACTACTTTTGAGGTTCGTTGCATACAAAATCTTCTATCCTAACTGGATGTCTCCTCTTCTTCAAAGCCAATAATTTACTATGACAATATTGGCGCCACTCACTTATCTCTCCATCCTGTTTTACACTCTCGCGTGAAACATATTGCCATTGACATTTGTTTCGTGCGGATGTTGTTGCTAAAGGTCTTGTCTCGGTTTTGCACACTAGCACTCACGATCAAATTGCTTATCTCCTTACGAAGGCCCTCTCTCGGGTAAAAGTTTCTAGCTCTTTGTTCCAAAACTTCATTAGCCAATGGTACGACACTTTTGCGGGCGTATAAGTGAATTGAGAGAATCATAGATTAGGATTTGTAGATATCTAATTTCCTTTTGTTATTTATCTTGTTTCCTTATTGTATAGTTGATAGGTGTTATATGTTGGTAGACTCTCCGTATTGTAAAAACATACTTTTGAATATAAAGATTTTTACAAATTCTATAAGTGCTTGTAAGAATAACATCATCAACATACACACCTAAAGCAATAAAACAAGTTGAAGTTTTCTTAGTGGACAAGGAGCAATCAGGTACAGATTGGGAGTAACCATAAGCAATTAAACAAGCCGTCAAATCTGTATACCACTGTCTTTAAGCTTATTTTAAACCATAGAGACTCTTCTTTGAAAGCCAAACTCTCTTGTCATTTTGTTGACAATACCTTGGAGGAAGTTTCATATAAATAATCTTACCAAGATCTCCGTGTAAAAAGGCATTGTTAACATCTAACTGATGCAAAAACAAATTATTAGAAACATCAATAGCTAATAGGACTTCACCTGTGTAAGCTTGGCTACTGGTGAGAATGTATCAAAGTAGTATAAACCTTCTTCTTGAGTGTACCCTTTAGCTACTAAACGAGCCTTATATCTTTCTATAGTTCCATCAACCTTATGTTTTACTTTATAAACCCATTTACATCCAACACATTTATGGCCTTCAGGTAGATCAGTTAGGTCTCAATCTATTTTTGCATAGCTAATTGCTATTCAGGGTGTTTATTTGCATGAGTATAAGTCTTAGGTTTAGAGATTTCAGAAACCGAGGCAGTAAAAACTTTATGATGACCACCAAGATTGGAAGCACAAAGATATTTCTCAATAGGGTACTTAGTCTTTAAAGAATTGCTTTTATGAAGAGACTAAAGAAATTTAAAATCATTAGATAGGTTGGTAGATTAATAACTCTATTACACTTTCTAGTAGCAAGAACATTAGTGTTAGTAACAGAGATATTAGTAAAATTATTAGTAACAAGAATCACAGTAGATGAAGGATTAGAGATACATTATATATGTTATAATGGGAAAAACATCTCTAAGGTGTGTTGTGCAGTGATTCTTGTGCTCGTGGTTTCTGCATAATCCATAGGAGGGCCAATGTCAGGTGTCTGAACATAAGAAGCATTATCAGCGGGTAGTAATTCTTGATTATTAAGTAGAACTAGGGCTAGATGTGGAACAACTTAGGCATGACTACTCTAGAATACTTTACAATGATGAATGTATCTGTGCAACCTGGAGGATTATAAGCTCAAGTCAGTGTCTTTGTTTTAGTAGAAGACTTGAAAGGGAAACTTTGCTAATAGAAATTTACATCCCTAGAGATAAAAAGTTTAGAAGTATCAAGATTCAGCACAAGATAACTCTTTGTTCCTCTTGGATAACCAAGGAAAACACGTCTTTGAGCTCCTGGCTCAAACTTGTTCCTGTGAGCAGCTAAGGTAGAAGCAAAGCACAATTATCCAAAAGCTTTAATAACGTTACAGTCTGGAGCCCTTTAAGAAAGTCTCTCAAAAGGAGTTTTATTTTCTATAACAGAAGAAGGCAATCTGTTAATAATAAATGCAGCAGAGGCAGTGCAATAAGGCCAATATTTAAGAGGTATATTTGATTGAAATTTTAGAGATCTAGCTAGTTGAAGTAAATGTTGATAGTTGCGCTCAATTAGCCCTACACAACTAGTTTGATGTTCAATGCCTTGATTAGAATAAAAATCTTCAACCAGAATTCAGCCCCATTATGTGTCCTTATTACTTTAATACTAACAGAGAAATGATTCTTAATTAAAGTGTAAAGTCAAATTAGGGTGTTGTCTCACTTCAGATTTATGCTTCAAAAATAAACCCAAGTGCAACGAGTAAAGTCATCTACTATAGTAAAAAAGAATCTGCATCCATTATAAGTTGTTACAGAATAGGGTCCCCATACATCACAATGTATAAGATCAAAAGGGGCAAAAGATTCTGCTCTACATGTAGAAAAAGCTAACTTTCTTTGCTTAGCTAGATCACAAATATCGCAGGGAGTGTTATTCAAAGAAGATGATACAAATAGCTGAGGAATTTCACAATGTTTATTGTAAGAAGCATGACCGAGCCTGCTGTGCCGAAGAGCAGAGGTAGAAGAGCTATTATTACAAGTATGAGCAAAACTAACAGGAACTTGAGAATCTGATGTTTGCTGTAAGTTATGCAAGCCTTTATTATCTTTAGCAAAACCAATTGTCCGGCAAAAGACACTTATCAACAAAGAACACCAAAGAAACATTAGAAAACTTGATTAGTTTAGAAACAAAAAGGATTATTTCTTTTTCCAGTAACAAAAACACTATTAGCAGAAGGATTATTTCTTTTTCCAGTAGGACCACCCCATCATAGAGGACATCCAATCAGTTCAAAGCATCAATCGACTTTGTAACCATTGAAACCACAATGTGTGCACTTAAGCTTTTTATTGTCTTTATTATTTCCAGGTTTTCGATACTTATTTTGATAACTTTGATCAGTTTTTTGTGTGAAGGAGCTTTGGTTCTAGTAAACATGGCTAAAGGGTTAACAATATTAGCAGAAGAGTGTAAATGTCTTTGGTTCTCTTCTTGAAGTAAAAGAGAGTAAAATCTTGACAAAGATGGCAGTGAAGAATTGAGCATTATCTTACTACACAAATTTGAGTAAGTGTCATTCAAACCAACTAAGAAAGACACCACACAATCAGACTGTTCGAGATTTTTTCATATGTTTGTTGATCGTACTATTACTCGTACAAAGAATCCTTCTAAAGGTTATAGTTTTGTATATTTCAGAAGAATTGCTTGTACGAGTAACAGTAGGATCAATAATAGGATCTATTGGAGTAGACATGATGCTCAACAACAAATAAGCAAGAAATCAGTGCAATTTGACAGAACTAAGCCAAAGAATCACTTAGAAAACAAAATCAAAATCAATCTACCGATCAAGATTTGGAGAATATCAATTAATTTCGATCAGTTGGATCAAAATTGCAATAAGAACAAAAAATGCGATTCTGAATTTTAAATCACACAAAACGTGAAATTGAAGAACGAAAAATCACAGCGGAAGACCGATCGAACACTCGGTGAATGATACCATATCGAAATTCGTGATGAACAACAGGAAACAAAATTGTAACAAAATGAACGAACAATTTTATTGATGATTGATGAGCCGAATGATTTTTCATGAATAGAGGAGAGAAAATTGTTTTTATAAAATTGTAATATAACTAAGTGAGTTGAACAAAGCCTCAACCTCACTATTTATAAGGGGAGCGGGGGAACGGTGATCAACAACTTTCCAGAAGTGGAAAGTTGTTGAAGGCCGTTGGTAAACGATAATTTTAAAATATTCTAAATAAGGAAAAAATGAAAATACATATAATTTAAGAATATAATACGACTTGGTAGAAAAAGGTATTATGTAAACAACAAGATCATAATATAAGTGCGCAAATATATTGTAACTTTACATTGGAACTATACATGTAAACAATTATTTTCATGATGTGGTGCATTTCTAAGCGAAGATTAGTGAATGAATTAATTTAGCTAGGAAAATGCTTTTCTTACTATATTCTTAGAGTCTAATTCTATGCATAATTTTTCAAAGCGGGGAAACCGACAACGGGTTTGTTGGGTAATATTCACCAAAGTTACAATTTTACTTCGTAATTATCCTTAACGTGTGCCACTAAAACTCTACTTTGATACTTATCAAAAAGCAAAGTACAAATTCCCGTATGTTTATATATAATTTAAAACTACTATTATTGCAGTTTATCTATTTACAAAAGGGTAAATTGCGGCAAAACCCCCCAATCTATGGGTATTTTTGCATTGTGCCTCATAAACTATGAAAATGTACAATATGACCCCCAACCAATTGATTTTTGTGCGATTTGCCCCCTAAACTATTGAGCAACCATTCATTTTGTTATGATATCCCTCAAAACTCCCCACGATTTTGAAATCTTGTACGAAACCCCTTTATGGTTTGTTAATTGTATAAAAACCACCTTCTAGTTTTATAAACTCTGCACATAATCTTCTTTTTATGAAACCACAAAAGGGTGTTTTAGAGAGTGTTTTATGAAACTAAAAGGGGGTTTTAGATAATTAACAAACCACAAGGGGGTTTAGTGCATGATTTTGAAACAATCGGGGAGTTTCGGAGATATATTGACACAAAATGACCGGTTGCTAAATAGTTCACGGGGAAAATCGGCACAAAAATCAATAGGTTAGGGGGCATATCGCACAAATCAATAGGTTAGGAGGCACATTGCAAATGCCCCCCTAGATTGGGGGGTTTCCCGCAATTTCCCGCAAACAAAATTTAATATGAAAACAGAGCGAGAACCCAACTTCATCGAATTGAGTTCATCCTTGAGTTGCATGACGTGCAAACGAGAGCGATTCGCATAGAGGCGCTGCAACGTGATCCAAGCGTTGGCCGAGGTATCGGCGGAGGCGATCAATGGGACAATATCTGTCGATAGGATCAGAGAGTCATGGCGTTTCCAGAGGTTGTAGGTAGCAAAGGATTCAAGAGAGGAACCCATATTAGGGCATGTGGTAGATCCATCCAAGAAACCAAAAAGGTCATACCCGAAGAACAGATGGCGGACTTGAGAATGCCAAGATGAATAATTTCCACCAGTTAGTTGTAGTGGCAATTTTTGATGAGCATTGATAGGAATCAATGGACCACTGGGGCCGATCTGGGAAGAGCCGAACATGGTAGGGCTCATCGCCAAGGATGTGGCATCCTAGGAGGCGGCATCGGAGGCAGCATCGTTAAGGCTTGTCATTGGATCGTTAAACCTCGTGAGAGAATAGGTCTCGTGATGCCATTTAAGAGTTACACTTAATTAGAGGATAAAAAGTGATTTCATTAATTCATAACAATTACGTAAGTACTACTAATACAAGGGTACTGTAAACTACTAAAGAATAAACAATTGAGATAGTTACAAGAATAAAGAAGATATATACAACTATCTAATAAATGGCACAGCCTAGTTAAGAAGTACATACTCATCATGCTCTGACTGTAATTACAACACCATAAGCTCAAAACTATTGTATATAATATGAGATAATAACGAGAAAAATCAAGTTCTATTACAATCTAGAAAACCCAAGTAGTTACAATTTGTATACTATCATTTTACTTCTCTTAATATTTAATTCTAACATAAATCAAAGCTATTAAATGCAAAAAGAGACCCTGATAAGAAAAACATAAATCAAATTTGTTTTCTTTGGTCATAAACAACTCTAGATTGGAAAAAAAGAAAATTATAATGTGAACATACACATTGTAGTTCAGTCAATGTAAGGTGAACACATTTATGGCAAAAAGATGGGTAGAAATGCTTTTTACCAACCAAAACTATTTTTGACCTGTTTGTTTGAGAGCTTTGAGTGATTAATTATTATCTCCAATCCAATCAAATGATTCTTGTTTGCTTCCACTCCACCTATTTAATTCACATCTTTGTTTTGCTCAAACAAGACCAAACCCCTTATATCTCAGATTTTTTTTTCTTCTTTACCATATTTCCCCTACTTTTGCCATGGCCACAAATAGTTTGCATTCAAAAGTTGAATTCCTTGTGATATATAAAGAATGGCTCCATAACCATGTTGCAAAGGCTGTGGGCTGTGTTCTTTCTTTTGTAATAATTTCTTTTTTTTTTTTAAATCTTTTATTTGGGAATTTAAGCATAAGTACTAAATTTCTTCCTTCCCTTTTCTCGTCATCCAATATCTTATATATTGTTAGGGTTGTGGAGTCTGAATTGCCTAGGAATTGTAGGAGAGCCAATCAATCTGAGAAACAGAGATCTAGTTAGTCTGGGAAACAGAGACCCAGTTAGTCTAGGAAACGGATACCCAGTTGGTTTGGAAGTAGAAACCTAACTTACCTAAGAGTTGCAGAGTTCATGTAAAACTATAATTAGGATAGCGTTCCTATTATAAATAGGCAGTAATATGTAATTGTGTTCTTGCGTTTGTCATAACACTCATCAGAAAATCCTGGCTTGGCAGCGTCCCCCAAATGTAGTCTTTTGACGTACTGGGTGAACAAATCTGTCGTGTCGTTTATCGCTATTCGTGTGCCTATTTCTTAATATCTGAATTGCTGCGCAACAAGTGGTATCAGAGTCAGGTTTGAATGGGAGAAATCATGACGGATGGAGAAAAATCACTGATCAAAATGTTGGATGGTTCAGGCAACAGGTTCTAGAGGATGCCGATTGAGGATTACCGGTACGGTAAATATTTGTGGAAACCTCTGAAGGACAAACCAAAGGACATGATAAAAGAAGATAGTCCGTGCTAGATCAAAAAGCGATTAGTGTATGTTCGAGAGCCAGGTGCTCTTATCCATATGGGTTTCCCAGATTGAACAAGAAAGGAGGTGTGAGCTCCCGGCTTAAGGTGAGGTTCCAGGTGGTGAACTCCCAGATTAAGAAGAGGCCCGGTGGTCTTTTGTTCAAAAGAGTAATTGTTGTGACAAATAATAACCCGGGAACGAACGGAAAGTGACAGTGAATTCCAGTCGCACGAGAAGTATAGAGGGAATTCAGTTGTCCTTTGCTCAAGGGGAGGATTGTTGGGGCGAACAACAGTCCCACATCGAAAATATGGAAGAGACACATCGGAGTTAATCCAAGGAGTCATGGCGTTGACTTGGGGGTTAAAAAAGAGAACTCTGTATGTGACCATGAGCAAGTGGGAGCTTGCTTATATGCTATCTAGGGTTGTGACCTTAGATGGGTTGAAAAAATGCATAGTTTCAACTGGCCTTGGGACTTGAAGAGTTCGATGATTGGCGTTGTCAGTAATTATAGATTTTGCTATTGAGAAGGTTGAAGATGATTACATATGGATTTAGTCTCCAAGTGGAAGATTGTTAGGGTTGTGGAGTCTGAATTGCCTAGAAATTGTAGGAGACCCAGTCAATCTGAGAAACAAAGATCTAGTTAGTCTGGGAAACAGAGACCTAGTTAGTCTAGGAAACGCATACCCAGTTAGTTTGGGAAGTAGAAACCTAAATTACCTAGGAGTTGCAGAGTTCATGTAAAATAATAATTAGGAAAGCGTTCCTATTATAAATAGCCAATAATATGTAATTGTATTCTTGCGTTTGTCATAACACTCATCAGAAAATCCTGGCTTGGCAGCGCCCCCAGATGTAGTCTTTTGAAAAACTGGGTGAACAAATATGTCGTGTCGTTTATCGCTTTTCGTGTGTATGTTTCTTAATATCCGGATTGCTACACAACAAGTTAAGGTTTTGGGTCAAGATGTGGTGTCAAGCCTACTAATGTGTGTTCTCACTTTGGACTATTGGATTAAAACCTCCCTAATTTTTGGCTCTCCCATTTCTAAAAATTGGTATCAGAGCCAAGGTTGGCTGGGGGCGGTGACGGAGGTGCAAACTCCTGATAAGAGTGGAACACGTGGTTGTAGCGTTGCTCTTGGAGCGCACTCCGGGAAATTTCGCTCGAGGGGGGATCCAATTAAATGGGGAGGGATTCTCACTTGAAGGGGATATTTGTTATGCAATAATCAGGATATTAAGAAACATGCACAAGAAAAGCGATAAAAAAGACATGGAATTTGGTAACCCAGTTCGTCAAAAGACTACGTCTGGGGGCGCTGCCAAGCCAGGATTTTCTCTACTAGTTTCTGATGAGTCTTACAATGAATCAATAGAATTACACATAGGTGGGCTATTTATAGTTTTACATAAACCCTGCAACTCCTAGATATTTTAGGATTCTACTCCCATGGTTTCCATATTAACTAGGTTTCCATATTAACTAGGATTCCTCTTCCTAGACTAACTGAATTCCTGTTTCCCAAACCAACTGGGTCTCCTCACTCCTAGGCAATTCAGACTTCACAACCCAACAATCTCCCACTTGAAGACTGAATCCATATGTAATCATCTCTCCAACTTCTCAATAGTAAAACCCGCAAGCATTGACAGCGCCATCCTCGAACTTCTCAAGTTCCAAGGCCAGTTGAAGCCATGCATAGCTTCAACTTCTCTAAGGTCACAACCTTAGTCAACATATCAGCAGGATTCTCACTTCCCGGAATCTTCACCAGCTGCAAAATCTTCTTTTCCAAGAGATATCGTATATAATGATACTTCAAATCAATATGCTTCGTTCTTGAATGAAAAGCCGGATTCTTAGCCAAGAAAATAGCACTTTGACTATCGCTGTAGAGAATGCTATTTGTCTGCCCTTTTCCCAATTCACACAAGAAATTCTGTAACCATACCATCTCTTTACTGGCCTCCGTCACTGCTACATACTCAGCTTCTGTAGTAGATAAAGCCACGATATTCTGCAACTTAGAACCCAAGAAATCGCTGTACCGCCCAATGTAAACACATACCCGGTAGTACTTTTCCTACTATCCAGATCTCCTGCCATATCAGCATCAACATAGCCATTCAACTCTGTGCTTTTGCCTGAAAAACACAATGCTCTATTTGTGGTACCCCGCAAGTACCTAAAGATCCACTTCACTGCTTCCCAATGTTGCTTACCCGGTCTGCTCATGTATCTACTCACAACTCCCACTGCATGCGCAATATCTGGTCTAGTACACACCATAGCATACATAAGACTGCCAACTGCTGAAGCATACGGGATCTTCTCCATGTAAGCGTGCTCCAAATCACTGTTAGGTGACTCCTTCCTGGACAGCCTGAACTGACTACCTAATGGAGTACTCACTGGCTTTGCATCTTGCATACTGAACCTCCTCAAGACTCTCTCGATGTATTCACCTTGCGAAAGATACAACTTTCCTACCATCCTATCACGATTTATACGCATACCCAGGATCTGTTTGGCTTCTCCAAGATCCTTCATAGCAAACCGTTCAGACAATTGCTTCTTCAACTTATTCACTTCTTGAACACAAGAACCCGTTATCAACATATCATCAACATATAATAGCAAAATAATAAAGCCAATGTCAAACTTCTTAACGTAGCAACAATGATCAGCATTGCATCTAATAAAATTAATATCATGCATGAACCCATCAAACTTCATATACCACTGCCTCGGAGCTTGTTTTAGGCCATACAAGCTCTTCTCCAGCTTACACACAAGCTCATTGTTACCTTTAGACAAGTACCCTTCAGGTTGTTTCATGTATATATCTTCCTCAAGATCACCATGAAGAAAAGCTGTTTTCACATCCATCTGCTCTAAAAACAAATTCTCTGCAGCAACTATACTCAAAACCATCCTGATGGTCGTTAGCTTCACAACAGGAGAAAATATATCTGTATAATCAACGCCTTCTTTCTGTTGGAAACCCTTCACAACTAACCTTGCCTTGAAACGCTTGCTTCCATCTGCTTCCTCTTTAATCCTGTAAACCCACTTGTTATGCAGTGCCTTCTTGCCCTTTGGGAGCTCAACGAGTTCCCAAGTTTTGTTAGACTTCAGGGAATTCATCTCATCTTCCATTGCAAGCTCCTACTTGCTCGAATCATCACTCTTCATAGCTTCTGCATAACATTCTGGCTCACCACTATCAGTCAATAATAAATAGTGTAAAGAGGGAGAATACCTTTCCGGAGCCCGGTGTTGTCTACTCGATCTCCTCAAAGGAGCCTCCGGAGTACGCGGTTCTTCCTCAACAACAACCTGTTCATTAGGAACCTTTCTCACATCTGAATTAGAAATATCCAATTCCACAACTTTAGAGCATTCAACCCCAGTTCCTGCATTGTCAGTATTTGGTGCACCCAATCTGTCTTTGTACATAATTTGTTCATTAAATATGACATCCCTACTACGAATTATTTTCCGATTCTGATCATCCCAAAATCTATAACCGTATTCATCACCACCATATCCAATAAACGTACACTTCACAGATTTAGCATCCAACTTACTTCTAGCAGTACTATCAATATGCACGTAGGAAACACAACCAAAAACCCTGAGAAAAGATAGATTTACCTCTTTGCCACTCCAAGCCTCCTCCGGTATGCCATTATCCAGAGGAACTGATGGTCCTCGATTAATCAAGAAAGCTGCAGTGTTAACTGCATCTGCCCAAAACATCTTCGGTAATCCACACTTCAACCTCATACATCTAGCACGCTCGTTCAAGGTTCTGTTCATACGTTCTGCAACTCCATTCTGTTGCGGGGTTCCTTTAACTGTCTTCTCCATGCGAATGCCATTTACTGCACAATACTCTTTGAACTCAGCAAGTTCGTATTCACCTCCATTGTCAGATCTCAGACACTTCACATTAAGACCAGTTTCGGTTTCTACCAATGCTCTCCACTTTTTGAAAACATCAAAAGCTTCAGATTTATGCTTAAGGAAATATACCCATAATTTCCTCGTGGCGTCATCAATAAAAGTCATGTAATATGATGACCCACCAAGAGATTTCACCGGGGCTGGTCCCCATAGATCACTATGCACCAACTCCAACTTCTGCTTCTTCAGGGTTCTGCCAACCTTCGAAAACCTGACCCTTTTCTGTTTTCCGAATACACAGTCCTCACACAAACCAATGTCAACTGTTTTAAGTCCCGGCAATTTACCTTTTGAACACAGATGTTTCAATCCCTTCTCACTCATGTGGCCAAGTCTGCAATGCCACAAATCTGCATCACTCTTTGCACCTGCAACAGCAAGACTTTCCTGATCGATGGTGGTCATATACAATGTACCCTTCTTCAATCCCCGAGCCAAAACCATGGCCCCTTTGGTTACCTTGTAAGCACCAGAACCAAAGGACACCTGATAACCGTCATCATCCAGCTGCCCTACAGAGATCAAATTTCTCTTTAAACCCGGAATATGTTTCACGCTACGCAACATCCACACAGATCCATTCACTGATTTAACCCGAACATCTCCCCTACCTACAATTTTGAGAGGTTCATCATCAGCAAGATAAACCGTACCAAAATCTCCGGAAATATAATTCTCCATTATATCACCATTAGGGCAAGCGTGATAGGATGCTCCAGAATCCAAAACCCAGGATTCTAATGGACTGCACACACTCAAGATTAATGCATCACTAATCTCATTAGATGCCGCGTTTGCTGAGTTTTCTTCCTTATTATCAGTGCTCGGAGCTTTACACTGGCGTCTGAGATGACCCATCTTATGACAGTTCCAACATTCAATGGAACTCATGTCCTTTTTTGGCCTGCTTTTATTTCTCGACTTTGATCTACCTCGATTCGACTTTCTTGTTTCTGATCTGCCTCTATTTTCTGTACTCAGAACTGATCCCGAAGAACTACCCGATTCTTTCCTGCGAATTTCTTCACTAATAACCAGGTCTCTCACTTCGTCAAACTTCAACTTTACCCTCCCCGCAGAAGCACTAACAGCTGTAACTGTCCCGCTCCAACTCTCCGGCAAAGAAGACAACAAAATTAGGGCTCTAACTTCGTCATCAAAATCAATTCCGACAGAGCTCAATTGTGATGTAATCAGATTGAACTCGTTCAGATGATCAGAAACTACAGAATTTTCTGTCATCTTCAGGTAAAACAGACGTCTCATCAGATGAACTTTGTTCGCCGCCGACGGCTTTTCGAACATGTCTGCTAAAACTTTTAGCACATCCTTCGTGGTTTTCTCTTTCGCCGTATGAAACGCCACGTTCCGCGATAGAGACAAGCGCACCGCACTCATCGCCTTCCTATCCAGCACAGCCCATTCCTCTTCCGGCATGTCATTCGGTTTGTCCTTCAGAGGTTTCCACAAATCTTTACCATACAGGTAATCCTCGATCTGCATCCTCCAGAACCCGTAATCCGAACCATCAAACTTTTCGATCGGTGATTTTCCCACATCCATCGTGATTACTCCCACTCAAACCTGAGCTCTTGATACCACTTGTTATGCAATAATCAGGATATTAAGAAACATGCACAAGAAAAGCGATAAAAAAGACACGGAATTTGGTAACCCTGTTCGTCAAAAAACTACGTCTGGGGGCGCTGCCAAGCCAGGATTTTCTCTACTAGTTTCTGATGAGTCTTACAATGAATCAATAGAATTACACATAGGTGGGCTATTTATAGTTTTACATAAACCCTGCAACTCCTAGGTATTTTAGGATTCTACTCCCAGGGTTTCCATATTAACTAGGTTTCCATATTAACTAGGATTCCTCTTCCTAGACTAACTGAATTCCTGTTTCCCAAACCAACTGGGTCTCCTCACTCCTAGGCAATTCAGACTTCACAACCCAACAATATTGTTAGAAAAATCAAGTGTGCAATTGTCCCACATTGGAAAAGAATGAGCAAAGTGAGTGGTTTATTAGTGGGAAGGATCCATAGACCTAATGCCTTAAGGTTTTGGGTCAAGATGTGGTGTCAAGCCCACTAATGTGTGTTCTCACTTTGGTCCATTGGGTTAAAATCTCCCTAATTGTGGGCTCCCCAGTCTTAACATATATTTTTCAATTAGTGTCAATTAGGATATGTTGAACTTAGATTATTTAAAATCCCATTAGACGACAAAATATATTGGTTATAAGTTCATATATTTGGATTCATTTCCTCACATGAAATGTACATGGTGTACATATAGGCTCGACTGAAGTTCGACTAATTCATGAAAACATTCTGCGACCGAAATAATAATGTGCATCTATCCCGCTTTAAAAATAAGGAAGTACTAGGAACTTTCCCACTATTTCGTACCTTAGTAGATATCTCTTCGTCAAAAGGATCAACTTCTTTTGTAGCGTATTAAGTGCGCTTTTTGGCTGTAGATCCTCAACTTATCCTCTATGTTATTTGCATGTTTTTGTTTGGGCATAATTTGACTATTTGGACATTGATCCTACCCATTTTAGCATATTATACTTGATATATATGTAATGTAAGAGATTTTCAAGATTTTGAATATAATTTTGTCGAGAGTATAGCCATCTGGAGTTTCTCTATATCTAAGAAACATAAGTTGTTTCTGAAAGTGGAATCAAACTCATTAAGAAATCCAAAAAACTAATGACACATTCATACCTTGAATGGTAAAGTTTTTTGCGAATTGCACCATAAATTGTATTAGCATACATAATGCACCCTTAAATTGTAATCTTTTTGCAAATTGCACCATAATACGAATTTGTAGGTGTTTTAAGGGGTATTTTTGACATTTAAATTTTCAACAATTTTATGAAAAATATCGTGAGACCTAAAATCAAAAAAGAAAAAAATAATTGCGAATGAATCTTATTTCTAGGCTTTATCTATACATAGGACAAGCAGCAATGTTCAAAAGTCGAGAATCTGTTCCATGAGATTCTCCAAACAAACAATCATAGAAGAACTAGTTTTTCCGACGATTTCTAGGCTTTATCTACACATAGGACAAGCAACATAGCTTTTCGTCGGGAGATATTTAAATGTGTATTTTATGTTTGGATCTTACAAAATAGTACAACAATTCAATGAATATTCTAAAAGTCCACGTTGCAATTGCTCAGGTTTGATATCTAGATGAACTAGTTGGCCTTGAAACTCCTCATAGAAGAACGACACATCGTTATTAAGAGAGAAGCTCAGAAATTAAACCATTGTTTTAATTTGCAAACTCTAAAATTACCTATTATTTCATTTGTGTATATTAAAGAAAGCATATTAATTTAATAAAAAAGGGGAATTGTTTTTGTGTCATCTCTTAATTCATGGAGCATAAATCAAATATGTTCTGGAAGAAGGAATCGAGACTGAAAATGGAGTCCCAATGGTGCCTGGAAACTGCCGGAGAGCAAGATGAACAAAACTTTTTATTTTTTTGGGATTCAATCGCCCAGTTTTATTTTTTCCTATTAATTTGAGGTGTATTTTTTTAATCTAATGGTAAAAACCTTTTTGTTTAATTGTCAAAGAAAAAAAAGAAGTATTTGTAAAAGTAAATTTGTTAATTTGAAATGGCAGAGATACCCTTGAACACCTACAAGGTGTTGGAAAAAAAATTAGAATTCGAATGTTCATTCTGCATGCTAATACAATTTACGGTGCAATCCACAAATGCCTTAATTACAATTTAAGGCATGAATATGCCATTAGCGCAATCATAAAATCATTGCATAAACCCATTTTATTACTGTTTAGTTTTGGAAACACGGTAATAAATGATTTATCATAGCAAAAACTGGTAATATAAAAACAATAAGTGACATTAAACCAACTTATAAAGGAAGGCCTGGTCAATACATTGAAAGACATGCTTTCTTTTGAAAGTAAAATGACAATCTTCATAGTCAAATTCGTGTGTGGAGGAGGTTTCTTCTGTTACCGGATCTAGGTGCTGCCACCGCTACATCTACTACTACTCGTCTCCTATGCCTATTAATCTAATTTTTCACCGTTCTTTTATTATTTTTGATCAGCCAACATATATGGTCAGCTTCTTCTTTAGTATAGTGCCGGAACAGTTTCCAGTTTTCACTCTTCAATAGTTCTCAAGGCTTTAGATTGTTTTCACTTTATTCTTGTTCTTTGCATTCTGAGCTCTTCCTCCATTATTCACCATCCTGGATACTTGTGAAGGACTCGGAGAAGTCAATGAGTTTGACCTCGTGATTGATGTGTATCTTCAGATTGGTACCTGAAAAGACTGTGGGTACTTGGTTGAGAGCTAGTTGGTTCCTTCTTGTTGCAGTAGCTGGTGCAAAGGTACCTGCATGGCTGGTTGAATGTTGATAATTGCATGTTTGCGGTGGTTGTGGGCGTGCGAGCGAAGCTGGAATGCTTACCCCATCGTTCTGCTGGGGTAGATTGTCATTTTTAGGAACTACGTAAGATGTAGGAAGCTCCATCTCTGTTCTCCAGTGAAAATTGCGAAAATATTCACATGCAGCACATACCATGGCTTCTGGGGTGCCATTTGGGCAATTGTGCACAAACTGACCACAACCATGATTCATTTGCAAAATTGAAATGACACAACACACTTAGTAAATATATAATCATCATGCGTTGACTGTATTTACAATGTGATAAGCAATATTGTTGCACATAATATGACAAAAGAACGAGAAAAACAAAGTTATATTTGAATCTTGAAAAAGTAACTATTTTTATTTTTTTTATATACGCTCGTTTGAATTCTGTCAGTGTCAATATTAATTCTTACATAAATCAAAGAGGGCTTTTATAAGAATGATATAAATCATGTTTTTGTTAGGACCGCAAGTCCGACACGTTTCAAACTCGATTGAACAGTCAGGACTGCCAGGTCCAACTAGATTTTATTTCCTTGTTTGCAAAATTATTTTAAAGGAAAATTCGGTTTTATTTACTTTGATTTATTCACTTAATTATTCGCTCTGAATTATATGGTATTTATCTTGTTTTAGACGAGTGAATATTTAGGTAAGTTTGTAAAGATTTAACATGATCTTATAGTATCTTATCTTATGGAAAGTTAATCTTTATCAAACTCTTTATTATATCCTTTAGTAATCTATTCCTTGTGGAGTTGTTCTTTGTCTTTGGTGTGCAAGAAATGCAAAGATCATGAAGATCTTATCAAACAGAAACAAAGACTTATCAAAAGGAAGAATCGCCTTATCATGGAAAGATTCGGATATATTTGGAAAGATCCTGTCTCGACTTGATATGGAGACTGGCTGAGATTCAAGGAGATCTTTCAGGAGAGCTATCCTATAAATAGTAGAAATCCTAGAAATCAATGTAGAACACTCGTGTAACAAAATATACATCTTTAGGTGTTCTCTTTTATTTTGATTTCTTAGTTTTCGCCCTCTTTAGTTACATCAAGAACGTGAGAAGCCGACGAGAGTTGAAGGGAGTTCAACGGGAAAGGATTGCGCCAGTTAGAGGGATCTATACGTACGTGCAGTTCGCTTGGAAGCTTTCTCATAAAAAGATCGATAAAGGAGTTTTGATCTTACGGGTCAAACGAAGTAGACACGAAAAAGGTTCCGGTGGTATCAACATTTGAGGGATTCGGTGTTAGAGTAAAACCAGTTGGTGTAATAACTTTTGTCCGTTGAAAGAAGTTTGATTCAGGAGAAAGCCTCGTGGATGTAGGACATAGTCCGAACAACGTTAAAATCTGATGTCTTACTTTACTGTCTTTTATACCTGTCTTACTTATCTGTCTAGACTAGGTATCGCAACTACTGCTTAAAACGTAATGTATTAGACCTAAAGGTCTATCAATTGGCATCAAGAGCCTATCACCTACTTACATTGGTGAGATTCTGGTTTTATTTAGATCTTGCAGATTTGATGGCACAAAACGTTGAGGGATCATCATCATCAAAGCCGCCGCTCTTAAATGAATTCAACTATTCATACTGGAAGGTCCGCATGACAGCTTTCATCAAAAGGGAAAATCAGAAAGCGTGGAAAAGCATTCTCAAAGGATGGACTCCACCACTAGATAAAGATGGAAAGCCGAAGCTGGAGCTCGACTGATCTGACGCAGAAGGTCTCAACGCGAGCTACAACTCCATTGCAATCAATGCAATTTTAAATGGAGTAGACCTAAATCAGTTCAAACTGATCTCAAAGTGTGAATCGGCCAAAGATGCATGGAACGCCCTCCGCGTTGCCCATGAAGGTACCCCATCCGTGAAAAGATCCAAAAGACAAATCCTTGGTACACGGTTTGAGGAACTCAAAATGGAGGATCATGAAACAATTTCTCAATACAATGCCAATCTTAGAGACATTGCAAATGAAGCCTTCCTCCTCGGTGATGAGTACAGTGAGTCCAAACTTGTTCAGAAAACTCTTCGCACTTTACCCTCAAGATTCGATATGAAAATTGAGGCGATTGAAGAAGCAAGACACGTGGAGAACTTGTCACTCGAAAAGCTCATGGGTGCCCTCTCAACTTTCGAGTTGAAAAAGAATTTGAATGGAGTCACTTCAAAAGGTGTTGCACTTAAAGCTGAAATCAAAGACAAACCTCAAAGTGACGATAAGGACGAGTTCGAGAAATCTATCGCGTTTCTCTCCAAAGGACTCCGAAAGTTTTCCAAGTGGAAAAACAAAGGTACGAACACTTTCCCTTCTAACTCTGATAATTCATTAAAGTCTTCCGCTGCTAATGATCTTAGCTACAAAAGAAGAGGAAAAGGTGTTCAACGCAGGGAATGCCAAGGCTATGGTCACATTCAAACTGACTGTGCAAATCTTCTCCCGAAGAATAAAGACAAAGCCATGGTGTGCACCTGGAGTGATGGAGAGTCATCTGAAAGTGAAGATGAGGCAGGAGAAAAAGCAAACATTGCACTCTCCTCTGTCATTCAACCCGACTCATCACCTGTCGCGACTGACCAGGACGACTCCGAAACTGCTTCTGAGATTAAAACGATAACATCTATATGCAGTGATGACGAGTTAGATTGTTGTATTGATGAACCTGAAGAAAGAACATTTTTTGCATTTTCTTCTATTTTTGATCATGACTTACCACCTGTCTTGACAACTCAAGAAAACAACGATGATGCTCAGGACGATAAAGTGTTTTTGCCAAACATGTCAATTGGGGGAGATTGTTAGGACCGCAAGTCCGACCCGTTTCAAACTCGATTGAACAGTCTGGACTGCCAGGTCCAACTAGATTTTATTTCCTTGTTTGCAAAATTATTTTAAAGGAAAATTCGGTTTTATTTACTTTGATTTATTCACTTCATTATTCGCTCTGAATTATATGGTATTTATCTTGTTTTAGACGAGTGAATATTTAGGTAAGTTTGTAAAGATTTAACTTGATCTTATAGTATCTTATCTTATGGAAAGTTAATCTTTATCAAACTCTTTATTATATCCTTTAGTAATCTATTCCTTGTGGAGTTCTTCTTTGTCTTTGGTGTGCAGGAAATGCGAAGATCATGAAGATCTTATCAAACGGAAACAAAGACTTATCAAAAGGAAGAATCGCCTTATCATGGAAAGATTCGGATATATGTGGAAAGATCCTGTCTCGACTGGATATGGAGACTGGCCGAGATTCAAGGAGATCTTTCAGGAGAGCTATCCCATAAATAGTAGAAATCCTAGGAATCAATGTAGAACACTCGTGTAACAAAATATACATCTTTAGGTGTTCTCTTTTATTTTGATTTCTTAGTTTTCGCCCTCTTGAGTTACATCAAGAACGTGAGAAGCCGACGAGAGTTGAAGGGAGTTCAACGGGAAAGGATTGCGCCAGTTAGAGGGATCTATACGTACGTGCAGTTCGCTTGGAAGATTTCTCATAAAAAGATCGATACGAGAGTTTTGATCTTACGGGTCAAACGGAGTAAACGCGAAAAAGGTTCTGGTGGTATCAACATTTGAGGGATTCGGTGTTAGAGTAAAACCAGTTGGTGTAATAACTTTTGTCCGTTGAAAGAAGTTTGATTCAGGCGAAAGTCTCGTGGATGTAGGACATAGTCCGAACCACGTTAAAATCTGCTGTCTTACTTTACTGTCTTTTATACCTGTCTTACTTATCTGTCTAGACTAGGTATCGCAACTACTGCTTAAAACGTAAAGTATTAGACCTAAAGATCTATCAGTGTTCATTGGTCAGGCTGGCACAACTATAGTTTTGGAAAAGAAAACAAAATTATAGGGTGTACATAAACATGGCAGTTACGTAAATGTAAAGGCAACGCATTTATGGCTAAAAAAAGGTAGACTTTTACTTGCCGAACCAAATTTTATGCTTTTTGCTTAAACATTGAATGATTGATTTTCATCTTAAATCTAATTATGACTCCTGTTTGTTTGCAAGTCTATTGTTTCCGTAGGGCATGTAATCTGAAATTTGGCGAGTGCCTCAGGTAGCAGGTGATGGGTATCCAGCAAGGTGAACAATCGAGGAAGGATTCAGATTCCAGACAACTCAAAAAACAAAAGAACAATCCGAGTCCTTGAGAACAATTGCAGAGAGAAACAACTGGAAGATTGATACGAATAGCCCATGACCAGCACTCTCAACTACAAGGCCCAGACGCATTATTCATCCGCCAGGTTGGGCCACAGATTATGTCTGAGCCCGTGTGTGAAGCCCAGTCGAAGTCCCCAATTTTATTATGTTTATTTCAGTTAATTATTTAATTTAAGTATTTAACTTTTCAGCTGATAAGTTTCTTTTTGTACCGTTAGTGAAGATAGCTTCTAGTCAGATTTTGTTTCCTAAATAGTAGGATTAACGTTGCACAACTTTAGGGAATATTTGTTCAGCATTTATCCTTTAAAAAGGGATTGTACGAGCATTATTGAATTAAGCAATAACAATATTTTAATTTCTTATTTTATTCTAAACTTCTCATCACTATTCTTGGAGTTTTTCCTCACTCGAAGTAGGAATTAAGATATCACAAGTGTATCATTGGTGCTTTCATAGAGAGTTTAATCATGACTCGCACAGCTCAAAATCTTTTACCAAGCGATGAAACTCAAAATCCAATGCTCGAAATAATCCGACAATTGCAAGCCGGGCTTGAAGAAGTCAAGCAAGAAAACCGGCAACTGGCGGAGGCAAATCGGCAACAAGCCGAAGCAAACCGGCAGCAAACCAAAGCGAGTCGCCAACAATCCGAGTTGTTTGCGAAGTTCATTGATGATATGAGAATGAACAATCAACGAGCTAATGAACCTGCACCATCTCACGGCGCCTCCTCATCCCATCAAATTCCACCGCCACCGCCACCACTTCCCGGACAACCATATCATATGGACAGCCTGGCAATGCCTACTCAATTCACGAATCCTCAATATTTTAATCCTATGTTTCAACTTCCCCGTACTACTAGATTAGAACTTCCGCCTTTTGACGGATCTAATCCACTAGATTGGATATTTCAGGCTGAGCAATATTTTACTCTTCATCAAATACCCCCTGAACATCGATTACCACTAATATCTTTTCATATGCAGGGCAAGGCGCTAAGCTGGTACAAGTGGATGCACAACTATTTTCAGCTTCACACATTGGAAGGATTCGTACGTGACCTATCAATACGGTTTGGACCCTCTTCTTATGAAAATCACCAAGCTACGTTATTCAAACTACGACAGAAGGGAACGGTAAGTGATTTTCAAGAACAATTCGAACAAATATGTAATTGTGTCACAGGGTTGAATGCAGAAGCAATTCTGAATTGCTTCATATCGGGCTTAAAATCGGAGATTCAAAATGAATTATCACTATACAAACCTACCACAATCTCCGAAGCAATATCACAAGCAAAGCTGGTGGAATCTAAACTCCGGGATTCTCGACCCAAGATCAGTTATCCTAGAATGGGCTCAACCGCAAACCCAACACCATTACTCTAGAATCCAACCTTGGCGTTACCAGGTCCACGTAACACCCCACTCCCAGTACGCAGGTTGAATCAAGCTGAAATGCAAGCTAGACGTGCAAAAGGGCTATGCTTTAACTGTGACGGAAAATTTACTATGGGTCACAAATGCAAAGGGGCAAAATTCCTGACGTTACTAGCCAATGAGGAAGACGAACAGATGACTACTCTTTTTGAGGCAGAAATCGACGATGAAAATTTGCCGATACCAGAATTAACACCGGCTAACTCGCGGCCGAATGACACCGGGGCCGAATTTCATTTGTCCATGGCAGCCTACGCAGGATTAAAAAACCCAGGAACCTTGCGAGTCACAGATGAGCTTAAAGGTAAAAACATATCCATTTTAATTGACTCGGGTAGTACACATAATATTTTGCAGCCCAGGATTGCCAAACAAATGAAAGTGACGATTATTGCTCGACCCAAAATTTCGGTCATGGTGGGCAACGGTGACCGCATCTCATGCACAGGGGAATGCCATGATATCCAAGTTAAGGTACAACAGATTGAGTTTTTTATACCTCTTTTAATTTTGCCTATATAGGGGGCCGACTTGGTTCTAGGGGTACAATGGCTACAAGAATTGGGGCCCGTGTTGGCTAATTTTGCCGAACCCAGCATGAAATTTAAACATCAAGGTTAATTGGTTATCTTACGAGGAGAACCACGTCTAACGGAAATCCAGGCGCACGGTTTACAGAAATTATTAAAGAAAGGGTCAATTTTTTCATTACATTCTGTCTATTATGCCGAAACTATTGCTTTTGATGCAGAAGAACCAGAGGTATACGAGAGCACGACCCCGGAATTAGCAAAACTCTTAAAAGAGTTTGAGGCAATTTTTTCCACGCCAGTCAAATTACCGCCAAACAGGGTACATGATCATCATATACATTTAACTCCGGATTCAAAACCGGTTAATGTAAGACCTTATAGATACCCTCATTATCAAAAAGAAGTTATGACTGAAATGATTTCTGATATGTTAAAGGAAGGAATAATTAGACACAGTAGTAGCCCATATTCATCTCCTGTTTTACTTGTGCGAAAAAAAGATGGAACATGGCGTTTTTGTGTAGATTATAGGGCACTAAATGCTATAACTGTCAAAGATCGATTCCCAATTCCGACAGTAGATGAATTACTTGATGAATTACATGGAGCAAAATTTTTTTACTAAATTAGACTTGAGGTCCTGTTATCATCAAATCAGAGTATCCAAAGAAGATATTCACAAAACAGCTTTTAGAACTTGCGATGGACATTATGAATTTTTAGTAATGCCATTTGGCCTAACTAATGCACCATCTACTTTCCAGGCAGCAACGAATGACTTGTTTAGAACTTATTTGCGAAAATTTGTCCTTGTGTTTTTTGATGACATTCTAATTTATAGTCATGATTGGGCTGAACACTCCGATCATTTACGAATAGTTTTTGATCTGCTTCGTTCTAACAATTATTTTGCAAAACTAAGTAAATGTGTTTTTGCTTCACCTACTGTTCACTACTTGGACACATTATATCTGAGACAGGTGTTCGAGTAGATCCTTACAAGGTTCAAGCCATTAGTGATTGGCCAAAACCCACCAACGTCTCTGAACTACGAGGGTTTCTCGGTCTCACTGGTTACTACAGACGCTTTGTGCGTCACTATGCTACTCATGTCGCTCCACTCACAGATCTATTAAAAGCAAATATGTTCAAATGGGATACAAAGACACAATTAGCTTTTGAAAAATTAAAGGCATTCCTAATTGCCACCCCGGTATTGGTTTTACCTAATTTTTCATTACCTTTTGATCTAACCACTGATGCTTCTTCACTTGCCGCAGGTGCTGTACTATCCCAACTTGACCATCCAATTGCTTTTTTTAGTCGAAAAATGTCACCACGAATGCAAAACAAATCTGCATAAAATAA
The DNA here is from genome assembly GCA_946800315.1 of Misopates orontium. Lineage (NCBI taxonomy): Eukaryota > Viridiplantae > Streptophyta > Magnoliopsida > Lamiales > Plantaginaceae > Misopates > Misopates orontium. The sequence continues at coordinate 11,345,994 of OX326951.1, forward strand.
AGAAGAATTATTTGCGGTGGTTGAAGCTGTTAAAAAATTGAGACATTATTTACTTGGGCGAAAATTTGTAATACATACGGATCAACAAAGTCTTAAACATATCTTGACTCAAACGATCCATACCCCTGAACAACAAAAAATGGATTTCTAAATTAATAGGGTATCATTATGAAGTTCATTATAAACCAGGACGAGAAAATAAAGTTGTAGATGCTTTGTCTAGAACAAATATACCTGAATTGCAGGTAATCTCTGTCATACAGTCTCCTTGGATGCAGCAACTCAAGGATTATTTTGCCACTAACACAGAAGGACTGCAATTTGTTAACAACATCAAATTAGGCAATGGCACAACCGAATACAACATCAAGGAAGGCTTAGTCTACTACAAAGACAGGCTGTACATACCTGATATTCATACCGTTCGTGTCCAACTGCTCCAAGAATTCCATAGTTCACCAGCTGGTGGGCATTCAGATGTTAAAGCCACTCTTGCCCGACTGACCGCCACCGTGTTTTGGCCTGGAATCACCACAGATGTGCACAATTATATCAAACAATGCCAAACATGTCAACAGGTAAAATATCTTACAGGAAAACCTTTTGGTCTACTCACACCTTTGCCAATTCCACAGGATACTTGGGAGGATATTACTATGGATTTCATTACACATCTCCCAACTTCAAACGGCAAATGAACTATATGGGTTCTAGTGGATTGTTTAACCAAATTTGCCAGGTTCTTTGCTCTCCCACCCCGTTTCAATGCTGCTTATTTGGCTAACATCTTTGTTACAGAAATTTACAGTGTATTTGGGCTTCCTAGATCGATCTTTCCGATCGAGATCCTATTTTCTTAAGCCACTTTTGGCAAGAATTGTTTAAGCAGGTAGGCACCACTTTAAAGTTCAGCAGCGCCTATCATCCACAAACGGACGGACAAAGCGAGGTCATAAACCGAACACTAGAAAGCTACCTACGTTGTTTCGCAGCAGATGAACAACAGAAATGGTCACGGTTTCTGCCCCTCGCTCAATTTTGGTACAACTCTACACAACACTCAACAACAGGCATGACACCGTTTCAAGCTCTTTTCGGCCGAATTCCCAAACCAATTCCTCTATACTCGTCGGGAAACTCTACAACAGAAATGGTGGATTCAACTCTATCGACTCATACTCAAGTTTTGGCACAACTAAAAGCTCAAATGCAGAAAACGCAGAAACGAATGTGTACACAAGCAGACAAACATAGACAGGATCGAGTTTTTGCCAAAGGAGAATATGTGTGGGTTAAGCTCAAAACGTACCGCCAATTATCCGTGAAGAGGAGGCCCGATAATAAGCTCCGCCGTCGATACTTCGGCCCGTTTTGTGTTCGCCGGCGAACTGGAAAAGTTGCATACGATCTCGAACTACCGGAACAGAGCCGCATCCACAGCGTCTTTCACGTCTCACTGCTCCATCCATTCCACGGTGACCCGCCAACCGCTGTACCGCCGCTACCACCGATCAATAACGAAGGGGAGGTTGTTCTCGAACCGGCCGAAATCTTGGATACGCGAGAAATTGAACAAAACGGTGAACTCCTACGCCAATTTCTCGTCAAGTGGAGGGGATCGGGTCCGGAAAATGCTACGTGGGAGTCACAAGCGCCAGTAATTCGCTCTTCCGATCAAGCAGACGTCGTCAAAGCTACGCAAGATATTTCTGGAACCCTTGTTCCAATGGGCCTGGAGGACCAGGCCAAATCTCAAGGGCTGGGGAATGATACGAATAGCCCAAGCCCAGCACTCTCAACTACAAGGCCCAGACGCATTATTCATCCGCCAGATTGGGCCACAGATTATGTCTGAGCCCGTGTGTGAAGCCCAGTCGAAGTCCCCAACTTTATTATGTTTATTTCAGTTAATTATTTAATTTAAGTATTTAATTTTTCAGCTGATAAGTTTCTTTTTGTACCGTTAGTGAAGATAGCTTCTAGTCAGATTTTGTTTCCTAAATAATAGGATTAACGTTGCACAACTTTAGGGAATATTTGTTCAGCATTTATCCTTTAAAAAGGGATTGTACGAGCATTATTGAATTAAGCAATAACAATATTTTAATTTCTTATTTTATTCTAAACTTCTCATCACCATTCTTGGAGTTTTTCCTCACTCGAAATAGGAATTAAGATGTCACAAGTGTATCAAAGATGATCCGTCACTATGCCAAAGAAGAAGTTAACCGAATATTGGATTAATGGGCATAGAAAGTGACTAGCAGCAAGAGAGGCAGCACTTTTGGCAGCAGATCCAACTGTGGTGACGGTGGCAACAAGAACAACGAGTTTGACCATGAAGATAGTGAATAATGATTTCCTGTTTACTTTCTAAAAGAAAAAGCATGCAATTATAATCTATTTGGCTCAAACAAAATCATGCAAACAACATAGAGGATAAGTTGAGCATCGACAATAAAAAAATGCACACTTATTGCGCTGCAAAAGAAGTTGATCCTTTTGACGAAGAGACATCTACTTATGTAAAAAATAGTGATAAAGTTCCTGGCACTTCCCTATTGTCGGAAGCGGGATAGATGAACATTCTAATTTAAGCTGCAGACAGTTTCAAAAATTAATCCATCTTCGGTTATGGGCTCAGCTCAGGTGGGCCGCCCAATTCGTGTTAAGAAGACTCCGGGTTGGGCTCGGGATTATGTTATGTAATTAGCCAGTTTAAGTAATTATATAATTAGAATGTATTTCAGTATTTTATATGTAATTGTGTAACTATCTGTAATTCAGTTTAGTAGAAGTTATTAGGAAGTTAATTAAGTAGTGGGCTGGAAGTTATTCCGTAGCTCTATATGTAAGTTTCAAACTCTATTCTGCAGATTAAGAAGAAATATTGCAGTATTTTATATTTTTCCCTTTTTCTCTAACCTCAATTATTCTGGAGTTTTGTAGTTCTTTCTCCTAAAAGAGCTAATTTAAATTGTGTTCTCAACATTTTGGTGCTTTCATTATGCCTAACAAACGTTCTCAAACGAAAGAATTTGAGGAGTCGAATTTGGCAGATTTTGTTCGTAATCTCGAGCATCGTTTCGATGCTCATGAAAATAAGATGGAAGCCGTGATGCACATGATGGCGGAATTGAAGTTGCAGTCGGATCGGCACGCAGCAGCAACTGCTTCATCCCCGTCTTCACATGTTCTTGATTTTCATGTGGGTAGTACTTCGGTACCTATCCCAAATCCGGTTTTTCCTACAAATGTTCCCCAAGAAGTTTTTAAACCGCCAAAAATTTTGTTGGCTGCATTTGATGGATCGGAGCCATTGGAATGGATTTTTAAAGCGAATCGGTTTTTCACTCATTTTAAGGTACCGATGGATCAGCGGGTGCATTATAGTTCGTTTTATGTGCAGGGACGCGCTTTGAGTTGGTACAAGTGGATGCATAGTAATAAACAGTTTGGCGATTGACATATGTTTAAACGGGATTTGTCGTTGCGTTTTGCGTTTAAACTGCGCCAACAGGGTTCTGTGGAGGATTACCAAAATCAATTTGAGGTAATTAATAATTGCATTACAGATCTGTCCGCAGCAGCAATTATGAATTGTTTTATCTCAGGTTTGAAACTGAAAATTCAAAGTGAGTTGGCGATTCAGCGTCCGCATAATATTGCAAAAGCTATTAACTTGGCAAAGTTAATAGAGGATAAATTTTGGGCTACTCGTACCCGTTCCTATCCGGTTCATTTTGAACCGTCTACTCAGGCGCCACTTTTGCCTACTCCTCCACTGGCGTTACCAGCTCCGCAGCCGCCTAATTCACTGCCTATTAGACGGTTAACACATGCTGAAATGCAGTTGAGACGATCTAAGGTTTGGTGCTTTAACTGTGACGAGAAATTTACCCCCGGTCATAAATGCAAGTCTCCACAGTTTTTAGCATTATTAATTGATGAGCATTTATCTGATTCACCTCAAGAGGAGTCAGATTCGGGTGAGGAGTTTCATCCACCGATTTCTCAAGTGATTGATGGTGAGAACGTACCTGAAATGTGTGCCTTGGCCGCTTTGTTTGGTAAGTCAGCCTCGAAAACATTTCGCTTTACAGGTACTGTTCAAGGTAAACAAATTTCGGTTTTGGTGGATTCTTCTAGTATTTGAATATTGTACAGCCCCGAGTTGTGGAGTTTTTTAAATTACCTATTTTAGTCGTTCCTGAATTTGGTGTTGTAGTTGGGAATGGTGATAAACTAACATGTGTTGGGAAATGTGCTGATGTTTTACTGAAATTACAGGATCAAGAGTTCGTTGTGTCGTTTCTTGTTTTACCTATTCAGGGAGCAGATATGGTGTTAGGTGTGCAGTGGCTGGAGACATTAGGCCATGTCTTGGCTCATTTTAAGGTGCCTTGTATTCCTTTAATTATTTTGGTCATGGATTTACTTTAACTAGGGAATCACGAATTTTACATTCCACACCTAGCCAAATTCAGAAATTGTTACACACTGACTCCATAGCTTCACTTTATACTTTTAACTTTTATACCAAATCAGCCCCCTATTGCCCTACCCGTATCTACAACAGAAACCCAGCCAACCGAAATTACCCAACTTTTACAAGAATTTGATTCTATTTTCCAGACTCCTACCACTTTACCACCATCCCGACCTCATGACCATCACATTCACTTACTGCCAAACTCTAACCCTGTCAATGTTAAACCTTATCGCTATCCCCATTTTCAGAAAAATATTATGAGTGAATTAATACAGGAAGTGTTGGGTGACGCTAAAATACAGCCAAGTACAAGTCCTTTTTCATCTCCAGTTTTATTGGTGGGAAAAAAAGGACAGAACTTGGAGGTTTTGTGCAGATTATCGCGCTCTAAATTCTTTTACTATCAAAGATCGTTTTCCAATTCCGACGGTTGATGAGCTTTTAGATGAACTTCATGGTGCAGTAATTTTTTTAAAGTTGGATTTACGTGCAGGATATCATCAGATTAGGGTGGCTCCGGAAGATGTGCATAAGACTGCTTTCAGGACTTATGACGGTCACTATGAGTTCCTAGTTATGCCTTTTGGGCTGTCTAATGCACCTTCCACTTTTCAGGCGGTAATGAATGATATGTTTCGTGGCAAGTTAAGACGTTTTGTTTTGGTGTTTTTTGATGATATCTTGGTCTATAGTTCCAGTTTGGCTGATCATGTTATCCATTTACGTTAGGTTTTTGTTAAACTACGTGATAATCAGTTTTATGCCAAATTAAGCAAATGTGTGTTTGCAGTGCCGGTTGTGTAGTACTTAGGCCACATCATCTCCTTTGAGGGAGTACAAGTTGATCCAGATAAGGTAAAGGTCATATTGGATTGTCCAATACCTACATCTTTCACGGGCCTCCAGGGCTTTCTGGGCCTAACCGGTTACTATAGGCGTTTTGTCTGCCAGAATGACGCTCTCACCTCACCTCTCACTGATTTATTGAAGTTACAGGAGTTTACATGGTCTGTACAAGCTCAACAGGCGTACAAAAAATTAAAAATTACAATGACTACCTTTATGGTGTTGATTCTGCCTGATTTTTCGTTGCCTTTTGAACTCACAACTGACGCTTCAGCTTTGGCTATAGGAGTTGTCCTTTCTCAGAATGATCATCTAATAGCTTTCTTCAGCAGAAAGTTGACTGGTCGCATGCAATCTGCTGCAGAATACAATTAGGAGTTATACGCAGTTAGTGAAGCCGTCAAAAAGTTCAGACACTATTTAATTGGGAGACGCTTTAATATATTTACAGACCAAAGGAGTTTAAAACATATCTTATCTCATGCTATCCATACTCCAGACCTATCAAAGTGGATTACGAAATTGATGGGGTACGACTATTCGGTGGTATACAAACCTGGACGTGAGAATAAGGTTGCGGATGCCCTGTCCCGTGTTAGATCTGCTTGAATTTGCAGCTTTTTGTGCTCTGGTAGTGGCTTGGCTGGAACCGATTCATGCATTTTCATCTACCCCTGCAGGTTTGCAATTTATACAGACTGTTAGTGGTGATCCCAACTATCATGTGGTTGATAATCTGATTTTTTATAAGGACCGAATTTTCATACCTGATATTGATGCTTTGAGACAGCAACTTCTTGAGGAACATCATTCCAGTTCTGTGGGGGGCCATTCTGGTACTAAAGGGACGTTGGCTCGACTGTCCGCTTCTTTGTTTTGGCCTCGCATGACAGAAGATGTGAAGTTATTTGTTAGAAACTGTGCAACTTGTCAACAAAACAAACATTTAACAGGCAAGCCTATGGGGATGTTAACTCCTTTATCAATACCACAAAACGTTTGGGAAGATATTTCAACGGATTTCATCACACATTTGCCATTATCAAGAGGTAAGAGTACTATTTGGGTTGTGGTTGACAGGCTCACTAAGTTTGCACATTTCATTGCATTACCAGCTAATTTCACGGCTCCATATCTAGCTTCAGTTTTCATAGATGATTTGTACAGTTTGCACGGGTTGCCTAAACCTATTGTCTCGGATCGGGATTCCTTATTTGCGAGTCATTTTTGGAAAGCTCTTTTCAAGATTTTGGGAATCAAATTGTGCTACAGCAGTGCATATCATCCTGAGACGGATGGACAGACTGAGGTAGTAAATCGATCTTTGGAATGCTATTTGCGGTGTTTTACTTCAGATAATCCGAAATAGTGGATCCAATTTTTACCTCTTGCACAATTCTGGTTTAATACTACTGTACACTCTACCACAAAAATGACTCCCTATGAAGCAATGTTTGGGCGAAAACCACAGATCATTTCAGTATATACATCAGGTGATAGTTCTAATGCTTCAATTGATGCTACTCTTACAAATCGTAGTGCTATTATCACAGAATTGCAGGCAAATATGCACAAAGCTCAACAAAGAATGAAACATCAAGCAGATAAAAAACGACTCGATCATGCTTTTTTAGTCAAAGATCTAGTGTACGTTAAAGCTTAAAACGTATCGTCAAATGTCGCTAAAAAAAAACGGTTTCCATAAGCTGGCTCGCCGGTTCTACGGTCCGTTTCGAGTGCTCCGCCGCATCGGTTCTACAGCTTATCACTTGGATCTACCAGCTGGAAGTCGGATTCATCCGGTTTTTCACATCTCTTTGCTTCGTCCTTGTTTTGGCGGTGAGAGTGTGGACTCCGTTCCGTTGCCTGAGGCGGATGATGACGGCGCTGCACATGAAGGAGAATGGGTTGCTACATCTGATTTGGCAAATTTATATGGGTCAGGGAATGGCCGCGATGAGACTAGCAGTGTTGCCCTAGCTATGGACGGTTCAGATCAGTCGGGTCAGCATTTGGGCCTGAGAGACCAGGTCGAAACTCAGAAGGGGGAAATGTTATGGGCTCAGCTCAGGTGGGTCGCCCAATTCGTGTTAAGAAGACTCCGGGTTGGGCTCGGGATTATGCTATGTAATTAGCCAGTTTAAGTAATTATATAATTAGAATGTATTTCAGTATTTTATAAGTAATTGTGTAATTATCAGTAATTCAGTTTAGTAGAAGTTAGTAGGAAGTTAATTAAGTAGTGGGCTGGAAGTTATTCCGTAGCTCTATATGTAAGTTTCAAACCCTATTCTGCTGATTAAGAAGTAAAATTGCAGTATTTTATATTTTGTTTGTGTTGTTTCGTTTCAAATATATTAATAGTATTCGCAAATTTTAATATACATTTAAAATAAACTAACATTACTCTTGAAGAAGTTATAAAGGATTTTTTTAAAATCAAAAAAATAAAACATAAGTTAGTTTTAAGAAAAAATATAAACTTAATATGAGTGTTATTAAAAAATTTAAGTTTTAAAGAATAATAACAGTTTTTACATTGTTAAATATGATGAGTAAGCAAATTAAGAATAAATTTTTTCTGGAAAACTAAATGCATGCCAATCACATGGAAAAGAGAGGAATATTTTATTTTCCATGCAAGTTTTCCTGAAAATCCTCATTTTCCAATTTTGTTTTCCTTTTCCTTCATCTTCCGTGGAACCAATTGAAGCCTAATTGAAAACTGTGGAAGATATTGCCTGGTGCAGAAAAGGGAAGGAGGAAAATTAATACTTGTGCTTAAATTCCCAAAAGCACATTCAAAAAAAAAAAAAAAAAAATTATTTAGTCCATCCATTTACAAAAGGAGATTCATTGGCAAAATTTGAAATGACACAACCCACTTAATAAATACGTACTCATCATGTTTTGACTATATTTACAAAGCGATAAGCAAAATTGTTGCACATAATAGGAGAAAAGAACTAGAAACACCAAGTTCTATTTTGAATCTTGAAGAAGCATATAAAAAAAAAATTATATAAGCTCATTTGAATTCTGTAAATTTTAATTCTAATAATCAAACCTGTAATGCAAATAGAGGGTTTGGATAAGAATGATATAATACGTGTTTTGTTTTAATTTTTCCGGCACAACTCTAGTATTGGAAAAGAAAACAAAATTATAGCGTGTCCATACACATGGCATGGCAGTTATGTCAATGTAAAGTCAAGGCATTTATGGCCAAAAAAAAAAAAGTTGGCGATATTGCCAAAGCAAATAATATTTTTTCGAGAGCAATATTATTAAATTGTCCAAATTGCCCTCACCTAAAGATTTGTCAAACTTCTTATTTTTAAAATTAACTTTTATTTCTCTATAATTATGCAAGAATCTTTAGTTAAATCAAAAGCACCTCCTTATATCTTGTTTAATAATTACTCGTTTCCTTATAGCTGTTGCTATATCTTAATTGCTTTACGTGATAGAAGCAACTCATCCGTAGTATATCAATATTAATGTAATTTATTTTATTTTCCTTGTATCTAATTCAAGTTGGTGTTTGTTTGGTCTTTAAATTTACAATTCGTAGCTTTATTTTGCGGATTATCATTTGGAGTTAAAACTTTATCGTATGTACATTATTAGCTACTTTAGAAATAACAATAAAAGTATGCAAATTTTTAATTATATGATAATTGAAAATTATATAGGAATCTAAAAGTTTTTCGTACTTGCAACAAACTAAAATGTTATTTTATAATACTTCAAATGGAAAAATCAATGACAATATTTCGTATTCAATAGATTAACTTGCTCTAAGGATAATTCTTTTGATAACTAGATATATTATCTTTTATACAATTTTGAAGTAAATGTTCGTTGGCTTAATAAGTTACAGTGTACTATTTATGTTATGACAACTAAATAAATATAAACAACCAATTTGTTTTGCTTATTATATATTTTTTATCGATATTTATTGAAATTCAAATTATTTATGTAAAGAGTTATGCTTGTCGTTTAGTATTATATTTAAAAATATAAAACAGTTTTTGATGAATGCAAAAACAGTACTGTCTTTGAAATTATAACAGTACATCTGAAATAAATATAAGAATTTTACTTAGAAGCATGGAAAGAAACATGGAAGCTGTATGAAATCCAAAGATATTTAATATAAAAAATGAAAATATGAATTCGGGAAACGCACAACTTTGGACTACTGTGCTTTCCTTTCCAAAGTAATTTATTATGATTGTTTTCCAAGTTGACAACTCCTGTCCTATAGAAAATCAATAACAAGCAAAACTTAAAGAGATAATATAGGTAGTTAATAAATCTTATATAATATTAATTATGACTGATCTTTAGGAGAGGGTAATTTGGACAACTTAAAAATATTGCGCTGGAAGCATCATTATTTGCTTTGGCAATATCGTTAGCCAAAAAAAAGGTAGAAATGATGTTACTTAACAAAACAAATTTTAACCTATTTGTCTGACAACTTTGAATGAATAATTTGCATCTTCAATCCATGCGAATAATTCTATTTTATTGAAAGTTTTTCTACTAGAAAGTTAAATGAGAAAAAATGTCTTACCTCAACCAAGAGATCTGAACCTTGTCTTTTGATTGTCGGATTAGATATTTGGCCTTGTGCAGATATCATATGGCCCTTCAAGGAGTAAGTGTGATATCTTGACCAAATACCTTCACATCCTTCAAAATGATGCCGTATACTCTCGACAATGTCCTAAAATTAGGAAATAGATTTTCTCAAAAATTAACCATTGAAAATCTTTATCAAAATAAACTAACTAAAGCCTCCAAAGACAGAAGTAACAACTTTGAACTTAATAATGTGATACAGGAAAGAGATATAACGACTACCACTAAAATATGATAGAGTGGGTTCGTCTAGTTTGACGCCATAATAAAGAAGAGTCAACCCATCATCTAGTGGGTGTTGGAACATACGTGCTTAAATCATAACAGCAATTGATTTCCATAATATATAAACATGTGAACAACAATCAAACAAAATTGCAAGATAATTGCAAGAGATGCATAAAAGTAAAATCAATAAACCTCAATACAGAAATTACAGAAACTTGGTGAATTTGCAGACGAGTCAAGAGATTCCCCTTTTCCCTTAAGTTCTATATCTCCGGCGTATAGCTTCTGCCCTCAATGGATACGAACTCCCAAGGTACAACGTCTGGTCGCAAAGAACAGCCTTGAAGCTCGGGCTACTCCTCTCAATCGGACTTAGTGATATTTGCAGAAAACTTAGAATATATGCTATGAAATGTATATAATGCTTTTGCTTTTGTTTTTGGATGATTTTCTCTTAGCCTATGGAGCTTCTTTTATAGGCTTTAAGAATTCAAATGCCATTACACTCATTCATTAGGAGAATTCATTTTTCATCATTACAAGACAATGAATTTTGTCTTGTAACGGTGTTCTCATTATGCACCCACTAAATAGGTTTTAAGCACACCATTGAATTGGTCTTCAATACCAATTCAATTCACACACTAAATTGGTCAAAACCAATTCAAAATGGTCTTCAATACCATAGTTAAAATAATTCTCCAACAGTCCCCCAGATGAGTGTAATTGGCAAAAAATGCACGTGAGCCTAACAATGCTATATGCAACTCAAGAGTTCTGCGAGAACTTGTTGCATCAGGAGAGGTGGTTATCAGCCTTGAACCTTCCTTAGTGAAATACCAACGGATATACTTGCCAATCAGTGGACGCGATGCCTTGAACTGTTCGGCGTTTTGTGTATACCAAGACAATGATACTCACACAACTCATTCCAATATCACTTTTGTCCATTCGTTGTTGTCCATTTTGGCCGTGGGCTGCCTTGGAACATTTCATCAAACGCTCTAAAGATTTAGCCGTTAAACTCATCTCATAGAAGCGACCCACTTCACGTTCGATATAGGTGATCTCTCATAAAGGGTATCCTGTCATACCCCACTTGTACTCACAAGTCAGAAGGATCATTAAAAATTAAAGTTTTCCTCGCCATGTACAGGTCTATCACTCTTTCACCATAGGAATAGGTTAGGGACTAGATTCCCCGAGTACTTTGCTCGACTTCAATCTCACAATTCGGTTGTCCCTTTGAACTTGCAAATTGGGTTTTCCAATTCAAGTAGGGTTGCCATTATGGATGAAGGTCTTTCACGGGCTTCAATCCCATTCCCCTCGATGAACTCTCTACTCGGTCTCTCCGTAGACCTTTCGTCAATGGGTCTGCTAGATTTTCTTTAGATCTCACAAAGTCTAAAGATATCACTCCAGTTTTCAATAACCGTCGCACGCTTTTGTGTCTTCGACGTATATGTCGAGACTTGCCATTGTACACGTTATTTTGGGCTCTTCCTATAGCTGGTTGACTATCGCAATGCACGCTAATAGGTGGCACTGGTTTTGGCCACATAGGAATATCTTGAAGGAAATTCCGAAGCAAGTCTGCATCTTCTGCTGCAAGATCCAACGCTATGAACTCAGATTCCATAGTTGATCTTGCTATGCAGGTTTGCTTACACGATTTCCATGAAATCGAAGCTCCTCCAATAGTAAATACACATCCACTCATGGATCATATATTTTGCGAGTCCGCAATCCAGTTTGCATCAGAATACCCTTCTATGATAGCTAGATCTCTAGTATAATGCAATCCAAAGTTAGCAGTATGTCTTAGAGATCTAAGAACTCTAACTATCGCTTTCCAGTGCTCTTCACTGGGATTGATTGTATACCTACTCGGTCTATTCACTGAATTAGCAATATCAGGTCTATTGCAGTTCATGAGGTACATCAGACTGCCTATGATCCTTGAATATTCCAACTGTCGCACACTTTCCCCAGTGTTCTTGTGCATATTGCATATTGCGTCAATTGGAATTCTTGCAATGGCGTTACTTCCCTTATCAAACTTGTCAAGGATTTTCTCGACGTAATGACCTTGGGAGAGTATATACCCATCTGAATTCTTGGTGATTTTCATCCCAAGTATTACATCAGCAAGACCTAAGTCTTTCATGTCAAAACTCTTTGACAACATCTTCTTGGTAATATTTATATTATTATTATTATTATTACCTATGATTATTATGTCATCTACGTAGAGACAGACTATTACATAATCTTTCTCATCTCCTTTCAGATAGACGCATTTATCGCATTGATTTATACGAAAGCCGTTTGAAAGCATTACACTATCAAATCTTTCGTGCCACTGTTTAGGTGCTTGTTTCAATCCATATAAGGATTTTACAAGTTTACACACCTTATGTTCTTTACCTGGAACCAAAAACCCTTCAGGTTGTTCCATGTAAATCTCTTCTTCTAAATCTCCATTTAGAAACGCCTTTTTCACATCCATTTGATAGATCCCTAGATCAAACAGAGCAGCAAAAGCAATGATTAACCTGATTGACGTTTTGCTGGAGACAGGAGCATAGGTATCAAAATAATCGACACCTTCAATTTGTCTATACCCCTTGACTACAAGCCTCGCCTTGTATTTGTCAATGGTACCGTCAGTTTTCATCTTTCTCTTGAAGATCCACTTATGACCTAGTGGTTTACTTCCCTCAGGAAGATCCACTAGTTCCCAAGTATGGTTTTGTAAGATAGAATCTATCTCCCTATTCACCGCTTCCTTCCAAAGAGCTGAGTCCGGAGAGGACATTGCTTCCTTAAAAGTAGTCGGTTCCTTTTCCAACATATATGTCAGAAAATCTGAGCCAAAAGATTTCTCTTTTCTAGCTCTCTTACTCCTTCTTGGAATTTCTTCTTCTTTCTCAAGAGATTCTTCTTCCCCCACATTCCTTTCATATTCCTTCACAAATCGAGTTTTGTGGGGAAATATCTCCTCAAAGAAAGAAGCATTCCGAGCTTCAATGATAGTATTCATACTCATTTCAGAGTTATCTGACTTGTGTACCAGAAACCGATAGGCGCTACTATCTTGCGCATATCCAATGAATACACAGTCAACTGTCTTAGGTCCTATCCTAGTCCTTTTAGGGGGAGGAATGGAAACCTTTGCGAGAAAGCCCCAAACCCTTAAGAACTTGTAGCTAGGCGTGTGACCTTTCCACAATTCATAAGGCGTTTTATCCAACTTCTTGTGCGGTAGTCTGTTTAGCACATAGTTGGCGGAGATAATAGCTTCCCCCCACATGTTCTGTGGTAAACCAAAACTTATGAGCATAGCATTCATCATTTCCTTAAGCGGTCTATTCTTTCTTTCTGCAATACCATTTTGCTCGGGAGAATATGGCGTCGTAGTTTGATGAATGGTTCCATTCTCAGCACAAAGTTGTGCAAATGGAGACTCATATTCACCTCCTCGGTCACTTTAAAGATTTTTGATCTTCTTACCAAGTTGGTTCTCAACTTCATTCTTATAATGAATGAACATGTCTATAGCTTCGTCTTTACTTCTCATTAAGTAGACATAGCAATATCTAGTACAATCATCGATAAATGTTATATAATAACTTTTACCGCCTCTAGATTGCACAGATTTAAGATCACATACATCAGTATGAATCAAGCTCAATGGTTCAGTGCTTCTTTCTATAGAGTGGAATGAAGACTTGGCTAATTTTGCTTCAACACAAGTCTCACACTTATGTTTGCGATTGATGTTAAATCTTGGTATTAGGTTTAGTGCAATTAATCTTTGTAAAGACTTAAGATTCACATATCCTAATCTACCATGCCATAAAGACGCAAAAGAATAATCGAAATTAACTTTATTGGCCTCTTGGGCAGATTTTACATCAGTGGTTACAACAGAAGAGCTAGCCTCACCACTACCCTTCCCCTTAGCCTTAGGTGCTATAGTCGCTATAGACATTTTGAACATATTGTTCGACTCATAGCCCTTGGATACACTCCACCCTTATTCAGAATAGTCTTTCCAGACTCAATGACCATTCGGAAGCCCTTCTTGCTCAGCACTCCTCCGTAAATAAGATTCTTTCGGACGTCTGGAACGTGAAGCACCTCGTTCAGGGTTAGCTCCTTTCCGGAGGTTATTTTAAGCACCATCGTACCCTTGCCTTCCACCTTAGAGATAGAAGAGTTCCCCATGTAACACTTCTCGTTCTCTATTGGTTGATAGGTCATGAACATCCACCTATTGAAGCAGATGTGGCGAGTGGCCCATGTGTCCAACCACCATTCTTTGGAGTTTCCTCCAACCAGATTGACTTCAAACACCACAGCACTGAAGTCTTTTCATCATCAGAGTGTTGGCTTGCCTCAGCTACATTTGCATGAGCCCGCTTGCCTTTCCCCTTCTTCACTGCTTTCTTCTTCTCGTCCTTTTTTGGGACGCTGACGACAATCCAGAGCTTTGTGGCCAGGTTTGTCGCAGTTATAGCAGTTGCCAGTGAACTTGTTTTGGGACTCTCCCTTAGAAACATTTGCATGTTTCCGTTTGGTCCCACGTGAGCTCTCCCAAGTCTCAACCACATTAGCTTTTGAAATCATGCCGCTTGATTTCTTATCAGCCATTCGGTCATCTTGTTCGATCTTGAGTTTTGTAACAAGATGCTCAAGGCTAATCACCTTTCTCTTGTGCATCATGTAGCTTTTGAAATCCTTCCAAAAAGGTGGCAATTTTTCAATCACCATCGCCACTTGGAAAGAATCCGTCAAGCACGTACCTTCAGCATCAAGCTCGCGAAAAATCAGCTGCAACTCTTCACATTGCGTGACAACACTCTTTCCATCCACCATTCGGTAGTCATGGAACCGCCTAGCCACAAATTTCTTTGCACTAGCGTTATCAACAGTGTACTTTTTCTCTAACGATTCCCAAAGATCCCTTGCGGTCGATTTTGGGGAATACACGCTAAAAAGTGCATCATCTAGAGAGTTAAGCACATAGTTGCGAGAAAGGAAGTCACCGCCAGTCCATGTCTTCACAACTGCAGCAGATTTGGGATCCTCACGATCCTCTACAGGTTTCTTATCAGTAAGAAAACCGGTCAAGTTCAGGGTTGTTAAATAAAACAGCATTTTCTGTTACCAACGTTTGAAGTTGGAACCCATGAACTTTTCTGGTTTCTCAAGATGAGAAAATGGTATGTTGGTCCTCACGACCGGTGTAACGGTCTCAGTACCGCTAGCCCTGTTTTGGGAGCTTTCCACGTTCACAGGGTTGTTTGAATATTCCCAGTTTTTTCTGGTGGGTTTTTTAAGCCCATGTTAGAACCAACATCCTGACAGAATATTAAGTTCCCAGGCCGGTGGCGGGACGAATCCTCTTAAGTACCACTTTTCTAGACAGAACAATCCGTATATGTATTCTCACTTTGAATTTCCTTCATAATAATTCGCAAGTCACAATACTTGGAATTTTCACAAAACAATTCCTTGGAATTTAACGTTTTCGCCAAAAAAGGTTTTCCTTGCAATTTTTCCAAACTATTTTGGCCACAATACAAATATCATATAATAACATGCATAAACTTGAATATATAATTCACATAGTCAAGTAATAACATAAGAGCATGTGATATAATTTAATTAATATAAGCATAAATTAAATCACATAAACATGCATACATAAATAAAACTGTCAGAAATAAATAACATAATCAATTTCCGTTAGAAATAATGTCAAAGGGAACAACAACCTGTTGGTAAATGAGAGTTACAACAATAGGGAGGTTACAGGTTCGAAACCTTGAAAGGGTGACAACAGAGCCTAAATCAACTTGAAAACTTGAAGATTAAAACCCAGACACATAGAAGATTAAAGCAGCCAATATGCACATACAGGAACAGCAACAGAAACGATTCACATTCACCAAGTTTCTGCAATTTCTGTATTGAGGTTTATCGATTGTACTTTTATGCATCTCTTGTAAATTATCTTGCAATTGTGTTTGATTGTTGTTCATATGTTTATATATTCTGGAAATCAATTGTTGTTATGATTTAAGCACGTATGTTCCAACAATCTTAAGTTCTATATCGCCGGCGTATAGCTTCCGACCTCAATGGATACGAACTCCCAAGGTACAACGTCTGGTCGCAAAGAACATCCTTCAAGCTCGGGCTACTCCTCTCAATCGAACTTAGTGATATTTGCAGAAAACTTAGAATATATGCTAAGAAATGTATGTAATGCTTTTGCTTTTGTTTTTGGATGATTTTCTCTTAGCCTATGGAGCTCCTTTTATAGGATTCAAGAATTCAAGTGCCATTACACTGATTCATTAGGAGAATTCATTTTTCATCATTACAAGACAATGAATTTTGTCTTGTAACGGTTTTCTCATTATGCACCCACTAAATAGGTTTTAAGCACACCATTGAATTGAATTGGTCTTCAATACCAATTCAATTCACACACTAAATTGGTCAAAACCAATTCAAAATGGTCTTCAATACCATTATTCAAATAATTCTCCAACCGTGGGAATACCTAGGATTATTAGTATATATCCATCAAAAGTATTAGAGTGAAATATGGTGCCTTTATTTGTAAAATCCATATAAAAGAAGAAAGCTATTGAACAATTAGTATGTTATTAGGCTGAAATCACTTTCCATTGTCGATACTTAATGATGTAGAAAACAATCTGCTACGTTTTTTTGGATTTTACATGGATTATACAAGCTAATTATATAACCGTTAAAAATGTTTGGGCACATGTGTTTTTTTGGGTCTGCGCGTTTGCTGGTTTGTTTCTCTTCGCTTCAGTTTTGAGCGCTAAGAACAATGTTAGTTTGGTCGTGATTGGCTTTATTCATAAAGTCCGCTTTGTTCATACAATTAGAGGAAATCCTTTTCTTGGACGAAATGATTAGGAATATTTACTCGGAGACACATCCACAAAAGCTTCCTTTAGGAATTCATAAAGAAACGATCCGATTAATCAAGATACAAAATGAGGATCGTATCCATATGATTTTTCACTTATCGACAAATATAATCTTTTTTTCCTCTAAAAAAACTATTTGTCAAAATAACATTGGCTCTTGCCACATGTAATGCCACATTAACAATTCTTTCACAAAGTCGAAAACCAAGAGATAACTATCAAAAGGAAAAAAGTAGAAGTTAAAGATAAGGCTTGTGCTTGGCTGCAATACAAGGAATGTAAGATTTTCATCAAAATAAATAAGGACCGGATCTTAACCTTAAGTTTAGATTACATTGTATATTTCTTTAGTTTAAACATTTAGGTTAATACAGTTTTTTCAACCCAGTGAAATCTTTTGGAAAGAAACGACGTACATGTTTGACTTGATTTCGTATAGCGCTGTTGGAAAAAAAGTTTTGTTTTAGCTAGCTAAGTTTATGCAGCTATTTTTGGGCTGCATTTTGAGTTTTCCACTTGACTATTTGACAAGTTCAAGATGGCAACATGTTCTCCTCCATCAGAGCTTCGAAATGATATATTATATGCTTAAAATGGTTCATAGATGAATGAGATATTGATGCTCAAGTGGGCAACTTAAAGTTCAAAATATTGAAACAACAATGGGAAAGTGGGAAGTGGGTATCCCACATGCGAAAAACGTCACTACTTAAAGTGTTTATATGTAGGAGCATTTTCTATGTAAGAATATGTTCCATAGAGGTTCTCCCTCGCGTGCGCATGAGGGGTGCAAATATCAGCCGAATGGGCTTGGGCTAAAGCTTCCAACGTATGCACACACGATGACGTACGCTTCGAATGCCAGTCCATTTAGCTTGTTATCTCGCCTCTGTGTTGGCCTTGTTTTGCTGTTTCCAAGTTTATTTTCGCTACAAATGGTGTAGTAAGTATTATTTTGCGTAATAATTTATTTATTAGAAAAAATATTGTGCATTAATAAAACTTGTAATTATCTTTACCTTTTTCCGATAGAGTTGTAATCAGGTTAAGACACTGAAAGAGTCTATATTCATTCAAAGAAATCTCTACTTAGTGTGAAAGTAATTATGAGTTAGAGTCCTGGTAAAAAAAAAAACAATTCCTCCTTTTTCTCCAGTGCATCAATCTATAGAAGAAGTTATTCTCATCAGGGTTTTGCATATCATTCATACGCATAAAAATATGTTGAGTACGAATTTGTGGTGGTAGAGTAAAGGTGTGGTTCGAGTTCGCCGGAGCTGTTTAGTTCGTTCAAACCAAACCGCTCACTGGCATTGTATCCTGAAAGACGGACGCTCATGTATTCTCAAGCACCGCGGAGAGGGCAAAATCTATTTTAAGGAAACCGTGACTCACATGTTTTGACTTCTCTGTTTCCGTTCAACTTTTTGTTTAATGTTTATTTAATTATTGCATTTATTTACTGTGATCGTTGATGTATATTCATCAATCAATATTTATTTGATTCGTTTGTTTAAATAAATATTATCCTATTTATTTCGATTAATTCTTCCGGTATATTATTACTAACAATCACAACAATTGCTTAGAATGTGAAGTATCTATTCTTGAACTGCCTAGATGGACGAGTATGAATAGGCCAAAAAATAAATAAGAGCAAAAGAATCATAGTAAAAAAAATATCAGTTGTTCTTATGAACAATTCTATCAAATATTTTACTTGCTTATTCCATTTCAATTAGTACTTATCAGATCCAGCCATATTTTGTCATGTTGTTTTTAGAAATTATAATATTAAATCCACAATAAAATCAAAATAAGGTAACTTATGAATTGAACATAAATCGGCGTGGGAAAACTTGTTTACAACTACCTCACCAATATCTATAGGAATTAAGTTTAAGGACAAATGTCGGAAAATCAAAATTTGGTCGATAGGGATTTTTCACATTTTTCGAAGAGATGAAGTCCTCATTTTTTTCAATTATGGCCCCAAAATACTAAACAATTATATGATATTTAGACAATGTAAACTTGAGTTTAAAATAAAAGCATTGAGGTTTAAGTTCGAGCCGAGTATGTTTATTTCTCTAATTACACAGTAGAAACGTTTTTTCCCCCTAATTTTGTTCATTTGGTACTTTTGCACTTTGGCATTTCGGGCTGCGATTTGTCCAGTATGTATTGATTTTCGTTGCAAAATATGTCTGATCGGGCTCAAAACGGTCTTTTTATCTATGTGAACGCCAAGTTGTTAAGTTGCTTGTCCAGGTGTAAAAACACTTTGCCATTTTTATCACACTAAAAATTGGTTTTACCAAAAGGTCTAGGGCATTTTTGTAATATTCTTTAATAATTTAAATAAATTCAAAAAATTATTGATAAATTACACTAACCACTTCTCATGTTTGAGAAATTACACTAACCACCCCTTTAAGTTATTTCTGCTAATAAACCCTAAAAGAGGGTAGCAAAGTTCCATTAAAGTCGGGTGGTAAAAATTAAAATTGAAAAATGAAATTAAAAAGTAAAAACATTCCCAACACCAATCAATTGATTAGCGCTGGGAATACTTTTAACTTTTAATTTCTGTTTTCAATTTTACTTTTTCCCACAAGGAGATTAATGGAATTTTACATTTCTTAGGGTTAATTAATTGAAATTATTTAGAGCGGTAGTTTGTGTAACTTATCCATAATTTTTTGAATTTATTTAAATTTTTTTAAGAAAAATTGCAAAAATGCCCTGTAACTTTCGGTAAAGACGTTTTTTGGTGTGAAAAATTTCACGTGGAAAAACGTTTTTACACCTAGACAAACAATTTAATAACTTAGTATCCACGTAACCAAAAAACCAATTTACAGCCCGATTAGACATACTTTGCAGTGCAACTCAAAACCTACGTGACAAAATTACGTTTTCAAAAGTTGCATGGCAAAAGTGCCAAATGAGCAAAGTTAGTAGGCAAAAAAAAAAAAAAAACTTTTGCCTTTTAAAATACTTATAATTAAATTGAGAAATATTGTAACTTATATTGTAACATATAAAAGAGTCTTTAATAATTTGAAAGTTTGATATAAAGTATTTAAAATTCACTTAAAATATGAAGAAGTGCGTGGGTTTTATAAATGCTAGGATTGTTAAACCAATTCACGATTTTGACATATATGATTCAACGTATCTCTTCTAGACCTCTGAATGGTAAATTTCTGACTTTAGCTTGGGAGGGCGTGTAAATGTAAAATATAATAGATAGAACAATTATGCCATAAGATCTCTTACTTTCATGATTTTCACCTTCATAAATAACGCGGAAAATATTAAACTGTAAAATACCATAACTCATTTGCAGAGTCCTCTTGAATTTTCTCCCTTTTTCTTATTTTATTAAACTTCGAAAGAACAAGACCAAAGAATAGGGAATACTATTTCTCTCTTTTAACCTGTATATTTTTATGTGTCGAAATCTATGGAGAATCTTATCAACATATAAGCCGAGAGAAGACAATCTTTTCTAAGGTAAAATAATATTTACTCTCGATTAGAGTATGAAAAATATTTCCCTCTAAAATAACATTTAAATAAGAGATCAAAGCATTAAACCCACTATACTTCACCTCATGTTGCATTTTGCCCCTATCCTTTTATTTTTGGCGACATGCCTCCGATTCTGTTGAAAAATAAGCACTTTGTCCCCTAAAGCCGAATCCGATGGCAAAAAATGAAGACACGTGTCCAAATCCAATTGTGGAAAAATGACTTTATTTATCCATGGGGCAAGTTGCGAAAAATGAAAGGATAGTGGGCAAAGTGCAATAAGAAGTAAAGTATATGGGGTTTAACGCTTTTATCCTTTTAAATAATATTCACTTCCTTTAGGAGTTAAGTTAATACCTCACAAGACATATTCGTCGTGTACTATCTAAAAGTTATAACTTGAAGAGTCATGCTACATAGGTCATGGTGCATTCACTTAAATGTGATAAATTCTTTTATTTTTTTAAGGTGGAATATATAACCAAAGCTTGAAACTTCAGGCAAAAGGAATACATAATAGTTAGCATGCGACATAGACCCCGCCATGCTCTGAACAAAACAGCAAACCATGATTAAGAAAACAAACTGAGAGCACACTCGAAGAAACCAGGAAAACAACAAGCCAGCAATAACCACTCAACCAAGACCCGCAGCAGGCCACTCCGAAACCGCAACAGCTCCTAGAGCAAGAAAGTCTGCTGCCAAATTTGCTTACCACAAATTCACTTAAAAATAAACTAGGGAAAACTACATCTGATTCAGTAAATATCATTAATGAAATTACCCCCTTATATACCAAGTTGCGAATTAGAGCTAAGGATGGCGTCAATGACGTTTAATAGAATCTACCTAAAAAATAACTGTGCGCCATCCTTTGTCAATTGCAAAGAAAGCTGCGTAGTGTATAGCGAGAATTTGTGGGAAGATGATGAGGTCTAGACCCAGTCTAATTTCATTATACGAACATAGTCACCAATTTCGTACATCAATTTTTGGACATATCCTGTATTGAGTGGTGCCGGTCATAAATATTACCTCATTTTCTTAGATAATTATACAAATTTCTTGTGGACCTTTCTGATTGGGAAAAAGTCGGATGTTTATGCCACCTCGTTAAGTGCTCATATTCGTACACAACTTGGCCTTAGCAAAAAGTGTTTCCAATGTGATAATGGTCGGAAATTCAACAATAACCAAGTTCAATTTCTCTGTCACCACTCTGATACGACTTTTCGATTTTCTTGCCCGCATAATTCTCCAAAAAACTGCAAGGCCAAACGAAAATTTCGATCCATAAATAATATGATACGAGCTGTCCTTAATCATGCCTCTCTCCCACCCTCATTCTGGCATCACACCTTCCAAATTTCCACTTACCTTCTTAATATTACTCCTAGCAAAACTCTAAAAAACAAATCCCTAACTCAAATTCTTTATCATCGGGATCCGTCATATGATCATTTACGGGTGTTTGGATGTCAATGATATCCTCTTTCTCGCTCGACTACCATTCTTAAACTCCAACCCAGATCAGTGGCTTGTGTGTTCTTGGGGTACCCATCTAACCATCAGGGCTATAAGTGTTATGATCTGTCTTCTCATAAAACTATTTTGTCTCCACACGTCATCTTTGACAAAACTAAATTACCATTTGCCTCTCTAAATGACCCTTCTACTCGTACTTATTCCTTTTTGGATGACCCCATACATCCACTCCTCATAAATCCTCATGTCGAGCAGACGCAACCAGCTGTCCAGTCTCCTACAACCGTGGCTCCACTATCTCCCTTTGCTCCTCTCTCACCACCAACTCCTCGCGATCCAACAACTACACCTCCACCTCCTCCTACTACTGCTTCTCGGTCCATGACCACTCGTTGTATGCATGACATTGTCAAACCAAAGATTCATTTCAACTTGAATACAGTTCCATCCACTTCTCCGTGATTATTTGATCTGAATCGGGAACTCACCATGATTGATGAATTTAATGCTCTTATTAAAAATAGGACTTGGGAGTTACTACCCCGCTCCCTAATGTGAATATTATTCGTTCTATGTGGATTTTCCGTCTTAAGACTAAATTTTTTGGTTCTTTTGAGCAATATAAAGCTGATCTTATTGGTGATGGAATGTCGCAACAGACGAGAGTTAATTGTATTGACACCTTAAGTCCAATGGTAAAAGAAACCATTTGTGCGGAATCTGTTCAGTATTGCTCTTTCTCAGTCTTGGAAAATTCATCAGTTGCACGTCAAAAATGCGTACTTGCATGGTAAACTTGAGGAAACTATTTATATGCACCCGATTCTGGGTTTTTGGGATCAGTCTCATCTTGATTATGTTTGTCTGCTAAAGAAGTCTCTTTACGGCTAAAAACAGGCACCTCGCACGTGGTATCAATGTTTTGCTAATTTTACGTGCTCGATTGGTTTTTCACACAGCAAGTCGGATTACTCCCTCTTTATCTTTCAAAGGGGATCAGATGTTGCTTTCTTGCTGCTCTATGTGCTGACTTCTTCCTCTGACGGGTTGTGGCACTCCATTATTTCTCATCTTTACTATGAGTTTGCTGTGACGGATTTAGGTCATATAAGCCACTTTCTTGGCATTTCCGTAATCACCATCCTGGTGGTTTATTTATCTCACAGGCAAAATATGCCCGCAAAATTATAGAGAGCGCGGGTATGTCTTTATGTAAACCTATTGCGACTCATGTGGATACTAAATGTAAGCTTAGTTCCTCTAGCTCTCAGTCCCTCGATCCATCTCTTTATCGAAGTCTTGCTGGGGCATTACGGTACCTCAGTTTCACGCGTCCAGATAATTCTTATGTGGTGCCACAAGTCTGTCTGCATATACATGACCTAAAATCCTACATACGACAGCTTTGAAACGTATCATTCCGTATTTGCAGTGTACAATGGACTTTGGTCTCATCTTTTCAAGTCAAATATCAGCTCTCTTATTTCTTATATCGATGCAGATTGGGGCTGTTGTTCTGACACTCGTCGTTTCATGTTGGGCTACTGTGTTTTCCTTTCTGATAACCTCATATCTTGGTCTTCCAAACGCCAACCTACGCATTCCCGTTGCGAAGTGCCGAAGCTGAATATCGTGATGTATGTAATGTAGTTTTCGAATAATGTTGGCTGCGCAATCTCTTATTGGAACTTCACTTTGCTATCTCAAAGGCAACTTTTGTTGACTGTGATAATATTAGCGCAATGTATATGTCAACCAATCGAGTCCAACATCAACGTATGAAACACATAGAAATGGATATTCCTTTTGAGCATGAAAAGGTGGCCCAAGGCCAGGTTCAAGTTCTTCACGTCCGGTAGCGACACCAAATTGCGAATATTTTTACAGAAGGTCTTCCCCGACTTCTGTTTGATGAGTTCCAATCAAGTCTCTGAGTGTGGGGTGTATTAGTAGTATATTCTTGTTACCATAATTAGTGATATTCTTTTGATATGTAATTATTCCTGTTAGGTAATGTGAATATTCTTGTATTCCTATATATTTTTTTGTAACTTCATTCAATATATTCGACACATTACATTCTTACAGTACTACTTATCGATTTTCTTTTGATAAGATTAAAAACTTCTATGATTTGGGTCATACAAAATTCAAACTTATTATTTAATTCATATAAAATTTTCTTATTTATTATATTAATTTATAGTTCTGTTCTCTATCAAAGATATTCATTAATAATATAGGTTAACTAATGATAAAAAGATGAATTTTATTTATAACTTCAGCATTTAAATTTTAGATGTTTCATATTTTATTTAAAAATCAATTTTTTAAAATATAGTAGAGGAAAATAGAAACTTGCAAAGAGAGAAAAAAAAAACCAATAATGTCGTCGCCCTCGTGCATCATCGGCTCCTTCTCTGGCGCCTCCTCCTCGGCCTCCCTCACCTCGATGTTCATCAATGAAAGCAAAATGTGGAGAAGAAGGTGAATTCGGGTATTCTGTATTCCTATGAGACGGAGCAGGTAATTCTGGATGCGAAATACTTGGATTGTGACAATTGTGTTTTTTAGGAGGATATTTGGCCTCAATCAAGATTTCTTCCAATTATATTTTCCTTGCTAACTAGGGAGGAGATTTCATAATTAAGAAAGGGTGTTTGTTGCTGAAACTTGATCTTTAATAGGGAAAAGAGTGATGGTCGAATTCTGCGGCAGACACGAAGGTAGAGGCGGTTTTTTTCTTTCTTTCTTTAGTTTACTGAATAAAATGGGTTGACTCATTTTTAGTTGGATAATTTCTGCTAAATTTAGGTTTTTAGGATATTCATATCTTTTTACTTTACAATTAAACTATAATGTTCATTTGAAGGGTAAAGATGTCATTATAAACAAAACAAACAGTTGTTTTCATAGGGGGTCATTAATATAATGCAAACCTCGGGAGATGTCTCTGATACATTGTCAAACTCAGGGTTGTCTCTATTATTGTCCCTATATATATTTGATCATAATATATAATTTTTAAGCATGTGTCTCCCACATCTTATTGTATCATAGAGAAGACTGTTACACCATAAGTGACAAATATTATCTTGTGCCCACATGACTTTTTCGCTCAACGCTGTAATTAAAAAAAAAATTGAAATAATTGTAACCATGTAACTTAATAAAACTTGATTTATTTAAGCCCCCTCAACACTCCAGACAAACTTTAGTCATGTTAGAAAATATTCAAAGGCTTAATAATTATAAGTGGGACATAAAAATTTGAAGCAATTAGTGACACATATATTAGATTATTTGAAGACTTTAAGTGAAAGGTTGGACGTTTGGATTTTTACAAAAATGGTCCCATAACTTTTCCTTCTTGCAACAACGGTCTTCTTATTTAAATTTGTCAGATTTTAGTCCCCTAACTAAAATAAATTGCAACTTTAGTGTTAACAAAAGTCGATATTTCATTAATGGATCGGAGGACTAAAATTTTGAATAATTTTAATTAGATAACTAGAATTTTGAAAACTTAAATTAGGGGACCATTTTTGCATGGAGGACAAGTTAGAGGACCATTTTTACAAAATACTTGATCGTTTGTTTCAATACGCATTAAGATCAGGCTTAAAATATGGTCTCATAACTTATCCCTCTTGCAACAATAGTCCCTTAATTTTAATTTGTTGTATTTTAGTCCTCTAATTAAAATTATTCGCAATTTTAGTCATCCTTTAACAGCGAGAGGGTTAAAATCGACTATTCTGTTAATAGGTGACTAAAATTATGATTAACTTTATTTAGGAGACCATTTTTGCAAAAGCGACAAGTTATGCGACCGCCTTTACAAAAATCTCATTGGACTTCCTTTAGACGCCGATGGCGGCTACGGTTGTTGATGGGGCAAAATCTCCGCTTTATTTCTAGTAAAATTGGTTCAGTTATAATTGAAATCAATAAATGTGTTGAGGCAATGCTATATGATTTAATTTTATCCAATCTAAATCTAGTATAAGCTACTTCAAATTTCAGCCTTTCATATTAAAGCTTCACTTGGTTGGAGGATCCTGTATCCATTGCTAAAATTGGAATCAGATATCGAGTTTTAAAAACTTAATTCTTGTGTTAATATATAAACGTACACTCTCACATGATTGGTTGGTCTCATTTACTTCTGTATCTTAATTTGATAATAATGGGAAATGTGATCATAAAATATATCACGTTGAATTATTACATATGCTATTGACTCTTTTATGAAATTAGAAAATAGGGCACGCAGAGCTCCGCGAACATTAATTTTTTATATTTTAAAGTATTATATGCTCATATTCCAATGTTAGGAAAAAATAAAATCAAAAAGAAAAAAGAAAGACAAGAAAAAAAATTTGCATAGATGGAAAGATTTGAATTAGTGGGAAAGTGAATCATCATTGTTGGGGTAGAATGGAAAGAAAAGTAATTTTATTTTTGTGAATATGAATTACGGGGAGACTAAATCATCCTTCTTACTAAATGAAATATTTAATTTTGTCTAACTTATATTACAATGTTAAATGTTAATAATAAGATGTCTTAGGGGAACACAAATTTATAACATTAATTTGGAAATCACAAGTTTAGTGTCACTCAGTGTTTTAAAAGGCGAAAGCGTAAGGCGGGGCGTTTTACGTTCCTAGAGGCGGGGTGTAAGCCCCGAGTCAAGGGGAGTACCCACAACGGATTTTGAATTTTAATATTTAAAATTATTATTATTATTTTAAGTTATAATTAATAACAATAAATCATTCCTTAATATATTAATGATAATTTGAGATGAAACAAAAGTAAAATAGTACAAAATAAATTTTGCTCCTTAAGTATAAACTCACTTCAATTTGTAGTAAATATCATTCAAAGTAAGTGCTCAAATGCACATAAATTCATAATGTTGCATCCTTGACATCTATAGAAAGTGAGAAGCAAAAGTATCAAAACATCAATTGTCAACAGCCATCACCATTCACCATTCACCATTCACCAAACTACCCATAGTTTTGCAATTTACTCGTATAATATATTCTACATAAACATTCAACAGCCAAGAAAACAAAATAAACTTCAACAATCACCAGCCGAGAAAACAAAATAAGAAATGTATGCCGATTTAGTAGGAAAGCTGATAAACCAACTATACAAGGAAGTGGTCATATTTACATCAGAAAAGAGTTTGTACTAACAACTCTTACAATAAAAATAGAGAGATCCACTATCCCTGTAACAAGCATCACGTGCATATTTATATTTGCCAAGAAAATTAGTCTCTCTTCCAAAAGTATCTAATTAGAATCCTAATTCCTAACTAGTCAGCCAAACGTTCTAAGTACCTTGCCAAAATATTTTCAGACTAACTTCACAAAAAAAAAAAGGTTCACTTCAATAAATTCTTAATCAATATCCAAAAACTCCTCATTTAAACCATCTAATTCATTATCATCGCCTGCTTTTGATCCATCTACTTCGTCATTAGCACCATTTGCAATCAAAATATCATGAAGAGGCATCATTTCAATATCCACACTATTGAATTCTCCTCCAGTATTGTTATTCAAATCTTCTCTTTGACCTTCATCAACCAACACAAATGTGCTACCGCTACCATGTCTTTCTTGAGGTCCTACACCTTTCAAACAATAAGAAATTATCATTACATTAAAATCTAAACAATTAAATCTTGCAAAGCAAAATACTGCTAGATATTTCATTTGTCTTTAATTTCTTTCTTGGTGGAACTGTACATGTACTAGCATTAACCGAGACATGGGGGCGTGAACAACTTTCTCTATCATACGTAGTAGCTGGAATTTGTCTTATCACTTCAACTTCAAACAAGTTTTCATCATCAAGCCAAGACGCTTCATTAGGAAGTACGGGATCTGCTACCTCAGTAATCCATTCATCATCTGAATCAATCTCTCCTACAACAATAGGATCAATGTCTTCCGATTTCCTACGGATACTCCTTTCACGCAATCTAGTGTTGTACATTACATAAGCTAGAGCATTTAACTTCTTATGCTCAAGCCTATTTCTCTTCTTGGTAGGAATCTAGATGTAGGAAGAAATAATAAATACAAGTTAGTGTTCAGGCTAAAGAATAAACTAGTACCAAACCAATTATGTGAAGGCTAGAAAGTAAAGTAGAACAAGGTATACCCTTTCAAATGTACTCCAATTTCTTTCGCATCCAGAAGTACTACAAGTAAGACTTAGTACACAAATAGCGAACTTAGTCAATTCTTATGTTTTGCTCCCAATTCCCATCCACCAATTTGCTACAATAAATATAAGAATCTCAAGGATTAGAAATCTTATAAAAGAAGAGAAAACACAAATAACTATAGTAGTTAATAAAAGAAAAGAAATGCACCAGGAGAATGTAACTTCCTTGAATCAATGGCAATTCTAGTTCCAAAATCTCCTTTTACATTATCAAATTGTTCCAGTTGAACATCTGCTTTAAGGCGATCCCTGTAGTCCAACATCCGTTCCATACACTCATATTACCCATCTTTTACCTCTTCCTCATGAGAGAATCCATCTTCAAACCAAAGTTGAGTGTTTAAATAATATCGAGCATCATGAAGTGGTCGGTGAAGTTGTGGCTTCCATCTAGCATCTATTTTATTCCAAGTGGGCATATATTTCTGGATATTATGGCCACAATTAAAAGAAATTATTTCCTTTGCTGCACTCATTAGCTCATATATAAAACCCGGGATTTTCGCAAAAAATGGTACCATAACTTGTTCCTCTTGCAACATTAGTCCCATAACTTAAATTTGTCGAATTTAGTCCCATAACTAAAATTAATTGCAAAATTAATCCCTCCGTTAATTGATTATAATAAATATATGGATAATGACGCCAAAATCATGCCATGTCTTAGTAACACGTGTATGAGTTTTTGCAAAAATGGTACTATAACTTGTCCCTATTGCAGGAATAGTCCCATAACTTAAATTTTTTGGATTTTGGTCCATAACTAAAAATTAATTGCCAAATTAGTGTTCTATTAATGGAATATTTGATTTAGTTACCAAAAATTCGCAAACCCTTTCAATTACCATACAACAAACAGTCCTATAAAGCACACAATAATTGCGAAATCGTGTTAATACAATACAAAAATAAAAAACTGATTAAGTTAAATACAAAGCAACACATATAAAATTATGACTTCAACCGAGGATAGCAACAAAGACACCAACTATGACTACAATGCCGACCCAAGTTATATAGATCAATTTTTTCAACTCCTCATTTTCCCCCTTCAACTTTTACATCCTCTTCCTCATTTCTTCCATATTCTCAACTTTATTATTAGTCTTCTCGATACAAATTGTTAGTTCCTTCGAAACATTCGTCAATTTCGCGATATCCATTTATAACCATTTATGTTACGTGTTGGCCACGGTGTGGAATTTGAAGTTGCCTCACTTCTATATATGAAGAATTAAGGGGTCTTGCCCTGTGAAAAATTTACACGTTGTCTGCAAATTAGTGATGATTAATGGAATTGAATATTCCATAATGAAATGGAATATTTCATTAACGGAAGACTAATTTGGCTATTAGTTTTTAGTTATGGACTAGAACTCAACAAATTTAAGTTATGGGACCATTCTTGCAATAGGGACAAGTTATGGTACCATTTTTGCACATGTTACTCTTAACATGATGTCATTTTGGCGTCATAATCGATATAATTTAAAAAAAAATATCTCCGTCAGTTTCAATTAACGAGGACCAATTTTGCAATTAATTTTAGTTGTGGGACCAAAATCCGACAAATTTTAATTATGGGACTATTTTTGCACGAGAGAACAGTTATGGTACCATTTTGCAAAAATCCTTATAAAACCCATTGCAGGCCTTTGCTCTGAGTCCACTTCTCTTAGCACGCTCACAAGAGGAACCACACTTTGCATGCAATACTTCACATGACCCCAAAAGAATTTATCAAATAACACTATGCTTTTAGTTTTCATACCATCTACTTTTTCCGCCCAACTACTTGAATTCTACTTCTCGGATGAAAACATGCTTTGAAGGGATTGTTTTTGTTTATGGAAACTCTGGAGAGTGGATAAGATGTTGCAAAGTGTGTTACAGCAGGCCGAAGAAGTTCATTATTCTTTGTAAACGATCTCATCAAGTCTAGAACCCAAATGTGGCAATAAATATACTCTACCACTTGTTTAGCCTTCATAAGTGTGTTTTGGTGAATCATTAACTTTCGAATATCCTCCAAGAGAAGATCTATGCAATGTGCAGCACATGGAGTCCAATATAAAAGCTCATACTTCTCCATTAATCTTTTTCCCGCATTAACATATTCTGAACCATTATCACTAATTATTTGTACAACATTCTCCTGTCCAACTTCATCAATCACCATGCTAAGATAGCTGCACAACAATTCACCACTTTTGATAGTATCAGATGTGCTAATAGACTTAAGAAACCATGTACCAGCTAGGCTATTTATAAGAAAGTTAATGAGACATCTACTCTTACCGTCAGTCCAACTTTTGCCTTGTTAATGTCATCTACCTCGGCTTTTAGAACCCAAGTTCTCAACTCATGCATTATAGGAGGCTGAAACCCTTGTCCAATGCTAGCGATTGTCTCACACATTGGAAGGAAATAAGGGCAATTGCAAGAATTAAATGCAAGACCAGCTGAATAAAAGAAACGTCAAATCTTTCTGCACACTTTCTTCCTTTCATCTTTTTTCCATGTAGCATTCAAAATATGTTGTCGAGCTTTCAAACTAGTAAAATTAGGCCCTCTCACTATTTGTTGGGAAACCCCAACTCCCGCCTCTGATTGAGAAGTTCCCTGCTGCAACCTCACGTATGTCATTTAACACAGCAATACGTTTGTTTTTTTATCTCTTCAGCTTGTTCTAGCACCTTTTTGCATTTTTCAACATCAGGTGGAGCTAATGGACAAGGCTTCATTGCTTTGTGTGTTTGAGCTAAATGGTGTTTGAAACGGTAGATAGTTCTACTACATCTTTGCATATAGAATTGACATTTGAAATACTTCTCGCCTGGAGTAATGATAGTATAAGACCAAGAAAAATCCTTATTAGTGTCGCCTTTTACAGGTTCCCCTTCAGGCTCAGCCGTTTCAAATTAACAGATTATGTCCTGCAAAATAATTAGTGTCTCATTAGAATACAAGGTGGATTAGCAGATTACAAAAAAAAAAGTTCATAAGCTTTTTGGTATATTTAATAGCTCTAATTCTTATTGCACCATAAACAATAGGGGCTAACATAATCCAAGTTTGTAGCATACTGCATATATATAAATTAAACTGATCAGTATATATAATTATATAAATACATGTTTATATAATTTCTTCTCTCGTGTAATTTATAGGAACAACATGACCAAGACATGTGAAATCTGAAATGATAACTCAGAACTCTTGACTAAAATTAAAACATTCAAGGTCAAGATGGAAAAATTTATACCTTTGTGCAGATTTACACCGGGATCATGTGATTCTCGTAACAATGAAGATACCTTTGTGAACATGTATATGATATCTTGAAGATTCTTGAAAGGAAAAAGGTTTTGGATTTTTTGGTAGAGACTTGAGCGTACGATTCTCTATAGAGAATCAGATTTTTGCCTTTGATTATAAATATCATATATAGCATATACCCATATTACCCTTAATTTAATAAAATTTTATATTTTTTAACCAGCATGTAGGTGCTTTTTGCCTTTGATTATAAATATCATATATAGCATATACCCATATTACCCTTAATTTAATAAAATTTTATATTTTTTAACCAGCATGTAGGTGCATATGCTTTTGATGTGGAGCGCTCAAGGCTCACCTTTCGCGCTCGGGTCGTGCGCTCAAGGTGCGCCTTTCGCGCTCGGAGATTGCGCTCCGACTATCGGGGCATTTTTGGTGCATTTTTTGAGCACCCCAAAACCACTTTTTAAAACACTGATTTTGGATAGAGATTATGTTGTGATGATTGTCTAAGAAATAATTAACCTCTATTGATTGATAACTTGATGTTAATGCTTTGTGTGCCTGATCAACACATAATCATTTAGATTCTTATGAGAAACGCGATAGCAGAACTCATAGGATATATCTCATAATTTATACAATTCACATGACGTGTGATGGTTGACGTCTATAAATTAAGGTGTAGGTAATTCACTGAGATGAATGCGCTTGGAGGAAAAGCGTACATCTAGTAACATTCCGAATTACAGTGTGGCCCACCCACAATTATAGGAATATCTCATTGTTTAATATATCCCACATATGAATCGATCATAATTCATCGCAACAATGGTTTGGCTATGAGCGTTTGATCATATCGTTCCAAAGAAACCTAGTTCCTTACGATACTGGTAGTTTATTATTGATTTAAGTCTTCAATTCATTCAATAATATTAGATATTAGTTATCTGATTCAAAATCCCCCATTTGTTATTTTTATTACTGAGTGGTGAGTGTGGAAGGTGACAACTTCATATTCGTTGGTGTTGTTTTTAAGCAAATAGACAATTTGGTATTTAAAGTCAAGCACAATCCTCCCTAGGGTTCAATATTTGAGGGTCGTAACTTACTTCCCCTGTATTCCTTGCACCCATACACTTGCAATATTAAATTGCAATAGATTTTGGGCTGATCAATACGCTTATTTGAATTTTGTCGATATCTAATTTTAACAAAAGTCAAACCTACTAAATGCAAAAGGAGGTCGGGATAAGAATGACGTAAATCATATTTTATCCTCATTGGTCAAACACAATTCGAGAATGGGAAATAATTAAAATTTCAATAAACACGTATGAGTTGCAATGTAATATGGTGAACACATTTATGGCGAGAAGGTGAGAATAAATGTTTCTTACATTATCTTTTAACATTTTTGCTTTACAGCTTTTGAGTGTTTTATTTTCATCGCTCACCTTACAAATTTTGTTTTTTCCAATCCACCTATTTAACCCACATCCATTGTTTGATGAAACAACACCAAAACCACCTCCTTCTCATATTGATTTCTTTTTTTTTTACCATATTTCCCTGCTTTGCAATGGCTGCCAACACTCTCTATGGAAGAAAGAATGAATTCATTGTGATGTATATGAAATGCCTTCGTAACCATGTTGTAGGAGGCATGGGTTATTGCCTTGATGGCTGTCAGCGGTTTATGCCCAATGGCCCTGATGGCACCCCAGACGCCATGGTATGTGCTGGATGTGCATGCCATCACAGCTTTCATAAGATAAAAGTAGCAGAGCTTTCAATATCCTACGTTATTTCTCAAAGTAATGATCACTCTCGGAACAATGAAGGGGTGACCTATAATAATATATAATTCATGGCTAGAACTAGGGAGTCGTAGCCAAAAGCTTTGAAGATCTAGAATTAATAATGTGCAAGTTCAGCGAAGGTTGGCGATAATTTGACAGCTATTTTGGAACTTTTATTGATTGTGTTGTTTGACAAGATAGGTTCTCCGAGTGACAGTTTGAACCTTAATGAATATTGTTAGGACCGCAAGTCCGACACCTTTCAAATTCGGTTGAACAGTCAGGACTGCCAAGTCCAACTAGATTTTATTTCCTTGTTTGCAAAATTATTTTAAAGGAAAATTCGGTTTTGTTTACTTTGATTTATTTACTTAATTATTCACTCGGTTTTATATGGTATTTATCTTGTTTTAGACGAGTGAATGTTTAGGTAAGTTTGTAAAGATTTAACTTGATCTTATAGTATCTTATCTTATGGAAAGTTAATCTTTATCAAACTCTTTATTATATCCTTTAGTAATCTATTCCTTGTGGAGTTCTTCTTTGTCTTTGGTGTGCAGAATATACGAAGATCATGAATATCTTATCAAACGGAAACAAAGACTTATCAAAAGGAAGAATCGCCTTATCATGGAAAGATTCGGATATATTTGGAAAGATCCTGTCTCGACTGGATATGGAAACTGGCCGAGATTCAAGGAGATCTTTTAGGAGAGCTATCCTATAAATAGTAGAAATCCTAGGAATCAATGTAGAACACACGTGTAACAAAATATACATCATTAGATGTTCTCTTTTTTTTTGATTTCTTAGTTTTCGCCCTCTTGAGTCACATCAAGAACGTGAGAAGCCGACAAGAGTTGAAGGGAGTTCAACGGGAAAGGATTGCGCCAGTTAGAGGGATCTATACGTACGTGCAGTTCGCTTGGAAGCGTTCTCATAAGAAGATCACTACGGGAGTTTTGGGTCTTACGGGTCAAACGGAGTAGACACGAAAAAGGTTCCGGTGGTATCAACATTAGAGGGATTCGGTGTTAGAGTAAAACAAGTTGGTGTAATAACTTTTGTCCGTTGAAAGAAGTTTGATTCAGGCGAAAGCCTCGTGGATGTAGGACATAGTCCGAACCACGTTAAAATTTATTGTCTTACTTTACCGTCTTACATACCTGTCTTACTTATCTGTCTAGACTAGGTATCACAACTACTGCTTAAAACGTAAAGTATTAGACCTAAAGATCTATCAATTGGCATCAAGAGCCTATCACCTACTTACATTGGTGAGATTCTGGTTTTATTTAGATCTTGCAGATTTGATGGCACAAAACGTTGAGGGATCATCATCATCAAAGTCGCCGCTCTTATATGAATTTAACTATTCATACTGGAAGGTCCGCATGACAGCTTTCATCAAAAGGGAAAATCAGAAAGCGTGGAAAAGCATTCTCAAAGGATGGTCTCCACCACTAGATAAAGATGGAAAGCCGAAGCTGGAGCTCGACTGGTCTGACGCAGAAGATCTCGACGCGAGCCACAACTCCATTGCAATCAATGCAATTTTAAATGGAGTCGACCTAAATCAGTTCAAACTGATCTCCAAGTGTGAATCGGCCAAAATATGCATGGAACGCCCTCCGCGTTGCCCATGAAGGTACCCCATCCGTGAAAAGATCCAAAAGACAAATCCTTGGTACACGGTTTGAGGAACTCAAAATGGAGGATCATGAAACAATAGCTCAATACAATGCTAAACTTAGAGACATTGCTAATGAAGCCTTCCTCCTCGGTGATGAGTACAATGAGTCCAAACTTGTTCAGAAAACTCTTCGCACTTTACCCTCAAGATTCGATATGAAAATTGAGGCGATTGAAGAAGCAAGAGACGTGGAGAACTTGTCACTCGAAGAGCTCATGGGTGCCCTCTCAACTTTCGAGTTGAAAAAGAATTTGAATGGAGTCACTTCAAAAGGTGTTGCACTTAAAGCTGAAATCAAAGACAAACCTCAAAGTGACGATAAGGACGAGTTAGAGAAATCTGTCGCGTTTCTCTCCAAAGGACTCCGAAAGTTTTCCAAGTGGAAAAACAAAGGTACGAACACTTTCCCTTCTAACTCTGATAATTCATTAAAATCTTCCGCCGCTAATGATCTTAGCTACAAAAGAAGAGGAAAAGGTGTTCAATGCAGGGAATGCCAAGGCTATGGTCACATACAAACTGATTGTGCAAATCTTCTCCCGAAGTATAAAGACAAAGCCATGGTGTGCACTTGGAGTGATGGAGAGTCATCTGAAAGTGAAGATGAGACAGGAGAAAAAGCTAATATTGCACTCTCCTCTGTCATCAGACCTGACTCATCACCTGTCGCGACTGACTAGGACGACTCCAAAACTGCTTCTGAGATTAAAACGATAACATCTATATGCAGTAATGACGAGTTAGATTGTTGCATTGATGAACCTGAAGAAAGAACATTTTTTTGCATTTTCTTCTATTCTTCACGACTTACCACCTGTCTTGACTACTCAGCAAAACAGTGATGATACTGAGGACGATAATTCCCCTGATCCATTCCGGGAAATCAGACTCCTTAGAAATTTGTTATTTTCAGAGATACGCAAGAACCTTGATCTCAATAGACAAGTCATGGCCCTCAGAAATGATGTACACAGTATAAAAGAATCAATCACCATTTTTGAGGATTTGGAATCACACTTCCAAGATGTTCTTAAGGTTCTCAATAAGACTGTCACAAACAATCAGAACAAAATTTCTGATCAAAGTCCTAGTCCCATTTTTAATCATGCTGGTCTTGGTTACCACCCACCGATCGGTGTAAGCAGGGAGATTCCTAGTATATCTGATATGGATAATGATAGCTTAGCACGTGATCTTAATTTCTCACAACCTCATGTTTTTCACAGGTCCAGTCAACCGAACAGGCCTAGTCCCGTTTGGTGGTCCCGACGGATGCGCAAGTCAAGCAGAGCCTGTTATCATTGTGGTGGTCAAGGACATATTCGTTCACGCTGTCCTGACTTAAAACAGAACTCATCAAGGAACACAGCAAAGAAACCTGTTGGACCACGAGTCCCGACATCTCGGAAGACTCCACGAAAAACAGTGTTTAAAGACTCCGATGAAGATTCTGAACCAACGAATCACATAAGGGTGAAATGTTCTACTCATAAAAACATTCATTTTGCATTTTCTTCTGTTGAAAACGCCTCACCTGATTGTTGGTACCTTGACAGTGCATGCTCACATCACATGACAGGGAACAAAAACCTTTTGACTAACTATGTTACTGGTCCAAGTGGAACAGTTCAGTTCGGTAATGGCAAAAAGGGTCAAGTGGTTGCAAAAGGAACACTCATTCTTAACGGGTGTCCTATACTTAACGATGTGTTCCATGTTGATGGATTTGAGCAGAATTTGATTAGCATAAGCCAGCTATGCGATCAAAAGTTGGTTGTCACGTTTACACAAGATGAATGTCATGTATTTGATAACCAAAGTTTTTGTATTTTTTCAGGAAATCGGACTGCTGAGAATTGCTATACTCTAAAACAGTCACGACTCCCTACAGAACAGTTCACAAACTCTATTTCAAACAGACCTATTTCTCCTTTAGTTAGTGAACTAATTTGTTTTTATGGTTCGCAGGTCAGCCAAGGAGCCAACAGATTGGTCATAGATCAATCCAAGTGCGTTCAATATCCTATCAAGGACCTTGATCTTCAAACTGCATAACAGTCGATGATTCCTGTGGCAACTTATACATGGGTTGTCAATGAGACAAGATGCAACTTCATAGACCTCAGATTCTCCACTTTTGGAACAGGAAGTCATCTCTACCTAACTATGCATAATCTTGTCATATTACTTGATATTGGTTGGGTTGATCACATGCTTAAGAATTTTGTTTTTGTGCAAAGTGATGTGTTGGTCTTTAGTAACCACAACTGTTCTATTATCATTGCTCATAATCATGTTAAGCACTTATGCACACAGCACACGGATATATGGCACCATCCCTTAAGTGATTTAGGTGATAATGAATGTGCTGTCATTAAGCATATCGCGACTGGAAGACAAACTGCTGTTATTTTTATGAAGAAAATTGTTTCACAAAGCTTTGAGACTTTCAGAAAGTCTTTCAGCATTTGTCTCCACTAAGCGCTGGTCGCGTGCCCGATTTAACTGAGATGTTTTTATTTATTGAACTAACTGTCATGAATTACTTGCAGACCTGTTGGACAGCTGGTTCTGGAGCGTACTTAGAACTGCATTGATACACAGTGCACATCATTCCCTCAGTTAAATCAGTGAAATCGAAGGATTTTGCAACGGGCTATTTTTGTTTTTATTTTGTTTTTATAATCTCTTTGACATGGACATTGTCCACTTTTGCTACCTCATCACTTTAAAAACAAAAGAATTGAGCTGAAAAGAAAAGTATGAGTATTCAAAAGAGTTATGAAAAGAAAAGAACAAAGAGAGCATGAGCCAAAAGAAAAAGTACTTCAAAAGAAAAATATATGGAGGAAAAAGCTGCCTAAACTCAATGAATATGTGTGAAAGCATTCAATTCATATTTCACGGTCATCACAAAATTGAAAAGAACTACCATATTCTATATAAAGTTATGTGCGAAAGCTACCTCTATGCAAAAGGCTCAAAGTGTGTGTACAAGGTGCAATTGTATTGTTTGAAAAGAGATATCTTGCAAAACGATTTTTGCCCCTTTCAAATTCTCTTCCCTTTCATCTGTTTATCATACGAGAATTCACACACACACATTTTAATGTATTCATCTGGTTCACGAGTATGCTTCAGTCTCGACCTGTTTTATACTCAGTCTTATAGTCTGTCATAACAGGGTGTCTCGACATCCACTTACACCAGTTGAATCGGTCCTCGGTAAGTTATGTGAGTAATTTGCTGAGTTACTTTCTGTTTGTTTCTTTTAATTTGTGTTTTTAATTTATTTTAATTTTTATTTTATTAAACAGGTGCTTTTTATTTTTATTTTGTCTTTAAAACGCGATATGTTTAATTTTGGCATGAATTTGTTTTCCCGCCTATGCTTTGCCGCGTTTTAATTTCGTAGAGATTGAGTTGCGTGTATCTTGTTGGAATCTTTCCTTGATTTGTCTTGGTAAGAGTCCTATCTCTTATGGGAAGTTGTGGATAATGATTATGAAAGATATGACATTGATTTGATTTCATCTATTTATATATCTTACCTTTGTATCATATCTCACGCCATCCTACTATCTCTCTCTCTCTCTCTCCCGTGTGTTCATTTTTTTGGTGTGTGGATTTGTGTTTATGTCTTCTTTCTCACCTACGTTTATCAAGAAAATATTTAACATGGTGAAATCTAAGTCATCAGGAGAATCGTCGCAGTCGACCCCACCAGTCGACCCTGACAGTTCATCCACCACGGGCAACGAGTTGGCCCAAGTCTTGCAGCCAATGCCGCTTAAAATCAGAATTCCGACGGACTTTGTTCCACCGCCATCCTGCGATGCGCCGCCGCAAGACACCACACCACCACCACCGGCAACAGAGTCACCACCCCGTGCCACTTCTCCTCAGGCACACGAGTTCTCTCCTCCTTTGGATGACTCGCACTCTGTTCCCATGCCGGAAGACGCTTCGCCGTCACCTGCACCGGTTCCTGCATCCTCTGGCTGCCACACCGCCGCGGCCAAAGGGAAGCAGAAGGCTCAACCTCCAAAGCGCACCCCATCTGCTCGCCAAAAGTCCAAAACCTGTTGCAGAGGGTGTCGCGAGCCGAGTCGGGACACGTAAGAAGATTCCTGTATCCAGACGTCCCCGATCCGCTCCTGCTGCCTCGGACTCTGCTCCAATCGAGCTCTCTAACTCAGATTCCAGCCCTGTCCGCAAACAGCAGAAACGCTCAGCTCAGTCCTTGTCTGATCAGGACAACCAGTCAGGCGACCAGTCGGCCTCTAAGGAAGGCAGTCACGCCCAGGCTGAAGAAGAAGCTGAAGGAGGTTACGTAGTCCCTCCCTGTGTTCCACCGTCTGATGAGCCTTTCAGGGTGAAGAAGGCATTTTCCGACAGGTTCTACACATCACATGCCAAACTCAGGTATACTCCTCTCACTGGCCGCATTCCTGTTCGTGAAGTTCAACTTCATGATGATTCTTATGAGGGTACGGGTGTTATTAAGTTTTTGGAAGGGAGAGGGTTTCTTGAATCCACTCGCAGGGTACAACCGTTTGTAACCCAGATTGTGCATGAGTTTTACGCCAATCTGGATACTCAACTAGGCGTTCTGGGCTCTGCCAAGGAACATTCAGCATTTGTAAGGAAGTTCATCTTCCAAATCAGTCCTCAAATTCTGAACATGCAGTTGGGGTCTCCTGACGTACAAACCGGTCGCGACTCCGAGTTGGAACTGGAGGCAGACATGGATGCAGTCGCGTCAACCATAACCGGCCAACCCATGAAGTGGCCAAAGAATGGAAATCTACAGCGAGGTTCCCTTCTTCCATGGTATGGTCTGATCTATGGAATTATGGTAAGAAATTGGTACCCTATGTCTCATACATCTACCGTAAGTCCATTAACTGCTTCTGTCTCATACATCTACCGTAAGTCCATTAACTGCTTCTGTCTTAATTCGAATTGGTTCGAATGCTCCCATTAATCTTGGGAAACTGGTCTTTGAACGTTTACAACTTGAAGCATT
Source organism: Misopates orontium (assembly GCA_946800315.1). Taxonomy (NCBI): domain Eukaryota; kingdom Viridiplantae; phylum Streptophyta; class Magnoliopsida; order Lamiales; family Plantaginaceae; genus Misopates; species Misopates orontium. The sequence continues at coordinate 11,386,276 of OX326951.1, forward strand.
CGACCATAAGGTTCAGATGACCTTAGGCTATCCATCTTGATCTATCGCACGCTCACATCTCAAATGGATATCCGGGTCTCGAAGGACAAGATGACGAGCCGCCCTAAGCATTATCATGCCCCGAGTCACCTTGTTCAAGCTCTACTTGGCTCTCCGACCCGACGACCTGTCCCAACTGCCAGGGATAATGAAGCTGGACCGTCTGTTCCCCAGGGCAGTCTCGACACCATCCAGTCGCAACTTGCTCAGGTCATTACACTGTTGGAGTCCATGAACGAGTTCCTTGCCCAATTAGCGGCAAAGCCTTGACTAGTTCTGGCAAAATGGGGGAGTAAAACAGAATACGTAGAATGGGGGAGTCTTGAAGAATGGGGGAGATCTCTACGGCTGCTGCTGTTTTATCTTGTTTTTTTATTTTAGTTTGTTTTATTTTACCGCTTAAGAACAATTGCTTTTAATTGCTTATTCTATTAAGTTGTTTTGCGGAGTGTTGCACCGCTGTTGCAACACGTTTTTATTGCTGTTGAGACTCGTTAGTTGATTTATGTTCCTATCTCTTACATACCTGTTTATTCCAACTAGATTTTATTTCCTTGTTTGCAAAATTATTTTAAAGGAAAATTCAGTTTTATTTACTTTGATTTATTTACTTAATTATTCACTCGGTTTTATATGGTATTTATCTTGTTTTAGACGAGTGAATGTTTAGGTAAGTTTGTAAAGATTTAACTTGATCTTATAGTATCTTATCTTATGGAAAGTTAATCTTTATCAAACTCTTTATTATATCCTTTAGTAATCTATTCCTTGTGGAGTTCTTCTTTGTCTTTGGTGTGCAGAATATACGAAGATCATGAAGATCTTATCAAACGGAAACAAAGACTTATCAAAAGGAAGAATCGCCTTATCATGGAAAGATTCAGATATATTTGGAAAGAGCCTGTCTCGACTGGATATGGAGACTGGCCGATATTCAAGGAGATCTTTCAGGAGAGCTATCCTATAAATAGTAGAAATCCTAGGAATCAATGTAGAACACACGTGTAACAAAATATACATCATTAGGTGTTCTCTTTGATTTCGATTTCTTAGTTTTCGCCTCTTAGTTTTCGGTGTTAGAGTAAAACCAGTTGGTGTAATAACTTTTGTCCGTTGAAAGAAGTTTGATTCAGGCGAAAGCCTCGTGGATGTAGGACATAGTCCGAACCACGTTAAAATCTGCTGTCTTACTTTACTGTCTTACATACCTGTCTTACTTATCTGTCTAGACTAGGTATCACAACTACTGCTTAAAATGTAAAGTATTAGACCTAAAGATCTATCAAATATGTAGTTATTTTAAGTCTTCGGTAAAGGTTCTAGGTGGTCAACCGAGTTCTGAGGACTATATTTTTGCTCTTTTTCTTTAATATTACTTGTTTTTCTTTCATTCTTAGATAATCCAAAATCGCACGTGACTAACTGTGGATGATGGTATCAAAAATAGTTAATTTTTCCTGAGCGTTTAGCAACCAAATTGAGCTCTTTTGTTGGCATATTTTCTTTAACTAATTAATAATCACAACTGGCAGATGCTTATTTAATGTGACAATTTTGTCAATGATATCATAAAAGCGTCAAGATTGTGTAGATCAAACAATGATTAAAAAATTTCATATTATAAACATGCTTCAAATAAACCCGTATTGACATCATGCTTATCTCATGTACATTTAAAGAGAAAATGGATTCTGAAGCATAAAATTCATTAACCTATAACTTATAAAAAAATCCCATGAATACATTCTACGATTGGTATGATGATAAAATTTGAAAACATCACAAATAATTGACGTGGAGCTTCTTGCATTTTATGGAGTTCCTAAAAATAATGATCTTTTGGCGTAAAATGATATGACGACAACTTTAACTTAACTCTAATACCTAAGACTTCCATAAAGACACATTTACAAACAAAATTTTCCCAAGAATGCATATCCATCTACACCAACCAATTCAATAGAAATGCATCAAACAATATGCATGTGGGTACACAAAGAAAATCATTAGCCTAATAAACAATCATTCAGGTGCGGTCTGAAGATATGTATCAACTGAAATACAAGGAATACCGAGTTGGTCAACGATAATACTAGGATATAGTAGATGAAAATCATGTCAGTTCTGTTGGTTCATATTTGTAACACCGAGTCACCTCATTTATAGTTACTACAAGAAAATGTACGTTTGTAATAAAGAAATTGTTTGCTAGGAGGCTCTATTCTATTACCAAATCCAATTGTAACAAATATTTAATTACCAAAAATATGTTATGTCAATCCCGCAGGGGAAGGTTTTTGTCACAAATAAATTATAGTAATTGCATAGAGAAATCTTATATTTCGAACTTTCAAAGCTAAAGGTCCAACCCGGATAAATGTTATTGGCACTGAAGATCTGAAAACTCCAACCTTGTTATGTAGTGAAAATATAAGATATTTACTAAATGACTGAAGATTCATCTAAAACCAATGATATAATGAAGCTCCTAAACATGGAGGCAAGGCAAGCAAATATTTAACCTTAAGGTTCGGTCATGGGTAAAAATCTTAAAAGTTCCAGTAATTGGTAATTACCAAATTACTGATACAATAATATGTGCTGCATAAGTTTTCGTCCTTAGGAACCTAGGTTTCCAAGCCCTACAGAATATAAATAGAAGACCTAAAACTCGTGCAGAGGATGATGTTACATGTTTTTTGGGAAAGAAAAATCATATTTTGGAGAGTAGCTTTTAGAAGAGAAGTAAAGATCATCGGAGACGGAGAAGAACAAGAATCCAAAGCCGTGATTGAGTTTATGTTATTTAGTATTCTTACATTTGAAGTTTGTTTTGTGGATTTGGATATTGCACTTTGTTCTCGTAAGTTTGTTTTGAACAAGATCTTTGCTTTAGTTATTTTATTGAAGAATATGTTTTGTATTATATCTGTTTACGCTTTTATGCTAACTATCACTAGCTAAGTCCATCGTGTATCGTGAGGCGATGAGAGTACTTGGATAGAGACCATGTTGACATGATTATGTTGAGATGATTGTGTGAGGGATAATTAAATTGAATTGGTAACTTGCGTAAAATGCTTTATGTGCGTCATGAATACATAAAAGATTGGATTATTGTGATAGATGCAAAAGCAAAACTCATAGGATAGGTCTCATAGGTTATATAATTCCACATGTTGGGTGACGATAGCATCTAGCAATTAAGACGTGGCTATTTCACTCAGATCAATGCTTTTGGAGGAACAATGTACAAATAATACCATCCCGAATTACAGTGTGGTGTTTCCCACTATAGAACCCATAAGTATATGTTTTACCTCACAGTTTTATGTATCACATACATGAATCAATCATGTTTTGTATCAACAATGGTGGTTCGTTTGTGAGCCTTTGATCATATCTATCCAAAGAATGCTAGTTCCTTATGATAATGTTTGTTTAATTATTGATTTGAGTCTTAATTTGTTAAGTGTTTTAGTTGTTAGTCACTAAAATCCAAAATCATCGTTATGTACATTCACTGTTGAGTCCTGATTGTGAAAGGTGATACCTTCACATTCATTAGTCTTGTTTTTGCACAAATAAATATATGAGTTATACTCAAACGTAATTCTCCGTTCGTTTAGATATTTTGTGGGTTGTGATTTATTTTCCTGTATTACTTGCACGCATGCGCTTTGGTAAAATATTGCCAATAGAGTTTGGGGTGGTCAAGGTAATGGCGCCGGTGCTGGTGAAGCGAATTTCATTCAGCTATTAGTTAGTTATTTGTTTTTTTTTTAGTCTTGTTGAGTTGATTACTTTGTTGTGAGTTTTCTCGCAAAGTACAGACGTGGGATCAGATGGCAAGACCATTTATAGCTAAGTATCCCCCACCATTGAAAGGCCCAACGCATACGTTTGAGATTAGGGAATTCTGCAAAAGGGGGCTAGAAGACACCCATGATGCTTGGAAAATATTTAAAATTTTGGTGAGAAACTGCCCACAACATGCGCTGACTAAATTTACATTGTTATCCTACGTCTATGCAGGACTTCACATAGGAGAAAGGAAGCATTTAGATGCTACATTTGGAGGAAGCTATATCGCTCTAACAGATGAGGAAGTCTTTGATGTGACGGAGACAGTAGAGCAACGTCAAGGAAAGTGGGTGCCCAATCGAGAACGAAAAATACCAAGAAAGATTGTTGGGATACATCAAATCTTGGATACGAGTGGTATTTTGACCAAAGTTGAGGCAATGAGGTTTCATATGAAAAAGATGGATTACAGAACTAAACCCGGAGAGCCGCATATCTTGCTCATCCGACATGGCATGAATCACTGAACCTGCACTCAGGAATTGTAATGCTTTGAAAACTGCATGATTCATTAAGTGAAAGACGCTAACCGAATAGTTAGAGATTCCGCAAGATCATATAGCCTAATTGACTGCAAGTTGAATAAGCTATTACCCTCTTTAGATCGTTCTGTAATATTCCAGATGCAAGAAGAACAAATGGAGCAGGTTGATTATGCCAACAACTTCAATAGAAGAAACAATCACCAACCAAGACCATTCCTTCCAAGCCATAAAAGAGATAATTATAACTCTTAAGGAGGAAACACTCAAAAATCATACCTACAAAGACAGCAAAAGTCAGGATTTCAACCCGATGAGAGAAGGAAAAACTTTGAGGACCACATGAAGCAGTTATATAGTCATGTGGCTAAGCTTGAAGAATGTGCACAACAGACAATTGTGTTGCTAATAAATATTGTGCAGCAAATAGGCCAATCGAGAGCGCAAGCACCCAACAGACTGTCAGAAGCTTTTCCAAGCAATACTGAGACAAATCCAAGGAAAGAGTAAATATGATATCGAAAAGGGCTTGGCCATACGAGAACACATTCAAAGAGTGTGAAACACGCATCTAAGAGCATATTCCAAGGGGGGTGGCGATATTGCCAAAGCAAAAATAGTTTGAGCCAGAACAAGTTTTTAATTATCTCTAATTTACCACTCTAGATAAGGAATATTAAAATTTATCTCCGTAAATCTTGTAGAATCTATTTTGTTAATTATCATCCTTTAACTATGACAACAAATTTCTCTATTTGAGTAGTTCATTATAGAAATTTGTTTCTCTGTCCAATAATTTTATATGAAGAAAGGATCACAAACTTTTGAAATTAAAATCTAAAGTAAGTCTCCCTTAAAAAGTTGTATTACGAAACAAAAAATTCATTAACTAAATTTCACATACTAGAGTCATAATTAAGACCATCTTAATTTAATCAAAATACTTGATTAAAAATAAAGGTTATTTATAAAACTATTGTGTGTGATGCATTTAAATGCGAAAAAATGACTTACATCATAACTTAACTTTAGTCTTTTTCTATACATATTTTATTTCTTATCTAAACCTAAAACAAGTGAAATATATTAGATTTTAATCATTATTTAATCAATGATATTGAATATTATGAAGTTCAGATCTTAAATATTATACTAGAGAAAATTTGATTTTGAAAGTATATTATTAAATGTTCATTTTCTGCTAACTTGAAAGTATATTGTTTAATGTTATTTTAATCACTTCCGCTATATATTAGTATAAATAATTGATTAAAAAATTGCAATTATTTTAGCTGCCCATCACCAATTTCGTTGAGGAGTTACAATGAATGGCTGTGACTATGTACATCATATTGCACCGCTCTGAGCGATAATGCTTCAGAAACTACACAGATTATATGTATACGGAAACACGAGATTTTGAAATTCTAACAAATTAGAGAAATTTATTATTTAGACTAAGTCAAATATCCCATCTAAATGTTAGCAGTTCAAATATACGTTCTAGCGTTGGAATTGTTTCAAAATGATTCATCTATTATTTCTTGTCCGAGATGATTGAAACAGCTGAATATACTAGTGAAGCAATCCAATTTTTTTATTAAAAATGACGTCAACAATGAAGGAGAAAATTAATAGAGAACCTTCCTTTTTTTTTTTCGCTCTTCAAATTAGGAATAGGAACAAAAAAAAGTATATGTATTTTATAAGTTATTATTATTAGTCGGCATTGATTCTATGAAAATACGAGGTCATAAATAAATTATAATTTCGTCAAAATATATTTTAAGGCTCTGAATACTTCAAGATAATATATATGTGTGTGTGGTGTGTATAAGTATGTATGTATTATGAATCTCGTGCCCCACCAACTCAACTTGATGGATACTTCTGATTCAGAAGAAGATACGATGTACCTTTCATACAATACCGTACGTACATAAACTTGAACTCGTACCTATTTTCAAGTTTACCTTTTCAGATATTTTAATTCTGATTGGATATTATATATATATATATATATATATATATATATATATATATATATATCAAAATTTGTGATGAACAACAGAAAACAATATCGTAAACAGAGTGAACGAACTATTTTATTGAATTGATGGTTGAAGAACCGAATGATTCTTCACGAACAGAGGAGAGAAACTAGTGTTTTTGTAAATTCTAATATAACTAGTGAATTGGACAGAGCCTCAACCTCACTAGTATAAGGGGAGCGGGGCAATGGTGATTAGCGAAACTTTCTAGAAGTGGAAAGTTGTTGAAGCCATTGCTAAATGGTACTTTGAAAATATTCTAAATAAGGAATGAAATGAAAATACATATAATTTAATATCCTGCAAACTTGAATTCGGGGAATTGTATTCTGTCCGAATAAGGGAGTAGCGTGTAAGGCCCATTTGCTGTCCACTTCGAACCTATCTGCAAACCTATACTAGCTACTTAAACTCCTCTCCTTGAAAGACACCCTCAAGATGGGCATGAAGATTGATGAGTCCCATCTTGCAAATAATGTGAGAGAACGGATAAGGGAGTAGCGTGTAAGGCCCACTTGTTGTCCCCTTTGAACCTATCTGCGAACCTATACTAGCTACTTCAACTCCTCTCCTTGAAAGACACTCTCAAGATGGGCATGAAGATTGATGAGTCCCATCTTGCAAATAATGTGAGAGAACGGTTTGAACGCCAATGGCTTTGTGAAACATCTGCAAGCTCATGTTCATTTGAGATGTGCATGATATTGAGCAGACCTTCGTGCACCTTTTCTCTTACAAAAAAAAACAGTAAAATTTTTTGTGTTTGGTGCGCTCGTGATGGACCGATTTGTTTGGTATACAATATGCACTCTTATTGTCAATAAATAGTAGAGGAACTCGTGGTTGAGTGATGTGAAGATCCTTTAAAAGTTGAGTTAACCCTAGAACTTCACAAGTAGTAGTTGTCAATTCCCTATACTCTGCTTCTGTGATGATCAACTCACAGTAGGTTGTTTCTTGGCTCTCCATTATATAAAAGAGTCCCCCAAGAAGATGGAAAAACCAGTGACACTTCTCCTTGTGTCACTACAAGTTGCCAAGTCACTATTTGAAAATGCTTTGAGTACTTAGTGTTTAAATGAAAGAAAAGTCTTGCACATCGACATGATTTGAGATATCTTAGGACTATGTGGACAGTTGCAAGATGAGTGGTGGCTGGTCTCGACGTAAACAGAGTGAGACAATCGATACTATAACTTAGGTCAGGCCTAGTTATTGTGAGATAAATCAATCTCCCAACTAATCTTCTACAATCAGAGGAATCACGAAGCAATGGTGAATCTGCACCCTTTATCTTAGTTGATCAATCCATTGGTGTGTTTGCTGGTTTGCATCCAAGATATCATGCTTTAGAGAGAATGTCTAAAGATACTTTATTGACATATTTATTCTGGACTTGTTTCTACCTACCTCAATGCCCAAAATGTACTTAAGAACACCCAAGTCTTTCATGGTGAATTTTTCATCTAAATAAGCTTTCAGATTGTTGATTTATGTCATGACAGTGCTATAAGGGAATCGAGAGAATCATAGATTAGGATTTGTACATATCTTCTTTCTTTTGATAATTATCTTGTTTCCTTATTGACTATAAAGATTTTTACAAATTCCATATGGTATCAATATAGCCTCCATATCTTACGATATTCCTTCCGATCCTCTTCCACCTTCCCTGCCATGTCCCCCTATGAATCTTCCGCCGATAATGGCGATCACGTTTCTGCCAACGTCGCTCCCGCACCGACTTTTCTCGTGTCAATCACCGCTCACCATCACTTTACTCTCCGCCTCACCTCTTCCAACTATATTTCCTGGCGACTTCAAGTGGTCGCACAACTCAGCTGCTTAAACCTTCTTGGTTTTCTTGAGGGAACACACCCCTGCCCGGATCCTTTGGATTCCGCTGCTTTTCCCCGTTGGTTTTAGCAAGACAATTACTACTTGCGGCGCTCATCGGATCACTTTCCCCTGAATTAGTTCCTCTAATTTACACGGCAACAACCTCTTCCGAGGCGTGGGTCTTCCTCATGGGTGCCTTTTCGCCCGGATTGCACGCGAGTCATGGCTCTTAAAAATGCTCTGAACAACACAATTATGGCCTCTCACTCTGTCACGAAGTATCTTAGTGACATTAAGGGCAAAGTTGATGAACTTGCTCTCATCGAAAAATCTCTTGATCCTGATGATGTCACTCTATATGTTTTGAACGGTTTGGGTGTTAACTGTCGTGACATCGCCTCCTCAATCACCCTTCGTGAACGGTCCTTATCGTTTACTGAACTTCACAACGCCCTCGTTACTCATGAGGCTTCCTTGTGGCGCTTTGATTCCGATATGCAGCAGCTTGTTTCCACTGCCAATGCAGCCACCACAAATCCATCCTCCAATGAGTATGGTAACCCTTCCAACTCCGGCTTCCGCAATCATGGCTATCACGGTCGTGGTGGCCGTAATAACAATAATCATGTTCGTGCTAATTTTTCCAACTCCCAAATTCAATTTCAAAATTTTAATGACGAACAGGTTATATACCAATTTTGAGGAAAGCCTGGACACACGGCACAAAAGTATTATCGCCTTGCCAACTTACTCCAACCGCAAGTGAATGTTACGCGCACGAATCCGCATAAGTCTCGTCCAGCCCCAAACTCTTGGCTTGTTGATTTCGGGGCCTCACACAACCTTACTGCGGATATGAACAACTTGCAATACCATTCCAAATATGACAACATCGACGAAGTTCAGCAGATGGCAATGGTATGAAAATAACTCATATTGGCAGTTCTTTATTTTCTTTTTCGGGGCGTGACTTTCATTTAAATAATGTCTTGTGCGTCCCTGATTCGAAGCCAAAATATCTTATCTGTGGATAAATTTAGGGGGAAATGCAAAATATGCCCACTAATTATGTCCATTTTCCAATTTTGCCCAGTAGCTTTTTGGGCCGCGGTTGTGTCCTGTAAGTTCCATTTTTCGCTGCAAAATATGCCCATTCAGGTTGTGAATGGGCTTTCTGCATACGTGGCATCCCAACGGCTACAACGCCATCCCACGTGGAAAATGCAGTGCCACGTCTATTTTTCATAGTAATAGCAAAAATTACCCCATTTTATCTCTAATTAACAGAAAACCCCAAATGTTATTTTAATTGTCAAAAACCGCCGATAAACCGCCGCTCGCTGGCAACAGATGCCGTGAGCATGAACATTCCGATTATATCTCCGGCGAAACCTCCGGATCTAACCGCTGTCAATGCAAAAAGAGGTGTGCTACTACTATTACTCCAAAAATACATGGTAGCTGCCATAATACTATTTATGAATAAAAGGACCCGACTTTGTGTAAACTTAAAGAGCAGATAGTGATTTTACAATTACAAAAGCAAGAAGAAAATATATCAACAAATCGTTGAGAAGGATTCAGCGAGGTATACAAATAGACTGGGGCGTATCCAGGAATTTTGTCTGGGGGAGGGCTAGCCTAATTAATTTAATTTATTATTTAATGCTAAATTTAAATAAAAGTCAATATTCATGCTTAAATTAAACCAAGGTTAAAATATATAAAAGCAATACAAGTAATAATAATAAATTCTTATAAAACGAGTAAAACATTAATATAAAAGTGATCTAATAAAACACAAAAGTAAATAATGACGCAAAGGTAAAAGCATAGTAAGCTTAATAATAATCACTAAATATTACATGTAAAAGGAAAATAAATTTATAATACCATTTTTCATACATTATTCGAGTATCTGTGTTTTTTACAAAAAAGCAAAATATTCACTAAATCTGAGTATAGAATTTTTTTTTTAATGACAATGTGTTTTGTCATTGGGTTTTGAAATCACTACAAAAAAAGTGTTCTTTTGTGGCGACTTTATACGACGTAGTACAACTTTCGTCACATAAATTGTTAATATATATGACGATATGTAATATTGCCACATAAGAGTAGCTTTTTATGTGACAATCCCAAATTTCTCCATAAAAGCTGGATTTTTGTCACCATTTTTAAAATTTGAGTGACAAAGCACGATTTCGCCATAATTTTTGTCACTTCAGCTGCTTCAATAAAAAAGCGGCAAAATTCCCGCGACTTTGCAAAAAACTCCCTCCCTGGTTTTATTTTTCTCTCATGCGCTCTTTTGCCACAAAAATAATTAATTTGTCAAAAAGAAACTAAACTACGTCGTTTTGCTAAATTTTAGATTTTAACAACCTTATTGTGTAATTCAACACCCCCAATGTAAGAAGCCCCCATCGATTGAAAACACTCTCCACCAAAAAAAAACCCTTCTCTTCGTATTCACACCCAAATCCCTTATTCTCTTTACAAATTAGATCTGGAAAAGTTGCTCACATTCTCTCATTTTCGCACTCTCTTTTCACATATATTGGTAAGAAATCTCTTCTTCTCTCTTATATTTGAAGATTAAGCTATAAGTCCATCCTACAATACCCTAATTTTTTGATTTTGGTGATGTTTAACAGGTGGGTTTGTTCGACCGCATTGGGTTACTGACGTTTCCCCAAAATTTGTGTGAGTTGCATCTTATATTAGCTTTGTTTAGCTTACATGAGTGAATCAATGGGTATTTCTTGTTCTTTTCTGGTAATTTTTAACAAGTATGAACTAAAATTTGGGGATTAGGGATTTTGAAGTTCTGCAAATATGTTTCTGTCACTTTTTTGTGCAATGAGAAAGTTGTGTTTCTCAAAGATGAATGTATTTTCTGGATTGGTTATCTTACTTTTAACATTGTGTTGAAGTTTTGGTTCACAACTTTAAAATATGTTGTTTTTTGTGTAGCTTTTGTTATTCTTAAGTGGAAGCTTTTCAAAAACTGTGTTGATTTGTAAAATCTCTTCTAATTTTATAATATGATGCTATTATTGTGATTTGTTTTGTTAAAAGTAGTTGGCTTGCTGAGGATTTTGTTTATAGCTGTATAAATTGTTGGTTTTCCGGTCATTTTTGTTGTTAAGAAAAACTTTTGTGTCGAATTTTTTGTTTATAACATCTGTGGGTTGTTAAGTAAAAGTTTTTCAACAATGTGTGGATTTGTCTGTTTATGACTTTGAAAATTGATAGTGTTCATGTGATTTAGGTTTTCACTTTTTGATGGTTTTTCTGTAGTTTTTTAAGTAAGTTTACATTAAACTACCAAAGAAAAAAAAAAAGTAAATTTACATTACTTTATGCAGGTTTAGCAACTGGAGTTTGTTTAGGTGTGTAATTTCTTGGGGTTTAGATTGCTATTCTGTAGAAAAGTTGAAAAGGTTCGTATAGTTTCTGGTTATATTATAAATGAATGATGTTTGGTCTATTCATATGTTTAGCAACTTGTTCATGTTTATATTGTAGAAAGTGTTAGTCGTGTGTGTTACTTTCAAAATTGTCTTGATGTTTCAGTTTATAACAGTATAATTGTTGGAATTCATATATTTTTGTTGTTAAGTAAAATCCCTTCAAAAAATGTGTGGATTTATCATTTCCTTTTTCAACTTTGTAATGTGGTGGTTTTACTGTGATTTGCTTTGTTAGAAGTTCTTCATAACTTCATAAACTGATGTTTGTCTTCTGTGAAATAGAGGAAGAAGAGGGGTCTGATGAAGAAAAAGAAGAGGGGTCTGATGAAGAAGAAGATGATGAGGCACACTTTGATCAAGAAGAAGAAGAAGATTCTGATGAAGATTAAGTAGAAATAACAATCTTATAAACATAATTTTAAGGTATTTTGCTTAATATTATTCCATGAAAATTATCTATTTTCCATTGTTATTCTGGATCGCTTGTGTTACTTTATAGTCATTCTAGTTATAAGATAACATCCCTTGACACTTCATTTAAATATTCAAGCATTAACATTTTTTGTTGTTTGTTTAGATGGCACTAGGACCAAACTTCAAGAAGGCTCGCAAACCAATAGGATCGAAGATGCAATAGGTGTTGTTTATTCTCAGTTTCATATGAGGAATAACTTAACAAATTGTAATTTTCAATGTGTTTTAACATTTGGTTCCATTATTTCATTTCAGGATCTGATGTTGTAAAGAATGGTCGCGGTGTTAATAGACGCCTGAACTTGGATAGGATAGTTGATAAGGTACGTGTATTTACTTTATCTTTGAGTGAGCAGAGTTTTGTTGATAAATTTAGAGTTGGCTGTAGTTTTCATCTTTTTTTTTTTTACATGTGTATGTATGTGTATTGTGAACTTGTACTGAAAAAAGAAGAATCCAAGAGAAAGGAGTCCCCGAAAGGATGTGACTATGCAAGATGGCTGGTTGTATGTGTTTGGGTTGAGACTACATAATTTAAGATAATTATTTTAAGAATCTCTTAATTTACATTTATTTTTCAAACAATGATTTGAGTTAACAAAATAATGTTCTGGAAAATGTTATACAAAAGAGATATTTGACCAATTCGGCAAATATGAAATACATGCCTTTCAACCACAATTCTGGAAAGCTTGGATATCTTACTCTTCGTAGAAGAATGGTACAAAAAATATATGTTATCATTATTTAAATATTTGATTAGATTCTTTATTATTGATCCTTTGGTTGTCCATATAGAGCCAAGTAAAGTTCATCCATGGAAGAGAACACCCATGGACAAGACTGGTCAGTTTGTGAATTTTTCTGCAACCGTCATATTTGTGAGATACACTTTATACTTTCTTTTCTTCCTAATATTAAAAGGGTACATGCTCAATTTAATTGATATGATATGATATGTAGGGAAAAAAATGAGTGAAGTGGAGCAAAGGAGATGGAAGATGAGTTAGAGGCACAAAAGGCTAAAAGCACGAGGTATGATGCAGAGCTTTTGGCAAAATCTGAAATAGGTAATGATGCCATAACCCTATTGTTTATTAAATGCATAAAATGCCTTGAATTGGTTAAATTGTTGGTTGAAAGTTTATGGTTTCATTCAATATGTTTATATATATACATCGTGGGTAATGTTGAATGTTTGTTGTGTAAGCTATTTGAGATTTTCTCTCATTTGATATGTTTGTTGGTTTAGGATGTTTGCTAATGGTTTGTGAGAATGTGGGTGCAATGAGTTTAGGTGGAATATGTTTCCTTTGGATCTTCTACTGTCTCTGAAAATCAAAACCATTATGAAGATTATGTAGTTCTAGTAGTGACATTAGACAATTTATAAATGTATGAAAATGCTTTGAATTACAGAACTTCTGGCTGAAAGTTCATTGTTTCATATGATATGTTTGTATATATTGTGGTGATTACTGAGTGGTGGTAGTTTCGGCTATTTGATATGTTTTCTTGTTTGAGAGGTCTGTTTATGGTTTCTGGAAATGTGGTAGCATCTGGTTTGTGTGATTAGTAGCATCTGCCAAATTAATCTTATGATCATGTGAATTTGTAGAATCTGCCTTTATTGATTACTATTTGGTGATCAGTTATGCAGATGTTAAATGACTAGCCTCACAACAAATTGGAGATCATGGAAGTCTCAAGATATTGGAGTTCAATGAAGAATGGTGAAGGTGCTTAGTTTTGATAACTTAATTCTGGTACTTGAACTAAGTGCTTTCCAATTGTGAAAGCTATTTTGGGTTCAATTGACCTGGAGACTCTATATTTATGCTATGTAAGAAGAATGACAACCCCCTTTTGATGGATGTAGGTTTGATGAAATTCTATCCAGTAACTAAATAAAGTCTAGTACAGTTTTTGGTGCCAAGTGCTAAATGTGTTTGTATATATGCAACTTTGCCAATTACTTTGTTGTTGGGTTGAACTTGGTGTAAGATTGTATATTTTAGTGAGGTCCTCAATTATGTGATAACGTGTTTGCTGGTTATTGGATTGCCAATCACATTTCATGGCAATATGTGTATGTAATTAAACGACAATTATAAAACCCGACATAATTTTTGGTGACAATAATTAATATTCCATTCACAACAAATTTGTCACAATGAAAAATTCAAATAACACTGTAATGACAATTTATATCGTAGTAATAGGTTTTGTCACACAATTACAAGGTATTCAAATATTAATGACGAACTACATTGTCACAACAAAACTTTAAATTTAAAACTTCATGTGACGATGCGATGATATGATGACGAAATACTACAACTCATGTGACAATATTTGGTCATATAAATTAACCCTTTTTTGTGACAAAAGCACATTTGTCACAACTATATGTGGCAACAACGAAATTTCGTCACAAAGGTCCTTTAGTGACGGGGCTATCGCAGCGAATTTTGTGGCGAAATATTTTGTCGTATAACATTTATGTGACGAATTTTCGAGATTACATGACGATATTTGGCGTCGCATAAAAGCAGTTTTTTTGTAGTGAATTAATAGGGATTTTATGGGTTTTCTCTCCATGTTTTATTTAGATATGAGTTTATAACTTGTATGATTTTATTAGGCTTCTTTTTATTATTCTTTGTGTGTGTAATTAAACTATAGTAATAGTAGTAGACTTCTTTTTATTCTTATTTTTCTATGCATACTATATATATATCCATTAATCTTGGGGGGGGGCCCTACATGCATCCGCCCCTGCAGATAGACAACCTCTTCAAATCCTCAAGCTTCACAAAAAAAAAAAAAAAAAAAAAAAAAAAAAACAGCCCTTGCAACAGCTAATTTATTTTTTTCTGAAAACACCTGGTATTTCTTGAAATCCTGCTCTAAGCTTGCTTTATGTTCTAATAATTTTATAAACAAAAACAAAACCCAAAAATCAGAGAAAAATCAGAAAATTAACAGAAAGGGATGCAAGAAGCGGGGTGAATTTGGGGGGGGGGGGGGGGGGGGGGATTAACAAAAATAAAAAACTAGAAGAACTATATGATTTTTGGAAGAAATTGTCTGAGGTGTGTGCGATTGAGAAGAAGAATAAGAAATGTGAATTATCTCTCAGATATTCTCTCAGAAAAAAAGCAAAAAGGAAAAATTGATGGTCTTCTTCTTCCTTTTGGACATAGGCTTTGAGTCCCATTTCCAAATTGCTTCACCAAAACCGCGTTTTTCTTCTTCACAATCTGCCATATCAGTTGTCCTCGCACCGTTGTCATAAGCAGCGGGTGAGAAAAGCTGAAGGAGAAGAAAGCTTTTTTCAATTTACTATATTTTCCTATTTTCCCGTCTGTCACCGCAGCCCCGTCGCGACGATACCTCTTTGGTGGGTGGGCTTAGGGTGTGCGTGCCGGTAGCTTTTACAGGCTATAAGGGGTTTTTTTGCTTCGATTATTATAACATAGGGGAATTTTTGACTATTAAAATAACACTTGGGGTTTTCTCTTAATGAGAGATAAAAGGGGTAATTTTTGCTATTACTATGAAAAATACACGTGGCACCGCGTTTTTTCACGTGCGATGGCGTTTTAGCCGTTGGAATGCCACGTAGGCAAAAAGCCCATTCACAGACCGAATGGGCATATTTTGTAGCAAAAAATGGAATTTACAGGGCACGATCGCAGCCCGAAAAGCTACCGGGCAAAATTGGAAAATGAGCATATTTAGTGGGCATATTTTGCATTTCTGCCATAAATTTACTCGGGACAATCATGTATCTATGGAATTTTTTCCTAACCATTTTGTTATTAAAGATTAGCCTACAGGGGACCTTTTGTCCACAGGACCTTGCAGTAATGGAGTTTATCGCATACGTCCACCGTCCTACTCTTTACGCTCTAAAGCAAATTTTGCATCTCTTGGCGTACGGACTACTTCCCGAATTTGGCACTCATGCCTTGGTACCAGTTCTTCTTTAATTTATAATTTTAGTTGACCAGTATCAAAATATATCCTCTGCGGAGGATTGCTTTTGTGACTCTTGCTATGTTAGCAAATTGCACCGTTTAGTACTTCGTCGTTTGTTGCTTTAAAACGAATTCATTATGTTTTTACCGATGTTTGGGGCCACTGAAACTTCTATTGATGGATTCTGGTTTTATTTAATTTTTGTGGACATGTTTAGTCGATGTTGCTGGTTGTTTCCACTTGAATCAAAATCACAGGTTTCTGTCGTGTTTGTCACTTTAAGGTACTTGTTGAAAAGCAATTCAACAATTCAACTGTTAACTTTTACAGTGATAATGGTGGCGTGTTTTTGGCCTGGAAACAATAGTTTTTGGATGAGGGTATCTCGTGGCTAACCACTGCTCTGCACACCCCACAACAAAGTGGTTTAACTGAACATCGTCATAGACAAATTGTTGAAACGGGTCATGCCTTACTCCATCAAGCTAACCTTCTCCGTTCTTACTTGTCTTTTGCATTCATCACGGCAGTATATTTACTAAATTGGCTGCCTAGTTCTTCGATTAAGGAAAGTTTGCCGTTCCATAAGTTATTTTCCTATCAGCCGAATTATTTAAAATTGTGGGTCTTCGTCTGCTTGTGCTATACGTGGCGTCGTCCATATGCCAAAGGGGCTTTCCTATCCATCTCGACCGTGATTTTTTCTTGGTTACTCCACGTCCCAAAGCGCATACAAGTGTCTTGATGTTTCTATGGGTCGGTTATTTACTTCACGGCATGTTCGCTTTCATGAACACTTATTTCCTTTCAAAGATTCTTCTGCTCTCACTTTGCCACCTCCCTCGGCCTCTCTTTTGGCTTCCTCGCTGATTTTTCAGCTGGACGCAAATCAAGCCGCTCCCACTATGACTCGCCTTCCTCTCGTTTCTCTTGCCGTATTGCCATCGTCACTGGGTCCTCTTCTGTCCTCTACTGCAGTCACTCCGCCAGCTGGTCCAGAATCTCATGATGCCGACACTTTCATTGCCCCAACTGCTGGACCTTCTCCTCAAAATACACATCAAATGGTTACTCGACGCAAAAATAATATACATAAGCCGAAAAAAATCAGTCTTGCCACTCGTCATCCTATTGTTGAGACCGTTGAACCCACTTGTGTATCTACGACCATCAAAGATCCCAATTGGCGTCATGCCATGTCTCTTGAATTTAATGCAATCTTAGAATGTGGCACGTGAGACCTTGTTCCTCGGCATCAAGCTTCAAACATTATAGGTTGCCAGTGGATTTCATCAATGCCAGGGGCTTGATTATGTTGAAACATTTAGCCTTGTTGTCAAACCCGTCACTATTTGCCTTGTCTTATCTCTTACGATTAGTAGTGGTTGCACAATTCGTCATTTGGATGTGAGCAACGCCTTCCTTCATGGCACACTCTCAGAAGCTGTCTATATGCATCAACCACTCGGTTTTGTGGACTCATCTCGCCCAGATCATATTTTTCGCCTTCGTAAATTGTTATATGGTTTAAAACAGGTGCCACGTGAGTGGTTCTAGGCTCTTCGCTCCGCCCTTCTATCTCTTGGATTTATTCATTCCAAATCAGACTGCTCATTCTTTTTGTTTCTTCGTGGTTCCACTCGGCTGTTTCTATTTTTTTTTTTTTGATCTGCAAAACAATTTTATTAATTGGAGGAAGACGGAAAAGTACAAGGAGTACTGATCCGTGTCAGGAAATCAGCATTCTAAGCAAGTTAAAGGTGAAATAAACCAGTCCCCAAAAGAGAAGCAAAAGTCCTGAAAGTTAGCTTTCAACCACTGCCATGATTTAATTCTAATAAGATCGACATAATTCAAGTAAACTCTATCACTGCCACTATCAAAAATCTATTCCGTGTGCACCAGATACTCGGCTGTTTCTATTAGTTTATGTCGATGATCAGTTCTACGTTCGCGGTTAAAGACTTAGGGTTTCTGTCCTTTTTCTTAGGTGTGGAGGCGATTCCGGGTTCTGAAGAACTTTTTCTCTCGCAGAACAAATAAATTCTTGACATTCTTTCTCGTCACACCATGGACGGTGCAAAATCCATTTCGACTCCGATGCTATCTTCTTCCACTTCATCAGCTTCGACTTCCCCACCATGTGATCCATACATTTTTAGGCAAACAATTAGAGAACTTCAGTATCTCTCATACATCACTTTCGCCGTCAACCGCCTAGTTAAGCTGTTCTAACCCGTCGGATTATCATTAGACCGGTGTCAATGGCACAATCACTCATGGTCTCCTACTTTGTAAGTCTTCTTCCACCACGTTACGAGCCTACTAGAGCGCCGACTGGGCTGGTAATCATGTTTGTTGCACTTCTACCGTCGCTTTTGTTATATTTCTTGGTTTCGATCCCATATCATGGAGTTCCCGCAAGCAGCTGGCTATTGTACGTTTGTCTACAGAGGCCTGATATCGTGCCTTAGTTGCCACTACTTTTGAGGTTCGTTGGATACAAAATCTTCTATCCGAACACTATGTCTCCTCTTCTTCAAAGCCAACTATTTACTATGACAATATTGGTGCCACACACTTATCTCTCCATCCTGTTTTACACTCTCGCGTGAAACATATTGCCATTGACATTTGTTTCGTGCGGATGTTGTTGCTAACGGTATTTTCTCTGTTTTGCACATTAGAACTCACGATCAAATTTCTTATCTCCTTACAAAGGCCCTCTATCAGTCACAGTTTCTAGCTCTTTGTTCCAAAACTTCATTAGTCGATGGCACGACACTTTTCCGGGCGTATAGGTGAATTGAGAGAACCATAGATTAGGATTTGTAGATATCTTCTTTCCTTTTGATATTTATCTTGTTTCCTTATTTTATAGTTGATAGGTGTTATATGTTGGTAGACTCTCTGTATTGTACAAACATACTCCGAATATAGAGATTTTAACAAATTCTATAAGTGCATGTAAGAATAACATCATCAACATACACACCTAAAGCAGTAAAACAAGTTGAACTTTTCTTAGTGGACAAGGAGCAATCAGATACAAATTGGGAGTAACCATAAGCAATTTGTGGGTGCAGGTGGTCCATAACTCGATGGCCATGCATAGAATCAAAGCTCAAAGTTGTTAGAAAACTTTGGCGGGAAAAACAGTTTTGCACTGCTGGAATATTCTGTTTTTGTAACAGAATTGAGCTGCGTTTTGTGATTGTTTTTCAGCTCATTGTTGATCATATAAATAGGTTGATTAGTGATCACATTACTTAGCTTAGAAGATTGAAAGTCTCACTTGTAATTCTCTCTCAAACTCTGCAGAATAAAACACACTCTTTTGCCCCTTGGATGTAGGCTTTGATCACCTTGATCTTAGTTGAACCACGTAAACTTCTGTGTCGATTATCTTGTGTGTGTGTTTAGCTTGATTTTTTGATTAGATTTGGTCATTTTTTTCTGTTGATTCGATTGAAATCCTTACACAATTAAACAAGCCGTCAAATCTGTATACCACTGTCTTTAAGCTTGTTTTAAACTGTAGAGACTCTTATTTGAAAGACAAACTCTCTTGTCATTTTGTTGACAATACCTTTGAGGAAGTTTCATATAAATGATCTTATCAAGATCTCCATGTAAAAAGGCATTGTTAACATCTAACAGATGCAAAAACAAATTATCAGAAACATCAATAGCAAATAGGACTTCACCTGTGGTAAGCTTCGCTATTGGTGACAATGTATCAAAGTAGTATAAACCCTCTTCTTGAGTGTACCCTTTAGCTACTAAACGAGCCTTATATCTTTCTATAGTTCCATCAGCCTTATGTTTTACCTTATAAACCCATTTACAACCAACACAGTTATGGCCTTCAGGTAAATCAGTTAGTTCTCAATCTATTTTTGCATAGCTAATTGCTATTCAGGGTGTTTATTTGCCTGAGTATAAGTCTTAGGTTAAGAGATTTCAGAAACAGAAGTAGTAAAAACTTTATGATGACCACCAAGATTGGAAGCAGAAAGATATTTCTCAATAGGGTACTTAGTCTTTAAAGAATTGCTTTTATGAAGAGAAGCAATAAATTTAAAATCATTAGATAGGCTGGTAGATTAATAACTCTATTACACTTTCATGTAGCAAGAACATTAGTGTTATTAACAGAGATATTAGTAAAATTATTAGTAACAAAAATCACAGGAGATGAAGGATTAGAGATACATTGTATATGTTCTAGGGATAAAAGCGTCAAACCCCCTATACTATAGGGGGTGTAGCGATTTGCCCCCTGAACTTTGTTTTTTGGCAACAAGCCCCTGTACTATGGATAAATAAGCACTTTGCCCCCTGAGTCGCTTTTTAACCATTGGATTTGAATACGTGTCAACACTTTTTGCCGTTGGATTTGGACTCAGGGGGCAAAGTGCTTATTTATCCATAGTACAGGGGGTTTTTACCAAAAAAAAAAAGTTCAGGGGGCAAAGTGGAACAAGGGGTATAGTATGGGGGTTTGACGCTTTTATCCCGATGTTCTAATGGGAAGAACATCTCTAAGGTGTGTTGTGCAGTGATTCTTGTGCTCGTGGTTTCTGCATAATCCATTGGAGGGCCAATTTCAGGTGAATGAACATAAGAAGCACTATCAGCGGGTAGTAATTCTTGATCATTAACTAGAACTAGGGCAAGAGGTGGAACAACTTAGGCATGACTACTCTAGAATACTGTACAATGATGAAAGAATCTGTGCAACCTGGAGGATTATAGTCAGTGTCTTTGTTTCAGTAGAAGACTTGAAAGGGAAACTTTGCTAATAAAAATTTACATCCCTAGAGATAAAAAGTTGAGAAGTATCAAGATTAAGCAGAAGATAACTATTTGTTCCTCTTGGATAACCAAGGATAACTCCTGGCTCAAACTTGTTCCTGTGACGCAGCTAAGGTAGAAGCAAAGCACAATTATCCAAAAACTTTAATAATGTTACAGTTTGAAGACCTTTAAGAAAGTCTCTCAAAAGGAGTTTTATTTTCTATAACAGAAGAAGGCAATCTATTAATGATAAATTCAGCAGAGGCAATGCAATAAGGCCAATATTTAACAGGTATATTTGATTGAAATTTTAGAGATCTAGCTAGTTGAAGTAAATGTTGATAGTAGCGCTCAATTAGCCCTTTCTGTTGTGGAGTCTCCACACAACTAGTTTGATGTTCAATGCCTTGATTAGAATAAAAATCTTTCAACCAGAATTCAGCTCCATTATCTGTCCTTATTACTTTAATTCTAACAGAGAAATGATTCTTAATTAAAGTGTAAAATCCATTCAGGGTGTTGTCTCACTTCAGATTTATGCTTCAAAAATAAACCCAAGTGCAACGAGTAAAATCATCTACTATAGTCAAAAAGAATCTACCTCCATTATAAGTTGTTACGGAATAGGGTCCCCATACATCTGGACCCTACATCACAATGTATAAGTTAAAAGGAGAAAAAGATTCTGCTCTACATGTAGAAAAAGCTAACTTTCTTTGCTTAGCTAGATCACAAATATCGCAAGGAGTGCTATTCAAAGAAGATGATACAAATAGCTGAGGAATTCCACAATGTTTATTGTAAGAAGCATGACCAAGCCTACTGTGCCAAAGAGCCGAGGTAGAAGAGCTATTATTACAAGTATGAGCAAAACTAACTGGAACTTGAGAATCTGATGATTGATGTAAGTTATACAAGCCTTTATTATCTTTAGCAAAACCAGTCGTCCTCTTGGTGGTTGACTCCTGCAAAAGACACTTATCAACAAAGAACACCAAAGAAACATTAGAAAACTTGATTAGTTTAGAAACAAAAAGGATTATTTCTTTTTCCAGTAACAGAAACACAATTAGCAGAAGGGTTATTTCTTTTTGCCAGTAGGACCACCCCACCCTAGAGGACATCCAATCAGTTGAAAGCATCAATCGACTTTGTAACCATTGAAACCACAATGTGTGCACTTAAGCTTTTTATTGTCTTTATTATTTCCAGGTTTTCGATACTTATTCTGATAACTTTGATTACCATCAGGTTTTATTTTTTGTCTGAAGGAGCTTTGGTTCTAGTAAACATGGCTAAAGGGTCAACAGTATTAGCAGAAGAGTGTAAAGATCTTTGGTTCTCTTCTTGAAGTAAAAGAGAGTACAATCTTGACAAAGATGGCAGTCGAGAATTGAGCATTATCTAACTACACAAATTTGAGTAAGTGTCATTCAAACCAACTAAGAAAGACATCACACAATCAGACTGTTCAAGATTTTTTCATATGTTTGTTGATCGTACTATTACTCGTACAAAGAATCCTTCTGAAGGTTATAGTTTTGTATATTTCAGAAGGATTGCTTGTACGTGTAACAGTAGGATCAACGTAGGATCTATTGGAGTAGACATGATGGTCAACAACAAACAAGCAAGAAATCAGTGCAATTTGACAGATCTAAGCCTAAGAATCACTAAGAAAACGAAATCAAATTCAATCTACAGGTCAAAATTTGGAGAACATCAATTAATTTCGATCAATTGGATCAAAATTGCAGTAAGAACAAAAAATGTGATCTGAATTTCAAATCACACAAAAAATCACAGCGGAAGACGGATCGAACACTCGGTGAATGATACCATATCGAGATTCGTGATGAACAACAGGAAACAAAATCCTAACAAAATGAACAAACTATTTTATTGAATTGATGATTGATGAGCCGAATGATTTTTTATGAACAGAGGAGAGAAAAATGTGTTTTTACAAAATGGTAATATAACTAAGTGAGTTGAACAAAGCCTCAACCTCACTATTTACAAGGGGAGCGGGGGAATGCTGATCAACAACTTTCCAGAAGTGGAAAGTTGTTGAAGGCCGTTGGCAAATGATAATTTTAAAATATTCTAAATAAGGAAAAATGAAAATACATATAGTTTAGGAATATAATACGACTTGGTAGAAAAAGGTACTATGTAAATAACAAGATCATGATATATGTGCACAAATATATTGTAACTTTACATTGGAACTATACATATAAACAATTATTTTCATGATGTGGTGCATTTCTAAGTGAAGATTAGTGAATGAATTAATTTAGCTAGGAAAATGTTTTTCTTACTATATTCTTAGAGTCTACTTCTATGCATAATTTTTCAAAGCGGCGAAACCGACAACGAGTTTGTTGGGTAACATTTACCTAAGTTACAATTTTACTTCGTAATTATCCTTAACGTGTAAAACTCTACTTCGATACTTATCAAAAAGCAAAGTACAAATTCCCGTGTTTATAAATTGATGTACCAAATTTTGGTACCGCCACGTCATAATATCCGATATAATATCTGAGCATATTTCGGGATTATTATGCCACGTCAGCACCATTATTTTTTAATGCAAAATTACAATTCAAGGCAAAACTCGGAAATCGGCCCAAGTAAGCCCAAATTGAGCCCAAGCGAGATCTATTTGGGCCCGAAAAGGCCCGATTCGAGCTATATCAAGCCCAATCCGAGCTATATGGGCTCAAATAAGATCTATTTGAAGGCCCAAGAGCCCAATTCGAGCTATATGGGCTAAAATCCGATCTATTTGAGACCCAGGAGTCCAGTTCGAGCTATATGGGCCCAAATTTGACCTATTTGAGGCCCAATTCGACCTATTTGAAGGACCAATTCGAGCTATTTCAAAATAGCTCTAATTCGACCTATTTTGAGTCATAGTTCTACTTGGATTGCACTTTTAGACGAAGAAGGACTCTTATTACTATATAAGGGGGTCCCATGCCTCATTCTAAGGTACGTTTTTATTTTCTAGCATTTAATTTCGAGCTATATACATCGAATTCGAGCTATAGAGCAATAATTCGAGCTATATTGCAATAGCTCTTGTTCGATCTATATATAGTGTATTTCGAGCTATTTGAGGGTAATTCAATCTATTCGGGTTTCCACATCACGGTTCTCAATACCATTTCGAGGTGTGCTAATTCGACCTATACTGCTCAAATTCGACCTATTTGAGTAATTTCGACCTATAATTTCGAGCTATTGTCCCTTACGACAATACCTCAAATTCCGACCTATCTGACTTGAGTGTCGGAGTGCCTTCGCCGGAGGAGGCACCGGCTTAGTTTACGTGTGGTGTTGAGTGCAGGTTCTGAACTCAAAAGCTGCTTAAGCATCCAGCAGGAACTAAAGCAGTCTGACGTGGAGTGTTGGAGAGCGGACACGTATCCAGACGAAAATACCCCGCATCAGTGGCGCCGTCTGTGGGAACCTCTATACGCACTTAGTAACAAACACTGACACTCAATGGCTCAACGGAGAGCAACGGAGAAGAATGGAATGGCAGGAAGGACTAGATCACAGAGGGAGGATGACAATCGGGCACCTGATGCTTCTGAGCGAACATCAGTTGCAACGGCCAGCACTCCCCTTGTTCTTCCAACTCACACAGCGAATCAACCTGAAGTTCCTCCCACGGAACAACAGCTGTTGAATTCCGCTCAGTTGGATCAAATCATGTCCGGTTTCCAAAGGACTATGGTTCCAATGATTGTGCAGCAATTGGCTAACACTTCTGCTCAACAGAATGTTCAGGCTCCAATAGCACAACAATCAGCAGCACAACCTGCAGCATTGCAGCAAAGAAGGACTCATCAGACCCAGCGTCGTGATGATTCAAGGCACTATACGCAGACTAGAATGACGAGGCCCAGGGATACCATCTCCCTCGACTAACAGAGCTCCCAGTCGAGCAACTGGTCGAGATAGAGAAGTTAGGGATGGAGAGGTAAACTCTAGGCAGAGAGGTTCTGATCATCGACCTGCAGCAAGTCGTACTGCCGGAAGAGACAGGGAGTTGCCTGAGAGAGTTGTCCCAAGACTGGAGCCTGTAATTGCTGGACATATTCCAATAATGGAGAAGCCAACTCCATTTAGTGAGGCAATTAGCAAGTTGACACTGAAGGAAGGAATTCTTCTTCCTAAGATGAAGAAGTATGATGGGACTACTGATCCGGTAGCTCATTCTGATGACTTGGATGCAGAATGGTAGATTTGCAGAATTGCTCGAGCTCAGTCCCAAAACTAATAAAATTTCTTATTTTATTCAAGTTTAGCCGTTGCCTACTCATTACCCGCAAGATTACAATCTATAAGGATACATAAAGTTAAACTCATACTGTCTACAAACTTTAAGTTTAAATACTTAATCAAAACGAACGTTAGCTTCGTATAACGAGCACTAGCCTCGTGGAGTCGAGCACAAGTCCTCGTACTTCCGCGAACATAGCTTCGCAAGTACAAACATAGCTTTGCACAACGAGCACAAGCCTCGTGGAGTCGAGCACAAGTCCTCGTACTCCCACGAACATAGCTTCGCAAGCGCAAACATAGCTTTGCACAACGAGCACAAGCCTCATGGAGTCGAGCACAAGTCCTCGTACTCCCGCGAACATAGCTTCGCAAGCGCAAACATAGCTTTGCACAACGAGCACAAGCCTCGTGGAGTCGAGCACAAGTCCTCGTACTCCCGCGAACATAGCTTCGCAAGTGCAAACATAGCTTTGCACAACGAGCACAAGCCTCGTGGAGTCGAGCACAAGTCCTCGTACTCCCGCGAACATAGCTTCGCAAGCGCAAACATAGCTTTGCACAACGAGCACAAGCCTCGTGGAGTCGAGCACAAGTCCTCGTACTCCCGCGAACATAGCTTCGCAAGCGCAAACATAGCTTTGCACAACGAGCACAAGCCTCGTGGAATCGAGCACAAGTTCTCGTATTCCCGTGAACATAGCTTCGCCAAGCGTGAACATTAGCTTCGCACAACGAGCACAAGCCTCGTAGAGTCGAGCATGAGTTCTCGCACTCTCACAAATACTTGTTTATAAAACTTAAGTGTTTTAGCAAGTGACAAATATAAACTTAAAAAGTAGACACATATGAGTGAAGACTTAACAAGACAGAGTAACGACATTCGAAAGTTTCTAAAGTCAAACTGTACTAGCAATGGATAGGCGCTAAAATTGCGCACAAGTCAACAAGATATACTGTACGGAAAGAATGTACTAATGTGAATATACTGTACAAAAAGTAAAGATGTTCAAAATAATATCTAAGGCACAGACGCCAGGAATACGGGCACGCAGGCCACTCAAAGTAATCAGGGCAGCAGATTTAGTCCCAGCGACTTCACAGCACCCTCGCTTTGTTCCTTAATCGCAGCAAATGACTCGTTCAGGGGCCCAGTGTCGTCAACTGGAGAAATCTGATGAGGAGCAGGAGTAGGAACAGAATCATCGGGCATAGCCTGATCGCCCTCTGCAGGATGATCCAGGACCTGAGGGTCAAAACCCATCTCACCCTCCTCCAGGGGCTCATCCGGAGCAGCGGCAGCAGCAGCAGAAGTGGATGGCTGCTCATCAGCAAAATCAGAGAGCCATACCTGACGGAGGGGATAGAAGGACGTGAATGGATCATGCTTGGATCCGCCAACTTCCTCAGCAGGAGCAGGCTCAGCAGGAGATAGATCAGCAGGAGAAGGATCAGCAGCAGCAGCGCCTGAGGATTCACCAACCTCCGCATCATCCTCGTTCAGGCAGTTGAGGACGTTAAAATCCTCTCTCTTGAATCCAGGAGCAAGGGCACCTCGGGAGATGATCTCATCAAGGGCCATGTTGTAACCCTTGGTCGTGTCAAAGCCGCCTCTCTCCAAGGCAATCTCCTCCCAGGTAGCCGAGCGGAAGAACTCAATGGCTACTTCTACCGTATCATCATCGGGAAGCTCCTACAAAACAGGAGAAGCAAAATGATATGCAGAGATTAAAACACCAAAGTCCAAAGCCACAAGCCACTTGGACGTTACAGATATGAGTCTGAGCACTAGCCTCAACTCATAAAACAAAGTCCAAAGCCACAAGTCGCTTGGACATTACAGATATGAGTCTGAGCACTAGCCTCAACTCATAGAACAAAGTCCAAAGCCACAATTCGCTTGGACGTTACAAAATGAGTATGAGCACTAGCCTCAACTCATAAAACATACAAAGCCCAAAGCCACAAGCTGCTTGGGCGTTACAAGAATGAGTGTGAGCACTAGCTTCAACTCATAAAACAAAGTCCAAAGCCACAAGTCGCTTGGACATTACAGATATGAGTCTGAGCACTAGCCTCAACTCATAAAACAAAGTCCAAAACCACAAGTCGCTTGGACGTTACAGATATGAGTCTGAGCACTAGCCTCAACTCATAAAACATACAAAGCCCAAAGCCACAAGCTGCTTGGGCGTTACAAGAATGAGTGTGAGCACTAGCCTCAACTCATGAAACAAAGTCCAAAGCCACAAGTCACTTGGACGTTACAAAACGAGTATGAGCACTAGCCTCAACTCATAAAACATACAAAGCCCAAAGCCACAAGCTGCTTGGGCGTTACAAGAATGAGTGTGAGCACTAGCTTCAACTCATAAAACAAAGTCCAAAGCCACAAGTCGCTTGGACATTACAGATATGAGTCTGAGCACTAGCCTCAACTCATAAAACAAAGTCCAAAGCCACAAGTCGCTTGGACGTTACAGATATGAGTCTGAGCACTAGCCTCAACTCATAAAACATACAAAGCCCAAAGCCACAAGCTGCTTGGGCGTTACAAGAATGAGTGTGAGCACTAGCCTCAACTCATGAAACAAAGTCCAAAGCCACAAGTCGCTTGGACGTTACAAAATGAGTATGAGCACTAGCCTCAACTCATAAAACATACAAAGCCCAAAGCCACAAGCTGCTTGGGCGTTACAAGAATGAGTGTGAGCACTAGCTTCAACTCATAAAACAAAGTCCAAAGCCACAAGTCGCTTGGACATTACAGATATGAGTCTGAGCACTAGCCTCAACTCATAAAACAAAGTCCAAAGCCACAAGTCGCTTGGACGTTACAGATATGAGTCTGAGCACTAGCCTCAACTCATAAAACAAAGTCCAAAGCCACAAGTCGCTTGGACGTTACAAAATGAGTATGAGCACTAGCCTCAACTCATAAAACATACAAAGCCCAAAGCCACAAGCTGCTTGGGCGTTACAAGAATGAGTGTGAGCAGTAGCCTCAACTCATGAAACAAAGTCCAAAGCCACAAGTCGCTTGGACGTTACAAAATGAGTATGAGCACTAGCCTCAACTCATAAAACATACAAAGCCCAAAGCCACAAGCTGCTTGGGCGTTACAAGAATGAGTGTGAGCACTAGCTTCAACTCATAAAACAAAGTCCAAAGCCACAAGTCGCTTGGACATTACAGATATGAGTCTGAGCACTAGCCTCAACTCATAAAACAAAGTCCAAAGCCACAAGTCGCTTGGACGTTACAGATATGAGTCTGAGCACTAGCCTCAACTCATAAAACATACAAAGCCCAAAGCCACAAGCTGCTTGGGCGTTACAAGAATGAGTGTGAGCACTAGCCTCAACTCATGAAACAAAGTCCAAAGCCACAAGTCGCTTGGACGTTACAAAATGAGTATGAGCACTAGCCTCAACTCATAAAACATACAAAGCCCAAAGCCACAAGCTGCTTGGGCGTTACAAGAATGAGTGTGAGCACTAGCTTCAACTCATAATACAAAGTCCAAAGCCACAAGTCGCTTGGACATTACAGATATGAGTCTGAGCACTAGCCTCAACTCATAAAACAAAGTCCAAAGCCACAAGTCGCTTGGACGTTACAGATATGAGTCTGAGCACTAGCCTCAACTCATAAAACAAAGTCCAAAGCCACAAGTCGCTTGGACGTTACAAAATGAGTATGAGCACTAGCCTCAACTCATAAAACATACAAAGCCCAAAGCCACAAGCTGCTTGGGCGTTACAAGAATGAGTGTGAGGACTAGCCTCAACTCATGAAACAAAGTCCAAAGCCACAAGTCGCTTGGACGTTACAAAATGAGTATGAGCACTAGCCTCAACTCATAAAACAAAGTCCAAAGCCACAAGTCGCTTGGACGTTACAAAATGAGTATGAGCACTAGCCTCAACTCATAAAACATACAAAGCCCAAAGCCACAAGCTGCTTGGGCGTTACAAGAATGAGTGTGAGGACTAGCCTCAACTCATGAAACAAAGTCCAAAGCCACAAGTCGCTTGGACGTTACAAAATGAGTATGAGCACTAGCCTCAACTCATAAAACAAAGTCCAAAGCCACAAGTCGCTTGGACGTTACAAAATGAGTATGAGCACTAGCCTCAACTCATAAAACAAAGTCCAAAGCCACAAGTCGCTTGGACGTTACAAAATGAGTATGAGCATTAGCCTCAACTCATAAAACATACAAAGCCCAAAGCCACAAGCCGCTTGTACGTTACAAATATGAGTCTGAGCACTAGCCTCAACTCATAAAACAAAGCCAAAGCCACAAGCCGCTTTGACGTTACAAAATGAGTCTGAGCACTAGCCTCAACTCATGAAGATTTTAATACCCTAAGCCACAAGCAGCTTAGTTGGTACACACACAAAATCCAAAGCCAAATAGCTTGGACGTTAAAGAAATGGGATATGAGCACTAGCCTCAATTCAAGAAACATATAAACACCCTAAGCCAAGCAGCTTAGGTGATAAAGATCAATACCCTACGCCAAACAGCTTGGTCGCTATAAATATAAGGCCCTGAGCCATGCAGTTTACCTGATCATGAAACTCGACTACTAAAAATCTTACAGTGTAAAAGACGTCATTCAGTAGCAAACTCACGTCATGAGTCGAAAATCTGAGTTTTCCAACCGGAACTCTGAGTTTTCAAATCTTTACGGACTCGTTGCACGATTATCGGGGTTTCTTGAGATATTATAGTTTGTATGACCAATGTTTCTGCACATTACTCTTACAAACTGGGGGACTCCATGATGTACCATATTTTGGTACGCCACGTCATAATATCCGATATAATATCTGAGCATATTTCGGGATTATTATGCCACGTCAGCACCATTATTTTTTAATGCAAAATTAAAATTCAAGGCAAAACTCGGAAATCGGCCCAAGTAGGCCCAAATTGAGCCCAAGCGAGATCTATTTGGGCCCGAAAAGGCCCGATTCGAGCTATATCAAGCCTAATCCGAGCTACATGGGCTCAAATAAGATCTATTTGAAGGCCCAAGAGCCCAATTCGAGCTATATGGGCTAAAATCCGATCTTTTTGAGGCCCAGGAGTCCAGTTCGAGCTATATGGGCCCAAATTCGACCTATTTGAGGCCCAATTCGACCTATTTGAAGGACCAATTCGAGCTATTTCAAAATAGCTCTAATTCGACCTATTTTGAGTCATAGTTGTACTTGGATTGCACTTTTAGACGAATAAGGACTCTTATTACTATATAAGGGGTCCCATGCCTCATTCTAAGGTACGTTTTTATTTTCTAGCATTTAATTTCGAGCTATATACATCGAATTCGAGCTATAGAGCAATAATTTGAGCTATATTGCAATAGCTCTTGTTCGATCTATATAGAGTGTATTTCGAGCTATTTGAGGGTAATTCGATCTATTCGGGTTTCCTCATCACGGTTCTCAATACCATTTCGAGGTGTGCTAATTCGACCTATACTGCTCAAATTCGACCTATTTGAGTAATTTCGACCTATAATTTCGAGCTATTGTCCCTGACAACAATACCTCAAATTCCGACCTATCTGACTTGAGCGTCAGAGTGCCTTCGCCGGAGGAGGCACCGGCTTAGTTTACGTGTGGTGTTGAGTGCAGGTTCTGAACTCAAAAGCTGCTTAAGCATCCAGCAGGAACTAAAGCAGTCTGACGTGGAGTGTTGGAGAGCGGACACGTATCCATACGAAAATACCCCACATCATAAATAATAATAATATTATTTATGCGTTTTATCAATTTATAGAAGGGTAAACTGCGGAAAAGCCCCCAATCAATGTGTGTTTTCGCATTGTGCCCCATAAACTATGAAAATGTACAATATGCCCCCCAACCAATTGATTTTTGTGCGATTTGCCCCCCGAACTATTGAGCAACCATTCATTTTGTGTTGATATCCCTCAAAACTCCCCAACGATTTTGAAATCTTGTACTGAACCCCCTTATGGTTTGTTAAAACCACCTTCCAGTTTTATAAACTCTGCACATAATCTTCTTTTTATTAAACCACAAAAGGGTGTTTTAGAGAGTGTTTTATAAAACTACAAGAGGGGTTTTAGATAATTAACAAACCACAAGGGGGTTTAGTGCATGATTTTGAAACAATCGGGGAGTTTCGGAGAGATATTGACACAAAATGACCGGTTGCTAAATAGTCGAAGGGGAAAATCGGCACAAAAATCAATAGGTTAGAGGGCATATTGCACAAATCAATAGGTTAGGGGGTACATTGCAAATGCCCCCATATATTGGGGGGTTTGCCGCAATTCCCCCCAAACAAAATTTACTATGATAGTTATGTTTGTATTTCAACCATTTCAATAGTGATGATTTACAAGCAAAAATTTAAGCACAATTCAAAGTTAATTTGGGAATTTTGTTGATTTATCCTAATTCATCCAACAAGACGACATGAGTTGTCAATTTGGCTCTCAATTAATCATTTTTTTTTAATTAAAATATTTGAGGAGGGGGGGGGGGGAGAGGGGTTGACCTGCCCAAGTGTTTAGGGGAAGTAAGGGTGCAAGTAATATAGGGGAAGTAAGTTACGACCCATAAAATATTGAACCAAAGGGACTATCTAACGATAATTATTGACACAACTACTTTTAATCTACTCAAGTAAATTAAATAACAAAGGGGGGATTTTGGATTTTGGATTTTTTATTATGTTGTGGTAAAATTTGCAAGTATACGAAATCGTAACAATTGATAAGTGAAGTTATCGATCCCACGAGGAATAAATAGTTAAGGGCCAAAAGTGATCAACTCTAATTTTATTTGACAATCCAAATCTTGTGTAGGTTTAAGTGAAAAGATGACACTGTAACTAAGTAGAATGACATGTATACAATAATGACAGTTAAAACAGAGATTAACAATAATATTGGCCGAGTAAAATAAGTATAACAGGTAAAACAATGTATAATTAACCAAATGATATTACGAGAGCTGGGAATGATGATTTCACCGTCATTAGTCTGATCTAACTTTAGTTAAACATATTGACATGATTTTTATGTTTGACACCATTGCTGGTTGATTACTCCCTTGTTTTACGTACTCTTTCTCAGGTTATACACGAATTCTATACTTTTACTACTGAAAAATGAGTCCAACTGCAAAAGTGTGCATTTTATACTTCATGGTAATTTTCTCAACCACATGAAAACAAATAGATATATTTCTATTATATCCAAGAATTCATGGTATTTAATTCAAAGGTTTGTCACAAAAATCTCTTCTCGGTCTCATTTTGATCCTTAGTTCATCCAGAATTTGACTATAATTTCAGAAGCATTACGTTTAGAAATTAATACTCTAACGATTGCAACATCATAAAAATATTTTTAATTCAAGTTAGATCATTATAACTAGGCTACGTCATATTCCCAGCAAAGTTTAATTAGCACATAATAACAATTAAAATAAACATGTCATTAGTGAAATAAAGAGAGTTTAGAGATTGTTACAGATTTGATTCCGAGAAACCTCCAACTACTCCGGAAAGAACTCCAAAAGGATGCCACCGCTAGAACTCCAAAGTGACTCCCCCGTAGAACTCCAAACTATTCTTCTAATATTACAAACTTCTCAGTAAAACTATAACTATAAAGAAACTATTACATAGAGAGATGATTAGTGAGAAAAGAGGTGTCTTCAAATGAGGCAATTTTGGCCTCTACTAGTAGGAGAACAAAAACCACAAGATTGAATCTTGATCATCCATCTCAATTTTAATCTAATGGATAGAAACTAGTCTTCCATGGTGTGCTTCAACACCTTTAGCATGATCTTTGACCTTGACCAAATAATTCATCTTTTGAAGACTACATCTTGACCATAAGATTTTCTTTTTGACCAAGGAATAGGATGTGATTGTTGTGGTGAGATTTTGTTCATCCATTTTCTTTTTGATCCAACAAATAAAAATCGCGCGGCTTCATTGTTTCGGCCATAACTCACTCTCTCAACGTCAAAATTGCAAACCGTTTTTTGGCTTTCCAGCAGCATATTGCACGTCTTATAACCCATTCCTAAAAAGTGCACGTGAGTTTTTAAAACTCCGCCTCTTCTTTCCAAGTTAACATCTAATCTACAAAACTTGACAACATAACAACAATCAAGAATATAAAATTAAGGGATAAAAGCATTAAACCCCCTATACTGTTGCCCATGTTGCACTTTGCCCCATGTCCTTTTGTTTTTTGCGACTTGCCCCCTGTACTATGGATAAATAAGCACTTTGCCCCCTGAGTCACTTTTGCACCATTGGATTTGAATACGTGTCAACATTTTTTGATGTTGGATTTGGACTCAGGGGGCAAACTGCTTATTTATCCATAGTATAGGGGGCAAGTCGCAAAGAATAAAAGGACCGGAGGCAAAGTGCAACAGGGGGTATAGTTCAGGGGGTTTAATGCTTTTATCCGTAAAATTAAATAAGGAAAACTATGATATTTATGAGTGATTTTACGCACTCATGTGATTAAGAACTAAGAATCCAAAATAATAAACTTAATAAGAAGACAAGGTACCGTAAGGACTATGTTTCCCTTGGAACTAAAGATCTAAGATTCATAGACAAACTACTGTTGTGATCAATTCATGTGTGGGATGTATTAATGGAAAACACCAATCTGTAATTCAAAATGTTACTATTTGTACGTTGTTCTTCCAAACGCATTTACTACAGTGAATTACCTACATCTCAGTTTCTAGATGCTACCGTCACACGACATGTGGAATTGTATAACCTATGAGATATATCCTATGATTTCGTCTTTCGCATCTGGCATAAGAATCTAACATCTATGTGTGATCAGGCAAACAAAGCATTAACATTATGTTATCAATTTAGGTTTATTATTCCACACACACAAATCGATACACAACAATCACAACATAATCAAATTCTCACCTAATTCCTTTACCTCGTGATACGAACTAAATTGCTGGACATAATTGAAATAATAAATAAATTGAACTATAACTAACAAGAAACAATAATACTGAAAATATAGGATTTCAAGTTTCACCATAGTCATATATCTATAGTTGACCTCGAATTGTTATCTAATTCATTTCATGAGAATACATAATTGAATGTATCAAAAAGTATTACTACATCTACATCATGCGATAGGTTGTGAGTCTACACATTCAATGCAATGTTCATATATCTTACGAGATCTATCACATATGCATATAACATCAAACCATTCATGTGTTTTTCACGCACATAAAAGCATTAAGAACAAAATATATAAGCAAGAGCTCAACAAAGAGTAATCAGGCTACATCCTAACCCTAGAAAAATAAACTAAAACATAATAATTGAAGAGAGAATTAAACCCTAATCTAAAGAGTTTCTAAGGATTAAAACTCTGGACTACTAAACAAAAAAACATAGTAATTAATATTACAAGACTAAAAACACACAAGAACAAAGCAATAAAATAAGTAAATGAGTGTGTTAAAAGTACATATCTTGGACACTCATCAGGGGTTAGAACTAGATGGGATAGTGACGTTTTACTTTAAATAGAAAAATTGTGGGAAGACCCCTTATAAAATCACATCTATCATTTGAGTCAACTAATTTAGTAGAATATTGTATATAGCAAGTTTAGAGTTTGAAAAGGTAAAACACTGTCCTTTCTTTTATTGAATAATATTTTATATATGTTATCCAGTCAAACTCAAACAAAATACTTCCAAGTTATTATATTGTAGGGCTAAGTGCAACAAACCACGAGACCCATGGGGGCATTTGCACATCATCCCCTAACGTATCGATTTGTGCGATATGTCCCCTAACCTATTATTTTTGTGCGATTTGCCCCCGGAACTATTGAGCAGCCATTCATTTTGGTTTGATATCCCACTAAAACCTTCCCAATGGTTTTGAAATCTTGTATGAAACTCCCCTATGGTTTATTAATTGTCATAAACTACCTTCTGATTTCATAAAACTTTGCACGAAATCCTCTTTTTATGAAACCAAACGGGGGGTTTCTAAAGAGAGTTTTATGAAACCAAAAAGGGGGTTTTAGATAATTAACGAACCACAAGGGACTTTATTGCATGATTTCGTAACCACTGAAATTTTTTGGGGGGGATCTCAGCACAGAATGAACGATTGCTCAATAGTTCAGGGGGTGAATAGCACAAAAATAAATAGGTTCCAAAAATATTGCACAAATCGATACATTACGGGGCATATGGCAAATGCCCCCATAGGTTGGGGGGTTTGCTGCAATTAGACCTATATTATATTTAAAAAATATAAATATAAATATTAATATGTGGGGCGTTGCAACAATCAAAGAATACCTTACGCAACGTCTTTGCAATTATAAACAATAGCTGTAATAATCCATGTCGGGACACTTAAGTATCCACCGTGCATACGCACTATGTGTGTCATATCTGGAAGCGTACAAACTTGAGCATACGGACTCCCAACAACTGAAGTCTAAGGAATCTTTTTCATTTCCTTTCCTTTAGTAGTATGCCACCAATGTAGAGCACTGCAAATAAAATTCTCTCGCAAAACTTGTGATATACATTGGCCTTTAAATCGTATGAGACGATGATCTGATAAAAGATGTGATGCCATTGAAGAGAAGCTTGCTTGAGAATCATGCTCTTAAAGAAATACAGAAGATTCACAGGGAAGTCCTCGTGGTTGTTATAGAAAGATAACATTTCTTATTCCTATCAAACTTTACTACCTCTCATGCATTTCTCTTCTCAAGTAAGGATTTAGTTGATTGATAATTTGTGTAGTCTATACGCCTCTTGATGTAATTTGTAAGATTTCATAGTTGAAGCAACTATTTTCAACATATACAGTTTATCCACTCAAAGTACCACAGTAATAAAAGAAGAACGCTAAATTTATTGTCCTCAAACGAACAAGAATAGATGTAGTTGTCCCAAACATAAAGAGAAATAAATTTCATTTAAGTGACAATAATGCATAAGTCTCGATGAATACAATTCAATTACCTTCTTGGAAGATATCTAGAGTGGAAAAGGCTTTAGCTAGAACTTGTTTGTCATTGCCTACATCGATGCAACATAACTTGGTAGTCAGCCCTGAATGCAAACCTTCTTTTCATTACATGAAGTGTATTCATAACATTCATTCTTCACATGCCCATGTTTTTGGCAAAATAAGCAGGCAAGCCTATCATCTTGGCTCTTTTGATTCCGGGGTTGTAGATTTTCACTACAATACCCTTAATTCGAGTCTTCTTTCAGTGGTTGCTCTTTGAGCTAGTTGTAACATGAGAACTTTCTGTCTTTCCACACTAAAATTTATCTTCTTCATATACCCAATATGAAATGAGCTCATGAAGAGCCCATTTGTCCTTTTGAGTGTTATACCTAACTATAAACTAAACGTAGAGTACTGGAAGGGATATGGACACCAAATGCATAAGCAAGTTCTCATACAGATCAAGCCTTATTGCCTTAAATTTTGAAGTGATGTTACACATCTCCAAATTTATTCCCTAATATTTGATTACCTTTATAACTTATCTAGATAAGGTCCGCTAAAAGTTTGCTTCTCTCAGCCTTTTCTTTCTTTGCAAAACAATTTTCAATTTCTTCTATGAATCTTTTTGTTGATACCATATCAAACATATGGGCCATTAATGTTTATAGAATGTTGTGCGTAAGCATACCTATGTAATCCGAATGTTCTCACTTCGTAAGTTCTCTTTTTTTTTTATAGAACTTTTTTCGTAAGACAATCTGATTGTTCTTTCCTTAACATAGTCTAAATCCATGGAGCTGACAACTAACAGAAAGTTCTGTTTTTAGCTCTTAAAGTTTATAACATTAAACATACAAATTGAGTTTATGTTTGTATTGTTAGTAATAGTAGAAGTATTAACAAACAAATCCAGAACAAACACATTACATAAGCTCACTTAATATAAATTCATGTTGTAACTGGCAATATTTATTATGATAGTCATGAATGACAAACTAAAGTTTGGAGGGCTCATCTAAGCAAGATATATAGCACACTATTGATATTTATTCTTTGAATAAAAATGTTCATTTGTAAGTGGAACTCTCCGTTCAAAAGTCAAAAGCTAACAATAAATTCATTAAAATGGGATGACTGTAATTACAACTTGATAACGTCTAACCAACTGTACATAATATGAGAAAGGAACGAGAAAATCAAGTTCCATTGTATTTCTTTTGCAAATCGGACCACATTGTATGTGTACAGGTGTCTGTAATAGTATTTTTGCCATTTAAGGGTTTAACAAATACATTTTTGCAAATTGCACTCCCGTGAGAAAAAAAATTATAGTTCAAAAACAATTTTATAAAGAAAAATTATTTTCAAACGTAAGTCTGAAGTAGTGATGTAGTAGTGATGAATTGACAAATTAGTCTATTCGTTTGCCCTGTTTTGGATTATTTGTTCTAGTTGTTGTCTTCTTCCCGTTTTTGGAATTACAAGAGGGATATGTTTGTCTATCACGTTTCGTCTATTGAAACAGATGTTTGAGTCCTGCTTTTGCCTTCTACTCGGCTTCATGGTGCTATGTTTCTCATTAGTTTAAGAAATTTGGTGTACTAGAATTTCAGTTGAAGGGAAATGTATTGAGAAATCTCTTATTTTGATTTAGTTTGTTTAGTAAACATTTTTGTTACATCAAACTCTCCTTCTCCGTCCCCAAACTATCCCTAAAAATCCGCAACAGCTGTGCCTCCAGGTCTCTCCCTCCAAACAGCGCTCAAGTTACACCACCCCTCTACTCCCAACGCGATTCCCTCTTCAAAAAAGTCGAGCCAAAGAATGTATGTCCGCTTTTAGTATCCCTTTTTCCACTCACATAAATTTTGTCTATTTTGTTTTATTTTCATGGTGCATGTTGTAAAAATATATTTCCTAAAATAGAAAATAGAAAGATACCCTTAAAAACACCCGTGAACACACGTTGAAGTGTAACGTGCAAAAGAATTACAATTCAAGGGTGCATTCTACATGTTAATGCAATCTATGATGCAACCCACAAAAACATTACGAGTCAAGATATGAATTTTCCATTAAGATTTTTATACCTGATGAATCCAATTTTGTACTCAAAATTCATATACCGAATAGACCAATTTTATGCTTACTTCCGGATTTGTTTTTAGTCTTTTTACTTGTTTTCCTTTAATTTTTGTTTAGAAGCCATTTTGATGAAAAAAATGCAAAAAGAGCTCAAAAAGTGAAATTTTGGGCTAAACATGCAAGCAGAGAAGCGATGCGAAGCTGACCTTCCCAAACTCTATATGGCAATTTCTTACCACTAGCGTACGGGTGTAGTAGTGTATGGAAGTAAGTTACAACCTAGAAATATCGAACCCAAGGGAGAATTGCGTTGAGTCTTCACTACTAATAAATGAAGACTTAACTAAATGATTGACAAACGGTATCGTAAGGACTAGGTTTCTTTGGATAGATATAGATCGAAGACTCATAGACAAGCCATTGTTGAGATGAAATATGATCGACTCTTATGTAGGAAATATTAAACTATGAAGTAAAACCTATAATTATGGGTTCCCATAGTGGAAAATACCACTCTGTAATTCAGAATGTTACAAGTGTACGGTGTTCTTCCATAAGCATTTACCTCCGTGAATTACCCAGGTCTCTAGTTCTAGACGCCGTTATCATACCTCATGTGGAACTTTATGGCCTATGAGATCTATCCTATCAGTTCAGATTTTGCATCTATCATAAGAATCAAATCTATTATGTGTTCATGATGCACATAAAGCATTTTACGCAAGTTACAAGTTCAACTTAATTATTCCTCACACACTCATCCCAACACAATCATCTCAACATGATCTCTACCCAAATACTCCCATAGCCTCACGATAAGCTATGGATTTAGCTATGCATAATTGAAATAAACATGAAAACACCAATGAAATAAACCATAGTCTTGAGTAAAATAAATTAAGGCAAAGATATCGTCCAAACAATCGTAAGAAAATAAAAAGCAATATCCAAATCAATAGAACATAATTCAAGTGTATGAATATTTAAAGATCATCAACTCAATCACAGCTTCGATCTT
Source organism: Misopates orontium (assembly GCA_946800315.1). NCBI lineage: Eukaryota > Viridiplantae > Streptophyta > Magnoliopsida > Lamiales > Plantaginaceae > Misopates > Misopates orontium. The sequence goes on from OX326951.1 coordinate 11,425,744, forward strand.
CGTTTGTCTTCGTCTTCTCTGATCTTAACTTCTCTTCCAAGTGTTCGACTCCAAGAATATCTTCCAAAAGTGTGCACCATCCTCTCTATTCTCCAACTTCTCTCTAATGGCTCTCTTTTCGAGTGTTTAGGTCTTCTCTTTTATATCCTCTAGGGCTTGGAAAGTCTCACTCTCTAATTCTCCTCAAAACCTAATTTTCTGAGTCAAAGAGGTTTCTAAGCGATCGCTTTCAATTGCATGTGGCGGCCTATGGAATGAGGGTTGCCTCATCTCCAGTCGGAATGCGATCACTTTCGATTCTTTTTTAATGCAATGGGATTGCTTTCAAAAGCGATTGCTCTTGTTCGCATTCCTGCTCGGATGGTTTGCCCAAAATTCTTTTTTTTTAGCTTCTTTTCATCCTTTTTCACCAAACCGACTCCTAAATAATAAAATAAACGAAAACAAGTAAAATTACTCAAAACAATCAAGGAACATGCAATAAAATGGTCTATTAGACATGTGAATAATCAGTACAAAATGGACTCATCAAACACCCCCAAACTTACTTTTTTATTCGTCCTCGAGTAACACAATACTAAAATCACACACAAGACTAAATCAATTTTTTTTATTGGTGGTAATGGTGGAATCCTTCTTCGGTGTATCATGACAATTCAATGAACAGGTGACAACACAAAGCAATCCAAGAGCATCATTCAAAGCATATATCATTGATAAACTGTCCACAAATATATCCATGTATGAAGAGTGTGGAACTTAGTTTCTCATGCATATGTAGAATTGACTTATTGTCTAAGTTTATAGAGACAAACTTTACTGAGATTGAATACTTTACTTCATCACCTAGCCTCACAGTCTCTCTATACTAATGTAGAAGTGAAGATCACTTAGGACTTTATAAGTGTTAGGACCGCAAAGTCCGACAGGTTTCAAACTCGGTTGAACAGTCAGGACTGCCAGGTCCAACTAGATTTTATTTCCTTGTTTGCAAAATTATTTTAAAGGAAAATTCGGTTTTATTTTACTTTGATTTATTTACTTATTTATTCACACGGTTTTATATGGTATTTATCTTGTTATTAGACGCGTGAATATTTAGGTGAGTTTGGAAGGATTTAACTTGATCTTATAGTATCTTATCTTATGGAAAGTTAATCTTTATCAAACTCTTTCCTATATCCTTTAGTAATCTATTCCTTGTGGAGTTCTTCTTTGTCTTTGATGTGCAGAATATACGAAGATCATGAAGATCTTATCAAACGGAAACAAAGACGTAGCAAAAGGAAGAATCGTCTTATCACGGAAAGATTCGGATATACTTGGAAAGATCCTGTCTCGACTGGATATGGAGACTAGCCGAGATTCAAGGATATCTTTCAGGAGAGCTATCCTATAAATAGTAGAAATCCTAGGAATCAATGTAGAACACTCGTGTAACAAAATATACATCTTTAGGTGTTCTCTTTTATTTTGATTTCTTAGTTTTCGCCCTCTTGAGTTACATCAAGAACGTGAGAAGCCGACATGAGTTGAAGGGAGTTCAACGGGAAAGGATTGCGCCAGTTAGAGGGATCTATACGTACGTGCAGTTCGCTTGGAAGCATTCTCATAAGAAGATCATTACGGGAGTCTTGGTCTTACGGGTCAAACAGAGTAGACGCGAAAAAGGTTCCGGTGGTATCAACATTAGAGGGATTCGGTGTTAGAGTAAAACCAGTTGGTGTAATAACTTTTGTCCGTTGAAAGAAGTTTGATTCAGGCGAAAGCCTCGTGGATGTAGGACATAGTCCGAACCACGTTAAAATCTGCTGTCTTACTTTAATGTCTTACTTACCTGTCTTACTTATCTGTCTAGACTAGGTACCGCAACTACAGTTTATAACGTAAAGTATTAGAGTCTAAGATCTATCAATTGGCATCAAGAGCCTATCACCTACTTACATTGGTGAGATTCTGGTTTTATTTAGATCTTGCAGATTTGATGGCACAAAATGTTGAGGGATCATCATCATCAAAGCCGCCGCTCTTAAATGAATATAACTATTCATACTGGAAGGTCCGCATGACAGCTTTCATCAAAAGGGAAAATCAGAAAGCGTGGAAAAGCATTCTCAAAGGATGGTCTCCACCACTAGACAAAGATGGAAAGCCGAAGCTAGAGCTCGACTGGTCTGACGCAGAAGATCTCGACGCGAGCCACAACTCCATTGCAGTCAATGCAATTTTAAATGGAGTCGACCTAAATCAGTTCAAACTGATATCCAAGTGTGAATCGGCCAAAGATGCATGGAACGCCCTCCGCGTTGCCCATGAAGGTACCCCATCCGTGAAAAGATCCAAAAGACAAATCCTTGGTACACGGTTTGAGGAACTCAAAATGGAGGATCATGAAACAATAGCTCAATACAATGCTAAACTTAGAGACATTGCTAATGAAGCCTTCCTCCTCGGTGATGAGTACATTGAGTCCAAACTTGTTCAGAAAACTCTTCGCACTTTACGCTCAAGATTCGATATGAAAATTGAGGCGATTGAAGAAGCAAGAGACGTGGAAAACTTGTCACTTGAAGAGCTCATGGGTGCCCTCTCAACTTTCGAGTTGAAAAAGAATTTGAATGGAGTCACTTCGAAAGGTGTTGCACTTAAAGCTGAAATCAAAGACAAACCTCAAAGTGACGACAAGGACGAGTTCGAGAAATCTGTCGCGTTTCTCTCCAAAGGACTCCGAAAGTTTTCCAAGTGGAAAAACAAAGGTACGAACACTTTCCCTTCTAACTCTGATAATTCATTAAAATCTTCCGCTGCTAATGATCTTAGCTACAAAAGAAGAGGAAAAGGTGTTCAATGCAGGGAATGCCAAGGCTATGGTCACATACAAACTGATTGTGCAAATCTTCTCCCGAAGAATAAAGATAAAGCCATGGTGTGCACCTGGAGTGATGAAGAGTCATCTGAAAGTGAAGATGAAACATGAGAAAAAGCCAATATTGCACTCTCCTCTGTTATCAGACCTGACTCATCACTTGTCGCGACTGACCAGGACGACTCTGAAACTGCTTCTGAGATTAAATCGATTACATCTATGTGCAGTGATAACGAGTTAGATTGTTGCATTGATGAACCTGAAGAAAGAACATTTTTTTGCATTTTCTTCTATTCTTAATCATGACTTACCACCTGTCTTGACTACTCAGGAAAACAGCGAAGATGCTGAGGACGATAATTCCCCTGATCCATTTCGGGAAATCAGAATCCTTAGAAATATTTTGTTTTCAGAGATACGCAAGAACGTTGATCTAAATAGACAAGTCATGGCCCTCAGAAATAATGTGCAAGACATAAAAGAATCTATTACCATTTTTGAGGATTTGGAATCTCATTTCCAAGATGTTCTTAAGGTTCTCAACAAGACTATCACAAACAATCAGAACAAAGTTTCTGATCAAAGTCCTAGTCCCATTTTTAATCATGCTGGTCTTGGTTACCACCCACCGATCGGTCTAAGCAGGGAGATTCCTAGTATATCTGATATGAATAATGATAGCTTAACACGTGATCCTAATTTCACACAGCCTCATGTTTTTTGCAGGTCCAGTCAACCGAACAGGCCCAGTCCCGTTTGGTGGTCACGACGGATGCGCAAGTCAAGCAGAGCCTGTTATCATTGTGGTGGTCAAGGACATATTCGTTCATGCTGTCCTGACTTACAACAGAACTCATCAAGGAACACGGCAAAGAAACCTGTTGGACCACGAGTTCCGACATCTCGGAAGACTCCACGAAAAACAGTGTTTAAAGACTCCGATGAAGATTCTGAACCAACGAATCACATAAGGGTGAAAAGTTCTAATCATAAAAACATTCATTTTGCATTTTCTTCTGTTGAAAACGCCTCACCTGATTGTTGGTATCTTGACAGTGCTTGCTCACATCACATGACAGGGAACAAAAACCTTCTGACTAACTATGTTTCTGGTCCAAGTGGAACAGTTCAGTTCAGTAATGGTAAAAAGGGTCAAGTGGTTGCAAAAGGAACACTCATTCTTAGCGGGTGTCCTATACTTAATGATGTGTTCCATGTTGATGGACTTGAGCTTAATTTGATTAGCATAAGCCAGCTATGCGATCAAAAGTTAGTTGTCACGTTTACACAAGATGAATGTCATGTATTTGATAACCAAAGGTTTTGTATTTTTTCAGGAAATTGGACTGCTGAAAATTGCTATACTGTAACGCAGTCACGACTCCCTACAGAACAGTTCACAAACTATGTCTCAAACAGATCTATCTCTCCATGTGTTAGTGAACTAATTTGTTTTTATGGTTCGCGGATCAGTCAAGGAGTCAACAGATTGGTTATAGATCAATCCAAGTGCGTTCAATATCCTATCAAGGACCTTGATCTTGAAACTCCAGAACAGTCGATGATTCCTGTCGCAAATCCTACATGGGTTGTCAATGAAACAAGAGGCAACTTCATAGACCTCAGTTTCTCCACTTTTGGAATAGAAAGTCATCTCGACCTAACTATGCATAATCGTGTCATATTACTTGATATTGGTTGGGTTGATCACATGCTTAAGAATTGTGTTTTTGTGCAAAGTGATGTGTTGGTCTTTAGTAACCACAACTGTGCTATTATCATTGCTCATAATCATGTTAAGCACTTATGCACACAGCACACGGATATATGGCACCATCTCTTATGTGATTTAGGTGATAATGAATGTGCTGTCATTAAGCATGTCGCGACTAGAAGACAAACTGTTGTTATATTTATGAAGAAAATTGTTTCACAAAGCTTTGAGAGCCTCAGAAAGTCTTTCAGCATTTGTCTCCACTAATTGTTGGTCGCGTGCCCGATTTAACTGAGATGTTTTTATTTGTTGGACTAACTGTCATGACTTACTTGCAGACCTGTTAGACAGCCGGTTCTGGAGCGTACTTAGAACTGCATTGATACACAATGCACATCATTCCCTCAGTTAAATCAGTGAAATCGAAGGATTTTGCAACGGGCAATTTTTGTTTTTATTTTATTTTTATAATCTCTTTGACATGGACATTGTCCACTTTTGCTACCTCATCAGTTTAAAAATAGAAGATCTGAGCTGAAAAGAAAAGTATGAGTGATCAAAAGAGTTGTGAAAAGAAAAGAACAAAGAGAGCATGAGCCAAAAGAAAAAGTGCTTCAAAAGAAAAATATATGGAGGAAAAAGCTGCCTAAACTCAATGAATATGAGTGAAAGCATTCAATTCATATTTCACGGTCATCACAAAATTGAAAAGAGCTACCATATTCTATATAAAGTTATGTGCGAAAGCTACCTCTATGCAAAAGGCTCAAAGTGTGTGTACAAGGTGCAATTGTATTGTTTGAAAAGAGATATCTTGCAAAACGATTTTTGCCCCTTTCAAATTCTCTTCCCTTTCATCTGTTTATCATATGAGAATTCACACACACACATTTTAATGTATTCATCTGGTTCATGAGTATGCTTCAGTCTCGACCTGTTTTATACTCAGTCTTATAGTCTGTCATGACAGGGTGTCTCGACATCCACTTACACCAGTTGAATCGGTCCTCAGTAAGTTATGTGAGTAATTTGCTGAGTTACTTTCTATTTGTTTCTTTTAATTTGTGTTTTAATTTGTTTTAATTTTTATTAAACATGTGCTTTTTATTTTATTTTTTCTTTAAAACGCGATATGTTTAATTTCGGCATGAATTTGTTTCCCGCCTATGCTTTGCCGCGTTTTAATTTCGTAGAGATTGAGTTGCGTATCTTGTTGGAATCTTTCCTAGATTAGTCTTGGTAAGAGTCCTATCACTTATGGGAAGTTGTGGATAATGATTATAGAAGATATGACATTGATTTGATTACATCTATTTATATATCTTTCCTTTGTATCATATCTCACGCCATCCTACTATCTCTCTCTCTCTCGTGTGTTCATATTTTTTGGTGTGTGGATTTGTGTTTATGTCTTCTTTCTCACCTACATTTATCAAGAAAATATTTAACATGGTGAAATCTAAGTCATCAGGTGAATCGTCTCAGTCGACCCCACCAGTCGACCCTGATAGTGCATCCACCATGGGCAACGAGTTGTCCCAAGTCTTGCAGCCAAAGCCGCTCAAAACCCGAATTCCGGCGGACTTTGTTCCACCGCCATCTTCCACGGCACCACCGCAAGACACCACACCACCGCCACCGGCAACAGAGTCACCACCCCGTGCCACTTTTCCTCAGGCACGCGAGTTCTCTCCTCCTCTGGACGACTCGCACTCTGTTCCAATGCCGGACGACGCTTTGCCGTCACCTGCACCTGTTCCTGTATCCTCTCGTCGCCACACCGCCGCAGCTAAAGGGAAGCAGAAGGCTCAACCTCCTAAGCGCACCCCATCTGCTTGCCAAAAGTCAAAACCTGTCGCAAAGGGTGTCGCGAGCCGAGTCGGGACACGCAAGAAAGTTCCTATATCCAAATGTCCCCGATCCGCTCCTGCTGCCTCGGACTCTGCTCCAATCGAGGTCTCTGACTCAGATTCCAGCCCTGTCCGCAAACAGCAGAAACGCTCAGCTCAGTCCTTGTCTGATCAGGACAACCAGTCAGGCAACCAGTCGGCCTCTGAGGAAGGCAGTCACGACCAGGCTGAAGAAGAAGCTGAAGGAGATTTTGCAGTCCCTCCCCGTGTTCCACCGTCCGATGAGCCTTTCAGGGTGAAAAAGGCATTTTTCGACAGGTTCTACACATCTCAAGCCAAACTCAGGTATTCTCGTCTCACTGGCCGTATTCTTGTTCGTGAAGTTCAACTTCATGATGATTCTTATGAGGGTACGGGTATTATTGAGTTTTTGGAAGGGAGAGGGTTTCTTGAATCCACTCGCAGGGTACAACCGTTTGTAACCCAGATTGTGCATGAGTTTTACGCCAATCTGGATACTCAACTAGGCGTTCCAGGCTCAGCCAAGGAACATTCAGCATTTGTCCGAAAGTTCATCTTCAAGATCAGTCCGCAAATTCTGAACATGCAGTTGGGGTCTCCTGACGTACAAACCGGTCGCGACTCCGAGTTGGAACTGGAAGCAGACATGGATGCAGTCGTGTCAACCATAACCGGCCAACCCATGAAGTGGCCAATGAATGACAATCTACAGCGAGGTTCCCTTCTTCCATGGTATGGTCTGATCTATGGAATTATGGTAAGAAATTGGTACCCTATGTCTCATACTTCTACCGTAAGTCCATTAACTGCTTCTGTCTTATTCCGAACTGGTTTGAATGCTCCCATTAATCTTGGGAAACTGGTCTTTGAGCGTTTACAACTTGAAACATTCGACCACAAGGTAAAGATGACCTTAGGCTATCCATCATTGGTCTATCGCTTGCTCACATCTCAAATGGATATCCGGGTCTCTAAGGACAAGATGACGAGCCGCCCTAGGCCCTATCATGCCCCGAGTCACCTTGTTCAAGCTCTACTTGGTTCTCCGATCCGGCGTCCTGTCCCAACTGCCAGGGATAACGAAGCTGGACCGTCTGTTCCCCAAGGCAGTCTCGACAACCTTCAGTCGCAACTTGCCCAGGTCATTTCACTGTTGGAGTCCATGAACGAGTCCCTTGCCCAATTAGCGGCAAAGCCTTGACTAGTTCTGGCAAAATGGGGGAGTAAACAGAATATGTAGAATGGGGGAGTCTTGAAGAATGGGGGAGATTTCTACTGGCTGCTGCTGTTTTATCTTGTTATTTATTTTATTTTGTTTTGTTTTTATTCCGCTTAAGAACAATGTTTTAATTGCTTATTTTATTAAGTTGTTTTGCGGAGTGTTGCACCGCTGTTGCAACACATTTTTATTGCTGTCGAGACTCGTTAGTTGATTTATGTGCCTATCTCTTACTAACTTGTTTTATTTCAGCATGTCTACATTTTCCTTGGGATTTAAAAGTGTTTTTGCCAAACAAGTCAATTGGGGGAGATTGTTAGGACCGCAAAGTCCGACAGGTTTCAAACTCGGTTGAACAGTCAGGACTGCCAGGTCCAACTAGATTTTATTTCCTTGTTTGCAAAATTATTTTAAAGGAAAATTCGGTTTTATTTTACTTTGATTTATTTACTTATTTATTCACACGGTTTTATATGGTATTTATCTTGTTATTAGACGCGTGAATATTTAGGTGAGTTTGGAAAGATTTAACTTGATCTTATAGTATCTTATCTTATGGAAAGTTAATCTTTATCAAACTCTTTCCTATATCCTTTAGTAATCTATTCCTTGTGGAGTTCTTCTTTGTCTTTGATGTGCAGAATATACGAAGATCATGAAGATCTTATCAAACGGAAACAAAGACGTAGCAAAAGGAAGAATCGCCTTATCACGGAAAGATTCGGATATACTTGGAAAGATCCTGTCTCGACTGGATATGGAGACTAGCCGAGATTCAAGGATATCTTTCAGGAGAGCTATCCTATAAATAGTAGAAATCCTAGGAATCAGTGTAGAACACTCGTGTAACAAAATATACATCTTTAGGTGTTCTCTTTTATTTTGATTTCTTAGTTTTCGCCCTCTTGAGTTACATCAAAAACGTGAGAAGCCGACAAGAGTTGAAGGGAGTTCAATGGGAAAGGATTGCGCCAGTTAGAGGGATCTATACGTACGTGCAGTTCGCTTGGAAGCATTCTCATAAGAAGATCATTACGGGAGTCTTGGTCTTACGGGTCAAACGGAGTAGACGCGAAAAAGGTTCCGGTGGTATCAACATTAGAGGGATTCGGTGTTAGAGTAAAACCAGTTGGTGTAATAACTTTTGTCCGTTGAAAGATGTTTGATTCAAGCGAAAGCCTCGTGGATGTAGGACATAGTCCGAACCACGTTAAAATCTGCTGTCTTACTTTACTGTCTTACTTACCTGTCTTACTTATCTGCCTAGACTAGGTACCGCAACTACTGTTTATAACGTAAAGTATTAGACTCTAAGATCTATCAATAAGCTTGTAATGTTAGGCTAAGGTATTAGCTAAAAACGGGCGTATGATAAGAGTACAAAACTTTAGAAAGCTTTTGTGCATGCACAAACTCAAACTACCTTTCTTTTTGCACTTTCTGCGCAAAATCAAATGCTCACCTCACCTTCATTGATCACTGAAAGATATTTTCCCCATTCTTCATTTGACCACTAATTCATCAATTTTCAAGATTCGAACTTGGAAAAGATCATTAAATCTCTTGAAAAGATGATTTTTATGATATGGCTCCAGTCAAATAAACATAAAGTAAGGGATAGACAATGTAACACACTGATAAAACATTTCTTCTCAAGCATTTCAGATACACAATTTTTTTCTTTTGATATTTTGATTTATATATATATATATATATATATATATATATATATATATATATATGAGCGGATTTTCTGATATTCGCTCATCAACTCTTTTTCTTTTTCAAGCAAAAACCCTCTTTCTTTTGTCAGGTTGCACTCCCATACTAAGATTTTTCTATGGGCTTTGTGCAACTACAATCTCTCCATTCTTCCTCACTTGGCCTTTTTCTCATTGAATTTTCGAGAATACACGTAGCCATTTTCATTCATCAACTCCTCTACTCTCCCTCAGTTCTCTTCTTTCTTCTCCTTAGTTCTTGTTTGTGCACAAACAAAATCCTCTAGGAAAGGGTAAGAATAATTTTTCACATTCCGCTAATAAGGGTAGGTAGATGGGCTAATTCATAACAAGGCTTATACAAAAAAGGCTTCAGAGGGGTGTAGCGGATTATTTTAATTGTAAAGGGTTTTGGGCTTGAAAAGCTAAAACGCAAGTCAAACGATGACCTAGATCACTTCCTCAATGGTTCTCTATCTAAGATCTTGCCTCGATAGGTTCTCAACTCGGTTCAAAAGTTAGGCAATATCCCTAAGATAAGTTTATCTAACTAAGTGTTCGTCAATAATGTACTTGCTTCTACATGCAATCGTAGACAAGTATGGTATGGATATAACATGTTTACAATGCATCAACTACTGTGTAATTCATGTGCATACTTTCATGCAGATACACTAATCAAGTGCTAACCAATTTCCACCAAAATTTTCGATTTTTTCACTTGTTTTTTTAAAAATATTTAAAAATTAAAGACACAATAAACTAATTGGTGAAACAAGGACTTTAATAAAATAAAAAATAAGGCCTAAAATTTATTCGAATTAAACCTAAGATCATTCAAGAGCAGAAAATAAACTAAGAACATAAGAGTAATGATAGAATGGATGCATGAAAAAACTCCCCACCCCCAAACAAAAAACAAGCAGTGTCCTCATTGCATAAGATAAAGATAAGAACAGGAGGATTCCTCTTGCGAGCCGCAGCTCAATTTGATGATGATGGTAATTTGAAAGATTTGTCGGAGTTCTCCTCTTCCTCATTTGCGGTCGGATTTGGAGAATATCCTGGAGAAATAGCTGGTAGTCGTTCTTCCAGTGTTGCAATATCATCTCGTAGTGTCTTCATGTATTGATAAATTTCCTCTTGATACAATCGACCTCCTACCTTAGGTCTTCAATATCTGGCTCTTTAGGAAGCTTGATCTTCCTCAATCCATTAAAGTCTTTGTCGATCTCTATGTTGGGACGATTTGAACGTATTTTAGAGTTTTCCACCACCCAATTTACATCAAGCTCTGGCACGGGTTGTAAAATTGATTCAGACGCGGCTGCGCCCACCCCATCCAACTCACAAAGTCTGGTGATGAGCCATCCAAAAGGAATGTTATCAGTTTCCTTTATTTCTCTATAGTAGAGCATTCTTTCGCTAATGCGTTTTCCCACGTTGATCAACTCCCCACGTTGATCAACTCCCCACGAGAAATCTTATACAAAATAGTTGCTCGGTCTGTGTCCACTCTAACATCGTTTGTGTTCGGGATAAGGTGAGAGCAGATGTAGTTGTACGAAGTCTTGTATTTTGGTTTCAGATCATGAAAATTGTAAAAAGTTTCGTGATTTATTCTGAAAAATTTGCTCCCCATGTATAAACACGTGTGACTGAACCCCAAAACTGAATGAATTTGTCTTGAAACCATCGGGGTTGCACATGCTGCTATTGCATCCTTGTTCGTGCCAAAGATGTTGTTGATCAGGACTTCGTGAATCATCACAACCTTTCCTCTCACCCATACCATATTGTTCGCGTCAATCCTCAAGTTTGCATAAAATTCGTAAACTATTGTCTCGTTGATGTAGGGTAATGCAATTGCAAAATCTTCACATCTCAGTCGTGCGACATTATCCTTGAAGACACTGATTCCTTTTTTTGGGATCAACTTTATGGTCCTTATCTTATCGAATGTCTCCATCACTTCGTGTGAACGGAATCGCGATGTACCGTAGTTGGCCATTCGGAACAAACTCTCGCGGCTGGTCGACATCTTCAATTACTTCTTTCTACTCGACAATAGTATTCTCTGCAAAAAGTAAATATTAGCTAGGCACAAAATTTCCACAATCTTGAGAATAGAAATCAGCTTATATATTTAAAGACTTCTAAGTCTTGTAGGACTAAAAGATTCCACAAATTAAGAATTATAATTCAATTGGGATTTTGAAAAAGGTAAGTTTTCTACTCCCTAGGACTTTGAAAGGTGAGCAATATAAAATACTAGAGTTTAGAAAAGAGAATGAAAGTATGGGGGGAGGAATTTTTGTGCGAAAGTAAAGAAGGAAATGGAATTCATATTAAAATCTTACAATACAAGCGATCGCCTTCACTAGCGAGCGTCCACATGTCTATGAAGCAATGTGATCGCTTGCTTGGGAAACGCAATCATTTTCACTTGCGAATTTTCTTCGTTTTGTGCCTAAGCGGAGGGATGCAATCGCTTCTGGTGACGCGATGGTATGCAATCTCATGTCAAGTTTCTAAACTTTGACAGTGATTTCTCCCCTTTAACAAGCGATGTGGATGCGATCGCTTCCTTCTTTCTATCTTCTGGCCGAAACTTTTTCTTTCTTAATGTGATCCCTTTGCACATTGCAATGTTTTGACAGAGGAATTCTTTTAAAAAGGTATCACTGTGCGTCGCTTTCTCTCCTTTCCGAACTTCTACAGAGAATTTTTGATCTTTTTCTAACACATGGAAGCGATCGCTTAGCATTGCTTTCTTCCTTTCGACAATTCAATAGAAAAATTCTTCACTTTCTCAACCCCAATGAAAGAGATTGCTTTTTGTTGCTTTTGTCCTTTCTAAAATCGAGCGGAAAAATCCTGAGTTTCTCCACATTCCTCGAAAGCGATCTCTTAGAATATTGCCCATATTGAATGCGATGGCTTTTACAGCCAATTTTTTTTGCGTCTTTCTTCTTTTCTCCACAATTCATCTGCATCCAGGCTCCCATTAATACATTATTGTTTGCACAAACAATTCATAACTACTCAGGACAAAATACTAAATTGAATTGAACAAAAAATAAACAACTATAGAAGTAAAGTAGTAAACTCATGGGTTTCCTCCCAGATAGCATTCTTGTTTAACGTGGTTGGCTCGATTGAATGGAGGAGTAAGGTTTTGTTGCTCCTCGTCAAGTCCATCTTCACTCCAGTCGCTCTCATCAAAACGAGTCTGATAGTAATTCCAAATTTTCATGAGCTCTGCAACATCTTTCCTCCTTATCCACTCTTGAGATTTGTTCTTTTCTCGTACCAACTTACTTGTTTGGTTTCTTTGTTTCATCATCCCAAAGTGAACCCCATTGTATGTATCTTGTTCAGCTAGCCTCTTTTCCTTGTTACCTGGATCAATAACATATGTTTTCTCTTGCTATTTATAGCGTAAGGTGACAGATCATTTCTCAACATCAATCAAAGACCTAGCGGTGGCTAAAATGGTCTTCCTGAGATTAGAGGAAAAGAATACGCATCCTCAAATTGCATAACCATAAAGTCAGCCGAGAAAATGAAATTTCCTATCTTGACAGTGACATCTTCCACTGTTCCATTAGGTCTCTTGGTTGACTGATGAGCGAATTGGAGAGATGCTCTATGTGATTTTAGTTAATTTCAAACTCTTATAAGTAGCGAAAGGCATTAAATTAACCCTTGCACCAAGATCACAAAGTACATCTTCTAAAGTGAGATTGTTTATAGTGCAAGGGACTGTAAAACTCCATGGGTCGTTCAACTTTGGTAGCATATATTCGAACTTCTTCTTCAATTATCTTGGTGGCCTGGCCACTCTAACGACATCAATTTCTTCACCTTTGCCAACATCTCTTTCATCTTCTATTGGTGTCTCAATGGCCTTCACAATTTCATCTTTCTTTGATCCTGTTTTCATCTTGCTTTGATGATCCTTCCAATTTCACATGCCATTGACTGCTCCCTCTTTCCGATCTCAGGCTTCTAGATATCTGTAAATATGAATCATATCAACACACTAAGTTTCATTAAAGTTTAGAGTAGGTTTACCTAATCTTTCTGGAAAAGATAAATCTTTGGGATACTCCCTCAAGTGACTTCTCTGAACGAATCCTAGTATGTCCACGCTCTTCGTGCAATCATGTTCGCCATTTTCTTAGGATTTCTCTCAGTGTTACTCGGCAAAGCACCTGATGGTCGATTATTTGATTGAGCTCCCAATTGGCCTATCTATTGCTTTATATTGTTCAGCAGCACAGTTGTATTCTCTGTCCATTCTTCTAATTTTGCCACTCTACTATCAGATTGTTTCATGTGGTCCTCAAAGTTCTGCCTTTTTCTCAATGGGTTGAAATCCAGATTGTTGTTGCCTTGGTGGGTATGAGTTCTAATTGTTTCCTACCCAAGATTTATAGTTTTCTCTCTTGCAGCTCGGGACAAATGGTCCTGGATGGTGATCATTTCTTCCACTAAAGTTGGCATAATCCACTTGTTCCATTTACCCTTCTTGCATTTCTCTAGGTTTGGTCCTTTCATCAATCTTTTTCATCCAAGTAGTCATTGCATCAAATTCGGCTAGAATAACGTCCATGTCTGCAGTGTGATGTACCCCAGTAGTCTTTCTTGGTATTTCGCGGTCTCTAGCAGGATACCATTTTCTACGCCCGTGATCAATTGCCTCCATCACATCTAAGGCTTTTCATTAGTTAAGGCTATGAAACTTCCTTTGAGGTAGCATCTAAATACTTCCAATCAATTGCATGCAGCCATAAATAAAAATGAGATAACAGAGCATATTGAGTCATATCATGTTGGAACAATTTTGCACCAACACATTGAATCTATCCCACGCTTTATGAGTTTCTTCTAGTTCCCTTTAACGAAAGTTCATGATCTCATGCTTCTGTTTCATCATTATCAATGATGTTCGTTGGTAGCTTATCTAACCACTTCTTTTCTTGATCTCTTAATACAAGCTAAAACAGTTGTAGTTTCAAGAAATCATCTCCATACGCATATCCCCTACAAGTCTACAGAAAAGACTTCAGGAACTCCTTTGGGTTTCGGCTGACAAACACCCTAACTGGTTTTGTAAAAACAATAGGATTGATCCTCCCTTTAGTGGATGATTCCCAGGTGGAATCCTCAAACACGTACTCAGCATGTCATCTAGATTTGGGAAAACCTCTTCTCTTCTTTCTCAATGGTACCTCAGCGGATCATTCCTTATCGGTGGTTGAGCTGGTGGTAAGACCGGTTTTTGAACTTCCTCCTCTCTTGGTACTTTATTTCCTTCCTCGTTCCCTTCCATGGATTTTCTGAATTTCAACATCCGACAAGTTCTTATGAATTCAAGGTCTAACGGTATTGGTTCGATACTTGAGCTCCTGGTCATGCACCAATGTTCACTTGCCTTCAAAACCACAACAAAGTAGCTAACTCAAAACAACTAAAAAACACAAATAAATAACTAATAGCTAAAAGGCAATTTGCCTCCCTAGCAACGGCTCCATCAACTTGACCTGCCCTAACTCTATATGGCAATTTCTTACCACAAGGTGAAAGTAGTGTAGGAAAGTAAATTACAAGTCAAAAATATCAAACTGAAGGGAGAATTGCGTTGAATCTTAACTACTAATCAATCTATTTGTGTAATAACAAAACAAATGACTATGAAGCTTTCACCTTTCAAAATCACTATTTAACAATAAATGAAATAAAATATATATTGGAGTTTCAAATATTTAGCAACTAAAACACTTAATAATTCAAGACTTAATTCAATGATTGACAAAAAGTATCGTAAGGACTAGGTTTCTTTGGATAGATATTGGTCGAACACACATAAAGAAGCCATTGTTGAGATGAAATATGAACGACTCGTATGTGAGATATATTAAACTATGAAGTAAAACCTATAATTATGGGTTCCCATAGAGGAAAACACCACTCTATAATTCGGAATGTTACTCGAAACGCATTTATCTCGGTGAATTATCCACGTCTCTAGTTCTAGACGCCATCATCACACGGGATGTGGAACTTTATAACCTATGAAATCTATCATATGAGTTCGGCTTTTGCATATGTCATAAAATCTAATCTATTATGAATTCATGATGCACATAAAGCATTTTACACAAGTTATAAGCTCCATTAAGTTATTCCTCACACACTCATCTCAACAAAATCATCTCAACATGATCTCTACCCAAATACACCCGTCGCCTCACAACACGCGATGGATTTAGCTACGCATAATTGAAATAAACATGAAAAACAACAATGAAATAAACCATAGTCTTGAACAAAATAAAGTAAAGCAAATCAACATAATAGAATTCAAGTGTACGAATATTTAAAGAGCATCAACTCAATCAAAGCTTTGATCTTCCTTCCTCTCTGTCGTCTCTGATCTCCACTTCTCTTCCACAAGTTCGACTCCAAGACTATCTTCCAAAATTGTGCACCAACCTCTCTATTCTCTAAACAACTTTTCTCTCCACGTGCTGCTCTCTTTTCGACTGTTTCGGTCTTTCCTTTTATATCCTCTAGGGCTTGGAAAGTATCACTCTTTAATTCTCCTCAAAACCTAATTTTTTGAGTCAAAACGATTTCTAAGAGATCTCTTTCAATCGCATGCGGCGACTTCTGGAATTAGGGTTGCATCGTCTCTAGTCAGAATGCGATTGCTTCTGATTCTTCTTTAATTCAATGCAATCGCTTTCAAAAGCGATTGCTCTTCTTCGCATTCCTTCTCGCATTCATGGTCGCATGGTTTGCCCAGAATTCCTTTTTTTTTAGCTTATTTTCATCATTTATCACCAAAACGACTCTCAAACAATAAATTAAACAAAAACATGTAAAAATACTCAAATAAATCGAGGAATAAAACAATCTATTTGACATGTGAATAATAAGTAAGAAATGGACTAATCAGGAGCGAAGAGGAGAAATTTCTTGGTGAACGATCGTTTAGAAGTGAAGAAGAATATTTAAGCAATCGTTTATGTCTAACAATGGCTCAACCCTAAAATTAGCAGCCGCCGCCGCATGCGATTGGAAAGCAATTGCTTACAATCACTTAGACTCAAAAATTAGGTTTTTGATGCAAAATTATAGTTTGAAACTTTCCGAGCCATGGGGAATAAATAGAAGACTAAAACTCTTGGAAAAGTGTGCTTCAACCATGTTAGGGGCCAAATATTGATTTTCACTATACTTTTGGAGCTACATGGTTTATTGGATATTTTTGGAGATCTTTGGAGCCAGAGAAGAACAGGAACGGGATCTGCGATTGAGTTGATTTAGATACGTATTTCTACTTTGGATATTTATTTTTGTTTTGGATTTCGTTTATTATTTCTGAGTTTTGTACTTCTTTTCTGGACAAGATATTCATTTCTAGTTTATTTTAGGGATAATATCACTCACACCCCCTATGGTTTGACGTAATATCAGAAACCACCCCTGAGATTTCAGTAATATCAGTGACACCCCCTGAGGTTTGCACCAACATATCACATAGGCTCATCATTGCCTTTTTGCCCTTGTTCACCCAACTTGTTAAAATAAAGTATAATTTTTCTATTCGAACTCTAACAATGATTTTATATACACACGCATATATATATATATATATATATATATATATATATATATATATATATATATATATATATATATATATATATGCTACTTTGATAATGTTAACATAGAGTTATATTTTAACATAATCTTTGGTTGAACGACCCTTCCCTTATTTAGATTCTATTGATCCTGGTGATCCAGTCCCATGGAAGTCTACGAGAGAAAGTACTATTAAGGCGTATTCCCACTGTTCGGGGGTTGATGTTTATAAGATTAATAAGAATCCCTGAATTTCTAAGTATTACATTTTAAAAATGATAAATATATTTAAACAACATTCAAAAAATATATGCAATATAAAATATTATGAAAGAGAAAATATGAATATATGTACACACACACACACACACACACACACACACATATATATATATATATAGATATAGATATAGATTTTTGAATATTCTTTGAAAATGAATAAAAATAGTCTGGTAATATTCAAATTATATATATTCAAATAAAATAAATTTTTTGAATATTTACTTCTTAAAGTTTTATTCAAAAGTTATATTTATTTAAAAATAAAAATTAAATTCTCAATATTTTTCAAAAAAATTGTTTTGTCTTCTTTCTCTTTTTTATTTAATGTGCATGCCTAGGAATTTTGGGTCTTAACAAGTGGTCAAAGTTGACTAAGGGTAAAAATGGAATAATGGACCAATGTCATATGTTGGTGCTAACCTCAGGGGGTGTCACTGATATTAGTGAAACCTCAAGGGAGGCTTCTGATACTACGCCAAACCTCATGGGGTGTGAGTGATACTGTCCCTTTATTTTATTAAAGACAATGTTTAGTTTTATATGTGTTAATGCTTTTATTTCAATTATGAGTAGCTAAAATTCATCGTGTAGCATGAGGCAACGAGAGTATTTGGATAGAGATTATGTTGTGATGATTGTCTAAGAAATAATTAACCTATATCGATTGATAACTTGATGTTAAGGGTTTTTGTGCCTGATCAACACATAATAATTTAGATTCTTATGAGAAACGCGATAGCAGAACTCATAGGATAGATCTCATAATTTATACAATTCAACATGACGTGTGATGGTTGATGTCTAGAAATTAAGGCGTAGGTGATTTACTGAGATGAATGCGTTTGGAGGAAAAGTGTACACCGAGTAACATTCCGCAGAGTGGCCCACCCACAATTATAGGAATATCTCATAGTTTAGTATATCCGGCACATGAATCGATCATAATTCATCACAACAATGGTTTGTCCATGAGCGTTGAACATATCTTTCTAAAGAAACCTAATTCCTTACTCTACTGCTAGTTTTTTATTGATTTAAGTCTTCAATTCATCCAGTAATATTAATTATTAGTTATTTAATTCAAAATACCCCATTTGTTATTTTTAATACTGAGACGCGAGTGTGGAAGGTGGCAGCTTCAATTCATCCAGTAATATTAGTTATTAGTTATTAGTTATTTAATTCAAAATACACCATTTGTTATTTTTATTACTGAGACGCGAGTGTGGAAGGTGACAGCTTCATATTCGCTGGTGTTGTTTTTCAGCAAATAGATAATTTAGTAGTTAAAGTCAAGCACAATCCTGCCTATGGTTCAATATTTGAAGGTCGTAACTTACTGCTCCTATATTCCTTGCACCCATACACTTGCAATATCAAATTGCCATAGAGTTTGGGCTGATCAATAGGCTTATTTGAATTTTGTCGATATCTAATTTTAACAGAAGTCAATCCTACTAAATGCAAAAGGAGTTTGGGCTGATCAATACGCTTATGTGTAGGCTAGAAAGTAAAGTAGAACAAGGTACACCCTCTCAAATGTACTCCAATTTCTTTCGCATTGAGAAGCACTACAACTAACACTTAGCACACGTATAGCGAACTTAGTCAATTCCGGTGTTTTGCTCCCAAATCCCATCCACCAATTTGCTATAATAAATATAAGAATATCAAGGATTAGAAATCTTATAAAAGAAGAGAAAACACAAATAATTAATAGATAATAAAAGAAAAGAAATTTACCAGGAGAATGTAACTTCCTTGAATCAATGGCAATTCTAGTGCCAAAATCTCCTTTTACATTATCAAATTGTTCTAGTTGAACATCTGCTTTAAGGCGATCCCTGTAGTCCAACATCCGTTCCATGCACTCATATAACCCATCTTTTACCTCTTCATCATGAGAGAATCCATCTTCAAACTGAAGTTGAGTGTTTAAATAATATCGAGCATCATGAAGTGGTCGGTGAAGTTGTGGCTTCCATCTAGCATATATTTTATTCCAAATGAGCATATATTTCTCGATATTATGGCCACAATTTAAAAGGAATTCTTTCCTTTGCTGCACTCATTAGCTCATATATTAAACCCGGGATTTTTACAAAAATGGTACCATAACTTGTTCCTCTTGCAACAATAGTCCCATAACTTAAATTTGTCGAATTTTAGTCCCAGAACTAAAATTAATTGCAAAATTAATCCCTCTGTTATTCGAAACTGACGGAGCTATTTTTTTTTATAAATATATTGATAATGACGCCAAAATCACGTCATGTCTTAGTAACACGTGTATGAGTTTTTGAAAAAATGGTACCATAATTTGTCCTATTGCAAGAATAGTCCCATAACTTAATATTTTTTGATTTTTGCCCATAACTCTAAATTAATTGCTAAATTAGTGTTCTGTTAATGGAATATTCGATTTAGTTACCGAAAATTCGCAAATCCTTTCAATTACCATACAACAAACAGTCCTACAAAGCACACAATAATTGTGAAATTGTGTTAATGCAATGCGAAAATAAAAAATTGATTAAGTTAAATACAAAGCAACACAAATAAAATTATGACTTCAACCGAGGATAGCAACAAAGATACCAACTATGACTACAATGCCGACCCAAGTTATATAGATCAATTTTTTCAACTCCTCATTTTCCCCCTTCAACTTTTACATCTTCTTCATCATTTCTTCCATATTCCCAACTTTATTATTAGTCTTATCGATACAATTAAATTGTTAGTTCGTTCGAAACATTCGTCAATTTCGCGATATCCATTTATAACCATTTATGTTACGTGTTGGTCACAGTGTGGAATTTGAAGTTGCCTCACTTCTATATGAAGAATTCAGGGGGTCTTGCCCTGTGAAAAATTTACACGTTGTCTACAAATTAGTGATGATTAATGGAATTGAATATTCCGTTAAGAAATTGAATATTTCATTAAAGGAAGACTAATTTGGAAATTAGTTTTTAGTTATGGACCAAAACCCAAAAAATTTAGTTATGCGACCATTCTTGCAATATGGACAAGTTATGGTACCATTTTTGCACATGTTACTCTTAACATGATGTCATTTTGGCGTCATGACTGATATAATTTAAAAAACAAATAGCTCTGTCAGTTTCAATTAACGGAAGGACCAATTTTGCAATTAATTTTAGTTATGGGACCAAAATTCGACAAATTTTAATTATGTGACTATTTTTGCAAGAGAGAAAAGTTATGGTACCATTTTGCAAAAATCCTTATAAAATCCATTGCAGGCCTTTGCTCTGAGTCCACTTCTCTTAGCACGCTCACAAGAGGAACCACACTTTGAATGCAATACTTCACATGACCCCAAAAGAATTTATCAAATAACACTATGCTTTTAGTTTTCATACCATCTGCTTTTTTTGCCCAACTACTTGAATTCCACTTCTCCGATGAAAACATGCTTTGAAGGGCTTGTTTTTGTTTATGGATACTCTGGAGAGTGGATAAGATGTTGCAAAGCGTGTTACAGCAGCCCGAAGAAGTTCATTATTCTTTGTAAACGATCTCATCAAGTCTAGAACCCAAATGTGGCTATAAATATACTCTACAACTTGTTTAGCCTTCATAAGTGTGTTTCTGTGAATCTTTAACTTTTCAATATCCTCCAAGAGAAGATCTATGCAATGTGCAACACATGGAGTCCAATATAAAAGCTCATACTTCTCCATTAATCTTTTTCCCGCATTAACATAGTTTGAACCATTATCACTAATTATTTGTACAACATTCTCCTTTCCAACTTCATCAATCACCATGCTAAGATAGTTGCACAACAATTCACCATTTTTGATAGTATCAGATGCGCCAATAGACTCAAGAAACCATGAACCAGCTGGGCTATTTATAAGAAAGTTAACGAGACATCTACTCTTACCGCCAGTCCAACTTTTGCCTTGTTCATGTCATCTACCTCGGCTTTTAGAACCCAAGTTCTCAACTCATGCATTGTAGGAGTCTGAAACCCTTGTACAAAGCTAGCGATTGCCTCACACATTGGAATGAAATAAGGGTCATTGCAAGAATTAAATGCAAGACCAGCTGAATAAAAGAAACGTCCAATCTTTCTGCACACTTTCTTCCTTTCATCTTTTTTCCATGTAGCATTCAAAATATGTTGTCGAGCTTTCGAACTAGTAAAATTATCCATGGGCCCTCTCACTATTTGTTGGGAAACCCCAACTCCAGCCTCTGTTTGAGAAGTTCCCGCTGCAACCTCACGTATGTCATTTAACACAGCAATACGTTTGTTTTTTATCTCTTCAGCTTGGTCTAGTGCCTTTTTGCACTTTTCAACATCAGGTGGAGCTAATGGACAAGGCTTCGTTGCTTTGTGGGTTTGAGCTAAATGGTGTTTGAACGGTAGATAGTTCTACTACATCTTTGCTTACAGAATTGACATTTGAAATACTTATCGCCTGGAGTAATGATAGTATAAGACCAAGAAAAATCCTTATTAGTGTCGCCTTTTACAGGTTCCCCTTCAGGCTCAGCCATTTCAAATTAACAGATTATGTCCTGCAAAATAATCAGTGTCTCATTAGAATACAAGGTGGATTAGCAGATTACAAAAAAAAAAAAAGTTCATAAGCTTCTTGGTATATTTAATAGCTCTAATTCTTATTGCACCATAAACAATAGGGGCTAACATAATCTAAGTTTGTAGCATACTGCACATATATAAATTAAACTGATCAGTATATATAATTATATAAATAAACGTTTATATAATTTCTTCTCTTGTGTAATTTATAGGAACAACATGACCAAGACATGTGAAATCTGAAATGATAACTCAGAACTCTTGACTAAAATTAAAACATTCAAGTTCAAGATGGAAAAATTTATACCTTTTGTGCAGATTCTCGTAACAATGAAGATACCTTTGTGAACATGTATATGATTTCTTGAAGATTCTTGAAAGGAAAAGGGTTTTGGACTTTTTGGTAGAGACTTGAGCGTACGATTCTCTATAGAGAATCAGATTTTCGCCTTTGATTATAAATATCATATATAGCATATACCCATATTACCCTTAATTTAATAAAAATTTTATATTTTTTAACCAGCATGTGAGGTGCATATGCTTTTGATGTGGAGCACTCAAGGCTCACCTTTCGCGCTCGGGTCGTGCGCTCAAGGTGCGCCTTTCGCGCTCGGAGATGGCGCTCCGACTATCGGGGCATTTTTGGTGCATTTTTTGAGGACCCAAAACCACTTTCTAAAACACTGATTTTGGATAGAGATTATGTTGTGATGATTGTCTAAGAAATAATTAACCTCTATTGATTGATAACTTGATGTTAATGCTTTGTGTGCCAGATCAACACATACTCATTTAGATTCTTATGAGAAACGCGATAGCAGAACTCATAGGATATATCTCATAATTTATACAGTTCACATGACGTGTGATGGTTGACGTCTATAAATTAAGGTGTAGGTAATTCACTGAGATGAATGCGCTTGGAGGAAAAGCGTACATCGAGTAACATTCCGAATTAAAGGGTGGCCCGGCCCACCCACAATTATAGGAATATCTCATAGATTAATATATCCCACATATGAATCGATCATAATTTATCGCAACAATGGTTTGGCTATGAGCGTTTGATCATATCTTTCCAAAGAAACCTAGTTCCTTACGATACTGCTAGTTTATTATTGATTTAAGTCTTCAATCCATTCCATAATATTAGTTATTAGTTATCTAATTCAAAATCCCCCATTTGTTATTTTTATTACTAAGTGGCGAGTGCGGAAGGTGACAACTTCATATTCACTGGTGTTGTTTTTAAGCAAATAGCAAATTTGGTATTTAAAGTCAAGCACAATCCTCCCTAGGGTTCAATATTTGAGGGTCGTAACTTACTTCCCCTGCATTCCTTGCACCCATACACTTGCCATATTAAATTTCCATAGAGTTTGGGCTGATCAATACACTTATTTGAATTTTGTCGATATCTGATTTTAACAGAAGTCAAACCTACTAAATGCAAAAGGAGGTTGGGATAAGAATGACGTAAATCATATTTTATCCTCATTGGTCAAACACAATTCAAGAATGGGAAATAATTAAAATTTCAATAAATACGTATGAGTTGCAATGTAATATGGTGAACACATTTATGGCGGAAAGGTGAGAATAAATGTTTCTTAAATTAATTTTTAACACTTTTGCTTGACAGCTTTTGAGCGATTAATTTTCATCGCCACCTTACCAATTTTGTTTTTTTTCCAATAGACCTATTTAACCCACATCCATTGTTTGATGAAACAACACCAAAACCACCTCCTTCTCATATTGTTTTCTTTTTTCTACCATATTTCTCAGCTTTTTGCAATGGCTGCCAACACTCTCCATGGAAGAAAGAATGAATTCATTGTGATGTATACGAAATGCCTTCATAACGATGTTATAGGAACCATGGGTTATTGTCTTGATGGCTGTCAGCGGTTTATTCCCAATGGCCCCAATGGCACCCCAGACGCCATGGTATGTGCTGGATGTGCATGCCAGCGGAGTTTTCACAAGATAAAAGTAGCGGAGCTTTCAACATCCTACGTTATTTCTCAAAGTAACGATCTCTCCCGGAACAATGAAGGGTTGACCAATAATAATATATAAATTCATGGCAAGACTAGGAAGTTGTAGCCAAAAGCTTTAAAGATCTAGAATTATTGATGTACAAGCTAACCGAAGGTTGGCGATAATCTGACAACTATTTTGGAACATTTATTGAATTGTGTTGTTTGATAAGATAGGTTCTCTGAGTGACCAGTTGAACCTTAATGAAAATGTAGTTATTTAAGTCTCTGGTGAACGTTCTAGGTGGTCAACCAAGTTCCGAGGACTTTATTTTTGCTTGTTTTCTTTATTATTACTTGTTTTTCTTTCATTCTTAGATAATCAGAAATCGCATCGACCGTGACCAACTGTGGATGATGGTATCAAAAATAGTTAATTTTTCGTGAGTGTTTAGCAACCAAATCGAGCTCTTTTGTTGACATATTTTCTTTAACCAATTAATAATCACAACTGGTAGATGCTTATTTAATGTGACAATGTTTGCAATGATATCATAAAAGCACCAAGATTGCCCATTTTATGTGTGCAGATCAAACAATGATTAAAAAGTTTCTTTTTTATAAACATGCTTCAAATAAACCCATATTAACATCATGCTTATCTCATGTACATTTGAAATGAAAATGGATTCTGAAGCATAAAATTCATTAACCTATAACTTATAAAAAAATCCCATGAATACATTCTACGATTGGTATCATGATAAAGTTTGAAAACATCACAAATAATTGATGTGGAGCTTCTTGCATTTTATGGTGTTCCTGAAAATAATGATCTTTCGGCGTAAAATGATGTGACGACAACTTCAACTTCACTCTAATACCTATGACTTCCATAAAGACACATTTACAAACAAAATATCCCCAGGAATGCACATACATCTATACCAACGAATTCAATAGAAATGCATCAAACAATATGCATGTGGGTACGCAAAGAACATCATTAGCCTAATAAACAATCATTCAGGTGTGGTCTGAAGATATGTATCAACTAAAATACAAGGAATACAGAATTGGTCAACGATAAGACTAAGATATAGTAGATAACGAGTTACCTCATTTATAGTCACTACAAGAAAATGTACATTTTGTAAGAAATAAATTCTTTGCTAGGAGGCTCTATTCTATTACCAAATCCAACTGTAACAAATATTTAATTACCAAAAATATGTTATGTCAATCCCGTAGGGGAAGGTTTTTGTCACAAATAAATTATAGTAATTGCATAGAGAAATCTCATATTTAAAGGTCCAACTCGCATAAATGTTATTGGCACTGAAGATATGAAAACTCCAACATTTTAATGTAGTGAAAATTTAAGATATTTACTAAATGAGTGAATATTCATCTAAAACCAATGATATATATGAACTGGACATGTAGAAGCTCCTAAACATGGAGGCAAGGCAAGGCAAGCAAATATTTAACCTTAAGGTTCGGTCATAAGGGAAAATCTTAAAAGTTTCGGTAATTTGTAATTACCAAATTGCTGTTACAATAATATGTGTGCATTATTTTTCATCCTTAGGAACCTAGGTTTCCAAGCCCTACAGAATATAAATAGAAGACCTAAAACTCTGGCAAAGGAGGATGGTACATGTTTTTGGGGAAAGAAAAATCATATTTTGCAGAGTAGCTTTTAGAAGAGAAGTAAAGATCAAAGGGGACGGAGAAGAACAAGAATCCAAAGCCGTGATTGAGTTTATGTTATTTAGTATTCTTACATCTGAATTTTGTTTTTTGGATTTGGATATTGCACTTCGATTTCGTGCGTTTGTTTTGAACAAGATCTTTGCTTTAGTTATTTTATTGAAGACTATGTTTTGTTTTATATCTATTTACGCTTTTATGTTAAGTATGAGTAGTTAAATCCATCGTGAGGCGATGAGAGTACTTGGATAGAGACCATGTTGACATGATTATGTTGAGATCAGTGTTCTTAGAACCGGACGGGATCCCGAACCGGTGGCCTTACTGGTTGCAGGTTTTACAGGTCGAACCAGTATACAAAGTCAATAACCTACGAATATAGTCAACAAATATATTTTGTACTATATTTTCTTAACATTCTCAAACTATTCACAATTTCATACTAAAAAAATACATATGTCATTTCAATCCACAATAACTCAACATTAAACATCACACTAGTACACAATATTCATAATATAAACCAACTTAATCTTGAACACACCACCTCTCAATTCTCAAATTGGTGGAATTACCAAAACAACAAAACCCATACGCCATAACAATGTCACATGTAATCTAAGTTATAATATCTCACATAAACATCTCTTAAAAGTTAAAACACGAAATTGTCAATTCTCTCCTAAACCATCGACATCATCATCGGCATAAATACCAAAAGTGCTTATCCCTATTCCATATTTTGTCAAATTCATTTTGGCATTTATCACATCCGCACTTGCATCACCTAAACAAAGTAGTGCAAAAGTTAAAAAACTAAATAAAAAATAGTCCATTAGAGATAATAAGTGAAATATACGAGGATAAACATTTATAATTTGACATATAATTAATTACCAATTGGTGGTTGTGAAGTTGTAGCATTTTGTTGCTCTGTAGTATTCTGTTGCTCGGTAGCATTTTGTTGCTCAGCATCGAGCATTTCTTCCAAATCATCATAATTAAGGTCTTCACCACTACAAGATAACATAAACTAATAAGTTAATACTATATTAAATTAAAGACTTGTATAAAAGAACATATATATATACATTGTACCGTCTCTTCAAGCGTAAGTTTTAATGCATGGATACAAGATCATTAAGTCTTTGATGCTCCAACCTATTCCTCTTTTCTGTATGAATCCGCTCAAACACACTTCAGTTGCGCTAACATCCAGATGATGATGATTTCTGACCTAAAAAATTTACAGCAATCTTTTGCAGATTTGGTGCATCACCACCAAATAAATCCAACCATACATCTAAGAGAATGAAAAAAATTAGTACAAGTCTATAGTTAATCAAAAATTCAAAGAAATAACCAAATACATATAAATATACATACATGGAGCAACATGTTCAACATTCTGAATTGCTAATGGTAGTCCAAAACTTCCTTGACAATCTCGAAACGCCATCATTTCAGTCACCGCCTCGTGAACTCCTGGGATAAGCTTCTCGAAAATCATGTATACACATTTCAAAATTTCAGCTCTTTGACATTGGCTACCCTCAGCATACTGGAAAATTTGGTTAAAATAATAAGCTGCTGAATGAAGACTTTTTCGTAGCATTTTATCCCACCTTTCATTGATAATGTCAACATATGGTTTGTAAAGCATCTCTTTACCTTTGAATAATTCTTTTTATCCCATTGATTGCCCTACCCATACCATCATACACATAGCCTAATGAAGGCTTCTCATCTACATCACACATACACAACAATCTCACGATAGGACTCATAACTTTCACAACAATCCTGCAATCTTTCCAAAAATTTCGATCCAAAACAATGTCTTTAACTTCTTGAGCCTTTGCCTTTTTCTCAAATTTCTTAAATTCTGCATCTATCACCATTGCTTCCAAAAAAATACACGCGATCAAATAAACTATTTAAAGCTAGAAATGTTGTGCCAAATCGTGTGGTACCAGGAACAATTATTTCAGTCCATCCAGGCATTTTCTTAAGCCATGCATGAGCCCACTTACAATTATAAACAAAACACGTAATTTGTGAACCATGATGTGCCAATTTTTTCACAAGTGGTAGCTCAAAAACATCTTTCAAGATTAAATTAATGTAGTGAGTAGAGCAAGGAGACCAAAAAATTGTTGGATACTTTTCTATGAGCAATTTTCCAGCTTTCTTATAGTTACTTGCATTATCAGTAACCATAAGCACAACATTTTTCACACCAACATATTCAACAATTTCAGAAAAAAGCTTGCACAAATTCTCAGCACTAGACACTACAGTAGATACATCAACAGACTTGATAAATGATATTCCCTTTGGACAATAAACCAAAAAATTAATCAACGACCTGTGGCTCCTATCTGACCAACCATGGCCCATAATAGTGCAACTACTAGTAGCCCAAGAACTTCTAAGTGTTCTCATAGTCAACGGCACTTGAGTCTTAGCTTCTTTAAGCAAAAGAATTCTTAAAGCATGAAGCTAGGACCCGTATACCCATGACCCCTTGTTGTTATTCTTGTAATTGTTGTTTCAAAAAATGGAGAATTTACAGCATTCATAGGTATACATGCATCATACATCCACATAGCAAATGTCATATCTGTATCATGATAAATTTGCTTACTTTGCATTTTAACCTTAATGCTAGGCTGAGAAGAGTCTACCCCATAACTCCCTATTTCATTTGTCTTTCTTTTCCTAGAATTACCATCTGTTTCTAAAGAATTTTGAGCTTCTTCACTTTCATTTTCTTCATGTGAATAAATTGACGGTCTTTTATCTTTTCTAGCCTTCTCTTTATCATTAAGTGCCGAAATAAATTCATGCTTAACTTGAGGGGAACACGTGAACAAATCTTTACATTATCCATTTTTCCAGCTAGGCGTTGCTTCACGCGGTTAATCCCACCACCATTGATTATATGGTGACAATGAACACATTTGAGACTCTTTGACTACGCTTGAGTTGATGGCATCTCAATGCAATGATCCCATGCTGGATCAACTTTATGTCGATGATTTTGATTGCTAGCAGTAGCCTTAGCCAATTGATTTGCTGAATTTTGTGCACTTTGATGTATTTTCTTCCATTTCCTATTTCAATTATCAACAACAAATGTTAGTAAAGCTATCTTAAGAATGAAATCATGATAAACATAAAGTTAACAATGAAAAATTCATATAACAAAGTGCTACAATATGTCAATATTGTAAACGACACAAGCATTACTTGAATATTCAAAATTACACCCAATTCGTAAATCAATTTGTATGAACAATACTTAATGAGCCACAATGTATTTATTAATTTCATATGAAAAATTAGTAAATCAATTCGAATAAGCAATTTGTAACTCAATTCGTTGAACAATACTAAAGCAATTTGTATGAACAATACTAAATCAATTAGTATGAACAATACTTAATTACAAAATGTATTTATTAATTTCATACGAACAAATCATAAATCAATTCGAATTTCGAACAGCAATTTGTATGAAAAAAAAATTAAATCGAGTACCAAAAGTGTTGGACGCTCACCAGACGGTTGGCGGGGCGGAGTGGCGGCGGCGCTACGGCGTGATCAGGAAGGAGTGGCGGTCAATGGTTGGCAGGAGCAGCGGATGATGGGATGAGTGATGCGTCTATTTCTCGAATTGGAAAGGGGCTAGGGTTTTGGGCAGTGAGAGAAGATGCGTAGGTTTCTTCTGTTTGGGGGGGGGGGGGGGGGGCAGAAAAGACATTTTGTTTTTTTTTTTTTTTGGTAGTACCGGTCTGGACCGCCAAAACAGGTCACCAGTTACCGGTTTTGAGCGGTTTTTTCCAGGCCATTTGTGAGCTGGTCTGGAACTGCAAACCAGATCGGACCAGAGGTGGGTCACCGATCCGACCGGCCGGTCCAGTCCGGTTATGCGAACACTGGTTGAGATGATTATGTGAAGAATAATTAAATTAATTGATAACCTGAGTAAAATGTTTTATGTGCGTCATGAATGCATAATAGATTGGATTTTTGTGACAGATGCAAAAGCCAAACTCATAGGATAGGTCTCGTAGGTTATATAATTCCACATGTTGTGTGACGATAGCGTCTAGCAATTAAGATGTGGGTACTTCACTCAGATGAATGCTTTTGGAGGAACAACGTACAAATAGTACCATTCCGAAATACAGTGTGGTGTTTCCCACTGTAGAACCCATAAGTATAAGTTTTACCTAATAGTTTTATGTATCCCATATATGAATCAATCTAATTTGTATCAACAATGGTGGTTCGTTTGTTAGCCTTTGATCATATCTATCCAAAGAAGGCTAGTTCCTTACGGTACCGCTTGTTTAATTATTGATTTAAGTCTTAATTTGTTAAGTGTTTTAGTTGTTAATCACTAAAATCCAAAATCCCCCTTATGTACATTTATTGTTGAGTCCTGATTGTGAAAGGTGATACCTTCACATTCATTAATCTTGTTTTTGCACAAACAAATACATAAATAGTTAATGTCAAACGTAATTCTCCCTTGGGTTTGATATTTTGTGGGTTGTAATTTATTTTCCAGTATTACTTGCACCCATGCGCTTTGGTAAAATATTGCGAATAGAGATTGGGCAGGTCAAGGTAATGGCGCCGGTGCTGGTAAGGAAAATTTCATTCAGCTATTAGTTGGTTATTTGTGTTTTTTTTAGTCTTGTTAAGTTGATTATTTTGTTGTGAGTTTTCTGGCGAAGTACAGACGTGGAATCAGATGGCAAGACCATTTATAGCTAAGTATCCCCCACCACTGGAAGGCACAACGCATACTTTGAGATTATGGGATTTCGCAAAAAAGGGCTAGAAGACACCCATGATGCTTGGAAAACATTTAAAATTTTGGTGAAAAACTGCCCACAACATGAGCTGACTAAATTTACCTTGTTATCCTAATTCTATCCAGGGCTTCACAGAGGAGAAAGGAAGCATTTAGATGCTACATCTAGAGGAAGCTTTATCGCTCTAACAAATGAGGAAGCCTTTGATGTGATGGAGACAATAGAGCAACGTCAGAGAAAGTGGGTGCCCAATCGAGAACAAAATATGCCAAGAAAGATTGTTGGGATACATCAAATTTCGGATACGGATGATATTTTGACCAAAGTTGAGGTAATGAGTGTTCGTATGAAAAAGATGGATGAGAGAACTAAACCCAAAGAGATGCAAGAAGAACAAATGGAGCAGGTTGATTCAGCCAACAACTTCAATAGAAGAAACAATCACCAACCAGCACCATTCCTTCCAAGCCATAAAAGAGATAACTATAAGTCTTATGGAGGAAACACTCAAAAATCATACCCACAAAGACAACAAAATTCAGGATTTCAACCCGATGAGAGAAGGAAAAAATTTGAGGACCACATGAAGCAATTATATAGTCTTGTGGCTAAGCTTGAAGAATGTGCGCAATAAACAATTGTGCTGCTAATAAATATTGAGCAGCAAATAGGCCAATTGAGAGCTCAAGCACCCAACAGACTGTCAGGAGCTTTGCCAAGCAATACTAAGACAAACCCAAAGGAAAGAGTAAATATGATATCAAAAAGGGCTTGGACATACGAGAACACATTTAAAGAGTGTGAAACATGCATCTAAGTGAGTATTCCAAAGCTACACCTTTTTCTAGAGAGAGTAGGTAAGCCTGCTTTAAAATTTTGTAAAATTGACTGTGCTGAAATGATCCATGTTTACAAATATCTTGAACCCATAGATGGGAAAGAAAGAGCACTGAATGCAATTGAAAACTGGAAGGATCATCAAAGCAAGATGGAAAGCAGATCAAAGAAGGATGAAACTGTGAAGGCCATTGAGGCACCAGTAGAAGAAGAGATAAATGTTGATACAGGAGAAGAAATTGATGTTGTTCGCAGGACAACTGAAAAAGAATTTTGATTACATGCCACCAAAGCTAAATGATCTAGGGAGTTTTATAGCCCTTTACACCATAAACAATGTTAGTTTAGAAGAGGCGCTTTGCGATCTTGGTGCAAGCATCAATTTGATGCCTTTGACAATTTATAAGAGTTTGAACTTAACTAAAACCACTCGTTCTAGATCATGTCTTCAATTTGTTGATCATTCAACTAAGATATACTAATTGGAACATGGGATAATGTCACTCTTAGGATAGAAAACTTTATTTTCTTTGCCGACTTCATGGTTATGCAATTGGAACAGTGAATCGTTTTGGTTTCTTGTTCAAGAACTACGATCCTTAGCTTTGTAACTGAATCATTTCCTTGTATCCGAGAAAAACATCCAGATTCATAGGACGTAAGTTTAATTGGAATGCATCCGAATTTTTCTTCTATGATCGACTAGCTATTTGCTCGGTCTTTGTAAGCAGGGGCGGAGCCAAGAATTCGGCTTTGGGGGGAGGGAGGGTGGCTCACGTGATTTTTTTGTACATACCAACATTTTTATTATTAATTTTTAAACTGTTTTGAAAAATAATAAATTATCTTTATAAACATAAGTACCTTAAGAAGCATATATATACAAGCGAATAATAAAATAACACAGTTGTAGCTAAATCTTGTAAAATAAGAAGAATAAAACATTAAATCTTGTGTATGTCCTAGAAGTTTTTTAATTTTTCACTTAAACAATTATAATTGTATCACATGCTTTGAGAGTGTATCAAATTATAACTAATTAATATCAAAGTATTGTGTAATATCTTTCTTGGTAAGTATTATTAATGCAATATGTAAAAAATAACTTTAGTTTCCAAATTTAATTTATTAAAAAAGACAAAATATTGAATTGTAACGATATACAAGAAAAAGCTATACACTTAATGTTATGTTATTAATCTTTTATTTTATTCACTACACGGACTAGTAAGAAAAATTCGAGATAAATTTGAAAAGGAGAAAAATAAATTATTATGAAACTAAGAAACTGAATTAGTTTAAAAGAAACGTCTCTCTTAATGAGGGTTTTAGGTCTCTCTCAATGAGAGTTGCGGCATCTTTTCTGGCAAGGCTACGCTGTTCGGATTTTGGTGTTTCTCTCGCTCGTTTTTCTCGATCTAATGTTTTCTTCTGGTTCTGGTTTGTAGTTCTCGTTGTTTCCTTTTATCGTTCCGGACTTTCTTCCTTAGGGTTTCTTTCTGTTTTGTCGGTCGTTTTTTACGTGTGTGTTTCTTTTGGGCGTTTTGTTTTTTCTCTGTTCTCTTTCGTTTGTGTTTTGGTTTGCAGGGGTCGTGGTCTTCCTTTTGGTTGTTGTTTCGTAGGTCGTCTTTGCACACAATACATTCTTATCGTCCGGATTCGGTGTCATCGTGGATTCATAATTAGAAAGGCTTTGGAAATCCCTAACCCTAACAGAGGAGGATGAAGAAGATATTGTTCTTCCTAATAATGCATGGGATGGATCGAACGGGGTCACTGATCTGATATTAGTTGGTCGACTACTGACAAACAAACCTTATAATTTCAACTCGTTTAATGCAGTCATCAAGTCATTATTGAGTCCTCGGAAAGGAGTGGAGATACAGAAGGTGGAGGATGATCGTATTATTTTTTCCAATTCTTTCATGGTATTGATAAGACTCGGGCGCTAGAAGGATGTCTATGGTCGTTCGATAATTACATACTGGTGTTGAGCGAGGTGAAACCGAATGAAAATCCTGGCCAAGTTGATTTAAACCTATGCCACTTTCATGTGCGACTTCATGATCTTCCACTATCACGTCAAACGAAAGACATGGCTAAGGCTATTGGAGATAAACTTGGGGAATTCATTGAGGTTGATCCGGGGGCAGCATGGGGCATTACTATGAGGATTCGGGTTCGAATTGATATCACTAAACCCCTGCGGAGAATCATGAAAATTAGAGGAGAAAGAGGCGAGGTTATCACGGTCTCTTTTACTTATGAAAGGCTTCCGACCTACTGTTACTTGTGTGGGATCATTGGTCACCTAGCCGCAGATTGTGATGTCCGCTATGAAAAAGGAATCGATTTAAAAAATGTTGAATACCCATATGGTCCGTGGTTACGGCACAAGCACCGAAGTGAAGTGACTTTCGAAACATGAGTTCAACAGATGGTGGCAATTCGCGCTCGAGATCAGCTAATAGATGGAGGAAAAATAATACGAATGTGAATGTAGCACAAAATGTGGTTGCCACAACTGACTCCGTCTCAAGCACATCACGCATGGCTGCTAACAAGTATATGGGGACTTCAATTCTGGCTCTGACCTTGAAACAAACTGGACAGGAAGGTTCATTGGTATGCGGCATGAACAAGGGAGCAGGTAAAATGGTTTCAACAGCTGATAGTGTCGGTCATGGGAAAGATATTTGCTCTGGGGCTGGACAATTTTTGACAACAAATCCGCAAGTTGAGTAATTGGATTGGGAAGCGAGGCGTCGAGCAAAAGGGAAAGTTGTTGCTACAACCGCTGTGACTACTCCAGAGAATGCTGAAAATGTGAATCCGATTCAGCTGGTGGTTATACCTACAATAGAGTCTATGCAAATTGAAGAAACACCGTTATAGAATCCAGAAAATGCACTAATTCCTGTCTCTCGCCATCCTTTTACTGATATCACAAATTCACAAGGGATTGAAGAGATGCATTCACAACTTATCACGGCTCCAATCCAAGAAATTGAAGGAATGGCAAAAGGAAAGCGGAAAGTTACGGTTCGTCGAAAGACAGCGAATGTTGCAAGGCAGGGTAAGAAGGTCCAGCGGGTGCTACCACAGAAACGATCAAGCCCTTCTCAAGAAAATCTAAACTTGGCTAATAAAAAGTTGAATACTTCGGATACTTTGGAGATGGTTTTGGCGGCGACTGCTCAGCAGTCCCGCCCGTCGCAATGAGTATCTTATGTTGGAACTGTCACGGATTGGGGACCCCTTGGACAGTTCGTGAGTTACGCAAGACAGTTCTTCAGTTGAACCCCTCTCTCATTTTCTTGATGGAAACACGTCGTAAGACTAGGAAAATAGAGATTTTTAAAGAAAGAATTGGCTACTTTGGTGTCTTTTTGGATGCGCGCAGTCGTTCGGGTGGTCTTGCCTTGTTTTGGAAAAAAGATTTGCATGTATAGTTAGTTAGCTTCTCTTTTCACCACATTGATGTTTTTATTTGCTCTTTTGATTGCATTATGGATTGGAGATTTACGAGTTTCTACGGGGAACCGGATGCGGGGGATTGTATGAGGACTTGGAACCTGCTTCGGCAACTTAAATCAAATGTGTCGCGACCATGGATTTGTGGGGGGGATTTCAATGAAATTTTGCGCCACGAGGAAAAGAAAGTAGGAACCCTGAAACCAGTGTGGAGTTTGCGCAATTTCAGGGAGGCGTTGGTTGACTCGGGTTTGACGGACTTGGGTTTTGTTGGCCAACAATTTACTTGGTGTAATCGACGACTCTCTCCTTTTACTGTTTGGGAAAGACTTGATAGGTTTTGTGCGAATAATGAGTGGCGAACTCGGTTTCCAGAAGCACGCGTTGATCATGTGCATATTTGCCACTCTGATCATCTTGGCATCAGATTTCAAATAAAGCCACGGAAAAATCCTAATTCTCAATGGAAACGGCGTCGTCGATTCCGGTTTGAAGCATTATGGATCAAAGAACCTGGTTGTTTTGAGGTGATTCAAGATATTTGGAAGAAGTATGATCAGAATGAGGATCAACCAAATTTGCTGGAAAAGATGAAGGAATGTGAGATCGATCTCCTCAAATGGTCAAAGTTATCGGGTAGTGAATTAAAACGGCTTATTAATTAGATTTCAGACCGCATCAAAGTGCTTCGGCTGGGGAATCTCACTTTAGAATCTAAACAGGAGGAGGCAGTGTTAACTCGGGATCTTGTATTGCTTCTTGACCAGGAGAAAATTTATTGGAAACAAAGGGGCAAGGCTCAGTAGCTTAGGGAAGGAGATCGCAACACCGGTTTATTCCATCGTAAAGCTAGTGAAAGACAAAAAATAAATGAGATTAAAGGTGTGCGTGACGATAGGGGTTGTTGGCGGGAGAGTCGACAGGATGTGGAACGGGTGATGACGGATTATTTCAAGTCTATTTTTCAGTCCATAATGTCCGTGGATGAAGAAATTGAGAATATGTTGTGTGCTTTGAGACAGCGGGACACTTCTGAAGCGAACTCACGACTTTGGCAGCCTTTCACAACGGAAGAGGTAATAGATTCAATTACGCACATGTTTCCTCTCAAATCACCTGGTCCGGATGGTTTTTCTGTTTCTTTCTATCGTAAACTTTGGAAACTTATTGCTCCTGATGTTTCTCAGTTTGTACTTGCTTGTCTTAATAATCGTAGCTTTCCTTCTGAGCTCAATTTTACTCACATTGTTTGATTCCTAAGTGCTTTGATCCTGAATTTATGACTCAATTCCGACCTATCACTTTATGTAATGTGAGTTATAAAATTGTTTCTAAAGTGATTGCTAACCGCATTAAGCCTATTC
The DNA here is from genome assembly GCA_946800315.1 of Misopates orontium. Lineage (NCBI taxonomy): Eukaryota > Viridiplantae > Streptophyta > Magnoliopsida > Lamiales > Plantaginaceae > Misopates > Misopates orontium. Next base: position 11,461,857 of record OX326951.1, read on the forward strand.
TGCGATCTATTATTTCGTATGCCCAATCTGGTTTTGTTCCAGGCCGACTTATCACTGATAATATTTTAGTGGCTTTTGAAATTAACCATTATCTTAAGAACAGGAGATCGGGTAATACGGGTAAGATGACATTGAGACTTGACATGAGCAAAGCCTATGACAGGGTCGAGTGGTCCTTCCTGGAAAAGGTAATGCTTAGATTAGATTTTGATTCGATGTTTGTCTCATTTATTATGACTTGTGTTTGCTCTGTTTCCTATTTGTTATTAGTCAATGGGTGTGATTTTGGGAAGTTATGTCCTGAGCGGGAAATTAGACAGGGGCATCCTTTATCCCCTTATCTTTTTCCTTTTGTTATGGAGGTTTTTTCAGGACTTATTTGTTGAGTGGAGGAAAGGGGGCTGGTTAAGGGAATTTCTATTTGCTGAGGAAGTCCGTCAATATCACATCTTCTGTTTGCTGATGATACACTTCTCTTTACTGATGCTTGCCCTGGTATGGCTACGAAAATTAGGGATATCTTGGCGAACTTTGCTAAGGCGTTGGGGCAGGAGATTAATCTTGAGAATTCGGTGGTTGTTTTTAGCAAGAACACTCGAGTTGAAGTGATGGAGGAGATTCAAAATATTCTTGGAGTCACTATTGCCGACCGTCATGAAAAACATTTGGGACTTCCTGCCGTCATGGGGAAGTCAAAGAAAGAAGTATTTGCTTATATTCGTGATAAGACATGGGAATGACTACTTGGCTACAAAGAGAGGAAGCTTTCTGGTGCAGGAAAAGAGATTCTTATCAAAGCAGTTATTCAGGCCATCCCGACGTTTGCTATGAGCTGTTTTCGTCTCCCGGATTCACTTATTACTGAATTGGAATCTATGGTGGGAAAATTCTGGTGGGGTGATGTTGAACAGAATAAAATTCACTGGATTGCGTGGGATCGTTTGTGCAAAAGTAAAAGGGACGGTGACTTAGGTTTTCGCAACTTGAGGGCGTCTAACTTGGCGCTTTTAGCAAAACAAGCATGGCGCATATGGAGTTCTCCGGATTCCTTGGTGAGTCAAGTTTTTAAAGCACGATATTTTCCCTCTTGTAACATTTTTGATGCGAGAATCGGGACCTCTCCTTCGTATTCTTGGAGATGTATCCAAGGAGCTGTTTCAATATTGGCTAAGGGGTTGCGGTGGAAAGTCGGATCGGGTACGGGAATTAATGTTTGGAGAGATAGCTGGCTGCCACGGCCGATTACTTTTAAAGTTATCACTTCACCGATGGCAAGTAACTTGAACATGACGGTTTCTGATTTGATTGACGATGATACAGGTTGGTAGAGGGTGAATTAAATTCAATCAATTTTTTTGGAGGTCGACGCTTTTCTTATTTTGTCGATTCCGTTGGGTGATTGCACTAATCCGGATAGACAGATTTGGCATTACACGAAGAGTGGTTTTTTCTCGGTGCGAATTGCATATCACCTTATTGTTAATCAGAGAGTTGTTAGGACTGGAGATGAGGCTTCGACTAGTGGTGACCGGCATTAGCAGGATATTTGGAGACTCCGCGTTCCGAATAAAATAAAACTCTTTATGTGGAGAGCTTGTTCAAATATTATGCCAACTAAAATGAATTTACTTAAGCGTCATGTGAATGTTGAGGTTTCATGTGGAGTTTGCGGGGGAGAACCAGTTGAGGTTTCATGGGAATTATTGTTAAGCAAAGTGATGGATCGTGTTTAGCCCGGTTGCAGCGAAGACGTCATGGTTCTTTGTCGGCTCTCCATGCCAAAATCTTGGCAATGCGTGAAGATGTTCAACTTGCTGTTAACAAGGACTGGAAGAAAGTGATTTTCGAAGGGTATAACATTGAGGTTATTCATGCCATTCTTAACAGAATTCACCTTGGCGACGAAGGAGGCAATGTGATTTCCGATATCATTAGTATTAAAGAGGATTTCCCTTCTTTCTGTTTTAAATGGGTGCGGTGTGTTTCAAACTCAAATGCTCATCATCTCGCTCGCATGGCGATCTCGGATTTGGAATAGTTTGCTACAGGGATAGGATGAGTTTGATATCTCGGTTTTCGTTTTGCTAGTTTTCTTTTCTTCTTGTTTTCTACTCTTGTTTTTTTTATTCATTTGGTTATGCGTTTTGAGTACTTTGTAACGGTGCATGCTGGGTTGCGCATGCAGACATTTTGTCCTTGTTTCTGCCTGTTCCCAGGCTTGGTTTGAATGCCATTTTCCCTTAAAAAAAAAATAGTTTAAAGAAAAAAACTTGTGTATAATATATTACACTAAAGTTTCAGCATATTTAAACGTTATGTGCATATATATATATATATATATATATATATATATATATATATATATATATATATATATATATATATATATATATATATATATATATATATATATATATATATATATATATATATAATAACTACAAAATGACTATACTCCATATATATTAACAAGGGTGGGGCTGGAGCGGGGCCCCCTTGTTAGCATATAACTAAACCGTTGTTAGTTAGTTAACTGCAGTTAGTTACTTGCCATTGTTTAGGGTTTAGTTAACTGCAGTTAGTTACTTTGTAACGGTGCATGCTGGGTTGCGCATGCAGACATTTTGTCCTTGTTTGACTCTGTAAGAAGTCAAATTCTGGGGATTGAACCTCTACCTCTGGTTGAAAAGGCATACGCAATGGTGTTGCGTGTAGAAAAACAGAAGGAAATTCATCTGTCCATCACTGATGTTCAGGATAACTCTGCTATGTTCACTCGATCTGGTGGATCTACTAACTTCAGGCCTAACTTTGGTGGTAACTCTAAAGATGTGAAAAAGAGGAATGAGGACAGATTTAGTGATCACTGCAAGAAGGTTGGTCACACAAGGGATTCCTGCTTCAAGTTGGTTGGTATACCTGATTGGTATAAGGATTTGAAGGACAAGAAACAGGCCCCTGCATCTAGATTCTTAGCTAACTCTGTGGACTCTCCACAAGTTTTGGAGTCTAACTCTACTGTAGCACCTAACAATTCTCCTTCAGAATCATTTCAGGCTGATTTTCTGACTATGATGAAGAGCTTCATGAACAAGGATGCTTTCAATAACATGATGAATCAGGATGCTGGCCGTGTTAACTTTGCACACTTTAGAGACTTTGCTGGTATGAATCTTAGTCTTTTCACTCATGATTCTATTACTTTTGGTTCTTGGATTTTAGACACAGGAGCCTCAAATCATATGGTTATCAATCTTGCTTCCTTTTCCACTGCTTCTCCTACTAAAACTCCCACTCCTGTATTCTTACCAGATGGTTCCATAAAACTTGTTAAACACATTGGAAATGTGCATCTTACTCCCAACATTACTCTTGTTTCAGCTCTTCATGTCCCTGACTTCAAGTTTAATCTCCTTTCTGTCTCTAAACTTACCAAAAGTGCCAACATCAAGTTTACTTTTCTACCAACTCATTGTCTTTTGCAGGACCTACAGACTGATGAGGTTCTTACAATGGGACACTGTGTTGGAAGCCTTTACATACTTGATCCTGACAAATGTAATTCTCTTTGTAAACATGCTATTAGCAAAACTGATGCTACTTCTGTTTCTTCTGGTCTTATTGCAAATTGTATGAACTCTCCTTCTTTGAATAAAAATTCTCATGTGGTGCTTAATCTCTGGCATTTAAGATTTGGTCATGCACCATTAACTGTAATCAAACACAATACCTGTATTCCTGATTTAACACACCATTCTACTGACATTACCTCATGTGATGTCTGTCATAAAGCCAAACAACATAGAGTTCCATATCCTCTAAGCTCTTCCTGCTCCTCTCACATCTTTGATCTATTACACATTGATCTCTGGGGACCATATAAAATTCCCACTGTATCCAATGCTCATTACATGCTCACCATAGTTGATGACTTCAGTAGATCCACCTGGACATTTCTATTACAGTCCAAAACTCAAGTTCATACAACTCTCAAACACTTTCTCTCATTTGTCTCTACTCAATTTGATGCTAAGGTGCTCACAATTCGTACAGACAATGGTACAGAATTTACAAACTCTACATGTACTTCTCTGTTTTCTAACCTTGGTATCTTGCACCAGAAATCCACTCCTTACACTCCACAACAAAATGGAGTTGTGGAAAGAAAACATAGGCACCTACTTCAAATCACTCGAGCTCTCTTGTTCCAAGCCAATCTTCCTCTGTCCTTTTGGGGTCATGCCATCTTAATGGCTACTTACATAATCAATAGAACTCCTTCCAAACAGTTAGATTGGCAATCACCTTATGCTTTATTACACTCTAAACAACTTGATCTTTCCTCACTTAAAGTGTTTGGCTGTCTCTGTTACTATGCAAACACAAAACCTCACAAAGATAAACTTGCTCCTAGATCATACAAGGCCTGTTTTCTTGGATATTCTCCTGGCCAGAAAGCCTTTAAGCTCTTTTGTTTCACACAGAATAAGCTGGTAATATCCAGAGATGTCATATTCCATGAGACATCTTTTCCTTTCTCTACTCTTGATTCTGATCCTTCCTCTCTTCCTCTTCCTCTAGTTCCTCTTTCTAGTTCTGAGTCATTTGATTCTCCTCTATCTCTCCCTCCTGACTCAGATCCTTCCTCTCCAGAATCCACAGTTTCAGGCACTAATGGTCCTGATACCTCTCATTCTTCTCCTGCTCCTACTTCTCCTTCTTCCTCTTCTGATTCAGCTTCTGACTTACCTATTATTCCTACTGTTTCTCCTCCTACTCTTGTTAGACGAAGCACAAGACAAACCAAACACCCATCTTGGCTTCAGGACTATACTTTTCACTGTCTTGAGACACCCTACTCCACTCAAGCACTTCCTTCCACCATTTCTTCATTCCACTGTCCTCCTGCCTTTCCTTATCATGTTCCTGCTAACCTCACTCCATCTTACATTGATTTTCTGGCTAATGTGTCTTTTAACCATGAACCAAAATCTTACAATCAAGCTTGCAAAGACCCTCATCGGGTTCAAGCCATGCAATAGGAGATATCTGCTTTAGAATCCAACAATACTTGGAAGTTGGTTTCACTTCCACCTGGCAAACATCCAGTGGGTTGTAAGTGGATATACAAACTAAAATACAACCCTGATGGCACAGTTGAGAGATACAAGGCACGCCTTGTTGCAAAAGGATATACTCAGGTGTTTGGATTGGACTATACAGACAGCTTTTCACCTGTGGTGAAGCTGGTCACTGTGAGGATACTATTGGCTGTTGCTGCTCATTTTGGTTGGATTCTCTCTCAACTAGACATCAATAATGCATTCCTCCATGGCTTCTTGGATGAGGATATTTACTTAGTACCTCCTCAGGGTTACACAAAGGCTCGGCCTGGACAGGTTTGCAAACTCCAGAAATCACTATATGGCCTTAAGCAGGCATCAAGGCAATGGAATCTGGAGTTTACTAGGAGTTTGTTGGCTTATGGTTTTGCTCAGTCTCCCTTTGACAATTGCTTATTCATCAAAGGTTCAGGTCCCACATTCCTTGCTCTCCTAGTGTATGTGGATGATGTGCTCATCACAGGTCCTTCTTCAGCTCTAATCACAGAAGTCAAGGCCTATTTACATAGAGCCTTCACAATCAAAGATCTAGGACCTGCTAAGTATTTTCTTGGGTTAGAAATTCAGAGATCTTCCAATGGTTTATTCATCAATCAGCGCAAGAATATTCTTGATATATTGGCTGATTCTGGTCTCACTGGAGCAAAACCTCTCACCATTCCTTGTCAAAAAGGCCTCAAACTCACTGATTCTGGTGTTTTATTCAGTGAACCTGAACGCTACAGGAGGCTTGTAGGCAGGTTGCTATATCTCAATATGACAAGACCGGATGTTTGTTATATTGTAAACCAACTTAGTCAGTTCATGCATGAACCACGCCAGGCACATTGGGATGCAGCAATATCCACTCTCCTATATCTCAAAGGATCTCCCTCACTTGGTCTTTTCTATGGCAATGCCTCTGATCTTTCCCTTCGAGCATACAGTGATGCTGACTGGGCCTCTTGCCTTGATTCTCGACGTTCCCTGACTGGATTCTGCATCTTTCTTGGTAACTCTCTCATCAGCTGGAAAACCAAGAAACAAACCACGGTTTCTCGATCTTCAACCGAGGCAGAGTATAGAAGTATGGCTTCTACAGTTTGTGAAGTTCAATGGATATGTTTCATTCTCAAGCAACTTCTGGTGCCAATTCAGCTTCCAATTCCGCTCTATTGTGACAACAAATCTGCCGTTCACATCACACACAATTCGGTCTTCCATGAGAGAACTAAACACCTGGACATTGATTGCCATATTGTGCGTAATTGCTTCAAGACAGGGCTTATTCTTCCGCAGCATTATCCTTCAGCCCAACAGTTAGCTGATTTCTTCACAAAGCCTTTGGCTTCTCCTGCATTCACTCAATGGCGTTCCAAGTTGGGCATTCAAGACTCTCACCATGCTCCAACTTGAGGGGGGATGTTAGCATATAACTAAACCGTTGTTAGTTAGTTAACTGCAGTTAGTTACTTGCCAGCTCAGCAACTTAATTAATTAGATTAGTTAGTTAGTTAGACGGTTAATTCAGCTTAGTATTTAATCTCTTTGTACCGAACTCATTTCAGTTGATTCAATACGATTTTATATTTTCATATCTGATATTTCACACCCCTTATGCCCTCCCACGCTCCGCCCCTGTTTGTAAGGTCAATTGTAGCGTGTGCCATATCATGTAGTTCTGATTGCAAGGAAACTCATTGAATGAGTAGATATGGTAATCGATATGGAGGGACAAGGTTGGCGATGTCGGTACTTAATTTGAATATTGACTTGGTGCCTTTAAATGATGCATTCTTATGTCTATTTGCATATTGTGTGAAATGTTATTGTGACATGTCTCTCTATATGAAGTTGTACTTTCAAAAAAGTACTACACCTCTCATACGCACGAGCAGTCCGTGAGATTTTATCTCATAAGATATATTTTTTACTTCCTTACATACTTAGGTTTAACTGAACGAGAGTTTGGAGACTCGTTGTAGAAGCTCGTACAGTTGCTTCCTATAATTACTTTTATTTGCTTAAGTAGTATTTATAGGATTTCGGATGGTAGTTTGATTTGTGGTGAATATTGGATTTCTTCATAATTCTTATTTTAAGGCGGGTTTTGTTTTGGTGTTGTAAACGAGTTTAATATTTAATTTCAGTTTTGCATTTTGAATGGGTGACCCTTTTTAAAATTGAAACTTCAGACTCTTAATAGTCTCTGTAATTATATTGTAATTATATTTAAATGACGAAACCTTAAGGGTTGTAGCTACAATTATCTCAACGAATAGAGGAATCCAAATAATTGGTCTTTAACTTTTTTTTCTTTCTTCTTTGCGTGTTAAAATACAGTAAAATAGAAATTGAGGTATGCAGAGTCTCGCACACATTGACAAAAAGTAAAAAAAAAAAAGGTAAAACATATTTATTTTTTACTTAAATGGAATGAATTTTAATTAGTTGGACTTTTTTTCACAAATATGGAAATACTTCATACCAACAAAAGGAAAAGAGATCCCAATTTGTATGATAGAAGAAAAACTGAGCAAGATAATATAATAGAGAGAGAGAGAGAATAGAGAGAGAAAGAGGAAAAAATGAATTCTCTTGCCACTCGATCCCTCAAATCCAAATCCCTCTCTCGCTTCACCCGATTATTCTGCACCACCACAACCACATCATCTCCTCCTCAACCCGATCTCCAAAACTACCCACCAACCCTCGACGGCCTCCGCCGCCGCCTCGCCGCCGAAGCACCAACCCTGACCGATTTCACAAACCTCCAATATTACTCCGTCCAAGTCGGCACCAGGAAAAACCCACTCCCCAAACCCAAATGGATGAAGGAGGCCATCCCGGGAGGCGAAAAGTATACGCAAATCAAGAAGAAGCTCAGGGAGTTGAAGCTCCACACCGTCTGCGAGGAGGCCAAGTGCCCGAATTTGGGCGAGTGCTGGTCCGGGGGCGAGACGGGGACCGCCACCGCCACGATTATGATCCTCGGGGATACGTGTACTAGAGGATGCAGGTTTTGTAACGTGAAGACGTCCAGGACGCCGCCCCCTCCCGACCCCAACGAGCCCGGGAATGTGGCCGAGGCGATTGCGTCGTGGGGGTTGGAGTACGTGGTGATTACCAGCGTGGATAGGGATGACTTGCCTGATCAGGGGAGTGGCCATTTCGCGGAGACGGTGCAGAAGCTGAAGGTGCTGAAGCCAAGTATGCTCATTGAGGCTTTGGGTATGAGATCAAAATCCTTTTTTTTTGTTTTTTGTTCGTTGTTGTGTTTAGATTAGTCGGAGAAAAACGAGTTGTTTTTCGACGATATGGATTTATATTTTTATAGCTGATACTTATTTAGTCTTGCATAACTTTTGCTTTTCGCCATTTTTTTAGTATGATGGCTTATGGTTTGAGTCGGAAGCTATTATTTTTGTTGGAAACTACGTGCTGAAGTTTTGCTGCGGTTGGAAATTATTTAATTTATCATTGTTAGAGAAAGCATTATCCTTTGTTAAACGTTTCTAATGAGCACACGCAAAGCAATTTCTATTGGTTTTTCGTGAATTAAGTTGCTGCCTTACCTCGTAATTTTACTTTGAAATATGTATTGTCTGTTAATAAATTTATCCAAGTACATAAGTTTAGTTTTAGATATTGATTTTTGTGTAACTAAGGATGTTATTCTGCGAAGTTGCAAGTGCATGCCAGTAAAAATAGTTTACGATATTATAAATTTATAATAGTTGCGCAAACAATAAATCCTGTGGAGATGAAATTTAGTGCTTCCAGCTGAACTTTATGGACCCTATTTGATTCAAATTGCAGTTCCTGATTTCCGAGGAGACTCTGGCTGTGTAGAGAAAGTTGCCAAATCCGGATTAGATGTTCTTGCTCACAACATTGAAACTGTCGAGGAGCTTCAGAGTGCAGTGCGTGATCACCGTGCTAACTTTAAGCAGTCGCTGGATGTTTTAGTGATGGCAAAAGAATTTGCCCCTCCAGGTACCCTCACCAAAACATCTGTCATGTTAGGGTGTGGAGAAACGCCTGACCAAGTGGTGAAAACTATGGAGAAAGTGAGGGAAGCTGGTGTCGATGTCATGACATTTGGTCAGTACATGAGACCATCTAAGCGGCACATGCCGGTGTCTGAATACATCACTCCAGAGGCTTTCGAGAAATATAGAGTACTTGGCATGCAAATGGTAAGTTACTGTCCTTTACCAACACAACTGCAAAGTTTCTTACTTATAAATTGTCCATGTATATAATCCTCTGAATTGCAGGAGTATTTACTCTTTCCAAATGCTAACTTCATTTACGTGGATTTTGTTTGTGCTTTGGCTAGTTTAGACATGGGCTACTACTCTGAAGTTTCATTCTCCCTTCAGAGTAATTTTAATTTCATTCTTATTTTTCTGAAGCTTCTACTGCTGCTATGATTAATGTTTAATGGAACTTCTTAGACTACTAAATTACTTATGGTGTTTTATTATCATCTATCATGGTCACATCAGAAGTTTAATTTTCTCCATTCAGATGGTGCTGTATAAAAGCCCTTAAAAAAATGTATCTTTTCCAGCTTCTTCTTTAATCGCGTATGAGTAATTTGCAATCTTGGCACAATGATGATTCAGCGAAAAATTGTTTTCTTAATTTACTGTAATATATTATTTTCTGAAATTGGAAATTAAAATATATTATTTGGCAGTAACATATTTTTTCTTTTGATTTTATGGTCAGTGCAAAAGAATAGAAGACTAGCCTCCTTGACCTTGTCTGGATTGTTATTCATTACTGATCTAAGATGTTTTTGTATAGTTGGAATCATAAAAGATAAATATTACAATTGGATAAAAGTGATTGTCTTCTTGAATTGACAAAGGAAATGCTTAGGCTATGTTCATAATGATGTAGTGCTGCTGTAGATGTTGATGTTTGTTGAATATGTGGCAGGGATTTCGATACGTGGCATCTGGCCCCATGGTTCGGTCCTCATACAAGGCTGGTGAATTCTATATAAAGTCCATGATAGATTCAGATCGTGCTGCTGCATCTTCTTCTTAGATTGGCTCCTGGAACAGTCTCCTATGTGCCGCAAACTCATTACTAACATGTAGATACTGTTTCATTATCTCGCTGAGAGACTTTTATTTCACTGTAAAGGGCTCTCTTTTTTTCGTGGTGGAGTCGGATTTCATTGACTGCCAGAGGTCACCTCACCTGCTTGAGGTTTGTTTATTCAAATAATATTCTTGTTCAAATTATTATTTTGTATACACAATCCTTTTTGTGAATCACAGTTATCATATGATAAGTGATGCAGAATGCTTTTTGATACATCCAGTAATGATAATTTACTAATATACGTATGTATATGTACATATATGTGTTATTGATAAAGTATGGTTTCTGATGAGACGGTAGCAAAGACCATACAAGTTATCTTTGACTATACATTCTAAATACTCTTAAAAGGTAAATAAAGCTGATCAGCAGGGACTCTGTTAACTTTGTTATCACCTATTTACTTGACCTACATGAAGAGGGAGCTGAAATTGATGCCATATTGATGTTGTTGTTAATCTTTTACCCCATTCCCTAATTTGTTTGATCAAGAACTTAGTAATGTGATGTTTTTCATTTCTCCATCTTTCCATTGATTAATTTTTTGCAGTGAGCTCGTCTTTCATGATGTTACCAATTTATTTATATTTGGATTCCATAGAAAGTTATATCGTCTTGGAGAGTTGATTCTTATTATAATTGAAGAAATTCTTACAATTGTATATTACAATGGTGGTATCTCATAGTTCCATCAAGAGTTCTTTAATTCGAGAACTAGATAGCAAACTATGAATGACACCTCTTCTTAGATTCAGAAAGGGGCAAACAAAGCAGAGACTTATAAACTAGCATCAGATTCTGGACATATTCCTGCTACTATTAGATCCTTTACTCGTAAATAAACTATGGCAGTTCCTTTAGCTGCTCCCTCCGGGCCAGAAAAGACTATTAACTCAGTAAAGAAAATCACAGAGCAAATATGGGTATCAGCGAAATTCTGCAGTGACTATGCAGCTAATTGAGCCTAATAGGATAATGATTTAGTTTTTCAGTTTCTTTTCATCATATGCTAATTTACACGGATAGGGAGTTTACTTCATACATCAGCCATTTAACTTGATTTGGTACGAAGATATAACGAGTTAGTTTGCGCAACTCTGTGAGATGGTTTTATTAGGTATGTACCCATTTACATATAACACAACTTACATATGCGAAATCTTACTAGTTACATAAGTTTATAATGTACAGTTAATGTTCAGTTTTAGTTGAAGTAGCCTTTGATATATAGGCTATTATAGCAGCATCTGTTTTTTTTTTCAGCATCAACATAAAAGCAGAACTCAACTAGGTGTGAATAACAAACTGAAAACATGTCCAAATGCAAAGAGGTAAGCTTGAATTAAGTATTACTTGAATTTACACATGCTCGAAGTTACACATCCTTCCGTCGACAGCCAGTAGTTTACACTTATCATCACCGCAAGCAGATAGACTGAAAACTTATCAGACTTTATAATGGTAGAGTTGAAACACAAGTCGAAACATTATTATTGGCCGAACATATAAGAAGCCATACTTGGCTCTGCAATTTGCTCTTTATCATCTAACACCCCCCTCTATCTTCATAAACTTTTTCTCTATTTTTTGAAGTTATTACACATATATTACTATATATATGTATATATATAAATAAATATTCTTTGACTCGTTGCCTTGATTATAAGAATCCACATACTTATAAATTCAGTATACATCCTCTCTCCCTTACGCTCTCCAGATTTGTCCATTACATGAAAAAGTAGAACACATAACTAACCTATTAACTGAGACTGAAGGCCCATTGATGAACAGTTATGCAGAGTATATCAATCAAGAGTTCAAGGCTCCTGTCTGAGGATACAACAGTGCCCACAAAGCTCTTTTTCCCCTTCCTCCTCAAGCGGCTCGTTACTCTGCCACCCTCCACCATTGACCGCCGTGTCAAAGACATGAACTTCTGACCTAAACCATGGCACCTGCCCCGGCATCCTGTATCCTGCCAAGAAGTACAGCTTGTTCCCTATCGCTGACATGGTGAGGAACGATCTTTGCATTGGTATCCAGTTTGAACCAGTAAACATTGAAGTTGGACACAAACAATCCGAATGAGATCCGGGTACCACGTTCCACAAATTTTGCACCTCTTCGTACGTTTCAATATGACCCTTCCAAGGCATGAAACAGTCCCCGGAACTAAAAAGTTTCCCGTTTACCAGCACGATTTGGTTTGGAGGAACATCCAGATCCCACATTCTTGGCCTGAAATCCCACCTATTCCGCTCCGCATCATACACTTCTGCAGAACTCCGAGTCATGATGAACGGCCCTGGATTTTCCCCCCCATTGAAGACAAATCCGCCAACGACATGGAATTTGTCTTGAAACATGACTCCCACGCATTTATACCGCATAGTACTCATGTTAGCTAGAGATTTCCATTGGTCTAATGCTGGGTCGTAAATCTCGGCCAAAGCAATTCCCTTGGCTTGACCCAGCGTGCTTTGTCCCCCTGCTGCATATATCTTGCCGTTGCCAACGGTGCACGCGAAATTGAATCGTGGCGTGGACATTGGCGTGCAGGTTTCCCAACTATCTGCCCTAATGTCGTATTTGTGCACAGATGACACAACAATCGGCTCAAATTCCTCAGTGATGTTGACATCGTGTATTCCCGCAAGTCTTTGGCACACACGACCACCTATTATGTAAATGTGGTGACCTACTGAGACCATCGAGAAATCCTTCAACGCGAGGTTTTCACCATAAATTGGGATGGGCGTGACTCGGCGCCATGAATTGTTGGACGGGTCGTAACATTCTATGAATGTCGTGATGTCGGCAACATTGGGACTCCTCGTGCATAAGGGCGCGTAAATACGATAATTCTCAGAGGGGGAGGGGGAAACATGGGAAAGACGCGAAAGCGAGCCCATAACTATAGCAAGGCCGTGTACAATTTCGACAAACTTAGAGTTTGAAAAGCTTATAGTAGTAGTTGTAGGCAGGCGATCGAGGAGCTGATTAGTTTGGTTTCAAGTAGTTAATATAGGTGGGATGGACGGAGAACACCAAGATTATTAGGAGATACTTGTTTTGTTTGTATCGGAATGTTGTCGAATGATTTAGTGACAAGACGGAAGAGTTTGGAGAGACCTATGTTTTTCTTGGATATGGCTGATACTGTGTTTGTTAGTACAAATAAATAAAGACTACTCGGAATGAAGGAGTAGATATATAAACTATTCCTTGAAAGTACAAAAAAATGTCATAGAATATGGAGACGTTCCAAGCACAAAAGCGATCTGTTCGTTAGTTAGTCTCTTGTTCTTTCTTAGTTTCGTCGTTCGTGGGTACGTGGGAGAACTTTCCTAGGCAAAATTTTGTTAAACTGATTGGTTTTCAACGTTTTGTATCTATTGCACTCTTATCATTGTATCATTGGAAGTTGGAACTTTTATTTCATTCGGGCTTGCTTAATTCTGCACTTTAGAGAAGGGGACTAATTAAATAGGAAGTGAAACTCACGGGTTAAGATGTGATTAGTCATTACAGCTTCTCCAAATATGTAAAATATGTAGTTAGAGCTTGTGCATGTGAAAATGATCATCGGAGTTGTCATGGACAATTTCAAATTTGAAAAGTTCTTCTGTGTTGAATTTAGATAATGATTTAAGGTCATGTTTCGTCCTTCTACTAAATGGGACAAAAGAAAAAAAAAACATAATATTTTTTTTTCTGAGCTGTACCATAATTTTGGAAAATTATGGAAGAGAAATGAAAGTATTTTCAAAATAATCAAAATTTTATAAATAATAGATAAGAGTTTTCCAACAAACTTTAAGATGTTATTTATGTTTGTGTTGGCGTTTGAATCAGCAAATAAGACAATACAATTATTCAAATTTCAAATCACATAAACAGTGATATAAGCATATACATGAACATGAATTCAACGCACTCAAAATAAAGTGAAAAACAGAAAATTAAAAGGGTCAATTGCGATTAGCACCTTAACATCTGACCGTTTTGTAATGTTACCCTTAACATATCAAAATGTGAGACTTGGCTCATCACATATGCTAAAGTGTGTAATTTACCCCTGATGTCAAATCTAATAGATGAAAAAATAGACACGTGTCAAAAATGAATGGTTAATCAAGGACTCAGGGGCCAATCGCTCTTTCATATGGTGGATATTACACAGCAGATGAAATGTTCAGGGGTGATTGCTCTGTAGATCTAAGACGAGACAGAGGTGTGACCTCTTCCCCAAAAGCTCAATATGCTCGGATTACGCTTCAAGCCTTTGTGGACACCGAACTACCAAGGTACACTGTCCTTTCTCAGAGCTACCCCCCTTCAAACACTGTGATTTTTGTAGAATTTAGAAGTGTTTATGATATGAAATGCAAGAACGAGATTGATTTTTTAGATTGATGATAAACATCATCTCTATAAAGTACGGGAAGCTTATTAGTCAACAACACATTCAAACAGAATTAACTCACAAAGATAATTCTGCCATGAAAGACTGAGTTAATATTGGCATTACACACATTTTCTGTAATAAGTGTGTGTTTATTATCATTTAAATGTTCAAAATTTTAATTTAAGTATTCTGAATTTTATTTAATTAACTAAATAAAATCCCACATTGTTTCTCATTAAGTAACTTAAATTTACACAGTGACTCAGCTGGAATTTTTCTCTAAAAATCTAGTTTATTGGTCTCAATTCCAAATATCTCCAACAATCCACACCAAGCAAATTCGTGGATCTTAGATACTGAACCATATGGTGCACTCTGTCATTTCTCACTAATGCACACCCATAGCCTCTACTTTTGTCTATCTTCCTTGTGGCTATAGAGTTTCAGTGACTTATATTGACACAACAACCGTTTCACCTGATTTGACATTGCATAGTGTCCTTTGTATCCCATGTTTCTCTACCAACTTGATTTCTATCGGATAGAGACAAGAGATTACAATTTTGACCGACATTACGTACGATCTAGAATGGCTCCTAAATTTGTTTTTTCTTAAAAACGCATGAGTCCACTATAAAGCTTATTTTGATCGGGTTCAATTGGTGAATTAACCCACAGAATGAACTTGTGGACCTTATTTGATTCGTATCAAGCTCACAAGAATGCTTCTTATTTGTTGACATTTCTTGGTCCTTCATGCTATATTCAGGATTTCCTTTCCAGAATGATGATTGGCACAGGTGAAGGTCATGAGGGCCTTTACAAGTTACAGCCTAGCTCCATTATCAGGCATTCGCCTTCCCATCCACATTGAAGCAGTGTAGTTTCTTCTAACCTTTGACCTTCTCTTTTAGGACATATCTTTTTGTCTAAACTTTCATTGCTTTCTGATTGTACTTCCTGATTTAACTAAAGGGTCTTCTACCCCCTGTTTGGTTTGTCCTCTTTCTGAGTAAAATATAACTTTATTTCCAGTGATTTTTACTCGTTCTAAATAATCTATATATTTGTTACATTGTGACATTTGGAGGCCTTTCTCCACCGTTCTTCAAATAATCACCGATACTTTCTTAATACTGTGGATGATTTTTCCTGTTGTACTTGGACTTGCTTAATGCAAAATAAATCTGAAACTCAGGTCCATTTAGAAAATTTTTACAATCTACTTTGCACTCAATGTTATAACAAAATTAAAACCATTAGGAGTGATAATGGTGCATAACTAATAATGATTGATTTTTACAAATTCAAGGGTATTATCCACCAAACCAACTGCACTTACTCACACAAAAAAAACTAGTGTTGTAGAGCGCAAGCATTAAAGTTTACTTAACATGGCTTGTTCGCTTCATTTTCAATCTAATGTTCCACTCCCTTTTTGGAGTGAGTCATCCTCGGTGCCACTTATTTGGTTAACAGTATTCCTTCTCTTCTACGTGATGGTAAATCTCCTTATGAACTTTTTTATGCTTATGTTCCTTCCTACAACCGTTTCAGAGTGTTTGGTTGTCTTTGTCTTGCTACGAATCTCACTTCTCACAAGTCTAAATTTGATGCTAGAAATTCATCTTCATTGCCTATCCTCCTTATGTTGAGGGGTTCAAGCTCTATGATCTTGACTCGTGCTCTTCTTTCATCTCTAAAGATGTTACTTTCTTTGAAGAGTTTTTTCCTTCCATGGTGCTGCTTCACCCTCAGTTATCTTGCCTCTTGATTCTTCTTTGATTTTGTTTCTACTATTGATCTTCCACTCTTTTATACTCCTACTCCTCCATCTCGTGCTCCTTTGCATCTTGATCCTTTTGTCTCTGCTGATATTCATGCACCACCATCCGGGATATCACCAAACATCACTAAGCATCCTAATCTCAGAATATCTTCTAGACAGAAACACCAACCTAAATACGTGCAAGACTTTCACTGTAACTTGCTCTCTTCAGCTGCACAATCATGCTCCTTGGTTCGTCTATCAGGTAATCCTCACCATATATATCACTACATCTCTTATGGCCACTTATCTCCTGCACATATATCTTTCTACTTGTATTTCTTCCTCTATCCAGCCTACTCGTATAAACAGGCTACTACATATGTTAAATTGAATGAGGCAATGACTTCTGAAATCAAAGCTCTTGAGGATAAGAAAACATGGATTACTACTGATCTTCCATTTGGTAAATCTGCAAATAGGTGTACAAAATCAAGCTAGAATCTTATGGATCAGTTGAGAGATATAAAGTGAGGCAAGTGGCTAAAGGTTTTACACAACATGAAGGATTAGATTATGAAGAAAACTTTGCTCCAATGGCCAAAATAACCAATATGCGGAATCTTCTTGCTTTAGCTACTACCAAGGGTTGGGATCTTGAGCTACTTGATGTTAAACAATGCATTTCTCCATGGTGAATTCACAGAGGATATTTACATGACACCTCCTCGGAGATATGCTACAGAACCACACAAGGTTTTCAAGTTATTGAAGAGCTTATTACGGACTTAATCAAGCTAGTGGACAATGGTTCTCTAAGCTTCTACTGCTCGTATTGCATATGGATTTACTAGATCTCATGCTAGTTACTCCATGTTCACCATGCATTCTTCCACCTCCACTCTTCTACCGTTAATTTACGCAGATGACATCATCGTTTAAAGCAATGATATATCACATATCTCAAGTATAAAGAGGTTCAATGCCAAATTTTGAATTATGAACTTGGGATCTTTGAAATACTTTCATAGTTTGGAGGTGGGCCATTCTAAGGATGACATCATGTTTTTTCCATGCAAATACACACTAGAACTGCTTGTTGAGGCTAGATTACAAGACTGTAAGTCTCTTCACTTCCAATGGACAACAAACTCAAATTATCCAACCACGATGATTCTTATTTTGATGATCCTACATCATACATGATCGCCTTAAACTATACAACGATAATCCACCGCAAGTGTACGAGTACAATTAATAAAGGAAAGCAGGATTGCGACTCTTAAATATTGATCGCTAGGGAGAATTGCGCTTGACTTTAACTACTATCTTATCTATTTGTGCGTAAATAATAACTAATGAATGTGAAGCTGTCACCTTTCACACTCATGACACAACAAAAAAAATGAAACAATGGGGAATTTGGATTGGATGATCAATAACTAAAATACTTAATTAAACCTAGACTTAAATCAATAATAAACTAGTGGTATTGTAAGGAACTAGGTTTCTCTTGATAGACATAATCGAAGGTTCATAGAAAAACCATTGTTGTGATAGATTATGATCGATGCACGAGTGGGATATATTAAAGTATCAGGTAATTCCAATAATTATGGTTGTGTCACTCTGTAATTCGGAATGGTACTTTATGTTACATATTATTTTCACAGAATTGAAATAATTCAATTATGTATACTTGAAATTTATATATAACTTAGTTATGTTAGAGTACTTCAAATTATTCAGTTGAAACATTAACCAAGACAGGGAATCAGTTAAAACTTAAAAATGCTTTCCAGCTAAAACAACGTGTTAATCTTTGAAACAAACTAAGAGACTTGGAAAAATAGAAATGGTAATTTACTTTAAAACTCTTTCTTAATGAGTTTTATGGTATTATTGCATTAAATAAACAAACACACCATGTTTTTTACGTGGTTCGGACAACTGTCCTACTCCACGAGGCTTCTCGCCTAATACTTCAGACTTCTTTCATTATACTAAAGTGAATTACACATACATGATGTTACTTTAAGCTACTGAAGTTCCTTCCATGGTTTAATGCTTGCAGCCACACGTTTAGTTGTTTTACTCCGTCTGGTGGAAGATATCCTATCTTATTTGAACTCCTTCGATGTTGCTAGACACTTTTGGATTAGTTCAATCTTGAATTTGGAACAAAGACTACTTTAATCATTATGAAACACAAATAGAATAAGGAATAAACATTTTCTTTAATAAAACTCAACTATGAAACTAAACAATGAAACTAAGTGTGAACTTTCTTATGATTTGTATTACAATTCGCTCAAAGGTTAAATGATACAAATAAAGTAGTTCTTCTATTTATAGGTTCAACATTGGTCTGATCCGTTCTAGTTGTTGTAACTGCTTCCGCGTTTCACAGCTTCAGAATCTCCCTCATTGTATTCGTTCTTTATCTTCATGATGAATGATGCCTGAAATAAGACCACATACACAAACCTATTCCCGAAGTAAAAAAAAAAAAATCATTTGAATATATCTAGGAATAAAAAGATAGGTTTTCCTAAGATTAGTTAAGTTAAGAAAATCTTTTTTTTTTTAAATCCTAAGAAAGATAGAATTGCACCCTAAGAAAAACTCTATCTCCTAAAGATGGAAACACAATAACTCAGCTATCTTATAGTCCTATTAATATAAGTAATCATAATCCTAGATTATGAGAGCTAATTAAATTGTGAATTAACTAATACAAAGACTCCCAAATAAATAAACTTCCTACAAACGTGGACTGTTTAATTAATTAACTCTCAAATAAATATTCCATTAAATTATTCTTAATTAAATTAACTATGAACTCGTGAGTTAATTATTAAGTTACGAAATATACAAAGAGCTGAAGTATTTGGAACTCATGAGTTAATTATTCAGTTGAAACATTAACCAAGACAGGGAATCGGTTAAGACATAAAAATGCTTTCCAGCTAAAACAACGTTTTAATCTTTGAAACAATCTAAGAGACTTGGAAAAATAGAAATGGTAATTTACTTTAAAACTCTTTCTTGATGAGTTTTATGGTATTATTGCATTAAATAAACAAACACACCATGTTTGTTACGTGGTTCGGACATGTAGTTGGAACATGTAGTTGCACAATATGAAAGAGCACAAAACGTACCGTTATTGGAACAAGTAGTTGTGACACATAAATAAAACAATTTGAATAACTATTTTGAAAATATCAAAGGTAACAAACTAATAGGACATTTACATGGTCCTACTCTGATCCTTCAAGTGCATTACAAACTCAGTAAATTACCTGCATCTTAATTTCTAGACGCAAACCATAACAAGCCATGTGAAATTGAATAATTATGACATCTATCCTATGATTTCTGTTATCGCGCCTATCATATAAATCTGAAAATTCTATATTTTGATCAAGAACACGAAGCATTAAAATTATATTATCAATTCAGGTTAATTGTTCCACACACAATTATCTCAACATAATCATCACAATATAATCTCTATCCAAATACTTCCATCGCCTCACGTCACACGATGCATTTAGCTACTCATAATTAACGTAAAAGTATAAACACATGTAAAACCAAATATTGTCTTCAATGAAATAACTAAGAAAAAATATCTTGTTCAAAACAAAAGTACAAAACTCAAAAAAATAAAAAATATCCAAAGCCTAAACTAATATCCAAAGGTTAAAAAACTAATCAACGTCAAACCAATCGCAGATCTCGTTCTCATTCTTCTCCGTGGCTCCAAAGTCTCCAAAATATGTAATAAAACCCTAATGTAGCACCAAAAATCATGAGTATCTGAGCACTCCAAAATCATCCCCTTTTCATAAGTTTCTCGTCTTCTATTTACATTGCCTTGGGCTTGGAAAGTCTCAAACTTTAATTCTACATCAAAAATCTAATTTTTGAGTCTAAGCAATCGCTTCCAATCGCATGCGGTGGCTGCTGATTTTAGGGTTGCGTCATCATCAGACATAAGCGGTCTCTTATGTCTCCTTCTTCTTCACTAAGCGATCACTTGTACCAAGCGATTTCTCTCTTCGCTTCCCTGCTCGCATGTTTGCTGAAAATTCCACTTTTAGACCTCTTTTCGTCTCTTTTTACCAAAATGACTCTTAAACAACAAAATGAAGGAAAACAAGTAAAAAACTCAAAACAATCAAGATGCAAGCTCTCATTTAATATATTTTGCATATGAAATATGAGTACAAAATGGACTCATCAATATCAACGCCTTGTTGGAAGGCTTCTCTATTTAGCAACCACACACCCTGATATTTCATATTCTGTTCATGCTTTTAGTCAATACATGGACAAGCCAGGTCACTCACATCTTGATGCTGCTCAAAGAATCCTAAGATAATATCCTTAAAGGTTCACCAGGTCAAGGGATCCTTTTCTCTACTTCTTCTACTGTCTCTCAAAGGGTTTTCAGACTCAGATTGGGCAGCTTGCACTGGCACAAGGCCCTCTGTCATTGGATATTGTATGTTCCTTTGTCATACTCTCATTTCTTGGCGATTAAGAAACGAATTACTATATCCAAAAGCTCTGGTGAAGCTGAGTATAAAGCTTTAGCTGCTACATTTTGTGAGATCATTTGGCTGCTGCAGATTTTCAAGGATTTTGGTATTCCAATTCCTTCTGCTACTATCGTCTGTGATACCAAATCTTTTCTCTCACTTCCAGCCACCCTTGTCCTCTATGAGCGCACCAAACATGTTGAGATAGATCGTGATTTCTTTCAAGAGAAGATTCGATCCGGACTTGTGCACACTTTTCATATTTCTACCTCAAACCAACTTGCAAATGTCTTCACTTAGGCCCTTTGTAAAGCTTAGTTTAAATCGAGAGAAAATAGTTTTTGTAAATCTGTTATTAGTTAGTTCCCGCCATTTTCCTTCATGGCACAATTATACTTGTTGGTTAGTTGTAGTTTTTTGCATATAAGCGTCATTAGTTAGCCGAGTTCATTGGTTAGTTCAGTTAGCATTTTTCTCAATTTGTAAGCTTCATATTTCTTCTCTGTAATTCTTCTCTCAAGTTTCATCAATAAAGCTTCAGTTCAATTTCAGTAATCGCGATCATAATGTGCGCACCATATTGTCAAAACCAGGCTCGTGACAAAATGGTGGCCAACAAAAACGTGTAACAAAGACAATATTGTACTAAGATATGGCAAGACACTGGATATCATACTTCTCTCTATGTAACTGCCACATCTAAGTATTACAAGCTCTAACTAAGCTAGTGAACATATATGGGTTAAATCAAAATACTTGGTCGTCTAGGTGTACACCACATCTAAGTGTTGGAAGCTCTTAATTAAGCTAATGAACATATATGGGTTTAATCAAACTAACATGACAGAGACGCTCAAAGAAAGACACAAGTCTTCAGACTACATCAGAACCGTGTGATTATTGTCGGAACAGATGAATTAAATTTGGTACTGCAAATCTCATCACGTGGCCTCAAGTTAACCAGCCATTTTACTAACTCGTCTTGAATTAGGACCCATAAGCAGTGCTACGGAACCTGTTTATTGTACATTGATTGAGAATCCCAAGTAGAACAGAATTGTTAGTGCATCTTGGAGTCTTGAACTGGCTCAAAGCTGCCCCATTTTGAATGAAATACTCCATAATCTTCTTAAAAGTTCCATTCTCCACAATGCATAGTTCCAAAGGCCCAATGCAGCTACTCTTTCTCGAGACAACGTAGCCATGATCGACAAATGAAGCATCCATTACACTGCAACACTCTTCTAGTATACTTTCTTTGGTTTCACCTTTAATTTCCCAAAAGATAATGTAGTGGCCAGGCTGTTTGGACACATTGGCGTGGCTCGTGAAATCGACTAACTCCGCTCTTGATTTTCTTAGTATCTCCGAACCCTTTTCGACCACGGACTGAAGGTCCTTTTCGGAGTTCTTGTCGATGTTTATAGTTAAGATTAGGTTTCTCCTGCATATGAAGTTAAGTTTTGGGGTGTTTTTGTGGAAACCGGCCACTTCGACAACATCCCCTAGTCTATACCGATATAGTCCTGCATGTTCAAAGATAAACATAAATATTAATGAATGGTAGCAAAAGTAATAAAACGTATTGACTGTTTTAGAACACAATATGCTAAAATTCCTTCTTTTTTTTTTTTTTTTTATAATTCCATTAACTTGAATATTATAAGAATATTTAGACATAACGATATTTTTGATTCGAATCCTAGGCAGTCTTATAAGATTCTAACATGTCATGATTGACTGACAGTGTACGAGGAAATGCATGTGGTATAGTAAGTTTGTCTATTCGTGTTTCTTTCTTTTTTCCCCAACATTTCTTCCTCGTCTTTACATATATAAGTCCTCAATAAATTCCCTTTTATTAAACTTTTGCATGAAATTGTCTCGTTTTTTCACAAAATCACGCACCAAATCCCATATTAAGTATGAATGTCAATTTTACCCTCTAAATAAATGGGGTTTGATACAATTTTTTAATAGCACAAGGGTTATGACTTTTGATAATTAATAGAGGATCTTGGGCAGGTTTCAAATAACACGAGGTGATTTGGTGCAACTTTCAGAAAAGACGAGGGTTATAATAAAAGGAGGGGAACTTATTGCAGAGTTTTTAAAACCACAATAAGAGTCTTTGCAAAACATATCAAATGAGGGAGTTTGATGCAAACACGAGCGAGTTTTACGCATTTTTGCCGACTGATATATGTAGAAGACAATTAATCAAGGCAGGAAGATATCCATCATTTTCAATCTCGGACAGATAACGTTCATATCCTGCTGGAACATTAATTGACTTGTCATAAACCTGAATATATTGCTAAAGATGGTCCCATGATATATATGCTACAGATGAATGGCTAAAAATCAGTTGCCGGTTTGTCTTACTATCAAATTATATAAATATCACTGAACATGAAGAAGAAACGCTGCAGGGTAGTACGTTGGGCTTTCAACTATGCAGGAAAAACAAAATGTATATTTAAGATAATGAAGTAAAAGTGACCTGTAAAAGTGGTTAGAACAATCTCGTATTCTTGTCCAATCTTGACTTGAGAGAGTGGCACTGGATGACCTTCTCTATATTTGCTATCTTGATTGTGTCTATGAAGTGGTATGAACTCAAAGTAAGAAAAAGTTGGAACTACTGCAAAAGTAACTTTATGTGGTGGTAAAAAAGGATCCACATTTACGCCTATCCAACTCTCAGTAGATCCATAATCTGCACTCACCAAAGGCAAATCATCCCCAGCATAATGCCTTAGCTTATTCAAGTAATGCTGCATTGATCCCGTCATTATCGAATACACGTACTTCGCATTCGGCCAAAGCTTCGGAATCAGCCCAAACCAATTCACTCCTTCGAGTTCTTCGCATTTCGAGCAAACCCTTTTAGCCAAACTTGAATCTGCACAGATGGTTTCGAGAACCGCTTTTCGAACTTGCGGGATAGTGATTCTTGAGCTCAGATTGCCTTCTCTTATGTCTTCGCAAATGTCTTTCCAAATTTCTTCCAAGTATGTGAACGCTTGCACGAGACTAAATGCGAATGTGGAGGTTATAAATTCGACTTGATCGGAGTAGTGTAGGCCAAGGAGAAGGTGACAGTAGGTGGACTGCTTGTGATCTCCGCTCGAAATGACTGCCTCCGGACTACATGTGAATGACTTTGTTTGTTCTTGTTTAATCTTGAATTCTTCACTTGCGTACACGTGAGTTGTCGCTAATCCTACCGTTATATTTCCCTTCGTTTTGAACCGTTTGCTGCTGTATATAAATTCAAGAATTCTTCCACCTTCCTTTGTTGGATAAACCCTATGCCAATAGTAAAAAATGGATAAGAAATGTATATCTAAATACACTACAATAAAAGGGATCGAAGTACTATCATTTGATACTAAAAAGAATAGTATCTAGTGGGAGAATTACCTGGATCTATAAGCTGCTGCCAGTCTAAAAATCTGAAGAGTGGTCTTGGAGCTATGGCGAGTAAATGGTACATGTTTCTGTCTTCCATCAGTTGTACCAGAACTATAACCGATTTCAACAAAAATAGGAATAAAGATTAGACAAGGAGAAACAAAAATGAACTTTTCCTTTCATGTAAGAAAAATGGACCAGATCTCATTTGTCAACTCAATCATTCAAAAAATGGTCTTGTTCGTACGTTCAGTCTATTTCTGCTAAGAGTAGTTGCTGAACTTTTAAACTTAAAAGGAAAATAAAAAGCTCACCTTAATGAGAGAGTTGTAATAGGTTCTTGAGTGAGAAGGGGCTTTGTCTCACCCAGGACTATTCTTTGAATATAAGGATCCAAATCAGCATGTGAAACAAGTGGCACTAAAGAAGTGTATAGTGATTCTAATGCACTTGCATCCATTTCTTCAACATTTATATCCCCTAGCCATTTCTTTAGGTACTCAACTCCATAGTTTTGTTCAAGAATCCGATAAAGAGTCTCCGTTTGCACCGCGGCTGCGTGCTCCACCACATCGTCGAACCAGGCGATAATGTCCTCGTTGCACCCGACATTGCTCATAGAACCCATTGCTGATTCTGTTATCTGGTTAGAGACAATGTGTGGAGTTACTAAAAGTAGTTGAAATATGTACCAATGATATCAATAGGTGTTGTGTATTTCTTAATTTGAACGATCGAATTACATGAAAGTTTACGTTGGAATAGTGGATATTTATAAGGGTCAGCTTATAACACGTGAAATTCATTTTTTTTTAATGGAATATATAGGACGTTTATGGATTGAAATTTTAAATCAAAATTGAATAGGAAAATGAAATAAAACCTATTAATATTTATTGTCACGTGACCTTATCGATCCTTTTTTTTCTTCCTTTGCAGATACAAAGGATCCCACCTTATTTACGAAATATACGAAGGTTGTCATCGAGAAACTGTCCTTTATCAAAGAGTTATGAGATCGTACGATATAATGTAGGCCACAAAAACCTATGATAAATCTCCTTAGCTAATGGGATTAATTATAATTTATAATGGATGGTGAGTGAAGTATGTGGATGCAGTTGCACCAGGGAAAAAACGGTTCTACGAAGGTATGGATGGAATTGAATTGTATGGACTCGGACTCGTGGAGTACGCGGATATATATCAGACTCTGCGGTCCAGCATCACGGTTACATTCAAGTGTATCGTGACAACAATATTTAAGTTCATGCATTTTTAGTCAACCACTTCTGATAATTAGTTAGTATATAATTTTTTTTGGTATTTACTTAATAGAATTGTTGAATTGGCGGTCCCTAAATATTATTTTTCACTTTAAAATTGGTAACCATGGTTCAGATTGGTTCAGAGGAAAATGGAAGAAAAGAAAAAAAAAAAAAAAAAAAAACAGCGGAAAATGGGAGAATTTTCAAGAAAACATCATGAAAAATAAAAATTTCCTTTTTTTTTCATGTCATTAGCATTCTACTAGTTTTTCGGAAAAATGTTATACTTAATATGCTTACTCATCACTTTAACATTGTAAAATCTGTTATCTTACTTTAAACCTAAATTATATAGAAAATTTCATATTAAATTTATATTTTTTCTTGAAAATAAGTTATTTATTTATTAAAAAAAATCGTTGCTTCTTGAAGAAAGAATCATCTTAAATTACGAAAAATAATGTTATTTTATTTTATCCAGTTTGCAAGTGCAAAACAAAATGTTGCTCTTAGAAGTTAGAAGTGCTTATATAGATTATAAGCTGGTGAATATGACAATGTTGAGAGCTATAATTTTTTAAAATAGTTTTGAATTTTCCACCTTTTGTATTGGAGGAAAATCTAAATATTTTAAAAATAATATTCTAATTACATTTCCTCCCAATATCAGACTATCGTGAGTAATTCTAGAGTCCCATAAATATTAGTTATAAAGTGCTGGATAACTTTTTGAGCAAAAATTTAAAAATTATGAATTGTAAAAGTATCAGATAAGATTTACGAAAGATTTTCTTATATTTTTCCATATTTTTCTCTGATTTCCTTTCTTATTCATTATTTTCCTTATTACCAATCACTTGGAATAAAAGCTTTTCTATGGAACCAATCGAAGCCTAAATTAAGAAAAGTAAATGTTTACTCTTATATCAATTATTTGTTATGGATAATAAAATTATAACCAAAAGAAAATGAGTATGCTAGCTATATGTTGTGTTATACACTTATAGTCATTTGGAAATTACCTTACGGACAAATATACTTCAACTTAATTATCAATTTGAGGAACCAATTATCCTTTACCAAACATTACTTACAAGAATTAATACATGAGTTTTACGAATTCTAGAATTGTAATACAAGGTTTTAGTACATATATAGGATTTGAAACACCGTTGATCAAATGATGCATGAGTAGGTGCTCCATATCCTTCTTGCTGCGTAGTGGTTGACTTTAATTGGATGTTTTGCATTATTGTTTCTCAAATTGTACGTACCAATCGTAAAAGTTGAAATGTGAGGATTCGTGAAATCATGATAGAAACCGAATTAGTTTATCAAATGCACGTAAAGAATAACTATAGAAAGGATAAGGTTTAATCATGGTTTAGAGAATTTAAATATTTTTCTAAAAGTTAGCTATAAACCCAAGATGAAGATTTTTAAATATTTTTCTCGAAAAGTATCTAAATATCTATATGTAACTATTTCTTATGATGTTTAAAGATATATAGAAAAGTGTTAGATCTTAAATGAAACTTACAAATTTAAAAGACGGGTGTAATTGATGAACAAGTAGTTGCACCAAACAAAGGAACTGAGAAACACGTAAATACAAGAGTTTAACGTGGTTCATTCAAACCCACCTAATTCACAGGGTTTACGCCTAACAATTCAAACATCTTTTAATACACAAAGTTCATACTAAATTATACTACTCAGCCGATTAGTGATAACTCAAGCTAATTAGGACGTCTTGCAACCTCAATACCTTGATTGTTGTAATTGTGAGTTGCAATACTTTCTCTACAACACCAAGATATTATCTATATGGATAAAAATATCAACCAAGAGATACTTAGACAATATAACCTGATGCAAATATAATCGCTATCTTTGAATGTTAGAAAGATATTCGCAAAATATTAACCAAATCACTAAAGACACGATTGGTTGCACTAATACCGGTCAAATTTGGGAATTACGGGTGTAACTAGCATTGGTTGTAATAATTGTGCATGTCCAATTACAAATGACGCCTATGTGGCGTGCCGATTCCCCAATAAGGAATTGGTGGTTGGACCTATGTATAGAATAAATTGGGGGATAAAACATGAGCCAGATTACAGTATTAGCCCTTCTGAGGGTATATTATGTATTTTAGAGCCTATTTGGCGGACTAATAAGGTAACCCAATTTCGAAATAAGTAATTGAAGGTATAACATATTGTGCTTAAAATTCAAAAATATGTTATATTGTACACGTTTAATTGCACTCTTCCATTCTCCAATTAGGTAATTTGATAACCAAACTTGTCCTAAGAGAATGTCTCCTTAACTTGGAGATTCACAATCAAATTTAATTTTCTGAAGAAAGATACTCACATGATATTGACCAGATGAAAAGATCATATTTCCTTTAAATAGAAGATAACATAATCACATAGATGAAAAATTAATCTAAGTAAGATCAAATAAGTATCAACTCAGTTTCCAATCAACTTGAGAATGGATTTTAAAATATAAGGATAAATAATTAAGTGGAACAACAGACGGTTCTAAAATCCTACCACTTTGTCTTATGTTGGCGAACTTCATTCTAAGTGGAATTTTGAAGCTGCAAAAAAAAAAAAATGTTAGACAAGAAACAACAGTAATACATACTCACTAATATCATAAGTATATGCAAATAGATAAAGAACTACAAAGTCATAGTAAAAAACGGTGTGACATGTCCAATTACAACATACGACGGCAATAAACCCAAAAAAGAAAGAAAAGTATTTAAACATAGAGAAAGAAACTCTCTGAAGCTTCAAGAACTAGACTACTTTCCTTCAACATAATGATTCTCTCCATAAGAGTTGTTCTATCCCATTTTGCCAAGAAAAGGCAAATCCTTAACATCAGAAAACAATTAGAGAGATCTATCTGTTTCCATTGTTCTCCCCATTTTTTGACAATAATAGTCAAATGATTCTTATGAGAAACAAGCATCAAGACTTAAGGAAAACAGAATCATAATGAGCAAAATACAAACAATACGACTAATAATGAATCAAGGAAGACTTTCCCTTTAGAACCATTTCTTGCGGAGGATGAGAGAGGTGAGAAGCAAATTGAAAAGCAATGTCATTGCATAAGTAAGAAAGTTCCACATTCAAGTGAAAGAAATAGTGTGGCAGCGAGAGACATGCATGAATATAGCAAACATATTGAAGCAAATTTATGTCTTGCAATCATCAAAGATTCTTCCAATCAAGACCTTCCTAAAATGATGAAAAAGTGTTGGACATTCGTAAAGTAGCAATGTTATCAAAGCACAAGTGCACGAGTTCTCAAGTGATATAAAGTAGTAAAAGTTAGTGCCCTGAAATATCGATCCTCTGAAGAATGAACCATAAGCAGCTTAATTTATTACACTGTCCTACTGAGCAAGTTAAGTAATAAAACCTATAAAGTAAATAGGGGTTTAGAGAGATATTTTGAGAAATAAAATACTTAAGTTATAATACTAATGAAGAGTGATTGAGGTAGAATTTAAGGTTCACTGGTCATTGGTCTTAGACAAATAAAATCTATACATTCCTAATAATTAATCATGCATCATTGTGTTAAATATTTACTTGCAGAAGTTTCTAACTTGCTCTCAGTTAGATGGTCAAATCACAACACTTTATTAAGCCTAATGGATGCGAATGTCAATTGGTACGAAATTATACCTCTTATGTATGCACATGGACTTTAATCAAGTAATAAATTATATAACACAATAAATTACCATACAAAACTTTCCCTCAAACAACCAACGGCCATTATATCGGTGTCACTCCAACATGTCTGACACTTTGCAGTTCCAAAAGCATGCATTTAGAACAAAAACTCATCATAAACAAATAAACCTAGTTAGCATTATAAAAGACTAAAAATTGATACAAAAGATCCGTTAAACCAATTATTACTTAGAATTTCAAAATCGATAGGATACATACTTGAGCTTTATTCAATCCTCAAGGATTCATACAGAAAAAATAACTAAAAAAATAAAATAAAAACAAAGTGTTTATTCCGAAAACTAGACTTGAAGTGAAGTTTGATTCTTAAGATGCTTCTAGATTCTTGTTTGTGAGACTCTCCAGGTCCTATTATAGGTGAAGTTCGGAGCTATTGTCGTCCGTCCAGGCCCCTAAAAGATAATGATCCCTATTGAATTCTGATTCAGGAATATTTGTACTGATCTACACAATTTTCAGAGGAGTATGATCAGCCCTGGTCAAACATTGGGAAAGCTTGATCAGCAGTCAAACTTGGGCTTTTCCTGCTGACATGATGTGGCGATGCCAAAAGAGTGGCATTGACAAAGTTGTAGCGCTAGCAACGCTACTGATGTGACATGGAGACACAACCTCTTCTCTCGTGGTGGTGTTGACAGCACTGCCTTCTCTCTTCCCGGTGTTTGTAGCCCCACTATTGTAGCGTTGGCGACACTCCTCATGAAGTTTCTCCTTCTCGATCGATTTCACACTTTTGAACTTCCAATTGCTCTCATTTTGTGTTTTATTCCAAATTTATGCATTTTCAAAACCTAAAAAACTACAAACTAACATAAAGACAGGAAAATTGCACAAGAAGTTGCAGAAAAGTAAGTCAAATGATAATAAAAGTATGCAATTTCCATCCGTATCAAAAAACAAAATAACTTCAACTAAGGAAAGTTGATATTAGGCTACAATGAGTGGAAGGAAAAAGAATCTACCATGCAAAAGTCTTAATGCACGCATCAAATCCAATAATTAGACAATTTTTGAGAACTTTGTGGATATATCAATAGAATCTCAACAATGTATAATGAACTTAAAATTTCTGTTACATTTTATTGAGAAACAAAGGAGATTATACAAACAAAGAAGTATGAATGTGATCAAAATCAGATTCCAAAGATATGCAACACGAAAGTGAAGTTTTATCAATCAAAAAAGAAATGGGTCAGGGTTTTAGAGCATCTTTAAAAAAAGTATTAGCTAATAAAATGGCTTTCACTCATCACTTTATTCTAGAATGGTAACTCTTTTTGCAATATGAGTGAAAATTCTTGAGACTAAAAATTGAAAGCTTTCGTACATTCTTTCTTGAGTGATGGTAGCTTTTTGTACATAACCATATTAGCTCTTATATTTCTATTTTTCGCAAGGGTAAAGATGCAAGAAACAAAAGTCGTGTTCGCAAGAAAATAAATTATGGTAGTTGTAACTCCTTTCAAATGCAATCTCTAAAGGAGAGATGCAATGATCATGTAAGTACTCAATTTTTTCAAAATGATAACCTTGAACTTTTCTAACAGCTTAAGACGAAATTATTCAAAGACGAATACGAAGTTACATCCTTAATTCACCTTTCTCAACCTAAAACCCAATCTAAAAAGATTTTCCTAAGATTTAAGCAATAAACAAATTTTTAGGAAGACTATTTATAGGCAAAGATTTTGCCTTCCACAAATCAATTCATCTTAGTTTACTTTAGAATCCTGACTCTTGTTGGGATGATATGTATTGAGGCTTTTCATCAAGTAGCTCTGCTAATGATTCCCACCTATTTTTGTATTTTATTGTAGCTGGTCTTGTACCTAGTGCAACTTAGTCACAATAAAATAGTTAATTGCTGCACTTTTCTTTGAATGATACATGTTGATTGCTGAATTTTTTACATGACATCCGTCTCTGTCAAAATTAACTGACCGACTTTGATTACGCAATTGAATCACATTTTGCGGATTTCTCTTAAGTTTTTCAGTATATAAAAAAATAATGCAATACAGAATACCTTTAGCTTTTAGATAACATGTACCTCTTATAGCACATTTTTCATCATCACCACCAAAAACAGTTCATGTGAAATCATGATTATACAAATAATTGGAGTTTCAATAAATTAATGCTTCATTAATAAATCATATGCAGCAATACTAAAAATACAAAATTAGCATATGAAGCAGATAATATATATTTCAATAAGAAGCTTCATGAACAATATATAATCAAGTTATTAACGTAATCCAACTATAAACTCCCCAAAATTCTACCTTACACCTTACAAAAGAGGATTGGCCTCGCAAGAAAACAAAGAGACATACTCGAGAATATATGCATATCAAACATACAGTATACGATCAAATCCGGTTGCAAGCGGTGCCTAGATCGATATGTATTGAGCAAAAGTACTTAGACTGGTGACCCTTATTGTCAGGTAGTAAATCGACATAGTCATTGGGGCCAACTCTTAACAAAGAGACATACTTGAGAATATATGCATATCAAACAAACGGTATACGATCAAATCCGGTTGCAAGCGGTGCCTAGATCGATATGTATTGAGCAAAAGTACTTAGATTGGTGACCCTTATTGTCAGGTAGTAAATCGACACAGTCATTGGGGCCAACTCTTCAAAGGCGTCACAATGGATGTAACAACAATATCATGTGAGCTTAGATTAGGTTTAAGGTTGTTTATGGGCCAATATAAATTGGCCTTTTTGACTAAGTATAATTTTATCATTTCAAAAGTTCTAAACACACACACACACACACACACACACACACATATATATATATATATATATATATATATATATATATATATATATTTGGGCCAAGAAGAAGCTGATAGTTCTAAAAATAAAATCAGTAACAATGTTAACAACTCAAAGCTCCTAAAATAAGTAAATTAATAATAAGAAGTTTTTGGACCCACAAAAAATAATTCTTTTTTCAAAATAGCAGAAATAAATATTGGGATATGACATTTAAGATATGACGAAATCATCAAAGTGAGCCAAGATTATGCACAACTGAGGAAAGGTGAGATATTATTCAAATCTCGTTTGGCATCCGGCCTTGAGGATTACAGACAGGCTATCGGGATTCTTTGCTTTCAAATCACAAATATGTTTATTCATCAACTTTTCATATTTATATTCAAAGATGACTATCTCATCCACATATTTTTACTCCTAATTTCATTATTCAAAGAACTGACATTGAAGTGAATTTTCTTTTTCTTTATATTATGTACATAATTGTATCTTGAACACAACCAAAACTTCCTTTTTACTTCTTCATCTCGGCCATCGATATTCAAAATTAAAGTGTTCAAGTTACATTTTTTTCTTCAACTATTTTAGTCACATGGATTAACCGAAAAGGACTGCTGGCATGATTGCAAATTATCATGTAGGATTTTTTTGGCCAATAATTGATAGTTTCTTAGTTTTAATGATTGCTATTGTTTATTATACTATAAAGACGTTTTGAAAAATCAATGTTCTTATAATATACTACTAAGACATTGCGAAAAATGTTGTATTATATTTTAATAGCTATGTTTTGGGTTTCAAACTCTATTGTATTGAATATATGTGGATGTGTCTTATGTAGTGGTGTTTAGTGCGTGAGACCTTTGTGTTCTTGATTGTATAAAAAAGTTGTGTTACGGGTCACATTTTAGGAAAGAAAATGGATATTCCACTATTTAAGAACTTTACTGCTACGGGATTTCGATGTTGGTTCTTTTAGTTGAAATAGGAGTGTATTTTGGAAAAAAAAAAAAATGTCTAATGATTTGTAATTTTATAAAAAAATAAATTCAAGACTCTATTAGAGACGCTTAGGATGCCAATCTTGATTTATTTGGAATTTAAGAGTTTGAGGTGAGTAGTTCTTGATACTTCTTGTAATACCCCAAAATTTTAGCATATTCTTAATTTATTTTTAAAAAAACTTATTAATTATTAATCATGTATTTTTCTGAATTTAGGTCTTATAATTTGTGTTTTAATTGTATTAGAATTCCTTTTTGTTTTCTTTCTAAAATCTGCTTGTAACTGAAATTATCCCCTTAAAACTTTAAGAAAAAGGCCAAAAGCTAAAGTGATAATTAATGAATCATATATATTATTTAAATTGAGATTAGGGGTTTCTATTAACATCTCTTGACCGCTTTCTTTCCATCTTCCCTTTTACTTTAGAAATTCATAGCCGCAGTTCATTCGTTTCTCCGTTCCATGGCCGTTTCGTATAATTCTAGACTCTTAATTCCTTGAGTTCTTGACTTTTATATTATTATCTCTATGTTCACTCTTGAATAGTTTGATTCATGCTTCACTTTTTACTTCAGGGAAAGTTTACGTTTTGCTGGAAAATTAAATCCCTATTATTTTATGTATTCCTCCACAATTCTCTATGGACACTGATAGATGATTTTATATGTTTATATATTGATACAATGAATGAGCATGCCTGTTACTAATTGATATCATATGAGGAATAATAGAACATGTAGCAAATATTATTTTTTTTATATTAAAGTGCTTATATATTGTATAATATGTTTTGATCAGTACGTATTGTGTCTATGATGAAATTGTTATGTGTAAATGTGTTTTAATTGGCAGTAGGTGTGTGCGTGTGTTTATACCTTATATAGCCATAAATTTGTTATATATATATATATATATATATATATATATATATATATATATATATATATATATATATATATATATATTATTTATGTTTCTATAGGGATTATACGTGTGTTTTTATATTGCATTGGTGTTTCTGGGGTTAAATGAATAGCTTAGGATTAATAATCATAGTAGAGTTTTAGTTTAGTTGGAGTAGAGTTAGAGTTTAGTACCATGGTTATTGAGATTTTACTTTGATTAATAGGGAGATCGACTTAATTTGGGTATCCTGTCATTCTTGCTTTTGGACTTCAGGTGAGTGTTCCTAAAACTCTATTATTTGCAAAACTGGAAAGAACGCATGTATATGTAAGTATGTCGCTTATAAGAATATCTTTCACTGTTTTTGTAAAGTAAGCAAAATGTTTAGTTTTAAATTGTAAGAAAAATTAAATTGGTTATGATGATCACCTTCGATTATGTTCGGTTCGGTTCGGTTATTAGTTAGTTGGATCCAACTTGGCTTGGTTAGGCATGGAGTATTGCTGGGAGCAGAGGGCTGTCGGTGGTGCTTCATGTCCTCTTGCCCCTTCTCCTTAGACACGGCGGGAGGTTCGTTGTGTCTCTGGAGATCATTCGTTACGCATGTACCATGGCATGTGATTAGTTTCCAGGGTAGCTCCTTGGACGGGCGATAAGGAGTGTTCGTGTGGGGCGTTAAGGTTGACGACATCAGCTATTTAGTTGATCATTATAATTAATTAAAACAATCGATATGCTTGTCTTAAGTTATTATTATTTAGTACCAACATTCATTTCTTTATTTTGTAAAATAATGATCATGTCTCGTTCTGTATTGTTTCGAAATTGTGAATTTCAAATAAATTATTGGTACCTAATAATAATAGTCTTGAGTCACAAAAAGCATAATTTTGCATGTATAGTTTAGTATGTTTTGAAAGAAAATGGTAATGCACTTTCAAACACATCGAGCACTCACTGAGATTTTTATCTCATTTTTTTTTATCAGAAAAAAGGAATTTATTAAAAGGAGGAGTATAAGATGTACTCCTTCAAGAACAACGTTCTTCAAAAATTACAACTCAAAGGATGGTTCGACCATTCCATAAAAGAGTAAGAGAAAGCAGGAAATTTAGCTTTAATCCAACTCTAAACTCGAGCCTTGATTACGTTAACTAGATCATCCAGTTGGGGTTGTTTACCTTCGAAAACTAATGAGATTTTTATCTCATTAGTTTTGTGTTTTCCTTCCTTTCAGACTCGGGAACTTTCAGGGCAAGACCTCAAAGACTTAGGTGTTTCGAGTTAACCTAATCGAGTTATAGATTAAAGTTTTGCATGTGAGATTCTTTTGTATTTAAGTTGTTTGACTCTCGATTATTATGTCAATTATTCCTTGTTTAACAGTTTAGTTATTTTTGTATTGTTTTTGTTTAGGCTTGATTTTTTGGGGCTGTTACACTTTTCTAGTTATATTTTATCATGAATTACAATAAGTGCTGCCTTCTGAACAATTGCATAAGAATTTTCTTGCTTTTGTTGATTTTGATCTTTTTTGAAAAGAAAGAAGTTATTTTTGAAAAGACCATGACAATTCTTTTGAAAACCATGCATGAGGCATGTAAAACACTCTTGATTGTTGCATATAAAAGAAGAGATATACATATTTCAAATAGTGATATTGTCCTTGTTTTCTTAAGCTCTTAGAATAGATCTGCATGTATTTTAGGCTGCAAATTGGCTTATAATTTAAGTTTGCTTTGGGAAGCCAGCGAGCTTATCGCTGGAATACTTTTCAACCATGGATACCCATTTTGGCCGACGACCCATGCCACGGGTTTAAATAATGGTCGTTGTGTTTATCTATGAGCTCAACATTTAATTACAAGACATGAATTTGTGATGTGATATTATTTTTGTGCATTAATATTTTACTATAATTTTTGAATGGCGTGCCTTATTCTATGTTTTTTTTAAATCTCATGCCTCATTTTATCGAGAAATATTATGAAATCCTTATTGAGTTTGCAGTTTACCCTTGCATCATTGTCATCTTTTTAGAGAATTAGTTGCTCCTCAAAGCTAAGTTGGGAAAATCGAAGTACCCCCAAAGAAGTAACAATTAGCATTAGTTACTTCTAGTTGTACTTTCAAGTTTGATATACTTAGTTTGTGTTTAAGCACTGTTTCTCGGATTATAATTAAGGATATTAGATGCTATGCACCCAAAGTACTTTATTAGATTATTTTTAAACAATGAAGTTGATTATCTTGATCAAATTTTTGATGCTTCTATAAAATGTTAATTGTTCTAAAGGCTTCACATTACCAACATTTGCGGCAACGTAGCCATCGCATCATGTTTTAAAGTTTAGAATGTGATATTAAAAATGTTGAAGAGATGTCCACTTAAATAATCATTAACAACAAAAATTTGTTTATCGAGACTCTTTTAAATCCAGAGGATATACAATGAAGAACTACTTATTATTATTATTTTGATAAATGTCATAGATATTCGACTTAAATAAAATGAATAATAATAATTAAACATGTCATAAGATAATATCTTTACTAAATTATGTCAATTAGACTTATCACACAGCAAGGTAAAGCTAATTAGATATTAATATTAGAAAAGGTATCTATTATTAAGATAGAAATCTTATACTAAGAGAATAAAAATTAATAACCAATTTCTATTATCATCTTTTCAAGGAATATAAAAATATGAAATCCAAAACTAATTGGTACTTTTTGGGTAGCTAATCCAAAAAGATGACCGATAATTTACTTAATATTATTATACAAATGCTTTATCTAGAACTTATCATACAACTAAGCATATCTTCTATAAACACAACTCTTATAAAATCAAATCTCTGTTATAACCACTACAAGAATACAAGGCAATGGCTACAAATAAACGGTGAGTGATTATAATCTGTAGCCATGTAGCTACTGAATTTAAATCAATGGAGTCCAAAAAATTTGTAGCCAACTATGGTCAGATAATAATCACTCACCAAGCATGGGGTGAAAATAATTAGTCACCATTGGAAACAATGGTGACAAAATAATTTGTAGCCATGTAAAATAAAACAGAAAAGCAAAAAACAAATACAAAAATAGGCAATGGTCTGGTCCACAAAAGCGTGGTGTCCGATTTTTTGGACACCACGCTTTTGGAGTTTTTTTTTTTTATTTTTTTTTTAAAACTATGGTGTCCGATTTTTCGGACCCCACGATTTTGGAGTTTTTTTTTTGTTTTTTTTTTTTAAAAACCGTGGTGTCCGATTTTTCGGACACCAAGGTTTTTGTTTTTTTTCTAAATTTTTAAATTGTATGTTTTAGATTTCTTAATTTTTTCTATTTATTCTTATAATTTGTTTGTATGCATTTTATATGTTGATATTGTTGTGTTTATGAATGTTGTTAACAAAAAATAGTATTTGTTGGATATTTGCTTGTTTTTTAAATTTTATTTAATATTTAGCATTTTATATTTGTTTATGCAATTAGTAGTGTTAATTAAAATGTTAAGCATGCATGCATGTCTTAATTATTTGCTATTAGAAAATTAAAGTGTAATTAAGATCATATTATGTGTACTCATTTCATAATTAGTAGTAATTAGGAGACTTTCACAAAAAAAGAAAAAGGTAACAATTGATTAAAAGATGAAAAAAAAAAAATCGCACTAAACAATTAACAATTTTTTTTTAAAAAAAAAGAAAATTACCGTTTGATTCAATTTCAATCAAACGGTATAAAGAT
This sequence comes from Misopates orontium, assembly GCA_946800315.1. Taxonomy (NCBI): domain Eukaryota; kingdom Viridiplantae; phylum Streptophyta; class Magnoliopsida; order Lamiales; family Plantaginaceae; genus Misopates; species Misopates orontium. The sequence continues at coordinate 11,499,747 of OX326951.1, forward strand.
TCAAAAAATATAAAAAAAAAAAAAAAAAAAAAAACAAAGAGCATGTCATGGCGTCCAAGAAATTGGACGCGTGACATGCTGTCTGAAGGCGTCCAATTTCTTGGACGCCATACATGCATTTTCATTTATTTTTATTTTATTTTTTTTATGACCCGAGTATCTCTGATTTTTTATTTTTTTTCCTTTTCCCCCCTTGTTTTCCCCCTTTTCTTCTTTTTCCCTCATTTTCTTCTTCCCCACCATCTCCAAATCTCGGCCCTACTCCCAAACCCTAATTTTTTTTTTCTAAAATCCACTCTAATCCTTTTCAAATTCAACAATAAATTAAGGTATGTTATTAAATAATGTTTGGAGAACACTATTATGCAAAAAAAAATCGATTTTCTATGGTTAAATTGTATGTTATAGATTTCTTAATTTTTTCTATTTATTCTTATAATTAGTTTTTATGCATTTTATATGTTGATATTGTTGTGTTTATGAATGTTATTATCAAAATATAGTATTTGTTGGATATTTGCTTGTTTTTTAATTTTTATTTAATATTTAGCATTTTACATTTATTTATGCAATTAGTAATGTTAATTAAAATGTTAAGCTAGCATGCATGCATGTCTTAATTATTTGTTATTAGAAAATTAAAGTGTAATTAGGACCACATTATGTGTACTCATTTCATAATTAATTAGTACTAATTAGGAGACTTTCACTTGAATTAGGATAGTTTTAGTAAAAGTGATGGAATTTTATTATAAAAATTAGGAAAGTTATGAAATATTATGGAATTTAGGAAAAAATTAAAATATAGCATAAAATAGCAAAATAAAATTTGTAGTTAAATTAAATTACATGCTTACATTAGGAATTAACACTTTGATGACTATTATTGTATAATTAGTAATAAAATTATTAAATTCATATTAATTTGGTTAAAATTAACTAGTAATTAAGTTTAGCAAGGTGAAACATGATTATATATGTGTACTCATTCTATTATTAGCTGTAATTAAGATAGTTTTATTAAAAGTGTTGGAATTTTGTTATTAAAATTGGGAAAATTCAAGAAATAGTATGGAATTTAGGAAAAACTTGAAATTTAGCATAAAATAGCAAAATTAAATATGTAGTTAAATTAAATGTAATGATCATATTAGTAATTAACACTTTTATGACTGTTAATACATAATTAGTAATCATGTGTATATTTTTATTGGAGCGTCAAATGTAATATATGATGTTTATTAACAATTATTTGTGTTAATGTATAATAGATGGGAGATAGACGACAGATCAATCCCTCGCAACAGGGGCAAGGCAAGGGCAAGGGCAAAGGAACGGACAGGACAACGGTTGCATTTTCATCCTGAAACACTGAAGTGGCATCGACGACGTATCTTGCCCTTGTAGTACACACTGCCCACCACCCTCTTCTGCTTGCGTTCTGTTGGGAAGGGTATTTGTGTAATACACTTGATGGGCCTGGCTTGCAAGTATAAACAATTCAGCCGCTCCAGTTTCCAATCGCCTCTGCGGATTGATGTCCACCAACCGATAATCGGGATGTGTCGTTATGCCCCTGTAGATATCGTACCAGTCACACTTGAACATTACAACTGTCTTCATTGAACCACTACCCCAATATTCCAACTCAATAATTTCCTGTAGCATGTCATAGTAGATAAAATCATCAGGTCCCCCTACATTTCCCTTCAGATATACACCACTGTTCATCGTCTTCTTGTTCATTCCATGCTCCACAGTATGGAAACGGAAACCGTTAATCTTATACGCCTTGAATACTTTTACTCGTAATAGTGGGCTGTGTACTAAAGCAAACAGGCGTTGGTGGTCAATTAGAATTCCCGGAATATACTTCTCCGGTTCCAATTGTGCTCAATTCCATAACCTTGAATGACGATATTTTTCCGGCCGAATGGAATATCCGGCAAGCACTCTACCAGTTCCCGCATCTCTTCCCCAGATCTTCTCACCAAGTGCAAAGACTCTTCTGTCTTGCCCCTTAGGAAATCAGTGGTGTTGTCTCTGAAAGGATGGTCATGTGGCAAGAAACGCCGGTGACAGCCCCAAAAATAGTTTTTCCTCCCGTGCTTCAACTGAAATGCTTTGGTCCCCTCCATGCAATATGGACATGCCAACCTGCCTTGAGTACTCCACTGCGAAAACATGCCATACCCTGGGTAATCAGTGACGGTCCACATAACAGTTGCACGCATTATGAAATTCTGCATCCTAAAGCTCGTATGTCTCAACCCCGACCTCCCACATTGATTTCAGCTCATCAATCAGTGGTCGAAGCAAAACATCAATGTTCTTCCCGGGGCTTCTGGGTCCAGATATCAACAAACATAAGAAGATGTATTCTTGCCTCATGCAAAGATCGGGCGGAAGATTATACGGCGTGACAAAGACAGGCCAACAAGAGTATGGAACGGCATTATTTGGAAACGGGTTGAATCCATCGGTGCAAATGCCAAGTCTAACATTGCGAGGCTCATTAGCAAAATCTGTATGCGTTGCATCAAAGGATTTCCAAGCTTCTCCATGTGCAGGATGGATCATTTGAGTAACTGTCTCTCCGACAGTTCAAATGCCACGTCATGTGTTCTGCATTCACGCGAGACATGTAGAGTCGTTGCAGACGTGGCGTCAACGGCAGATACCACAGCTTCTTACGACCAACCAACTTCGCTCTGTTATTTGAATTCAGTCTCTCTTCGAACCTGCCTTCATTGCATTAAGGACACACCGTATACTTACTGTCTACGTACTCGCCATAAAACAAGAAGCAATTGTTAACGCAAACATCAAATGTTTCGTAGCCCATCCACAATCGGTTCATATATCTCTGCATGCTATACATACTATCTGGCATCCTCTGCCGATCTTCTGGACTCAGCCATTGGCGAAACAGTTGTATGTTCTTTTCGCACGCCACATTAGGGATAGAGTGGAGAACCTTGTTATTGAGAAATTCAGCGACCCATCCCAATACTGTGTTTCCCTCGCCCGCTCGTATGGGCTCCTCGGCCTCACGCAACATCTGGAAGAATGCTTGTGCCTCCCTATTCGGTTGTTCGTTTCCAATCTCAAATTCATTGATATTATCGAATCGGCCAGCAAATGCATCTTCGACCATCTCTCTTTGTCGATCCCGTAAGTTATGTCCGGACGACGATTCATCCCTGTTTGTATCGAACCCCATATTTGTATCAAACCCCTCCTCGCGCCTTCGAATTTCACCGTGCCCAGTCCATACGTAGTATTGAGGCAAAAATCCATACTTGTAAAGATGAAATCGAATACCCTCTCTACCACCAAATTTCCTATTGTAACACTTAATGCAAGGGCACCTAGCTTTGCCATTCCGTAATAATTGTGTTGCACTAAATGCGTAGTCTAGAAAAATTCCCACACCGGCTTAAAAAACAGGATTCAAATACCCATCATCACCATGATTTAATCTGTCGTACATCCAACTTCGGTCTTCGTTGTAATACATTTTATAACCTATTACAAACACAAAAAACTACCCTTAATTATTAAATAATTAGGTGTGGGGTTGTCTATTATTCAAATGAAAATATAAATATATCACTACAACATTTATCTATATATATATATATATGTACATATGCAACACTACTTAACACTTAATTACAGTTAAAATGCACTAACGAACTATTTGTAAACATACAAAGAATATACCAATGATGATCATATATATACCACATAAAATTAAACTATTGTATTTGAACAATTAAATTGCATGCTAAAACATAATAATTTTAAGTAAATAAATAACCCAAATTTAAGCAAGTCAAATCAAGCCAACAAAACAGTAAATGTATTAAAAATACATTCTAAATGCCGAGAATTGTGAGCCGTGGAGTGATCGATGGAGGTTTTTTGGAGAGTTTGTTTGAAAAAAAAAATTGGAAGATGGATGTTTTTGGGGATGAAAACGGGTGAAAATGGAAGAAAATGGGGGAAATGAGGGGAAGAAGATAAGAAATCTGTGATAATTTGTGATAGTTGTATAGCTTCAAAAAAATCACTCACCATAGATAAGCAATGGTGACTGATTTATTTCTTGCTAGGTGTAGGGTCCAGAAAATCACTCACCAAAGCATTAAAGTCTATAGGGTCAAAAAAATCACTCACCATGTTCAGACATGGTGAGTGATTTTTTTGACCCCACAAAAGCACAATCTATGTGATATCAATGGTGTAAGATTATTTTGACCCCATTGAGGGCACAATCCTTGTGATAGCAATGGGGTCAAAAAAATCTGTCACCACAATTTTATATATCTATAAATGTACCCCATTTTTCACAAACTTCATCTCTTCATCTCCTCTCCCTCAATAATCCGAAAATCCTCCCCTCTCTCAAAAAATCCAAAACTCATCTCCTCTTCCTCAAAAAATCCGAAAATTATCTCCTCTCCCTCAAAAAATATGAAAATCTCACTCTAAAATCCGAAAAATCCTCTCTTTTATCACTTTCTTTTTTGGGTGTTATATTAGTTATGTATTGTTTGGGTTTTTATATATTGTTTTGTGTGTTTTACACACTACATAACATATATATATATATATATAAGTATATTTTTAAACATATATACTACATATATCATGTTTATATATATATATATATATATATATATATATATATATATATATATATATATATATATATATTTGTGTGTGTTAGTATATTATGAATTATATATGTATATATAATAAAATGGAGGGAAAAAGCCAACAAAATTGAAAAATTTGAAAATTTGCAAAAAAGTGGCGGTTAATCCGCCACCAATTTTTTTAAAAAATATTCGGATCGTGGTGACTGAATAATCAGTCACCACGGTTTTTAAGAAAAAAATTAAAAAACCATGGTGAGTGATTATTCACTCACCATGGTTTTTAAAAATAAAAAAAATAAAAAACCGTGGTGAGTGATTATTCACTCACCACGGTACAATACGATTTAAAAAAAAAAAAATACGAAATAGCGTGGTGTCCGATTCTTTCGACACCACGCTTTTAAAAAAAAGAAAAAGAAAAAAGGCGTGGCATCCAATGTATCGGACGCCACCCTTTTATTTTATTTTTGCTTTTCTTTTAATCTAGTTGCATGGCTACAAATTCATCTGACACTACGTCATGGCTACAAATTATTTTGACACTACGTGGTGAGTGATTCTTTTGACAGTATTGTTGGTGACTAATTAATTTGTAGCCATTGCTGACATAACTTTATGCCTACGAGGCCAATAGTTACAAAAGTTGGTTACAAAATTTTTTGTAGCCATTGATCAATGCTCACTGAAAATATAGCAATGGTGAGTAATTGTTTTGACCATATTGCTACATTTTCTTGTAGTGAACCAACAAATTCAGTAATAAAGATACTAGCAGTAGTATAACTATAAAATAAGTGTATTTTAATAATTGAGTTGCTTAAAGACGTGATTCAGTTATTTAGTATTCATAACAGACAAACTAATTGAATAATTCAAAATTATAGTCTAAAAGAATTCTGAAACTTAAATCAAGATATTATGAAGGTTTTCTAAACACTAAAGCATGCTTAAACTAGCAGCAAAACATCCTAAAACTATTAAGCATGAAAGTTTCTTCTGCACAACACCACATATTGATCTTTCTAGACCCTTAAACCGTTATTAAAATAGGAGAGATTTCAATACCACCAAACAAGTTCGAATCCTATATATATCTGAATTCCGAGTAAGCAAAAATTTGTTATACTAACTAGCCCATTAAGAGAAATTAAAGAAATGTCACAAGGTGTCGTACATCAAGTTGAAAAGGTGATAGGTTGGTGTTTTCACCATTGCTATACCTATTCAAGACTTTTATTGGATAAATTTTTTCATGGATCATGTTTGTAACACTTGTGGCCAGCTTCAAAACTTAAGTTTCCTATTTATGTGAATTCTCGAAATACGAACGTATTTTGTTTGATGAAATAGATGTTTAGGGATCTGATTTTAAGCTCTTTGGAGGGTAAGTAGTGAAAAAGTCAAAGCTCAATATGAAGATTTGATATGTCTCTTAAATTTTTGAAGTTTCTACACCGAAATTGGTGAATTTGATAGACTTGGGTTTTAAGAATTTTGAAGGATAAAGAAGAAGGTTTTCGAGTGCAATAATTATTTTGGATAATAGCGTTAAACCCCCTACTATGCTCTGATTGCACTTTGCCTTCTATCCTTTTATTTTGGTGACCTGCCCCTTGTACTTGATAAATAAGCACTTTGCCTCCCGAGTTCAAATCCAATGGTGAAAAAATAATTTAGAGGGAAAGTGATTATTAATCCATAGTACAAGTGGCAAGTTGCCAAAAATAAAAGAATATGAGGCAAAGTGCAAAATGGGATAAAGTATAATGAGTTTAACACTTTTAACTCTAACTATTTTTGCAATCTCGAGTCTAGATATGAATCGAAGATACTTTGCAGAAGAAGTCTCTCGTAATTCGCAATAGATTGGTGTGGACAAATTCTTATTCACATATTTTATTTTTAATTTATTTTAGTTTGGGGTTTGAATTTTTTTTCCAGATATTTCTCACAGTTTCCATTATTTTTAGATTATTAAATTTGGTTAATTTCAGGAGATAAAGGAAACAGCTTAGCTTTAATTTCTAATTTACTTTTCTAAAGATCTTTCAATTAACATTAGATCATGAAATAAATTTTGTAAATAAAATAAACTTAATGAATATGGTTTTGAATTTCTTTTCCTTTTAAGTTTGAAATATAATAAACTACGTATAGCTTTGAAAAAATATCTCCAGGTTATATTAATCCAAAATTAGGATAATTGCATGTATTTGAGATTTATAAACATATCTTTGAAACAAAAGAAGAGTTTCTCAAATACCCATATTCAAAACTTTTTGGACCAAACTAAAGAGAGGTCAAACTGATTTTCAAGATTTTTGGGTCTCACATGAAAATTCCGTAACTTTTATATCTTGTTTTAAATTTCAGGGGCGTTACAAATTTCTTACTTAAACTCTATTCATTGGTAAATGTTTTTTTTATCAAATTAACAAAGAGCAATGGGATGGTGGCTCTTGTACATGATAATTCTAGAGAACTAAAACAGGAGAAAGTAATGGTGGCTCTTGTACATGATTGTTGCTATGAAATTTCAAGTCCTTAAAATAAAAGACAAGAAAAGTTAGAACAAATAAAATTTATATTTATTGAAAAAGATATGGGGTTACAATCTCAACAATCCTCTGATTCTTTTCTAAAACATATAAACTTGAAAAACTTGGTAGACTTCAATGTTGAGTTGATTTTGATCTCTTCCACGTGGCTTTGATTTGAACTTCGATTCAAGGGCGTTTGAGCTTGATCTTGAATTAAAGTTGAACTTGACTTGAGGCTCGCGACGAACAATATGATCTTCGCCTTGAGTTCTTTTGAATTTGTTAAATATATTGAGGTTTGATCTCCTTTAGCAGAAGTCCAATCCTCAGAAACAGTTTTCCAACGGCTTTGCAGCTTGATGTTGAATCAAATGGAGTTTTTATTTAATCCTCGTGAAGAACAATCTTGATCCTCGCGAAGAACGCCTTAAAGATGATAAATTTGGGGGCGATTTCCACAGCTTTAATCAAAGGGAGAATTTCCACAGCTTTAATCCTCGTAAAGAACGATCTTGATCCCCACGAAGAACTCCTCGAAGATGATGAACTTGAGTGAGAATTTCCAGAGCTTTTCCTCTTCAAAATATGATATTTGTGTTGTTTTTTTGCTTGAGTGAAGACCTCTATTTATAGGTGTAGAAGTAGAGTCTTGATAAGATCAAAAGATGACGTGGAAGCATACTATTGGTTCTTCCATTTTCAAGATAAATACAAATTTATTTTGTATTTATCAAGAAGTATTTTAAATAAAACACATCATATATGACACTTGTCGCCATTTAATTGGTTAACAAAATATATTAGAAAATTAATTAATTTAACTATCTTTTATTGGAATTTAATTTAGTAAAATTCCAAATTTAAATAGTAAAAATTAAGTTAATCTCTAATGCATTTATTTAATTAGGCACAAAATTTAAGTGCCTACAAATGCCCCCTTGAGACTTGTTCACGTAAATAGTCTAATTTATTCTTGAAGTGAATAAGTCTCGACCATGAATTCAATTAACATAAAGTTGTGTACTTCATGTCAAAATTATGGTTTAGTTGGGCCATAATGTCAATCTCTTTTTTTCTCTAGGGTCCCAAAATGGAATATGCATAAGTTTGGGGATCAATTTGATCCTTGTACGGATGTGGATGACCCCTTTTTTTTCAACTTTCGGTCTATGTAGACCAGCATCATGTGATTGCTCTTTCTTGTGTGGTCTATGTAGACCATAGTAGATGATAATCCCTCCATAAGCAGTCTACGCAACTTTCCACTTTTATTTTTTTTTGTTTTTTTGTTTCTGGTCCACCTAAACCAGCCACATAGGATGATGACTCCAATGGTCTACATGGACCAATACATAGGATAGTTTCTCCTTTCCTTCTCCAAAGAATTCACGCACACACACATTCTGTGAATTTTCTTCTTCTTCTTTTTTTTTTTTTTTTTTGTTTCCAACTTCATTTAGAACTCTGTCTCTTTTAATCCGAAACAACTAAGAATTCTAATTCAACAATTAAATTGACGAATCACATCTCTAATCTTGATATCTCAATAGATTTGCTTGAATCCCCGAAATTAATGGCAGTCCTTTTGAAAACCAAGATCTCTTTACGAATTAAGAGTTTAATCCAGATGCAAACTGCAACATTAGCTCTTGTCTCCAACTCGAATTCGAATTCCTCTGTTTTTTATAAGAACCCAGCAATTTTTTCCTTTTTTTCATTCAATTTCGAGCGAAGAACCAGCAAAAGGAACATTTATTTATTCTCCATCCTGATTGAAAGGCTTTGAAGAAAAACGAATGAAAGGAGTCAAATAGTTATCCATCTACAGCGAGAGATTTGCATGTAGCTGCTTCAATTGTGATTTTCTTTTCTTTATCACGAGGGGAAACAAATTCAATGGACTGTCCAGCTCTGAATCTTGGTCAGACTCCTGTGTTGCGTTTTGCAATAAATCTTTTTGTCTTCGGTTCATACTTTACACAAATTTCTTTCTTTGCCCATTTTTATTTTTTTTATCAATATGCCTCTTTTCTTTTCAGGCATACAGACCCTTGGATATAATGTTTGCAAGAGCAAGCTTTGATGGGGCATATCAATAATTAGCTTGAAGATGACAACACATTTTTTTTATTTTTTTTCTCGTGCTCAGGAGATTTGAAAACTTGAGGAATTTGCAGACCATTTTGCTCGTATCTAGGAGATTTGAAAACTTGAGGAATTTGCAGACCCTTTTGCTCGTGTCCAGGAGACTTTAAAACTTGAGGAATTTGCAGACCTCTTTGCTCGTGTCCAGGAGATTTGAAGTTTTGAGGAATTTTCAGACCTTTTTGCTCATGTCTAGGAGACTTGAAGATTTGAGAAATATGTGGACCTTTTAGCTCGTGTCCAGGAGACTTGAAAACTTGAGAAATATGTGGACCTTTTAGCTCGTGTCCAGGAGACTTGAAAACTTGAACATTGCCAAGGAGTCATGATTTTTTTTTTTTTTAAATATGCAAATAGTTTATACTCATGTTAAGGAGTTTGTTGATAGTTTATGCTCTTATCAAGGAGTACATGAAGACATTTAACTTGAAGATTTTAGATAGTTTAAGCTCGTATCAAGGAGCATATTGGCAGAGATAAAATTTGATGTCTCGCCCTCTTTCTCACCATATTTATCTATATCATCATCTTCAATATCAGGGATATAACTTGAATGTTCTTGTTTTGCAGATTTTAAACTTATCTCGATGTCATGCGCTCGAGTTGCCAGTTCTTCAAAATTTCTAGGCTTTATTCCTTGAAGTATATAAGAAAGACTCCAGTTCATCCCTTGAATGCATATTTCAATAGCAGAAGTTTCAGACAATTTTTCTTTGCAGCTTAAGGACAAATTTCTCCATCTATTGACATATTCAATCACTGGCTCATATTCTCCTTGATGTGCATTGGCAAGCTCAATCATACTTACAGTGCGACGAGTGCTATAAAAGCGATTGAAGAACTTAGTTTGCAAATCTTTCCAGCTATCAATGGAGTTTGGCTCAAGGCCAATGTACCAGTCAAAAGCAAAACCTTCTAGGGATCGCACAAATTGTTTAACAAGAAGATCTCCATCGGTTCCAGCACTGCTACATGTTTCGATGAAGTGAGCAACATGTTGTCGCGGATCTCCCTTCCCATCAAATCTTTGAAATTTCGGAGGTTGATAACTTTCAGGCATTTGCAATTGCTCAATCCTTTGAGTATATGGCTTCATGTAAGATTTGAATATTTTAGGTTGAGCTTTATAGTTCTTTGCAACTTCTTTGACATAGTTTTTCAATTGATCAACAGAAACAAGACCTTGGGAAGAGACTTGGATTCCTTGGCTTGGGATTACTTCGGCCTCTAAAGTAGCTCCTTCAAGAAAATTTGGCTTCTTGCTTTGACCCTCGTTCCTTAAGAGTTTCAACTTTTGGAGATGAGGGGAGCTTTGAATTTCTTGGCTTGTGATCAATTTGGCCTCTGGAGTAAATCCTTCAAGAGAGTTTGACTTTATGCTTTGACCGTCGTTCCTTAGAAGTTTCAACTTTTGGAGATGAGAGGGGCCTTGAACTTCTTCGCTTGATATATGTTCTCCATCAACTTTGTCAATAAGCTCTTCAGTCTTTTGATCATTTCCATTTTGGAGCTCTAGCTTTTGAAATATATAATTCAAGCGTTGTTCACGTTTATCCACTTGCTTGGTGAAGTCCTCAATAGCTTTGGTCAATGCAGCAACTCGCTCTTCCATTGAACGTGATTGAGTTGGTTCATCAGCTTCATGCCTTGCCCCCGGTACAAGTGGAGCTTTAATCATCAATTGAGATGAACCTTCACTTCTTGCCCCCATTGACTTGTCCATTGCTAAGCAAAAATTGGTTTTTTGAGACTTGCTAGAAAAGAGATGAGAGATAGAGATTGTCCCACTGGGCGTGCCAAAATTTGTTGCTATGAAATTTCAAGTCCTTAAAATAAAAGACAAGAAAAGTTAGAACAAATAAAATTTATATTTATTGAAAAAGATATGGGGTTACAATCTCAACAATCCTCTGATTCTTTTCTAAAACATATAAACTTGAAAAACTTGGTAGACTTCAATGTTGAGTTGATTTTGATCTCTTCCACGTGGCTTTGATTTGAACTTCGATTCAAGGGCGTTTGAGCTTGATCTTGAATTAAAGTTGAACTTGACTTGAGGCTCGCGACGAACAATATGATCTTCGCCTTGAGTTCTTTTGAATTTGTTAAATATATTGAGGTTTGATCTCCTTTAGCAGAAGTCCAATCCTCAGAAACAGTTTTCCAACGGCTTTGCAGCTTGATGTTGAATCAAATGGAGTTTTTATTTAATCCTCGTGAAGAACAATCTTGATCCTCGCGAAGAACGCCTTAAAGATGATAAATTTGGGGGCGATTTCCACAGCTTTAATCAAAGGGAGAATTTCCACAGCTTTAATCCTCGTAAAGAACGATCTTGATCCCCACGAAGAACTCCTCGAAGATGATGAACTTGAGTGAGAATTTCCAGAGCTTTTCCTCTTCAAAATATGATATTTGTGTTGTTTTTTTGCTTGAGTGAAGACCTCTATTTATAGGTGTAGAAGTAGAGTCTTGATAAGATCAAAAGATGACGTGGAAGCATACTATTGGTTCTTCCATTTTCAAGATAAATACAAATTTATTTTGTATTTATCAAGAAGTATTTTAAATAAAACACATCATATATGACACTTGTCGCCATTTAATTGGTTAACAAAATATATTAGAAAATTAATTAATTTAACTATCTTTTATTGGAATTTAATTTAGTAAAATTCCAAATTTAAATAGTAAAAATTAAGTTAATCTCTAATGCATTTATTTAATTAGGCACAAAATTTAAGTGCCTACAATGATAATTCTAGAGAACTAAAACAGGAGAAAGTGAGGCTAGGGTTTTTTTACTGTATAAATTAATGAAAGAACACATAATAAAAAGAGTATATATATCCAAAAAGAAAGAGCTAAATAGCCTAATCAACCGTTAAAATAAAATAAACAGTAATAGGGCGTGCAATCCATCTAGCATTTAGAAGATATCCAATCTCACATTGTCTTTGCGTATAAAATATAAATATCTTGCATGTCATTTATAAATGTACACAGTAAATAAATTAATTGCTTTTTTCTTCTCATCACAATTATTTATCTTTAATCGTACACCCAAGTGTCCAAATTGGACTGCAACGAATATAGCAAGCACCATTGTCAATTACCATTATTGTAATAACATGTCTGTAGTTGAAGTTGGAGTACGAAATGCGGTCTCTTTTGTTCGATTAATTTTTGGAAAATCGAATGCAAACTAGCATGTGGTCCTAAGTCCTAACTATCATCAGCATGTGGACTGAGGTCACTAGCCTACTTCTTTTAAGGTTGATGTTGAGCACCCGTGAGATATTATTTTGTAAGGTTGATGTTAAGTCCGCATGGTACCTCATGGAACAATTTGGTGCACGTGCTACAATGTCAATTACACGAACAAAATTGCACAAATGCAAGTCAAACGATAAATCAAATATATAAGTTAAGGTGGACATCCAACTAAAATCCATCCTGTGTTGACTCTTTCATTTGTCTACTTCCTTTTTTTTTCCCCTTGAACAAAAACGTGATTTTATTTATATTTGATCGACAAGAAAAACGTGTTCGTTTTCTTTTCCCATACTTGTTGACCATCATCAACGCATGTTCGAAAAACTTTAGGCAAGTAGTCGAAGAGTCATTCCATCCTTAGTTCGTCAGTGTTAAATATATAATTTACGGAAAAATGTTCATCACCATTTTGAAAAGAGTATCGTAAGAAAAAGTAGTAGTCGTTGTAGTTACTAATGTATGCACACCTCTGAATTCATGTTTCGCCTGCCGTTTAGAGCAAAAAAAGTATCAGAAGTTTTAGATTCTTTAAAAAGAGTAGTTATATAAAATTTATTTGAAATAAATTGAGAGGTAAAAAATGTGCTGAAAGTCATCCAATTTAATAACTAAAGATCAACAACTACTAAAAACTTGATTTGAAAAAATAAATTCATAAAACACTGATTATAACTTTGATAGAAAACGCGTTATCAGAGAAATATAATGATGTGTATCATCTGTTAAAAACAATTTCGGGTAGGAAAGATTGTCTTATGCGAAATAGGGAAAAAGAATTGCAGGAAAACAAAATAAAATGAGAAGATCATGTTTTATTCGTAATTATTGAAAAACTCATGCCTTCACATGGTACTTTTGTCCCTTTCTTTAATGATTTATATATATATATATATATATATATATATATACTAGCAAGCCTACACATGCGGAACCGCGTGTAAATTTCTTTATAGTGTTAAATTAATTTAATTGTAATGTATTGTTTATGTGCATGTTTTAAGCTGGTTTCTAATTCCTTCTCTTTGCATAATATATGCTATCAACAAAACTAAAAATGTATACACTTTAAAATCTGAGTATAAACATATTTCTATTAAAAAGTGAATTATAATACTAATCATCAAACTTTTTTTATCAGAACTAATCATCAAACTTAACAGTTGAATGTTCATAAACATTAAGATAAAAGTTTCTTTCTGTACAAATGAATTCATTTATAAGATGGAAGTAGTACGTAAAATTTGTAAACATTAACTGAACTTTTGTTCAGAAAATTTCCGTAAGCAAAGTCATGCTTCTATAACGTAAGCTAATAATTTTTATTGGTGAAATCATGAGTCCATCCACCATAACATCTGGAGTTACAATTTGTCAAATTTTGATCTAATGCTCCTCCAGTTGAAATGAACTTGGCAAATGATTATAAAGGTCATCAACCCTCCAAAAGTATTTTTAAGAAAGTAAATGTTAAAATTGTAATACAGAGAGTAAAGGTTATAAATCTCATTTGCTAAAAATAAAAATGCCAAGGAATAAGGAACACACCGTTTAAGCACAAAATTTATAAGTGTAATTCGAAACTTGGTAGGACAAATGCTCCAATTTTATGTGACCTTTAATAAAGTATAGTTGAGAAACTGTAACAAAAATGCAACACAAAAGAAAAAAGAGCAACATAAAAAAGACAAATATAAATTTTAAGCCTGTAAACGAAATTCAAAATAATTCAAACTTTTGAAATCAAATCATTTTTTGCAAGTACCATCAACAATTTGCAGAAAAGTTGGCAATCGTATGTGTGCTTCTCAAATGAAATCACAATATATGGACCGATAGAAATCTTATTCATATTTAAATGATAAGAAATTATACTATATTCTAACGAAATACAAATTAATTAAGGAGAAAAATACAAATACGAAAGTAGGCATAAAAAATCTGAAATTAGCATTTCCAAAAAGTATGATATTCAAGGAACAATGATAGAGGAAATAATTAAAAAGTACAACATGACAAATGCAAAGTAAAAGCTACAACTTGAGGCGATCAATTGAGAATAATCAACTTGAGACTCCACGAATTTCGTATCTTGCATCAACTTTAAAATACATTAGGTTCAATTGAGAATCATCATTTTCAGGCCTCCATGAGTTTTACTGTGCATATAACGAAATAGATAAATTAACTAAGGAGAAAATGCAAAGACGAAAAGTAGACATAAAAATCTGAAATTAGCATTGTAAACTCGAGGTGCAAATAGTTGCAAGCTAGTACTTCACCATTCTTAAGAAAGACCATTAGTTATTTACATGGCTATGTAAAAAATAAGTTGAAGTCAATTAAAAAATATTCCATGTGAACATCGAAAGTAGAATTGTTCTATGTGAATACCGAAAGTAGAATTGCAGAACGACATTACCTTCTTTGTGTTGGAGCCAAGAACACCATAAATGAAATTAAGAACCAAAGGAACAATTAAAAATTGGCAAGGAGAAACCAAATGCACCGAGATGTTTTGGTTTCTAATTTTAAAATGTGGTGATGTCATATCTCTTTTCAATGAGATAAATATTTATCGGTTCGGGCAGTTTGTTCCTATTTTTATGCGGGAGTGGGAGAGTTCAATGTGGTGGTTATTGGAAAACTAATCATTTGGTAAAAATATGCGAGGGAGATATAAGTGAAAAACTAAATTTTCAGTCAAGGACTATATGAGAACATGGGTTTTTAAAAACTTAAATTTACATCTGAGTCCTTTGAGTGGATGAATTGAAATAAAATTGGTAAGGGTAATTTAGGTAGTTAAATAATTTGATACAACATATGCAAAATATGTGAGTGTGGAGGGTTTGCTTTTAATATAGTAATAGATGTAACGTATAAGACGTGAACTTTTTGACGTTTTTCCAGTGAATTAATTTGTCTGTGACACATAACACTTGGGGCTTTTTTTTCTATTAGTTCTTGATTTTATTCTATTGCTTTAACCTATCATACCGACTATGGTCTTCCTTCTTGAATCATGATAAAGTTAAAGAAATGTTGTTAAACCCGGACCGATAGGTCAGCTCGGTTCAACCGCTGACAGGATGTCTCGCCGGTCCGGAGGTAAACACAAAACTGTTTTGCTGTGAAACGGGCGGGATCGCTTCGAAATCCGGTTGAACCGGGGCAGACCGGTCAACTGGCCCGCCTTCTGAACCGCTGCTCTTTATTTTCCCCCCAAATTTCATTTTCACCTCTCAATTTCTCAGCTCTAAATATCTAAATCAATCAAGAAGAGAACACAAGGAAGAAGAAAGAAGAAAGAAGGAAACCGGATTCCATTGTCACCACCTAATTGAGCCAAAAAGACAAAGAAATGAAAGGAAACAAACACCATAAAAATAGGAGTGAAGAAAAAGTGAAGAGAGAGAAGCACACCAAAAGCTTAACCCTCACACGGATGAAGAAGATGAAATAGGAAATTAGGGTTTTCTTACCTAAAACTCAATATATTAGTTACTTGTGTTATAACTGGGCTTTTTTTTTTACTTGGGCCCAACCATTCAAGAAAATAATTGTTTGGGCCAAGTTTTTCTCAACAATTAGGGCAATTATTGAATGTTTTTGCTCTTATTCTTTCTTTGAGGATATAAGGTATTTAATAAATAATTATAACAATAATAGTTAACGTACTTATTTTATAAAACTATGAAATTGTATATAAATTTTCATATTTAATAAATGCTTGACGAGAATACTTAGGTTCAATAAGTGTAGAAAAATAATTAACTGAACATATCATTACTTAGCTGTGAAGATATATACTTCTCAAAGATGAATTTTCTAATTTAAATTAATTTCAATGTTTACCGGTTCGACCAATTATTAAACCGGTTCAATCGATCGAACCTGTAACCAGTAAGGTCGTCGATTCTGTATCCGGTCCGGTTCTGAAAACATTGAGTTAAAGGTTGTAGGACCCTCCTCATACACACTCAGATGCACACAAATATATATATATATATATATATATATATATATATATATATATATATATATATACCCTCTTTAAAAATACCACCTATCGATCACTAAAGTTAAATCCAAATGTATGTGGTCCTTTCTCATGCATTTGAAATCTTAAATATTTCACAATAGATATATTTATACTCTTTAGACAAACGTTAATTATAATGTTCCATATATAGTACCATATCACCCTTAAATTATCTTGACTATGGTCTATGCTTACCCTTCCTAACGTCGAAAACTCGGGTCAATCCGACAAACTTGTAACTAACAATCGGGCAAATCATATAAAAAAATGAAAAAAACAATAAAAAAGAAGCCAAGCTTGTAGCTAAAAAATTCATCAACGATCCCTGCGTCTTTAAACCTCAATCAGGGCTTATTATCCATTTTCGGAGTGCGGGTGCCCATTAATTACAATAAGATAAAATAATAATGGCCCACACATTTCCATTTTACGCTTTGCCCATATATTTCTTCATCACTCCGTATTCTGCATTCTTTTTTCTTTGATTGAACTAAGATTTATAATGTGATTTATTCTTTATTGCAAAAAATAAAACCAAAAATTTATACATAACAGAAAACTAAGTTGTAAAAATTTAACATATCATATTGCAAGTCTCAGTTTTTCATTTAATTTATATCGTTTCGAACTACAAATTATCTTGCCCAAAAACTTATAGCGCGCTTTTATATTAATTGGAATTTCGGAAAATCACCCATTGTGTTACACTTACATCACATTGATAAATTATCCCTGTAACAACTAAATAAGCAATTAGCCAACATAAATTTTAAAAGTTAAACTCATTATCCCTTTCATGTTTTAGTGTATTTGTTATATTTTATTACCGAAATATCCCTACTATTTCTAATGTTTAATTTTTGTAATTTCAAATTTAACAGCCTTTCTTTGAAAATCTTTTTAAGAAAAAGTATAAAACAAAATATAACCTCACATAAATCACGTAACCGTGACTCAACTTTAAATTTTAGTTTGATTTGTACGTACTTTTAAGAAAATTGAATTATAGAATAAAAAAATATACATATTTTTGTGAATTTTTCAAAAGTCCAATATAAAAACATTAGCTAAGTTTCTGCAAGGTAACTAAAATTCGAAATTTGTAGTTCGAAAACAACACGAATTAAATTAAAGACTGAGACTTGCAATTTGATATGTTAATTTTTACCATTTAGTTTTTCTTTTAAGTATAACTCTTAAATTTTATGTTTCCTATATATAGTTGAACCAAAGAAAACGAAATGCAGTATACGGAGTGAAGAAATATGTGAAAATCTCCATATTTTGAGACATTTTAGGGTCTAAATACAAAATGGAAATGCGCGGGCCACAGTTATTATATCTAATGTATTTAGCCGGTGTTTGTAAACTCTTCTCAAAAAGCAGAAGCTCGTAATTTAAGTTAAAAGTCCAAAAAATACTTTAAGTCATACGCTGAAAGTATTTGAAAAACAATCTAAAAGCTCGTTTTTCCTTGGGAAGGTGTTTCCAAGAAAAAAGTTATTCTACCGATTTTCTTGTGATACGTACACCATTAACTTATACATTGACAACATCTAAATGTATTACAATAAAAACTACTACACAACTTTATAATATTAAAGTAACAATAGAGTTATAACAAAAATAAAATATAAACCATAAATATGATAACAAGAACTATTCTCATTTCATATCTATGCTATTATTTATTTTGATAGTTGTTATATTTAAATTTACAATAATATAAGTTTTATAATTTAACTAAACTATGAGTTTCAATTTTTATAAAAATTTAGAAGAATGAACTAATTACTATACTATTCAGATGAAACTTAATTTGCCGAATCACTGAGTAATTACACTCATAAACATGATATGAAAGAATTTAAATAACTAAATTATAGAGTGATAACATTTTTTTGTCTAGAATGAAGACCTTAGGCTCATTCATATTAACATTTAAGTTTATTAGATATGTTGTATTATTTGATAATACCAGATAAGGATATAACTGGATAAGTAAATTTTTACTTATTTAAAAAATACAATCGTAAGCTAGAAGCACCACTTTAGCAGCTTCAAAATTTTGATTGTTTTAAAAAAAGTTTTCGAACAATCTAGCTTTGTAAACACCTCAAGATACTTAACTCAAGTCAAAAGTTAATTTTAGCTTTATTTAAAAGTTTTGCAAATACGATCTTAATAATCACCCGCACTCCCTGTAGGGTAGCGTAGTAGGGTTCCTTCAGCCGCATCAGTTATTCCAATTTTTAAATGTGGAAAACTGTTTCTATGACACAGCAGCTCAGTAAACTGCATTGATTAATATTCTGATGCAATTCGATGCAAAAATGGTCCCATGGTCTAGTGGTCAGGACATTGGACTCTGAATCCAGTAACCCGAGTTCAAGTCTCGGTGGGACCTTTAACTTTTTTAATTTTTCAAGTTTTTGCAAATAAAATCGGATTAAAAGCATATGACATTACGAAGTTATAATCTTTTGACGTTTCATCAAAAGCTCCTCGATTCTTCCTTCGGGTAAGAGCTCCAAAAAGCCTCTAATTAAATGTTAATCTAGTTTACAAACTTGTACAGGTAAAATCAATTACAAGATTATGAAAAATATATATATATAATATAATAATTCTCTACAACAATTACTTATAGGAATCGCTACGCAAGATCAAAACATTATCATGATTCAGTTAGCTAACATTTTAAACTTCCACCATTGCTTCCACGGTAAGTAAGCCCATTGCTTATTGCTAGTGAAGCTAATACAATCAAAATGGGTGCAAGAAACAACCTTGATATTCTTATGCTAATACTTCCGAAATCTGCACCAGTGTACTTTTTTACTGCATATTTCAGTATATTACCGTTACCTGGGGAGTTTTTGTTCCGTAGAGAATCAGTTACGATGTTAGATGCTTCTAATTTCTCGTTTGAGTAATTAACTAACAAACCAAGCAATTAAGCAAACGCGTAAGAGAACTGTTGGCGAATAGGCAAGGAAAACTCATGCGTCTATCATATTGATTATAAAACGAAACATTTCACGTGACTTAAAATCACTTTTGCCATTTCATTCCCAGTTTACAGTTAAGTTATATGAGATTTAGTCACGAGAAAAACATAAAATAGCAAAAACTCAAAATGCGACAAGTTTCAATCCAAAAGAATGTAAGAAGTAGATATTAGACTATCTAATATGAAAAACGGTGTGTTCTTTTTTTTTTTTTTTCCAGTTCTGTTGGAGATACTTAGGTTGAGAGTTGAGAGTATGGTGACCCATATCAACTCCACGCAGTCGAACGACCTATAGGAATCTTTGCTCAATTGGGATCACTGATACAGTCATGTGTGATTACATGAGCAAATGCCCAAAGCTTCCATGTAGCCTTGTGCATATCCATTTGACAATCAAAACAGAACCACCTCCTATGAATGTACTTGACAAGAGTGATTTAATATGCAGTAAAGAAACATGGAAACAAGAAACACAGTGCCAGCCTTAATATGGTTAGATCAGTCCCCTTTCCCTGCAGAAAATAATGGTGAGTTTGGTAAAAATGTCAGAATCTGGAACTATAAAGGCACGAAAATGTCATTTTCCTTAAAGCGTAATTCGCCCCCACTTATATGAATTTGGTGTGCGAAATGGGTTACAACGAATCGCTTCCCAGGATACAATTTAAGCCCGAAAAGATAAAACAATTGACTGCGTTTTTGCACTAACGAAATCAATTTTGAAATGAAAAACAAGAATGTAGAAAAACACAGAAATAAATTCTGTAGTTGATGTACCATATTTCGTACACAACACGGGGCAAGGTCTTAACCTGCCACCTCGTCTCTTAAAGAATTATTAAGTCCCTGACTTTACTTGCTGACACAACACATGGCAAGGCTTTCAGTCTTAAGCACTCTGAAATAAACTAACTCTCTGGCTTGACATAACTTAAAGGCTCGTAGCTTCACAGGCTCGCAGCCTCGCAAGTACGAATGTTCACAAGTATTCAGCTTCGCAGCCTCACAAGCATGTACCCTCGCAGCCTTGTAGGTTCATAGACATTCAGCTTTGCAGCCTCACAAGTTTGCAGGGTCACATAGATTCACCTGCGCAGCCTCACAGGTATCTAACCTCCCAGCCATACAGCCTTACTATGGATCTCTTAACATGGGCTAGGCCCACCTAGGGCTAACTTCTATAAATACCCCATTTCAGAATGGGAAAAGGTACACATTCTCAGTTCTGCTTTCTCTCTTTAAGACAGAGCTTTCTCTCACTAGACTTTATTGTCTACATTCTTACTAGCTTAAGCATCAGAGTGCCTACGCCTGGGCCTACCGGCTAGTCTCACGTGTCTTGTTTGAGTGCAGGTAATCCCAAACCAAGCCAAAGATTCTTTTGTTCGAGTTTCAGTTGGACAATTCTTGGTCTGACGCGGCGTATCAGAGTAGCATACAAAGATACCCCGCATCAGTGGCGCCGACTGTGGGAAACCTATAGAAATTTCATGTAGTTAGGGGCCCCTCATATTTCTCCCTAAAAGGCCTTTTTAGAGGGAGAGGGGGAAATCCTTTATAAACAGAAGCCCAAGTTCATTCCCAAGCAATGTGGGATAAATCCCAACACGCCCCCTCACGTGTAGGCCGGACTGGACATCGGTTCCTACAACGTGAGTTAGGTCACAAGCCCAATATTGTCTTGAGTAGGCTCTGATACCATGTAGAAATTAACATGTAGTTAGGGGCCCCTCATATTTCCCCCTAAAAGGCCTTATTAGAGGGAGAGGGAGAATCCTTTATAAACAGAATCCCAAGTTCATTCCCAAGCAATATGGGATAAATCCCAACAAAACCAAGAACGGACTCTCAACGACAAGGCTGTGGAAAGGACAAGAGAAGGCGCAATCACTGACAAAGAAGTCAACATCCTGACAAAATAAGGAGCAAAAGAATGTACAACATCCTAGCCTTCTGCCCCCATCCAGCACGGAGGGGTTTGGAGGCTCAACACCACAACAACATGGAGAGCAAGAGAATGACTCAATAACAAGGCCCCCTGCCCCCATCCAGCACGGAGGGGTTGTAGGCCCCCTTTTTTCTTTGAAAGAAGTGGCATAAATGGTACAACTTTACAGCCGGCAATGACAAGGAAAACATATCAAAAACTTTGAAGGCAGTACCAGAGCACCTTATTAAAGTTTTTATTCGTCCGACCAGTACGGTGTGACGGACCAATCTGACTGACAATATCCAAAGGTCCAACAAAGCACATAAAAATAGTGAAAGAACTACCACAACTTGAATTTCTTTATAAGAAAGCTCTTGAAATCTCGTATTAACCACCACGGTTTTACGTAGATCAGTCTTCACAAATTATAAAACAGTAAGTTATGTCCGAAAATCACCTCCATTTCGTTGTCTTGAGACCCGTCTAAAGCATGTGCCATCGCTAGTCAAGGAAGCAATAGCCATACATCACCCTAGGCGGCAGCGTCCGCAACCGTGCTGCGGACCAGAAGATTTGCATTATTTCACCAAGCCCGAAGTCCCGTTAACCTCAAGATCACTCACCAACAGTCCTTTTGTTGAGAGCCATGCTGGAAAACAACGGTGTCATGGTTGAAATTCGTGCTGAAAGACAACAATAATATCTAGCTAGAGGCATACTTCTGTTGAGAGCACAACAGTCGTGCTGGCAAACAACAGTAGCAATATTCAAACCTGTGCTGGGAGTCAATTAGTAATCTCTAGCTAAGGTCTCAAGCATTGTCATTCTGAGCCACGTAGAGGAGCAAGAGATCCTCACACTAAAGCACGAAGTCATGCTAACCTTCAAGATTACTCACCCTAGCTAAGGCCTCAGGCCCTCAGGCGTCGTCATCTTGAGCCACGTAGATGAGCAAGAGATCCTATAGAATTCACAAAAGCACGAACTCCTGCTAAGCCTCAAGATTACTCACCAATATGAAGTCCGTGCTGGAAGTCAACAGGTAATCTCTAGCTAAAGGCGTATTTCTGTTGAGAGTTGACAAGCAACACTACCATGGTTGCAATCAAAGCTGGAAGACAACAATTAGTGTCTAGTTAAATGAGTAATTTTGTTGAGAGTCGTGCTGGCAAGAAACAGTGACATGGTTGAAGTCCGTGGTGGGGAATATTTATACAATGGACGCCTTCGATTGACAACATGCTCGAGAAAAAAGAAACTCCGTGCTGAAGAATATTTTCTTTCACCACTCCGTGCTGGAGAATATTTTTACAAGGAACACCTCCATTTGACAACGTGCTCGGAAAGTTACAAATAAACTCCGTGCTGGAGAATATTTTCCTTCACCAAATAGACTGCGTGCTGGAGAATATGTTTACAAGGAACGCCTCCATTTGAAAACGTGGTCGGGAAAGTTACAAATAAACTCCGTGCTGGAGAATATTTTCCTTCACCAAGTAGACTCCGTGCTGGAGAATATTTATACAATGGACGCCTTCGGTTCACAACATGCTCGAGAAAAGAACAAAGAAATCCGTGCTGGAGAATATTTTCCTTCACCAAATAGACTCCGTGGTGGAGAATATTTTTACAAGGAACACCTCCATTTGACAGCGTGTTCGAGAAAGTTACAAATAAATCTCGTGCTGGAGAATATTTTCCTTCACCAAATAGACTCCGTGCTGAAGAATACTTATACAATGGACGCCTTCGGTTGACAACATGCTCGAGAAAAGAACAAAGAAACTCCGTGCTGGAGAATATTTTCCTTCACAAATAGACTCCATGCTGGAAAATATTTATACAATGGACGCCTCCAATTCACGAGAAAGTTGCTCCGCCTCCGTGTAGGTATTAATCATTGAACGTCGACAAAAAACTGAAAATTCAAGGCTCTACTACCTTGAACAAAGACTTTAATTAGTAAATCATGCTAACAATCAATAGTTTGCCATTGGTAAAACTTAAAAATTGAGAAAACAAGTTGTACACTGAACAATTGAGCTTTCGTTTGGAAGGTCCGAGGTCCCATAGTTTTCAGCAATTTCAACATTTTGTTTAAGGGATTCTAGTGTTTCAGCAATTCTAGCACCTTTTTCCAGCAATTTACCAGCACTTATGAAGTGAATTCAACATTCCATCACTTATTTTCAGCTTTTCCCAGCGTTTCAGCAATTTTACAACACTCTTTCAGCAGCTTTCAGGGCACTTTTCAACAATTTCCAGGACACTTTTCAGCAGCTTATGGGGACAATTTCTTCAGCAGCCTTTCGGACACTTTCTTCAGCAATTTTAGGACGCTTTTTTCAACTTCAGGATGCTTTAGTCACCAACTTCAGGACGTTTTCTTTAACAAATTTAGAAGCACTTCTTCATCATTGCGGCATTTTATTCAAGAAATTTATTAATCTGTAGCCACCGTGGTCCAAGCGCCAACTTTACGCTGCCGAAGCGTCGCCCTTTCACAGCTGCTGCTGAAATCCCGTGGCTGAGGTTGCTCTCCTGATTTTGGTGGGTTGAAAAAATAAAGAAAGAAAAAGAAACCCAGCCGCCGTTTGAAGAGAATCAGCGCACGGAACCCTAGTTAAAGAAAAATTGACTTTGGAACTTAAAACGTACCTAGGCCTGCCAACAACAAGAGAAAAAGATAAAGGTGACCAATTAGTGAAACAGTGAATCACCGAGACTTTCAAACTCGAAAAGAAATTCATAAATTGTAATAAAGCCCCTGAGATCGTTATTTGCATGTTGACCCCTATCAAATCAATAGATGGCCTAGAAAGAATAACCATTTTGTTGTGAGGTCTCCAAAGTATACAGAAATTGTAAGAAGATCCTCTAAAAATGCTGAAACTTCAAAAATGTCTGAAGAAATTTCAAAAATTGCAGGAACACCCCAAAGAGGCTTTGAAATGGCAAGATGATACCAAAAGATTTTAAAAATTGCACGAGGAGCCTGAAGATTTTACAAACTTCACAAGCCAAAATTTTCAAAAATTGCAAGAAGACTCCAAGGACGCTCAAAAGTTGGAAGATAACCACTATAAGCTTCAAAAATCGCACGAGGATCCTAAAGACTTTGGAAACATCAAAAAGTGACATCAAATACTTCACCAAGACCCTCAAGATATTCAAACAATACACCGAAGCACACGAAATCTTCAACAACTTCACCAATACCATCAGTAATTTCAAAAAATGCATGAAGGCCAACGAAAACTTCAAAATTTCATGAAGACCCCCTAACAAATTTTCGGACTTGCGTGAAGACATTGGAAACTTCAAAAATTTCACAACACGCTCCCTTAAGTTCCAAAAATTGCTCAAAGACCCCAAGAAAATTTTGGAGCTGCAAGATGACCACCAAAAGTCTCAGAAATTTCACAAGCTGCATAAAGACTCTAACTTGTTGCAGAACAACAAAATAAATACTTCTAAGCATCTTCTCTTACAAACAACACACTATGAAGTGGGGGAAAATAATGATGTACTATGTTTTGCTGTTTGTTTCAACTTCTAACGTGGACAAGCAATACTCTAGAGGTGACTTCAACTCATAAAGTGTTGTACAATGCTGAAGACTTAGCTTTGTCAAAGCTACGATGCTACGGGGTTATCTTTATAAAGCTCAAGTATTGCAATAAATTTAGCTTTCCAAAGCCAAAGTGATTGAAGAAACTCACCTCCCTAAAGCTCAAAGTGGTGCAACAAATTTAGTTTCCTAAGCTCAAATGATTGAAGAAACTCAGCTTCTTAAATCCCGAGTACTACAACAAATTTAGCTTCGTACACCTCAAATAATTCAAGAAACTCAGCTTCTTAAAGTTCGAGTACTACAAAAAATTTAGCTTCGTAAAGCTAAAAAAAAAAAAACTCAGCTTCCAAAAGCTCGAGTACTACAACAAATTTAGCTTCGTACAACTTAAATGATTCAAGAAACTCAGCTTCTCAAAGTTCGAGTACTACAACAAATTTAGCTTCATAAAGCTCAAAAAACTCAGTTTCTTAAAGCTCGAGTACTACAACAAATTTAGCTTCGTACAACGCAAATGATTCAAGAAACTCAGCTTCTTAAAGCTCGAGTAATGCAACAAATTTTAGCTTCCTAAAGCTCAAATGATTGAAGAAACTCAGCTTCTTAAAGTTGGGGTACTACAACAAATTTAGCTTCCTAAAGCTCAAGTGATCCAAGAAACGCAGCTTCTTAAAGCTCGAGTAATGCAACAAATTTAGCTTCTTAAAGCTCTAGCCCTTCAAGAAGCTCACTTCATAAAGTTCAAGCGCTACAAGAAAAACTTAGCTTTCTAAAGCTCAAGTACTTCAGACGGCTTTGCTTCTTAAAGCAATACTTTGGAGGCTACTTCAACTCTGAAAGTGTTTTACAATGGTGAAGACCTAGCTTTGTCGAAGCTACGACACTAAAAAGGGCTAACTTTCTCGTGCTCAAGTATTTCGAACAAAATTGTTTTTTAAACTCAAAGTACTCCAAGAAACTCACCTTCTCAAAGCTTGAGTGCTGCAAGATAATTTAGCTTCTTAAAGCTCGGTACTTCAAGAAAAATAGCTTTCTAAAGCACAAATGCTACAAGAGAAACTTAGCTTGATAAAGCTAAAGTATTTCAAGAAATCACTTCACGACTTAATTTCTTGCAATCAATATTTGATTCAAGATACAAGCTCTAACAACAATCAACAACGACATCACTTCAAAGTTTCCACAAGCGACAAAAGACTTCAACTCAACGGCGCATCTTTTCAAAGTTTTTATACTTAAAGCTACAGACTAAAACTCGACGATGACTTTGCTTTTCAAAGTTATTACTTAAAGCTACGAACAAAAATTAATGACATATCGACTCAAGAAATCATTTGGCTTATGGGATCTCAATGTAATATGTAATATAAGAAAAAGAATTGCAGGAAGAACAAGAGGTGGTTATCGTATTTCATCAACCAAGGACCTACTTCAAATACTTCACAGTGCCTTCTCTTGCAGATAACACACTGTGAAGTGGGGGATTAGTGATGTACCATATTTCGTACACAACACGGGGCAAAGTCTTAACCTGCCACCTTGTCTCCTAAGAATTATTAAGTCCCTGACTTTACTTGTTGACACAACACGTGGCAAGGCTTTCAGTCTTAAGCACTCTGAAATAAACTAACTCTCTGGCTTGACATAACTCAAAAGCTCGCAACTTCACAGGCTCGCAACCTCGCAAGTACGAATGTTCACAAGTATTCAGCTTCGCAGCCTCACAGGCATGTACCCTCGCAGCCTCGTAGGTTCATAGACATTCAGCTTTGCAGCCTCACAAGTTTGCAGCCTCACATGCATTCACCTGCACAGCCTCATAGGCATCTAACCTCGCAGCCATACAACCATACTATGGATCTCCTAACATGGGCTAGGCCCACCTAGGGCCCATATAACTTCTATAAATACCCCATTTCAGAATGGGAAAAGGTACACATTCTCAGTTCTGCTTTCTCTCTCTAAGCCAGAGCTTTCTCTCTCTAGACTTTATCGTCTACATTCTTACTAACTTAAGCATTGGAGTGCCTACGCCGGGGCCCACCGGCTAGTTTCACGTGCCTTGTTTGAGTGCAGGTAATCCCGAACCAAGCCAAGGATTCTTATGTTCGAGTTTCAGTTGGACAATTCTTGGTCTGACGCGTCGTATCGGAGTAGCATACGAAGATACCCCGCATCAGCAGTAAATATATCTGTGTAATTCAGAGATAACAAAGACACTAAAGAGATGTCTTCAACAGACACAACTTTTCCCGGAAAGCCTTTCAGAAAGGTGCGCGTGTGTGTTCAGGCTATGCCTCTTCACTTTCCATTTTTACAAGTACCTAAAGTGCTAATATAGATATACCAACAAAATATAATATTATTTTCCAATGTGGGATACTTAGCTACTTAAAATAAAAGCCTTAGCCCAAAAGAGCTAGAAGCTCTTTAGCCCATAAAAGCCTTTATTATTTTCCAAAGATTAAATTCAACATTCTTTAACCAATGTGGGATAAAACTTAAAAAGACTTTTATATTCTCTTGCATCTACATCCCATCAATAATAAGACAATGTGGGACACTTCTTTATTTATCTCTCACAAGATTGTTTAGGAAATAATCTAACAGAAAATTTATGCCAAACTGTAAATAGTTATACTTGGTTCCTACAGCATCCAAAACTATATACAAATCTTGTAATACCCTGCTTTTTTTCTTAAAAGTAGAAATAAAAATAAAATTTCTATATATATATATATATATATGGATATACTTATAGATTAATATTATTTAGTTTATTCAATAAATTGGGCCAGTCAAACTTAATATAATTTATTAGGTTCTAAAAGCTTTAGAAGCCCTTAAATATTAAAAGGCCGTTCCATTTATTTTTTTTCATTTATTTTTTTTACTCTGTTAAGTTAATTAAGGATTAGGTTTTTCATTCATAATTACGATTACGCAGAGCAGTTGTTTAACTATACTTTTCTCGGCTCCGCTCAATTCCAAGTTTTTAAAGGTAAAGTTTTCCTTACTTTACGTACTGTTCACAAATACTTTTAACAAACTAAGATATGCTTTCCCTGTTATGGCATTACTAATTAACTTGCTCATTTTTATTTCTTGATGATTGGAATTCAAATTTTCTAAACAAGGGCCGATTTAAGTTTTCGTAATAACATTTCATTGGAATTTAATTAACATACTTTGGTTATTATGAGACTGTATACTGACTGCTTATTGATTATAAAAATTAGGGTATAATATTTAAAGTTTAATTCACGTACCTAGAATATTGACACTACAAGAATGTAATGTAATGGCTACAAAAATATAGTGAGTGATTTTAATCTGTAGCCATGTAGCAACAGAATTTAAATCAATGGTGTCAAAAATATTTGTTGGCAGCAATAGTGAGAAAAAATTCACTCACCAAGCATGGGGTGAAAATGTTCACTCACCATTAAACACAATGGTGACAAATTATTTTGTAGCCATGCAAAATAAAACAATAAAAACAAAAAAAAAAAAAAACCAAAATAGGAAATGGCTACAAAAAATATGGATGCCACATGGTGTCAGAACAATCTGACACCATGTGAGCATCCAAAAAATTTGTAGCCATGGATTAAAAGGACCAGATCATGCCGTGTGGCATGATCTGTTCCATCAAAGCGTGGTGTCCAAAAAATCGGACACCACGCTTTCCAATTTATTTTTTATTTTTGTTTTATAAACCGTGGTGTCCGATTTTTCGGACACCACGGTTTTCCTCATTTTTTTTATTTTTTTTTTTAAACTGTGGTGTCCAAAAAATCGGACACCACGGTTTTTGTTTTTTTTTTTTAATTTTTAAATTGTATGTTTTAGATTTCTTAATTTTTTCTATTTATTCTTATAATTAGTTTGTATGCATTTTATATGTTGATATTGCTGTGTTTATGAATGTTGTTAACAAAAAATAGTTTTTGTTGGATATTTGCTTGTTTTTTAAATTTTATTTAATATTTAGCATTTTATATTTGTTTATGCAATTAGTAGTGTTATTTAAAATGTTAAGCATGCATGCATGTCTTAATTATTTGCTATTAGAAAATTAAAGTGTAATTAGGATCATATTATGTGTACTCATTTGATAATTAGTAGTAATTAGGAGACTTTCACAAAAAAAGAAAAAGGTAACAATTGATTAAAAGATTAAAAAAAAAAAAAAGAAATCGCACTAAACAATTAACAAATTTTTTTTAAAAAAAAAAGAAAATTACCGTTTGATTCAAATTGAATCAAACGGTATAAAGTTCAAAAAATATAAAAAAAAAAAAAAAAAAAAAAAACAAAAAGCATGTCATGGTTTTTCAGACAGCATGTCAAGGCGTCCAATTTCTTGGACGCCTTGACATGCATTTTCATCTTTTATTTTTTATTTTTTTATGATGATCTCCGATTTTTATTTTTTTTTTCTTTTCCCCCCTTCTTTTTCCCCTTTTTCTTCTTTTTCCCTCATTTTCTTCTTCCCCACCATCTCCAAAACTCGGCCCTACTCCCAAATCCTAATTTTTTTTCTAAAATCCACTCTAATCCTCTCCAAATTCAACAATAAATTAAGGTATGTTATTAAATAATGTTTGGAGAACACTATTATGCAAAAAAAAAAATCGATTTTCTATGGTTAAATTGTATGTTTTAGATTTCTTAATTTTTTCTATTTATTTTTATAATTAGTTTTTATGCATTTTATATGTTGATATTGTTGTGTTTATGAATGTTATTAGCAAAATACAGTATTTGTTGGATATTTGCTTGTTTTTTAATTTTTATTTAATATTTAGCATTTTACATTTATTTATGCAATTAGTAATGTTAATTAGAATGTTAGCTAGCTAGCATGAATGCATGTCTTAATTATTTGTTATTAGAAAATTAAAGTGTAATTAGGACCACATTATGTGTACTCATTTCATAATTAATTAGTAGTAAATAGGAGACTTTCACTTTAATTAGGATAGTTTTAGTAAAAGTGATGGAATTTTATTATAAAAATTAGGAAAGTTATGAAATATTATGAAATTTAGGAAAAAATTAAAATATAGCATAAAATAGCAAAATAAAATTTGTAGTTAAATTAAATTACATGCTTACATCAGGAATTAACACTTTGATGACTATTATTGTATAATTAGTAATAAAATTATTATATTCATATTAATTTAGTTAAAATTAACTAGTAATTAAGTTTAGGAAGGTGAAACATGATTATATATGTGTACACATTCTATAATTAGCTGTAATTAAGATAGTTTTATTAAAAGTGTTGGAATTTTGTTATTAAAATTGGGAAAATTCAAGAAATAGTATGGAATTTAGGAAAAACTTAAAATTTAGCATAAAATAGCAAAATTAAATTTGTGATTAAATTAAATGTAATGATCATATTAGTAATTAACACTTTTATGACTGTTATTACATAATTAGTAATCATGTGTATATTTTTATTGGAGCGTCAAATGTAATATATGATGTTTATTAACAATTATTTGTGTTAATGTATAATAGATGGGAGATAGACGACAGATCGATCCCTCGCAACAGGGGCAAGGAAAGGGCAAAGGCAAGACAAAATCTGGCGGCGCAACATCTAGACAACCATTGGTCACTGCACCGTATACCATGCCAAACCATAGGGTGTTTGGGTCGATGAGACGAAACCCCAATAGTACGTCGCAGGACGGGAGGACAGGAGCATCTACTGGCTTGCTGCAGATGACGCCAAATAAGGTTCGCAAAATGCTGCAGGGGGCATCGAACCCGATGCAAGGGATGCCGGCCCACGCAGGCGGGATGCAGGGGATGTCAGGGCCCGTAGGCGGGATGCAGGGGACGACAGGTGCTGCAGGCGGTATGCAGGGGATGGCAGGCCTCACGGGCGGGGTGCAGGGGAACCTAAGTCGTTCAGGCGGCCAGTTAGATCCACGACAATCTACGTCGTTCCACAGTTCGGGCGGACGACCTCAGGCGAATAGATTGGTTTCACCTCGCTGTTCGGCATCAGGAGCTGCTGGAGGTGGCCTACAATCGGATGTCGATCGTCAGTTATCAGGATCAGCGGGTGTGGCTTCGACATGTGGCTTGAGTGCTTTACGTCGAGACACAGAGGAGGTCCATTTGGGGGATGATGTGGAGCAGGAAGGTGATGGAGCGGATGGTTTGGTGGGAAACGAGGAGGCTGATCTTGGCGATGATATTGAGGAGGGGGGTGGGATGGAGGTTGACGGTGTTGTGTATCGCGGGGGGACTCTCCCTGAGCATCCCCCCACAGACCCTGCGTTGAGGACGAGGCTTTATATCAACCCTCGCAATGGGGCAATTAACGGTAGTGACAGGTTGGTTAGCACGATCAGCGCGAATCTGAAGTTGCATTGTAGCGCACCGTACTTTACGTACAGGGGTTTTTCGGCGAACGATCGCCGGGCGGCTTGGGATAGATTTGTGGTATGTACACTTTGCCATAATTTTATGAAGTATAATTTAACTTTATATGCATTATTACTATATTAACTATATTAACCACTTGTTATCGATTCTTGAATTTCAGGCGACGTATCAGTGGAGTGAGCAGGACGCATTAAGGATAACCAGAACGTACCACAGCATTTGTTCCAAGAGATTTAGTCATGAGGTGTATCGTGCTAAGACGTATTGGGTGGCAAACACGAGCACTTCACGTCTGCCGAAGAGGATTCGGAACTATTGGATGAACGACGAATTTGTCTTGGCTTACATTCGTCACTAGGAGTCTGAGGAGCACAAGAAACGGAGTGCGATTGCACGGGCGAACAAGTTCAAGAACCCGTTACCGACGTGGTTTGGCGGGTCGAGGAGCATAGACAGAGTGCAGGAAAAACTGGTATGTCTTTGATATATGTATAAATATCTATTAGTGTTTATTTATCTTTAACTTAGTCATCTAACCGATACTTCTGTGTGATTTATCAGGCGGAAGAAAGTGGGGGGAACCCAGATAATGTGAAGATCCATGATGCCTGGAAGGCGGGAAAGTGCAAAAAAGCATATGGACGGACGTGAGCAGTGGACGAGCCAGAAGGATCAGATGGCGCATGTAAGTAATTTCAACCTTGATCAATTAAAGTGACAGTTTATGGACGGACTAAATGAAATATTGACTTCGTATATTTAATTTGATAAAAAGGATAATTATGTCGCGGAACTAGCAGAAAAATATCAGAGCGAAGATAAGTATCCTACGTTGGATCCGCAGTTGTGGTCGAATGCGGTAGGGGGCTCAAACAGGAACAGGATGCCTGGTAATTAAATATTCGTCTGTTTAAATGTTTTGATGCATTATATATCTGCATCAACTCTTAATGTTTGAAACTTGATAAAAATACATGTTTTGATTTTCAGGTATTCCGACGCATGGGGAACCAGAGTACGCGGGGTTCAATGTACGCATGTACCCGAAATGGAAGGATAACGGCTGGGCGCAAACGAAGAGCAACTGCTACGATTCTAGAGACGAACGAATCGCCAGTTTGGAAGAAGAGTTACATTTGAATACATTTGAGTTACAGACCCAGAGGGCGCGACAGGATGAGTTATGGCAGTTCATGCAGCAAGTAAAATCAGGATCCTTCCAGGGTGGGACGAGTCAGACTGTGCAGCCTACGTTTCCCGATCAGCATGCATTGTTGAATCAATTCTCCGATCAGCGCGCGCAGATGCAGACACAGGGGACTTACACTCCCCTACCGCCAGAGACAGGGATTACGCATGATCATCAGCCCGTGCCTCACCCTCCACCCGGTAGCAGAGAGGGACACGATCCCCCTGGATTCCCATTCGGCCCTTCATATAATTAGTTCTTTTCATTTTTTTTTTGTAAAGTTTAAGTTTGTAACTTTTTAGTTATTATCATTTTCAGTAGTCTTAAATTAAATGTATTAAAATTACCTTCTAATTGCCGAGAATTGTGAGCCGTGGAGTGATCGATGGAGGTTTTTTGGAGAGTTTGTTTGAAAAAAAAAATTGGAAGATGGAGGTTTTTGGGGATGAAAACGGGTGAAAATGGAAGAAAATGGGGGAAATGGGGGGAAGAAGATAAGAAATCTGGGGCAAATTCCATTCACCACCCCTGAGGTTTCTTCTCTCTCCATCCACCTCCCCTCTAGTTTGAAATTTCTCATCCACCTCCCCTCCTTTAGTTGATTGTTAGTTAATAGTTTAAATTGGAGGGCAAAAGTGTCAATCAATATTAAAGTACTACAAATTATTGAATATCTATTCACAACACAACAAAATAACTTAATTAATTAATAATTATTAATACACAATATTAGATGTAAATCTTATATTTAAATAATTATATTTTAGTAATAGTATATATGTTCATTGCAACTAGCATGTACATATAATAAATGTACAAATGTATTTTGGGCTTACGCTAATATATAATAAGGAGAACATAAATAAATAAATAAATACATGGCTATGTAGACGATAATTGGATTGAAACAATGTTTAATTTAGAAAAAAAAATACAAGCACATTTTAGCATAAGTATAAAATAGAGTGGGACCCTAAAGTTAGGGCCAAACATAACTAAATTCCATATACATCGTTTTCACGATATAATTAGATAAATATAACATTTTTCAATTTATACTTTTTATTGGATACTATATATTAATAATTGTAGAACTATTAAGTTTCTTAGATGTGTTATAAATATATCCGTATAACTAATATTTCAATAGCTCATATATCTTGTAAACAATATAACAAAATTAATAATTTAATATAGTTGTACGGTTCAAAGATTTCTAACTATCAATAAAAAGATACATGAATTATTGAATTTTGTATTCCATGTTAATTATGTATTGTTTGCAATTAACATGAATGTTATTACTAAAATTTAACTATCTAAATACAAGTTTTTATATAAAATTTTCCATTCAATATTGCATATTTTTAATTCAATTTATTAATTAATTTGTTTATGTTATGAATAACAATTTAATAGTTTTTTCTCTTATCAAGTGACACTTTTACCCCTCAAATATAATTGTTGACTAATAGTCAACCATCTCAGGAGGTGAATGGGAAAAATCCAAACAAGAGGGGAGGTGGATAGAAAAGATTCAAACTAGAGGGGAGGTGGGTAGAGGGACCATCAAAGCATGGTGTCCGATTTTTTGGACACCACGCTTTCCAATTTATTTTTTATTTTTGTTTTATAAACCGTGGTGTCCGATTTTTCGGACACCACGGTTTTCCTCATTTTTTTTTTTATTTTTTTTAAAACTGTGGTGTCCAAAAAATCGGACATCACGGTTTCGTTATTTTTTTTTATTTTTTTTAAAACCGTGGTGTCCGATTTTTCGGACACCACGGTTTAAATTTTTTTTTTTAAAAAAAAACGGCGCGTGGTGTCCGATTTTTCTGACACCACGCGCCGATTTTTTTTTTTCTTTCTTTTCCCCTTTTCTTTCTCTTTCCTCCATTTCCTTCTTCCCCTTTTCATTTTTTTGTTTTTTTTTTGGTAAAGTTTAAGTTTGTAACTTTTTAGTTATTATCATTTTCAGTAGTTTTAAATTAATTATTAATTAAGTTGTTATCGAATGGTTATTTCTTTCCTCTTAATTAGTTTTAAAATAGTTATGTTTGGTAAATACTAAAAATACTCCACAAGTTCACACGATCGTCTCATCCTCAGTTCAATAAAAATACATGCATTACACGTTGAAATCGAAATAATAAATCTAATTAACATAATCAGGGTCATCATCTGTGTTGTCATCTTTTGGGGCAGAATCATCGCCAACCTCGTCATTTATATCGCCATATTCGTCCTCCTCATCTTCTTCATATACATTTTCGACTTGCTGAATTTCGTCATCTGCGAGAGGTACTGAACTGTTATCAGGAACGGACATGACAACAGTTGCATTTTCATCCTGAAACACTGAAGTGGCATCGACGACGTATCTTGCCCTTGTAGTACACACTGCCCACCACCCTCATCTGCTTGCGTTATGTTGGGAAGGGTATTTTGTGTAATACACTTGATGTGCCTGGCTTGCAAGTATAAACGGTTCAGCCGCTCCAGTTTCCAATCGCCTCTGCGAATTGATGTCCACCAACCGATAATCGGGATGTGTCGTCATGCCCTCGTAGATATCGTACCAGTCACACTTGAACATTACAACTGTCTTCATTGAACCACTACCCCAGTATTCCAACTCAATAATTTCCTGTAGCATGCCATAGCAGATCAAATCATCAGGTCCCCCTACATTTCCCTTTAGATATACACCACTGTTCATCGTCTTCTTGTTCATTCCATGCTCCACGGTATGGAAACGGAAACCGTTAATCTTATACGCCTTGAATACTTTTACTCGTAATAGTGGGCTGTGTACTAAAGCGAACAGGCGTTGGTCAACCGGGTAACGGCCCGAACTGATATTCTCTTTGAACCAATCCACGAAATAAGTGTTGCGCCTTTCCTGCATCAAATGATCTGGGACACCTGAATACATCTCGTGTTCAAATAACCTGTCACATATAAACAACTTCAGGGGATGTACTTCGTAATATTTACATATGAATTATATGTATATGAGCTAATAACATGATCGATCATAATATAATAAATACCTTATCTACGGTTCGACCTCAGTGCAGTTTAAAAGGACATATAACTCAGCGGCTCTGTGCTCGGCAAGGGTCAAATTGCGTGGTCTTTCTCGCTTCCCCATGGGCTTTCCTTTATTTTGAAAGACGGACAAGTCATCACTCAAATTCAGAGTCCTCTCAACCTCATTCCAGTTCAGGCGGCTGTGACGAGTTTCAACTCCGGCTCCAAAGTAAACTGCACAAAAGTTAGTAATCTCCCTCGTAATATTGGCCTTCACAATCGACCCTTCTATTCTCGCTTTATTACCCGTCGATCTCTTCAAAACTAGCATGCACCTGATACGAAACATATCCAATTTATTAAATATATATACTTTACTAACTATAATTATAGAAATGAGTAATAATCCAAAAATTGTTACCTCTCAAATGGGTACATCCACCTATATTGAACCGGTCCGCCGACCTTCGCTTTCCACGGTAGATGAATCGCCAAATGCTCCATCGAATCAAAGAAGGCTGGGGGAAATATTTTTTCCAACTTGCACATCGTCTCCACTATTGATAGCTCGAGCGTGGCCATATCGGATTTTCGAATTTCAGGGGCGCTCAAAGCTCTGAAAAAGTTGCTAACCTCCACTAATGGACCCCAAACACTATCCAGTAATAAGTCGCGAAATGCAAGAGGCAACAATCTTTGCATGAACACGTGACAGTCATGACTCTTCATCCCAACTAGTTTAAGTTGGTCCATATGAACACATCGTGAAATGTTAGAAGCATACCCATTAGGGAACTTCAAACCCCGCAGCCATTCACACACCAACTTCTTTTGCTCTTTACTCAAGCAGTACTTGGCTTTCTTCTTCACAACTCTACCATTTCGGCTAAACCCCAAGAACAACTCTCGTCGGCTCGTTAACAACTCCAAATCCTTCCTCGCATTCAAGTTATCCTTAGTCTTCTCTGGATCATCCATCACCGTGTTTTTGATATTATCGAAGAAGTTCTTTTCGCAATGCATTACGTCTAAGTTGTGACGTATCATGTTAGTGCACCAATAAGGCAATTCCCAGAATATACTTCTCCGGTTCCAATTTTGCTCAATTCCATAACCTTGAATTACGATATTTTTCCGGCTGAATGGAATATCCGGCAAGCACTCTACCAGTTCCCGCATCTCTTCCCCATATCTTCTCACCAAGGGCAAAGACTCTTCTGTCTTGCCCCTTAGGAAATCAGTGGTGTTGTCTCTGAAAGGATGGTCGTGTGGCAAGAAACGCCGGTGACAGCCCCAAAGAAAGTTCTTCCTCCCGTGCTTCAACTGAAATGCTTTGGTCCCCTCCATGCAATATGGACATGCCAACCTGCCTTGGGTACTCCACTGCGAAAACATGCCATACCCTGGGTAATCAGTGACGGTCCACATAACAGTTGCACGCATTATGAAATTCTGCATCCTAAAGCTGTCGTATGTCACAACCCCGACCTCCCACAGTGATTTCAGCTCATCAATCAGTGGTCGAAGCAAAACATCAATGTTCTTCCCGGGGCTTCTGGGTCCAGATATCAACAAACTTAAGAAGATGTATTCTTGCCTCATGCAAAGATCGGGCGGAAGATTATACAGCGTGACAAAGACAGGCCAACAAGAGTATGGAACGGTATTATTCGTAAACGGGTTGAATCCATCGGTGCAAATGCCAAGTCTAACATTGCGAGGCTCATTGGCAAAATCTGTGTGCGTTGCATCAAAGGATTTCCAAGCTTCTCCATGTGCAGGATGGATCATTTGATCACTGTCTCTCCGACAGTTCAAATGCCACGTCATGTGTTCTGCATTCACGCGAGACATGTAGAGTCGTTGCAGACGTGGCGTCAACGGCAGATACCATAGCTTCTTACGACCAACCAACTTCGCTCTGTTATTTGAATTCAGCCTCTCTTCGAACCTGCCTTCATTGCATTCAGGACACACCGTATACTTACTGTCTACGTACTCGCCATAAAACAAGAAGCAATTGTTAACGCAAACATCAAATGTTTTGTAGCCCATCCATAATCGGTTCATATATCTCTGCATGCTATACATACTATCTGGCATCCTCTGCCGATCTTTTGGACTCAGCCATTGGCGAAACAGTTGTATGTTCTTTTCGCACGCCACATTAGGGATAGAGTGGAGAACCTTGTTATTGAGAAATTCAGCGACCCATCCCAATACTGTGTTTCCCTCGCCCGCTCGTATGGGCTCCTCGGCCTCACGCAACATCTGGAAGAATGCTTGTGCCTCCCTATTCGGTTGTTCGTTTCCAATCTCAAATTCATTGATATTATCGAATCGGCTAGCAAATGCATCTTCGACCATCTCTCTTTGTCGATCCCGTAAGTTATGCCCAGACGACGACTCATCCCTGTTTGTATCGAACCCCATATTTGTATCAAACCCCTCCTCGCACCTTCGAATTTCACCGTGCCCAGTCCATACGTAGTATTGAGGCAAAAATCCATACTTGTAAAGATGAAATCGAATACCATCTCTACCAGCAAATTTCATATTGTAACACTTAATGCAAGGGCACCTATCTTTGCCATTCCGTAATAATTGTGTTGCACTTAAATGCGTAGTCTAGAAAAATTCCCACACCGGCTTCAAAAACAGGATTCAAATACCCATCATCACCATGATTTAATCTATCGTACATCCAACTTCGGTCTTCGTTGTTATACATTTTATAACCTATTACAAACACAAAAAACTACCCTTAATTATTAAAATGAAAATATAAATATATCACTACAATATTTATCTATATATATATATGTACATATGCAACACTACTTAACACTTAATTACAGTTAAAATGCACTAACGAACTATTTGTAAACATACAAAGAATATACCAATGATGATCATATATATACCACATAAAATTAAACTATTGTATTTGAACAATTAAATTGCATGCTAAAACATAATAATTTAAGTAAATAAATAACCCAAATTTAAGCAAGTCAAATCAAGCCAACAAAACAGTAAATGTATTAAAATTACCTTCTAATTGCCGAGAATTGTGAGCCGTGGAGTGATCGATGGAGGTTTTTTGGAGAGTTTGTTTGAAAAAAAAATTGGAAGATGGAGGTTTTTGGGGTGAAAACGGGTGAAAATGGAAGAAAATGGGGGAAATGAGGGGAAGAAGATAAGAAATCTGTGATAATTTGTGATAGTTGTATAGCTTCAAAAAAATCACTCACCATAGATAACCAATGGTGTCTGATTTATTTCTTGCTAGGTGTAGGGTCCAAAAAATCACTCACCAAAGCATTAAAGTCTATAGGTCAAAAAAATCACTCACCATGTTCAGACATGGTGAGTGATTTTTTTGACCCCACAAAAGCACAATCCATGTGATATCAATGGTGTCAGATTATTTTGACCCCATTGAGGGCACAATCCTTGTGATAGCAAAGGGGTCAAAAAAATCTGTCACCACAATTTTATATATTTATAAATATACCCCATTTTTCACAAACTTCATCTCTTCATCTCTTCTCCCTCAATAATCTGAAAATCATCCCCTCTCCCTCAAAAAATCCGAAAATCCTCCCCACTCCCTCAAAAAAATCCAAAAATCATCTCCTCTCCCTCAAAAAATTCGAAAATTATCTCCTCTCCCTCAAAAAATATGAAAATCTCACTCTAAAATCCGAAAAATCCTCTCTTTTATCACTTTCTTTTTTGGGTGTTATATTAGTTATGTATTGTTTGGGTTCTTATATATTGTTTTGTGTGTTTATATATATATAGATAATATATTGATTTTTGTGTTTATATATATATATATATATATATATAGATATATTTTACACACTACATAACATATATATATATATATATATATATATATATATATATATAAGTATATTTTTAAACATATATATATATATATACTACATATATCATGTTTTTATATATATATATTTGTGTGTGTTAGTATATTATGAATTATATATGTATATATAATAAAATGGAGGGAAAAAGCCAACAAAATTGAAAATTTTGAAAATTTGGCAAAAAAGTGGCGGTTAATCCGCCACCAATTTTTTTTTTAAAATTTTCGGATTGTGGTGACTGAATAATCAGTCACCACGGTTTGTAAAAAAAAAAAAAATTAAAAACCCATGGTGTGTGATTATTCACTCACCATGGTTCCACGGTTTTTAAAAAAAAAATATTTAAAAAACCATGGTGAGTGATTATTCACTCACCATGGTTTTTAAAAATAAAAAAAAAAATAAAAAACCGTGGTGAGTGATTATTCACTCAGGTACAATACGATTTAAAAAAAAAAAAATACGAATAGCGTGGTGTCCGATTCTTTGGACACCACGCTTTAAAAAAAAAACCGTGGTGAGTGATTATTCACTCACCACGGTACAGTACGATTTAAAAAAAAAAATACGAAATAGCGTGGTGTCCGATTCTTCGGACACCACGCTTTAAAAAAAAAAAAAAAAGGCGTGGCATCCAATGAATCGGACACCACCCTTTTTTTTTTCTTTTTGCTTTTCTTTTAATCTAATTGCATGGCTACCAATTTATCTGACACCACGTCATGGCTGCACATTATTTTGACACTACGTGGTGAGTGATTCTTTTGACACTATTGTTGGTGACTAATTAATTTGTAACCATTGCTGACATAACTTTATGCCTACGAGGCCAATAGTTACAAAAGCTGGTTACAAATTTTTTTGTAGCCATTGATCAATGCTCACTGAAAATATAGCAATGGTGAGTAATTCTTTTGACACCATTGCTACATTTTCTTGTAGTGTGACCCGAAGTGGTAAGTTGGTTGGCTTATTCCATTTGAATAATATAGATTCTTTTAGGCTTAGAACTCATTATCTTTTTATATTATGAAGAAGTCGATTCCTTATTGTGAACTGTGGGAGTTTGGTTTGAATTAGACATTTTCTCCTTGAATAGCCGATATCGGAACTTGTTTTGTTAAATCTAGCTAATTACAAGAAAGTATACGCAGAGATTATATAATGTATTTGAAAGATAACCATGCATGCATAAGGGAAACAAAGTGAACAGTGTATGTAACTTAAGTTTGTTTGTATTTGCCAAGTCTGCTTGAGTGATTAGAAATGCGTAAACTATAAGCATTTTATATATATATATATATATATATATATATATATATATATATATATATATATATATATATATATATATATATATATATATATATATATATATATATATATATATATGCCAAACTTCAGCACTATTCCGGACTTGAAAATCTGAATTTGGAATCCGGATTATTGTGGTATGACATTGGTTCCACCCCATGTGGTGGAGTGACTTGGATGCCACTATTGTAGTAGCAAGAATTGATGGCTCTGCAGCACTTGGGTAGTGGCATGTGAAGTTGCCACCTTTTGCAGACCACTATCAAAAGATTCCTTTAAACTTTTTTTTTTTTTTTGGAATTTTGAATTTTGAAATTTGAAATTTATACTAAATCATTACTTTGGCTGAATTTGTGAAAATATTCCGTAACAGTCGTCTTCATTGTCATCTGCTAGGTTGATTGAGGAATTTGAGTCTTCATCTTCACTTGCACTTTGTAGTATTTGTTTAACTTCATCAATTGACTTTGCAGCTGCTAATTTGGATTGTAAACTTTGTTTCATCACAAGAAATTCTTCCTGTTTTTCAATTTGTTGTGGAGATACTTGATCCTTATTTTTGTCATATCTCGAGTTCTCTTTGAACCAGGCTATCACTGCTTGTTTCTGAAAGTTTGTTGTGTCCATTTTGTTCCACCATTTCACAAAAGCGACTTTGACTAATTGTTGTAAACCAGATGTTGTAGTATGGATGCGTTGTTCAATTTTGAGAATCCATGTCAAGTTGAATTCTAAATAAAATCGGAGTAAATTGGTACACTTGTAATTGGAAATTGGTTTCTTGTAGTTGGTCTCAAAATAGGTAAATGAATCGCTGGTTTCAGGGGGTAATATTTGTTTCATAGGGCCAAAATTTTCCCACCAATGTAGGAACCAATTTGGGAAGTTGTATAATTCTGATAAATTTTTGCCTAATAAAAAGTAGTAGGACATTGCATAGACATCATTTTGTTTGAATAAAAAGTTTGACCAGGCTTGGATGTAATCAAAATATGTGAAAGTTGCATCAGGATATTTGTAAGTCTTTTGGGTGTAAGGGTTTCCCCATTCTTCTGGGCCAATGACTTTGTTTATGAATACTTTCCTATAACCTATGGCCGAGGAAGATAAAGGGTGGTTTTTTGGTAATTTATTTTCGATATGAACTGACTTTGTGGCAACGAGGATCGCTTCATAGAAATATTGAGTTTTTTCGGTATCCTCATATATCCTGAAAAATTTACTGTCCAGTAACAACTCTGAGAAAGCATTTGCTTGTTCGATTTCTGTTTTTGGGAGATTTTTTGGTATCCATTCTTGTTCAAGGATGCAATCGACATACATCCAATTTGTCTGGATATAGGGACAGTCAGATGGGTTTAATTGGGTCTGGGTTGGACTTTGTAAGACTGTTTGTTTGTACGTTGGTATTGGGCCTTTTGTTTGTTTAGAAAATGGTGTCAAAGAAATTTTTGTTTGGCTAAGGGGAGCTAATCTGTTTGTGATTTCAAGAGCCGTTTGTGGTTTTGTAGAGGTTGTCATATTTTGTTTTGAGGGTACTGTTTGTAATGGTCTTGCTGTGATTGGTTTTGTGTGGGTGGTTTCTGAAAGAAATTGTTGAAGATTTGTCAATTGTTTCGTACCAGAACTTCCTCCGGGTGAGGCGAACTTTGAGAAAGATATCACTTCCTTTCTTTCCGACATCCCTGCAAGAATTCTCTAGTAAGAAAATTTGGAATACAATTGTGAGTCCCATAATAAACTCAATATCAAAATCAAAAATTGAAAGTATAGCTTGCCATCTAGCAAAAATTTGTTTTGAAGCTAGGTTTTGGACATCCTTAGTTAAAACCTCTTTTGCTACTTTGCAATCCACTTTGAGTAAGAATTTTTGATTTAACAAATCATCTTGAAATTTTGAAATGCAAAGAACCATGGAAAGGATCTCCTTCTTTATTGTGGAATAGTTTTGTTGTGCTCCTGTTTTCCACACACCAGAATGGTAACGAATAATATTTTCTTGATTATTAATAACTTGTTTGAGAATTCCACCATATCCAATTTCCGAAGCATCAGTTTGCACTACTTTTGGCATGTCAGGATGGCATATGGTTAAACATGGTAATGTTCTGACTTTTGATTTAATTTCTATAACATTTTTGTATGTATCTCACTCCATAAAGGTGGATTTTTTTTAACCTTTCAAAAGGGGGTTTACATATTTGGCGTAAGTTTGGATAGAAGTCTCCAATATAGTTTAAGGCTCCTAAAAATCTTTGTAACTGGTTTTTATCTTTAATTTCATTTGGGAATTTATCTCCAATCTGAAGAGACCTTTGTATAGGTATAATAGTTCCTTCATTTATTTGATGGCCCAAAAATCGAACATTTGTTTGAAATAATTTAATCTTTTTGGCAGAGACTACTAGTCCATTTTCTTTTATTATTTTCAAAAATATATTTAGATGTTTCCAATGTTGGTCAATAGTTTGGCTAAAAATTAAAACATCATCAATATATACTATTGAAAAAGTTGTATATGGGGTAAATATATCATTCATTATTTTTTGGAACTCGGATGGAGCGTTTTTTAATCAAAATGGCATTACGTTCCATTCATATTGTCCAAATGGTACCGTAAAAGCAGTTTTATATTTGTTCTTTTCTGTTATTTGTATTTGCCAAAAGCCTGATTTCATATCAAATTTAGAAAATATCTTTGCATCGTAGAGTCTTTTTAGTAAATCACTTTTATTAGGGATTGGATACCTAATCCATTGTAAGACTTTGTTTAATGGTTTATAATTTATCACTAAACGAGGGGTACCGCGTTCTAATTCAGCATTCTTTTGAACATAAAACGCTGAACAAGACCAAGGAGACTTACTTGGTCTAATGATTCTTTTTTCTAATAACTCCTCTATTTCATTTTTGCAGTGTTCTAACATTTCTTGATTCATTTGTATCGGTCTTGCTTTTGTGGGTATATTTTTCTCCTTGAAATCTTTTTCATAGGGTAACGTGACAATATGTTTCTTCCTATCCCAGAAAGCATTTGGTAATTCATAACATATTTGTTTTTCTAGTATATTCTGAAAATCTGTAATTTTCTTTTGAAAAGTTTTATTTTCAACTTGTTCTTGGATTCTTTTGTAGCTGATTTCTTCTTTTAAATAAAGAATTTGCATTTGTTTATTTTCCAATTTTTTGAAAATTCCGGCATGTTGTAATGTATTAACATCTGTTTGAGAGACAGAAAATTGAAAATGGAAAATAACTTTTTTACCTAAAACAGTAGTTTCAATGCCTCGATTATCAACACTTATGGGGTAAAGCATTTGAAGAAAAGGATTTTCCAATATAACTTCTGTATTAAGATTTTTAATAAGAACAAAAGCAGCTCTAAAACATATTCCATTATTTCAAATATGTGCATTAGATAATTTATATTCAATTTTTAATCTAGTAGCATCAGCGGTAGATAGTCTTTTTTTAGTTTTTTCAAAAAACTTTGTCAGAATTAATCCTTCTCTTATACAATTCATATCTGCACCTGAATCCATTAGAGCAATAGTTTGTAATTTAAAATCACCGATTTTTATAGTAACTTGGACTAACCATTTCTGATAATTTATTTTGGTTAGTATATTCACAAAAGAATCTTCTTCTTTTTCTTCTTCTTGAATTTCATGTTCCTCTTCTTGCAGATGTTCTTTTATTTTTATAATCATGAGATCGTGTTTTATTTGGTCATTTTCTATCTTGATTTGTTTGACTTCTCTCTTTAGTT
This sequence comes from Misopates orontium, assembly GCA_946800315.1. Lineage (NCBI taxonomy): Eukaryota > Viridiplantae > Streptophyta > Magnoliopsida > Lamiales > Plantaginaceae > Misopates > Misopates orontium. The sequence continues at coordinate 11,544,549 of OX326951.1, forward strand.
CTTGGATTTCGCTTTGTAAATCTTGAATTGTTATTTTGTTAGTCTTTGGAGAGTTGAAGGATTTTATAATGTCTTTGAATTCTGTTTTATAAATGTGAGGTTTTTGAGATGTTTCTTCTTTGCTTGTTATCATATTTTTTAATTTGTTTAAATACAAATTTTTTGTGTCGGGATCTTTAACTTTATCTATCATTACAAATATAAATTCAAATTGATTCTCTCTAGTTAGGACATTAATTTTGTTTTCGCAATTACAGATTGTCGTCCCTGGTTCACAGAAGCAACCTTGGGATTCATCTTCTGTTTCATCAGAAGATGCTTCGTAATCTGTTTGTATTTGATTTAAATCATTTTCTTTGTCGGATTGGTTGGGTTCTTGATTATTATTTTCTTCCTCATCATGCAAATCTATTTGACCAATAAGGTTTATTAATTCAATTTTTAAACTATCTTCGATTTCTAAAGCCAAGATCTTTTTCCGGACTCTGCACGTGTTGGCTTAATATCCAGGGTTTTTGCATCTAAGGCAAATTATTTTTTCTATTGGAGTTTTTGTATATGGTTTATTTCGGGATGTTTTATTTGTAGCTTCATGCTTATTTTTATAGTTTGGCTTATAATTAGGTTTGTTGTTCGTTTTGGTAAAGCGCCTCTGTGGTTTTTGATGAATTGGTGGTTTAAATTTTTCAAATCCAAATTGTTCGCACCAACTTCCTAGTTCTTTTCTATTAATTATATTTTGTTTTTTCAGTTGAGACTTTAGATTTAAATCATTGCGCAATTGTAAAGCAGTAATGTTAATTTGGTTTATTATTTCACCATAAGATAGATCAGAAATTTCTCCATACGTTGCTTTTATTTTGTCTCGAACTTTTTCACCAATAACTTTGGTAAGCCTGAAACAAATTTTTCTTTCCAATAGTAGTTATTCGGATCATCTCTTCCGAAAACTTTGGTAAGGAAAACATCCTTATACCATCGAAAATCTTGTAATCTTCTACATTTTAGATTTTGTAAGATTTCAGTGTTTCTTTCTTGATATATTTGTGGGTTTCCCACAAAACTAACAACTATATTATAAATAAGATTAGAAATGGCATTTGGTATGGTATTATTTTGGTCGTCAATGATAGGATTTCCACTTTCATCTTATTTCATACTATGTAAAATTTTCTCTTTGATTTCATTAGAAAGTGCATTATCCCACCAACCTTTTAGTTGGCCATTAAAACCAAGAATTAAGTTTTGAGCAGTTTCTATCTCATTTAGTTTGGAAGATTATTTATAGATGTTGGCAACTATGGCCATTTGTTTACATAAACCTATTATTTGATATTCGGCCAAGCCATTTGTTTCCATTATATATATATATATATATATATATATATATATATATATATATATATATATATATATATATATATATATATATATATTTTATTTTCGTTTAAACAACCGGTATCCGAACCCACTGGGCCGACTAATCCGGTTTCGGAGCGGGTCCCGGGGTTAAGGTTTTAAACTCCTCCTAACGATATATATATATATATATATATATATATATATATATATATATATATATATATATATATATATATATTAAGATTAAATTAGCTTAGCTGAAGATTTGCATTTGCGTAGCTTTCGTGTTGATATTCTTTTTGATCTAATAGGTCGTTTTCGGCTAGTCATCGGGATACAATTCCCTTTGTTGGAGATTAAGGTGAGTGCTCCAGCTAAAGCTCTATTATTTTTAAAAACTGAACGACTGCATGTTATGTGTAGTTAGTAGTATTATGCAATTATTTTGCTTAGAAGCGCAATGTTAACTCTTATTGAATTACTTATCGAAAGAAATGTTTTCAAAAGGTTTTCAAAAGGCTATAACTGTTTATTTCCAATTATAAAGCTTGAAAGAGTAACAGGAATGACCGACCGTAGCCACAGGCCGTTGGATCCATTTGGTTTGGGTAGCACGGAGTGGCGCTGGGCAGCAGAGGGTTGTCGGTTAAGCTTTGTGTTCCCATTGCCCCTTCCCTTTAGACACTGCGGGAGGTTCGTTAGTGTCTTTTGAGATCACCGATGCATGTACCATGGCATGCTTACCAATTCCAGGGTAGCTCCTTGGACGGGGCGATAAGGAGTACCGTAAAGGAGAGATGACAAGAAAACTGAATTTGATATTTGTATTATTAAATGAACGACTTTTAAACTCTACTTGCGTGTTACGTGAATTGTCCTAATGTGCCTCTGCATGTAAAATGGTTTTATATTAAAAGAAAGTAATTATGACCACTTGCACACACATCGAGCGCTCACTGAGGTTTTTATCTCATAAAATGTTTTATTTTCCTTTCTTTCAGGTTTACGTGACTATCAGGATAAGACCTGACCTCGGAGATTTTGGGTGTGGGAGAGTCTAGATTTGATGCTATGTCTTAGCTTTTGGATATTGGTATTGGTTACTGTAAGTTGTATCGTGACGTTTTTCTAGCAATGCGTATTTAAATCCCTTATTCAAGTTATACTTGCTTTCTAGTGTTGTTATCTTTATATTTAAAAATTTGGGCTATTACAACTTTCATGCCTAAATTAGTGAACTTGGGGTTTAACAAGGAAAAAGTAAACCGAAAAAACATGTGACTTAAATCCTTTGTTAATTCGTCAAATATAACGAGTTGAGATTCGAGGAGCAAGAAACTTAGTAAATTAATGTTGTTTCGACCTGCTGCCCCCAAAGATTTGTAGAGAGCCTGTGAACATAGAAACAAGTTGAGAAATTTTAGCAATCCAAGAAGATGAATTTCAAAGCCAAATTGGATCATACAAACGAAACTCAAGACACATAATTGGTAATAGCTAGTAGTGAGAAACTGAACCGTGAATCCGTCGAGACCTGACCTAAACACGCGTGTTTGATCAATCTCAAGGAGTGTTTGCCTTCACAAGACTGCAACACGTGGCAATGATAGTACAAAATACATGATCATTGTTAAGAATTAATTGTGGTCAACAATGTTAAATGAAGTTTGTTGGGGTAAAAAATGGAGGTGTTGAATTTTGACTAGTCAAAATTGCTAATAGCCCCTAGCCTACATATAGAGGCTTCTATATGTGCAAAATAGGTGTTTTCCCCAAATGTCATACTATAAATAGGTACTCTATTGTAGTGTTTTATAACTCCAAAACAAAGCAAAGCTTGTTCTCTCTAGTTCTTTATAGTGTGCATACACGAGTGTAAAGTGTCATTAGGGAGTGTTGTTAGCGAGGGTGTCGTGAAAGTGAGGAAAAATTATATAGTTGTAATAATTTTCTATATAGTGAATTTCCGCTCTTGTCCCATGGTATTTCTCCGATTTTGGAGTTTCCACGTAAATCCTTATGTTGTTACTTTTATCGTTTTTATCCTTTTGTTTTCTAGTTTTCGACAAACGGCAAATCCTGGGGGCGGGTATTTGTCGGGTTCAAATACCTAACAGTGGTATTAGAGCCCAGGTCCTGTTGAGGTGGAGTTATTGCTGAGGTGGAGCTCTGGTGTGGTAGTAGTTGTGAATACGTATTGACTAAGGCGGTTCTGTGCAAAGGAATCTGGTTATAAGTGGGACCGATGTGACCCCGCTAGTGACCTGGGAACCTTGAAGCTTTTTCTGGGAAACATTGAGCATCTCTCTTCCCGGGGGGCTTACTTAGTGAGTACTATTCAAGTGTACTGTAAATTCGCCAAAACTCACAAGTGCGATGTCAGGGAGCAGGGGAACGATCAAATTTGAGGTGGAGAAGTTTGACGAAAAAATTAACTTTGGCTTGTGGCAAGTGCAAGTCAAGGATGTGTTGATTCAGTCAGGCTTACACAAGGCTTTGAAGGATAGAGATACCCTTGTGCAATAGGCAAAGCTGCAATGAACGATGATGATTGGGAGGATCTCGATTTGAGAGCTGCAAGTGCAATTCGTCCGTGCCTAGCCAAAAATGTTCTGGCCAACTTCCATGGAATATCTTCGGCAATGGAACTTTGGGAAAAACTAGAGGAGTTATACCAGATTTAGGGCATCTCGAATAGAGCGTACCCGAAGGAGAAGTTTCACACACTGCAGATGAACGAGGGTTCGAGTATCTTAAATCATCTGAGTGTTCTTAACGGAATTGTTGATGAGCTTGAATCCATTGGAGCTCAGATTGATGAGGAGGATCAAAAGCATTGAGACTCATCTGGTCTCTTACACGTTCGTATGAGCACATAAAACCGATCTTGATTCATGGGAAGGAGAAAAGGATTCACTAACAAGCTTCTTTCTAAAGAGAGGAGGCTCAGTGGGAGTGACTTTTCACATGAAAAAAATGCGATGGTGGCTTATGGCGATTGGAAGAGGAACTCAGGGAAGAAATTCTGTTGGGGGTGCGGACAACCTGGCCACCGGAAAACGAAATTGTCCGAACAGGGGAGCTGGTTCAGTAAGAGGCTTTGGGTCAGTACAAGGAGATACTGGCGGTGACCCTAACATTACTTACTGTGAAGATGTCATCTTGTACGCGGCATGTACATCCTGATGGCATGAGACCCTAAAGTTGTCATGATACAAGATGTTAATGTTAGTGGGTCTCGATTTGCACACGGGCATTGTTCTGGAATTGATGCAAGGTGTGTGGTGGAAATTTGTGTCGATGGCTGATGACTTCCAGGAGGACCAGAAGTGGGAGTTGCACCACAATTATCAGCAGGGATATTTTTTGACATGGTGTGAAATGCTTGGAACGGGCTTATTCTGAGTGGTTGTGCTTTTTATGGTGAAGCATGGTAATTCTGAAGAATTATGGCTGCGTTGCAGTGATAGCGGAAGCTATGATAATCATCGTCGAGATGGAGTCGTTGTGGGGTAGCGAAAGTCCAAGACGAAGATGGTGTGAAGATGTGATTAATTTTTAATCAAATCTTCAAAGTGGAGGTTGTTAAGAATTAATTGTGGTCAACAATGTTAAATGAAGTTTGTTGGGGTCAAAAATGGAGGTGTTGAATTTTGACTAGTCAAAATTGCTAATATCCCCTAGCCTATAGTTGCATATAGAGGCTTCTATATGTGCAAAATAGGTGTTTCCCCCAAATGTCATAATATAAATAGGTACTCTATTGTAGTGTTTTATCACACCAAAACAAAGAAAAGCTTGTTCTTTCGAGTTCTTTATGGTGTGCATACACGAGTGTAAAGTGTCGTTAGAGAGTGTTGTTAGCGAGGGCTTTGTGAGGGTGTCGTGAGAGTGAGTGAAAATTATATAGTTGTAATAATTTTCTATATAGTGAATTTGCGCTTTTATCCCGTGGTTTTTCTCCGGTTTTGGAGTTTTCACGTAAATTCTTGTGTTGTTACTATTGTCAGTAGTTATTCATTTTGCTTCATAATTCTATAATGGGCAAATCCTAAGAGCACGTACTTGTGAGATCAAATACCTAACAATCATAACATGTAAGCCACATTAATATCACAAAGCACAAAAACTAAATTAATATTAAGAAAAATGCTTATGTAGTTGACCAATCCAATCTCCCAGAGATTAGAAAACCCCACTGATCATCGATCATATTTGTTTTAAGAGTTCCCTCATATGCAATCCAAATGAGTTTAGGTAAATACCTCCATAACTCATAAAGGGTCCATCCGTGCATGTAATTTTAGATTATAAAGCTAAGAAAAAGATGCCCAAAACGTGTGTTCGTGGAATAAATTAAGCAGTCTTGATGCTAAATCTACGCATAGAAACACCTCTTTTGAACTCCACAAGTGATTTGAGAATACTAATAATCTATTACTATATTAAAGAAACTCAATTTTGTGTCTAGGGTGGCAGTTTTTTTGAACTTTTTACTCAAAATGCCCTTACAGATTTTGCCTAATTTAATTTCAAAGAACAAATGAGGGTTAAATTCGTAAAAAAAACATGTAATTTGGGTAGTTGTGCGTCCAATTTTTTGATTTCCTTATTTACCCTTTTCATATGTAAATTCCACATATAAATTTAAGGATAAATTTGAAAACAAAATTATAACTCAATAGCGTATACAACATATCCAAATATTTTGAATCCTCCAAATTCAAATTTTGAACTCCCCACTCCTCCACTATACCCCATGACTTATACGATTATTTTCCTTGAATAAATTCACATTAAATTTTCCCACTCTCTTTTAGATTCTTTTTTCTTTTTGTGTTATCTCAAGTATTTTGCTTTTCATTTTCAATTAAGGAGCCTGGTACATAATTGTCTAGATCTATAAAAGGGTGAGTACATGCATTAGTTACTTTTTTTAATTGATTTCTCTGCATTGTTTGCATTAAAGGTGACTACATGTGAGTATAGTTTTAAATGATTTTTACGGAATTGAGTAAGTGCGTAGAGTTTGTTGATTCTTTTGTCTTCTTTCTTTTCAGTCTGGTGAACGATTGATTCTACGTGGCTATTTCGACGAGGATTCTCAAAAAATTATTTTCTAATTGGGGTGAGTGATCACAATTACTTCTTTCTGTCTAATTTCTTCTAATTTAACTTCTAACATTTTTATTCCGTCTTTCCATTTTTTAAATTGTTCTTAACTTATTGATGCTATTTCAATTGTTTTTGCTGCAAAAAAAAACAAAAACTACAAGACTATAATTTTTTCCATGCATTTGTCTCTTTATCGTTTCTTTATTGTGCTTTTACTTTGTCATATGTTTGAGTTGAATTAATATGTAACTTATTACCTATACTTTATAAGGGTTGACCAAAGAGTTGCAGGAGCAATGAATATACTTAAGTCCTATGCATGGATTATTTTTTTTCAAATTCTAACTTTTAGCAACTACAGTCATAATTTTTAGAAGCCGGATATTTTATTGCAAATAGTTCTGCCTTAAAAATTGGGATATCAATTTTTTATTTCTTAAATTACCCTTATTAGCTTTTATTTGCTCTACACATTATATGGCTTCAAATGTCATTTAATACTTATAAGTGTAACTAACTTCCACTTTTTTCTCAATAATTTTGTGGATTCTAACGGTTTAGGACTCAGGTTGATATCCTAGCGTAATGCGGATAAATACAATATTAGTTATATTAAATTTTTCTTATTAAATTTCATTTGCAATTGATATATATTTTTTTTCTTTTTCTGTAGATTCTTATCCCAACAAAAGGTGGAATAGCAATTTCCATTTGATGCACAGGAAAAAGGAAGCATATCAATTTGATCCCTTTCTTCTCAACGTCTTGCCATGGATCATAAGAATATTCAGTTTTACTTTGTTTCATCTTATTTTTCATTATTTGTTTTGGAGAAACCATAGAAGAAATTGAATTTTATGCTTGCATTTACTGTCTTCATTTCTAGCTTACCTATAGTGTAGTCAAATTTATCTAATGAGTTCTTATGAGTCACTTTATTCTTTTTTTTCTTAACGTATATTTTGTTAGAAAAACAAGAATAATTGTCAACAATTCTTATTATATGTATGGCCAAATTAGCTAGGTATGATTTGGACATGGAAGAAGTGAAAAGTTGGGATATGTACTTTTACTTCTATCGTTATGTGATATTCTCATTGGAGCTTGATATTCTTGCTCAGTGAAAACACTCATAATTCATCATATTCTTATTACTTGATAGATGAATAACTCTAGACAGCGTCATTTCTTCGCCCTCCAAGCAAAAAGCATCCTATATTATTATTATTTTTCTTTATTGTTTTCAATTTTTTATTTCTCTAATTTTTGATTTTAACGAATGCTTTCAATTAAGATTGGCAATGAACAATTAGTTACCGGAAATGAATATTCTTATTGCATTTATTAGTTTTGTAATTTATGCAAATTGTTAATTGTATAAGAGAAGTTAGATATTACATAGTAATACAAATAAGAATTAAATGCTCTAATAAAAAGGACTAAGGGTTCTGAAAAGGAGGAGATTGCATAGCAATGTTATTCCAAAATTTGTAAGACTAAAGTTTTTGAGTCCAATGCTCTAATAAAAAGGACTAAGAGTTATGAAAATAAAAAGAAAAGATTGCATAACAATGTTATTACAAAGTTTGGTTAAGCATACTCACTCCGATAATTCAGGCATGCATTTTGAAGTTTCTTATACAAATTTAATTTTTTTAATAGCATAAATTACATAAAAATAAAACGTTACATGAATTACATGTTCTTCACACTAAACCACGAATTGCACGCGGTCCTACGTGCGCCTTGGTTGCTAGTAATAATATGAAAAAGGAAAGGGAATGTTTTTTTTTCGAGATTCAGAGGACAAATAGACAAGGGATTTATTTATGTATGTGTGATCCGAATGCTAACGGAAGACATGCAAAAACAAAATAAAGAAATAAATAATTAAGAGAGAACTGACAGGTAAAGAGAGTTGAGAAAAATGAGAATTTGACGAGTTTGTGGGATTGTGATGCTAGGCGTAGGAAACTGTTAAGGGCAGTCATTTTAGTTGAATTTCTTATCCTTTTTTATTAATTGTTCATGAGGAAAGTTAGGCAATCATGGTATTCATATGTCATAAACTTACGCTCGTACATAAAACTAACTAATTTAACACATTCTTTTTGTATCCAAGCTCTAATTTTATAATGTAAATTATACTATAATATTAGAGATTATCTTAACTAAACACACCTTAATAACTACACTATATGCTTCAACATGCGTCTGAATTTCTCATATCTCATAATTCATATGTTTTTAATGACTCGCATAAATAGTATAGATCTTTATATACTCGAGAACTTTTTAGACCTCCTTTGTAAGTCCGCAAGAATTATATATTTTACGTATGGACATTTTTAGAGTTCAAGATTCCAATCAAATACAGGTTTTTTCTTAACAATATTAGCATATGTTCAAATTATCATATCATTCTATAAATTTATAGGGCTAATTGCAACAAACCCCCCAATCTATGAAGTTTGTAGCACTTTGCGCCCTAACCTATAAAAATGTACGTGCAAAATGCCCTCAATCTATTGATTTTTGTGTGATTTGCCCCAATATGTCAAATCTGACGGACAAAAATTTAGACTCGTGTCCAAAATGAACGGTTGATCAACGACTGAGGAGGCAAATCGCACAAAAATCAATAGGTTATGAGACATTTCGCACATTCTCATAGGTTAGGGTCAAAGTGCAACAAACTCCATAAATTTGGGGGTTTGCTGCAGTTAACCCAATTTTATATTTAAAACATCAGAAATCGGAATGGAGAGTTGTACATGGGATATTCTCTTAAGGTGAACTATTAATTCTAATTAAGTAACATACATTAGTATTTGGATTTTTAATCAAATTAATCACTATGTTTTATGTTTGTGCGCAAAATATTATTTAAATGACATAAAAGTATAAGTACGATAACTATAAGACTAATGATATATGATGTGGGGTATTTTCGTCTGGATACGTATCCGCTCTCCAACACTCCACGTCAGAATGCTTCAGTTCCTGCTGGATGCTTAAGCAGCTTTTGAGTTCAGAACCTGCACTCAACACCACACGTAAACTAAGCCGGTGCCTCCTCCGGCGAAGGCACTCCGACGCTCAAGTCAGATAGGTCAGAATTTGAGATATTGTCGTCAGGGACAATAGCTCGAAATTATAGCTCGAATTTTGCCCAAATAGGTCGAATTTAGGCTCTATAGGTCGAAATATCACACCTCGAAATGGTATTGAGAACCGTGATGAGGAAACCCGAATAGATCGAATTACCCTCAAATAGCTCGAAATACACTCTATATAGATCCAACAAGAGCTATTGCAATATAACTCGAATTATTGCTCTATAGCTCGAATTCGATGTATATAGCTCGAAATTAAATGCTAGAAAAAAAAACGTACCTTAGAATGAGGCATGGGACCCCCTTATATAGTAATAAGAGTCCTTATTCGTCTAAAAGTGCAATCCAAGTAGAACTATGACTCAAAATAGGTTGAATTAGAGCTATTTTGAAATAGCTCGAATTGATCCTTCAAATAGGTCGAATTGGGCCTCAAATAGGTCGAATTTGGGCCATATAGCTCGAACTGGACTCCTGGGCCTCAAATAGATCGGACTTCAGCCCATATAGCTCGAATTGGGCTTTTGGGCCTTCAAATAGATCTTATTTGAGCCCATATAGCTCGGATTGGGCTTGTATAGCTCGAATCGGGCCTTTTCGGGCCCAAATTGATCTCGCTTGGGCTCAATTTGGGCCTACTTGGGCCTATTTCCGAGTTTTGCCTTGAATTGTAATTTTGCATTAAAAAATAATGGTACTGACGTGGCATAATATGTCCCGAAATACGTTTGTGTATTGTATCGGATATTATGACGTGGCGGTACCGAAATATGGTACATCATGGAGTCCCCCAGTTCGTAAGAGTAATGTGTAAAAACATTGGTCATACGAACTAAAAAGAAGTCACATAACCGAGAATCGTGCAACGAGATCGGCGTCGGCGTAAAAAACCAAGAATTTGACCAAAAATATCAAAATTCAAAAATAGGTCGAATTTACTATTTTTGGTAACTCGAATTTGTATAGGTCGAATTTATCTTTGAAAAAGACAACTCGAATTTCAGAAAAAAAATTTCCGTAAAATAGCTCGAATTTTACGTAAAATAGCTCGAATTTCATATTGGTCGAAATTGCCCTCCAAAAAGATGCCTCGAATTTGCCGGAAAAATTTCATGAAAATAGGTCGAATTTAGGGGCATTTTGGTAATTCCCGCATCATTTCGTCTATAAATACCCCACTCCCAGCTTCATTTCCTCATTTCGCGCCTAAGCATTCCTCCAAAGCTCTCGAGAAATAGCTCGAATTTATAGCTCGAAATTACTAAATATAGTAAGTCTGCTGTGATAGCTCGAAATTACTCCCAATTTAGTAAGTCTTGTAAAATAGCTCCAAAAAAACTCCACGCAGCTCGAAAAACCCCCATATAGATCGAAAATTGACTGAATAGCTCGAAAAATCTCCTGCTTATTATATCCTTCGGTGAGTTTTTGATAGCTCAAAAATATAGCTCAAATTTCCTGAGGAAATTCGAGCTATAACACTTAGAAAATTTTTCAATTTCTGAAAAATTGTGAAAAATGCTAAAATTTAAATTTTCTTTGCAGATTTGTTCACGACGGCGCGACTTCGACGTAACCGGTCTCCACGTCGTCCATCACCACCACGATCTCACCAACGGGCCTACTATAACGCACGTAATCCATCACGAGATTCTTCATATCGGAATCCGCGTGAATCAAACACAAGGCGTCCATCATCTCCAATTCGTCCTCGGCAACCAGGATCTGCTCGAGTCCGATTACCTGGCGCTACAAAGCTTTTTGCACCTGCGCAAAGGTCCTACGAGCAAATCCACCCGAACGAAGAAGTTTCTGTAGATCTAGACCCTCGTGCCGGTAATCTTTCAACCTAAACTTCTTTATGACGCGAGTTATTGATCTTGAGTCTTCCGGTAGTAGTAGGGAAAGTAGTTGTGAGTCGTCTAAGTCGTCTAAGACTAAGGAAAATGCGTCGACTAGCGGCAGTAGTGACGACTCCAGTGATGAAACCTCATCTAGCAATGAGAGAAATAGCAATGATAGGGCATCCGATATGGAGGTAGATGTAGACATCCTAGGAGATGACGAGGATGAACCGAACCCACTCCCCATTGTGCCTTATTTACCTCCTGCTGATAATGTGCCCATTCCTGCCGCAAACTCTCCTGAACAACTTGCTCCGCCCAACTTGATTAATTTTGATCAGTTTCCTTCTTCTCTTCCTTATGATATAGATTACTATCGTGATACTTACGACATCCCTGATACCTATGAAATTATCATTCCTGGGCCAGATGATAGGATAAACAACCCGCCCGAAGGATGTCTCACTATATTTAGTAGCTATCTTCATTGTGGGTTACGTTTTCCCATTTTCCCTATTGTCTCAGAAATCATGTCCTCGCTCAATTCCTCTCCTTCACATTTTGCCCCCAACGCATACACACAGATGTATGCTTATGCGATGCTGACCCGCGTGTTTGACCTCCCGTGCTCTGTAGCCGGTTTTTGGCAATTATTTATAGTGAAATTCCGTAACAGATGTGTAGATGCCGGGTTTTACTATCTGAGCTCGCGAAAGAAGCAATGCTTCCTATCTGATCTACAGACGAGCTTCGGGGCTCACTGGAAGAAACAGTGGTTTTTCATCAAGGAATCCAAGCCTCAGGAATTCCGATTCAAGCAGCTTTGGACGGACGCCCGTCCATCGCCGAGACGCCCCGATCCCCCTGTCTATACCCTGGCAGTGATTAAAAACTTGAAAGAACATCAATTTGATGCTTTTGAGTTGACCACCACCCCAGTGTTGCGGGCCGGCGGGTATACTTATCATGCGGGCGTTGAGCCTTCTGTCTTTGGTATAACATTATGCATGTTTTTGTACTACTTATTTGTTGATTGTACGTCTTCCTTTGTCGTCTTCTAACCTGTGCATTTTGCGATTTTCAGAGCGCATCGTTATGGACAAGACGAAAAAGAGGCTGGCCGCTATGAAGCGTGGCGCAAATGCTCCTCAATCCTCAGTGCCCATTCCTGAGAAGACCAGTCGTCGTGGTGCGAAGACGGCTGGTACTAGTTCGAGAGGCGGCAGTGCTCCTACCCCTTCCACCGCTGCTGTCTCGACTCGAGGGTCAGGACGTGGTAGGGGTTCAGCTCCGGCCTCTGTGGCCTGCTCCAACTCCAGTGCCTGAGACTGTTCCTTCTTAGTCGACTGTTGAGGCTGCTCCTGGATCACCACTTGGCGGTTCTGAGCCGATCCTTCCGGATCTTTCTCCTTTATCAGCACCTTCGACTGGAAGAGTGCATCTTCCCTCCGTTGCTGAAGCGGCTCGTCGCTTCAATGAGGCTAATCCTGAGTCAGCAACCAGGAAGAGATCTGCTACTGATGAGGAGATCCGACGGGGTAAGCGCGTTGCGCAGGACCGGGCCTATGATGGTGACGATCTCGACATTGACGTTGAGGAGATCGTGCAAGCTTCGGTCGAATCAGGGCAGTTCACACTGAAGGACACTACTGCCCTTCGTCTAATCAAAGGATTCATGCCTGACTTCGACCGTCAACTCTATTACCAGGCGATGGGCCATGAGAAGCTAGTCAGTCGTACTGCCTTGTCTCTGTGCGAGGTATGTGAATTTATAAGCTTTCCTTGATCTCTGTTTTATACCTGTACTTGAATATCACTGACTTTTTCCCTCTTTTGTAGTTCTTCGTCAACTTTCAGACCATGGCGGAGAATTTCAAAATGGTGCTGACGACTCAAGATCAGCAGAGGGCTCTGATGGATAGGCACCACTCTTCAGCCTTGAAAGCTCAACGACTGGAGAAACAAGCCAAGGAGGCGAAGGCTGAAGTTGAGAAGCATCTTGTCGCCGCCGTTGACGAACTGAAGGCAGTGCAGGCTGAGCTGGAAGCCCTGAAAAATAGCTAAAGCTGCCGTTGATAAGGAGCTCGCCGAGGAGAATTGACTGTCCAGCCAGCTCACCACCGACTGCCAGCATGCCACGGCCCTTGTTGACGATCACGTTGACACTATCCAGACGATGAAGGATGTCGCTACTGCTGTTGAGGCAGAACGTTTGAGACTCGAGGCTGAGCTAGCTGATGCACAAGCTCGCCTCGCGATTGCTGAAGAGGATGGCTACAACAGGGCCATGACTGAGGTATTCCTATTGTACTTGACTTTATTTCGTTGTCCTTGAGGTTTTGTGTTACGTACTTACTTTTTCTCTACTTGGTTCGTAGGAGCTCCCCGATGAGGATAAAGTGCTGGTAGCCATCGAGTTCTTCCGCTTGGCTACGTGGGAGCAGATTGCTATGGAGAGGGGCGGCTTTGATACGACCAAGGGCTACAACATGGCCCTTGATGACATAGTGGCCCGAGGTGCCCTCGCTCCTGGGTTCAAGAGGGAGGATTTCAATGTCCTCAACTGCTTGAATGAGGATGACATGGAGGTCGGTGAATCCTCTAGTGCTGCTGCTGCCGATCCTACTCTTGCCGATCCGCCTCCTGTTGAACCTGCTGCGACTGTGGACGGTGACGAGCCGAAGCATGATCTCTTCACCTCCTTCTATCCTCTCCGGCAGGTATGGCTCTCTGACTTTGCCGACGAGCAACCATCCACGTCCACTGCCGCTGCTGCTGCCGGTGCTGCTCCAGATGAGCCCCTGGAGGAGGGTGAGATAGGTTTTGACCCTCAGGTCTTGGATCAGCCTGCTGATGGCGATCAGCCTATGCCTGATGCTACTGTTGCCGCTCCTGCTCCTCGTCATATTTCCCCTATTGATGACACTGGGCCCCTGAACGAGTCGTTTGCGGATATCCAAGAGCAGAGCGAGGGTGCCGTGAAGTCTCTTGGGCTGAATTTGCTGCCTTGATCCCTCAGATTGGCCTGCGTGCCCTTATTTTTGGCGTCTGTGCCTTGTCTTTAGTATTTTTAAACAACTTTTCATTTCGTACAGTACATTAGCATTAGTACATTCTTTCCGTACAGTATATCTTGCTAACATTTGCGCGATTTTAGCGCTTATCCCTTGCTAGTACAGTTTTGACTTGAAAAGTCTTTCGAATGTCTTTACTTTGTCTCGTTACATCTTCACTCATATGTGTCTACTTTTTAAGTCTAAATTTGTTACTTGCTAAAACACTTAAGTTTTATGAACAAGTATGTGTGAGAGTGTGAGAACTTGTGCTCGACTCTACGAGGCTTGTGCTCGTTGTGCGAAGCTAATGTTCGCGCTTGCGAAGCTAAGTTCGCAGGAATACGAGAACTTGTGCTCGATTCCACGAGGCTAGTGCTCGTTGTGCAAAGCTATGTTTGCGCTTGCGAAGCTATGTTCGCGGGAGTGCGAGGACTTGTGCTCGACTCCACGAGGCTTGTGCTCGTTGTACGAAGCTAAGTTCGTTTGATTAAGTTTTTAAACTTAAAGTTTGTAGACAGTATGAGTTTATCTTCATGTTTCTTGATAGATTGTCATCTTGCGGGTAAATAGTAGGCAACGGCTAAACTTGAATAGAATAAGAGATTTTATTAGTTTTGGGACTGAGCTCGAGTAACTTCCGAGTTGCCTACGTATCCCGCCGTATATAGGTTGGCTAGGAATCAAGTCCCCGTAGTTCGCTGCTAACTATTACAATGAGAATCACGTAGAGGGACTCGTAATTCGTAAAAGAATAAGCGCATGAAGTATTGAAACTACAGTCCTATCGTGCCACAAGGCCATTAGAAAACTAGTGTTCTAACTATAAAACCTTCGTAAGTTCTTGACGTTCCAGGGGCGTGACAAAGTCCTTCCACCCAATTCTTGTAAGTAATAATATCCTTTTGAGCTTGCTTTCTCCACTCTGTAAGGTCCTTCACAGTTCGGCTTCAACTTTCCAACATGCTTGGTAGCTTCAACTTTCCTAAGTACCAAGTCCCCTACTTGAAAGTTCCTGAAGCGAACTTTGTTGTCATATGCTTTCGCCCTCATAGATTTATACGCTTGAGTACGTTGGTATGCTGCTTCCCTTGTTGCTCCGATCAACTCCAAATCCATTTGTCTTGCCCTTAATGCCTGCTCCTCATCATATGTAACAATACGATACGTTGGCATTCCAATCTCAGCGGGTATCACTGCTTCAGATCCATATGTCAGTAAGTATGGAGTTTTTCCTGTAGAGGTACGAGGAGTTGTGCGATATGCCCATAATATTCATGGTAGCTCATCCGTCCAGTTTCCTCCTTCTCCCTCCAACCTTTTCTCCAAACTCTTCACTAATGTGTTGTTAGTGGCCTCCACTTGCCCATTTGCTTCGGGATGCGTAACAGATGTAAAACGTTGCTCAATTTTCATGTCTTTGCACCAGTCCTGAATCTTAAGACCTTGGAACTGCCTTCCATTATCGGAAATTAAGACCCTTGGTATTCCAAATCGACAAACGATATTCTTCCAGATGAATTGTTTCACATTAGCCTCAGTAATGTTTACAAGTGCTTCAGCTTCAACCCACTTTGTATAGTACTCGACTGCCACCAATAACCATTTTCTACCTCCCGTAGCCTTAGGCATTGGTCCAACGATGTCTATTCCCCATTTGTCAAACGGACATCCATAACTCACCGTTGTCATAGGTTGTGCAGGTGTATGAATGATCTTCGCATGCAATTGACAACTTCTACACTTCCTAGAATAATCCATAGCATCTCTCATAATAGTTGGCTAGAAATATCCTTGTCGGAGTATTTTCTGGGCCAAAGATCGTCCTCCTGAGTGATTTCTGCAACTTCCTTCATGAATTTCTCGTAAAACTTGTTTTGCCTGTGAGGGAGATAGGCATCTCAAGAGTGGTCCCTCGAAAGACCGTTTGTATAGTTCGCTATTGAACATAGTAAATCTTGCAGATTTGTACTTGAGCCTTCTGATCGCTTGAGGATCATTAGGTAAGTTCCCGTTCTGAAGATAATCAATAATCTCATCCTTCCAACATGCCTCTATCTCTACTGGCAGAGCGTAGTCCAATGCTTGCGTTGGCTTTGACTCAACTCCTTTGCCGATAGAGGGCTGCTCCGAAGCCAATAGAGTTACTCGCCTTTCAACAAACACTTCAGCGGTACTTGCAAATCGTGACAAAGAGTCAGCGCGTTCATTCTCCGTTCGAGGGATCTGCGAGATAGAGAAAGTATCAAAGTTTGACGTCGCCTCCTTCAATTTTTCGAGATACTTTACTATTGCAGCCTCTTTCGCCTCATATCTTCCTTCAAATTGATTAGCAATCAATTGTGAATCCGTGAATGCAACAAGGTTCGTTATACCCAACGATTTTGCCATTTGGATGCCAGCAAGCATAGCCTCATATTCCGCTTGATTGTTCGTCACTTGAAAATTTAGCCTTATTGCATAGTCGAATTCTCTACCATCCGCCGATTTTAGGTAAATTCCTGCACCTCCAGCGTCATTTGTGGACGATCCATCTACATGCAAAGTCCAAGTTCCCCTTGCAACTATAGGTTTGTCACTTTTGACCTCTTCCGTTACCATTGCTACATCAAGCGCTTGCTCCGCCTCTGAGATAGTTTCAGCCACAAAGTCCGCTAATCTTTGTGCTTTGATCGCTGTTTTCGGCATGTACTCCAAGCCATATTCTCCTAACTCGATTGCCCACTTCACCAGTCTCCTAGATCTCTCCGGTTTTGCCATAACTTGTTTCAGTGGTTGATTAGTTAAGACAGTAACCAGATGTGATTGAAAATATGGTCTTAACTTTCGTGCAGTTATCACAAGTGCGTATGCTAGCTTTTCGATCTCCAGATAATTCACCTCTGCCCCATTCAACACTTTGCTAACATAGTAGATAGGCAAATGTTTCTTGTCTTCCTCGCGCACCAATACTGTGCTTAGTGAATTCTTCGTTATGGCCAAGTAAAGATATAGCATCTCGTTGTCCTTGGGCATAGAAAGTAATGGTGGTGTCGTAAGGTACACCTTCAATTGGCGAAAAGCCTCTTCACAATCATCAGTCCAGACAAATTTAGGTGTCTTACGTAACTTCTTGAAAAAAAGTAAACTCTTTTCTGCAGAATGCGATATGAATCGACTAAGTGCCGTGATCCTCCCCACCAATCGTTGCACCTCTCGAACGGACTTGGGGGATGGTAAATCCATTATAGCTTTAATCTTGTCAGGGTTAGCTCCGATTCCTCTCTCGTTGACCATGTACCCCAGAAATTTTCCAGCCTTAACACCAAAAGTGCACTTCTTGGGATTTAGCTTCATCCCCTATTGTTTCATGATACCAAAAGCCTCTTCCAAATGTTTTACGTGATCTTCCGCCTTTAGGCTTTTGATAAGCATGTCATCAATGTAAACCTCCATAGTCTTGCCGATTTGATGATAAAACATCTTGGCAACCAACCTCTGAAAGGTTGCTCCTGCGTTTTTCAGACCAAACGGCATCACCTTGTAGCAGTATATCCCTCTGTCAGTGATAAATGCCATTTTATGTTGATCCTTTACTGCCATTAGTATTTGGTGGAAACCGCTCTGCGCATCACAAAGACTTAGCAGCACACACCCTGTTGTAGAGTCAACTACAAGATCAATCCTTGGCAAAGGAAAAGGATCTCGTGGGCAATGTTTGTTCAAGTCGGTGTAGTCCACGCACATCCTCCATACGGTAGGCTTCTTTGGAACAAGTACAACGTTGCTTAGCCATTCAGAGTATCGTACTTCGAATATATGGCCTGCAGCAAGCTTTGTTTGTACTTCCAACTGTGCAGCCTTGTTCTTTTCATCACTAAAGTGTCTCTTCTTCTGTCGGATGGGTTTAGCATTTGGGTTAACATTCAGGTGATGTACCGCAACTCGAGGATCTATCCTCTTCAAGTCCGAGTCCGTCCATGCGAATACATCAAAGTTTCTTCGCAGGCATTCCAACAGTGCCTTCTCAATCTCCCGAGTCAACTCGCTTCCAATTTTAATGATCTTGTCAGGCTCATCATTCGACAAAATCACCTCCTTAAACTCCCCGAAGGTTTCAGACGCTCCATCTCCATCTTCTTTTTATAGCGCAACGTCGTTTTGTCTTCTTTTTCTTCCTCCACCTTCTTCAAGGAGTACTCAATACTGGGAGGAGTAGGATCCTCCTGCATCATCTCTTGGTCCACTTGCGTAGGAAGCACCATCTCCGTATCAACTTGTTTTCCTATTTCAGGCGTCTCCATTGGATGTATGTCAACCATCGCGATATTTGGATCAGTTCTTGCCTTGATAGGTTTAGTCGATGTAACATAACAACTCCAAGAATCACGATAGTTTGTAGTGAGTTCAGCAACTCCACCAGGCGTTGGAAATTTGACCTTCTGATGTACCGTAGAGATGATCATAGCAAATGCCGTTATCCCAGGCCTTCCAATCAGCACGTTGTATGCAAACGGTATGTCAACGATAAGATATTCCACATTCAGTGTTCTCTTCGGATTCACGCCAAAAGATGTTGGCAACATGATCCTTCCAATGGGTTTAACTTCACTTCCACCAAATCCCACTAGTGGTGAGTTAACATCAGTGATCTCGTATTGTCCAAGCTTCATTTGTTGTAAAGCATTCATGAAGATGATGTTGGACGAACATCCATTATCAATCATTATCCTCTTTACCCCGTGATTTGCAATCACCGCGGAAACCACCATAGGGCAATTCAAATATTGCGCTTCCTTAGCTTGTGAGGACAAGCTGTCAAAATCGCTATCGTCGAATGTGATTCTTGTATCCAATTTGTCCACTGCAAAGACAAGATCTATCTCAGGACGTTTCAGTCGTTCATTGTATATGTCTCGTGAGATGCGTTTTCTACTTTTGACCGAGTCTGCGCTAGTAGGTCCGCCAGCAATCACATTGACTCCATTCTCGATGTCATCATTCCCATTACCCCTTTTACGCTTTGGTTCATCCTTCTTCTCATGTGGAGATCTATCCCGCTTGCGTCCAGATGACGCCTTCTCTTGACGTGACTCTCTATTCTCAAGGATGTACTCCATGAGTTTTCCCTCTTGAATGAGTTGTTCTATCTCGTTCTTTAGGGCCTTGCATTCGTTAGTAAAATGCCCATTCTGCCTGTGGAACTTGCAATATTTCTTCGACACCTTAGTCGCCTCCGTCTCTCGGAACGGTTTGGGGGTTCTCAGCAACCCGCTATCTTTCTCTATGGCGTAGATTTCGCCAATTTGCTTCCTTAGCGGAGTATAATTGTCAAATTTCTTAAAGGGTTGTCGATTGCGATCACGATCTTTGCCCCTTAATTCCTTCCTCCAATCTCTATCTTTATTCTCCTTGCCTCCATGAATTCTTGGCGAGTCCATCAACCCTTGTATCATGGTTGCCTCCTCAACTTGAATGACCTTACTAGCGAGGTCCATAACTTGCTCAATGGAATCAGGTGTGTTCCATGTTATTACTTCAATCAGCTTCTTGCTCCGGCAATGATGCTCCAATACAGAGATGACCAAGTCAACATTGGGAGCATTCACTCTACCATTCTCCAGATTCAAACGCTCGATATACCTTCCCAAAGGTTCATCAGGTCCTCTATAGATATTAAACAGCGTGCTTGGAGATTTCTTCTTTATCCGATAAGTAGCAAACTTCTTTACGAACATGGTCCTAAATTGTTCAGATGATTCAATTGAACGCGAGCGCAAGTTTTTGAACCATTCCTTTGCTGGACCTCTCAGACTGAGCGAAATAAGTTTCGCCCTCATATTCTCTGCATACCCCAAGACATGCAAATCTCCATCTAACTCATCATAATGTGCTACTGGATCGGTATTTCCATCATACTTCTTCAAAACAGGAAGATTAGTTCCTTCCTTCAACGTCAAATTACTTATCGCCTCACAAAAGGGGTTTGGTCTCTCCCTTAATGGAATATGTTCTGCAACAACAGGTTCCAATCTTGGTGCAACTCTTTCAGGCAAGTCCCTATCTCTTCCTGCAGTTCGACTTGCCGCGGGTCGATGATCAGGAACTCTCTGCCTAGAATTCACCTCTCCGTCCCTTACTTCTCTATCTCGACCAGTTGCTCGACTGGGAGCTCTGTTAGCATTAGTCCTCACTGAACGAGGATTCCTCCTTTCAAGCGAGGGAGATGGATCCCTTAGCCTTGTCATCCTAGTTTGCGTATAATGCCTTGAATCATCTCGACGCTGGGTCGGATGAGTCCTTCCTTGTTGCGGTGCCGCAGGCTGTGTTGCTGGTTGTTGTGCTATTGGAGCCTGAACATTCTGTAGGACAGAAGTGTTAGCCAATTGCTGCACAATCATCGGAATCATGGTCCTTTGGAATGCTGCCATGATTTGATCCAACTGAGCGGAATTCAATAGCTGTTGTTCCGTGGGAGGAACTTCAGGTTGATTCGCTGTGTGAGTTGGACGATCAAGGGGAGTGCTGGGTGCTGCCACTGATGTTCTCTCAGAAGCATCAGGTGCCCGGTTATCATCCTCCCTCTGTGATCTAGTCCTTCCTGCCATTCCATTCTTATTCGTTGCTTTCCGTTGAGCCATTGAGTGTCAGTGTTTGTTACTAAGTGCGTATAGAGGTTCCCACAGTCGGCGCCGCTGATGTGGGGTATTTTCGTCTGGATACGTGTCCGCTCTCCAACACTCCACGTCAGACTGCTTCAGTTCCTGCTGGATGCTTAAGCAGCTTTTGAGTTCAGAACCTGCACTCAACACCACACGTAAACTAAGCCGGTGCCTCCTCCGGCGAAGGCACTCCGACGCTCAGGTCAGATAGGTCGGAATTTGAGGTATTGTCGTCAGGTACAATAGCTCGAAATTATAGCTCGAATTTTGCCCAAATAGGTCGAATTTAGGCTCTATAGGTCGAAATAGCACACCTCGAAATGGTATTGAGAACCGTGATGAGGAAACCCGAATAGATCGAATTACCCTCAAATAGCTCGAAATACACTCTATATAGATCGAACAAGAGCTATTGCAATGTAGCTCGAATTATTGCTCTATAGCTCGAATTCGATGTATATAGCTCGAAATTAAATGCTAGAAAATAAAAAACGTACCTTAGAATGAGGCATGGGACCCCCTTATATAGTAATAAGAGTCCTTATTCGTCTAAAAGTGCAATCCAAGTAGAACTATGACTCAAAATAGGTCGAATTAGAGCTATTTTGAAATAGCTCGAATTGATCCTCCAAATAGGTCGAATTGGGCCTCAAATAGGTCGAATTTGGGCCCATATAGCTCGAACTGGACTCCTGGGCCTCAAATAGATCGGACTTCAGCCCATATAGCTCGAATTGGGCTTTTGGGCCTTCAAATATATCTTATTTGAGCCCATATAGCTCGGATTGGGCTTGTATAGCTCGAATCGGGCCTTTTTGGGCCCAAATTGATCTCGCTTGGGCTCAATTTGGGCCTACTTGGGCCTATTTCCGAATTTTGCCTTGAATTGTAATTTTGCATTAAAAAATAATGGTGCTGACGTGGCATAATATGTCCCGAAATACGTTCGTGTATTGTATCAGATATTATGACGTGGCGGTACCGAAATATGGTACATCAATATAGATAGAGCAATTTCTCTAAATACAGAGTAAAATCCCTTAAATTCTCACTTTTGTCCGTAAATAAATTACAACAAAAATCTCACTACTTATTATGTAACTCTTATAATGTATAGATATATATCCATAATGGACGGGAACTCAATTTGTAGTTAAGGTATAATTAAATTTTACTATTAATAGTCCTACGACATTACTTACATGACAATTTAATGTGAAGTCTAATTATACTACTTAAAAAAAAAATCTCTTTCCTTTCTAAGCATAAATTTCACTTACTAATTTAATTATTTTTTAAATTACTCAAACTTTAAAACAACAAATAACGATGACAAAGAAAGTTTTCTAAGATATCTTATTAAAAATTTCACATTATCATCTGAAAACAAGTGAAAAAGATTTTGATATTTTATGAAAATCGTTTACTTCATTAAAAAGACATGAAACTATTAGGTATTCATAGTATAACACTGTTAAGAAAAATAAAGCATTAGATACGAAAAGTATCTTCAAGTAATTAAATGTTAGTTAAAGTTGAATAACAAAAAAGTAATAAAATATTCAAGTTGAGTATTTCTTATATTTTACTTTTATATAAGTAATGTAGCCGGAAATATATGTTCCTCATGATCAGGCTCATACCATAATGATTAAATAAGAATCAAGCATGGTAATTAGTATTTAAATTAATTATAATTATTTTACTTGAATTGTATATTTAATTTTCTTAATCATTTGCAAAGATTATGGTAATGAAGGCAAACATATGGAAAGGAAATAAATATGAATTTATTTTAGGAATAGGCATAAAATCATAAACTTAAAAGAAAGACAAGTCATGGGACCTTAATTAGAAGATTAAAAGAGGTAGATCTATCTTTTTACTCTGTTTTTCAGGAAATTGATCTGTCTGTATCATTTGCCTAACTATAACTACCATAAGTTGTCACAAAAATTGATTTTGACCTAACTTGGACCTTTTATTTAGATGGTTCCTATTATTAAAATCATACTTATTGTAGCTTAAAATAATATATGTTTGGGTAGGCATATATATATATATATATATATATATATATATGTATATTTGCCTACTAAAATGAATTTGGATTGAGTAAGAAATTAACTGCTAATGTTAGATAACTGAAATAAATTTAGTTGGAATTAAGTGGGTGGGAAAGGCATCGTACATCATGTGTTTGTATTTTTGAGTAAATTGTGCACTTTGAATACAATGGTTTGTGGGTACCACAACTCTTTCGATGTTGCGTAATGACAGAATATTATTATACGAGAAATAATAAAAAATTATAAGATTTGTTTATCTACTTCGTCTGAAAGACTACATTGGGGGATGCCGCTTTTTCCTAGTATATTCTAATGAGTGCAAGACACAATTACATAATTATTTATAATTGAAACGCAATTCTTTTTATAATCTTATATAAACTCTGACTCCTTCGTAATTTAAGTTTTGATAATGGTCCAGAATATTATGACCGTAAAACCAAGAGTTACGATGGTCAACAAACTCGAACCAGGCATGGATCGAACATAAGAAGTCATCTTCGAAGATTTAGGGTCGTATAGCTAAAGAGCTACGATCGAACAACCACGTGAACGACAAGGCATTAATGGGTGTCAGAGCTGTCGGCGACTACCAGACAAGCATTAACGATGACCCATGATGCAGACAACTCTTAAATGAGACGACTTAAGGACGACCCCTACAGTTGACGGCTCTTAAATGAGCAACATTAAAGACGACCCATACGGTCGACGGCTCTTAAATGAGCAACGTTAAAGACAACCCATACGGTCGACGACTCTTCAATGAGCGCAATTAAATACGACCCATGAGGTGGATAAGTCTTTAATGACGCCCCTCGTGAGTGACATTAAGACGAGCCGTGTTCGACGGCCAATCAGAAGACGCCACACGTCAAGCTCGGCAGCCTATATATACTACGGCTGTACGGTTTATTTCTCCAAGGAAAATAGATTACATTTCTACATTCTAGAGAGAGGATTTCTGCAAACACTACGCTTAGTTCTAATCGAGGTACGCTTCGTACGAACACTCAGTTCAGGAATAGTGCGTTCTTACCCATCGTTTTATACGATCCAAATTTACCATACACTTTATCCTATACACGTCATTCTTACCTCACTTTTACCACATTAATTGATATTACCCTTATCAATTTGGCGCCGTCTGTGGGAACACACTTACGTTCCTTGAGATAGCAGAGATAGAAGCGAGTGTTGTCAGAAATCAGTTAGAACTACCGCAAAAAGAAATAAGAAAAATGACTTCCAACCATGGAACAAGTGCAAATGGCGCCGTCCCCAGAGACGTAGCGGAGGATAGCAGCGAATCCTTCGTGCCTAGATGCCAAAACACAGCCGATCTCGTGTTCTTCACACGAGACGACTTGAGAATCATGCTTAGAGAAGCGGCCGAAGATGGGGCCCGTAGAGTAATGAGGGAGACATCGAGGGGGCACAGGCATCCCTCTCCTGACCAAGTGCCATCCCAGCCACGATCACCCGCCTTCCGCCCGGTTCGGGAAATCTCCGACCAGGTGACCAACGATCCAATCCCATCCAATCATCCGGACCCTAGGGGTCGGAATGGGAATTGGCAAGAGTCTTGTTCCCGACACCAAGATGTGCCGACTTAGATTCCCCGGCCCACGGTGATGAATAATGCGCAAATACCGACACCGGCGCAAGGGGAGAACCGAAATGAAGACACGGTTCAACCGAGGTTGGAAAGAGAACAATTTCTTGAGCCTATCGAACAGGCAATCCAGCAGATGCAAAGGCAGCTTCAAGAGCTGCAGAGATCTGCCGGGTCGTCCTACGACCCGATAGTCCGACGGAGCCCGTTCGTTGATGCGGTCGCAAATCTCAGGATTACGCATGATCAACGAACGGGGGAGCTTCCCGTATACACGGGCGAGAGAACTGCGGGAGACCCCAAGAATCACATAGATGCGTTTATGAACGCAATGGACTTCATCGTCGCATCCGATGCGGTGCTATGTCGTGTTTTCCGAAGCACGTTAGAGGGGCGAGCGAGTACCTGGTTCCTCAACCTACGACCCGCCTCCATCTCGTCGTTTGCACAATTCACGACGGAGTTCGTGGCACACTTCGTGTGCAATCGGCAGATCCCACGTTCAATGGGATCCCTCTATTCGCTGTCACAGGGAGATCAGGAGCCGCTACGTGACTTCATGCAACGGTTTTCTGACGCAGCTCTAGAGGTGTCCGATCCCAATCCCAACAGTCTGACAGACGCACTGGCCCATGGGCTGAAGGATTGTCCGTTTGCTGATTCCTTGTACGGGACAAGGATACGAAGCATGAATGAGCTGATGGAGTGAGCAGCTCCATTCATCATGACCGAAGAGGCCAAGAAGGCCAAGAGAATAGCCCGGCAAAGACAGAAAACAGAATCGTCCAAACCAAGGGACAGGAATGAAGGGAGGCCGACGGGTCAAAAGGAGGACGATAACAAAGTTCATAGGAACCTGAAATTCACGCCCCACACGACCGGCCCCCAAAATGTACTTCCGGTGATGTCCGTGGGCGAACTGGGTCGAATACCCACGTGGCCAGTGAATCCTGAGAATCCCGAGAAGTACAAATCGACGAAGAAATACTGCAGGTACCATCGAACATGGGGCCACAAGACCAATAGATGCACGACGCTGAGATCCGAGATCGAGCGTTTAATTGGCCTAGGGTACCTGAAGGAGTTTATCGCTAGTCCGACCTCCACGGTCGGAGAAAAAAGGAGAAGAGAGAATCCGGAGGAAGCGTCGCGGCCACGATCGCGAAGCGCGGCGTCGGAAGAGACTGCCGTAATTCCCGACCCCGAGCCAGTAGGTAGATCCTACATGGAGAACACCTACGGAGGACAAACCATCGCAATAATCGAGGGAAGTGCGATGGCGTCCTCGTCTTCCAACAAGCGAAAAAGGTTTATCCGACAAGCGAGGGCGATGGAGCAGAGACCGGCGGAAATGTTCTCGGTTCACATGCAACGCCCCCAGACCATCTCGTTCAGTCCCGATGACTTGGCTGGAATCGTGTCTACCCACGACGACCCTATCGTCGTTTCAGCCACAATCCTGCGCGTACAGGTTCAGAGGATCCTGGTCGATACAGGAGCCTCAACAGACATCATGTTCCTGTCGACCTTCAAGAAGATGGGGTCGACCCCATGCATCTGCAGAATACCAACATCAGGCTGGTAGGGTTTGGCGGGGAAAGGCATACCACGATCAGAACTATCGAGCTTCCGATGTCGTGGGGGGAGGCGCCCAGGAGAAGGATCGAGATCGTAAAGTTTTACATGGTCAACATCCCGGGCAACATTTATAATGTCATCATCGGGAGGCCGGCATTGCGACAGTTCGAGGCGATCGCATCTACGATTCACTTGAAAGTGAAGTTTCCGACTCCAGCAGGAATCGGAGAAGAACGAGGCGGCCAGGCTCGCGCACTAGAATGGTGCATTAGTGTAGCGGAGTTACCCATGTTAACTCCGGAAGATGAGGCAGGCTTCGCAAAGAAGCTCAAAACAGCAGAGAGCAAAGTCACCGCCACAGGCGGTACAAAGACGATGGAACTGGGAGAACCATCGAAGAAGGTGCAAGTAGGGGCAGAAATGAGCCCTGAAGTCGAAACGGGGGTGATGATGGTCCTCAGAGATCACATCAACAGGTTTGCATGGGAAAGGGAAGCTCCGGGTCGGATAAATCCGAACATTTGCTGTCACCGATTGAATATTCGACCCGATTCCCGACCCATAAAACAAAAGAAGAGGAAGATGGGCGAGGAAAGGCGTCGCATTGTCCAAAGTGAAGTGCAAAGGCTGTTACGCCTCAAGCAGATAAAAGAGGTTCGATACCCAGATTGGCTATCGAACGTGGTTTTGGTACCAAAGAAAGAAGGGAGGTGGAGGATGTGCATCGATTTTACGAATCTGAACGAAGCATGTCCTAAAGACTTCTATCCACTACCGAGCATCAACCTCATGGTGGATTCGACAGCAGGCTGCGAGTTGCTGTCGATGATGGACGGGGATAAGGGATACAATCAAATCCTGATGTCCCACGATGATATGGAGAAGACCAGTTTCATCACCGATGTAGGAGTATTCTGCTACATGGTAATGCCATTCGGTCTTAAGAATGCGGGGGCCACCTATCAGAGGCTGGTCAATACGATGTTCGCCGGGATGATCGGCGATACGATGGAGGTCTATGTGGATGATATGATCGTAAAAAGCCAGAAGGCGGAGGATCATCCACGGGATTTGAGAAGGGCCACGGAGACCATGGAAAAGTTCGGAATGAAGGTCAGCCCGAAGAAGTGTACCTTCGGAGTGAAAGGAGGAAAATTCCTAGGTTTCATGGTGACCCAGAAAGGGATCGAGGTGAATCCGGAGAAGGTGAAGGCCATATTAGACATGAAGCCACCAACGAAGCCGGGCGAGGTTCAACAATTTAACGGTCGACTGGCCGCCTTGAATCGGTTCATCTCACGATCCTCGGAGAAGGAACTACCGTTCTTCAAAGTTTTGAGAAACGTAAAAGGATTCAAATGGACGGATGCATGCCAAACGGCGTTCGAGGAGATGAAGAAGTACCTGCTAAGCCCACCGCTGCTCGTAAAACCTATCCCCGACGAAACACTATACATTTATCTCGCTGCGGGGAAGGAGTCGGTCAGCGCGGTCTTAGTAAGGGCCGATGGCAGAAATCACCAACCGGTGTACTACACCGGAAAGACGTTGAGAGATGCGGAGCTTCGATACCCGCAGATCGAAAAGTTGGCGTACTTGGTCATAGCGTCGAGAAAGCTGAAGCCATATTTCTTGGCTCACCCGATCGTGGTTCTTACGAAGCATCCCCTCCGATCCATTCTTCAGCAACCGGAAGTGTCGGGAAGAATGGTTAAGTGGTCGGTCGAACTGGGAGAATTCGACATCACTTACAAATGGACCAGCGATAAAAGCCCAGGTGCTGGCCGATTTCATCATTGAAATGAGCGATGGATCGGAGGAAGAGAAGAAGGAACTTCAATGGTGGGACCTGTTTGTGGATGGGTCGGTCAGTAACGGCAATGCGGGGTTGGGGATTGTCTTGAAAAACCCCAAAGGCGAAAATCTGCACTTTGCCGTCAAAGTAGAATTCCCGATCTCGAACAACGAGGCCGAGTACGAAGCTCTGCTGGTCGGAATGAGATGTGCGCTTGAAGGCCACGTCACTAGACTTCGAGCCCACAGCGATTCACAGCTGGTCGTACAACAAGTGAGTGGGTCATACGAGACAAGGGAAGAAAGAATGAAGGACTATCTCCAGCGGGTCCAGGAGTTGAAGGAAGAGTTCGACACATTCGAACTGATCCAGATCCCCAGGTTGGAGAACTGTGAAGCCGACGCCCTTGCCCTTATGGCGGGATCGATGACACCGATCCGCACGAGAAAGATCACATTCTTCACGATCGGTAAGACGGATCCGATGAAGTCTTGACGGCCGCGATCGGAGAAGAAGGCAAGGATTGGCGATCGGAGATAACGAAATATCTCTCGGATCCAGACCATTACACCTCGAAGCCCGAGGAGAAAGCATTGGGAAAGAAAGCGGCCCGTTTCTTCCTCAAAGACGGGGTGCTGTTCAAGCGAGCTTTCTCTCAACCTTACCTACGATGCCTGGGGCTAACTGAGTCGGAGCTGCTGATGAAAGAGATACACGAAGGCAGCTGCGGGAATCGTGCAGGTGGGAACAGTTTGGCCCAAAAAATCCTAAGGCAAGGATACTTTTGGCCAACATTGGCCAAAGACGCGGAGAACTTTGCCAAGCGCTGCCTGCCCTGTCAGCAATTTGCACGAACGATCCGACAGCCGGCAACAGCCTGGGAACCGATTCGTATCCCTTGTCCATTTGATCGGTGGGGGATCGATATCGTAGGGCCAATGGTCAAGGATAAAGGCCAGAAACGATTCCTACTGGTGGCATTGGATTACTTCACAAAGTGGGTCGAAGCCGAACCAATGGCTAACATCACTGCTGGAGCTGTCATCAACTTCCTTTGGCGAAACATCTTGTGCCGATTTGGGATTCCACGAACTCTGGTTAGCGACAATGGCTTGCAATGCTTCACTTCTGTCGGATATCCACATGCAAACGGACAGGTCGAGGTAACTAATCGGACTTTGGTTAAATCAATCGAAGCTCGACTGGGCCAATACAAGAGCAAATGGGTAGAATAAGTACCAAGCGTGCTATGGGCATATCGAACAACGCCGAGAAGCGCGACCGGAGAAACACCCTTCAGTCTTGCATACGGTCACGAAGCAGTGACCCCAGATGAAATCGTAGTTGAAAGTTGGAGGATCAGAGAATACGAGGAGGAGAGTAACTCCACAAACTTGGCTCTCCAGTTAGATCTGCTCGAAGAAAGGCGCGCAAAAGCTAGCCTACGGTCGGAGAAGTACAAGGCTCAAACGGCCGGATACTACAACAAGAAAGTCAAGGAAAGAAGATTCCAGGTAGGCGACCTGGTCTTGAAGAGGGTCGAAGCGTCGAAGGTGATCGGCAAGCTCGATCCAAAGTGGGAAGGTCCGTACAAGATTACGCAAATCCTGGGGCCATCGACCTACATCCTTCAAGACATGGAAGGGAGAGATTATCCACGATCGTGGAATTCCAGCAACTTAAGAAAATTCTATTCTTGACAACAAGGCAAATGTAGCACTCAGATATCCTTCAATGGAATAAAGTACACTTCTTGAACTTCAGTTGTCAACTTCTTGTCAATACTTAGCTAAAATTTTGCAAATAAATGTATGTAAGTGGTCGTTGAGATCCGATGAAAAAGCTAAAGTATAAGAAGTAAGCATAGTAAGGAATAAACGAGCAACGATACTACCCATCGAAACATAGTTCACTCAAAGTAAACTTCGTTTCAGGGGGGAAAAGGAGTACATCGTATAAAAAAAAAAGAAAGATACATCGATTGAATTCGTTTCTAACGCTTTAAGCTTTAAGGAAAGAGATCGATTCAATTCGACTCTAGGCCCAAAAAAATGGAAGACTAAATTCTTCAAGGTAAGAGATCGATTCGATTCGACTCTAGGCCTAATTCATTCGATCGTTGAAAGATTAAATTCTTAAAAGTTAGAAGATGATTCAATTCATTTCTAATATGTTCGATCGTTGAAAGATTAAATTCTTAAGAGTTAGAAGTCGATTCAATTCGATCCTAATTCGTCCGATCTTTGAAAGATTAAATTCTTAAGAGTTGGAGGTCGATTCAATTCGGTCCTAATTCGTTCGATCGTTGAAAGATTAAATTCTTAAGAGTTAGAAGTCGATTCAATTCGGTCCTAATTCGTTCGATCGCTGAAAGATTAAATTCTTAAAAGTTAGAATATGATTCAATTCATTTCTAATACGTCCGATCGTTAAAAGATTAAATTCTGCGATCGAAGCGGAAACGAAAACGAAGCAAAAAGAAGATGCTATGCATAAAAGAAAGTTCATTCATTCAAAAAAAAAAAGATACATAGGTACTTGCAGGAAAAGAAAAGTACATGGAAACACAAAACAACAAAAAAGAACTAAGTGTTTGGAGGAGGGCCGGAGGTCGAGGCACCAGGGTAGGGAAGTGCGCTCACGTCCAAGAAACTCAAGTCAGGGTCGGGAGGGAGAAGGCCCGATCTGAGGAATTGGGAAGTGCTGAGGTCGAATCTCTGCTGGAAGATATCAGCACCATATCGAGCAATCGTGTCCCGATACTCAGAAGAGTTCTTAAACTCCTCGACTGCTTGGCGCTTGATCTCGACCAGATCAATGCTTCGACCCCGATTCTTTGCGGGCCGCCATCAACTCCATTAGCTTCTTCTCGAACTCTTGGCTCGCTTTCAGGGCGAGAGTCGTAGAAGCGTCAGCATCAGTTTTGGCCCGGTTAAGAGCTGAGATCTGTTCATTCGCATCGGCCAGTTGACCAACCGACTTGGCCAGTTCAGTCAACAACTTATCCTTTTCCTTGGTCAAAGCATCTCGCTCGACCTCCAAGGTTCGGACCTGGGCATGTTGACGATCCAGTTCCTCCCGGGCATCGGCTAAGTCGAACCGTAGAATCTCAACCTCCTGGTACCCTTGTCGCAGCTGTTCGACCTCGGCATCCACCTTCGACAGGTCATCGCGCATCGTCTGGATTTGAGCTTCATATTGCGCGTTTTGACGAAGAGGGGTCGCCCGTTCAGCCCTCAACTCCCGTTCGGTCACAACCGACTCGTAAAGTATACGACCCAGCTGGAGAGAAAAAAAGACAAGTAAGAAAAATTTCTAAGTGTGAAGAAATGGTGCTTAGCAAAAAAAATGGTTACCTGAGCACCAAGTTGAAAGCGCCAATCGAAGAGATCATCCCGATGCACGGAGCGTAGGAATTCGAAGTCTTGATCATTGACTATGCCGGGCGGATAATCTTCGAAGACCGAAGGCGAGCCAGGTGTGGGAGCTGGCTCCGAACCGCCGATGATCAAAGACAATGAATCAGTCTCCCTCGACTCTGAATGATCCATCGAGGGAGATTCGGGGTCAGGGATCGGGGCAGCTTCGTCGGCAGCAGCAGGTGGAATCGAGGTTGAGTCAGGTTTGGGGTCGGAAGTACCCGGCAAGTCTCGGATCGTCCCCCCACCAGGCATCGTCGTAACAACCGTCGAATTAGTACCAAAAGGCAAAGCATTCGTACTAGAAGCCGCGACCGAAGAAGTTGCAGCTTTCCGACCACGAAGCATCTGGCCGATCAAACCCATCAGCTCGGATGGGGTCAAAGCGGGAACAAAAGGAGGCGGGACGACGTAGCTATCCGGCGGAGCCAAAGATGCCCTGGTTGAAGGATTGTCCGTCGGGGTCGGAGTTGGCCGCATCGCAAGATTGCCGAAAGGGGAGTCGGAATCGCTGAGAAGAACGACCGACGGGGGGTCGGAAGTTCCCGCATCGTCCTAAGAAAGCTCCGGGGCATCTTTCTGAGCCTTGGACTTTTTCGAGGGCCTTGTCGCGATTTGCTTCCTCTTCTTCCCCTTCGGCTTCGGCGGGGCAGATTCGGAAGCCAACTTCTTCAAAGCTTCGTCCAAGTACACGACCGCATCCACATCTTCAATCGCAGGAAGATCGTACGGTGCGATGGTTATCTGTTCAACGGCCTTCTCTGCGAAACGAACCATAGAAAAGAGTTAGAAAAAAAAAAACACAAGTCAAAAAAAAAGAACAAGCTAGGAAAATACTTACAGAAGAAAGGGCTCTTCACCAACTCAGTTGGGGAGTAGATCTTGGGCAAGGAAGAGTTCTGCAATCCGGCCAACACCAGGAGGGTCGGGTCGTCGGCCAGATTCTTCAGACTCAACGATCCTCTGAAGAAACCCTCGGTCCGAACCGCAAACGGATCACTTCAGCACTTGCGATCTGAGGATCGACCACCCCTTCCGAGTCAGTCATCCACGAGGTGGGAATACCCCAGTCCGCAGCTGTACGATCCTTCAGCTTGACGAAGAAGAACTTGTCCTTCCACACGCCATGAGACGACGGGTTGTTCAGAAGGAAAGCGCTCTTCGTATCCCGAGCGGTAAAGTAGTAGAAGGGGGAGCCTTGGAGTTCAGTTGCACTCGGTAGATCGAAAAGAAACGATCCACGGCGCACGCAATCCCCAGCAGGAGATGGCACAGTACGAACCCCACCAGAACACGGTAGGCATTCGGGTTCAGTTGGCTGGGGCAAAGGTTGCAGGCGTTCAGAACGGCGGCGAAGAACGGATGGAAGAACATCCGAAGCCCGCAAATCATCTAGATGTATATTTAGTTACGAACCCAGGAGGAGGTAGATTGGAACGATCATCGGGCCCCGGTGCACGGAAATCGACCGTAGTCAGGTCAACCCCGTACTTGACAAGGATAGGACCGATGTCCTTTGTCTTGAGGGAGCTAACGGTCGTAGACAGACTGCCCGGATCCGACGAACTGTCCCCAGCTACAGACGGCGGGTTGGCCGTTGAGACGGGTGGAGGAGCAACGGTGGTGGCGGCAGGAGTGACAGTGGCGGGGGCAGGGTTCACGGATGAAGATGAACCGCCCACAGGGACGCCGTCCCTCATAAGACGACGCCGTTTGTTCATCAGTGGCTGGGGGGGAGAGCTCGGCTCCTCCTCCCTATCGGCAACGCGCACCGGCACCACCGGAGTAAGGAGAGCGGCAGAGGAGATGGTGACTGTTGGGAGATCGGCTGAAGAAGAGGAAGAAGACATTGTGGGAGTTTTTGAACGGTAAAAACGGCAGGAATTGAAGAGAATTGGGTGAAGAAGACAAAGAACCAAAGAAAATCTTCAAAGGACTTAGCAATTTCGCCGGAAAACTCAAGTTTGCAGAGAATTTTAAGTTCACCGGAAAGTTTGAAAGTGATGTGAAGAAGAAGACAGGGGTCGTATGGTATTTATATGATGGGGAGTCGTGTGCGCGAAAAGCTAGGGAGCCGTCGAAACCGTCGACTTAATGATGAGTCGTTCGAAGGCCCCAATCACAATGTGACACGTGTCACGTGTCTCGCACTCGTCCAAAAAAATCGCGCCCAGTCGCGCACGATCTCCCCTACTCGCCACGAGAGAAACGTGCCCTATCACGTACGGTCAGACGTAACCGTTGTAATTATGATGAGCCGTTCGAGCTCACCAATCAGGTAAGGCCACGTGGGACGTGCCGAATACGCGCCTGGGAATCTCGAGCCTACGCGCACACGATCTGCACCACGCGCCCGGCATTTACGCTCACGATACGATAAAGCTGCCCCACGATGTCATTAAGACTTAGCGTATTGAAGACGCTAACGGTGGGAATACGCACGATATACAGCCGTTACAAAAGCGACAGATGACGTCATCGAAGGTCAGACAACGATGCGAATAGGCATTCGATGCAGAACACACAGATTGAAAAAAATTTCGACCCCGATTAAACGGAGTCGAAACTGGGGGGACTATTGATAATGGTCCAGAATATTACGATCGTAAAACCAAGAGTTACGATGGTCAACAAACTCGAACCAGGCATGGATCGAACATAAGAAGTCATCTTCGAAGATTTAGGGTCGTATAGCTAAAGAGCTACGATCGAACAGCCACGTGAACGACAAGGCATTAATGGGTGGCAGAGCTGTCGGCGACTACCAGACAAGCATTAACGATGACCCATGATGCAGACAACTCTTAAATGAGACGAATTAAGGACGGCCCCTAAAGTTGACGGCTCGTAAATGAGCAACATTAAAGACGACCCATACGGTCGACGGCTCTTAAATGAGCAGCGTTAAAGACGACCCATACGGTCGACGGCTCTTCAATGAGCGCAATTGAATACGACCCATGAGGTGGATAAGTCTTTAATGACGCCCCTCGTGAGTGACATTAAGACGAGCCGTGTTCGACGGCCAATCAGAAGACGCCACGCGTCAAGCTTGGCAGCCTATATATACTACGGCTGTACGATTTATTTCACCAAGGAAAACAGATTACATTTCTACATTCTAGAGAGAGGATTTCTGCAAACACTACGCTTAGTTCTAATCGAGGTACGCTTCGTACGAACACTCAGTTCAGGAATAGTGCATTCTTACCCATCGTTTTATACGATCCAAATTTACCATACACTTTATCCTATACACGCCATTCTTACCTCGCTTTTACCACATTAATTGATATTACCCTTATCAAGTTTCTATCACATGCAATTCGATCTTTACAAATTCTAGGCAATTCAAACTCCACGACTCTGTAATCTCCAATTGGAGACTGAGTTCATATGTAATCATTTCTTCAATTTCAACAACAAAACTCATAAACAACAGTGACGTCAATTATCAAACTCCTCAAGTTCCAAAGCTAATTGAAGTCGTGCATAACTTCAAGGTTTCAATTTTAGTCGAGATATCAATAAATTCTCACTTGCTCATGATCATGTATAGAGTTTTCTCATTCAACCCTCGAGCCAACTCCATAGCTTGTTTGACTATCTTCCAAGCACCGAAATCAAAGAATAAATGATAATCTTAATCATCCAACTGTTTTAATATATCAGTTTTATCTCCAAATTAGGAATATGTCTCATTCCGTGCATCAACCATTGAGATTCATACGGTGTTTTAATTCTAATTCTCCCTTCCAATTATTAGTTAACGTTTTTAGGCAAACTAAAAGTCTGGCTTCTTTACAAGGCAAACCACTGGTTTGGTTAACCGAACCATGAACACCCCTACTTAGATATGATGAAAAGGAGGGCATCATGATTATTTTTGATATTTCGATAGAGAATGGCCATTGAAGTTGCTGAAAACAATTTATTTATTTTTGGTAAAGTGTTATATTTTTGTGTTGGGACCTATATATTATTTACAACTACATTTGCAATCTAATATATTTTGCTGAGGCAGAAATGCAGTTTTCGCCCACTAACTTGAGCCATTTTTCACTTTTACCCTGTAACTTTTCGGGTCGTGGTTTTGCCCTGTATGTTTTGATTTTTTCTGTAAAATATGCCCAATCAGGCTCAAAACGGACTTTTTGCTTATGTGGAAGCCAAGCTGTCAAATTACTTGTACAAGTGTAAAAATGATTTGCCACGTCAATTTTTTCACACTAAAAAACATTTTATCAAAAGCTACAGGGCTTTTTTGCCTATGTAGACGCCAAGCTGTCAAATTACTTGTACAAGTGTAAAAATGCTTTACCACGTAGATTTTTTCACACCAAAAAATATTTTTATAAAAAATTACAGGGCATCTCAACTCATTAACCATGGTTGTGATTTGTGAATAGCAAGTATATTTTTGTTTTTGAATAGTATTAAAATTCTAAAACAGAAATGGTAAAACTCGAGTTCAAGTTCAAGTGTATGAAGGAGGTGGGGTCTGCACTTGACAGGTGTTAGCTAATTGAAGACCCATGTTGTACAAGTAGTGCAGCATAGACGTATTTGAAAACCACATAAAAATTTAAGGGATAATTACAGCTACACCCCTTGAGGTTTGGTGTAATTACACATACCTCCCCTGTGGTTTGCAAAATTACAGAGACCTCCCCTGAGGTTTGAAAAATTACAGAGACGTCCCCTCTAAAATTAAGGGTTGTTTGGGGTGTCATTTTTTGTATTGTTATGCTTTATTACACTTACACCCCTAAATTTTGGTATATCTACAAAAATAATCTTTGATATTTGAAAAATATAAAAAATACTCCAAATAATTTTCAAAACTATTATATTACTAACTAGAGATATAAAACTATTTAAATTAAAATTTAAAATTTAATCCAAATATTTTTATTTTATAAAAATACTTAATTTCATATTTTTGTTTCTCATTTTAATTTTTTGTTTATGTTTTACTCTTAACAGTCTCATGAATTTAATCACAGTTCCATATTAATACTATTACCATCGTGACCACATAATTTTCAACTTATCACAACAAAAAAGTAAGCATTTGGTAAAAGAATAATATCTTCCCCTAGTCTCCAGAAAAATAAGACAGGAAATACAAAACTCAGTTCCATATTTTCACCTTCTTAATGAAAATAAAAAAAAAAAACAACAAAAATAATCAAGATTTTCACAACACATTTTAAGAAATGAAGAATAATGACAAAATTGCCAACAACAGTGACAAGAGAATTATCATCATTGGATGTACGTGGTTATTGGTTTCAGGAAACAAGTTTTGTTGAACTTTTTGACAAAGCAAGCAAGCTAAAATGCGCTGCCTTTACTGCACCTTCCAATTTTTTAGAGTTTACTTTTTCTTTCAATATTCTGCAACCAAATCTCAGTGGTTATCTTCTTTTATTGCTAAAATGACTGGTAGATTAAAATTGCAACTAGAAAGACAAAAGATAGTAGTTAGTTGAGTTTGGACGGAGATTTGCTTGAGAAATTAAAATATGAAAAAAAAGCCTAAAAGTTAAATGTTTTGATTCAAAAATGTATTTTGGATTAAAATTTTAAATTTATTTCAAATTTTAAATTTTAATTTAAACATTTACTTTGAGTGAGAACAGAAATAAATTGTGTAGTTAAGACATAATTGATTGATGTTTCATAATGATTAATTAAAAAAATATGATTTTGAAAATAATAATTTAAATAATTTTTATATCTCTAGTTAGTAAAATAGTAGTTTTGAAAATTATTTCGAGTATTTTTTATATTTTTCAAATATCAAAGATTATTTTTATAGATATACCAAACTTTAGGATGTAAATGTAATAAAGCATAATAATATAAAAATGACACCCCAAACAACCCTTAATTTTAGAGGGGAGGTCCCTGTAATTTTTCAAACCTCAGGGGAGGTATCTGTAATTTTACAAACCACAGGGGAGGTATGTGTAATTACCCCAAACCTCAGGGGGTCTAGCTGTAATTATCCCAAAAATTAACTATTTTATCTTAAAGTTGATAAATTTAGAATTTGCTAGTTACTTTTTTGCATTTTAAGCATACTTCCAATTTACTAGAGAAGCTCTGTAATAATATTTAAGAGAAAATTTAATTGAATTTTACGTATCATATTATTCCATCTTTTAATGTCAGATTATTAAAAACAAAATTAGAAATAATTTTATGTAAAGTTTAAGGTTTCTTACTACTTACTTACCACCTATGATGCACGGATACGGATACGGAAATACGGGTACGGTACGATACGGGTACGGGGACACGGATTTTTCAAAAATATAGGATACGGGTACGCCGAGGATACGGCTTTACATATTTGTATTAATATTTATATTAAATACAAAGTATAAAAATCTAACTTATAATATACAATAATACAAGTATAAGAAATGAGATTATATTAATATTATTTCAAGCAAATAACTTCGACAATCATTTAAAATTGAATACGCAATGCACTGAATCTCCTAGCTAAATCTTACTACAAACTACCATAGCAAACAACCAAACACATTACGATTTTAAGTCAATAACAAAGGGCTGCTTTGTTCTCCATTTACATCAATTTCTAATTTTAGATTTTTCAAAATAGACCATAGATTATAAATTGAACTGTAAAACTACGAAAATATAACAAAGTTTGAGCGTCAAGATGATGAAAGAACAAGAGTACAATAAACTTTAAAGATATTCCTAGCAATTGAGTGTTGTTGGTTTTGGTTGCCATTCTTAAGAGGAAGTCAGAAACGAAAAGAAATTTCATGCTTACGCAATATGCCTATTCCTTTTTTCTTCAGTTTTTGTTCTTTTTTTGTTATTTACAATATATTTGAAGTTTTGAAAATTTTCTTCTAACCATAAAAATCACGTCCCAAAAGGTGTCGGATACGTCCTTCTAAAGTATCCGATACGTATCCGATATTTTTTATTTATTTTAAATAATTCGATACGCCACGTGGTGTATCCGATACGTATCCGAGGAGTATCGGTGGAGTATCCGAGTATCGGAGTATCCGATACGTGCACGGGGCGATTTTTTGGAGTATCCGTGCATCATAGCTTACCACTTACCAGGTGTCATCATCATTAAAAAGTGGAAGAATAAAAAAACAATCACGTGCCTGACACGTGACACGAGACTTGAGACAGACCAGTGGGTGAATGAAGAGCAAGCAACCAGATCTCCCATTATAATAATTATATTCTTCGATCCAAAGAAAGCAACAAAAATGGCGAAACTCGAATTGCAAGCACAAGGACTAAAGAAGAAGAAGAAGAATGGTGGATCTTCCACTTTTTTCGTACTTGTAGATTATCTCTTCCTCTGCATCTTCTTCTGTTTCCTCTGCTTTTTTCTAATCAAATTCGCAGGATTTTGATTGTAATTTTGATGGAAACCCATTATTATTTTTATTGAATTTTGAATGCTTTCTTTATAATTCTGTGAATTAATTAATTATATAACTCTGTAATCTAATCTGTCGGTTAATTCACATCTTTTCTTTTCTGATTCAATTGCTTGTCTTTTTTGGAGATTTGATGAGTGACTTATCGTCATTGGTCATTGATTTGATACTCTTGTCTCAACCATATATATACACATTGTGTCCTTTTTTCTGAGGTTTCACTAACAATCATGATGTTTGTGATAGATTGAATATTTTTTATGTTTGTAGATTCATTTTATAATGTTCATCTCTTTCTTAGTCTCTATTTTCTTTCCGATAATAAATAGAGTTGAATGGAAACAATACTTTCTATACGTATGTGTGTATCTCATCTACATGACTTTCCAGAGCCTACCATTCTTTTCTTGAACCTCAACTCAACGTGATTTGCTTTTGGTTCATGTAGTCTAAGTTAATAAAACGGGGATGAGTTTAGTTGAAGTGATTGCTTAAGGGCATTTACGATTATGCATTGTGCAAG
Organism: Misopates orontium; assembly: GCA_946800315.1. Taxonomy (NCBI): domain Eukaryota; kingdom Viridiplantae; phylum Streptophyta; class Magnoliopsida; order Lamiales; family Plantaginaceae; genus Misopates; species Misopates orontium. Next base: position 11,584,130 of record OX326951.1, read on the forward strand.
TCTCACTCAAAACAGAGAAATATATAAGTATGGGAAGTAAAGGCTCTAGTAATAGCAAAAATATGGTGGAATGAATCATAAATATTTTTTTGGGGATTGCTGCAGAGACCATATAGTAAATGTCCGTTTGCCTGAAGTATGACTTTGATGCCCCCACCTCGTTTATGTAGTATGTTTGTTGCTCTTGCTCCCGTGACCTTATCCAAATGTTCTCTCATGTGGATTAATTGTTGATGATGTTTAATCTATGGTTAAAATCGTTGTGTTTGTGCATCATAACAATGCTAATGGGGCTTATTAGTGTCCTTTTTTCTTCTACGTTGGTACATTAGGGTTTGTAACAATCGTCTTGTGACTCAAATGAATTGAACGTAGGGAACGAAGCAAGGTAAGCTCTTGTCATGTTATTTTGTTCGACACTGGCAGAAAGACAGATAGAAATGAACTAGAAAATTGTTATATGAACTTTGAAACTTTGTCTTGCAACGATGAATCTTGCTGAACAAAAGGGAAAAAAGTATGTGGGCTACAAAGCTCTTGTTCTTATGTTGGCTGCATTCGTTGGTATATTGATACTCAATTTACCTTTTCAGCATGAATTTTCTCTACTATTCGTTATGCTTGTCCTCCTGTTCCAGCTTTCTCTTCCCCGTTTTGGTGGGTATGCTTTCTGCAGGAAAACCCATCTTTGTTCAAGGTCTGGAGTGATTTACAGAAGCCACGGTGAGAGGCTTACCGAGTGCAAGAACGACATTGCCATGCTTAAAACTTAATAGTAAAGGGGTGTTCATTAGTTTGTGTAGCATAAATTTATCGGCGAACGAGTTGTACTTTCTGGTCTTCATTCTTCATCATACCTGTGCCATAACGATTAGAAAAAAACCCCTAAGTCGGATTATCTGGCGTTCGTTGTTGCTAACTGCTTTCGGTTTGATCTTTTTTGGTTCTAACTTGAAGGATCTGAGAGAGTTATCTTTACTAAAAGATTCCTGGTAAATTATTATTTTTGATTACTTGGAAAAATAAGTTTCTAGAAATTTATGTGAACTGGCTACAAGCCTTTCAAATACCATGCATTTTATTATGCTATCATTTCATCTGGTAGTTATAGTTAATACTGGAATTTATTTGGTACATTGGAGAAAGTCAATTTGTATATATTGGCTCATAGAGCATTTCACTTCTACTTATGGTGCAAGTGTTCCTCTTTATCATATTGAAAGATAGTACAAAAAGTTGAAAAAAAAAAAAGAAGACATGGTTGGAAAAGGAATTCGTTGCCTAGTCTAGGTTTATATGAACCTTGTTACTACAATACCTTTTATGACTATAACGAAAAACAGTAATGTCATATACCAAAATGTGGCAGTCATTATGCCATCTGCTTAATATTGCACATTTCACTTTTACTATGCAGAATCACCCAATATGCAGATTTCTGAGTTGTACCATTTGAATATCTTTTCATTCATTATTATATTCATATTTTTATGTCCAAAAGAGTGACGTCATTTAGTCTTGACGTTTTGTTGAATGTATCCTATATCGTAAGCCAGGAGTATGTTTTCATATATTTTAATAAATATTTTCTGGACCAATTACTTAAATAGCTCCTTTTGCATTAACAAATGTTGTTAAGCTGGGCAGTGTGAAGTATTAAAGGAACATTTGTCTCTATTGAGATGGTATAAAGTGAAGAAACAAATATGAAAAATTACCTCTTGTTAGAAACACAATATGAAGGAAGTTCTTTTGTGAGAAGAACCATAAACTCCAAAAAGTTGAGGAAGGAAATAGAGTTAAAAAGCTAAAATATTTCTGAATTCATAGCCCAATACGTTCCGCAAACATTAAATATAATAGCATACACAACTTGGTAACTACTCACTACAAAATTAATTGTTAATAGGGAGAATTACACAAACTACCCCTGAACTATGGACAAATTACACAAACTACCCCTCATCTTTGAGAAATTACACAAACCACCCCTATTTTACGTTTGGGATAACACTTACCCCCTTACGGCGTTAAATTCTAACGGAAAATTATGACGTCAGATTTTGTTTTTCAAAATTTCCTAAATTACCCTTGGTTGATTTTTGAAGACAAAAATACCCTCAGGGGTGTTAGTGTTATGTTTAGTCTCGTTTAGGGGTGTAATGGTTATGTCAATTTTTGTTGAGAGGTGTAATTGTTATGTCAAGTTTCATCTAGGGGTGTAGTTGTTATGTCAAGTTTCATTAAGGGGTGTAACTGTTATGTTAAGTTTCATTTAATAGTTTAGCTGTTATGTTAAGTTTTATTTAAGGGTGTAGTCTGTTATGTCAATTTTCATTTAAGGGTACAATTGTTATGTCAATTTTCATTTAAGGGTCAAAGTTTATCATTCAAGATGTTATTGGATGAAAATTAATCTTGATTGCAATGAAAATGTTGTGTTAAAAAATAAAACTAACTTTGAGAAAAATAAATAAATAATCCGTGCAAAAAATTAGTGTATTTTTTATATGAAATTTATATGTTTTATGATTTTACAGCAATTTGCAAATAAATGTACCTTTAGTGAGTGAAATGTCCCATCACTAAAGTATACCGGAAAAAAACAAAAAAAAAAAATAATAAAAAAAAACAAAAAAAGAAAAGAAAATTGTGCATAATTGCACAATACAGAAGCACAAAACAGATTTGTGCTTGAGAAAAAATCTGTTTTGTGCTCAAGCACTATCTGTTTTGTGCAGCTCTTTGTGAGCTGCACAAAACCTTGGTGGAGCTCACAAAGGGCTGTTTTGTGTAGCCCTTTGTGAGCTGCACAAAGCCTTGGTGGAGCTCACAAAGTGCTGCACAAAACAGAAGCAAAAATATTTTTTGCTTCTGTTTTCTGCAGCACTTTATGAGCTGCACAAAACAGAAGAAAAAATCTGTTTTCTGCGGCACATTATGAGCTCCATAAAACCTTAATGCAACTCACAAAGGGCTGCACAAAGATGAAGAGGAGAATAGCTAGGGCTTTTTCATGTTTTGAGCGGGAGGAAGAGGGCTGATGTTGTTTTCTTTTCTTTTTTTGTTTACTTTATATTTTAGTTTTACACATAATTTACAAAAGGGGCAAATTGTCTTTTTGAAATTTATCTAATTTATGATTTAATTCTTTTTCAAGGGGAAGGACATGAATGTCTTTTCATTGAATCTGTTAGGGTTTATTAATAGAAGTTAGTAACATGGGTGGTTTGTGTAATTTCTCAAAGATGAAGGGTGGTTTGTGTAATTTGTCCATAGTTCAGGGGTAGTTTGTGTAATTCTCCCTATATTATATGAAAGAACTAAAATAAACAAAATGTAACTAACTATGGCCCATCCAGCGTTACCAACCTCGAATACTAGTTATCCGTCGTCTTCAGATTCTTTCAAGGGACTATAATCCTAAAAGATGACATATATCACATGAACGTCAAAATTTGGCTACCATAAGAACTCACTGAAACTGATCACGTATAAAATAATTAATCGGTAAAACCACCAATAGTTCCAGAAAAGATAACATAATGAAAGTTTGCACTGATCAGTAAGTAAAGAATTTAACTCCCATAGCCATAGTAGTCGAAAAGCATGAAATCTCACCCAGTAAGAGAACCTGCAATCGAATTCCGTTTTTATCAGACGAAAAAGAAAAATAACACAGAACTACTGGCGAGACATAAAAACTACTACATTTCTAAATAAAAACTCTGAAGAAAAACCAATAAGAAAAACCAATAAGAAATAAATACATAAAATGGATGAATTAATAAAGCCATTAACAAACATAGAAAATCAAACAAACACTATGATAAATCTTAGTTGGCCTTAATGTTAACGAATATGACCACAAGGGGTGTATTGCAAGGTACTTCATATAGCTTGCCAAGCCGCTGAAACAACCCAATTCATGAAACACTACTCTTTGCATTGAGGAAACTAGAGTTTCAGAACATTTGATCAAGTACTCATGCAATGTATGTATTCAAACAGTGGGAAAACATACACGCACAACCAATTACAGAGCATATGTTTGCATCTTTAGAAGTCAATCCCGAAAAGTAAACTAACAACACAGTAGTAAAACCAAAAAATTAAAATCAAAAAAAACAAAATTAGGATAATTAAGAGAAACCTGTAATCTATGACCGGGAAATTACAAAAGTATCGTAACTCAATAGTTGAAATATTAGAAAACAAAAGTAATTAGATCTTTTAATCTTGTGTTTGTGAGGACCGCGCCCCACGAGTCACAATCCGATCCGAGTTGGTCCGGTGTTGGTCACCTAACAAACTCAACTTAGACCGAACTGTAGCCCATAGGAAGGGGTCTCACTGACCAGGATCAAAACCATAACATTATAAATTAATTTCTTTAAATACAGCGGAAGTATTTGGAATACAAATACATTTTACAATTTTAAAATGATGTAAATACAAAATCAAACACTTAACAATTTTTGCAAAGTTTCCAAAAGCGGACTTGTCGATCATTCGTTCCGTCCATGCTGCTATACCAATCTTACTCTGAGAAAGGGACATATAGAACAAAAGAGGAGTAAGTCTTTAATGACTTAGTGAAATTCTTAGATCACGACAATAACCAAACAGTAAATCAGAACAAAACGAACAAGAATGACCAGAATAGTTACATCTGCATCATTGAACTGAAATTATCGATTTTAAAGATAATACTGGAGTATTCAGAAGAACGAGAAAATGAACTTGTGCAATTACATATAACAGATCCAACCTTATCTCCAAAATTCAACCGTATACCTCCCTACGAGGAGCTACCTCGCAACAGAACAGAAGACATGCTCGAGTACATGTCAGTCTAACACGCGGGTCACAGCCAACTCCTGACTGCAAGCGGCACTTAGACAGAATGGGTATTAATCAGAATTACTTAAACCGACAGCCCTTTGCTGCCCAGCAGTAAATCCTTTCAATCCCTGGGCCCAACTTCCCAAAGGCGTCCCAATGGGTGAAACATAATTATCAGAAGAGCTAGTAATCCGGACAATATCCGTTGCTCGTTTTGAGCTACATAGGCCGAACATAGTTCGTTGCTCGTTGCACAATTCAAGAATTGATAGGGTGATCATGATACCAGGATAATTGTGATTATGAAGAAAATTTCCGATTATGATTTAAATGAGATTTGATTTAACAATAGGCAAGAAAACTGATTATGTAATGAATTAACAATTTTAAATAAAAGCATTAAAAGGGTGATAGAATGTTGCTCGTGATTCAAAACAAAGAATCACAATTGTTATGTCCAAGTTTCTCAGGGCCGGATGCCAAACGGGGTTTTGAACAAATCAGAAATCAAACCTCACCTTTTACCGTACGGGAAATTCTTGATTAACGTCGATAATTGCAGAACCTTAAATAAATCAAAAAGATATAATCAATTGTTTGCTCATAAATTTACAACAATAATATATACTTTCAATATTTATCATATTTAAAGAAGTTCAATTAAATATCTAATTCTTGTTAATTTTGGATAAATCCAACATTTACCTATTTTAACTTTAACCATGACGTAAAATTATAAATAATGAGATTTACCATTTCAAAGTAACAAGTTGAAGACTAAATCAATTTACAAAATTATTATTAGAGTCTCAATTTCTAATTTATTAATAACATATTTCATATTAACAAACATATATATTTTCAATGCATATTTAACCCTTTTTAAAACAATTATTCTTAACAGAATTCATGTAAATTACTTATTACATAATAATACTAAATATAAAATTTTACCATGATATTAACATTGAACAAATATCTCAGTTTGCCCTTGAATAAAATTACATCACATATATAACTTTGTTAAAAACTATTTTTCTTATAATTATTAGTATTAAATAACATAATATTGCATATATCAATAATAACAATTAAAATAAATTGTAAACATGTAGATCTAATTAAATTTAACATTTCCAGAATACTTATTATTCTAATAAACTAGATTAGATGGTTAGATCATAAGATAAATACAATACTTCACTTAAAGTTAAAGAAAGTGAAAGATCAACCGTAAAATAAACTACATGTCATTCTAAATGTTGCAAAATCCATGAAAAATATTAAACACGATTCTAAATTAAGATCAACTGATCCATCATCATTATTAGTGTGTAATGAGTCCGTATTAATGATCAACTTCATGGTTTAGATAGCTTTAGCAAAATAATTTAGTTAAACAAAAGGTTAATGCAAATCTGAGGTTAAAACTGTAGCAGTCTCGGATTCACCTTTAATCGGACTTTCAAACGACATGGTAATCTGAAATTGGTTGAGGGGTTCAATCTTCAACATCATGGAGAGTATGTAGATTCAAAATCAGATCAATAGGACAAGGTTTGGTATTTTAAATAAATCATGAAAGATGAGAGCTGTTTTCGGATTTTCTGGACAGTGGTACGTATTTCTAATTTTTAGACCCCTCAAACGACTTTGGTTGAAGAAGGTTTCTGAACATACAATTTAGCTTACACAATAACCAGTATGTGGTAAACATTTCAGAGAAAGACTCGAAGTTTTGATATGGTTTTCGGACTTCTAAAGTTTATGTACCAAAACTGGCAGTTTTGACCAAACTCGTTTTTGAGGATTTTCAAGGACTATAAAGAAGGCTTAAAGGACTTAAACAATTTTTATGGTAAACTAGACATCCAGTAGAGAAATTGTGCAGAAGGAAATGAGAAGAAATTCGGAAAGGATAAGTGTAGAAAAATTGTTGAAGATGGTGAACATTATATGGACAAGAATTGGAGACATGGAGTAAATAGGTATACCCCATTTTTGTCTAACTTGAATATTTTATTTTATCTCCAATAAGATGTATTAGCTCTCTCCAGCTGTATGGGCTGTTACATAGCTGTAAATGAAATATAAAAAATAAATTTTTAATATTACTTTATGCATATATCACTTTACGTAAAAACTTGAGGTAATTTAGGTTTAAATCAAACTTTTACCACATGGTTGATAAATTCAAAAAATTTCAATGCAAAAGAGATTTGAAATCAATGTTCTAAGACCAAGAAAACCTTATGATTAAAATCTTTAACCTTTATTTAATTTATAACCGGTCAAGACCAATGGATGACTATATCGTAAAATAAAAGCGATAAGTTCATTTAAAAATCAAACATAGAATAATTATACAAATTAAAACATATCATAATCAATTTGAAACAAATATAGTGTCTACAAAACGTTTATGGCTGATTCAAAATAACCTAGGACTAAATTGTAACTTTTTCAAAACTTTAGGGGTCAAAAATCATATTTTTAAAAGTTCAAGGACTAAAATGAAAATTCGAAATTACTTTTATTTTCTTCCAAATTTCAGGGGCGTTACAATCCTCCCTCCTTAAAAGAATCTGGTCCCCAGATTCATACCTGAATTATTTCGAAGGAAAATAAGAAATGTTTCCGCCTTCCGTATCCGGACTCCAATGTAATATCCTCAAACTTGTGATCCACCTAAAGCATATTCGTAATTGAAACCTTTTGATTTTCAACTCTCAAATCATTGGTCAATAATATCTTAGTATCTAATGAAACCCAAAAATATCACCTTCACCTTTTCAAACTTACTACTATTTCGATCACAAAATAATCAATTTTCATCTCACCCCAAAATAATCAGTTTTCATTTCAAATGATTTCAAATCTAAGAACCCCAAGTAAATCACAATTTCTTCTGCGATTTCGTAAAACTATTTTTTGTTTCAAAACTCGTAAAACATTCTTCAATCATTGTTATCATCCTTTTTCTTTTAACCTTCATTCCACTAATACAAATATCCATAATTTTCTTAAATACTAAATCCCAAATATATCAACATGCTAAGGAATCGGTTAACCAAAATACCAAAGCATTATTCTGAAGCCCAAAGTCTTTTATCAAATTTCTTTTTCCAAAATTCCAATCATCATATTTGTTTCTAAAGCCCAAATATATCTTAAATGCCTTTTCTCAAATTCAAGCCCAATATCAACTTCTTAAACATAATAACCCTTATATGAGATTGGGTAGCCCATCAATGATCCAATATGACTATCTCTTTGTAATCCACAAATCGATCTTTTAAGCCCAAACAAAACTCACGTACCCATAAAATAAATATTTCCAACTACTCCCTCAAATTAAATTTCATTCGTCAAGATCAATACTTAAGTAAGATCGTAAAGCCCTTTCGTTGGAATAAGAAAATTAATTCTTTTAACAATTTGAAGAAAATATATGCAAATCAAAACGTGATTGACATCATGAGTACAAAACATAAAATTTCAATAGATGTTGAGCTTGTTGGAGTCGAACATTTCAATTTTCGAACACGGAAATAACACAAAATACAAACGTAATTTAAAATAAGACCATTGTTATTCAAAATGCAATATTACAACTTTATCTAAAGAATTGCCAAATTCAATACGAGAGCAAAAACTAGAATGAGTGTTACTAATCCCGTAAATACAAAAGCAACTTCGTTTGGTGTTTCTTCATCATTTACCAAAAAAAATAAAATGACAAATAACTAAAATTACAACAATTAATAGGAAAACAATAGAAGAACTCATTATTTTCGGTAGAGAGGGATAAGAAAAGATGAGTGTGAGTTTTGTGGGGTAAAATTTTCAATTTATAGAAGAGTGCTTGGCCAATATAGCCGTTTATAACCGTTGCTAGTGGGGAAAAATTAAAATTTTGAATTTTTTTTTTGAACGGTATTGTGAACCGAAAAAAATGCAATTTTAATGAGAAAATTATTTATTCATGTATGAAAGCATTTATCTTATAAAAATACAATTTCTTGTTTCAAATAATAATATGACATAATTAGGTAAAGAAAACTATTTGTATGCAAATCTTTGAAATAATCGAGAGACGGTAAAAAAATTTCTACTAAGGCCTTTGCACCATTGATTGGTTACAAAGATTTTAAATTCAATATTTGAATCAATGACATAAATAATCAAAATATAAACCGAGATGGAAAATATGCGATTAAGATTATATATTTTTTCATTTGAAGATCCTTTTGAAAATAAAATATAAAGAATAATCATACAAGTGAAGATTTCCACTTTTTCATTTCTAAACTTGATGCAATAATTTTGGAATACTATGCACAATATTTTCAAAAGGAATTTATGAATGCAGACCTAAATTTTATTTATCAAAGTTTAAGATGGTTATTACATGATCGAATAAAAATGACGTGAATCATTTCTCTTACTTCAGAAAATAAGATTCAGACACGAAATATCTGCAATAGGTAAAATTTCAAGAATGAAAGATAGATTGTTGAAGAAGTCATTTAATAGTTTATTAATTTAAAAGAAAATCATCTTTCTAAAGCTTTCTCGGTACGATAGCTTTCTCGACACGCTTACTTAAGTTTTCTTATATATAGCATTTGTATACTAGCAATATCACAACAAAATACAAACACAAACACATATACAAATTTAGGAGGAAGAAAAGAAATCGAGATGGAGAAATCACCAACTCGAGAATTTCAGACCATTTGTGTCTTTGGGGGCTCAAGTTTTGGAAAAGATCCAGAGTTTGTAAGGGAAGCGTGCACACTTGGAAGATTGCTAGCTACCAAGAAAATCAAGTTGGTGTATGGGGAGACTTCAGGGTTAATGGAGTGTGTGGTGAGGACTGCACTTATGGCTCAAGGTAAGGTCTTAGGGATGATACCAAAGAATTTAGTTGACGTGAATCCCAGGAGTCCAACTTTAGGTGATGTATTTAATGTACCTAGCATGCATGAGCAAATGGCTGCTATGGTTTACAATGCCGATGCTTTCATAGCACTACCTGGAGGTTTAAAAACACTTGAAGGAATATTTTTCGTAAGTTCATGGGCTCAGTTAAGCATACATCAGAAACCCGTCAGATAGTTAAACATAAACAGTTTTTATGATAAGCTACATATATTCTTACAAGATTGTTATAGTCAGGGGTTTATCAAGCCGATGGCTCATGCACTTATAGTTGCAGATAAAAGTGCTAAAGAGTTAATAGACATGATGGAAAAATGTGTACCTTTTTCACATCTGACATCATCAAAGCAAGAAGGCGGTGCTAGCAGCAGCGAAAAAGATGAAGTTGATACGACACTGAAGTTGTTCTTTTAATTTTAGTAATAAATCGTCAATCCAAATCCTTTTATGTAATAAATTGCTTGTTTATCAATAAAGTGGTTTAGTAAAATCTTTTCTTTTGTAAAGATTTATTTTAATTTTTAAGCCCAAAGCTCTGATACCATACTGTGAGGACCGCGCCCCACGAGTCACAATCCGATCCGAGTTGGTCCGGTGTTGGTCACCTAACAAACTCAACTTAGACCGAACTGTAGCCCATAGGAAGGGGTCTCACTGACCAGGATCAAAACCATAGCATTATAAATTAATTTCTTTAAATACAGCGGAAGTATTTGGAATACAAATACATTTTACAATTTTAAAATGATGTAAATACAAAATCAAACACTTAACAATTTTTGCAAAGTTTCCAAAAGCGGACTTGTCGATCATTCGTTCCGTCCATGCTGCTATACCAATCTTACTCTGAGAAAGGGACATATAGAACAAAAGAGGAGTAAGTCTTTAATGACTTAGTGAAATTCTTAGATCACGACACTAACCAAACAGTAAATCAGAACAAAACGAACAAGAATGACCAGAATAGTTACATCTGCATCATTGAACTGAAATTATCGATTTTAAAGATAATACTGGAGTATTCAGAAGAACGAGAAAATGAACTTGTGCAATTACATATAACAGATCCAACCTTATCTCCAAAATTCAACCGTATACCTCCCTACGAGGAGCTACCTCGCAACAGAACAGAAGACATGCTCGAGTACATGTCAGTCTAACACGCGGGTCACAGCCAACTCCTGACTGCAAGCGGCGCTTAGACAGAATGGGTATTAATCAGAATTACTTAAACCGACAGCCCTTTGCTGCCCAGCAGTAAATCCTTTCAATCCCTGGGCCCAACTTCCCAAAGGCGTCCCAATGGGTGAAACATAATTATCAGAAGAGCTAGTAATCCGGACAATATCCGTTGCTCGTTTTGAGCTACATAGGCCGAACATAGTTCGTTGCTCGTTGCACAATTCAAGAATTGATAGGGTGATCATGATACCAGGATAATTGTGATTATGAAGAAAATTTCCGATTATGATTTAAATGAGATTTGATTTAACAATAGGCAAGAAAACTGATTATGTAAAGAATTAACAATTTTAAATAAAAGCATTAAAAGGGTGATAGAATGTTGCTCGTGATTCAAAACAAAGAATCACAATTGTTATGTCCAAGTTTCTCAGGGCCGGATGCCAAACGGGGTTTTGAACAAATCAGAAATCAAACCTCACCTTTTACCGTACGGGAAATTCTTGATTAACGTCGATAATTGCAGAACCTTAAATAAATCAAAAAGATATAATCAATTGTTTGCTCATAAATTTACAACAATAATATATACTTTCAATATTTATCATATTTAAAGAAGTTCAATTAAATATCTAATTCTTGTTAATTTTGGATAAATCTAACATTTACCTATTTTAACTTTAACCATGACGTAAAATTATAAATAATGAGATTTACCATTTCAAAGTAACAAGTTGAAGACTAAATCAATTTACAAAATTATTATTAGAGTCTCAATTTCTAATTATTAATAACATATTTCATATTAACAAACATATATATTTTCAATGCATATTTAACCCTTTTTAAAACAATTATTCTTAACAGAATTCATGTAAATTACTTATTACATAATAATACTAAATATAAAATTTTACCATGATATTAACATTGAACAAATATCTCAGTTTGCCCTTGAATAAAATTACATCACATATATAACTTTGTTAAAAACTATTTTTCTTATAATTATTAGTATTAAATAACATAATATTGCATATATCAATAATAACAATTAAAATAAATTGTAAACATGTAGATCTAATTAAATTTAACATTTCCAGAATACTTATTATTCTAATAAACTAGATTAGATGGTTAGATCATAAGATAAATACAATACTTCACTTAAAGTTAAAGAAAGTGAAAGATCAACCGTAAAATAAACTACATGTCATTCTAAATGTTGCAAAATCCATGAAAAATATTAAACACGATTCTAAATTAAGATCAACTGATCCATCATCATTATTAGTGTGTAATGAGTCCGTATTAATGATCAACTTCATGGTTTAGATAGCTTTAGCAACATAATTTAGTTAAACAAAAGGTTAATGCAAATATGAGGTTAAAACTGTAGCAGTCTCGGATTCACCTTTAATCGGACTTTCAAACGACATGGTAATCTGAAATTGGTTGAGGGGTTCAATCTTCAACATCATGGAGAGTATGTAGATTCAAAATCAGATCAACAGGACAAGGTTTGGTATTTTAAATAAATCATGAAAGATGGGAGCTGTTTTCGGATTTTCTGGACAGTGGTACGTATTTCTAATTTTTAGACCCCTCAAACGACTTTGGTTGAAGAAGGTTTCTGAACATAAAAGTTAGCTTACACAATAACCAGTATATGATAAACACTTCAGAGTAAGACTCGAAGTTTTGATATGGTTTTCGGACTTCTAAAGTTTCTGTACCAAAACTGGCAGTTTTGACCAAACTCGTTTTTGAGGATTTTCAAGGACTATAAAGAAGGCTTAAAGGACTTAAACAATTTTTATGGTAAACTAGACATCAAGTAGAGAAATTGTGCAGAAGGAAATGAGAAGAAATTCGGAAAGGATAAGTGTAGAAAAATTGTTGAAGATGGTGAACATTATATGGACAAGAATTGGAGACATGGAGTAAATAGGTATACCCCATTTTTGTCTAACTTGAATATTTTATTTTATCTCCAATCAGATGTATTAGCTCTCTCCAGCTGGATGGGCTGTTATATAGCTGTAAATGAAATATAAAAAATAAATTTTTAATATTACTTTATGCATATATCACTTTACGTAAAAACTTGAGGTAATTTAGGTTTAAATCAAACTTTTACCACATGGTCGATAAATTCAAAAAATTTCAATGCAAAAGAGATTTGAAATCAATGTTCTAAGACCAAGAAAACCTTATGATTAAAATCTTTAACCTTTATTTAATTTATAACCGGTCAAGAACCAATGGATGACTATATCGTAAAATAAAAGCGATAAGTTCATTTAAAAATCAAACATAGAATAATTATACAAATTAAAACATATCATAATCAATTTGAAACAAATATAGTGTCTACAAAAACGTTTATGGTTGATTCAAAATAACCTAGGACTAAATTGTAACTTTTTCAAAACTTTAGGGGTCAAAAATCATATTTTTAAAAGTTCAAGGACTAAAATGGAAATTCGAAATTACTTTTATTTTCTTCCAAATTTCAGGGGCGTTACAGTGTTAGTGGGGGTAAATATTTTGTAAATTAAAACACCCCCTTACTATCATATTTATATAGTATATATATACATATATGTTTATGTTATATAATAAACCTCTAATTATTTCAGTTATAAGAATAATGTTTTTTCACACTATAAATAGAAGTCTTGAAAGTCCTTTTTCATTAACGGAAATATGGAAGAATATACCTCCACCTTCAATAAGTGTTCTTTTTTATATTATATGTATATACATTATACGAGAAAAAATCTATATGGGCAAAGAAGAGTGTTGGGCTACTGCATCGGATATAAGAATCAGTAGGGGCGGGAAACCGTCTTTAAGAGAGCGAGACATAGTCCGCACCTCAACCCAACAATTATACTGTATGATTGTTGATAATTAACGGTTACTACAACATCACAGTGCAATAAATTGTACATCATTAGAGAATTACGGATTCACTCTGATGTATAAAAAGGAAACCGATTGATTTCTCAAAGTTATGTGAAACTAAGCATAATTAGTAATGACATCAAGGCCAAAAAGAACAATAAGAAATTGAAGCAAAAGAGATATGCACATTAATATAGTAATGTAAACAATTTTTAAACATAATATTTATTTATTTATTTATTTATATTTTTTTGGATATTAATCAAGAGCTTTAGCGATGTCCCTGATTGCCACGGACAATGCCAACTTTCATATAAGGGCCACGATTCCCTTCGACAAATTCACAAATGCATGTATCGTCTTCACCAACATAGTTACTCTGACAAAAACCTCTCCACCCCTTGCAAAAACATGCTCGCCCATCTTTCCATTTTTTGAACTTTATCCCCCACTTGCTCTCCTCTGGATCGACGAGATAAGTTACTCTTTCAAAGTCAATGGTCTGCTTGCCGAGAAATTCTTTAGGGATATACTTGATAACAAAATTGTAACTATGTGAGAAGAGTGCATTTTGAACGAGTACTTAAAATACAATTTAAAATACATAGGAATTCGCAAAAATTAGAAATTAGTTTTTGCTAAAGTGAGAAAGACATTTAACCATGAACGTGGCTAGACAGACTTAGTATATACTTACCAGTTCGCTCTTTCTTAATATAATTCTTGTTATGAAATAGGGATTTATGGGCTTCACAGCAAGCCCAGACTGAAAGAGCTCTTTACCGTAAATGTCAGGAATCCTCTTCTTCCGACTTGATGTTACATTAGTGTTACCTTCAGCGACATTACCCTCACCTCCAACCTCCATATAATCTTCTTCTTCCTCCATCTCTATATCATCCTCATAAACCTCTTCCAAGTCCTCTTCTTCCATCACTTCTTCGGTATCCTCCTTCCCATCATTTTCTCCTTCCACCTCTACATCGTCTTCACCAACCACTTCTATATACTCCTCTTCCTCCTCCTCCTCCTCCTCATGTTCATTTCCCTCACCAATGGTCTTTGTCCATTCTATTCATTTGAACATGAATTTTTGAGCTCCTTCTTTCTCAAATGAAGATGGATCGAACATTTTGACATTAAACAAGCCATCCATAAAATATTGGAACACTAACAAATCACCACTTTCGACTAAGCTATCCTTAACGTAAGTGGCCCAGCCTCCTTGAAAGTACATTCTATTTCCTATTTTACCCACCTTCACTTGCCAATAATTGTGATGTCTATCTTTAAGAACCACCCTTTTGGGATGTTCCCCTTGAATACATCTAATAAAACCTGACGGAAGAATCTGCATAAGCATGACCACATACAACTGAGATCCAATTTAAAACATCTCCTCGTGTGAATTGGCATTTCACTCGTTATATTTGCAACATTATAAAAACTAAAACATGCAAGCTATATATTATCTACTTAACATGCTCATAGGGTGAAAGTCACCAAAAAAAAAGAAGAAGAAGACGAAGACGAAGACGATACTCGAAGGTTACGATTGATATAAAGGAGTATGTGCTTATAACTTATATAATTACTCTACAAACATGTGCTACAAATTGTACTAAATGACACAAAAATTGGAAACAATTATCCACATAATAAGGTAGGTCTGATGATATAACTTGACAACGATTAAAATGTATTAAGGATAAAGAGAATCATTTGTATGTTACACCTAATATCATGGTGCACAACAAAGCTGCAACTAGTCCTACAATGATGTAGTTAATACGTAATAAAGCCAAGCATTAGTTTATGTCTTACAATTTCTTCTGTTTTTTTTCGTTTAAATATTTTTTAATGCGTCTCAATATATTTAAAAAAAGTGAAGCATTCTGGGAAATATCATTGGGGAGTTTTAGGTTGATATTTCATTGGGGAGTTTTCGACATTGACAAATTTAAGTAAATATATTTATCACATTCTTAGTACAATTTCACTCAACTTTTCTTTCTGTATGTAAGTATTTAGACTTTTCTCTATATGTATGCCAGAGCAAACTTAAAATTAAAACTGTAAATAAAGTTAAAAAAAAAAAAAAAACACAAACATTAAGAAAAATGGGGGGGGGGGGGGGGGGGGGGAGATGGATGGTGTAGGTTAACCCAGTATAGTTTTCTAATTTGCTGTTAGAAACAAAAATTAAATGTTTTTGTTAGAATTCTGTGTAGGCATGAAATTTAACATACATTGAAAACTGATAATCAGTTCAGTATCTGCGTATTGTAACATAAAGGTTTTACTTGAGAAAAATAAATCGTATATTCTTTCTAGCAAAGTAACTCATGTCCTAACAAACACATAGATAGATAACTCGAGCGGCAGAATCACTAAATATCGTGTCTTAGACAAAAAAAAAATCTCAAGGAAAAGGGAACAAAAAACTAAATCCTTTTCAGTTTCCACTTTTAAATTCATCTGTCTAACCAAATACTAATGCTTCAATAATTGTCTTATTGCAGAAAATGACTTTCCTCCCCCCATTTTTCCGTTGTTGTTAGCTCTTTTTAATATGATTTAACCTATAACTCAAGCAAGAGATTACATTCTACCACAAAACGAGTCTATTACTAATTTGAAAAGGTATTTTATCACATAAATAAAATAAATATATTAAACAAAACCAAAATTTTCTAATAATTAAGGAGAAATGCATAAAACCCCTATGTGGTTTCACAAAACTACTCAAAAACTCCAGGTGGTCTGATAATTACCTAGAGCATCGCCTTGTAGTTTCATAAACTCTGCAGAGAATCCTGTAGCTTGCCAAAAATTAACCCTCTTGTGGTTTCATAATACTCTGCACAAAACCCCCATAAAGTTTCATAAAAATGGGATTTTGTGCAGAGTAAATGAAACCACAAGAGAGTTTAAGACGATTAACAAACCACATGGAGGTCTTGTGTAGATTTTGGAAACCATTGCGGATTTAGTTTGATATTCCAATAATTAATCAAATTGAACAATAAATCTGATAAAATATAAAAGAATAAAGAAGAGAAAAGTACCAATTGTTCAGTGCTTGTTTCTGGTGAAAAAAAAAACTTGAAGAAGGCAGGACAATCCTTATTCGAATCCATTGTTTGATCTAATAGTTAAATGAAAAGAAAAATCTTTAGAAATATAAATCTTTGCAACAACAATCTGCAAAGTGGGAAATTTTTTAATGAGTTAAATTGACTAAAATGAGCGGAAGAAAAAAAAAAGAAAAGAGATATGGAGCGTTACCTTCGATGCTTGGTAAAGATAATGAACAAGAATACGGGGCATTTATACTAGGGATAATGGCACGTGAGGAAAAATAGTTGTTAGCACTTTGCCCTTTTGGGAAAATATATCGTAATAGAAAAACTAGCCGTTAGGAATTTACCGTTTGGCTCCGATGTGTTCCAGGATAAATGGGGAAAAAGAAAAAAAAAGAGCGGAAAATAGGAATTTATCAAAAAACCTCTATGTAAAATAATTTTTTTCTTTCTTTTCCATGCGATTGGCATTACTTTAGTTTTTAGGAAAAATGTTATACTTCGTGACTTATCATCATTTTGACGTTTTAATAGATGTAATTATACTTTAGAGGTGAGACCATGGAACTGCTAAGAAAAAGGAGTGGGACAACGAAAACTATCTAGAATGCCATTAATATTTATAAATCACAAAGATCAAGAGTGTAAGGCTGGTTATTATTTTCCTAAATGCCCATAACTGTGATTAACTTATTATAAATTTCACGTGGAATTCACTTTTTCTTTTTTTTTTTGATCGGCAAAAGCAAAATTTTATTGCAAACAGGGTACCGGAAGTACACCAACGAGAACAGAAATGGAACAACAACAACAACAACAACCAGATCCTCGAAAAGTTACAGACATAACAGGGGATGATTGTACCAATCAATAAAGGAAAAGCAAAAATCTTGTTTCCAGGCCTTTAGCCACCTCCAAGACTTAACTTTAGTAAGGTCCAACTCTTTATCGATGATGATCTCCTTAGAGTTGAATGTAGTATTGTTTCTGAGCAACCAGATTGACCATATCGTGAAGAACCAGATGGCGTCAATGTCATTTTTCCTAAGCGGCTTTGAAAGCGATTCAGAAAATTGTAGGAAATGGTCCCTCGGGAGATTAATGATTGTGGTATAAGTTCCAAACCAGCAGTAAATACCCATCCAGATTTGGTATGAAATTGGACATTCAAAGAATACATGACTCGATGTTTCAATTGCCTGACCACAAAGAGCACAAGCACATTTGCTAAGATTGTTGAGCACACCTCTTCGAAGTAGATTGGATTTAGTCGGTAACCTGTCCAGCATTAATCTCCAGCCATGTGCAACGAGTTTGAGTGCGATTTTTAAACGCCAGAAACTCTTGAAAAAGAGCTATTCCTCAGAGTCCAAGGTGTTGTTTGGCTTATTTGACTGCATCAATTCATAAGCGGATTTAACTGTGTAGTTTCCAGTTGCATCATGAATCCACCTCCACCGATCTTCACAATCATGAACTGGTGCAACACCACTCAAATGAAGATTCATCTCTTGAAGAATATTGAGTTCCCACTCAAATAATTCCCTCCTCCAGCGCCAATTCCACTCCCACGTTCTGTCGCGCCAAATTCCCATGTCTGCAATGCTGGAATGCTTATCATTTGAGATCAGATACAGCCTTTCAAATCGATCTTTCAACTTCTCATTTCTGAGCCAAGTATCGTGCCAAAAAAGTGTATTTCTTCCATTCCCAATTATTCTTGTGATTCCATCTTCAAACCAATTATAAATCCCGCTGTCGGAGCCGCATTGATTAATCCCTTTCCACCATGCCTATTGGGTTGTTCTTCTAACTCCCTCGGTATATTTAGACAAAAGAATCTGTCACCAAAGGGCATCTCCTTCAACCAGCAGTCGCCATCTCCACTTAGCCAAGAGAGCGAGATTAAAGAGACGAAGATCTCGAATACCAAGTCCACCATTCTCCTGCTTTCTACATAAGTGATCCCATTTGATCCATGCGATGCCTTTAACTTCACCTTTACCGCTCCAAAGGAAATTTTTTTGTAACTTGATCATCTCCTCAATGACTTTCGACGGGGCCTTAAAGAAGGAGAGGAAGTAGACAGGCAGACCAGTGAGGACTGATTTAATGAGGACCACTCACCCTCCAAAAGAAATTGGTCTGTCACTCCAAAAACCAAGCCTCTGCCGCATATTTTTCAGTGGTTATTCAGCCTTTTGAAATTTGAATATGTCTTAATTCATGTTTTTTGATTCCAAAATTGAACTATTCGTGTTACCATTTTCAATTGCATACGATATGCTATTTAGTCATTGAATTGAAAGTTAAATATGCGGACAAACATAGTGAAGGGGGATCAATCATCAACCTTTTGTTTGTTTAGTTAAGGTTTGAGTCACAGTCGTGTAATGGTATGATGCTTTTACATTTTCAGTAGTATCCGGATAGTTTTTGGGTATGAATTTCTCTACTTCTGGGGCTTTGTTGGATTTCTGTGGAAAGCTATGATATTAAAATTTCAACTTATCATTTTCGCTGTTCCACTGTCTAATACCTTTAGGAACGAAAGTGAATTTCAAAGGAGCTCAATATTAGTTGTCATACATCAACAATTATTCAATAGCAAGAGTAGCACTTATGTTGTCTTCCTTTGAGTACTTCCTTGATTTGCAACCTCCTATATTCAACTTTTTTGTCATTTCACTAAATAATATTTAACATCAATGTTTTTGGAATTCAGGTTATCTTATTGTCTTAATACTTAAAAGTTCTTGCTGACGACAACATAAAGTGTATACAAGTTACCAAAATACATAGTAGATGGCTTTAGATTTTGTACAAAAATAAACTGAGGGTTGACCAAAAAGAAATTGAATCAAAAAAGAGATTCAGGATATAGTTAACGATCAAGTTTTTGTACATTCTCTATATAAAATCAAAATAAAGCTTTCAATAACAACTTTCAGCTATCGACATGTAAAATATATTACATATTTATTAAAAATACAACCTTATAAAAATTCATTGAGAACTCTACCTAAGTCCCTGCATTGGCACTGACAATACTAACTTTTATATAAGGGCCACGATCCCCAGTAATGAATTCACAGATGCATGTATCGTCATTACCAACCAAGTTACCACTAAAAGAAAAATGGGCTTTAGAAACGGCCCTTTTACAAACGGGCAAAAGCCCGTTTGTAAAAATGATTATTACAAACGGGTCGCCCGTTTGTAATAATAATACTACAAACAGGCGGCCCGTTTCTAAAAGTTTTCAAACCTTTAGAAACGGCTCTCCCGTTTCTAAAGGTTTAAAAAAAAAATTGAAATCTCGCCAAAACCTTTAGAAACGGCTTTCCCGTTTCTAAAAGATTTCCGAAAATTTTAAAATTCCGCAAAACTTTTTCGAACAATTTTGAAAAATTGTTGGAAAACCTTTAGAAACGGCTCTGCCGTTTCTAAAGGTTTTCCAACAATTTTTCAAAATTTCACAAAACCTTTAGAAAGGGCTTTTGCCGTTTCTAAAAGTGTTTGCAATTTTTAGAAACTTTTAGAAATGGGTAACATTAAATTAAAACCTTCTGCATAAAACACAGACTAATTTTCAATAACTTCACAAAAGCATAGACTAACTTGCAATTAATTCACTAAACAGGGCTAAAGTGTAATAGTTTCACGTAACAGTTACCACATTGCAATTATATCATTAATTATACACAAAACTGTAAATATCTACAAATTGAGGCCAAATCCATAACTATTTGCATAAATCGAAGAATATTTGCATAAATGAAAGACTAAGCTCGAATCAATTCTCAAAACAGGGACGAAACTGCAATTATTTCACAAAATACGGACAACATTGCATATATCTCATAAATGAAAGACTAAGCTATAAGTATATGCAGATTGAGGGCAGAACCATAACTATTTGCATAAATGAAAGACTAAATTCGAATAAATTCCCAAAATATGGACTAAACTGCAACTATTTCACAAAATAGGAACAACGTTGCATATATTTCATAAATGAAAGACTAAGCTATAAGTATATGCAGATTGAGGGCAAAACCATAACTATTTGCATAAATGAAAGACTAAACTCGAATCAATTCCCAAAATAGGGACTAAACTGTAACTATTTCATAAAATATGAACAACATTGCATATATCTCATAAATGAAAGACTAAGCTATAAGTATTTGCAGTTTGAGGGCAAAACCATAACTATTTGCATAAATCGAAGAATATTTGCATAAATGAAAGACTAAGCTCGAATCAATTCTCAAAACAGGGACGAAACTGCAATTATTTCACAAAATACGGACAACATTGCATATATCTCATAAATGAAAGACTAAGCTATAAGTATCTGCAGATTGAGGGCAAAACCATAACTAGTTGCATAAATAAAAGACTAAACTCGAATCAATTCCCAAAACAGGGACTAATTGCAACTATTTCACAAAATACAGACAACATTGCATATATTTCATAAGTGAAATACTAAGATATAAGTATGGTGTTTCATTTTGTAATTATTCGCTGTTGAACGTTAATTTAACTACTAACCCAAACTTATTAGAAACGGACAAAATCCTATATAAAATTTAATTTACCATGTCTTTTTGGTATTTTATCATTTATATTGTATTTTTATCTCCTATATATTTGTTTTATTAATCCTATATAAAACTTATTAGAAACTACTCTTTATTTTTGTTGAATTAATTAAGAATAGAGGTGATAACTCAACATTACATTAGAATTGAACTAATTAAACAAAACTAATCTTAAATTTTAATAAATTAGTTGAACTTGTCTAGATGGACAACTCCTAATTAATTACATGTATAAGAATCAACTAAATATAACTAATCTTGACTTTTCTCAAATTAGTTTAACTTAATTGAACAAATATTACATCAGAACCAAATTATTTAGATTTAATCTTGATTTTTTATTATGAATAGATGTTATTTGAATGCATAACTCCTAATTACATAAGAATTAAACTACGTACAAGGAAAACTACTCTTTATTTTTGTTGAATTAATTAAGAATAGAATTCATAACTCAACATTACATTAGAATTGAACTAATTAGACAAAACTAATCTTAAATTTTAATAAATTAATTGAACTTGTTTGGATGGACAACTCCTATTTAATTAATTACATATATAATTAGAATCAACTAAATATAACTAATCTTGACTTTTCTCAAATAAGCTTAACTTAATTGAACAAATATTACATAAGAACTAGATTACATAGATTGAATCTTGGTTTTTATCATGAATAGATGTTATTTGAATGAATAACTCCTAATTACGTAAGAATAGAACTCCGTACATGGAAAACTACTCTTTATTTTTGTTGAATTAATTAAGATTAGAATCCATAACTCAACATTACATTAGAATTGAGCTAATTAGACAAAACTAATCTTAAATTAGTAAATTAATTGAACTTGTTTGGATAGACAACTCCTAACTAATTCGAATTACATATATAATTAGAATCAACTAAATATAACTAATCTTGACTTTTCTCAAATAAGCTTAACTAAATTGAACAAATGTTACATAAGAACCAGATTACTTAGATTTAATCTTGATATTTATCATGAATATATGTTATTTGAATGAATAACTCTACGTAAGAATAGAACTCCGCACATGGAAAACTACTCTTTATTTTGGTTGAATTAATTAAGAATACAATGCATAACCCAACATTACATTAGAATTGAACTAATTAGACAAAACTAATCTTAAATTTTAATAAATTAATTGAACTTGTTTGGATAGACAACTCCTAACTAATTCTAATTACATATATAACTAGAATCAACTAAATATAACTAATCTTGAGTTTTCTCAAATAAGCTTAACTTAATTGAACAAATGTTACATAACAACCAGATTACTTAGATTTAATCTTGATATTTATCATGATAGATATTATTTGAATGAATAACTCCTAATTACGTAAGAGTAGAACTCCGTACATGAAAAACTACTCTTTATTTTTGTTGAATTAATTAAGAGTAGAATTCATAACTCAACATTACATTAGAATTGAACTAATTAGACAAAACTGATCTTAAATTTTAACAAATTAATTGAACTTGTTTGGATAGAGAACTCCTAACTAATTCTAATTACATATATAATTAGAATCAACTAAATATAACTAATATTGACTTTTCTCAAATAAGCTTAACTTAATTGAACAAAAATTACATAAGCACCAAATTACTTAGATTCATAATTAAAAAAAATATTGTGAAAACCTTTAGAATCGGATCTCCCGTTTCTAAAGGTTTTCTCAAAATTTCGAAAACCCTTTAGAAACGGCAAAGCCGTTTCTAAAGGTTTTGGTAATTTTTATTTTTATTTTTTATGTTTTGGCGGAATTGCAAAATTTTTGAAAAACTTTTAGAAACGGGGAAGCCGTTTCTAAAGGTTTTGGCGGGATTTCAAAATTTTTGAAATACTATTAGAAACGGGGCCGCCGTTTCTAAATGTTCCAAAACTTTTAGAAACGGGGGAGCCGTTTCTAATAGTCTCACTTTCATCTATAAATACTCCTCCTCTTCTTCATTTTCTCAAACATCATACTCATACATATTCACATCTCTCTATCAAATTCTCTCCTCTTCTTTTAATCTCTACTCTAAATTATAAGTTTGTAATCATATTTATTTTCTAGTATATAGTTTAAAGATATAGTTTTGTTAATATTCAAAGAATATTTACATTCAATGTATTATATCATAATTAACACTCATATTTAACCTATACTATGGTATAATTGTTATTAAATAAATAATGTAGGTAATTAAGTAATTGACTGAAAAACTAACACTATTAAACACCAAATTATATTCTTAATTAATAATTATTATTGGCAGATTTTCTGCCAATAATTTTTTTTTTTAATTTTTTTAATAATATTAGAAACGGGCTACCCGTTTCTAATACTATTTTAAAAAAAAAATTCAGAGTATTAGAAACGGGCCGCCTGTTTCTAATACTACGAAACGGGCTGCCCATTTTCAAAACTATTCATATATATATATATATATATATATATATATATATATATATATATTTTTTTTCTATAGTTCACTTTTAGAAACGGCTAGGCCGTTTCTAAAAGTCTAGGGGTAATTTTGGAATTTTTTTTTGCAAACGGGCTGCCCGTTTCTAAAGGTCACCAATCTTCATAAACGGGCAAGCCGTTTCTAGTGTTCAAGCATCTTTACAAACGGCTTGCCCGTTTGTGAAGATTTTTTTTTTAGAAACAGCTGAGCCGTTTCTAAAAGTAGAAACGGGAACGTTTTCCCGTTTTTAAAAGTCAATACAAACGGAGGTATTAGAAACGAGCATTACAAACGGCGTGCCCGGTTCTATTGCTCATTAGAAACATGCAATTGACCTTTAGAAACGGCCAGAGCCGTTTCTAAAGGTCTTTTTTTTAGTAGTGTACTTTGACAAAAGCTTCTCCACCCATTACAGTAAGTTGCTCGCCCATCTTTCCATTTCTTATACGTTGTCCCCCACTCTTCCTCCGTTGGACCAAGGAGATATGTTACATTTTCAAAGTCGATGCTCCGATTCTTCGTAATCTCCTTGGGGATATTCTGGACATGACAATTGTAACTAACTTAGAATAGTGTGTTTGGAGTAGTATGTCAAATACAACTAAAAATTCAAATAAATTGACAAAGTCAAAAATTTCGATTCCTTCAAAATGAGAAAGACAACTAAACATGACGATAGCTAGATATAGTGGTATATATACTTACCAATTCACTCTTTCGTCTTGTAATTCTTGTTACAAAGTAGGGATTTCTGGGCTTATCGGCAAGCCTAAATTGAAAGAGCTCTACACCATAGATCTCATTGATTCTTTTTATCCCACGTGATGTTTCATTAGTGATCCCTTCAGCCACAACCGTCTCACCTCTAACCTCCCCATCACTTTCGTCTTCCTCCATCTCAATATCACCCGTATCAACCTCCGTCATTTCCTCTTCCTCAATCTCTTCTTCGATGTTCTCGTTCTCCTCACTTTCTCCCTCAATCTCTACATTGTCCTCGCCAACCACTTCTATGTACTCCTCCTCCTCTACAACGGTCTGTTGCCCTTCTACGCCTTTGAACATGAATCAGCAAGCTATTTTTTTCTCAAGTGAAGATGGTTCGAATAGTTTGACATTGAACAAACCATTCATAGTATATTCAAACACTAGCAGGTCACCATGTTCAACTAAGCTATCCTTAAGAAAAGTGGCCCAACCACCATGAAAGGACATCATGTTTCCTACTTTGCCCACCTTCACTTGCCAAAAATTGCGATGTCGATCTTTAAGGACCACCCTTTTTGGAAGTTTTCCTTGAATAGATCTAGTAAAACCTGATGGAAGAATCTGATAAGACATGAACAGATACAATTGAGATCATTTATATATCTACAGACGCATAATTGGCGTAAATTCTAGCTATATATCATCTACTTAACATTCTCATGGAGTGAAATAGTAACCAAAAATAAGAGAAAAGACGATATTCAAAAGATTTGGGTGATATAAAGGACGATGTGCATACAACTTATATAGACACTCCATCCCCTTAATTTTAATGTCCAAGAGCAGGCCACCCCCCTTTAAAATTTGAAAAGATGGGGCTGAGTGAAGATCGATAAGGTGGCTACGAGCTATATATATCAATCATTAAAATAAAATAAAAAACCACAATAGAAAATCAAGAAAAATATGTGGATCAAACTCAAACACTAGTATAATGAGAAATTTTAAATGGAAAACAAGAAATAAAATTAAGAGAAAAAGTACCAATCGTTCTACGCAACCGTTTGGTGAGAAAAACATGAAGCAAAAGGCTGATTCACTTCTCCTAAATCCATGGGTTGACAGTACAAATCTGTAAACCAAGTTGATCTGCAAAGGAAAAAAGAAAACTTGTATGAGTTAAGTTATTATAAGATTAAGAAAATAAAGATTTCTATGTTGAAGAACATTACATTTGATTATTCGGTAACAAAGTAAAGGAAATGGACAAATCAATAGAGGAAAATATCTATGTAAATTTTATTTTGGTTTGAGATTTTTGGTTTAGTATCAAAATAAAATAGGTAATCGAACCTAATCTTGGTGCTGGCGTCTCATGGCCATTACTCAGTTTCTCCAGAACTAAAATATAAATAAACATAGATAAAAATTAATGAATCTGGTAAGAACCAAAAAACCCCATGCACTACTCTAGGGTGAGTGCGGCTCTTTAAGAGGGCCTGAGATTCATTTCACAAATCAAAACATGAAAAAAAAATGAAATATTCATTGTGGAAGGTGCTTAATTGGCTATGTCCTTTTGGATCTCAAGCTCATTGTCGAGCAATAAGAGGCCGAGATGCACATTGAGCGGCAACAACATCGGGAAAAAAGGGTTAGCTTCTTAAAAGAGACGAGATGTGTTGGAAATAATTTAGAAGACTTTCAGAAGATAAAAGCATAAGACGGAGATAAACCAAATTTATAGTTGGATGAAGCAGAGATAAAAAGCGGCGGATGGAGATAGGATCTAGGGTTTCTCCCTTCAGCACTCGAATACTATTAATAATTTGACGTTACTTGATAAATGGGCCGCTAAAATATTAATTAAGATCACTCACGCGCACAAACCCACATCCCATTTATGTGACTTAGCGCCAAACATATTGGGCCAAATCTCCGATAAATTGCATTTTTGATACCCTAACTTGGCACATATTCTTTTTTCATACCTTAACTTGGCAGCTCACTATTTTAGTACCTCTATTTGACTTTTTTCTCGCCGGAATTTGCCACGTGGCACCATATTTGGGGATTTTGACCCACTCAAACTGACAACTCAACAAAATTTGCTACGTTGGACTCCACATGGAAAAAATAAACTAAACTTAATTCTTAAAATAAAATAAAAACAAGAAAAAATAACAAAAGCAAATAAAATTACAAAAAATAAAAACAAATTAATGTAAACTGAATTAAAATTAAAAAACAATGTTAACAGATTTTTTTTTAATTTGACAAATTTAATATTAATTAAAAAAATAAAATTAAAAAAAAGGGGGAAGTCGTGTTCCATGTCCACCGCTCCACCCCACCTAATAACATCAACAACAAAAATTGGTCTCAATTTTATCTATACAATTATAGTCAACTGCTCATCCTCCATCTCCCTCGTTTATGAAGTGGAAAGATTATCTTTATTTATATAGAGATAGTAATTCATATGAAAAACTTATCAAATGAAACAAAAATGCATAAAACTCCTGTACTGTTTGGACAATCTGCATGGAAGTCCAATGTGGTTAGTTACTCGTCTCTCTCATTAGTTTTATACATTATGCACAAACCCCTATCATAGTTTCAGATACTTGGCACATTCACTTTAATTACATTAGATTGGACTCGAAATATATATATATATATATATATATATATATATATATATATATATATATATATATATTTTTTTTTTGTGTTCTTTTCCTCACAAAGTTCAACACATTACTTTGATGTGTTAATGTAAAACTACTTATGACTTGAAAACCTGCACAAAATCTCGACGTGGATTGAAAAATCCAGCTTAAAATTCCACAGTTGTTTGGATAACTCTAGATACAAGAAAATGCACATTTTGTAAAGAATGTATAAGTTACAAAAAGTACCTTTTTTGGTTACAAAAGGCAATGGTGACGAAAACTCTGTTACCGAAGTTTGGTTGTGAAACCTCCGTCGCGAAAAGTTTTGGTAAATAATATTTCATTTTTGCTACCAATTCTATGGAACGAAGTGCTAATCACTACAAAATCTCTACTATTTGTAACTAACTTTTCGTCTCAATAGGTCTTCTATTTTGTGTGCTAAAATTATATTTGTTACTAGTATGTTGTTATCAAAATTGATACTATTAGTTATGAAAAATACGTTTTGCTACCAATAGATAACAAAAATATTTTTCTAATCCTCTGTTTTCATATTTATTCATTGTGAATTGTTAAGTGACAATATTTATTAGTTACAGTAATTTCTGTTCATCATACATTTATTATGAATATATAATAGGTGAATAAAATTAAATAAATTCATGTAAACATATTAATATTATTTTACTTTTCATTCATAAATATGAGCAATATATTACAGAAAACTAGGACGACAAAATTATTTCAAGCAGCATAAATTAGTGCTAACTGTACATTGCAGCCTATATGAAAAAAAAGGAAAAATATCTGTTTTATTCACAAGATAGTTAGCTACAACATACTATTCACTAGATGGACTTTCATGCTTCGTGCTCTAGGATGAGATAGTTGTGGAGTTTCATGCTATGTTCGCCAGAACGAGAGAGTTATCAGAAACTGAAAATCAAACCCAGATACAAACTACGAACTTAACTTCAGTTTTTCAATATTGAAATTTTACTCAAAATTTCAATAAAAAAGATCACTAAATAAATGAATTATTCATATGCATAACAAGTCCTTGACCAAACAAAAAGTATTAAACGTACGAAAAAGCAACATGTACCTCTCATTTAGTTACCAACATAGCACAAACATTAGCACTCTTTAACTATAAATACACTATAACTCAACCAAAAAATAAGTGAATGAGAAAGCATCGTCACTACAAATTTTTCCTCAACTGTAAGGCATGACAATTATCAACTATTACTAGAATAACTATAAAAAGAGACACCAAAATAAGAAATGAAAGTTGGAAAACTGTAGTACCTGACTGGATTAAAGAAGTAAATGTTAACGTTTAAGAGTTTCCTCACTTGTAAATGTTATGAAACAGCAACAAGATAGCACATGAGCAAATACACTCTATTTGGTAGAGGAAATAATATTTAAGCACGGAACTCGAAAGGATTAATTGAGACTTATATTATATGAAAGAACTAAAATAAACAAAATGTTACTAACTATGGCCCATACAACGTTACTAGCCTCTAATACTAGTTATCCGTCGTCTTCAGATTCTTTAAGTGACTATAATCCTAAATCAAGCTCCAGAACTCAATCTTGATGCTTAGTAGAGAAAATTAAAAGACCTAAAAGATGATATATATCACATAAACGTCAAAATTTGACTAGCACAAGAACTCTCTGAAACTGATCATGTATAAATAAATTAATAGGTAAAACAACCAATAGTTCCCGAAAAGATAACATAATGAAAGTTTGCACTGACCAGTTAGGAAAGAATTTAACACCCATAGCCATAGTAGTCCAAAAGCATGAAATCTCACCCAGTAAGAGAACCTGCAATCAAATTCCATTTTGATCAGAAGAAAGAAAAATAACACAGGACTACTGGCGAGATATAAAAACTACGACGTTTCTGAATTAAAAACTCTGAAGAAAAACCAATAAGAAAATAAATACATAAAATGGATGAATTAATAAAGCCATTAACAACATAGAAAATCAAACAAACACTATGATAAATCTTAGTTGACCTTAGTGTTAACGAATATGACCACAAGGGTTGTATTGCTAGGTACATCATATAGCTTGCCAAGCCGCTGAAACAACCCAATTCATGAAACACTACTCTTTGCATTGAGGGAACTAGAATTTCAGAACATTTGATCAAGTACTCATGCAATGTATGTATTCAAACAGTGGGAAAACATACACGCATAGCCAATTACAGAGTGTGGGTGTGGAACCTTAGATAGAGAAGGCCCTTGTTTGATTGAGAAAATGAGATGTAAAATGATTTGTGGCAAAATCTGCAAAATCAGCAGCTGAACGAAGACGACAAAGACCGATGGGAATGGACGCATGATAAAAATGGCATTTATTCAGTGGCATCGGGATATCAAGCCTTGAGGATGGGAGTTCAATACGAGCCTTTGAATGTTTTTAAAGACTTTTGGTCCAATTCTGCCCCATTTAAAATGTTATGTTTTGGTTGGAAGCTGCTTCATAACCGTATCCCCACAAAGACAGGTTTAGCAAGAAGAGGCATAAAGCTCGAGAATGTTGATACGAGTTGTGGCTTATGTGGGTCTTTTCTTGAAAATGAAGCGCATCTGTTTTTTGAATGTCAGATCTCCTATGCCATTTGGATGAAATGTTACAAATGGATCGGTGTATTCACAGCTATCTCTAACTCCCCAGCTTTGCATTTCATCCAAAATGCAGGTCTTTTCCCTAAAAAACCGGTAGATTTTTTTGGAAAAGCATGTGGACCGTTGTTGTTTGGTCTATTTGGCTGCTTAGGAACAAGAGGGTATTTAATAATGAGGATTTTGATCTCCATAAACCAGTTGAATTGATTAAAGTGAGGTTGTGGTCTTGGTTGAAGGCAAGACATCATGGTTTTGTTTTCTCTTTCTCGGATTGGTACCAATCTCCTTTAGATTGTCTTGTCAAGTTTAGATGGGCTCTTTGATGTTTTTCTTATTTTGGTTGTTTGAACTCATGGGATTTGAGTACCCCTTGTACTCTTTAATAAATCTTTCTTTGCTTGATAAAAAAAATAAAAATTAGGATAATTAAGAGAAACCTATAATCTATGATTAGGAAATTACAAAAGTATCGTAACTCAATAGTTGAAATATAAAGAAACTAAAGTAATTAGATGTTTTAATCTAGTGTTAGTGGGGGTAAATGTTTTGTATGTTACAAGTATTGGTTGTTATTGTGATTAATGAGATGAGACCATTATCTTCACATTTACCATCCCTTTTTATAGTGTGAATTAAAACACCCCCTTACTATCATATATATATATATAGTATAATTATATACATATTTATGTTATATATTAAACCTTTAATTATTTGAGGAGTTATAAGAATAATATTTTTTCACACTATAAATAGAAGTCTTGAAACTCATTTTTCAGTGATGGAAAATATAGAAGAATATAGCTCTACCTTCAATAAGTGTTCTTTCTTATAGTATATGTATATTACATTATATGTGAGAAAACCTATAGGCAAAGAAGAGTGTTGGGCTACGCTTCGACTTCCTCACGTAGTGTAGACTTAGAGCGAAGTTCACAACAAGGAAGGTTGGGCAGTTGTATCCTGGAGATGGACGTGTCGATATTCTACTGCATCTGATAAAAGAATCCGTAGGGGGCGCGGAACCGTCTTTAAGAGAGAGAGACATAGTTCGCACCACAACCCAGTAATTATACTGTATGATTGTTGATAATTGACTGTTACTACAACATCACAGTGTAATCAATATGTACATCATTAGAGAATAACGGATTCAGTCTAATGTATAAGAAGGAAACCGAGGAAACCGATTGATTTCTCAAAGTTATGTGAAACTAAGCATAATTAGTAATAACATCAAGGCCTAAAAGAACAACAAGAAATTGAAGCAAAAGAGATAAGCACATTAATATAGTAAAGCAAACAAATTTTAAACATAATATTTATTTAATTATTTTTATTATTTTGGAAATTCATCGGGAACTTTAGCCATGTCCCTGATTGGCAAGGACAATGCTAACTTTCATATAAGGGCCACGATTCCCTTCGACAAATTCACAAATGCATGTATTGTCTTAATCAACAAAGTTACTCTGGCAAAAACCTCTCCAACCCTTGCACAAACATGCTCGCCCATCTTTCCATTTTTTGAACTTTAACACATGCTTGCTCTCCTCAGGATCGACGAGATTAGTTAATCTTTCAAAGTCAATGCTCTGCTTCCTGAGAAATTCCTTAGGGATATACTTGACAAGAAAATTGTAACTATGTCAGAAGAATGCATTTTGAATCGCGAAAATCAGAAATTAGTTTTCGCTTATTAAAGTGAGAAAGACATTTAAACATGAACATAGCTAGACAGACCTACATATACTTACCAGTTCACTCTTTTTTGTTGTAATTCTTGTTATGAAATAGGGATTTATGGGCTTCACAGCAAGCCCAGATTGAAATAGCTCTATACCATAAATATCAAGAATCCTCTTCGCCCGACTTGATGTTACATTACCCTCACCTCCAACCCCCATATCATGTTCTTCTTCCTCCATATCTATATCATCCTCATCAACCTCTTCCATGTCCTCTTCCTCCATCTCTTCTTATGTATCCTCCTTCCCATCATTTTCTCCTTCAACCTCTACATCGTCTTCACAACCCACTTCTATATACTCCTCATCCTTCTCTTGTTCATTTTCCTCGCCAAAGGTCTCTGTCCCTTCTATTCCTCTGAACATGAATTTTTGAGCTCCTTCTTTCTCAAGTGAAGATGGATCGAACATTTTGACATTAAACAAGCCATCCATCAAATATTGGAACACTAACAAATCACCACTTTCGACCAAGCTATCCTTAACGTAAGTGGCCCAGCCTCCTTGAAAGTACATTCGATTTGCTACTTTACCCACCTTCACTTGCCAATAATTGTGATGCCGATCTTTAAGAACCACCCTGTGTGGAAGTTCCCCTTGAATACATCTAATAAAACCCGACGGAAGAATCTGCATAAACATGAACAAATACAACGTAGATCAATTTAAAACATCTAATCATGTGAGTTGGCATTACACTCGTTATTTTTGCAACATTATAAAAACTAAAACATGCAAGCTATATATTATCTACTTAACATGCTCATAGGGTGAAAGTGACCAAAAAAAAAAAGAAGAAGAAGTAGAAGACGATGATGACGATATTCGAAGGATATGAGTGATATAAAGGAGGATGTGCTTATAACTTATATAATCACTCTACAAACATGTGCCCCAACTTGTACAAGATGATACAGAATTGGGAACAATTTATCCACATAATTATAAGGTAGGTCTGATGATACAACTTGACGCCCCTGTGGTTTGTCAATTGTCGACAACTCCCCAATGAGTTTTCATAAACTTTACATAAAATACCCTTTTAAAGAAAGTGCAAATAGTTTTTATGCACGGTTTATAAAACTGTTAGGACCGCATGTCCGACACATTTCAAACTCGGTTGAACAGTCAGGACTGCCAGGTCCAACTAGATTTTATTCCTTGTTTGCTAAATTATTTTAAAGGAAAATTCGGTTTTATTTACTTTGATTTATTTACTTAATTATTCGCTCTGAATTGTATGGTAATTATCTTTATTATGCGAGTGAATATTTAGGTGAGTTTGTAAAGATTTAACTTGATCTTATAGTATCTTATCTTATGGAAAGTAAATCTTTATCAAACTCTTTATTATATCCTTTAGTAATCTATTCCTTGTGGAGTTCTTCTTTGTCTTTGGTGTGCAGAATATACGAAGATCATGAAGATCTTATCAAACGGAAACAAAGACTTATCAAAAGGAAGAATCGCCTTATCATGGAAAGATTCGAATATATTTGGAAAGATCCTGCCTCGACTGGATATGGAGACTGGCCGAGACTCAAGGAGATCTTTCAGGAGAGCTATCCTATAAATAGTAGAAATCCTAGGAATCAATGTAGAACACTCGTGTAACAAAATATACATCTTTAGGTGTTCTCTTTTATTTTGATTTCTTAGTTTTCGCCCTCTTGAGTTACATCAAGAACGTGAGAAGCCGACAAGAGTTGAAGGGAGTTCAACGGGAAAGAATTGCGCCAGTTAGAGGGATCTATACGTACGTGCAGTTCGCTTGGAAGCATTCTCATAAGATCACTACGGGAGTTTTGGTCTTACGGGTCAAACGGAGTAGACACGAAAAAGGTTCCGGTGGTATCAACATTAGAGGGATTCGGTGTTAGAGTAAAACCAGTTGGTGTAATAACTTTTGTCAGTTGAAAGAAGTTTGATTCAGGCGAAAGCCTCGTGGATGTAGGACATAGTCCGAACCACGTTAAAATCTGTTGTCTTACTTTACACTCTTTATACCTGTCTTACTTACCTGTCTAGATTAGGTATCGCAACTTCTGTTTAAACGTAAAATATTAGACTCTAAGATCTATCAATTGGCATCAAGAGCCTATCACCTACTTCATTGGTGAGATTCTGGTTTTATTAGATCTTGCAGATTTGATGGACATTGAAGGTATGAACATGTCTTCCTCATACTCTGATAATTCGTTTATTCTTCCGCTGCTAATGATCTTATTGTCAAAAGAAAAGGAAGAAATGTTCAATGCAGGAAAAGTCACCTTCAATTCAATTTTGCATTTACCTCAATCATCAGACAGGACTCCTCATCTGTCAAGACAGGAAAGGACGACTATAATGAATATTCAGAATCTGATGATGAGGGAATTGATCCAGAAGCTCTTGGCAAAAATTATCTCATCTTGGCCGATAAATGGAAAGCTGGAACTATTAGAATTGTCGAGCTGGAAGAAATAATCAAGTCCAAGGGTCACAGCATACCTCATTCAAATGCATCACTTGAGCAGAAAGTTCGTGAATTACAAAATCAAAATACTGATCTCAAGAGAGAAAATAAAGCGCTTAAAACTGCTGTGGAAGGAGCCAAAGAGACAGCCAACCTGTTTGAGCGACTGCACCAAGATGTTCAAGCAGAACTTGCTGCAGTCAGAAAGAATGTGAAACTTCTTAGTTCTGGAACAGAAAAATTGGACCATGTGTTGGAAAATAAAAAACCAACGAGGGATCGTGCAGGACTTGAGTTTGCAACAAATGAGTCTGAATTTAATCATTCTCTTGCAAAAAGTGTTTCACAATCAAGAAAGAATGCAAATAAGAATTCTAGAAGGAACTCATATTTTGATATCTCACAATTTGGTAATTCTTATGACAGGTTCATTCCCGTTTGCCATCATTGTGGTGTTGAAGGACACAATCGTCGATATTGCTATCAATTTAGGGAATCATCATTCAATGGTCATTCTCCAAGGATGTCCCCAAAACGAGTCACAACAGCTAAGAAGACTCAAGAGCAATCAGTGAAAAAGGGAAGTGTTAAAATTCCAAAGCAAATTTGGGTGGAACGTCCAAATTATCATAATGTGTCATATGCTTACTCGTCTATTGAACATGGCTCACCTGATTGTTGGTATTTTGACAGTGCATGCTCGAGACACATGACGGGGAACAAAGACATCTTGACAAATTATGTTGCTGATCCAAGAGGAACAATTCAGTTTGGAAATGGTAAAAAAGGTCAAATTGTTGCAAGAGGAACTCTCAACATCAAAGGGTTTCCCAAGATCCGAAATGTGTTTCATGTTACTGGACTTAAACAAAACCTAATCAGCATTAGTCAGTTATGTGATCAAGATTTGTATGTTCACTTCACTAAAGGAGATTTCCGGGTTGTGAATGGTCAAGACAAGTGTGTTCTCGCTGGAAAACAAACTGCAGAGAATTGTTACACTCTTAGGCAGTCGCGACTACCATCAGAACAACTTACATGCTTATTCAGTTCCTCAGATCACACTGAACTGTGGCACCAAAGAATGGGACATGTGAATTACAAACTGTTGATCAAGCTCAGCCGATCCAAAGCTGTCACAGGTCTTCTAGATTTGAGTTCTAAACCATCACAAAAATGCGAACTATGTCTTCGTGGTAAGCAAAAGAAAGGTAATCATCCTACAGGTAATCATTCAATCACATCACGCATACTTGAACTTCTTCATATGAACCTTGTCGGACCAGTTAAGACAGAAAGTAAAGGGGTAAAAGGTACATATTTAATTGTGTTGATGATTTTTCACGATTTACTTGGGTAAAATTCTTAAAAGAAAAATCTGAAACATTTGAAGTTTTTAAAGCACTAAGTGTTAATATGATGAATGATAAAGATCTGAAAATTAAAAGAATAAGAAGTGACCATGGTAAGGAATTTGAAAATTCTTTGTTCTCTAAGTTTTGTGAAGACTATGGTATCTCTCATGAGTTTTCATCACCTAAAACTCCACAACAACATGGAGTGGTTGAGAGAAAAAATAGAACATTACGTGAAATGGCTCGAGTCATGTTAAACTCAAAGAGACTACCCATGCGTCACTCGGCAGAAGCGGTAAACACAATATGTTTTATCATCAACCGCACTTACCTCCGACCAGGTACATCCTCAACCTCATATGAGCTGTGGAAAGGTAAGAAACTCAATGTTAAATTCTTTCATATCTTTGGTTGCACATGTTTTGTACTCAAAGATCGAGAACACTTGAATAAGTTCCAATCCAAAAGTGACCTTGGTATTTTTCTTGGTTATTCCAATAACAGTCGAGCTTATAGAGTGCTTATTCTAAGAACTCAAACTGTTATTGAGACCTCTAATGTTGAATTTGATGACTCCAGGGATTTCTCCGACACCTCACAGGAGCGTGAAATTCAATCATTCATTGGAAATCAAGAAAAGCATAGCTCTTGCAGTGATGATGAGTGCAGTCATGAACCAGCTGCCCAACCAGTTGTGACTCCGGTCGTGACTCCAGACACGACACCTGAAAATCAGGCAGATACACTTCCAGAGTCCGAAATGTATCCACAGTCAGAAGGATCTGATCAATCTCCAGAACCGGTTTCGGTTGGTCCATCCACCAGAATCAGGAAGAATCATCCTACTGAATCAATCATAGGTGATTTATCTTAAGGTATCCGTACTCGTAATTTATCACGAAAAAGGTATGATCAGATGCTCCATCATGATTGTTTTACTTCTCAAATTGAACCAAAGAATGTAAAAGAGGCTTTATTGGAAGATGCATGGATTGAAGCGATGCAAGATGAGCTTGGTCAGTTTATTAGAAATAATGTGTGGGAACTAGTTCCCCGACCATCCAACATTAATGTAATCGGAACAAAATGGATTTTTTAAAAATAAATCTGATGAATCCGGTAACATTGTGAGAAACAAAGCTAGACTAGTCGCTCAAGGGTATACACAAGTCGAGGGCATAGATTATGATGAAACATTTGCTCCTGTCGCACGACTTGAATCAATTCGTCTCTTATTTGTTATTGCATGTGTTCTTCAATTCAAACTTTTTCAAATGGATGTTAAAAGTGCCTTTCTAAATGGTTTTCTTAATGAAGAAGTGTTTGTTGAACAACCAAAAGGTTTTGTGGACCCTTACCATCCCTCACATGTGTTTAAACTTAAAAAGGCATTGTATGGATTGAAACAAGCACCTCGTGCTTGGTAGGAAAGACTTACAATTTATCTCATTGAGAATGGATATACTAGGGGAGGAGTGGACAAAACTTTATTTGTTAAACATGTCTCAACTCATATGTTAATTGCACAGATTTACGTTGATGACATAGTGTTTGGATCCACCTCAGAAGACCAATTGGGGGACTTCATCAATCTTATGAAGAAAGAGTTTGAAATGAGTATGGTTGGTGAACTAACATACTTTCTTGGCTTGCAGGTCAAACAAGGATCCGATGGGTTATACATATCCCAATCAAAATATGCTCGGAATCTTGTGAAAAAATTTGGGTTTGAAACTGCAAAATCCCTTAGAACACCTATGGGAACAAACGATAAGCTTGCTCTCGACACTGAAGGAAACTCCATAGACCCTAGTCTCTATCGAAGCATGATAGGGATTCTCCTGTACCTTACTGCGAGTCGTCCTGATATTTGTTTTAGCGTTGGTGTTTGTGCTCGTTATCAAACAAATCCCAAAGAGTCACATCTTCGTGCTGTTAAACGAATAATTCGTTATGTTAGCGGCACTGTAGATTTTGGACTAAGCTACTCGTTTGATACAAATTCAAATCTTGCAGGATACTGTGATGCTGACTGGGTCGGATGTGCAGACGACAGAAAAAGCACAACTGGAGGATGTTTCTATGTAAAACAATCTTGTTTCTTGGTATAGAAAAAAACAGAACTCCATATCGTTGTCTACTGCTGAAGCTAAATATATTGCAGCTGGAAGCTGTTGTGCCCAACTAGTTTGGATGCAACAAATGCTCAACGACTACGGTATTGTGCAAAATGAACTACTTGTTTTCTGTGATAATACTAGTGCTATTAACATTGCTAAAAACCCTGTCCAGCACTCTCGTACTAAGCATATTGATATCCGACATCACTACATACGTGAGCTGGTTGAAAACAAATCTATTGTCCTCAAACATGTCGCGACCGAAAGACAATTTGCTGATATTTTTACTAAAGCCCTGCATTCACAACGCTTTGAGACCCTCAGAAAGTCTCTCGGCATTTGTCTTCACTAAGCACTGGTCGCGTGCCCGATTTAACTGAGATGTTTTTATTTGTTGAACTAACTGTCATGACTTACTTGCAGACCTGTTGGACAGCCGGTTCTGGAGCGTACTTAGAACTGCATTGATACACAGTGCACATCATCCCTCAGTTAAATCAGTGAAATCGAAGAATTTTGCAACGGGCAATTTTTGTTTTTAATTTGTTTTTATAATCTCTTTGACATGGACATTGTCCACTTTTGCTACCTCATCACTTTAAAAAACAGAAGAATTGAGCTGAAAAGAAAAGTATGAGTGTTCAAAAGAGTTATGAAAAGAAAAGAACAAAGAGAGCATGAGCCAAAAGAAAAAGTGCTTCAAAAGAAAAATATATGGAGGAAAAAGCTGCCTAAACTCAATGAATATGTGTGAAAGCATTCAATTCATATCTCACGGTCATCACAAAATTGAAAAGAGCTACCATATTCTATATAAAGTTATGTGCAAAAGCTACCTCTATGCAAAAGGCTCAAAGTGTGTGTACAAGGTGCAATTGTATTGTTTGAAAAGAGATTTCTTGCAAAACGATTTTTGCCCCTTTCAATCTCTCTTCCCTTTCATCTGTTTATCATATGAGAATTCACACACACACATTTTAATGTATTCCTCTGGTTCATGAGTATGCTTCAGTTCCGACCTGTTTTATACTCAGTCTTATAGTCTATCATGACAGGGTGTCTTGACATCCACTTACACCAGCTGAATCGGTCCTCGGTAAGTTATGTGAGTAATTTGCTGAGTTACTTTATGTTTGTTTCTTTTAATTTGTGTTTTAATTTGTTTTTATTTTATTAAATAGGTGCAATTTTTATTTTTATTTTGTCTTTAAAAACGCGATATGTTTAATTTTGGCATGAATTTGTCTCCCGCCTATGCCTTGCTGCGTTTTTAGTCGAGATTGAGTTGCGTGTCATTGTTGGAATCTTTCCTTGATTAGTCTTGGTAAGAGTCCTATCTCTTATGAGAAGTTGTGGATAATGATTATGGAAGATATGACATTGTTTTGATTTCATCTATTTATATGTCTTACCTTATTATCATATCTCACGCAATCCTACTATCTCTCTCTCTAGTGTGTTTATTTTTGGTGTGTGAGTTTGTGATTATGTCTTCTTTCTCACCTACGTTTATCAAGAAAATATTTAACATGGTGAAATCTAAGTCATCAGGAGAATCTTCACAGTCGACCCCACCAGTCGACCATGACAGTGCATCCACCACGGGCAACGAGTCGGCCCAAGTCTTGCAACCAATGCCGCTCAAAATCAGAATTCCGGCGGACTTTGTTCCACCGCCATCTTCCGATGCACCGCCGCAAGACACCACACCACCACCACCGGCAACAGAGTCACCACCCCGTGCCGCTTCTTCTCAGGCACGCGAGTTCTCTCTTACATTGGATGACTCGCACTCTGCTCCACTGCCGGAAGACGCTTCGCCGTCACCTGCACCTGTTCCTGCATCCTCTCGCCGCCACACCGCCGCGGCCAAAGGAAAGTAGAAGGCTCAACCTCCAAAGCGCACCCCATCTGCTCGCCAAAAGTCCAAACCTGTTGTAGAGGGTGTCGCGAGCTGAGTTGGGACACGTACCAAGATTCCTATTTCCAAACGTCCCCGATCCGCTCCTACTGCCTCGGACTCTGCTCCAATCGAGCTCTCTGACTCAGATTCCAGCCCTGTCCGCAAACAGCAGAAACGATCAGCTCAGTGCTTGTCTGATCAGGACAACCAGTCAGGCGACCAGTCGGCCTCTGAGGAAGGCAGCCACACCCAGGCTGAAGAAGAAGCTGAAGGAGGTTACGTCGTCCCTCCCCGTGTCTTACCGTCTGATGAGCATTTCAGGGTGAAGAAGGCATTCTCCGACAGGTTTTACACTTCTCATTCCAAACTCAGGTATACTCCTCTCACTGGTCGCATTCCTGTTCGTGAAGTTCAACTTCATGATGATTCTTATGAGGGTACGGGGGTTATTGAGTTTTTGGAAGGGAGAGGGTTTCTTGAATCCACTCGCAGGGTGCAACCGTTTGTAACCCAGATTGTGCATGAGTTTTATGCTAATCTGGATACTCAACTAGGCGTTCCGGGCTCTGCCAAGGAACATTCATCATTTGTAAGGTAGTTCATCTTCAAGATCAGTCCTCAAATCCTGAACATGCAGTTGGGGTCTCCTGACATACAAACCGGTCGCGACTCCGAGCTGGAACTGGAGGCAGACATGGATGCAGTCGCGTCAACCATAACCGGCCAACCCATGAAGTGGCCAAAGAATGGAAATCTACAGCGAGGTTCCCTTCTTCCATGGTATGGTCTGATCTACGGTATAATGGTAAGAAATTGGTATCCTATGTCCCATACTTCTACTGTTAGTCCGTTAACTGCTTCTGTCTTATTACGAATTGGTTCGAATGCTCCCATTAATCTCGGGAAACTAGTCTTTGAGCGTTTACAACTTGAAGCATTCGACCACAAGGTTAAGATGACCTTAGGCTATCCATCCTTGATCTACCGCACGCTCACATCTCGAATGGATATCTGGGTCTCGAAGGATAAGATGACGAGCCGCCCTAAGCCTTATCATGCCCCGAGTCACCTTGTTCAAGCTCTACTTGGTTCTCCGATCCGGCGACCTGTCCCAACTGCCAGGGATAATGAAGCTGGACCGTCTGTTCCCCAGGGCAGTCTCGACAACCTACAGTCGCAACTTGCCCAGGTCATTACATCGTTGGAGTCCATGAACCAGTCCCTTGCCCAATTAGCGGCAAAGCCTTGACTAGTTCTGGCAAAATGGGGGAGTAAACAGAATATGTAGAATGGTGGAGTTTTTGAAGCATGGGGGAGATTTTTTCGGCTGCTGCTGTTTATCTTATGTTTTTATTTTAGTTTGTTTTTATTCCGCTTAAGAACAATGATTTAACTGCTTATTTTATTAAGTTGTTTTGCGGAGTGTTGCACCGCTGTTGCAACACGTTTTTATTGCTTTCGAGACTCGTTAGTTGATTTATGTGCCTATCTCTTACTAACTTGTTTTATTTAAGCATGTCTACATTTTCCTTGGGATTTAAAAGTGTTTTTGCCAAACAAGTCAGTTGGGGGAGATTGTTAGGACCGCAAGTCCGACACCTTCAAACTCGGTTGAACAGTCAGAACTGTCAGGTCCAACTAGATTTTATTTCCTTGTTTGCAAAATTATTTTAAAGGAAAATTCGGTTTTATTTACTTTGATTTATTTACTTAATTATTCGCTTTGAATTGTATGGTAATTATCTTTATTATGCGAGTGAATATTTAGGTGAGTTTGTAAAGATTTAACTTGATCTTATAGTATCTTATCTTATGGAAAGTTAATCTTTATCAAACTCTTTATTATATCCTTTAGTAATCTATTCCTTGTGGAGTTCTTCTTTGTCTTTGGTGTGCAGAATATACGAAGATCATGAAGATCTTATCAAACGGAAACAAAGACTTATCAAAAGGAAGAATCGCCTTATCATGGAAAGATTCGGATATATTTGGAAAGATCCTGTCTCAACTGGATATGGAGACTGGCCGAGATTCAAGGAGATCTTTCAGGAGAGCTATCTTATAAATAATAGAAATCCTAGGAATCAATGTAGAACACTCGTGTAACAAAATATACATCTTTAGGTGTTCTCTTTTATTTTGATTTCTTTGTTTTCGCCCTCTTGAGTTACATCAAGAACGTGAGAAGCCGACAAGAGTTGAAGGGAGTTCAACGGGAAAGGATTGCGCCAGTTAGAGGGATCTATACGTACATGCAGTTTGCTTGAAAGCATTCTCATAAGAAGATCACTACGGGAGTTTTGGTCTTACGGGTCAAACGGAGTAGACGCGAAAAAGTTCCGGTGGTATCAATATTAGAGGGATTCGGTGTTAGAGTAAAACCAGTTGGTGTAATAACTTTTGTCCGTTGAAAGAAGTTTGATTCAGGCGAATGTCTCGTGGATGTAGGACATAGTCCGAACCACGTTAAAATCTGTTGTCTTACTTTACAGTCTTTATACATGTCTTACTTATCTGTCTACACTAGGTATCGCAACTTCTGTTTAAACGTAAAGTATTAGACTCTAA
Source organism: Misopates orontium (assembly GCA_946800315.1). Classification (NCBI taxonomy): domain Eukaryota; kingdom Viridiplantae; phylum Streptophyta; class Magnoliopsida; order Lamiales; family Plantaginaceae; genus Misopates; species Misopates orontium. Next base: position 11,626,387 of record OX326951.1, read on the forward strand.
GATCTATCAAAAACAAAAACGGGTTCTAGACATTATCAAAAGACAAGGAGGTTCCGTGCAAGTTTTTCGTATCACATGGGGGGTTTTATGCATTTCGGCCAAATTCGGGAATTTCTGCAAAATTAGATCCATCATTTTCCACCACTATTTGCATGGAGTAATTGTCAATTTGGCTTATAAGTAAATATGTTTATCACATTCTTACAACAATTTCATTCAACTTTTCTTTCTGCATGTAAGTACTTGGACTTTTCAGTATATTGTATGCCAGAGCCAAACATAAAAAAAAAAAAAAGAAAAAAACAACGCAAACATTAGTAAAACTGAAGGCGGGTGGGGGGGGTGAGATGGATGGTGTAGGTGAACCCAGTATAGTTTTCTAATTTGCTGTTAGAAAAAGAAAAATAATTTTTTTTGTTAGAATTCTGTGTAGGAATGAAATTTAACATACTTTGTAAATTGAAAAACAGTTCAGTATCTGCGCATTATAACACAAAGGTTTTACTTGAGAAAAATAAATCGAATATTCTTTCTAGAAAAGTGACTCATGTCCTAACAAACACATGTGTAGATAACTCGAGTGGCAGTTTCAGAATGACTAAATATCGTGTTTTAGACAGAAATATGTTTCAAGGAAAAGGAACAAAAAACTAAATCCTTTCCAGTTTTCACTTTTAAATTCAACTGCCTAACCAATTACTAATGCTTCAATAATTTTCCTATTAAAGAAAATGATTCCCCCCCCCCCCCCCACCCCCACCCTTTCCGCTGTTGTTAGCTCCTTTTAATATGATTTAACCCATAACTCAAGCAAGAGATTACATTCTACCACGAAAAGAGTCTATTACTAATTTGAAAAAGTATTTTATCACATAATTAAAATAAATATATTAAACAAAACCAAAATTTACCAATAATTAAGGGGAAAATGCATAAAAACCTCATGTGGTTTCACAAAACTACTCAAAAACTCCTGGTGGTTTGATAATTATGTAGAGCATCGCCTTGTAGTTTCATTAACTTGCCCAAAATTAACCCTTTGGGGTTTCATAATACTCTGCATAAAACCCCCATAAAGTTTCATGAAAATGGGATTTTGTGTAGAATACATGAACCCACAAGAAGGTTTACGATGATTCACAAACCACATGGAGATCTTGTGTAGATTATCGAAACCATTGCGGATTTAGTTTGATATTCCAATAATTAATCAAATTGAACAATAAATCTGATAAAATATAAAAGAATAAAGAAGAGAAAAGTACCAATTTCTCAGTGCTTGTTTCTGGTGAAAGGAACTTGAAGAAGGCAGGACAATCCTTATTCGAACCCATTGTTTGATCTAATAATCAAATGAAAAGAAAAATCTGAACTCTATGCAACAACAATCTGCACATCAACAAACTGGAGAGTGGGAAAATCATTAAAATGAGTTCAATTGACTAAAATGAGCGGAAGAAAAAAAAAAGAGAGATATGGAGCGTTACCTTCGATGTTTGGTAAAGGAAATGAACAAGAATACGGGACATTTATACTAGGGATTAGAAAAAATAGTTGTTAGCACTTTGCCCTTTTTGGAAAACATGTCACAAGAGGAAAAATAGTTGTTAGCACTTTGCCCTTTTTAGAAAACATGTCACAATAGGAAAAATAGTTGTTAGCAATTTACCCTTTTTGGAAAACATATCGTATTACCCTTAAAATAAGAATCGAGAAGCTTAATTGCATTTCCTAAGACTTTTATCTTGCGCGGCCATTCAAATGTGTGACCATGGGAACTACATAAGAATTTAAATAAAGAAATATAGCGTTTGTGGGAAATCTTTAAAAAATTTGTAATTCATTTTTAAAATCTATAGTGTACCGTTGGTGAGAAAAACATGAAGCAAAAGGCTGATTCACTTCTCCTAAATCCATCGGTTGACATTACAAATCTGAGATTAAAAAGATAAAGATTTCTATGTTGAAGAGCATCACATTTGATGTTGCGTAACAAAGTAAAGGAAATGGACAAATCAATAGACGAAAATATCTATGTAAATTTTATTTTGGTTTCAGATTTTTGGTTTATTATCACAATAAAATACGAAATCAGACCTAATCTTGGTGTTGGCGTCTCATGGCCATTACTCAGTTTCCCAAGAAATAAAATATAAATAAACATAGATAAAAAAATTAATGAATCTGGTGAGAACCAAAAAACCCCATGCACCACCCTAAGCCTGGAAGCTTTGCGAATATGTCGCAATCTCACGACCTTAGGGTGAGTGCGGCTCTTTAAGAGGCCCTGAGATTTCTAATTCGCAAATCAAAACATGAAAAAAAAAAAACGAAAAGTAATATTCATTGTGGAAGGTGCTTAATAGGCTATGACCTTTTGGATCTCAAGCTCATTGTCGAGCAATAAGAGGCCGAGATGCACATCAAGCGGCAACATTACCACTGGAAAAAATGGTTAGCTTCTTAAAAGAGACGAGATGTGTTGGAAATAATTTAGAAGACTTTCAGTAGATAAAAGCATAAGACGGAGATAAACCAAATTTATAGTTGGATGATGCAGAGACAAAAAACGGCGGATAGGTTCTAGGGTTTCTCCCTTCAACACTCGAATACTATTAATAATTTGACGTTACTTGATAAATGGGCCGCTAAAATTTGAATTAAGCTCACTCACGCACACAAACCCACATCCCATTAATGCGACTTTGCGCCAAACATATTGGGCCAGATCTCCAAGAAAATTGCATTTTTGATACCCTAACTTGGCATATATTCTTTTTTCATTCCTTAGCTTAGCAGCTCACTATTTTGGTACCTTAATTTGGGTTTTTTTTTTATATTATTTATTTTGGTACTCCGGTGGCGGCGATTTCAAAATCTCGCTGGAATTTACTACGTGGCACAATATTTGGGGATTTTGACCCAATCAAACTGACAACTCAACAAAATTTGCCACGTTGGACTCCACAAGAAAAAACAAACTAAACTTAATTCTTAAAATAAAATAAAAAAATAATAAATAACAATAGAAAATAAAATTCCAAAAATTAAAAACAAATTAATGTAAACTGAATTAAAATTTAAAAACAATATTAACAGGTTTTCTTAATTTCACAATATATATATATATATATATATATATATAATTACATACATATTTATGTTATATATTAAACGTTTAATTATTTGAGGAGTTATAAGAATAATGTTTTTTCACACTATAAATAGAAGTCTTGAAACTCATTTTTCAGTGATGGGAAATATAGAAGGAAGGTTGGGCAGTTGTATCCCGGAGATGGACGTGTCGATAGCCTACTGCATCTGATAAAAGAATCTGTAGGGGGCGCGAAACCGTCTTTAAGAGAGAGAGAGACATAGTTCCCACCACAACCCAACAATTATACTGTATGATTGTTGATAATTGACTGTTACTACAACATCACAGTGCAATCAATATGTACATCATTAGAGAATACCGGATTCAGTCTAATGTATAAGAAGGAAACCGATTGATTTCTCAAAGTTATGTGAAACTAAGCATAATTAGTAATAACATCAAGGCCTAAAAGAACAACAAGAAATTGAAGCAAAAGAGATAAGCACATTAATATAGTAAAGCAAACAAATTTTAAACATAATATTTATTTAATTATTTTTATTATTTTGGAAATTCATCGAGAACTTTAGCCATGTCCCTGATTGGCACGCACAATGCTAACTTTCATATAAGGGCCACGATTCCCTTCGACAAATTCACAAATGCATGTATCGTCTTCATCAACAAAGTTACTCTGGCAAAAACCTCTCCAACCCTTGCAAAAACATGCTCGCCCATCTTTCCATTTTTTGAACTTTAACCCATGCTTGCTCTCCTCAGGATCGACGAGATAAGTTACTCTTTCAAAGTCAATGCTCTGCTTCCTGAGAAATTCCTTAGGGATATACTTGACAAGAAAATTGTAACTATGTCAGAAGAATGCATTTTGAATCGCGAAATTCAGAAATTAGTTTTCGCTTATTAAAGTGAGAAAGACATTTAAACATGAACATAGCTAGACAGACCTACATATACTTACCAGTTCACTCTTTTTTGTTGTAATTCTTGTTATGAAATAGGGATTTATGGGCTTCACAGCAAGCCCAGATTGAAATAGCTCTATACCATAAATATCAAGAATCCTCTTCGCCCGACTTGATGTTACATTACCCTCACCTCCAACCCACATATCATCTTCTTCTTCCTTCATATCTATATCATCCTCATCAACCTCTTCCATGTCCTCTTCCTCCATCTCTTCTTCTTTATCCTCCTTCCCATCATTTTCTCCTTCAACCTCTACATCGTCTTCACAACCCACTTCTATATACTCCTCCTCCTCCTCTTGTTCATTTTCCTCGCCAAAGGTCTCTGTCCCTTCTATTCCTCTGAACATGAATTTTTGAGCTCCTTCTTTCTCAAGTGAAGATGGATCGAACATTTTGACATTAAACAAGCCATCCATCAAATATTGGAACACTAACAAATCACCACTTTCGACCAAGCTATCCTTAACGTAAGTGGCCCAGCCTCCTTGAAAGTACATTCGATTTGCTACTTTACCCACCTTCACTTGCCAATAATTGTGATGTCGATCTTTAAGAACCACCCTGTGTGGAAGTTCCCCTTGAATACATCTAATAAAACCTGACGGAAGAATCTGCATAAACATGAACAGATACAACGTAGATCAATTTAAAACATCTAATCATGTGAGTTGGCATTACACTCGTTATTTTTGCAACATTATAAAAACTAAAACATGCAAGCTATATATTATCTACTTAACATGGTCATAGGGTGAAAGTGACCAAAAAAAAAAGAAGAAGAAGACGAAGATGACGATATTCGAAGGATATGAGTGATATAAAGGAGGATGTGCTTATAACTTATATAATCACTCTACAAACATGTGCCCCAACTTGTACAAGATGATACAGAATTGAACAATTTATCCACATAATTATAAGGTAGGTCTGATGATACAACTTCACACCCCTGTGGTTTGTCAATTGTCGACAACTCCCCAGTGAGTTTTCATAAACTTTACATAAAATACCCTTTTTAAGAAAGAGCAAAAAGTTTTTATGCAGGGTTTATAAAACCAAAACGGGTTCTAGACATTATCAAAAGACAAGGAGGTTTCGTGCAAGTTTTTCGTACCACATGGGGGGTTTTATGCATTTCGGCCAAATTCGGGAATTTCTGCAAAGTTAGATCCACCATTTTCCACCACTATTTGCATGGAGTAATTATTAATTTGGCTTATAAGTAAATATATTTATCACATTCTTACAACAATTTCACTCAACTTTTCTTTCTGCATGTAAGTACTTGGACTTTTCACTATATTGTATGCCAGAGCCAAACTTAAAAAAGGAAAAGAAAAAAACAACGCAAACATTAGTAAAACTGAAGGGGGGTGGGGGGGTGAGATGGATGGTCTAGGTGAACCCAGTAAAGTTTTCTAATTTGCTGTTAGAAAAAAAATTAAATTTTTTTGTTAGAATTCTGTGTAGACATGAAATTTAACATACTTTGTCAATTGAAAAACAGTTCAGTATCTGCGTATTATAACACAAAGGTTTTACTTGAGAAAAATAAATCGAATATTCTTTCTAGAAAAGTGACTCATGTCCTAACAAACACATGTGTAGATAACTCCAGTGGCAGTTTCAGAATTACTAAATATCGTGTTTTAGACAGAAATATGTTTCAAGGAAAAGGAACAAAAAACTAAATCCTTTCCAGTTTTCAATTTTAAATTCAACTGCCTAACCAATTACTAATGCTTCAATAATTTTCCTATTAAAGAAAATGATTTCCCCCCACCCCCCCCACCCCCGCCCTTTCCGCTGTTGTTAGCTCCTTTTAATATGATTTAACCCATAACTCAAGCAAGAGATTACATTCTACCACGAAACGAGTCTATTACTAATTTGAAAAGGTATTTTATCACATAATTAAAATAAATATATTAAACAAAACCAAAATTTACCAATAATTAAGGGGAAAATGCATAAAAACCCCATGTGGTTTCACAAAACTACTCAAAAACTCCTGATGGTTTGATAATTATCTAGAGCATCGCCTTGTAGTTTCATTAACTCTGCAAAGAATCCTCTAACTTGCCCAAAATTAACCCTCTTGGGGTTTCATAATACTCTGCATAAAACCCCCATGAAGTTTCATAAAAATGGGATTTTGTGTAGAATACATGAACCAACAAGAAGGTTTAAGACGATTCACAAACCACATGGAGATCTTGTGTAGATTATCGAAACCATTGCGGATTTAGTTTGATATTCCAATAATTAATCAAATTGAACAATAAATCTGATAAAATATAAAAGAATAAAGAAGAGAAAAGTACCAATTGTTCAGTGCTTGTTTCTGGTGAAAAGAACTTGAAGAAGGCAGGACAATCCTTATTCGAACCCATTGTTTGATCTAATAATCAAATGAAAAGAGAAATCTGAACTCTATGCAACAACAATCTGCACAACAACAAACTAGAGAGTGGGAAAATCATTAAAATGAGTTCAATTGACTAAAATGAGCGGAAGAAAAAAAAAAAAGAGAGATATGGAGCGTTACCTTCAATGTTTGGTAAAGGAAAAGAACAAGAATACGGGACATTTATACTAGGGATTAGAAAAAATAGTTGTTAGCACTTTGCCCTTTTTGGAAAACATGTCACAAGAGGAAAAATAGTTGTTAGCACTTTGCCCTTTTTAGAAAACATGTCACAATAGGAAAAATAGTTGTTAGCAATTTACCCTTTTTGGAAAACATATCGTATTACCCTTAAAATAAGAATCGAGAAGCTTAATTGCATTTCCTAAGACATTTATCTTGCGCGGCCATTCAAATGTGTGACCATGGAAACTACATAAGAATTTAAATAAAGAAATATAGCGTTTGTGGGAAATCTTTAAAATATTTGTAATTCATTTTTAAAATCTATAGTGTACCGTTGGGAATTCTTATCCAAAAAAGTCATAACTGTGAATAACTGTATAATCTCATTCCTACTGATTCAATATAAATAAATTCCGTCTGGCCGTCAATTCCACAGATCTTTTGATTTACTCCAACCTTTTGAAAATAATTTTTTAAAATAATTACATAAAATCTTTAGATTGTTGTATACCTGAATTAAAATGAAAAAATTGGGTCATATGATCAATATTTTAGGGGTGTAGGTGTGATTATTTTAAAAGACTTGTGTAAAACCAAAAGATTCACAAAACTAAAGGCTCGTATGCAATTAAACAAGATTTAAATTGGAATGATGTCGCAAGACTGATCAATTGGACATTTTTTCTTTATTAAATGATACAAATTGATACTTGGACAAGTTATATGAAAAGTTTTGTAAAATTCCTTTTCTTCTTGTAGGACAAGTCATTTGACAAAACTTAATACATGGGAAATCGATAAGGCTATTGCATCGATCAATAAACAAGTGTACGTTGATTGAAAAGGATACTTAACACACACACACACACACACACACACACACATATATATATATATATACATATATATATATATATATATATCAATCAGAAGAAAAAAAACACAATAGAAAATCAAGCAAAATATGTGGATCAAACTCAAACACTAGTCTAATGAGAAAATTTAAATGGAAAAGAAGCAATAAAATTAAGTGAAAAATACCAATCGTTCTACGTTACTGTTTGGTGAGAAAAACATGAAGCAAAAGGCTGATTCACTTCTCCTACATCCATCGGTTGACAGTACAAATCTGAGATTAAAAAGATAAAGATTTCTATGTTGAAGAGCATCACATTTGATGTTGCTTAACAAAGTAACGGAAATGGACAAATCAATAGACGAAAATATCTATGTAAATTTTATTTTGGTTTCAAATTTTCGGTTTAGTATCACAATAAAATACGAAATCGGACATAATCTTGGTGTTGGCGTCTCATGGCCATTACTCAGTTTCTCAAGAAATAAAATATAAATAAACATAGATAAAAAAATTAATGAATCTGGTGAGAACCAAAAAACACCATGCACCACCCTAAGCGTGGAAGCTTTGCGAATATGTCGCAATCTCACGACCTTAGGGTGAGTGCGGCTCTTTAAGAGGCCCTGAGATTTCTAATTCGCAAATCAAAACATGAAAAAAAAAAAAACGAAAAGTAATATTCATTGTGGAAGGTGCTTAATAGGCTATGACCTTTTGGATCTCAAGCTCATTGTCGAGCAATAAGAGGCCGAGATGCACATCAAGCGGCAACATTACCACTGGAAAAAATGGTTAGCTTCTTAAAAGAGACGAGATGTGTTGGAAATAATTTAGAAGACTTTCAGTAGATAAAAGCATAAGACGGAGATAAACCAAATTTATAGTTGGATGATGCAGAGACAAAAAACGGCGGATGGAGATAGGTTCTAGGGTTTCTCCCTTCAACACTCGAATACTATTAATAATTTGACGTTACTTGATAAATGGGCCGCTAAAATTTGAATTAAGCTCACTCATGCACACAAACCCACATCCCATTAATGTGACTTAGCGCCAAACATATTGGGCCAGATCTCCAAGAAAATTGTATTTTTGATACCCTAACTTGGCACATATTCTCTTTTCATACCTTAGCTTAGCAGTTCACTATTTTGGTACCTCAATTTGGGTTTTTTATTTTTTTTTTTATTTTTTTTTTGGTACTCCGGTGGCGGCAATTTCTAAATCTCGCTGGAATTTCATACGTGGCACAATATTTGGGGATTTTGACCCAATCAAACTGACAACTCAATAAAATTTGCCACGTTGGACTCCACAAGAAAAAACAAACTAAACTTAATTCTTAAAATAAAATAAAAAAAATAAAAAATAACAAAAGAAAATAAAATTACAAAAACTAAAAACAAATTAGTGTAAACTGAACTAAAATTTAAAAACAATATTAACAGGTTTTCTTAATTTCACAAATTTAATATTAGTTAAAAAAATAAAAAAAAATGGGGAAGCCGTCTTCCCTGACCACCGCTCCACCCCACCCGCCCCTTCACCAACCTCGGCGGAGACAATTGTGTTGCTGCACCCACTACAATTATTAAGGAAAAACAAACGGCGGTCGAGGAGAGGGTGGCGAGCTACGGGTCGAGGAGAGTTGGTGCTAATTGAGGGTAATTAGGGTTTGAATTTGATGGGAGCAAGAAAAGAGGGGTGATGAGGGTTTATTTTATTTTTCATGTGGACTCCAACATGGCGATTTTGCTGAGTTGTCAATTTGACTGGTCAAAATCCCCAATTTTTTCGTAGAGGAAATACACTCTATCTAAGTGCGGAACTCGAAAGGATTAATTGAGATTTATATTATATGAAAGAACTAAAATAAACAAAATGTTACTAATTATGGCCCATACAGCGTCACTGGCCTCGAATACTAGTTATCCGTCGTCTTCAGATTCTTTAAGTGACTATAATCCTAAATCAAGTTCCAGAACCTAATCTTGATGCTTAATAGAGAAAATTAAAAGACCTAAAAGATGATATATATCACATAAACGTCAAAACTTTACTACCACAAGAACTCTCTGAAACTGATCATGTATAAATTAATTAATAGGTAAAACAACCAATAGTTCCCGAAAAGATAACATAGTTAAAGTTTGCACTGATCAGTTAGTAAAAAATTTAATTCCCATAGCCATAGTAGTCCAAAAGCATGAAATCTCACCCAGTAAACAACCCAATTCATGAAACACTACTCTTTGCATTGAGGAAACTGGAATTTCAGAACATTTGATCAAGTACTCATGCAATGTATGTATTCAAATAGTGGGAATACATACACGCACAGCCAATTACAGAGCGTGGGTGTGGAACCTTAGATGGAGAAGGTCCTTGTTTGACTGGGAAAATGAGATGTAAAATGATTTGGGGCAAAATCTGCAAAATCAGCAGCTGAACGAAGACGACAAAGACCGATGGGAATGGACGCATGATAAAAACAGCATTTATTCAGTGGCATCGGGATATCAAGACTTGAGTATGGGAGTTCAATACGAGCCTTTGAATGTTTTTAAGGACTTTTGGTCCAGTTCAGCCACATTTAAAATGTTATGTTTTGGTTGGAAGCTGTTTCATAACCGTATCCCCACAAAGAGGGGTTTAGCAAGATGAGGCATAAAGCTCGAGAATGATGATACGAGTTGTGGCTTATGTGGGTCTTTTCTTGAAAATGAAGCGCATCTTTTTTTTGAATGTCAGATCTCCTATTCCATTTGGATGGAATGTTACAAATGGATCGGCGTATCCGCAGCTATCGCTAACTCGCCAGCTTTGCATTTCATCCAAAATGCACTTCTTTTCCCTAAAAAAACGGTAGATTTTTTTTGGAAAAGCATGTGGACCGTTGTTGTTTGGTCTATTTGGCTGCTTAGGAACAAGAGGGTATTTAATAATGAGGATTTTGATCTCCATAAACCAGTTGAATTGATTAAAGTGAGGTTGTGGTCTTGGTTGAAGGCAAGACATCACGGTTTTGTTTCCTCTTTCTCGGATTGGTACCAATCTCCTTTGGATTGTCTTGTCAAGTTTAGATGGTCTCTTTGATGTTTTACTTGTTTTGATTGTTTGAACTAATGGGATTTGAGTACCCCTTGTACTCTTTAATAAATCTTTCTTTGCCTGATAAAAAAAAAAAAAAATTAGGATAATTAAGAGAAACCTATAATCTATGATTAGGAAATTACAAAAGTATCGTAACTCAATAGTTAAAATATTAGGAAACAAAAGTAATTAGATCTTTTAATCAAGTGTTAGTGGGGGTAAATGTTTTGTATGTTACAATTATTGGTTGTTATTGTGATTAATGAGATGAGACCATTACCTTCACATTTACCATTCCTTTTTATTGTGTGAATTAAAACACCGCCTTACTATCATATATATATATATATATATATATATATATATATATATATATATATAATTACATACATATTTATGTTATATATTAAACGTTTAATTATTTGAGGAGTTATAAGAATAATGTATTTTCACACTATAAATAGAAGTCTTGAAACTCATTTTTCAGTGATGGGAAATATAGAAGGAAGGTTGGGCAGTTGTATCCCGGAGATGGACGTGTCGATAGCCTACTGCATCTGATAAAAGAATCTGTAGGGGGCGCGAAACCGTCTTTAAGAGAGAGAGAGACATAGTTCCCACCACAACCCAACAATTATACTGTATGATTGTTGATAATTGACTGTTACTACAACATCACAGTGCAATCAATATGTACATCATTAGAGAATACCGGATTCAGTCTAATGTATAAGAAGGAAACCGATTGATTTCTCAAAGTTATGTGAAACTAAGCATAATTAGTAATAACATCAAGGCCTAAAAGAACAACAAGAAATTGAAGCAAAAGAGATAAGCACATTAATATAGTAAAGCAAACAAATTTTAAACATAATATTTATTTAATTATTTTTATTATTTTGGAAATTCATCGAGAACTTTAGCCATGTCCCTGATTGGCACGCACAATGCTAACTTTCATATAAGGGCCACGATTCCCTTCGACAAATTCACAAATGCATGTATCGTCTTCATCAACAAAGTTACTCTGGCAAAAACCTCTCCAACCCTTGCAAAAACATGCTCGCCCATCTTTCCATTTTTTGAACTTTAACCCATGCTTGCTCTCCTCAGGATCAACGAGATAAGTTACTCTTTCAAAGTCAATGCTCTGCTTCCTGAGAAATTCCTTAGGGATATACTTGACAAGAAAATTGTAACTATGTCAGAAGAATGCATTTTGAATCGCGAAATTCAGAAATTAGTTTTCGCTTATTAAAGTGAGAAAGACATTTAAACATGAACATAGCTAGACAGACCTACATATACTTACCAGTTCACTCTTTTTTGTTGTAATTCTTGTTATGAAATAGGGATTTATGGGCTTCACAGCAAGCCCAGATTGAAATAGCTCTATACCATAAATATCAAGAATCCTCTTCGCCCGACTTGATGTTACATTACCCTCACCTCCAACCCACATATCATCTTCTTCTTCCTCCATATCTATATCATCCTCATCAACCTCTTCCATGTCCTCTTCCTCCATCTCTTCTTCTTTATCCTCCTTCCCATCATTTTCTCCTTCAACCTCTACATCGTCTTCACAACCCACTTCTATATACTCCTCCTCCTCCTCTTGTTCATTTTCCTCGCCAAAGGTCTCTGTCCCTTCTATTCCTCTGAACATGAATTTTTGAGCTCCTTCTTTCTCAAGTGAAGATGGATCGAACATTTTGACATTAAACAAGCCATCCATCAAATATTGGAACACTAACAAATCACCACTTTCGACCAAGCTATCCTTAACGTAAGTGGCCCAGCCTTCTTGAAAGTATATTTGATTTGTTACTTTACCCACCTTCACTTGCCAATAATTGTGATGCCGATCTTTAAGAACCACCCTGTGTGGAAGTTCCCCTTGAATACATCTAATAAAACCTGACGGAAGAATCTGCATAAACATGAACAGATACAACGTAGATCAATTTAAAACATCTAATCATGTGAGTTGGCATTACACTCCTTATTTTTGCAACATTATAAAAACTAAAACATGCAAGCTATATATTACCTACTTAACATGCTCATAGGGTGAAAGTGACCAAAAAAAAAGAAGAAGAAGAAGAAGAAGAAGACGAAGATGACGATATTCGAAGGATATGAGTGATATAAAGGAAGATGTGCTTATAACTTATATAATCACTCTACAAACATGTGCCCCAACTTGTACAAGATGATACAGAATTGGGAACAATTTATCCACATAATTATAAGGTAGGTCGTCTGATGATACAACTTCACACCCCTGTGGTTTGTCAATTGTCGACAACTCCCCAATGAGTTTTCATAAACTTTACATAAAATTCCCCTTTTTAAGAAAGAGCAAAAAGTTTTTATGCAGGGTTTATAAAACAAAAACGGGTTCTAGACATTATCAAAAGACAAGGAGGTTCCGTGCATGTTTTTCGTACCACATGGGGGGGTTTATGCATTTCGGCCAAATTCGGGAATTTCTGCAAAGTTAGATCCACCAATTTCCACCACTATTTGCATGGAGTAATTGTCAATTTGGCTTATAAGTAAATATATTTATCACATTCTTACGACAATTTCACTCAACTTTTCTTTCTGCATGTAAGTACTTGGACTTTTCACTATATTGTATGCCAGACCCAAACTTAACAAAAAAAAAAAAAAAAAAAACAACGCAAACATTAGTAAAACTGAAGGGGGGTGGGGGGGTGAGATGGATGGTGTAGGTGAACCCAGTATAGTTTTCTAATTTGCTGTTAGAAAAAAAAAAATTAAATTGTTTTGTTAGAATTCTGGGTAGGCATGAAATTTAACATACTTTGTAAATTGAAAAACAGTTCAGTATCTGCATATTATAACACAAAGGTTTTACTTGAGAAAAATAAATCGAATCTTCTTTCTAGAAAAGTGACTCATGTCCTAACAAACACATGGGTAGATAACTCGAGTGGCAGTTTCAGAATTGCTAAATATCGTGTTTTAGACAGAAATATGTTTCAAGGAAAAGGAACAAAAAACTAAATCCTTTCCAGTTTTCACTTTTAAATTGACCTGCCTAACCAATTACTAATGCTTCAATAATTTTCATATTAAAGAAAATGACTTCCCCCCAACCCCCACCCTTTCCGCTGTTGTTAGCTCCTTTTAATATGATTTAACCCATAACTCAAGCAAGAGATTATATTCTACCACGAAACGAGTCTATTACTAATTTGAAAAGGTATTTTATCACATAATTAAAATAAATATATTAAACAAAACCAAAAATTACCAATAATTAAGGGGAAAATGCATAAAAATCCCATGTGGTTTCACAAAACTACTCAAAAACTCCTGGTGGTTTGATAATTATCTAGAGCATCGCCTTGTAGTTTCATTAACTCCGCAAAGAATCCTCTAACTTGCCCAAAATTAACCCTCTTGGGGTTTCATAATACTCTGCATAAAACCCCCATAAAGTTTCATAAAAATGGGATTTTGTGTAGAATACATGAACCGACAAGAAGGTTTAAGACGATTCACAAACCACATGGAGATCTTGTGTAGATTATCGAAACCATTGCGGATTTAGTTTGATATTCCAATAATTAATCAAATTGAACAATAAATCTGATAAAATATAAAAGAATAAAGAAGAGAAAAGTACCAATTGTTCAGTGCTTGTTTCTGGTGAAAAGAACTTGAAGAAGGCAGGACAATCCTTATTCGAACCCATTGTTTGATCGAATAATCAAATGAATAGAGAAATCTGAACTCTATGCAACAACAATCTGCACAACAACAAACTGGAGAGTGGGAAAATCATTAAAATGAGTTCAATTGACTAAAATGAGCGGAAGAAAAAAAAAAGAGAGATATGGAGCGTTACCTTCGATGTTTGGTAAAGGAAATGAACAAGAATACGGGACATTTATACTAGGGATTAGAAAAAATAGTTGTTAGCACTTTGCCCTTTTTGGAAAACATGTCACAATAGGAAAAATAGTTGTTAGCACTTTGCCCTTTTTAGAAAACATGTCACAATAGGAAAAATAGTTGTTAGCAATTTACCCTTTTTGGAAAACATATCGTATTACCCATAACATTAGAATCGAGAAGCTTAATTGCATTTCCTAAGACTTTTATCTTGGGCGGCCATTCAAATGTGGGACCATGGAAACTACATAAGAATTTAAATAAAGAAATATAGCGTTTGTGGGAAATCATTAAAAAATTTGTAATTCATTTTGAAAATCTATAGGGTACCGTTTGGAATTCTTATCCAAAAAAGTCATAACTCTGAATAATTGTATAATCTCATTCCTACTGATTCAATATAAATAAATTCCGTCTGGCCGTCAATTCCACAGATCTTTTGATTTACTACAACCTTTTGAAAATAATTTTTTAAAATAATTACATAAAATCTTGAGATTGTTGTATACCTGAATTAAAATGAAAAAATTGGGTCATATGATCAATGATTTAGGGGTGTAGGTGTGGTTATTTTAAGAGACTTGTGTAAAACCAAAAGATTCACAAAACTAAAGGCTCGTATGCAATTAAACAAGATTTAAATTGGAATGATGTCGCAAGACTGATCAATTGGAAATTTTTTCTTTATTAAATGATAAAAATTGATACTTGGACAAGTTATATGAAAAGTTTTGTAAAATTCCTTTTCTTCTTGTAGGACAAGTCATTTGACAAAACTTAATACATGGGAAATCGATAAGGCTATTGCATCGATCAATAAACAAGTCTTCGTTGATGGAAAAGGATACTTAACACACACACACATATATATATATATATAATATCAATCAGAAAAAAAAAACACAATAGAAAATCAAGAAAAATATGTGGATCAAACTCAAACACTAGTCTAATGAGAAAATTTAAATGGAAAAGAAGTAATAAAATTAAGAGAAAAAATACCAATCGTTCTACGCAACCGTTTGGTGAGAAAAACATGAAGCAAAAGGCTGATTCACTTCTCCTAAATCCATCGGTTGACAGTACAAATCTGAGATTAAAAAGATAAAGATTTCTATGTTGAAGAGAATCACATTTGATGTTGCGTAATAAAGTAAAGGAAATGGACAAATCAATAGAGGAAAATATCTATGTAAATTTTATTTGGGTTTCAGATTTTTCGGTTTAGTATCACAATAAAATACGAAATCGAACCTAATCTTGGTGTTGGCGTCTCATGGCCATTACTCAATTTCTCAAGAAATAAAATATATATAAACATAGATAAAAAAATTAATGAATCTGGTGAGAACCAAAAAAACCCATGCACCACCCTAAGCCTGGAAGCTTTGCGAATATGTCGCAATCTCACGACCTTAATAGGCTATGACCTTTTGGATCTCAAGCTCATTGTCGAGCAATAAGAGGCCGAGATGCACATCGAGCGGCAACATTACCACGTGAAAAAGGGTTAGCTTCTTGAAAGAGACGAGATGTTTTGGAAATAATTTAGAAGAGTTTCAGAAGATAAAAGCATAAGACGGAGATAAACAAAATTTATAGTTGGATGATGCAAAGACAAAAAGCGGCGGATGGAGATAGGTTCTAGGGTTTCTCCCTTCAACACTCGAATACTATTAATAATTTGACGTTACTTGATAAATGGGATGCTAAAATTTGAATTAAGCTCACTCACCCACACAAACCCACATCCCATTAATGTGACTTAGCGCCACACATATTGGGCCAGATCTCCAAGAAAATTGTATTTTTTATACCCTAACTTGGCACATATTCTTTTTTCATCCCTTAGCTTAGCAGCTCACTATTTTGGTACCTCAATTTGGGTTCTTGTTTTTTATTATTTTGGTACTCCGGTGGCGGAGATTTCAAAATCTCGCTGGAATTTCCTACGTGGCACAATATTTGGGGATTTTGGCCCAATCTAACTGACAACTCAACAAAATTTGCCACGTTGGTCTGCTAGTTGGCGCACGCTTTTGTGTATTCGACATATTTGTTGAGACTTCCCATTGTACACATTGTTTTGTGCTCTTCCTATAGCTGCTTGACTATCGCAGTGCACGCTAATAGGTGGCACTGGTTTTTGCCACACTGGAATATCTTGAAGAAAATTCCAAAGCCAATCAGCCTCATCTGCTGCAAGATCCAATGCTATGAATTCTGATTCCATAGTTGATCTTGCTATGCAGGTTTTCATACACGATTTCCAAGAAATGGAAGCACCTCCAATAATGAATATATACCCACTCGTGGATCGTATATTCTCCAAGTAAGCAATCTAGTTTGCATCAGAATACCCTTCTATGATAGCTGGATCTCTAGTATAAGGCAATCCAAAGGTAGCAGTATGTCTTAGATATCTAAGAACTCTAACTATCGCTTTCCAGTGCTCTTCACTAGGATTGATTGTATACCTACTCAGTCTATTTGCTGAATTTGCTGTATCAGGTCTAGTACAGTTCATGAAGTACATCAGACTGCCTATGATCCTTGAATATTCCAATTGTCGCACACTTTCCCCAGTGCTCTTGTGCATATTGCATACTACGTCAATTGAAATTCTCGCAATGGCGTTACTTCCCTTGTCAAACTTGTCAAGAATTCTTGGTGATTTTCATCCCAAGTATTACATCAGCAAGACCTAAGTCTTTCATATCAAAATTCTTTGACAACATCTTCTTGGTAATATTAATGTTATTATTATTACCTATGATTATCATGTCATTTATGTAGAGACAGACTATCACATAATCTCTCTCATCTTCTTTCACGTAGACGCATTTATCACATTGATTTATACGAAAGAAATTTGTAAGCATTACACTATCAAATCTTTCGTGCCACTAATTAGGTGCTTGTTTCAATCCATATAAGGATTTTACAAGTTTACACACCTTAATGTCATTACCTGGAACCACAAACCCTTCAGGTTGTTCCACGTAAATCTCCTCTTTTAAATCTCCATTTAGAAACGTTGTTTCACATCCATTTGATGGATCTCAAGATCAAGTAGAGCCGCAAAAGCAATGACTAACCTGATTGACGTTTTGCTGGAGAAAGGAGCATAGGTATCGAAATAATTGACACCTTCGGTTTGTCTATACCCCTTGACTACAAGCCTCACCTTGTATTTGTCAATGGTACCATCAGCTTTCATCTTCCTTTTGAAGATCCACTCATGACCTAGTGGTTTACTTCCCTCAGGAAGATCCACTAGTTCTCAAGTATGTTTTTGTAAGATAGAATTTATCTCACTATTCACCGCCTCCTTCCAAAGAGCTGAGTCCGGTGAGGACATTGCTTTCTTGAAAGTAGTCGGTTCTTTTTCCAACATATATGTCAAAAATCTGAGCCAAAAGGTTTCTATTTTCTAGATCTCTTACTCCTTCTCGGGACTTCTTCTTCTTTCTCAAGAGATTCTCCTTCCCCCACATTCCTTTTATTTTCCTTCATGGATCGAGTTTTGTGGGGAAATATCTCCTCAAAGAAAGAAGCATTTCAAGTTTCAACAATAGTGTTCACACTCATTTCAGAGTTATTTGACTTGTGTACTAGAAACCGATAGGCGCTACTATCTTGCGCATATCCGATGAATACACAGTCAACTGTTTTAGGTCCTATCCTAGTCCTTTTAGGGGGAGAAATGAGAACCTTTGCAAGACAACCCCAAACCCTTAAAACTTGTAGCTAGGCGTGTGACATTCCACAATTCATAAGGCGTTTTATCCAATTTTTTGTGCGGTAATCTATTTAGCACATAGTTGGCGGAGAGAATAGCTTCCCCCCACATGTTCTGTGTTAAACCAGAAGTTATGAGCATAGGATTCATCATTTCTTTGAGCGTTCTATTCTTTCTTTCTGTAATACCATTTTGCTCGGGAGAATAAGGTGCTATGGTTTGATGAATGATTCCATTCTCAGCACAAAGTTGTGCAAATGGTGACTCATATTCACCTCCTCGGTCACTTCGAAGATTTTTTATCTTCTTACCAAGTTCGTTCTCAACTTCATTCTTATAATGAATGAACATGTCTATTGCTTCATCTAATTAAGTAGAGATAGAAATATCTTGTACAATCATCGATAAAAGTTATAAAATAACTTTTACCGCCTCTAGACTTCACAGATTTCAGATCACATACATCACTATGAATCAAACTCAACGGTTCAGTGCTTCTTTCTATAGAGTGGAATGAAGACTTTGCTAATTTTGCTTCAACACAAGTCTCACACTTATGTTTGCGATTGATGTTAATTTTGGTATTAGATTTAGTGAAATTAATCTTTGTAAAGACTTAAGATTCACATTTTCCAATCTACCATGCCATAAAGATGCAAAAGAATAATCGAAATTAACTTTATTGGCCTCTTGGGCAAATTTTACATCAGTGGTTACAATAGAAGAGCTAGTAGAGCATGCACGAAACTTGATAATATAATTCACATACACAGTTAATGACATAAGAGCATGGGATATGATTTAATTCATGTAATCATGAAAGAGCTTGAATTAAATCAAATAAGCATGCATAAATAAAAACTGCCAACAATTCAATATATAAACTATTTCAGCGCAGGTATAGAACAAGCTAGGCTGTTGGCCAAGTGGTAAACTATTTCAAAGGCACAAGAGAGGTCTGGGGTGAGAACCCTAATTTTATTTTGCCAATAGATTTACTTTTAAAACCTTTCCAAAAACCAAACAGTACGTAGACTACTACACAGCTTAATTTAAAAAAAAAAACGCCAGCAGCTTAATTTGAAAAAAATCGTAAAGATCCTTAAAAACGCTCAAAGAAACGTGCAACAATAACTTTAAAGATCCTTTAAAATTCTCAAGAACAGAGAGCAATATCGAATGTCAAGATATGCATAAAACAAAAAGTCTTGAAAACAAATCAACAACAGTTCCAGCTACGTACAAAAACTTTGAAGATGGGTTTCAAAAGCAGTAAATATAAAACAACAGCATACACAGAAGCTTTAAACTTCCTAGAAAACTTAATCACTATCGCAAGAGTTTGACAGCAACAACCTAAAACATGGATACTACTTAACAACAACTTGTAGCAGATTTATAAACGCACAGAAATATATGTAACAAGCTTGAATGTTGGAATCGCGTGCTTATAACAATGCTACGAACAAATATAAAACAAGATTCTTGCAACAGATTAGAACATATAAGCAGTGTTTTGAAAACTGGACCAGAACGGCCGGTTGAACCGGTTGGACCGGGGTTTGGACACGCCGGTTGAACCGGTTGGACATCCAGTTCGACCGGTTCGACCAGCAAAACCAGTGAATCGGTGGCCTTACCGGTTCAATGGCCGGTCTGGTTTTATAAACATTGCATATAAGCATATGATTTAAAAGGGCAACAGAATACATAACTTAAATTACAGAAAACCTCAAACTTTCGAACAGGATGAATGATCAGACGAGGTAGTGGTTGGACCACCTTCCCTTAAGCTTGTTATGCCCGGCAATGGCTTCACGCCCTCGTGGACACCAAGCTACAAGGTACAACGTCTCTCTCGGCAAACATGTTTTTGAAGCGGAAAGCTTGCTCCTCAAGCAAACTACTCGTGATAATTGCAGAACTCTTTTGATGCTATGAGTATGAACAAGATGATATGATTTCTGGATGAAGAACAAAGGAGCCTGCAGGCCTCCTTTTAAAGGTGGGAAAAAACGTAATACCCACACATCACATTTAGGAGGGGCATAAATCGGTCATTAACTTGATGAAAAACGTCCCACACGTTTTGAGCAATTAAACTCGTTCCATTAAGCTGATTGAAACGTTCAGCAATTAGCATTAAGTGTGAATTTGACTGAATTTAAATTCGAATTCATTGAATTTTTAATTCAGTTTTTTTTTATTTATTTACACAAAAATAAATAAAATTCCACCAAAAAGGTTAGGCTGCCTTTCCGGCAGGGACACGCGCGACGCGACGGACGACGACGATGGCGCGAGGAGCCAATCTTCTCAAGTTCACTTCACCATCTTGATTTTTGTTTGTAGATAAACATTCTCAAAATGTGAACTTTTCCTATGTGGGACTTTTACCACTTACTCATTTGCCTCAAGGCAATTTTTATTCACACTTTTTTATTTGGGCTCACTCAATTGGGCCAAGTTCTCAATTGCATTGTTGAGGCCTCAATGCCTAAATAAAATTCCCAACAGAATGTTTATTTTTATCCTCTATGTATTCTTATAGGTTTACGGGACAACTCTAGCATGCTTATGGTAATTATATATATATATATATATATATATATATACACACACACACGCAATGAATAGGGATATTGTTCTTTGTGGATTATGTATGTAACAAAATATCACGTTTTATATGCAAGGTTTAATTAAGGGTGTGTGTGGAACCTTTTAATAAAATATTAATATAATGTATCAATTCATTTCTCATAAAAAAGTGTAATGTATCTGTACGTTTAAATATAGTTAAACGACAGGGTAATTTGAGGTTTGTTTTTGTTCAATAGAGTAAATGTGTTTATTTGACATAATACTCTGAGTTATTAGTTCTATACATTAGAAGTTCCATTTCCTCTTTTGTGAAGTTTTTTCCTAAATCGTTTTCTTAGTACCACTACAAGAATTTGCCCATATAGAAAGACTAGATCTAAGCCCTTTCTGTAGACTAAAAATCCGTTTTTATATAGCAATAGAAAAGCAAAATTTTGTTTCCAAAATCCCTTTCTGTAGGCGTGGTTGCTGAGAAAATTCAGAAAGGGAAGAAAGTGCCCTTTCTAGCATAGGAAGAGAACAATCCCTTTCTCTAGTAGAAAGGGACTAGGTACTTTCTCTCACTCAGAAACAACCTTGTCCCTTTCTATCCACTGACACATTGTCACGCCAAAAAATAGGCGGGAGTGGCGGGAAAAGCTGAATTGTGAAAACTTGGGAAAGGGAATAATCTGTGTCTACCGTATTTTTCATAAATAAATAAAAAAATATATTGTTACTTATTACAGAAACAAACAATTCCCTTTTTCTACACCTTGAACTAAAAAAAAAAAAAAATTACTATTTTACATGAAATAGCAAAAAAATATTAACATATATTAGTTACGGATAAAACATAAAAATTTCATGGATGAATTATAAATAATATATAATGGATGAAACTACAATATATATTGTTAACTACATAAAAATATCAAAAACTATTAAACAACTAAGCATAAAAAATAAAAAAGAGATGAAGAAGATGAAGAGAATGGTCTTATTTTCGCCCAAGGAGAGGATTTGAGATGGAGGAATTGTAAGAATTTGAGGAAGAGTAAAATATGAAGGGTATCTATAGAATCCAACTAAATGTGTAGAAAATGATATTTCCTTTTATATACTCACGCGGATCATGCCATGTGCACAGTCCGCATGACCCTAGAAAGGGATTTATCCGTTTCAGCCCTAGAAAGGGACAGTTCCCTTTCTGCCATAAAAAGACAACTTTCCCTTTCTGCTCTCTTCAACCTATTTCTCTTTGTCCTTCCCTACATCACCCAATTTCTATCTTCTCCAACTGTATTTTCTACCTAGGTTGCATAGAAACGGATACGGGATACAGATACAATACGACACGGATACGGAAGCACGGGTTTTTTAAAAATTACAGGATATGATACGTGCAGGATACGCAAAATATTTTATATTATTAATTTAATTAATATAATAACAT
Organism: Misopates orontium; assembly: GCA_946800315.1. Classification (NCBI taxonomy): domain Eukaryota; kingdom Viridiplantae; phylum Streptophyta; class Magnoliopsida; order Lamiales; family Plantaginaceae; genus Misopates; species Misopates orontium. The sequence goes on from OX326951.1 coordinate 11,648,726, forward strand.
AATAATAAAATGGTTGTCACTAATATTTTTAATTCACTTACAAATGTATATATCTACATATTGAATTTCAAATACAATGAAATTATGCAAGCAAAAATGAAAAGATCCATAATCCATATAAACTCAAAGTACCAAAATATATATTCAGAAATTACACGAAGATTAAAGAGTTATACAATAATAATAAGTTAATATTCAATTCAAGCTCCAATAACATAATGATAACTTCTTCATTGTTCAACTACTTCATCCCTCTTCTTTTGTCTCACGCGACACTGAAGCTCACGTTTTTTTTTTATGTGTTTGTTCTTTCAATTGAATAACGCGTCTAATCATCATTTTACTTGAGTGATATTTGCAAAATTAGTTCATAGTTACTTGATGTGACACAATGATCCCATCCTATTTTTAAAAACTAACAAACGCCCCAATAAACTGTCGATGCGCGTATCCTAATTTTAAAAAATAAAAATAAATTGCATACGCCACATGGCGTATTTGATACATATCTAATGCGTATTCGGCGTGTATCGTGTCTGATATGTAGTTACTACTCCTCAAGTATCCGTGCATCCTAGTTTTCTACTCCTCTTCATTCACAAAAATCTACATTTTTTTTCTCAAAAATGCTCTTCAATTTATTTGTTTTTTCGATAAACTCCATATTTACAAATTCATGTTGATCTACAACAACTCCAACATCAAGAGGTATTTTTCCTTCATACATATTTCCTTTTTTTGATGTTTATTTTGATGTTGATTTAATTAAATACATACTATTAACTAGGTAGAATTAGTACTATAGTTCATGTAATTTGAAGTATATTTACTGATTGGTCTCTTACATAAATGTTGAAATTCTTGTCTATTTTAAATTAATTAGCTTTGTGATTTTTACAAGATTTAAATAGATACATTCTAGTTTAATTATTATTATTATTATTCGTTAATTTGATTTTAATTTGTTGAACCAAATTATTCTTAATTACTATGTATAAGTTATAACAAAGAAGATCGAAATTGGATGTATGATAGAATGGATCATAACCGGAATTTGACTAGTCATGTTGAACAAGGTGTTTACAGATTTTTAGAATTTGCATTTTCGCAAACTCGGTTGTTAAATCGAGGACAAGCTAAATCCCCGTGCACAAGGTGTTGTAATAGTAAAAATGGGAAATGGGAAAAGATTCAGGAACATCTTTGTAAGTGGGGGTTCGTTCCTCAGTACTACGTGTGGTTTGCACATGGCGAGGAAGATATGAGTTATGAACCACCTACGACTTACTTTGGGGAGTCATCTTCTCATCATGATAACGTAGGAGGTCGGTATAGAGAGATGGTTAGTTCAATCGCAACAAGGTGCAAGAAGAAGAGGATGGTGGGCAGTTTGTAACAAGAGATAGATATGTAGTTGACATAACCTCTGTTTTTATTTCGATAACAACAAATGTCTACCAAGACATAGGAACTTCTTTGAACAGAATAGTTGATGATATCAATGTCAATGATAGCGGCATGCAATTGGCCAGTGCTGAATTTGTGTGTGTCGAAGATAATAACAATGCTTAAGTGAGCAATGAAGTTGTAGAAGAAGATGACCGTGGAGAATTTGATGGCGAAAAAGATGTATTGGAGTATGAGATGAAGATAACCCTGATTATATGTAACTTTCTTGCTCGACTATTTAATATGTATCTTAAAAACTTGTTTCAAAAATTTCAATTTTGCACAAACCAAGGAAGAAGTTAATAATATTTGATGGTACATTAGGGACTTACTTGCAATTATTTCATAAAACATGGACAAAATTAAAATTATATCACAAGATCAAGGACTAAGTTAATAATATTTGATAGTAAATTAGGGACTTACTTACAATTGTTTCATAAAACATGGACACAATTGAAATTATATCACAAAATCAAGGACTAAATTGCAATTATTTCATAAAACAGGGACTAAACTACAATTAGCCACTCAAAAAGCAGGGAATAAATTGTAGTTTTAAATAGAGGAATGAGGCAGTGGGCTACAGCCTCAATCCTCTTTTTTCGTTTATTTCAAACGAAAAACAGAGGGTGCTCTAAAAAAATATGTAAAAAAAAAAACGAATAACAGAGGCAGTGAGTTCACTACCTCAATTCTATGTTTTCATTGATATATATATATATATATTGGAAGAAGTGGGAAGTTGTTCGCACTCTCCCTATGAATTTGAGAAACGGACTGGGTCGAAAAAGAGCATAAGAGAAAGGAGCAGCCCCAAATATAGTAGAAGATTTGAGGAACTTGGAAAAAGACCTCCACGACCAAAACCATCAGTGATAGAACCACCAAAATTGGAGTTGAAGCCTCTGCCATATTATTAGAGGTATGAATTTTTAGAAGAAGATTCAAACCATCCAGTAATTATTGTTTCAAATTTGATAGGTGAGCAGACGCAAAAACTACTAGGAGTTTCGAAGAAACAAAAAGGAGCTTTGGATTGGACAATTGAGGATATTAAGGGAATCAATCCTTCTTTATGTATACACAAGACACTATAGGAGGACTACAAACCAACTGCTCATCCTCAAACACATTCGAACCCTAACATGCAAGAGGTGATAAAAAAAGAGGTGATCAAGCTTTTGGACGCAGGTATGATTTTTCCTATTTCTGATAGTCAGTGGGTAAGCCTAGTTCAAGTTGTATCGAAAATGGGTGGAGTGATTGTTCTCCATAATGAAAATAATGAAATTATCCCCACAAGACTTGTTACAAGATGTAAAGTGTGTATGGCTTATAGAAAATCAAATGATGCTGCAAGAAAGGATCATTAACCACTCCCCTTTATAGATCAAATGCTATACAAGTTATTGGGTCATGATTTTTATTGTTTTCTTGATGGGTATTCTGGGTATAATCAAATATTTTTTGACAACCTGCTTAAAAAATATTTTGTAAGGCATAAAGTTGCAACACCATATCCTCCTCAAACAAGTGGTCAAGCAGAGTTATCGAATAGAGAATTGAAGATTATATTGGAGAAAACAGTGGGTAATTCATATAAGGATTGGTCAAAAAGTTGGATGATGCATTTTGGGCTTACAAATGGGATTCAAAAAACCTATCGGAATCTCACCATACCAATTAGTGTTTGGGAAAGCATGTGACCTACCACGGAACTGGAGCATCGAGCTTGTTGGGCTACAAGGCAACTCAATGTCAACAAGAATGCAACTGCACAAAATAGAATATACAATTGAATGAGATGAATGAATGGAGAGCTGAAGCATATTTAAATGCAAAGATGTACAAAGAAGGACAAAAAAATGGCACGACAACAGAGTCTTGAATCAAATTTTCTCCAGGTCAAGTTGTTCTACTCTTTCAGTCACGAATCAAGCTATTCTCTAGAATATTGCGATCAATATAGGTTGGAACTTTCATTGTTGTTGAAGCAAACACATATGTATCAGTCATTTTGATGGATGATACTGGTAACACATTTCAAGTGAATGGTAAGAGGGTGAAGCACTACTTGTCCACCCTCTTCGGCATATACCATTTTAGCCCAATTGTTTTGGGAAGAATGTGGTTTAACGAAGAAAATTTTTAGTGCAAGAAAACAATTTTTGGATGCAGTGGGCTAAAAGATCGCTTTCAAGGAGGAGATTTTCACTGTCCATGTATGGAAAGAAATTAGGAGTAGTAAGCAACCACTTGATGCATCGCTTAGGAGAAAAAATCTTTTGCAGAAGTTACGCGAGGAGTAAAGCGATCCCATTCAACTTATAAATATTATTGCTCGCGGATAGAAAGTAGGTAAGCAATCACTTCCTAAAAAGAATCATTGTGTACATTACGCGATGATGAAAGCGGTTGCTTTTAGACACTTCATGTAAGTTTGAAGCTATCGCTTCCATTGTAAAAGCGATCGCTCACGAGCAGGATTTCAAAATCGGGTTTCTTTTTGTATCATTCTCATTTTTTTCTTCCCTTTTTTCTCTTTCAGTCGATGATTCTACCCACCCCTATGCAATTTACTTCTCTGAAATCTCAAATTCTCTCTGTACATTGAAGCGCCCGACGTTGGAGACCACATATCTCCATTTATTTCCACTTTTAGTTGATAAATCACGTAGATGTGGTATGTTTGCCAAACCCCTAGTTTTTTAATTTTTGTCGATTTTGTCCTATTTTTGTATTCAATGTTGGGGTTTTGGTTACTTATGGATGTTGAGGATCATAGGTGGTTGGATTTCTTGATTAACTCATGATTTGCACAGGTTATGGATGAAATTCCAAGTTTTTGTTGAATGTTGGGGTTATTTTGGAATTTTTGGAAATTTAATGGGGTATTGCAATATTTTTATTGAATTTATGCTTGTGCATTGCGATTGTGTTGATTAGGAATGATGATTGCATAATTAACTGCAAAAATTGGAGAATTTCAAAATTGTGAATCATTGATTCCAAATATCCAATAAGAAAAGCGGACTTTACGTCCATTTGATGAATTTTCCAATTATTTCAAGCAACCAAAGAAATGATCAAGCGAATAGTTTCAAGAGAAGCAACCGGAGCAAATACCTTATCATATTCAATACCAGCCTTTTTCTTGTATCCCTTGGCGACCAACCAAACCTTGTATTTTTCAATCTCCCCTTTTGCATTCTTCTTTATTTTGTACATCCACTTAACTCCAATGGTGTTTTTGCTTTTAGGTAGTGATACTAGCTCTCATGTGTCATTCTTTTTTATTGCTTTTATTTCTTCATTCATGGCTTCCCTCCATTTCTCATAACGAATAGCATCATCATAACCTACAGGCTCAATCTCCGCAAATAAACAAAAATTGGGTAAATTCACTTAAATTTTGTACCTCTTGAGTGGTATCATACAAGTCACGTAAAGATTTATATCTTCGAGGCCCTTCACTTGAACTTGTATCATAAACTTGTTTTTGAGGTGGAGGTGTTGATGGTGGAGTCATAGGTTGTGCAACGTCGTCTTCATCATCAAAGAATGGACTAGCCTTGTAATCTTCATCTTTTCCATTCCAATCACAAGAACTCTCATACTCAACATCTCGACTTATGACCGTCTTCTCACAACTTGGATTATGCAATTTATAAGCTTTTGAACTGTGATCATAACCAACAAAGACATGCCTTTGGCTTTTGTCATCAAGTTTAGTCCTCCTTTCATCTGACACATGTGCATAATCAATGCTTCCAAACACCCGCAAATGAGAGACACTTGGCTTGTAGCCACTCCACGCTTCTTGCGGTGTCTTGTCATGAAAACTTTTAGTGTAACATCGATTCATCAAGTAGACCGCACAAGCAACGACTTTGGCCCAATATTCCTTTGGCATGTTTTTGCTTTTCAACATACTCCTTGCCATGTTGAGTATCGTACGGTTCTTTCTCTCGGCTACTCCATTTTGTTGTGGTGAAAACGGAGTTGTCATGGGACGATGTATGCCATTTTTCTCACAAAATTCTTTGAATGCATTTGAAATGAATTCTCCCCTTCTATCGGATCAAAGTTCTTTGATTTGATACCCGCTTTGTTTCTCCACCATGATTTTGAAATTTTTAAAAGTATCAAACACCTCTGATTTTTTCTTCAAAAAGTACACCCAATTGTTTCTGAGAATAATCATCGATAAATAGAAAGAAATAATTATTCTTACCAAGTGATATCGGCTTAATTGGTCCACATACATCCGAGTGGATCAACTCCAAAGGGTTTTGAGCTCTCGTCATGGACTCCTTTGGAAAACTCTTCCTTGCTTGTTTGCCGAATACACATCCTTCACAAAGTTGATTTGGATGATCTATGGAAGGTAATCCTTTCACCATTTTCTCCTTACTCTTTATTTTCAAGCCATCAAAATTTAAGTGCCCAAATATGACATAACCAAGAAGCTATTCCTAAAAAATATTTTAAGCACATTGGGACATTACTTTGAATTTTCAATAATAATTTCTATTCTTCGTCATCGGCACCTTGGAAAGAAAATTACCATTTTCATCTTTCGTGGTCAAACTTCTATTTTTCATGAAAATATCATAATTCTTCTCCAAAAGTTGTCCCCAACTCAGAATATTACTCTTCATATCCGGCACATAAATAACATTAGAAATGAATTGAGGACTCTCATATTTAGAGCAAATTAAAAATGTACCTCGTCCTTCACTTGTACTTTAGAAGAGTCCCCAAATGTAATATCACCGCCAATGGATTCATCAAGCTTTACGAACAAATTCTTCTTCCAACAAATATGGCTACTCGCGCTGGAGTCAAGATATCATAAATTATTCTACTCATTTTGATTACTTTTGCAAGCGAGAAGCAAAGTAGGATCCCCATCTTATTTCTCCTTGCTCTCCATGAAATTGTTCATCTCCTCCACGTTACATCTAAATTCCCATGCATAATGGCCAAAAAGATGACAATTATAACATTCAACACTTGATTTGTCATACCTTTGTTGATTTGGCATGTAACCTCTTTCTCTTTGACCTCTACCTCGTCCACAGCCTCTTCCTTGATTGAAGTTTTTTTTGTCTCATCATTATTTGATCAATTATTGTGCCCTCGTCCACCTCTTCCATGACCACAACCACGACCTTGGTTTTGACCACGGTCTCCCCCGTGTCCTCGGCCTCTTTGGGAAGTGCCATGATTTTTATCCTTTAATGATAGTTTTGCTTTCAAAGCTTGTTCTACCGATTCTTGATTCAGTTTCTTCAATCTTTCTTCATGAGCTTGCAAATATCTGGCAAGTCCATCAATGGTCATGGTGTCTAAGTCTTTAGACCCTTTGATGGCTACAATGATGTAATTGAATATTGGATCTAAAGATCGCAAAACTTTTCCAATGATTCGAATCTTTAATATCATCTCCATATCTCTTCATTCGGTTTGTCACTGCCGAAACCCGTGAAATATAATCTGAAATTGGTTCAAAATCTTTCATGTGTAGAGACAAGTTCACCTCTCAATGTTTGGAGTTGCACCTTCTTCACTTTTTCAATTCTTTTAAAAGAGGCTTGAAGAATATCCCAAGCTTTCTTGGAGGTGGTTGCACTAGCAACTTTTCAGATATCTTCTCATCCAAACTTTGATGGATGAGTGTGAGTGCCATTTGGTCTTTCTTCTTGGCGGCTGCATCATCTCCATCGACGCCTTTCTCCACAAGGTCCCAAGCTTTGTATGCTCCAAGCAAGGCTTTCAATCTTATTCACCAATTATCATAGTGCTCTTTATTTAGTGGTGGAACTTGGAATGGTGCTCCGTTCGACATCTTCTTCAAGCTTAGTCTCTAAATAAAAGTGGCTCTTGATACCAATTTGTTGAAATTGGAGGGCATATAAAAACTTAAAATACAAAAATATTAATATAAGAGGAGAAGAGTGGAGGAAACTTTATGATTTCTTGTTATCACTTTTATTGACTTGCTTCAAATGACAATAATACATGGGATATTTTATAGGTAATAGCTAATATGAACCTATACTAATACATGTACCTCTAATTAATTTAGATCCATCATAATCTACTTAGTACATGAATAAAATCAAAAGACACATACATGAATCCCTGAAATACATGAATAGAACCTTCCATACATTTCTAGATAATATTTAATCTAGTTTATTACTAATATTATTAAAATAATGTTTTCAAGATAAGGGACTTGTGGAGGTGGAGATGGGTGGTTACTGCTTTGAGGGAGATGGTAATAGATGTGTGGGGAGGCTGTGGAGATGGGGGTAGGGGTGGTGGGTGGAGTGGGGTCAAAGGTTAAAGATGGCCTTTTATCTTTGGGCGGACAAATGAGCATTCCAGTGTGATTGGGGAGAGAATAAGGTAGGCGCTGACTGGTGATGTGGACAAATAGGTTTTTTTGTTCTTTTAACAAATTAATCTTTGTACAAAAATTATGTAAAATTTGAATATAAATGTATTGAAGTATTTGTTTAACTTAAATTTTAATAGTAATATTAATTTGAATTTTTAATAATAATGAAATTTATAAAGTTTTAAACGTTTTAAAATTATTTTTTATATAAGTTTAAGAGATTTTGAGGTGTAATTGTAAATTCATGAGAGAATTAGGTGTAATCCACAAAAATCCCAAAGTTAAGTAGTCAAGTTAGTCAAAATTAACCGAGGCAATTTTTGTTAAAGGGTGATGCCATTCGGCCTAAAGAATGCAGGAGCAACTTTTCAAAGATTAGTGGCCAAGATGTTTTACTACCATATTGGTAAAACTATGGAAGTGTATATCGATGACATGCTCATCAAGAAATTGAAAGCAGAAGACCATGTTGAACACCTGAATGAGGCCTTTGCCATAATGAAACAATATGGCATGAAATCGAATCCCAAGAAGTGTACATGAGGAACGTCATTATGCTGACATCTAGAATCTGATAAACATTTGGCTGATAATCGCACCACTAATAACTACACTTGGTTGGTATAATTTAACACCCCAGGTCAACGAATCATAGGATCAAATTGAAGAAATGAGATAAGAGCACTAGCCTCAACTCATGAAGCATATATAACCATAAGCCAAGCAGCTTAGTTGGTATATATACAAAGCCCAAAGCCAAGTAGCTTGGACGTTAAAGAAATGAGATATGAGCATTAGCCTCAATTCATGAAGCATATAACCCTAAGTCAAGTAGCTTAGTCGGTAAACATAGGCGTTAAAGAAATGAGATATGAGCACTAGCCTCGTCTCATGAAGCATATAACCCTAAGCCACGCAGCTTAGTCGGTGCGCATCCCCTTTTTATTAGTAAGTCAAAGGGCTTTCCTTTATGAGAAAATAGGGGGTTATGGAGAATGAAGTCAGCTTAACGAAATTAAAGGCTGAAGATACAGAATTAGACAATAACAGAAATGAGCAAAATCACAGCACCAGAATTTTGGAAACCTCAGCAACAAATCTGGAGCTTAACAAATGAGGAAGATTCTTGATCCTAACTTTCCTTGATGATGATTTTGTATTTATGTAATCTTTTGAATTCAATTAGTAACGTTAGTGTAGGCATATTTTGTAGATACTCCTCTATATATATTGTTGTACAGTTCACAGTAAGAATCAATGAAAAATAAAGAAAACATTTTTCTGTACCTTTGTTCTGACTTTCTTTCATGGTATCGGTATAGCCTTCCTAAAAGACCAACGTCTATAATATGTCTTCATCTATTATCTCCATGCCTACTATTTCTACTATCAAACTAAGCGAGGACAATTATCTTCTATGGAAAGCCCAAATGGTACCATACTTCCGAGGTCAAGATCTCTTTAGTTACCTCGACGGAACCACAACAAAACCACAACAAACACTTTCTGAATCCAACCTCGAAACCAATGCTGCTTCTGAGACAATTAATCCTGCATAATCCCAATGGGTCAAACAGGACAATCCCATCCTTAGCATCCTAATGTCTTCTCTTACCGAAGGTGTTCTTGCTCAAGTTGTCAACTATACTACCTCCCACGATGTTTGGCGTGCCTTGGATGAAACTTTCTCTTCCAAATCTCGTGCGCGGATTGTTCAAATCCGTACACAACTTGCGACTGCAACTAAAGGCAGTAAATCTGCTTCTAATACTTCCACTTCATTAAGCGGCTTGCGGACGAACTAGCAATTGCAGGACAATCTATGACAAGAGATGATGTTATAACATATATTCTTGCCGGACTCGGTCATGAATATGACAGTTTTGTAGCCTCTATCTCTGCTCGGACAGATGGTGTGACACTTGAGGAAATTTATTCTTTCCTACTAACCACCGAAGCTCGCCTCTCTCGGCACCAACTAACTCTAGAAACTCAGCAACCTTGTGTTAATGTTGCTCAACGCCAATCTGAATCTTTTACTCAAAATGGCCGTGGAGGATATCGAGGAAGCGGGCGAGGCAATCGTAGTGGCTTCAACTCGACAAACCGAAATAATCATCAATCCCCTGTTATCTGTCAGGTTTGTGATAAACCTGGCCACTCAGCTCAAAAATGTTACCACAGGTTTGATGTTTCTTATCAGGATACTCCTAAAGATACACCTAAGCAGGCTATGGTTGTCATGAATAATGAGAATCGTACTAAATGGGACAGTGAATGGCATGCTGATACAGGTGCAACACACCATCTCACAAATGATGTTTCTCATCTCAACCACCAACAGAACAATGATTACAATGGTTTTGATACTGTTCAAGTGGGAAATGGTCAAGGTTTGCATGTCTCCAAAACCGGTTCTTCTAAATTCAACACTACATCTTCTACCTTTGTCCTTAACCAAGTCCTTTTAGTTCCTGAAATTCAAAAGAATTTGATATCAGTTCAAAAATTTTGCATTGACAATGATGTTTATTTTGAATTTCATGCTAATTTCTTTCTTGTGAAGGATTACTTGGGGAAGGTCCTTCATCGAGGACATCTCAGTGATGGCCTCTACAAGTTCAACACCAAAGCAACTCTACCTCAAGCACACTCTAGTATTCGAGTTTCATTTAATAATTGGCATCGTCGACTTGGCCATGCTTCTAATCCTGTAGTCCACAAAGTTCTCTCCGCTCTCAGAATTCCAGTAGAGAAAAATAAATTGCACACTGTGTGTCCTGATTGTCAAATGGCTAAAAGTCATAATTTGCCGTTTAAGAAGTCCATGTTTGTTTCTTCAAAACCTTTAGATTTAATATTTACTTATGTATGGGGACCTGCTTCTGTTGCCTCTACCACTGGATCTAAATATTATGTGAGTTTTCTAGATGACTTTTCCAAATTCATTTGGTTATTTCCTATTAAACTCAAGTCAGATGTGGAACAAGTTTTTCTTACTTTTCAAAAATATGTGGAAAAAATTTTTGAAAGGAAAATAAAAGCCATACCATCTGATTGGGGTGGCGAATATAGGCGATTAAACACGTATTTAAAGAACACTGAAATTACTAATCGCCTAGCTTGCCGTATACACATCAACAAAATGGCTCCATTGAGAGAAAGCATCGTCACATTGTCGAAGTTGGTTTAAGCATGTCCAATGGCATATTGGGAGGATGCCTTTCAAACAGCAACTTATGTAATAAATAGGCTTCCATCACCTGTATTAAACCAAAAATCACCATTTGAGATGATGTATAACCGTGCTCCTGATTACTCATTCATGCGTGTGTTTGGATGTGCATGTTGGCCTAACTTAAGGCCTTACATTCAACATAAACTAAATTTTCGTTCAAAAACATGCATTTTTATTGGCTATAGTCTTTGTCATCAAGGGTACAAGTGCATTGATCTCTCTACTGGTAAAATCTATGTCTCGAGGCATGTTATTTTTGATTAAAATCTTTTTCCTTACACTTCATAGAATACAATCCAAAGCCCTACTCATGTGGACTCCAATTCTGCCATGCTTCCTGTTCCAATTAATTCTTCCCCAGAACCATGTCCTAGAGAATTTATTCCTAACCCCATTCCCACTAGAATGGAATTTGCTCCATTGTGTTCAGTTTCTGCAGGAACAGGTGATGGAACCTCTGTTGAGTTAGTAACCAATGCACCTGAATACAATGGCGCCCAACCCGACAATGTGCAGCCTGCTCCTTGTAACACCCATTCCATGCTCACAAGATCAAAGAACAATATCCATAGGCCACAACATCAACCTGATGACTACGTTCGACACCCATTACCAAGAGCTTTGATAGCAGAAACACTGCTTAAAGAAAAGGAACCAACATCTTATTCTGAGGCAGTGAAATCCACTCAATGGAGAGATGCTATGAATAAGGAGTTCACTGCGCTGCTACAAAATGGCACTTGGTCGTTGATATATCCATCAAAGCACATCAATGTTGTGGGCTGTCGTTGGGTGTTTAAAATCAAAAGGCGAGCGGATGGGACCATTGAACGTTATAAAGCACGCCTAGTTGCCAAAGGTTTCCATAAACAAGAAGGGATTGATTTTTCAGAAATATTCAGTCCAATGGTTAAACATACCGCCATTCGGTTAGTGCTTTCTCTTGCTGTATCTTCTGATTGGTTGATTAAGCAGTTAGATGTGCAAAACGCATTTCTCCATGGTGAATTAGAAGAAGATATGTTCATGTCACAACCTCAAGGGTTTGTCCATCCATAATATCCAAATCATGTGTGTAAATTACATAAGTCTCTTTATGGATTGCGTCAAGCCCCACGAGCATGGTTGTCAAAGCTTTCGAATAAACTCAAGTCTTTGGGTTTTCTAGAAAGTAAAGCAGACTCTTCCCTATTCATCTTTTGAAAATCAGCCATTGTTATTTTCATACTTATTTATGTGGATGATATTCTGATAACGGGTTCAAATTAAGTTGCTATTACTCATGTTATCACTTGCTTGAAAGATACTTTTGCTGTCAAAGACTTCGGTGCACTGAACTTCTTTCTTGGTGTCGAGGTACTTCGATGTTCCGATGGAATTTACCTAACTCAGCGAAAGTATATTGTTGATTTACTTAAACGCAGCAACATGGACAAGGCCAAGCCTTGCACAACCCCTATGGCTTCTAATTGTCATCTGACTTCCAATGATGGACAACCCTTTGAAGACATAAGTCTTTATCGGAGCATTGTGGGCAGCCTACAATACCTATCTTTCACACGCCCCGACTTAGCCTTTGCAGTACATAAAGCTAGCAAGTTTATGCATCCTCCTCTTGATACACATTGGATGGCTGTCAAACGCATCTTGTGCTACGTTAAACACTCTGTTTCTACTGGTCTATACATCACCAAATCTGCTGATATGAGATTGCAAGCTTACTCGGATTCTGATTGGGCTGCCGATAGAGACGACCGACGCTCAGTTGGTGCTTTTTGTGTATATATGGGCTCCAACTTAATCTCTTGGAGTTGTAAGCAACAACCTACAGTTGCCAGGAGTAGTACTGAGGCTGAATACAAGGCTTTAGCAAACACAGCAGCAGAACTCACCTGGATAAAATCTCTACTACTTGAACTTGGCTTTCTTCAGAAACAATCTCCAGTCCTTTGGTGTGACAATATTGGTGCAACTTATCTTACATCCAACCCTGCTTTTCATGCAAGAACCAAGCATATAGAAATTGATTTCCACTTTGTAAGAGATCAAGTGCTCAACAGACAATTGTTTGTACAATTTATATCAAGTCGAGATCAGTTAGCCGATGCACTTACCAAACCACTACCTCCATTGAAGTTCAAATATGTACAACACAATCTGAGTGTCCGTGAACTACCAGTCAGATTGAGGCGGCGTATGGAGAATCAAGTCAGCTTAACGGAATTAAAGGCTGAAGATACAGAATTAGACAATAACAGAAATGAGCAAAATCACAGCAGCAGAATTTTGGAAACCTCAGCAACAAATCTGGAGCTTAACAAATGAGGAAGATTTTTGATCCTAACTTTCCTTGATGATGATTTTGTATTTATGTAATCTTTTGAATTCAACTAGTAACGTTAGTGTAGGCATATTTTGTAGATACTCCTCTATATATATTGTTGTACAGTTTACAGTAAGAATCAATGAAAAATAAAGAAAACATTTTTCTGTACCTTTTTTCTGACTTTCTTTCAGGGGTCAAAGCCCAAAGCCAAGCAGCTTGGGCTTTAAAGAAATTGAATACGAGCACTAGCCTCAACTCATGAGGCATCTACACCCTAAGAGAAGCAGCTTAGTCGGTAAAGCCAAGCAACTCAAAAGATAAAGATAAATACCTTAAGCCAAGTAGCTTAGCCGGAAAAAATACAAGACACTAAGCCAAGCAGCTTAGGCAGTGAAAATACAAGGCCCTAAGCCAAGCAGTTTAGCCGACCATGAATCTCAATTGGTAAAATTATTACACCATAAGGAACATCATTCAGCAATAAACTCACACCCTGAATTCGATAAACTCAGATGGTAAAACTAATTAAAAACTACTATTAATGTCACTAGAAAGGTAAAACGTTTTATTTTGACCTGATTTCACTCAAGAAATTAAACACCACGAGTAACGTCACTCGAAATACCACAAGTTCGCAAGACTTGATTTCAAGCTGTTTACTCTAAGCTGTTATTTCGACCTATGAATTGAATTCTTAATTTTATGAGATTTAGGCCCAATGCAGGCTCAATTCGAGTTGTTCAAGGCCAACTTGAGTTGTTTGAAGCCCAATTCATGTTGTTCTACTAGTCCAATTCGAGTTGTTCTACAAGTCCAATTTGAGTTGTCAAAACAACTCTAATTCGACTTATGTGAACTCCTAATTGTACTAGAACAACAGTTTTAGCAGATTAAGGACTCCTATTTTTATTAAAACAACAATTCTAGCAAAGTAAGGACTCTTATTACTATATAAGTAGGTCCAAGCCATCATTATAAGGTACGTAATCATTTTTTCTAAGCTTCACACTCGACTTAAACAAACCGAATTTGATCTGTTTGGCAGTCATTCGACTTGATAGAATATCTCTAATTCGACTTGTTATAACATGCATTTCGAGTTGTTTGAGCAATAATTTGACTTGTTTCTTTGGCTCAATACGACTTGTTTGCTTATTTCGAGCTGTTATATTCGACTTATTGTTCCGCACAACAAAATCTCATATTCCGGCTTATCTGACTTAAGCATCGGAGTGCCTTCGCTAGGAAGGCACCGGCTTAGTTCACGTGTGGTGTTGAGTGTAGCTACCGAACTCGAAAGCTGCTTAAGGATCCAGTAGGGATTGAAGAGTAGAGTGTTGACGAGTGGACACAAAGCCAAACGAAAATACTCCACATCAATATGTTTTCTATAAAAATATATGTCAAGTTCATTTAAATATCAAGTTTATGATACTTGTACTAATTTAAACACGGCGTATATATTTTAAATTAAATGTAGTGTCTTGATTTTTCTTACTCATTTTAATATGAATTTAGACTAAATTGTAATTAGTTAAAATGGGTGATTAAAATGATATTTTCTAAAATTCAAGTACTAAAGCTAAAATTTAGATACTATTATTTTTCTTTCCAAATTTCAGGTGTGTTAGAATGTCTAGTTAAGAGTCATGAACTTATGACTAGCAAGAGTCTATAAAAGATGTGGGATCAAGATCAATAGGTTAATGATCATCAATTTGACGAATTTCGTACAGATTATTTCTTAAGGATATTCATAGACTTTTGTTTGGTCATCGTGCTCCGGTCCTTTATTAAATCTATTTGCGTAAGAATGTAAATATCCAAATGCCCTACACCAGCTAATCTATAAAGATATGTCTATCCAAATATGTTGTATGTAATACATGCATTAATCAATTCATATAACTTTCTGAATCTAGAAAGACAATTCAGTCCAGTAATATTTGACAAATTTGAGAAGGGATGAAGTAGAATGTTTATTACAAAAACACACTTCCTTCCATCAAGAGAAAACATAAAAACACACCTCCAATAATAACTCTTTTACAATTGAAATTACCTGGGGTGTGGCATCAGACCTGAACAAAATTATTGATATTATTGAAACTATATGGGTGTTTGTTCTTTAGAACCAATTTGTACACGGTTTTGATGATATTTTCTTTTATATGTACTGTATCTAGTATCTTAATGTGGGTGTATACGTGTACGTGTTTTTATGTCTA
The DNA here is from genome assembly GCA_946800315.1 of Misopates orontium. NCBI lineage: Eukaryota > Viridiplantae > Streptophyta > Magnoliopsida > Lamiales > Plantaginaceae > Misopates > Misopates orontium. The sequence continues at coordinate 11,664,379 of OX326951.1, forward strand.
TGCGTACATATATTTTTTACACACACACATTATATATATATATATATATATATATATATATATATATATATATATATATATATATATATATATAAGTCTATGCGTGTGTATATATGTGGATATTTGAATTCAGTTTGTGACAATATATAGGGGACAGTTTAGTTTTTGAGTTTAAATTTTTGAATGGCCATCCATACTCATTTGTTTCACTTTTATACCTAGCCACTCTTTTAAAATCACAATCAATTCAATATTCATTGTCGACTAAATGGTTTTGAGTCATGGTTACCGTAGTAATGAGAGAAAAAAAACACTCATAAATGTGGTGTTTGCAAATGATTATGCAAAGGATTTATTAACTTTTGCAGCCGCAAAAACACATATTTAGTGTTTGCACTTTTGCTTCTGCTTGTCCTAAAAAAAACCAGAAAAAGCACAAGCCCCAAAAGCAGAGTCCGTTGTGCTTCTCTAACTGCTTTTAAAAATATGCTATTCTAAAATATTTTTAAAAGAAAAGGTCACTTCTCATTAACTATTTCAAACACTTAATTGATGCTTTAAGTAGCTTTTTCATAATATTTGCAAACATTCCCGACTTTTTGTTAAAAGTCACTTATGAAAGTCACTTAAAGTGACTTTAACTAAAAGCAGTGAACAAGTTCCTTATATACACTCGAGAAAACACCACAAAGTCTCACTTCAACTTTTCTAGTTAAATTCAATGGTCTTACGACCAACTGTAATAAATAGGGGAGTTGGATGCAAATGAACAAATCATAAATGGATTGGCTAAAAGGTATCCCAACCCATAACAACCCCTTCATAATAAGTTGTAATTAATTGAGTCATAAACAGCTGGGCTATACCCAGCAATCTGCAACCAATTTAGTATTAACACCTTCACAAAACCTACCGACACACTCTTATCCCACCCACCCCTACTCGTACTTTACCCCACTTCGTGGCACATCACCGGTGAATCACACTAAAATCACAAACTATACTTGAAATATTTCAAAATATACTGTATTTCAAATATTTGAGAAAAATGTGCACTATACATAAACGAGTTAAATGCAAAAACTACCCCTATGTTATCTCGAATTGACAATAAACCCCTTGGGTAAATTAATTGACAAAAACTCCCATGTGTTATTCAGTAAATTGAACGTTGTACCCAATATGGCTTTTGGACATTGACTAAGGAAAAATTACTATTTTACCCCTTATGGTAAATTACTTAAATTGAAAACAAGATTCAACAAGTTCTGAAGCTCCCAGTCGAGAAAAGATCTACATCGTGAATGAAGCTTTTACATAATGAAGTTTTTATAGAATGAAGCTTCTAAAGTCTTTTTGTCTAACCCAGCAGTTTATAAGAAGAAAAAAGTCTAAACCAACAGAAATAACTCCACAGTCTGACCCATTCCCGCATCTCTTCACACGACAAGTCTCAAAATATTCACCCCCACTTTTGCCACCATTTATGAACATACACGATTGCCATGGAAGAAAAGCAACATACAAAAAGAAAACGTAATTTCAAAAAACATATCTGATTTATGATTTCAAAATCACAGGTTTGTCCATATTGCTTATTCCATTTAACAAAAAAAAAAATCTAAGGCAAATCTGAATTTAAATCCATAATATATAAACAATAGAAATTGGATGAGAATATATTTTGAGTCGCCCGAACTGCTCGATTGTAATCATAGAGGTAAAGGGCTTTATTATCACATTTCTAGGGATTTGTTTCAAAGACAAGAAGGGTAAAACAGTCTAATTAAACATAAGATACTAATCTCAGTTGTAGAAGTCGTGCATGTGATGAAGTTTAGGTGATAGGGGGGTTGTTTGCCTTTGACTAAAAAACACTGTGGCGTTTTGCCAACTAAAATTATACAGGGGGTTTATTTCCAATTAGAGATAACATAAGGGTAGTTTTTGCATTTTCCCCATAAACACCCCCAAAAGTATGCACTACATTGAAATCATTACACACACTACACCTTGTCACCTAAAAAAATATATAATATACCTAAAATACCCAAAAAAAACACGGCATGCACCTAAAACACCTAAGAAAACACGTACTATGCAACACTTAATTACCTAGACAACTATACAATTCACCTAAAAAGTACACCAAACACATAAATCACTTAGAAAAGCACAATCCACCTAGATTATACACTTTACTTAAAATCATGTACAAAAAGAAAACAATCAAACTCGCTACAACCTAAACATATTGAATACACAATTCACTTTGAACATATACTACATTTGAAATACCTAAAAATGTTTATTACACCTAAAACACACTATATGCAGAATATATATAAATACACACACTGCACTTAAAACACCTAAAACAAGCACACTTACACCTAATTCACCTAAAAAAATATATCCTACACAATAAAAACACAGAAAACACAAAGTATATCCAAGACACATAAAAGAACACACCACATCTGGAATATCAAATAGATACACACTACACCTAAAGACACACACTACAAATAAAATACGCACTACAGTTAAACACCTAACATACACACTACACCTAAAATACAAATTACACCTAAAAAACATACATAAGACATGAACACATAAATCATACATTATACATAAATCAACTAAAAAAATGCACATATCAAAAAATTATATAAAACATAAATTTCACATGAAACACAAACTATACATGAAGTACACAAAATGCACAAATTATTTTGAGCCTCGTGGTTCTTAAATTGCTACTTACCCGATTAGAGACCAATTTTGAGCATGGATTCGCATATATTTAGATACTATTTCAATTCATTTCTCTACTAATAAGAGTTTAATACACATGACTTCCAACAATAAAATTAACAGCATTGAATATCTATTGTGAAGTTTAGTTGAGAATCTTTCATTAGCTTTCAATGAGCAAAACTTAACAATGAAATTTCTTATAGCTCATTTTCGCAATATATCTTACTGAAGTATGAAGCGTTATTATGAGTATCATAAAAATTTAGATTCTATTGTTCAAATAAAGTAAAACATAATTGTGTAGTGCTTGCTTTAGGTGTTGTGTTTATCTTTTAGTTATTTTAAGTGTATTGTATGATTTAGTTGTAGTGTATATTCTTTTTATGTAATTTATGTGTAGTTTGAATTTTTAGGTGAATTAAGAGAAGGATAAGAAGATAGATATGTATTTCATGCAGAGTATCCTCGTTTTCTTCTACTATCTTAAATACTCCATGTCTAAACCAGAGAATCATCGACTAAAAGGTATAAAAAGAGTTTCGATTGTTCGGAGTAACTTACACTTAAATTCGACACTTGAGACAAGTTGGCTAAAGTTATATGATGCTTAAGTCAAACAAGAGATTGGAAGAGGTCGAGCATGTAGTTTAAGTCCGATAATATATAGGTTGAACAACTTTAATTCTACAAAATAAGTCATGGGAGATTTGTTTGAGTGTACAAGTGTCTAATGGCTACGTGAGCACGAATTTCTAAGCGCATAGCATCATTTAATATCACGCACACCGTGTTGCCAGGATGGCACACCAGCTCGCATACTTTGCTTCCCGACGTGCACAATATGCAGGCCACCATGGCAAGCTTACTCACTTTTGATGTATTGAGTTGCAGGAAAATAAAGACGGGTTGGATCCGATTTTGGCAAGAGAAATGTTCTCTCTCAATTGCAACCAAAAACTGGTCAGAAACGGTATAAACGCCTTCTAAGAGTCGAGGATTTGCTTCCTATCCAGTTTTCTCATAAACTGACACAACTAATCTAGAAAGTGTATATTTCATCTTAGATAGTTCATTTGGATCTACTTAATGCAACTTAATTTTTCACTTATATATCATTCATCAATTTAAATCAAAACTCCTATGCAACTTCTAAAGTTTAGAAAAATAAAATAGAATTAAAATTAATATAACATATTGCAATACAACTACTTTTTACACATTCAAATATTCGACATACAAAATACTATTTACTGAAATTATGTTGAAATTTTTGAATTGTCCAAACATTAATTATGGAGTTTAGATATGACCTATCTATAAAAAAAAGTTAAAAAAAATAAAATAAAATAAAAATTGACACATCAAACATAAAATTATTTTTTTTAGTTTGGCTCTTTATAGAATTTAAAAAGTTGTTAAAAGTTAAGGCATTAACGTAGGTAGAATTTTTGTCTCAATCAACAAATAAGTTTTTTTGTTTATTTTTGTGAACGAAACAACCAAATATGTCTGTTTAAAAAAATTCGCCCCGGGGCTCGCCCTGGGCTCGTCCGGGGAGCTTTTTTGACCCCAAAACGCCTCAAGGCGGTCCGTTGGAACTTAACCTCGCGGGGCGTAACCAAATATCTCTGTTTAAAAAAATTCGCCACGGGGCTCACCCTGGGCTCGTCCGGGGAGCTTTTTTTACCCCAAAACGCCTAGAGGCTGTCCTTTGGGGCTTAACCTTCACGGGGCTTACGCCTCTTGATTTAGGGCTTACGCCGGAGGCAGAAAATACGCCTTTTATGCCCCTAGGCATTGGGCTTACTCCCTGAGAAAGATAACAAATAAGGTTGATTTTGTTCACTTATTTATAATTTCTTCTTTACGCTGGTTTCAAATTATATATTTGATGAAAACTAACAAGTCTATTGGAACATATTTGATATTCTTGCTAAATTATTCTCTAAATTTGAAAGTCGTCTTTCTTCTCGTTATTTATGTAATGTTTTTTAGGGATAAGTTGACATTAAATTTATACAATATGTAAAGTATAATAACTTTTTTTAATATTTTTTCTGACTTTATTGTTAGGACCGCAAGTCCGACACACTTTCAAACTCGGTTGAACAGTCAGGACTGCCAGGTCCAACTAGATTTTATTTCCTTGTTTGCAAAATTATTTTAAAGGAAAATTTGGTTTTATTTACTTTGATTTATTTACTTAATTATTCACTCGGTTTTATATGGTATTTATCTTGTTATTAGACGCGTGAATATTTAAGTGAGTTTGGAAAGATTTAACTTGATCTTATAGTATCTTATCTTATGGAAAGTTAATCTTTATCAAACTCTTACTATATCCTTTAGTAATCTATTCCTTGTGGAGTTCTTCTTTGTCTTTGATGTGCAGAATATACGAAGATCATGAAGATCTTATCAAACGGAAACAAAGACTTATCAAAAGGAAGAATCGCCTTATCATGGAAAGATTCGGATATATTTGGAAAGATCCTGTCTCGACTGGATATGGAGACTAGCCGAGACTCAAGGATACCTTTCAGGAGAGCTATCCTATAAATAGTAGAAATCCTAGGAATCAATGTAGAACACACGTGTAAGAAAATATACATCATTAGGTGTTCTCTTTTATTTTGATTTCTTAGTTTTCGCCCTCTTGAGTTACATCAAAAACGTGAGAAGCCGACAAGAGTTGAAGGGAGTTCAACGGGAAAGGATTGCGCCAGGTAGAGGGATCTATACGTACGTGCAGTTCGCTTGGAAGCATTCTCATAAGAAGATCACTACGGGAGTTTTGGTCTTACGGGTCAAACGGAGTAGACGCGAAAAAGGTTCCGGTGGTATCAACATTAGAGGGATTCGGTGTTAGAGTAAAACCAATTGGTGTAATAACTTTTGTCCGTTGACAGAAGTTTGATTCAGGCGAAAGCCTTGTGGATGTAGGACATAGTCCGAACCACGTTAAAATCTGCTGTCTTACTTTACTGTCTTACTTACCTGTCTTACTTATCTGTCTAGACTAGGTACCGCAACTACTGCTTATAACGTAAAGTATTAGACCTAAAGATCTATCAATTGGCATCAAGAGCCTATCACCTACTTACATTGGTGAGATTCTGGTTTTATTTAGATCTTGCAGATTTGATGGCACAAAACGTTAAGGGATAATCATCATCAAAGCCGCCTCTCTTAAATGAATTTAACTATTCATACTGGAAGGTCCGCATGACAGCTTTCATCAAAAGGGAAAATCAGAAAGTGTGGAAAAGCATTCTCAAAGGATGGTCTCCACCACTAGACAAAGATGGAAAGCCGAAGCTGGAGCTCGACTGGTCTGACTCAGAAGATCTCGACGCGAGCCACAACTCCATTGCGATCAATGCAATTTTAAATGGAGTCGACCTAAATCAGTTCAAACTGATCTCCAAGTGTGAATCGGCCAAAGATGCATGGAACGCCATCCGCGTTGCCCATGAAGGTACCCCATCCGTGAAAAGATTCAAAAGACAAATCCTTGGTACACGGTTTAAGAAACTCAAAATGGAGGATCATGAAACAATAGCTCAATACAATGCTAAACTTAGAGACATTGCTAATGAAGCCTTCCTCCTCGGTGATGAGTACAGTGAGTCCAAACTTGTTCAGAAAACTCTTCGCACTTTACCCTCAAGATTGGATATGAAAATTGAGGCGATTGAAGAAGCAAGAGACGTGGAAAACTTGTCACTTGAAGAGCTCATGGGTGCCCTCTCAACTTTCGAGTTGAAAAAGAATTTAAATGGAGTCACTTCAAAAGGTGTTGCACTTAAAGCTGAAATCAAAGAAAAACCTCAAAGTGACGACAAGGACGAGTTCCAGAAATCTGTCGCGTTTCTCTCCAAAGGACTCCGAAAGTTTTCCAAGTGGAAAAACAAAGGTACAAACACTTTTCCTTCTAACTCTGATATTTCATTAAAATCATCCGCTGCTAATGATCTTAGCTACAAAAGAAGAGGAAAAGGTGTTCAATGCAGGGAATGCCAAGGCTATGGTCACATACAAACTGATTGTGCAAATCTTCTCCCGAAGAATAAAGATAAAGCCATGGTATGCACCTGGAGTGATGAAGAGTCATCTGAAAGTGAAGATGAAACAGGAGAAAAAGCCAATATTGCACTCTCCTCTGTCATCAGACCTGACTCATCACCTGTCGCGACTGACCAGGACAACTCCGAAACTGCTTTTGAGATTAAATTGATTACATCTATATGCAGTGATGACGAGTTAGATTGTTGCATTGATGAATCTGAAGAAAGAACATTTTTTGCATTTTCTTCTATCCTTAATCATGACTTACCACCTGTCTTGACTACTCAGGAAAACAGCGAAGATACTGAGGACGATAATTCCCCTGATCCATTTCGGGAAATCAGAATCCTTAGAAATATTTTGTTTTCAGAGATACGCAAGAACGTTGATCTAAATAGACAAGTCATGGCCCTCAGAAATAATGTACAAAACATAAAAGAATCTATCACCATTTTTGAGGATTTGGAATCACACTTCCAAGATGTTCTTAAGGTTCTCAATAAGACTGTCATAGACAATCAGAACAAAGTTTCTGATCAAAGTCCTAGTCCCATTTTTAATCATGCTGGTCTTGGTTACCACCCACCGATCGGTCTAAGCAGGGAGTTTCCTAGTATATCTGATATGGATAATGATAGCTTAGCACGTGATCCTAATTTCACACAGCCTCATGTTTTTTGCAGGTCCAGTCAACCAAACAGGCCCAGTCCCGTTTGGTGGTCACGACGGATGCGCAAGCCAAGCAGAGCCTGTTATCATTGTGGTGGTCAAGGACATATTCGTTCATGCTGTCCTGACTTACAACAGAACTCATCAAGGAACACAGCAAAGAAACCTGTTGGACCACGAGTCCCGACATCTCAGAAGAATCCACGAAAAACAGTGTTTAAAGACTCCGATGAAGATTCTGAACCAACGAATCACATAAGGGTGAAATGTTCTAATCATAAAAACATTCATTTTGCATTTTCTTCTGTTGAAAACGCCTCACCTGATTGTTGGTATCTTGACAGTGCTTGCTCACATCACATGACAGGGAACAAAAACCTTTTGACCAACAATGTTACTGGTCCAAGTGGAACAGTTCAGTTCAGTAATGGTAAAAAGGGTCAAGTGGTTGCAAAAGGAACACTCATTCTTAGCGGGTGTCCTATACTTAATGATGTGTTCCATGTTGATGGACTTGAGCATAATTTGATTAGCATAAGCCAGCTATGCGATCAAAAGTTGGTTGTCACGTTTACACAAGATGAATGTCATGTATTTGATAACCAAATGTTTTGTATTTTTTCAGGAAATCGGACTGCTGAAAATTGCTATACTCTAAAGCAGTCACGACTCCCTATAGAACAGTTCACAAACTCTGTCTCAAACAGACCTATCTCTCCGTTTGTTAGTGAACTATTTTGTTTTTATGGTTCGCAGGTCAGTCAAGGAGCCAACAGATTGGTCATAGGTCAATCCAAGTGCATTCAATATCCTATCAAGGACCTTGATCTTGAAACTGCAGAACAGTCGATGATTCCTGTCACAACTCCTACATGGGTTGTCAATGAGACAAGAGGCAACTTCATAGACCTCAGTTTCTCAATTTTTGGAACAGGAAGTCATCTCTACCTAACTATGCATAATCGTGTCATATTATTTGATATTGGTTGGGTTGATCACATGCATAAGAATCTTGTTTTTGTGCAAAGTGATGTGTTGGTCTTTAGTAACCACAATTGTGCTATTATCATTGTTCATAATCATGTTAAGCACTTATGCACACAGCACACGGATATATGGCACCATCTCATACGTGATTTAGGTGATAATGAATGTGCTGTCATTAAGCATGTCGCGACTGGAAGACAAACTGCTGTTATTTTTATGAAGAAAATTGTTTCACAAAGCTTTGAGACCCTCAGAAAGTCTCTCAGCATTTGTCTCCACTAAGCGCTGGTCGCGTGCCCGATTTAACTGAGATGTTTTTATTTGTTGAACTAACTGTCATGACTTACTTGCAGACCTGTTGGACAGCCGGTTCTGGAGCGTACTTAGAACTGCATTGATACACAGTGCACATCATTCCCTCAGTTAAATCAGTGAAATCGAAGGATTTTGCAACGGGCAATTTTTGTTTTTAATTTATTTTTATAATCTCTTTGACATGGACATTGTCCACTTTTGCTACCTCATCACTTTAAAAACATAAGAATTGAGCTGAAAAGAAAAGTATGAGTGTTCAAAAGAGTTATGAAAAGAAAAGAACAAAGAGAGCATGAGCCAAAAGAAAAAGTGCTTCAAAAGAAAAATATATGGAGGAAAAAGCTGCCTAAACTCAATGAATATGTGTTAAAGCATTCAATTCATATTTCACGGTCATCACAAAATTGAAAAGAGCTACCATATTCTATATAAAGTTATGTGCGAAAGCTACCTCTATGCAAAAGGCTCAAAGTGTGTGTACAAGGTGCAATTGTATTGTTTGAAAAGAGATTTCTTGCAAAACGATTTTTGCCCCTTTCAAATTCTCTTCCCTTTCATCTGTTTATCATATGAGAATTCACACACACACATTTTAATGTATTCATCTGGTTCATGAGTATGCTTCAGTCTCGACCTGTCTTATACTCAGTCTTATAGTCTGTCATGACAGGGTGTCTCGACATCCACTTACACCAGTTGAATCGGTCATCGGTAAGTTATGTGAGTAATTTGCTGAGTTACTTTCTGTTTGTTTCTTTTAATTTGTTTTTATTTTATTAAACAGGTGCTTTTTATTTTATTTTGTCTTTAAAACGCGATATGTTTAATTTCGGCATGAATTTGTTTCCCGCCTATGCTTTGCCGCGTTTTAATTTCGTAGAGATTGAGTTGCGTATCTTGTTGGAATCCTTCCTGGATGAGTCTTGGTAAGAGTCCTATCACTTATGGGAAGTTGTGGATAATGATTATGGAAGATATGACATTGATTTGATTTTATCTATTTATATATCTTACCTTTGTATCATATCTCACGCCATCCTACTATCTCTCTATCTCGTGTGTTCATATTTCTTTTGGTGTGTGGATTTGTGTTTATGTCTTCTTTCTCACCCACGTTTATCAAGAAAATATTTAACATGGCGAAAACTAAGTCATCAGGTGAATCGTCTCAGTCGACCCCATCAGTCGACCCTGACAGTGCATCCACCACGGGCAACGAGTTGTCCCAAGTCTTGCAGCCACAGCCACTCAAAATCAGAATTCCGGCGGACTTTGTTCCACCGCCATCCTCCGATGCGCCGCCTTAAGACACCACACCACCACCTCCGGCAACAGAGTCACCACCCCGTGCCACTTCTCCTCAGGCACGCGAGTTCTCTCCTCCGTTGGATGACTCGCACTCTGTTCCCATGCCGGAAGACGCTTCGCCGTCACCTGCACCTGTTCCTGCATCCTCTCGCCGCAACACCGCCGCGGCTAAAGGGAAGCAGAAGGCTCAACCTCCAAAGCGCACCCCATCTGCTCGCCAAAAGTCCAAACCTGTTGCAGAGGGTGTCGCGAGCCGAGTCGGGACACGCAAGAAGATTCCTGTATCCAAACGTCCCCGATCCGCTCCTGCTGCCTCGGACTCTGCTCTAATCGAGCTCTCTGACTCAGATTTCAGCCATGTCCGCAAACAGCAGAAACGCTCAGCTCAGTCCTTGTCTGATCAGGACAACCAGTCAGGCGAGCAGTCGGCCTCTGAGGAAGGCAGTCACGCCCAGGCTGAAGAAGAAGCTGAAGGAGATTTTGCAGTCCCTCCCCGTGTTCCACCGTCCGATGAGTCTTTCAGGGTGAAAAAGGCATTTTCCGACAGGTTCTACACATCTCATGCCAAACTCAGGTATACTCGTCTCACTGACCGCATTCCTGTTCGAGAAGTTCAACTTCATGATGATTCTTATGAGGGTACGGGTGTTATTGAGTTTTTGGAAGGGAGAGGGTTTCTTGAATCCACTCGCAGGGTACAACCGTTTGTAACCCAGATTGTGCACGAGTTTTATGCCAATCTGGATACTCAACTAGGCGTTCCGGGCTCTGCCAAGGAACATTCAGCATTTGTAAGGAAGTTCATCTTCAAGATCAGTCCGCAAATTCTGAACATGCAGTTGGGGTCTCCTGACGTACAAACCGGTAGCGACTCCGAGTTGGAACTGGAAGCAGACATGGATGCAGTCGCGTCAACCATAACCGGCCAACCCATGAAGTGGCCAAGGAATGGAAATCTACAGCGAGGTTCCCTTCTTCCATGGTATGGTCTGATCTACGGTATAATGGTAAGAAATTGGTACCCTATGTCTCATACTTCTACTGTTAGTCCGTTAACTGCTTCTGTCTTATTCCGTATTGGTTCGAATGCTCCCATTAATCTTGGGAAATTGGTCTTTGAGCGTCTACAACTTGAAGCATTCGACCACAAGGTTAAGATGACCTTAGGCTATCCATCATTGGTCTATCGCATGCTCACATCTCAAATGGATATCCGGGTCTCAAAGGACAAGATGACGAGCCGCCGTAGGCCTTATCATGCCCCGAGTCACCTTGTTCAAGCTCTACTTGGTTCTCCGATCCGGCGACCTGTCCCAACTGCCAGGGATAATGAAGCTGGACCGTCTATTCCCTAGGGCAGTCTCGACAACTTACAGTCGCAACTTGCCCAGGTCATTTCACTGTTGGAGTCCATGAACGAGTCACTTGCCCAATTAGCGGCAAAGCCTTGACTAGTTCTGGCAAAATGGGGGAGTAAACAGGATATGTAGAATTGGGGAGTCTTGAAGAATGGGGGAGATTTCAACCGGCTGCTGCTGTTTTATCTTGTTTATTTTATTTTAGTTTGTTTTTATTATTCCGCTTAAGAACAATGATTTAACTGCTTATTTTATTAAGTTGTTTTGCGGAGTGTTGCACCGCTGTTGCAACACATTTTTATTGCTGTCGAGACTCGTTAGTTGATTTATGTGCCTATCTCTTACTAACTTGTTTTATTTCAGCATGTCTACATTTTCCTTGGGATTTAAAAGTGCTTTTGCCAAACAAGTCAATTGGGGGAGATTGTTAGGACCGCAAGTCCGACACACTTTCAACCTCGGTTGAACAGTCAGGACTGCCAGGTCCAACTAGATTTTATTTCCTTGTTTGCAAAATTATTTTAATGGAAAATTCGGTTTTATTTACTTTAATTTATTTACTTAATTATTCACTCGATTTTATATGGTATTTATCTTGTTATTAGACGCGTGAATATTTAGGTGAGTTTGGAAAGATTTAACTTGATCTTATAGTATCTTATCTTATGGAAAGTTAATCTTTATCAAACTTTTTACTATATCCTTTAGTAATCTATTCCTTGTGGAGTTCTTCTTTGCCTTTGGTGTGCAGAATATACGAAGATCATGAAGATCTTATCAAACGGAAACAAAGACTTATCAAAAGGAAGAATCGCCTTATCATGGAATGATTCGGATATATTTGGAAAGATCCTGTCTCGACTGGATATGGAGACTAGCCGAGAGTCAAGGATATCTTTCAGGAGAGCTATCCTATAAATAGTAGAAATCCTAGGAATCAATGTAGAACACACGTGTAAGAAAATATACATCATTAGGTGTTCTCTTTTATTTTGATTTCTTAGTTTTCGCCCTCTTGAGTTACATCAAGAACGTGAGAAGCCGACAAGAGTTGAAGGGAGTTCAACGGGAAAGGATTGCGCCAGTTAGAGGGATCTATACGTACGTGCAGTTCGCTTGGAAGCATTCTCATAAGAAGATCACTACGGGAGTTTTGGTCTTACGGGTCAAACGGAGTAGACGCGAAAAAGGTTCCGGTTGTATCAACATTAGAGGGATTCGGTGTTAGAGTAAAACCAGTTGGTGTAATAACTTTTGTCCATTGAAAGAAGTTTGATTCAGGCGAAAGCCTCGTGGATGTAGGACATAGTCCGAACCACGTTAAAATCTGCTGTCTTACTTTACTGTCTTACTTACCTGTCTTACTTATCTGTCTAGACTAGGTACCGCAACTACTGCTTATAACGTAAAGTATTAGACCTAAAGATCTATCATTTATATTGGCACAAATATTTTTTTTAATTTATTTCAAGAATTTCTTAACTTATTCTTTATATTCTTGATTCTAATCTCTATTTTTTACCATAAATATATTTTCAATAAATTAAATATCAAAATTTGTGAGGCTTATGCCCAATGCCTCGGGGCTTACGCCCCGTCTCTAAGTCCACGAAACGCTCCGCCTTACGCCCAACGCCTTTTAAAACATTGCCAAATACTCATAGTTTGCCAGCTATTATAACACGTGATATTCAATACATTCTGTTCATGAAACTCAATAGTTAAGAGTTTTTAACGCATTTAAATTCTGAATCCATTGAGAACTCCCCTTACAAATATCTCACGATTTTGTATAGTGCATGACTGCAGTTTTCGTTTGTTGGAGAAATACCAAAAACTAGTAGTTCCCTCTCCTTCTAAAGTACTGAATATTCTTCCCAAGTTTACATTTTCATACAATCCAGAGTATACAGATTCATAAATCACATACATTATATTCATAGGACATTATTCAAATTGTGTGTTCGATTAGCACTCTTAATAACAACCCCTAAAATAGAAATTCTATTTTACTTTGTGAAACTTGGACAAATATAAATTCCATTGTAGAAACGAGATTTTTACACCCAACTACACGCGTCATGGCTTTGGTGTAAAGACAATTAAGTTTTCTAAAAGTAGCAACCACTTTTTTTATGTAATTTTAAATACTGCTTCCCTTTGAATAATGGCAAACCTTCAATTACTTGAGAGTGGGAATATATTTTCGTGTCCATAAAGTCAACTATAATTTAAGAGCTAATAACAAGTTATGTTTACTGAGTTATATATTAATATTAGGTACATTGCTTCTCTTAAAATGATAGATAGTAAACAGTCTTAGTTTGTCCACATATCGATTTGCAATTATCGCGTGTTTATCTTTGCAAACTGAAATATATATAAAAAAAGATTACAGAGTAAAAGCAATATTATTAGACCCATAAAAAGTTGTTTAATTTTTTTTAGTTTTTAAGTAATGTTCCAAGATCCAAACAGACCGATGGGCTGATAAAAAATTGTAAATTACCAAAACTAACTAATACTAAGGAAGTGTTTGCTTTGGGTCTAGTTTATATACTTATCGTTAGTCAACATTTTATATTTCTTAAAATCCGGGCCAATATTAAGTTTGCTTTATCAATTAAAAATTGGATAATGGGCCCACAAAAATAATAATCTTTTGTTTGCTTTGAGTGATTAATGTCAAATTCAGAGGGTTAAATACCAATTTGACCCTATTTTATTTTCGAACGAAAGATGGTCAGAACCATCAAAGATTCAACAGAAAAAATTGAAGAAACAAGACACAAACAAGCAAAAACAAAAGCAGAGCTAACAACTAGAGGATTTCAGCCTTCATTACGCGTAGTTAGTTTTCTTATTTGTAATTAAATTGAAAAGAAGAATTGTGCAGCAAAACACTTTTATAGACAAATTTATCAATATCTAAATTTTCAATTTAAACATAATTTTTAAAAAGAATAAGATAAAGAGGAAAGAAAATAGAAAAACAAATAGATAAAGAGGGAGTGGGGGTAAATGAAAATCTTTTGTGAGATAATATCTCACATAGAAGAAGAGTAAGGACATTTTAGTAAATGCACAACTAATCCTAGTATGTATATTATTAATTGGTGGGGGAGGGTCCAACTTGTAATACCCCAACAACCCTTGCCACATAAGATTAGTTTAGGGCCCCCTTTAATAACGGGCAAATTCCATTCAGCTCTTGTGAAGTTTTGTCTCTCTCCATCCACCTCCACTCTAGTTTCAAATTTCTCATCCACCTCCCCTCTTTAAGTTTGAGCAACAATCAATAGGTAACCTAAAGGGTAATTCTGTCATTATATTATTTGTGAAATGTGATTTAACTTGTAAACAATTGACTTAAGCCTACTTAAAAAGAAATTGCAGCTTATGTTGAAAAAATCTTAAGTAATTAAATAAGTACTATTGGATTTAATTAAAATACATGTGTATAATTCACACTTTTTATAACACTGGGAAAATTATTTTTAGAGTAAATCCTTCAATATTCTTTTATTTTCTTTCTAATATATACATACTAATGTGGGGTATTTTCGTCTGGATACGTGTCTACTTGCTACCACTCCACGTCAGACTGCTTCAATCCCTGATGGATCCTTAAGCAGCTTTTGAGTTCGGAACTTGCACTAAACACTACATGTAAACTAAGTCGGTGCCTTCCTGACGAAGGCACTCCAACGCTCAATGTAGATGGTCGTAATATGAGGAAACAAGTCGAATGAAACACGTCGAGTTAAGCAAATAAGTCAAGTTGAACACAAGAATAAGTCGAATAGGTTGGCCAAAACAAGTCGAATTGAGCAACTAAAACAACTAGAACTGCGTGCTAAAATAGGTCGAATCCGATCTGTTGTGGAACAAGTCGAATTAGACTTATGAATAGGTCGAACTCGACTTATATAACTCGAGCTTAGGGCTTAAGAATTATGAAAACGTACCTTAGAATAAGGAATGGGACCCCCTTTATATAGTAGTAAGAGTCCTTATTCAGCTAGAATTGTAGTCCAAATAGAATTATAAGTTGAAATAAGTCGAATTAGAGCTATTTGGAATAACTCGAATAGACTTATGAAACAACGCAAATTGGGCTTGAAAACAGCTCAAACTAGGCCTGAAATAATTCAAATTTGGCTTGTGCAACTCGAATTGGAGCCAAACATGTCGAATTTGGGCCAAACATGTCGAATTGGAGCCAAGCAAGTCGAATTTTGACTTGTTCTTCAGCTTTGTGCAGTCTCACCGTTTTTGTTATATCTCCTTCTCTAGACCTCGGAATGTCGATCGGTTTTTTGTTTGGAAACTAGACTTTACAGGCTTTCCAAGCATATAAAATTCATAAGATTTGGAGTTGAATTAATAGGTCGAAAAAACAACTCGAAATAACAGCTCGGGATTCACTCTTCAAAACTTCTCCTCCTCTTTTTATGTTGTGTCTTGGGGTATTTATAGACATCTTGATGGGCTTGGGCCCATAGGTTGAAATATAAGTTGGATTGGACTGTGAAACAACTCAAATATAGCCCTGCATGGGCATAATTTGAGTTTTGCCTTGAATTGTAATTTTGCATCAAAAAATAATGGTGCTGACGTGGCGTAATGTATTCAGAAATATGTTCATGGTATTGTACCGAATATTATGACGTGACGGTACCGAAATATAGTACATCACATACATATATTAACTAGTAGTAATACACAAAGCACAAAACTATAACAAACATTACCTAAAATTGAGCGAAAAGAGTTTCTTCATCAAATACTATGAGAAAAATGGAATTATTTAGTTTTATAAATAATTTTGTAATCTCTTTTGGAGGAAATGAAAAATATGGCCATTAACTTTCGCAATTTGGCACTTTTGCCCAATATCTTTTCGGGCCGGACTTTTACCCTGTAGGTATCGACTTTCGCTGCAAAATATGCCCAATCAGGCTTTAAACGGGATTTTTGCCTACGTGGATGCCAAATGACTAAAACGTCAATCCACGTGGAAAAACGCATTGCCACGCGCATTTTTTCACATGCAAAAACGTTTTCACCAAAGTTAGTGGGCATATTTTGCAATTTGGTTAAAATAACTTAAATAAACTCAAAAAACTATTTTCAAATTATATTTTCAAACTTTCCAAATTATATTTAACAAATTAAAATTCAAAAAGAAACTATAAAATTTAACAAATTAATTTTTTTAATTATCGATTTCAGATTATTTTAAGATTATTATAATTTACTGAAAATATCTTAAAAGGTTTTTCATATTAATGTATTAATATTAACAGCCAAAACAAAAAGAAAATCGGGAAGTCGTCTTCTCGATGAATTCGTTGCCGGCAGAGGTATGTCTCGGCATCGCGTGACGAGGTTAAATTTCTTTCCTAATCTCACCTCAATTTTGTGTTTTCGATTTGGAATCTGATTGTGTTTTGTCTAAATTATTAAAACATACTTATAAAATTAGATTTAAGATTTAATTCCTTCTAAAGAATACCTGTGAGTTATTCATTTCCATTATAAAAATAAAATCTACTATATTAAGAATATAATGATTGTCGTTGAGATTTTAGGAAAAATACTCTTGAAATTATCTTAAAATCCTTTCTTAAAAAATTAATTTTGAAAATAATTTTTTTAATTTATTTAATTTATTTTAACAAAATTGCAAAATATGCCCACTAACTTTGGTAAAACGTTTTTGAATGTAAAAGAATATGCGTGCAATGCGTTTTTCCACGTGGATTGACATTTTAGCCATTTGGCATCCACGTAGGCAAAAAACCCGTTTAAAGCCCGATTGGGCATATTTTGCAGCGAAAGTCGATACCTACAGGGTAAAAGTCCGGCCCGAAAAGATATTAGGCAAAAGTACCAAATTGCGAAAGTTAATGGGCATATTTTGCATTTCCTCCATCTCTTTTTTAACATTTCTATATACATATTTTTGATGTTGTTCTTCTGATGTTGAAAGGACAATTTCCGTAGTTCCTTTTTAGTGTTTTGTTGTAATTTGTGTTCTATGTATAATTTACAACCTATTATAAAAAGCAAACAAAAGATTTTTGAAGTAGATACAAATGAAATATTTTTAAAGTTATTCTTCTTGTATGAGTATGATTTATATATTTTATTTAGTTACTTTCTTTTTTATGAGTATGATTTATATATTTTATTTGAAATATATTAACATTTACAAAATAAATTGACAAGAGAACTCCTAGAGTTACCTACAAATTGCTGGTCAAATTAAAAGAGGGGAGGTGGATGAGAAATTTAAAACTAGAAGGGAGGTGGATGGAAAGAGACAAAACCTCAAGGGAGGTGGATGGAATTAATAACACTTAGTCACAAGAAACTAGAAATAAAGGCCAATAAATATTTGGATAACTACAGCTACACCCCTTGAGGTTTGGTGTAATTACAGATACCTCCCCTGAGGTTTGGGAAATTACAAAGATCTCCCCTGTAACAAACTTATTTCATATAAAAGACTATAATACCCTTCATTGTTTTTTGTAAAAAATCTTAAAGATTAAGTCAATTACAAAAGCCATGTTGATTTTTCTTTTTTCTCTTTGGTTTGATCAGCTTTCCCTTTTTTTTTTCTTTTACGTGTAATAAATTTTGATACCCAAATATTATTCAATTTGCAAATTACAAATTCTATGTTGTTTCATTTTTTTGTGTATCTTTTGTCAAGATGAATGGAGAAGTTCTAAGCATATTCTATTCTATTATATTTTATATTAATTGAATAAACTATAATTTGTAAACATTAAAAATAATATTATGATTTTTTAAAATATTTACAACTAAAGTTAAATAAATGGATTAATTAAGTAGATTGCCTTTCTTTTAAAAAAATTACTTTTACTTTTCAGTTTTTTCAACAATATAATTCTTATTAAAAAGGTATTGAACTATTGATAAACTTTTAAAAATGATATTTATTTTATATAAAGAAAACCATTCAAACTTTGGATAATATTAATTTAAATTGACAAAGGGTAAAATGGAAATCTCCATCCATAAATTCAATAGAGGGACTTTGTTGTAAGGTTTAAGCAAACCTCAAGGGTGATCTCTGTAATTTCTCAAACCTCAGGGGTGGTGTCTGTAACTAAACCAAATCTTAGGGGGTGTAGCTGTAACTATCCCTAAATATTTTAATGGGAAGATAACCCCAAAGCAAACAAGAAACAATAAAATATATGGATAATTACAGCTACACCCCATGAGGTTTGGTATAATTACAGATACATCTCATGTGGTTTGAGAAATTACAATGACCTCCCCTAAGGTTTGAAACCTTACACATACATCCCCTCTACAACTTAAGGGTTGTTTGGGTGTAATTTATGATATCAATATGCTTATTATATTTAGACCCCTAAAGTTTAGGATAATTATAAAAACAAGTTTAGAAACTTCTATATTATTAACTAAAAATATAAAAATGATTATATTAAAACTTTAAATTTGAGAATAAGTTAAAATATAATCCAAAATATATTTTTGAACCAAAACATTTAACTTTTAATGAATAAAAAAATAATAATTCACACAAACTTCACTCAAACACAACTAAATACTCATCTTTATGACATTCTTCTCATTGTAATTGTAACGTAACAATTATTTTTGCAATAGAAGAAGATAGCACAACGAAAATTGGTTTCAAGAATGGAAAGAAGAAGAATACTCCAAAAAATACGAAATGCAGAAAAGGCAGTGCATTTAGGATAGTAAGTTTTCTTTGGACGTGATCACTAGTTTTAGATAGCAAGTTTTGTTGAACTTTTTGACAAAGCAAGCAACCTAAATGTACTGCCTTTTCTGCAGCTTCTATTTTTTGGAGTATTCTTCTTTCAATATTTGGAACTAATTTTCGTTGTGCTATCTTCTTCCATGGCAAAAATAATCGTTCGGTTACAATTGCAATGAGAAGAAGTGCATAAAGATGATTATTTAGTTGTGTTTGAACGAAGTTTGTGTGAATTGTTTTTTTTATTATTAAAAGTTAAATGTTTTGATTTAAAAATATATTTTGGATTATATTTAACTTATTCTCAAATTTTAATTTAACCATTTTTTATATTTTTAGTTAATAATATAGTAGTTTCTAAAATTATATGGAGTATTTCCTTTTAATTTTTCAAACATCAAAGATTATTTTTATAGTTATCCTAAACTTTAGGGGTCTTAATATAACAAGCTAATGATATCCTAAATTACACCACAAACACCCCTTAAGTTGTAGAGGGGAGGTATGTGTAAGGTTTCAAACCTCAAGGGAGGTCATTATAATTTCTCAAACCACAGGGGAGGTATCTGTAATTACACCAAACCTTAGGGGGTGCAGCTATAATTATCCCTAAAATATAAGAATAATTGACACGTATCTTTCAGTTGACAGAGTTAAATGGAATAAGACACAACACATGTTAGAGATCTCATAAATGACGAAGAAATAAAATTCTTCCACTTTCGTATTAGAATGGATTTTTGTTAGTCTATTTGTCTCCCTCTCTCAGTCACGCTCTACACACACTGCTCGCAAACGGACACAACCCATTTGAGCACGCACTCACTCACTTTTTCGAACTGAATCTATTAAAAATTCTGGTTAATTTCAAAGTAGTCACATACAAACATAATAATATCATACACATCATTTTGTACAAGGGTTGTTTTGTTTTTCAATTAAAGTTTTTATTCCTTTTATCACAAACCAAAAGATTTCAGTTGGGATAGAATCATAGAATCTCATTTGTATGTGAAAGTGCCCCGCCCTTTGGTTTTCTTCACGTAATTAAAAACGTCTCTTCGCCATTTTTTTTTTTTTAATGCCAAAATTTCCTCCTCTTTCACGCACCATAACTAAATTCGTAGTATCCCTTTTGAGTTTTTCGAATAAAGGGAGCATTAATGCTTGTCTCTTTTCGATAAAAAGAGTGAAATTCTATGTGCAAGTTGATACTATATAATAGAATCTCTTTTTTTATTTATATTTATAATTTAATTGCCTTTGAGATTGATGTGTGTGAGTTTGTTTTATTAAAGGGAAAATAATAAAATTGTGTCTTGGCTTAGAAAAAAAAAAGAAAATAACATATGGGTTCTTTTTTGTCCGGGTAGAGAAAATCGCGGCTGATTCCTTCCTATTTTTCCGGTGATCGGAAGTCTTGTTGAATTTTTAGGGAAAGTTTTCCTATTTTTTAACAAAATGAAAAATTAAAGTTGAAAAAGACTCTTAGTTTGTCCAAACGTCAAACTATAGTAATCTTTTATAATTGTTTGGTATTATATAATAACAACACCAGTGTATATTTTTTGTTGCCATTTTATTTAATGTGACTACTCCATCCATACAATGGGAAACTAAATCCCGTTGATTTCTCTCTTCCTCTCTCTATAAATTTCTTCCCTTCTTCTTGCTCTTTCTTTTTCCTTCTTCATTATTATTTGTTAACTCAAAAAGAGTTAGGAGAGAGAAGAAAAAATCACTGCAAATCTCTCTCTCCCTCTTTCTCTTTTTCTTTTTTTTATCTATCTTTCAAAAATTATTACAATCATGTTGATGTTTGACAAGGTACCACCACCAATGCAAACAAATCTCGAATGCTTCCTCGATTGCACCACACCTCTTGTCCCGTCTCAATCCCTCTCCAAGGTTTGTTCTTCTCTAACGGATTAAAGTTTCGTTTCCATGGTATGAATTCTGATATGCCTAACATTAGAAACTTTTTCCCAAGATTTCGAGATCTTTTTGACACGTTTCGAAAATTTGGTAAAAGTTATCGTTGCAATAAACTTAAAAAATACTTGCACGTCCCATTTTGTTTTTGGTAAACTGCGCGTCCCATTTGTATAGAGTCAAAAATGAAAACGTTTCGTTACTTTTTGACAAAAGACAGAAACTTTGATCCCTGCTCAAGACAATTCTCTTATGTTTTATTGCATCATTTCAACCATAAAGTTTTGTTTTTTGTTTCATGTTGTCTTAAAGATTGTATTCTTTTTTTTTTTTTTTTTTTATGAAGAGTGAGATGAGGAAGCTAAATAGGGTATGGCATCCATGGGAGAAGGAAAAAGTTGACTGCTTTACATTGGGTGATCTCTGGAACAGTTTTAATGAATGGAGTGTATATGGTGCTGGAGTTCCAATTATTTCAGATGATGGCCAAAGTTTAATCCAATATTTTGTCCCTTATCTCTCTGCTATACAAATCTTCACCAGCAATTCTTCTATTAGCTGCTTAAGGTACTAATTTCATTTGCAAATTTTTATGTTTGTTCATGTCATTTTATTTCAATGTATTGTTTATTTGACTGGTTATCTGATCCCAAATTATTCAGTTGGTCAAAGTCTAGTTGAGTCTTTATATAATATGTTGGATTTGCTTTACTTTACTCCTTTATTTAAAAATTGTACTTTCTGTGGGAAGAAGTATTCTTGTGAATTTTATAAGATTTTATAAACTTCTTGATGTGTACTACAATTGATTGGATATTAAACTCTGTAGATTTGGTTTATATTTACTTTATGTGATGATCTCAATTCAATTATTGACTTATTTTTGCTTTCCTTTTGTTTTCGACCGTATGCGTTATGGATAGAGACGAGAGTGATTCCGTAAGTGAGACGAGGGATTCTTTCAGCGATTCATTCAGTGATGAGAGTGAGAGCGAAAAGCTGTCGAGGTGGGATGGATTTTCCTCCGAGGAAGGACTGTCTGAACAAGACAGCCTGTGGCATCCGAATGATAGATTGGGCAATCTTTACTTTCAGTACTTTGAGAGATCGTCGCCTTACGGCAGAGTTCCTCTCAGCGACAAGGTAATTAATCTTTTTTTTATAAATATATGTTCTTTTGCAAATCCAATGTTTCCTTTCTGCTGTTTGAATTGGTTTTTGATTGTATCTGTTGTTTAACGTCGAGGTGTCCATTTGCGTATTACACGTAAATTGATAGATATTTTTAACCTGGGTATCAATAATGATGAAATAAGTTGTTATTGGATATGATGAAAATGAATTTAGTTCTCTCAAGGATCTTGTGCTACTTTTGGATTCTTTCAAAGGTGCTTTCTTCTTCTGCATTTTTCTTATTCTCGCAATATCAGTCTTGTCCATTATTGGTGATCTGTATACAGAAGATACTCTTTCTATTGTAATCTGCATAACTCTTATACTAGAATATATTCTTGCTTTCTGTGTTGATGTTTCATTTTTTGTAGTGCAAATAAGATTGCAATGTGAAACATGGTTTTTAAGCAGTTTCATTTCTCAGCGCCGAACAATATGTTGCTGCATTTTGATTGCTTAATTTTATTTTTTCCAGATTAGTACTTTAGCTGAAAGATATCCTGGATTATTGTCACTGAGAAGTGTAGATCTTTCACCTGCAAGTTGGATGTCAGTTGCCTGGTTAGTCTCTCTTCTAGGCTCATCTCCTTCAATATCATAATTTTCTTATTATAACAAACTTTGGTTCTATTGAATACCTATCGTAGCAAACATGGGTAACAGAACAATTATGCCAATTTATTTAATTTGCTAGGTACCCGATTTATCACATTCCCATGGGAAGAACTGTTAAAGACTTGCAGACGTGCTTCCTCACGTACCACACCCTTTCTTCTTCTTTTCAAGGTATATCTATTGGACTTGGATTCTACTTTTAGTTTTGTTTTTCATTTTTCAAACTTTCCTTCTGCTAAATTGTGTGAATTTTGACGAACATATTACAAAGACGAGGTTGAGACCGTAGAGATGAAAAGAAAAGATGGGGAAAACATCTCTCTTCCTCCCTTTGGTTTGGCCACATACAAAATGCAAGGGGATGTTTGGATCTCGGAAGAGGATGATAGGGATGAAGAGATGCTCGTCTCACTCTTGAGCGTGGCGGATTCGTGGCTAAAGCAACTTCAGGTCCAACATCATGACTTCAACTACTTCATGGGAATGCGGCGTGGTTGAAACAAATCATAACTAAAAAAGGAGAGTGAGTACTACTGTAATACTTTTACCCTCGTGTTATAATCTTGTTCATGTCGATGTGAGGAATGAGCGAACAGAGTGCCCTTTTTTGAGGAGTAGAAATCTGGTTTCTTAACGTGCATTTTTGTTGATATTTTAGCACATGTAAATCGAAACCAACTAACGCCCTTGTTTAGTTTTGAGTTTTGCAAGAATTTGTTTTGTTTGCTCCAAGAGTAGAAGAGAGGAAGAATGTGCTTTGCTACCAACTAGTATATTTTGAAGGGGTTGTACAGGAAACAACGTTGCTCACTTTTTATTAACATGACATCTTTGATAAATTAAACAGCTTGCCGTTATTTATCTGTGTAGCAAATTATGACAGTGCTATTTATTTGTGTATCAAATTATGACGCAGTACATAAACGTGCAAATCGACACACCCATGTGTAATGGACAAAGAAATTAGAACACGAAAATTGGAATAGAATCCTAACTTATTGAATAAAAATATGAAAGTCCTAAATAAAATAGATAAATAAACAGGAAAGACTCTGAAAAAGAGTGATATAAACTTGTAAGGTTGTGCAACTTTTTTAGCTGTCTGATTTTGGACATGAAACGAATGAGTTCGAGCATACCTCCATGTTAAGTGTGGAAAACTCGAAGACGTTCGATTCGATACGCTGTGAACTCAAAACAAATGATCGAGTCAAAGGTTACATCCGTTTCCATGTAGGCCTGATTTTGTCTAGTTTTTTTTCAAATTTTAGGGCCTCTTGTTCTACGTCAAATTAAGATCTCTGTGCTTGTTTCCTAGGATTAGTACGATAACATTTCATCTTCGTTTGTGAGAAATTTTCTTTTTTGCTTAGAGACTTTTACCTAATAAGTTATACCAGAAATGTTGGGTGCGGCTAAAGTTTTGCCTATAGTCGGCACATGCTTTGCTCATTTGAATGTGCACTTTTAATCTATGCCTTTGAAAAACGGCTATAATTAAGAAACACGAAATGATACTGTAAAAGATCGGATGACACAATCAATTGTAATTCTAGTAGCATATCATTCTAGTTTTAGTACTAACTTGGGACGCTTCAAAATGGAAACACTAATTACCTAATTTAAAAATCATTTCCGAACACTATTTTAACTTCTAACACGAATTTTGGCGGAATGAAAAGAAAAGAAAAATAAAAATTAGAAAAAATAATTCAGTGTGAATGTATATTGTGTGGTATGTATTATTTAAATATCGAATCTATATTTGACTAGTTGTTGGTCAATACATCTTTACCCTATTTTTCTTAATACAACTATATAAGAAAAAAGAAAGTAAATCTCACATTTGCAACGCAATTCAGATAAATCAAAATCGAAATATTGTAAATCAGTCTGGAATTTTTTATTTTTTTTTTCACCGATCAAATTATCAACTTAATTCTCTTTTCACCAACTTTTGAGGAACTTACTTTACATTCTCAAAAGTTCAACCACTTCCTGAAACTTTGCAACTCCCCCAAACATGTCACAAATCGCAATCACAGCTCACAAGTGATTACTGCACCCAACCCCCAACCCTAACCTTCAGTTGACATTTTTTAGTAACAAACACTGAAACACCAAGTCCTCCACTAAATTTGGTCCATAGAAAATATTGTATGCTGCTACTTATCAAGAAAAATAACGTCACATTAATCGCCAAAAGTGCAACCACTAACCATACTCTTAAAGAAATTTTAATATTAGAATGTTGCATAAAGTGGCTTTAGCAGAGTAGTGCAACTGCCAACGATCAACATCTGTAATAAAAGAACATAGGCCATGTTGTTACATTTTGTCAACGCAATTGGACTTATTGGTTCTCGCACTCCCAACTTTCGAATAATTACTCATGGTGACTCAATGTATATCTTCTATGTATTATAAAATATTGATACAATTTCTATCTTTACTGATTATAATATATTATTCATCCTGTTTTTTTTTCTTTTCCGAAAGGAATTAATGAGGACCACATATATGTAATTGAAAGATCGTCACTTCTGTCCCTACGAAATTTGTTCTAATTAATGTTTTTATTCTTTTGGGTTTCAACAAATAAATTGTACTTCATTAAACTTGTAGTCACATATCACACGGATCCATTTACTATCATGAATAGAACGAAATCAATGAGTGATCGACTGTGGAATATTCAGAAATTTTATATGCGAGCTAAACTAAAAAATATTTTTTTAATCAAAAAAATTAATAAAAAATTACGTCAAAAAATACATTATGATTCAGGTGGTCGGTCGCCTGCATAGGTTCAATCAAAATTCCATCGACTGTAGCTAGTGATTGCCGGGGTCGATGTGTGATCACCTTTGGTAAAGCAACCCTTCAGATGCTCTCTCCGCCCATGCCGAAGACCCCCGACCGGTTTCGCCGGACCCCTGTTCAAAATAAGACGCCACATCCGGCAATTTCTAATTATAATTTGAATCTTGAGGCTTTACATATCCATTTCAATTAGATCTAACCACCCCGCTTTACTTAAGGAACAAATCAAAAAAATTAATAAAAAATTACTTCAAAAAATACATTATGTTTAAATATAAATGTTAATTATATGCTGCAGAATTTGTGTAATATGGTGCTTTATAGAGTGAATTCATTGATTAATGAACCAAAATTTATATTTTACGTCAACTCTATTTGTGTAATTAACATAAAATAATCAAACAAGACAAGAGTAAAATTGATGACATAAAAATTAAACACTACATTAGGAACAATAAAGTAAACAGTGAAGCACATAAATCTTAACTATTAAACATAGTTTTAATCTTAATATGACCTAATTCTATATTCATTTTATCCCATTTTTATTTATTAAATGTCACAGTTCAATATAATGACGTCCAATTATATAAGTAGGTTATATAATTAAATGCACTCTTTTTTTTAGGTTTTGTACTTGAATGTGCAAAGTTAATTTTGTTTCTTCTTTTGATTATTCTTCAAACTTTAAGTGAACCTCTATATGCAACTTTTTGTATTTAAAAATACTTGTTTTGTGAAACTTTGCATTTTCAGCAAGTTTATATTCGTTTTACTATAGGACTCAATTTTAGTTGGTATTAGCTAAGTGAATTTTAACTTTTGGACTTTAAACTTAGACAAGTAATTTCTTACTTTGGTCATAGAGTTGATGATGGAAATCAAGAATCATGTTATAGAATTATTCCTTAGTTAGAGTTTATTTAGATTATGAGTCTAATTTATTTCCTAGTTATTTTATTTTATAGTTATTTTGTTTAAGAGTTTTAGTATGGTTGGTTTATTTTATTAGCCTATAAATAGAGGGTTGGGGTTCTTTTGTAAGAGAAGTTATGATGAATTGATTTATATGATTGTTGTTTGCAATTTTCTCCCTACTTTCTGTCTCTTCTCTATCTTATTCTTCTAATCTTTCTCTAATCCCTCTGAAATCTATTTCTTCTCTCGATTTCTCTAATCTCTCGTCTCACGAGTACCCGATCTGTCACGCCCCAAAATAAATCAAACTTAAATTCAAACTCTGGAACGTGAAAACTAAGGCAACAACGAAATAAAGCTAACTCGCACGCAGGCGTCGGAGAAAACTAAAGGAAATCCTCAATCTAAGTTCAACATTCATGGACAATACCAACCCAATATTAGATATTAAACATAAATGCTAAATAAAAAGCCATAACGCCGAAAGTACTAGGAATCTCTAAACATGCATGTCTAAAAAGCAACAATTAAATAAAGAAAATTTATTCTGCAGACAGCTCCCCTGTTGGCTCAAACAAGTCACTTTCTAAATCTGAAAGGAAGGAAGAATTTAAAAAGAATGAGATAAAAATCTCAGTGATGCTCAAAATACTTTAATACGTTCTAAATTGAAAACATTTAAGAAGATCCACAGAGATATAACAGAACCTTAAAATTAACCCATGTAATTTTGCAGTTAATAAGAACATGATACAGATGCATTAAACATGAAAACATTTGCCCAAGCCGACCACCGTATATCACCGCCACGATCAATTCTTATCTCCCTGTTCAAGGAGCTACCTTGAAAACTAACTGTATGCCATGGTACATACATAACGAATGACCCCACACAAACACAACAATCCTCCAGCTATGTCTGAGGGAGAGGGGCTATGGGGCAAGAGGACCAACCGACAGCCCTTTGCTGTCCAGCGGTGCCCCTTGCACGCCAACGCCAAGGATCCAACTAACGAATCAAAGTGAATTAGATAATATGAAATGATCATCACAAGTGGAATATATTTCTAATAAAACATTTCATGGATGCAATACTTTTATTTTAAAACTACTAATAGATACACGTATTCCTTCCAGTTTTGAAAATATTAGAGTTGGAGCACTCACCTGATGATAATTTGGAGAGGAAACAAAGTACGACGAAGACTAGCTTGAATCACCTATTAATCAAAGTAAACCTCAATAAGCATGCTAACTCCAGTCCAACTAGAACGAAACTCTAATAATGAACTACATCTTAAGCTACTTAAATATATACATATTATCTATGGTTTTCTCATGAATAACTATGTTCAGTAAGTTTCTTTGATATAATATCATAATCTCAAGTTACTAATATTCATTTTATAATAAGTGATTCATCCTACTAAAACAGTTAGGCAACAAATAACCAAGTTCATCATATTACTAACTAATATACAAGTAATCTGTACACACATATATCTATATATATATATATATATATATATATATATATATATATATATATATATATATATATATATATATATATATATATATATATATATATATATATATATATATATACAAACAAAGTTGTAATCATAAATCCATTTTTCATAAAATATATATTACCATAGTTTCATACACATAACAATGAGTTATTGCAACACAACTCAACATAAATATACTACAGAATTCATACTCATAATGCTACTGTTGTTATGCACACACAAATATAATACTAATCATATCAAGTACACAATATAAGAATAATATATGTAATATGCATTCAACTCCAGCAAAAACCAAATGATCAATCATATACCAAGCATGCCAACACTACGGGACCACATACTATGCTACAATGCATCCAATTCATAATGCTAAATCAACCAATACCAATTAATCTTTAATACAGCCACATACCCCTTTCTCACGGAAGAGTTGAAGCACAATTTACCCACCAAATAAAGATTAAAACTATTAGAATTCACATGGGCAAAAGCAGTAAAAGAAGTAAGAGAAATTTACCAATCAATAGTGAAAAGGGGAAGGAGAAGACCGGTGACGATTGAGATTGCAGGGGAAACAATAATATGGGGAAAAGTGATTTTTAGTTTTAAGAGAAACCCCTTTGTCTTAGTGAATGAATTAGGCTTTAAAGGTGTCGGTTATGATAGGAGTTATAACAGCCCCAAACCTCAACTTAATTATAATATTAACAATAACAATATTAATTACTCAAGTTCAAAAAAAAAAAGATTTACACGATTACATAAATAAGGAGATTTAATTTAAACAAAATAAAGTAAACGATAAAAATAATAATTAAGTAATAATAAGTAAGAATAATCAGGATATTACACGATCTTTATCAATTTGGCACCAGAGCCATACCTATCCTTTATTTTTGCTGCATTATTCTGTCTTGTTTTTTTTTTTTTTTTTTTAAATTCTATTCAATTCGTTTTTTTGAAAAACCAGAGAAAAAAAAATCCAAAAAATTCGTACAAAAAAAAAAAAAAAAAACTGAAAATCAGAGCGTGCGCACCACGCGCGCACACACACAGTTTGCACAATCGCGATTCGCGACTCAACTGAAAACCTTCTTTGGATTTGCCTAAGATCTTTGGAATTCATTTATTTCTCTCCGTGGCATTTCGTCAAAGAGTTTCTTCTTTCACAACAACCATGGCATGAGATGCTTATTACTTATTATTGGAATCATCTTTTTCTAGAATCCAATTTATGTTCACAGAAGAGCGGATCCAATACCAAGACGACTTCTTTCTCAGGAAGTGTAGCAAGTACTTGAGAAATTCTGGTATATCACCAAGCTTTCTTTCGATTACGTCTACTTCCTCTTTTGTTATTCCCTTAGCCTTA
This sequence comes from Misopates orontium, assembly GCA_946800315.1. Lineage (NCBI taxonomy): Eukaryota > Viridiplantae > Streptophyta > Magnoliopsida > Lamiales > Plantaginaceae > Misopates > Misopates orontium. Next base: position 11,694,007 of record OX326951.1, read on the forward strand.
GTTAGTCGTTTAGTCAAAGGCGTACGGGTTGTAATCTCGAATGAAAAATATAACTCCATGAGCAAAAGCAGCGGGGATATGGGGGTAAACGGGAGGACAGACCCAGTTCAAATCCGGGTGTCGCCTGATCAACAAAACAAAAAAGAATAGTCCTTACAGAAAGACCCTATGAAGCTTGATTGTTCCCTGGGATTGGGCTTCTTTTCGATTTGAACCGATGGAATCGAATTATCACACCGCTGTCACGTTTAAGTTCTTTACATGTATGAACAATTACAGCCCTCTACTGCCGTCGCCAGCATCCACCACCACCCTCTTCGTCACCGGCGCACAACCTGGCGCAACCCAACGCCACCACCAGCAGAGCATCGGCGTATTTCAAGGCTGATTTCACCACCGTTTGAAAACAAACCCCAAAAATCGCGAAATCTAGTTCGTCCGTCGCCATTCTGTCGCCGTCCTCTGTCGTTCCGCCGTTGTTCACAACCTAGATCGCCACGAATCGCTGTTCCACCGCCAGTCCCCGTTTGGTTCGCCGTCAACGATCGAAGAGTGCAGTTTGTTTTGGGCCGAGAAAAATAATTGGGCTGAAAATCGATTTGGTTTTGGGCCGAGACAAGCAACATAATTGGGCTGAAAATCCACTTCGGATTTGGGCCGAGACAAGCAACATAATTGGGCCGTATTCTCTTTGCACTTGGGCCGAACTTGGAAAGCAAACGAGCTGCCAACACTCAAATTTTGGGCTATTTGGTAAAGTTAATTTTTTTATTGAATTTTGGACTTTTAATTGTTTGTTGGCAAGTCTTGCATAATTATGTCTAGGTCAGAAATAACTCAAATAGATCAATCAATTGAGAACTTTCTAAGTAAAATGAATTCTATTTTTCAAGAGCTAAAAGAAGAACTTCGTAGAGAACGTGAATCACAAGAAAGTGAAGTAGGAAATTTTGAAAATAATTCTCTACCCAAACATGACCAATCTAAACACTTATCTCTAGATGATAGTTGTGATATTTCTAAACATATTGAGGTTGATGTCCCTGATATTGATAGCACCTAGGGGTGGCAAAATGGATCCGGATCCATGGATCCAACTGGATCCGTTGTGGATCCATCGGATCCGATCCACCCAAGATCCACCATGGATCCGAAACCAAGTTGATCCGGTGGATTCAAGGTGGACCTGGATCCAATGTGGATCCGTGCGGATCCAAACGTGGATCCGGGTGGATTTGAGTGGATCCGTGAGTGGATCCGGATGTATCCAATCATGGATCTAGGTGGATCCGTGAGTGGATCCACATTTGGATCCGTGTGGATCCATCCAAGTCCATGTCTAGATCTAACTCAATTTAAATCAATTTTTGGCATTTAGCTTTTTATTCACGCCACTATCTCATTGTCTTTATGCATTTGTACACTTTTAAAATATAACTTTGTTTTACTATGAATTTAATTTTTTAATTACGCAAAATAATTTGACAACGTATAACTATTCATTATGAGAAGAAGATCTTGTGCTTTAATTTGGTAACTATCAATTAAAGTTAAAGATATGTACAATTTATGGTTGATTGGCATTTTTATTCTCATTATTAAGTTTTATAATTTTGTAATCTTTAACCTCAATTTGTAAAGAGGCAAAAATTATTCTCAATCATATATAAAAAGAATCTAAATAATATTTCTAATCCTTAATCAAAAGCTCGAGAAAGTCTTCCAAATTCCAAAACTCAACTTCATTAAAAACATTACAAAAAATAATATTACTTTTGTTATAGAAGTATTCATGATTTCTATATTTTTCTCAAATACATACATATATATATATATATATATATATATATATATATATATACATACATATATATATATATACATACATATATATATATACATACATATATATATATATATAAATGTTTTATGTGTATACATATATATTTTTAGTAAATACATCTCAAAAGAGCATTGCATATATCAAAATTAAAAGAAAAAGTTAAATTATGTGAAACACTAGCTTGCACATTAATATCGTAATGTAGTTGAGTGTTAAATTACAATTTTTTTTTCTTTCTAAGCGTCCAATATCTTGTTAGTTAAGAACTAAGAATAATGATATATATTATTAAATTTAAGGTGGTGGGATAGATTGGTGGATTGGAAAATTGGGTTGAGTAGAGGTTGATTTGGTGGATTAGATGGATCTACTAAGATAGATCCACTTGGATCCGACAATGGATCCACATGGATCCGACTATAGATCCACGGTGGATCCACAAATGGATCCATTCGGATCCATGATTGGATCCAAAAATAGTACTACTTGGATCCGCGGATCCACATGGATCCGGACCCGGATCCGGTCCAAGTTGAATCCATTTGAGATCCACCTCTATGGATCCGGTTGGATCCAAATCCTAATGGATCGGATCCACATGAATTTAGACTTGGATCCGGTCCGGTTGATCCATTTGCCACCCCTAATAGCACCCATTGTGAGAAGTTGTTATCTTCTAGTACTGATTGTAAAATAGAAGTTGAGTCTTGTTTATTATTGAAAGTTCCATTACTTGAGTCTAAGGATAGCTTGTTGGACTTGCCTCCAAATTTATTTGAGAGTTCTTATTTCAATATTAAAGATTTAACTTCTTATCAAATTATTATTGGCATTCTTACTTTTCCGCTAGTGCTTCAGGAGATTATGCAACTATTTCAATAACAGAGCTGAAGTTGAAGGCTACACACTCATTGGTTTGGAAAGAGGTCTATGTTATAAACAACACCAGAGATGGACGCTTTCTTTATCTAATTCGATAGAAGGGTCGTCCTAATTTGGATTGTTGCAATCAAGGGAGATTCAACACTTCTTGACAAGTATCATTTTGCAAACTCTCCGGGGGCGAGTTCTTTCAAGTCGGGGAGAATGATGGAAATCAAGAATTATGTTATAGAATCATTCCTTAGTTAGAGTTTATTTAGACTATGAGTCTTATTTATTTCCTAGTTATTTTATTTCATAGTTTTTGTTTAAAAGTCTTATTTAGGGTTCTTTTGTAAGAGAAGTTATGATGAATTGATTTATATGATTGCTGTTTGCAATTTTCTCCCTACTTTCTGTCTCTTCTCTATCTTATTCTTCTTATTTTTTCTCTAATCCCTCTGAAATCTATTTCTTCTCTCGATTTCTCTAATCTCTCTTCTTACGAGTACCCGATCTCTATCAGTTGCCTTCGTTTTTAAATTTCTAAATATTTTAAAAACTAGTTGTTTTCGCTTCTCATATACTTGATTTATATATATATATATATTCCAAAATGTATGGGGGACTGTAGCCCCTCTAGCCTATGAATAGATATATATGCCACTGGTTATTGGATACAAAATTTGTTTACTCTTCATGGCTGATCAATTTAACTTTGCTTACCTATGGTAGTGCTGGTTGTCAATACACACCGTTTATTTCTTCAAGAATTATTTCTTCATGAAATTAACCATTTAACTATTATATTGGCACAAATTATTTCTTCGAGAATTTCTTATGTCAGGCACACATATATACACATATATATATCTTTTATATGTCGTAGAACTATTACATTTTGTTAAATACAGTAATCATTTTAATCTAAATTTTGATTAAATATCAAAATCAATTACTAATGTAGAGCAAAATACAATAATATTTCTTACCCACTCCTGCAAATCAATTAATCAAACAATGTTGCATTTAACAACAGATTACGGATTTTCGATTTCTTATACAGACTAGTTAGCTGATAAATCTAGTAGGTTATTAATTTGGACATTGATTAAATGTCAAAATCACTATAAAATAAAATACCATCATCAATATCACCTAAAAATGAGTTATAAATTTTAATAAAAAATCATGGCAAATGAATTGCACATTTTAGTGATAGTTCACAAGAAAGTAATTACACTGTATATGAACTATTGAATTATTCAGTTAAATAATTTTATTTATTTTCTTCTGAATTATTTTTCATGTGGAGGTATACCAAAATTAATGCACTTGTACATTAACTATGTGTATGTTTTGCTTGCGAAGAACAAGTACATTGTTACTTTAATTTAGTTATTCAAATATAAGACTTACATCTAATATTTTCTTTTATAATATTACGTATAAATAAAGTTAGTTTATTAAGTTATTTGGTTGTGTTGTAAATATATTCAATATTTTGTTTTATTTTGTATTATTTGACACTTTTACCCTTTTAATCTAACTAGAGGGGAGGTGGATAGAAAAACTCAAACTAGAAGGGAGGTAGATGGATAGAGAAGAAACCTCAGGGGAGGCGGGTTGAATTTGCCCCGTTGCTAATTGTCACAACTAACGAGTATTAATTAAGAAAAGAGAGATATGTAACAATATAATTTTCACATTCTTTAGTTAAGAAAGGTAAATTGGAGATAATTAAAAAAGTGCTCTACCTCCAACAATTCTTGTTAAACAATGTCAACAACCATAGTTTATAATTTCTAATACTAAGATTTTGTGGACGATCTCTCAAGAATCACTGTCTTCGTTGTGTACAATTTTAATTATGTTCACGGGCGGAGCCAAGGGGAGGCATATGGGGGCCCCAGCCCCTGCTCAGCTCAAGCCCCACCCAACTTATATATACATATAATAACTAGGTATTAAAATATATATAGTGTATTATATATACTATATTGTAACATATATTTGTATTATATATATATATGTATATATATGTATATATATATATATATATATATGTATTCATATATATATATACATATATACATATATATATATATATATAATGTGGGGTATTTTCGTCTAGATACGTGTCCGCTCTCCAACACTCCACGTCAGACTGCTTTAGTTCCTGCTGGATGCTTAAAATATAGGGGCCCCAGCCCCTGCTCAGCTCAAGCCCCACCCAACTTATATATACATATAATAACTAGGTATTAAAATATATATAGTGTATTATATATACTATATTGTAACATATATTTGTATTATATATATATATACATATATATATATATATATATATATATATAATGTGGGGTATTTTCATCTGGATACGTGTCCGCTCTCCAACACTCCACGTCAGACTGCTTTAGTTCCTGCTGGATGCTTAAACAGCTTTTGAGTTCAGAACCTGCACTCAACACCACACGTAAACTAAGCCGGTGCCTCCTCCGGCGAAGGCACTCCGACGCTCAAGTCAGATAGGTCGGAATTTGAGGTATTGTCGTCAGGGACAATAGCTCGAAATTATAGGTCGAAATTACTCAAATAGGTCGAATTTGAGCAGTATAGGTCGAATTAGCACACCTCGAAATGGTATTGAGAACCGTGATGAGGAAACCCGAATAGATCGAATTGCCCTCAAATAGCTCGAAATACACTCTATATTGATCGAACAAGAGCTATTACAATATAGCTCGAATTATTGCTCTATAGCTCGAATTCGATGTATATAGCTCGAAATTAAATGCTAGAAAAATAAAACGTACCTTAGAATGAGGCATGGGACTCCCTTATATAGTAATAAGAGTCCTTATTCGTCTACAAGTGCAATCCAAGTAGAACTATGACTCAAAATAGGTCGAATTAGAGATATTTTGAAATAGCTCGAATTGGTCCTTCAAATAGGTCGAATTGGGTCTCAAATAGGTCGAATTTGGGCCCATATAGCTCGAACTGGACTCCTGGGCCTCAAATAGATCGGATTTTAGCCCATATAGCTCAAATTGGGCTTTTCTGCCTTCAAATAGATCTTATTTCAGCCCATATAGCTCGGATAGGGCTTGATATAGCTCAAATCGGGCCTTTTCGGGCCCAAATAGATCTCGCTTGGGCTCAATTTGGGCCTACTTGGGCCGATTTCCGAGTTTTGCCTTGAATTGTAATTTTGCATTAAAAAATAATGGTGCTGATGTGGCATAATATGTCCCGGAATACGATCGTGTATTGTATCGGATATTATGACGTGGCGGGTACCGAAATATGGTACATCATGGAGTCCCCCAGTTCGTAAGAGTAATGTGTACAAACATTGGTCATACGAACTAAAAAGAAGTCACATAACCGAGAGTCGTGCAACGAGATCGGCGTCGGCGTAAAAAACCAAGAATTTGACCAAAAATATCAAAATTCAAAAATAGGTCGAATTTACTATTTTTGGTAACTCGAATTAGTATAGGTCGAATCTATCTTCGAAGAAGACAACTCGAATGCCAGGAAATTTTTTCCGTAAAATAGCTCGAATTTTCCGTAAAATAGCTCGAATTCCATATTGGTCGAAATTGCCCTCCAAAAAGATACCTCGAATTTGTCGGAAAAATTTCCTGAAAATAGGTCGAATTTACAAATAGGCCGAATTTAGGGCATTTTGGTAATTCCCACACCATTTCGCCTATAAATACTCCACTCCCAGCTTCATTTCCTCATTTTGCGCCTAAGCATTCAGCCAGAGCTCTCGAAAAATAGCTCGAATTATTAGGTCGAAATTACTAAATATAGTAAGTGTGCTGAAATAGCTCGAAATACATCTCAATTTAGTAAGTCTCGCAAAATAGCTCGAACAACCTCCAAATAGCTCGAAAAACACCTCAAATAGGTCGAATTTGTCTTGAATAGCTCGAAAAAAACTCTACCAGCTATATCTTTTGGTGAGTTTCTGATAGCTCGAATTTCTTGAGGAAATTCGAGCTATAACACTTAGAAAATTTTTCAACTTCTGAAAATTTCGAAAATGCTAAAATTTAAAATTTTTTGCGCAGATTTGTTCACGACGGCGCGACTTCGACGTAACCGGTCTCCACGTCGTCCATCACCCCCACGATCTCACCAACGGGCCTACTATAATGCACGTAATCTGTCACGAGATTCTTCATATCGTAATCCTCGTGAATCAAACACCAGGCGTCCATCATCCCCAATTCGTCCTCGGCAACCAGAACCTGCTCGAGTCCGATTACCTGGGGCTCCAAAGCTTTTTGCACCTGTGCAGAGGTCCTACGAGCAAATCCACCCGAACGAAGAAGTTTCTGTAGATCTAGACCCTCGTGCCGGTAATCTTTCAACCTAAACTTCTTTATGACGCGAGTTATTGATCTTGAGTCTTCCAGTAGTAGTAGGGAAAGTAGTTGTGAGTCGTCTAAGTCGTCTAAGGCTAAGGAAAATGCGTCGACTAGCGGCAGTAGTGACGACTCTAGTGACGAGACCTCATCTAGCAATGAGAGAAATAGCAATGATAGGGCGTCCGATATGGAGGTAGACGTAGACATCCTAGGAGATGACGAGGATGAACCGAACCCTCTCCCCATTGTGCCTTATTTACCTCTTGCTGACAATGTTCCCATACCTGCCACAAACTCTCCTGAACAACTTGCTCCGCCCAACTTGATTAATTTTGATCGGTTTCCTTCTTCTCTTGCTTATGATATAGCTTACTATCGTGATACCTATGACATCCCTGATACCTATGAGATTATCATTCCTGGGCCAGATGATAGGATAAACAACCCGCCCGAAGGGTGTCTCACTATATTTAGTAGCTATCTTCATTGTGGTCTACGTTTTCCCATTTTCCCTATTGTCTCAGAAATCATGTCCTCGCTCAATTCATGTCATTCACATTTTACCCCCAACGCATACACACAGATGTATGCTTATGCAATGCTGACCCGCGTGTTTGACCTCCCGTGCTCTGTAGCCGGTTTTTGACAATTATTTATAGTGAAATTCCGTAACAGAGGTGTAGACGCCGGGTTTTACTATTTGAGCTCGCGAAAGCAGCAATGCTTCCTATCTGATGTACAGACGAGCTTCGGGGCTCACTGGAAGAAACAGTGGTTTTCATCAAGGAATCCAAACCTCAGGAATTCCGATTCAAGCGGCTTTGGACGGACGCCCGTCCATCGCCGAGACGCCCCGATCCTCCTATCTATACCCTGACGGTGATTAAAAACTTGAAAGAACATCAATTTGATGCTTTTGAGTCGACCACCACCCCAGTGTTGCGGGCCGGCGGGTATACTTATCGTGCAGGCGTTGAGCCTTCTGTCTTTGGTATAACATTATGCATGTTTTTGTTCTACTTATTTGTTGATTTTACGTCTTCCTTTGTTGTCTTCTAACCTTGGCATTTTGCGATTTTCAGAGCGCATCGTTATGGACAAGACGAAGAAAAGGCTGGCCGCTATGAAGCGTGGCGCAAACGCTCCTCAATCCTCAGTGCCCATTCCTGAGAAGACCAGTCGTCGTGGTGCGAAGACGGCTGGCACCAGTTCGAGGGGCGGCAGTGCTCCTACTCCTTCCACCGCTGTTGTCTCGACTCGAGGGTCGAGACGTGGTAGGGGTTCTGCTCCGACCCCTGTGCCTGCTCCAACTCCAGTGCCTGAGACTGTTCCTTCGCAGTTGACTGCTGAGGCTGCTCCTGGATCACCACCTGGCGGTTCTGAGCCTATCCTTCCGGAGCTTTCTCCTTCATCAGCACCTTCGACTGGAAGAGTGCATCTGCCCTCTGTTGCTGAAGCAGCACGTCGGTTCAATGAGGCTAACCCTGAGTCAGCAACCAGGAAGAGGTCTGCTACTGCTGAGGAGATCCGACGGGGTAAGCGTGTCGCGCAGGACAGGGCTTATGATGGTGACGATCTCGACATTGACGTTGAGGAGATCGTGCGAGTTTCGGTCGACTCAGGGCAGTTCACACTGAAGGACACTACTGCCCTTCGACTAATCAAAGGATTCATGCCTGACTTCGACCGTCAGCTCTATTACCAGGCGATGGGCCATGAGAAGCTAGTCAGCCGCACTGCCTTGTCTCTGTGCGAGGTATGTGTACCTATACGCTTTCCTTAAACTCCATTTTGTACTTGTTATAGAATATCACTCTGACTTTTTCCCTCGTTTGTAGTTTTTTGTCAACTTTCAAACCATGGCGGAGAATTTCAACATGGTGATGACTACTCAAGATCAGCAGAGGGCTCTGATGGATAGGCACCTCTCCTCAGCCTTGCAGGCTCAGCGACTGGAGAAACAAGCCAAAGAGGCGCAGGCTGAAGTTGAGAAGCATCTCGTCGTTGCTATCAACGAACTAAAGGCAGTGCAGGCCGAGCTGGAAGCCCTAAAAACAGCTAAAGCTGCCGTTGACAAGGAGCTTGCTGAGGAGAAGCGACTGTCCAGTCAGCTCACCATAGACTGCCAGCATGCCACGACCCTTGTTGACGATCACGTTGACACCATCCGGACGATGAAGGATGCCGCTGCTGCTGCTGAGACGGAGCGTTTGAGACTCGAAGCTGAGCTAGCTGATGCCCACGCTCGCCTCACGACTGCTGAAGAAGATGGCTACAACAGGGCCATGACTGAGGTATTCCTATTTTACTCGACTCTATTTCTCTTTTCGTGATTTTTTATGTTTTGTACTTACTTTCTCCTTACTTGGTTCACAGGAGCTCCCTGATGAGGACAAAGTGATGGTAGCCATTGAGTTCTTCCGCTCGGCTACGTGGGAGCTGATTGCAATGGAGAGGGGCGACTTTGATACGACCAAGGGCTACAACATGGCCCTTGATGACATCGTGGCCCGAGGTGCCCTCGCTCCTGGGTTCAAGAGGGAGGATTTCAATGTCCTCAACTGCCTGAATGAGGATGACACGGAGGTCGGTGAATCCTCTACTGCTGCTGCTGCCGATCCTACTCTTGCCGATCCGCCTCCTGCTGAGCCTGCTGCTACTGTGGATGGTGACGAGCCGAAGCATGATCCCTTCACCTCCTTCTATCCTCTCCAGCAGGTATGGCTTTCTGACTTTGCCGACGAGCAGCCATCCACGTCCACTGCCGGTGCTGCTGCCGGTGCTGCTCCAGATGAGTCCCTGGAGGAGGGTGAGATGGGTTTCGACCCTTAGCTCTTGGATCAGCCTGCTGAGGGCGATCAGCCTAAGTCTGATGCTACTGTTGCTGCTCCTGCTCCTTGTCAGATTTCCCCTGTTGATGACACTGGGCCCCTGAACGAGTCGTTTGCGGGTATCCAAGAGCAGAGCGAGGGTGCCGTGAAGTCTCTTGGCCTGAATTTGCTGCCTTGATCTCTCAGAGTGGCCTGCGTGCCCTTATTTTTGGCGTCTGTGCCTTGTCTTTAGTATTTTTGAACATCTTTTCATTCCGTACAGTATATTAGCATTAGTACATTCTTTCCGTAAAGTATATCTTGCTAACATTTGCGCGATTTTAGCGCTTATCCCTTGCTAGTACAGTTTTGACTTGAAAAGTCTTTTGATTGTCTTTACTTTGTCTCGTTACATCTTCACTCATATGTGTCTACTTTTTAAGTTTAAATTTGTTACTTGCTAAAACACTTAAGTTTTATGAACAAGTATGTGTGAGAGTGCGAGAACTTATGCTCGACTCTACGAGGCTTGTGCTCGTTGTGCGAAGCTAATGTTCGCGCTTGCGAAGCTAAGTTCGCGGGAATACGAGAACTTGTGCTCGATTCCACGAGGCTTGTGCTCGTTGTGCAAAGCTATGTTTGTGCTTGCGAAGCTATGTTCGCGGGAGTACGAGGACTTGTGCTCGTTGTGCAAAGCTATGTTTGCGCTTGCAAAGCTATGTTCGCGGGAGTGCAAGGACTTGTGCTTGACTTCACGAGGCTGGTGCTTGTTGTGCAAAGCTATGTTTGCGCTTGCGAAGCTATGTTCGCGGGAGTGCAAGGACTTGTGCTTGACTCCACGAGGCTAGTGCTCGTTGTGCAAAGCTATGTTTGCGCTTGCGAAGCTATGTTCGCGGGAGTGCAAGGACTAGTGCTTGACTCCACGAGGCTAGTGCTTGTTGTACGAAGCTAAGTTCGTTTTGATTAAGTTTTTAAACTTAAAGTTTGTAGACAGTATGAGTTTAACTTCATGTATCTTGATAGATTATAATCTTGCGGGTAATATAGTAGGCAACGACTAAACTTGAGTAAAATAAGAGATTTTATTAGTTTTGGGACTGAGCTCGAGTAACTTTCGAGTTGCCTACATATCCCGCCGTATATAGGTTGGCTAGGAATCAAGTCCCCGTAGTTCGCTGCTAACTATTACAATGAGAATCCACGTAGAGGGACTCGTAATTCGTAAAAGAATAAGCGAATGAAGTATTGAGACTACGGTCCTATCGTGCCACAAGGCCATTAGAAAACTAGTGTTCTAACTATAAAACCTTCGTAAGTTCTTGACGTTCCAGGGGCGTGACAAAATCCTTCCGCCCAATTCTTGTAAGTAATAATATCCTTTTGAGCTTGCTTTCTCCACTCTGTAAGGTCCTTCCCAATTCGGCTTCAAATTTCCAACATGCTTGGTAGCTTCAACTTTCCTAAGTACCAAGTCCCCCACTTGAAAGTTCTTGAAACGAACTCTGTTGTCATATGCTTTCGCCATCATAGATTTATACGCTTGAGTACGTTGGTATGCTGCTTCCCTTGTTGCTCCGATCAGCTCCAAATACATTTGTCTGGCCCTTAATGCCTGCTCCTCATCATATGTAACAATACGATACGTTGGCATTCCAATCTCAGCGGGTATCACTGCTTCAGATCCATACGTCAATAAGTATGGAGTTTCTCCTGTAGAGGTACGAGGAGTTGTGCGATATGCCCATAATATTCCTGGTAGCTCGTCCGCCCAGTTTCCTCCTTCTCCCTCCAGCCTTTTCTCCAAACTCTTCACTAATGTGTTGTTAGTGGCTTCCACTTGCCCATTTGCTTCGGGATGCGTAACAGATGTAAAACGTTGCTCAATTTTCATGTCTTTGCACCAGTCCTGAATCTTAAAACCTTGGAACTGCCTTCCATTATCGGAAATTAAGACCCTTGGGATTCCGAATCGACAAACGATGTTCTTCCAGATGAATTGTTTCACATTAGCCTCAGTAATGTTTACAAGTGCTTCAGCTTCAACCCACTTCGTATAGTACTCGACTGCCACCAATAACCATTTTCTACCTCCCGTAGCCTTATGCATTCGTCCAACGATATCTATTCCCCATTGATCAAACGGACATCCATAACTCACCGTTGTCATAGGTTGTGCAGGTATATGAATGATCTTCGCATGCAATTGACAGCTTCTACACTTCCTAGAGTAATCCATAGCATCTCTCATAATAGTTGGCCAGAAATATCATTGTCGGAGTATTTTCTGGGCCAAAGATCGTCCTCCTGAGTGATTTCCGCAACTTCTCGTAAAACTTGTTTTGCCTGTGAGGGAGATAGGCATCTCAAGAGTGGTCCCTCGAAAGACCGTTTGTACAGTTCGCCATTGAACATAGTAAATCTTGCAGATTTGTACTTGAGCCTTCTGATCGCTTGGGGATCATTAGGTAAGTTCCCGTTCTGAAGATAATCAATAATCTCATCCTTCCAACATGCCTCTATCTCTACTGGCAGAGCGTAGTCCAATGCTTGCGTTGGTTTTGATTCAACTCCTTTGCCGATAGAGGGCTGCTCCGAAGCCAATAGAGTTACTCGCCTTTCAACAAACACTTCGGCGGTACTTGCAAATCGTGACAAAGAGTCAGCGCGTTCATTCTCCGTTCGAGGGATCTGCGAGATAGAGAAAGTATCGAAGTTTGATGTCGCCTCCTTCAATTTTTGGAGATACTTTACTATTGCAGCCTCTTTCGCCTCATATCTTCCTTCAAATTGATTAGCAATCAATTGTGAATCCGTGAATGCAACAAGGTTCGTTATACCCAACGATTTTGCCATTTGGATGCCAGCAAGCATAGCCTCATATTCCGCTTGATTGTTCGTCACTTGAAAATTTAGCCTTATTACATAGTCGAATTCTCTACCATCCGCCGATTTTAGGTAAATTCCTGCACCTCCAGCGTCGTTTGTGGACGATCCATCTACATGTAAGGTCCAAGTTCCCCTTGCAACTACAGGTTTGTCACTTTTGACCTCTTCCGTTACCATTACTACATCAAGCGCTTGCTCCGCCTCTGAGATAGTTTCAGCCACAAAGTCCGCTAGTCTTTGTGCTTTGATCGCTGTTTTTGGTATATACTCCAAGCCATATTCTCCTAACTCGATCGCCCACTTCACCAATCTCCCAGATGTCTCCGGTTTTGCCATAACTTGTTTCAGTGGTTGATTAGTTAAGACAGTAACCGGATGTGATTGAAAATATGGTCTTAACTTTCGTGCAGTTATCACAAGTGCGTATGCTAGCTTTTCGATCTCCAGATAATTCACCTCTGCCCCATTCAACACTTTGCTAACTTAATAGATAGGCAAATGTTTCTTGTCTTCCTCGCGTACCAGTACTGTGCTTAGTGAATTCTTCGTTATGGCCAAGTAAAGATATAGCATCTCATTGTCCTTGGGCTTAGATAGTTATGGTGGTGTCGTAAGGTACACCTTCAATTGGCGAAAAGCCTCTTCACAATCATCAGTCCTGACAAACTTAGGTGTCTTACGTAACTTCTTGAAAAAAGGTAAACTCTTTTCTGCAAAATGTGATATAAATCGACTAAGTGCCGTGATCCTCCCCACCAAGCGTTGCACCTCTCGAACAGACTTGGGTGACGGTAGATCCATTATAGCTTTAATCTTGTCAGGGTTAGCTTCGATTCCTCTCTCATTGACCATATATCCCAGAAATTTTCCAGCTTTAACACCAAAAGTGAACTTCTTGGGATTTAGCTTCATCCCGTATTGTTTCATGATACCAAAAGCCTCTTCCAAATGTTTTACGTGATCTTCCGCCTTTAGGCTTTTGATAAGCATGTCATCAATGTAAATCTCCATAGTCTTGCCGATTTGATGGTAAAACATCTTGGCAACCAAACTCTGAAAGGTTGCTCCTGCGTTCTTCAAGCCAAACAGCATCACCTTGTAACAGTATATCCCTCTGTCAGTGATAAAAGCCCTTTTATGTTGATCCTTTACTGCCATTAGTATTTGGTGGAAACCGCTCTGCGCATCACAAAGACTTAGCAGCGCACACCCTGCTGTGGAGTCAACTACGAGATCAATCCTGGGCAAAGGGAAAGGATCTCGTGGGCAATGTTTGTTCAAGTCGGTGTAGTCCACGCACATCCTCCATACGGTCGGCTTCTTTGGAACAAGTACAACGTTGCTTAGCCATTCAGAGTATCGTACTTCAAATATATGGCCTGCAGCAAGCTTTGTTTGTACTTCCAACTCCGCAGCCTTGTTCTTTTCATCACTAAAGTGTCTCTTCTTCTGTCGGATGGGTTTAGCATTTGGGTTAACATTCAGGTGATGTACCGCAACTCGATGATCTATTCCCTTCAAGTCCGAGTCCGTCCATGCGAATACATCAAAGTTTCTTGGCAGGCATTCCATTAGTGCCTTCTCAATCTCCGGAGTCAACTCGCTTCCAATTTTAATGACCTTGTCAGGCTCATCATTCGACAAAATCACCTCCTTAAACTCTCCAGAAGGTTTCAAACGCTCAATCTCCATCTTCTTTTTATAGCGCAACGTCGTTTTGTCTTCTTTTTCTTCCTCCACCTTCTCCGAGGAGTCCTCAATACTGGGAGGAGTAGGATCCTCCTGCATCATCTCTTGGTCCACTTGCGTAGCAAGCACCATCTTCGTATCAACTTGTTTTTCTATTTCAGGCGTCTCCATTGGATGTGTTTCAATCATCGCAACATTTGGATCCGTTTTTGCGTTGATAGGTTTAATCGATGTAACATAACAACTCCAAGAATCACGATAGTTTGTAGTGAGTTCATCAACTCCGCCAGGCGTTGGGAATTTGACCTTTTGATGCACCGTAGAGATGATCATAGCAAATGCCATTATCCCAGGCCTTCCAATCAACACGTTATATGCAAAAGGTATGTCAACGATAAGATATTCCACATTCAGTGTTCTCCTCTTCGGATTCACACCAAAAGATGTTGGCAACATGATCCTTCCAATGGGTTTAACTTCACTTCCACCAAATCCCACTAGTGGTGAGTTAACATCAGTGATCTCGTATTGTCCTAGCTTCATTTGTTGTAAAGCATCCATGAAGATGATGTTGGACGATCATCCATTATCAATCATTATCCTCTTTACCCCGTGATTTGCAATCACCGCGGAAACCACCATAGGGGAATTCAAGTATTGTGCTTCCTTAGCTTGTGAAGACAAGCTGTCGAAATCGCTATCGTCGAATGTGATTCTTGTATCCAACTTTTCCACTGCAAAGACAAGATCTATCTCAGGACGCTTCAGTCGTTCATGGTATATATCTCGTGAGATGCGTTTTCTACTTTTGGCCGAGTCTGCGCCAGTAGGTCCGCCAGCAATCACATTGACTCCATTCTTGATATCATCGTTCCAATTACCCCTTTTACGCTTTTGTTCATCCTTCTTCTCATGTGGAGATCTATCCCGCTTGCGTCCAGATGACGCCTTCTCTTGACGTGACTCTCTATTCTCAAGGATGTACTCAATGAGTTTTCCCTCTTGAATGAGTCGTTCAATCTCGTTCTTTAGGGCCTTGCATTCGTTAGTAAAATGCCCATTCTGCCTGTGGAACTTGCAATATTTCTTCGACACCTTGGTCTCCTCCGTTTCTCGGAACGGTTTTGGGGTTCTCAGCAACCCGCTATCTTTCTCAATGGCGTAGATTTCGCCAATTTGTTTCCTCAATGGAGTATAATTGTCAAATTTCTTAAAGGGTTGTCGATTCCGATCACGATCTTTGCCCCTTAACTCCTTCCTCCAATCTCTATCCTTATTCTCCTTGACCCCATGAATTCTTGGCGAGTCCATCAACCCTTGATTCATGGTTGCCTCCTCAACTTCAATGACCTTACTAGCGAGGTCCATCACTTGCTCAATGGAATCAGGTGTGTTCCATGTTATTACTTCAATCAGCTTCTTGCTCCGGAAACGATGCTCCAAAACAGAGATGACCAAGTCCTTCCTTGCTGCGGTGCCGCAGGCTGTGCTGCAGGTTGTTGTGCTATTGGAGCTTGAACATTCTGTAGAACAGAAGTGTTAGCCAATTGCTGCACAATCATTGGAACCATAGTCCTTTGGAATGCTGCCATGATTTGATCCAACTGAGCGGAATTCAATAGCTGTTGTTCCGTGGTAGGAACTTCAGGTTGATTCGCTACGTGAGTTGGAGGATCAAGGGGAGTGCTGGGTGCTGCCACTGATGTTCGCTCAGAAGCATCAGGTGTCCGATTATCAAGTGCAATCCAAATAGAACTATGACTCAAAATAGGTCGAATTAGAGCTATTTTGAAATAGCTCGAATTGGTCCTTCAAATAGGTCGAATTGGGCCTCAAATAGGTCGAATTTGGGCCCATATAGCTCGAACTGGACTCCTGGGCCTCAAATAGATTGGATTTTAGCCCATATAGCTCGAATTGGGCTTTTGGGCCTTCAAATAGATCTTATTTGAGCCCATATAGCTCGGATAGGGCTTGATATAGCTCGACTCGGGCCTTTTCGGGCCCAAATAGATCTCGCTTGGGCTCAATTTGGGCCTACTTGGGCCGATTTCCGAGTTTTGCCTTGAATTGTAATTTTGCATTAAAAAATAATGGTGCTGACGTGCATAATATGTCCCGGAATACGTTCGTGTATTGTATCGGATATTATGACGTGGCGGTAGCGAAATATGGTACATCAATATTAAATACAATTATTGTGAAACTTTAATGTAATTTTGTACACAAGATTCTTTTTCATTGTAACTGATTCAATTAATTAGTTTTGTAATATATTCTTTTACTACTTTCTAAAATTTATTTTCAATCTTTCCTACTCTTTTTCGTGTAGTGAGTAAAATAGAAAATTGATCATCTTATATAAACATTTAAGAAATGATTTTTTCTTAGACATCGTTACTATGAAATATCATTCTATTTTATAAAAATATTGGTGGAGATAAAGTTATATATCAAAACTAAATCTATTTTCTTGCATATTGCATTAAGAATATATGCTAAGAAAGATATTACTTAATACTTTAATACTAATTTTGTTGTAACTTACTACTCCGTTAAATTATGTGACAATAATATAAATGTTTAAGTGAATTCATAAATAATATAGAACTCGTGGGGATGTAAACAAGTAAACAACAGTTCTTTATTTATGACATGTTTATGTATCTATTTATGTAGGTTTATTTTATTTTTATTTTTTTACTAATTTTAGCTATGATTTACTATGGAGTCACTTTTATAACATTTTTATTATTATATGCTTCTTAAGGTACTTACGTTTTGAAGATGATTTATTATATTTTGAAAGTAATTAACAATAAAAATATTCGTACTTATACAAGAAAAATATCATGTGATTTCGCCCCCTAAATCAAATTCTTGGCTACGCCCCTGATTATGTTCAAGATTCACTTAATTAATATTTTTGATGTGGGGTATTTTCGTCTGGATACGTGTCCGCTCTCCAACACTCCACGTCAGACTGCTTTAGTTCCTGCTGGATGCTTAAGCAGCTTTTGAGTTTGGAACCTGCACTCAACACCACACGTAAACTAAGCCGGTGCCTCCTCCGGCGAAGGCACTCCGACGCTCAAGTCAGATAGGTCGGAATTTGAGGTATTGTCGTCGGAGACAATAGCTCGAATTTATAGCTCGAAATAGGTCGAATTTATAGATCGAATTAAGCCCAAATAGGTCGAATTTGAGCTCTATAGGTCGAATTAGCACACCTCGAAATGGTATTGAGAACCGTGATGAGAAAACCCGAATAGATCGAATTACTCTCAAATAGCTCGAAATACACTCTATATAGATCGAACTAGAGCTATTGCAATATAGCTCGAATTATTGCTATATAGCTCGAATTCGATGTATATAGCTCGAAATTAAATGCTAGAAAATAAAAACGTACCTTAGAATGAGGCTTGGGACCCCCTTATATAGTAATAAGAGTCCTTATTCGTCTAAAAGTGCAATCCAAGTAGAACTATGACTCAAAATATGTCGAATTAGAGCTATTTTGAAATAGCTCGAATTGGTCCTTCAAATAGGTCGAATTAGGCCTCAAATAGGTCGAATTTGGGCTCATATAGCTCTAACTGGACTCCTGGGCCTCACATAGATCGGGTTTTAGCCCATATAGCTCGAATTGGGCTTTTGGGCCTTCAAATAGATCTTATTTGAGCCCATATAGCTCGGATTGGGCTTGATATAGGTCAACTGGGTCATATAGGTCAAATTTGGGCCAAATAGGTCGAATTTTGGCCAAATAGGTCGAAATAGGCCAAATAGGTCGAATTTCGACCTATTCTTCAGCTTTGCGCAGTCTCACCATTTTTGTTATATCTCCTTCTCTGGACCTCGAAATCTAGATCCGCTTTTTGATTTGGAAACTAGACTCAAGAGGCTTTCCAGGCATATACAATTCATCGAATTCGGAGTTGAATTGATAGCTCGAATTCACTAGTCAAAATCCAGCTCGGGATTGACTCTCCAAAACTTCCTCCCCTTTATATACCACTTAGAGTCCTTCCTTAGCTAGAAGTCCATTCCAAGTAGAATTATAAGTTGACTTGGGCCCTGAATAACTCTAAATTGGGCCTGCACAGGCCTAATTTTGAGTTTTGCTCTGAATTGTAATTTTGCATTAAAAAATAATGGTGCTGACGTGGCATAATAATCCCAAAATATGCTCATATATTATATCAAATATTATGACGTGGCAGTACCAAAATATGGTACATCAATTTTTATGTATAAGTAATTGAAATTTTGAAATAACACACATTTTCAATTAAAAAAAAAAGCAAAACATAAAAGAAAATGTCATACCTCCCCCCCCCCCCCCCCACCACTTGCATATATTCCACCTATTTGTTTTCTAAATAAGAATTCGGTTAACTAGCTCCATAATCTCTCCACATTTCTAGTAAATCCATGATTTATTCTTTTCACCATTTTTCTTCATTTACCAACTAAATATCCACGATTTGTTTTTATTCAACCTTTGTCCTCAATATATTTTCCTAAATTCTATCCCCATATGTACGTACAGTCATTGCATTGAGATGTGAAAGTCTCGTTTACTCAAATGACAAATTTGAACTTTTATTTTTACATAAATAATAGTGAAATTATAGAAACAGACACATGAATGTCTCTTTGCACACGCTCACAGAATTATACATTACTTTAAGTAGATAACTCAGAAGACATAAGGCAATGAAAATTGAAATGTGAGCTACAACAATTTGCATATGACTCTTGTGGAAAAAATAAATTTTACTTTTTGCCGTTTAAAGGGAATGTAGAAGTACAAAAATCCACTTGGGGAATGGCCATCATTTTCCACGTTTGTCAAACAAAAACAAGAAGAAAAATGTGAACAACCATTTGCACCGACCACCAATTTTTGGTCACTTTCAAGCCGGTTCAAGGACTCCTCTGAACTAGATACGACAGCAGTCATTCGTTAAACCAGTTCAATGGACCCGTCTTGTCCGATTTCCAAAATACTGGCTATGCTTAACTAAAGTTTGATACAAATTTTCGAAAAAGTAAATTATGGTAGCAAAAACCACCACTTCATATATATATATATACATATATATATATATATATATATTTAGCGAAAAGGCTAATTGCAGAAAGCCCCCAACCTATGGGGGCATTTGCAATGTGCCCCCTTAAGTATCGATTCGTGCGATATGACTCCTAGCCTATTATTTTTGTGAGAATTGTTCTCGAACTATTGAGCAGTCGATCATTTTTGTTGATGTAACGCCCCTGAAAATTGGAAGAAAATAAAAGTAATTTCGAATTTTCATTTTAGTCCTTGAATGTTTTGAAAATATGATTTTGACCCCTAAAGTTTTGAAAAAAGTTACAATTTAGTCCAAGATTATTTCAAATCAGCCCCAAACATTTTGTAGGCACTATATTTGACCCAAAATGATTATATTGTGTTCTAAGTAGCATAATTACCCTATGTTTGATTTTTAAATGAACTTATTGCTTTTATTTTACGATATAGTTATCCATTGGTTCTTGACAGGTTATAAATTAAATAAAGGTTAAAGCTTTTCATCATAAGGTTTTCTTGGTCTTAGAAACATTGATTTCAAATCTCTTTTGCATTGAAAAGTTTTGAATTTATCGACCATGTGGTAAAAGTTTGATTTCAACCTAAATTACTTCAAGTTTTTACGTAAAGTGATATATGCATCAAATAATAATAAAATTTTATTTTTAATATTTCATTTACAGCTATATTATAGACCATATAGCTGGAGATAGCTAATAACTCTTATTCAAGATAAAATAAAATATTCAAGTTAGACAAAAATGGGGTATACCTAATAACTCTATGTTCCCCAATTTTTGCCTATATAATAAGTGCTTGTCTTCAACAATTTTCACACACCACTCTTCTCAAACTTTTCTCTTCTTTTCTTCTGCAATGTTCTTCTTCTTGATCTTTAGATTCCTAGAAAAATTGTTTCAGTCCTTTAAGCCTTCTTTATAGTCCTTGAAAATCCTCAAAACCGAGTTTGGTCAAAACTGCCAGTTTTGGTACAAAAACTTCGGAAGTTCGAAAATCATATCAAAACTTGGAATCTTTCTCTGAAATTTTTACCACATACTGTTTATTGTGTAATATAACTTTCATGTTCAGAAACCTTCTTCAACCAAAGTCGTTTCAGGGGTCTAAAAATTAGAAATACGTACCACTGTCCCGAAAATCCGAAAACAGCTCCTAGCTTTCATGATTTATTTAAAATACCAAACATTATCCTATTGATCTGATTTTGAAACTACATACCCTCTATGGTGTTTAAGGTTGAACCCCTCAACCAATTTCAGATTATCATGTTGTATGAAAGTCCGATTAAAGGTGAATCCGAGACTGCTACAGTTTTAACCTCAGATTTGCATTAACCTTTTGTTTAACTAAATTATGTTGTTAAAGCTATCTAAACCATGAAATTGATCATTAATACGGACTCATTACACACTAATAATGATGTTGGATCAGTTTATCTTAATTTAGAATCGTGTTTAATATTTTTCATTGATTTCGCAACATTTAGAATGACATGTAGTTTATTTTACGGTTGATCTTTCAATTTCTTTAACTTTAATTGAAGTATTGTGTTTATCTTGTGATCTAATCATCTAATCTAGTTTATTAGCATGATAAGTATTCTGAAAACATTAATTTTAATTAGATCTTAATATTTACAATTTATTTTAATTGTCATTAGTGATATATGGAATATTATGTAATTTTATACTAATAACTATAAGAAAATTAGTTTTTACCAAAGTTATATATATGATATGATTTTATTCAAAGGCTTACTGAAGTATTTGTTCAATGTTAAGATCATGGTAAAATTTTTGGATTGAGATTATTATTTAATAAGTAATTTACAAGAATTTTGTTAAGAAATATTGTTTTAAAAAGGGTTTAAATATGCACTGATGCATATGTATATATTAATATCAAATATGTTGTTAATAAATTTGAAATATATTTATATTTTTACGTCATAGTTAATGTTAAAATAGGTAAATGTGGAATTTGTCCCAAATTAACAATAATTAGATATTTAACTAAACTTCTTTAAATATGATAACTATTGAAAATATATCTTTTTGATTTATTTAAGGTTCTGCAGTTATCGACGTTAATCAAGAATTTTTCGTACGGTAAAAGGTGAGGTTTGATTTCTGATTTGTTGAAAACCCCGTTTGGCATCCGGCCCTGAGAAACTTGGACATAACAATTGTGATTCTTTGTTTCGAATCACGAGCAACATTCTATCACCATTTTAATGCTTTTATTTAAAATTGTTAATTCTTTACATAATCAACTTTCTTACCTAATGTTAAATTAAACCTATCATTTGATGCATAATCACACTTTTCTTCATAACCATAATTAACCTGATATCATGATCACCCAATTAATTCTTGAATTGTGCAACGAGCAACGAACTATGTTTGGCCTATGTAGCTCAAAACGAGCAACGGATATTGTCCGGATTACTAGCATCTAATAATTATGTTTCACCCATTGGGACGCCTTTGGGAAGTTGGGCCCAGGGATTGAAAAGATTTACTGCTGGGCAGCAAAGGGCTATCGGTTTAAGTAATTATGATTAATACCCATTCTGTCTAAGCGCCGCTTGCAGTCAGGAGTTGGCTGTGACCCGCGTGTTAGACTGGCATGTACTCGAGCATGTCTTCTGTTCTGTTGTGAGGTAGCTCCTCGTAGGGAGATATACGGTTGAATTTTGGAGTTAAGGTTGGATTTGTTATATGCAATTGCACAAGTTCATTTTCCCGTTCATTTGAATACTCTAGTATTATCGTTAAAATGTTAGCAATTAATCACGTTACGCATGAAGCAATAATCAGGATCGACATAAATCATGCTATAATTGCTATAAACTAAACGATGTAGAGATACCTGGCTCCATAATAACGGCAGCGGATTCACTGGATCAGGTACAGTGATGGAAATACTGGAGCTCTCTCTCCTACACACGTTTCGAGATTAATTTTGTGAATGACCGAAAAATATGAGGGATTTTTCGTCTGTATATAATTGTGTGGAGAGAGGACCAGTCTCCTCTTATTAAATAGACTTATGAGAAACCCTAATCCTCACTAATTAGGTCTCCAGTCTATGGGCCCTAACCCTTTAGGGTTATTCCTTAAATGGGCCACATAATATAATTTACATTCTCCCACTTGGCCCATGAGAGAATTAGCCAAAACTACCTTTATACAGCAAACCACATACACGAGTCGTGGCGGTCCTACGTCACCAACTTTTGACATAATTCCTTCCACGCACTACGATGTAAATGACTTACTATACAAGGCCTAAAATTGGAAACTATCATAAGGTCCATTCCTGTTAATAATCATACAATGACCATAAAAGTGCACAAAATCAATAAATAACAGGAATATAACGATAAATGTCAGAAACGTCAAATTGAGCTCAAGTGTCAATTACAAGTCATAAACGATCCTTCTCAAATACACATCAATTACGACCAAGACCCATTCTTTCAGTATGCTCTAAAAATGTCTTTGGTGGTAATGCTTTCGTCAAAAGATCAGCAATCATCATACCGGTACTGATATGCTGGATTGACATTGTGCGTTTCCGAACTTCTTCTTTAACGACAAGAAACTTTAATTCCATATGTTTTGCACCCTTGGAATATTTGTCGTTTTTGGAAAAGAAGACTGCTGCAGAGTTGTCACAATAAAGTTTCAGCGGCTTGGCAATTATGTTAACAGGCCCAAGCCCCAAAATAAAATTCTTCAACCACAATGCTTGATTTGTGGCCTCGAAACACGCCACGAATTCAGCTTCCATTGTGGATGAGGCTATGACAGTTTCTTTTGAGCTTTTCCATGATATTGCCCCCCCAGCCAAAAGGAACAAGTAGCCAAAAGTAGATTTCCTACTGTCAATGCATCCAGCAAAATCGGAGTCTGAGTATCCGATCAACTACAAACTGTCGGATCTCTTATAAGTGAGCATGTGATCCTTTGTCCCTTGCAAATAACGTAAGACCTTCTTGGCGTTTTTCCAGTGATCCATTCCAGGATTACTTTGATAATGACCAAGCATACCAACAGCGAAGCTAATGTCTGGTCTGGTGCATGTTTGAGCATACATCAAGCTTCCGACCAAAGACGCGTATGGTATTTGTTCCATTTGTTTCCGCTCAACATCATTCTTTGGGCACTGATCAAGACTAAACTTAACTCCCTTATAAATTGGGACTACACTTGAAGCGCAATTTGTCATCCCAAACCTTTCAAGAACTTTGTTGATGTAAGCTTTCTGAGACAACCCAATCAGTCCTTGTGATCTATCGCGAAATATTTCTATTCCAATCACATAGGTCGCCTCTCCCATATCTTTCATCTCAAAATTCTCAGAGAGAAAATCTTTAGTCTGTCGTAGCAAACCAAGATCGCTACTTGCCAAAAGAATGTCATCGACATATAGGATCAGGAAAATGAACTTGCTCCCACTGAACCTTGCATTTCCGGTCTCAACAATTCTTGGACTATGGTTGGGACAGTAAAACATGAATCCCTTGGATTTCTCTGGGTAACCAATAAAGTAACCACTCACAGTACGAGAATCCAATTTCTTTTCAAGTGGATTGTAAAGCTTAACTTCTGCTGGACAACCCCAAACATGCAGGTGTCGCATACTGGGTTTCCTTCCAGTCCAAATCTCATAGGGAGTTTTTGGTACTGCTTTACTAGGAACCCTATTCAATACATATGCAGCAGTTTTAAGAGCATAAGTCCACATAGATTTCGGCAATGATGCATTACTCATCATACTTCTAACCATGTCGAATAATGTTTGATTACGCCTTTCAGCCACACCATTCTGTTGCGGTGTGCCATGCATAGTGTATTGCGCACATATGCCATGTTTTTCGAGATATTTAGCAAAAGGACCAGGGCATTGTCCTGATTCAGTATATCTCCCATAGTATTCACCACCTCTATCAGACCTTATGATTTTCACTTTTCTATTTAACTGTCTCTCAACCTCAGTAACAAATACCTCTAAGGCATTCATGGCTTGAAACTTTTCATGAAGTAGATAGAGATAACCATACCGTGAATAATCATCGATAAAAGTAATAAAATACCGTTCACCATTAAATGAGGAAGTATCAAAAGGACCACATATATCAGTGTGTATTATTTCAAGAAGCTTGGAACTCCTTGTGGCTTTATCTTTCTTTATGTGTTTAGTCTGCTTGCCTTTAATGCATTCCAAACACGTGTTAAGATCAGTAAAATCTAGACTTGGAAGAATCTCATTCCTTACTAATCTTTCCATTCTTTCCTTGGATACGTGACCCAAGCGTTTATGCCACAAAAGAGCAGAGCTTTCATTAATCATGCCACGTTTCACACCACAGTTATTGTAACCCGTGTTCAGAGATTCAGCAAAGACAGCATTAAGTTTCAGTTGATATAAACCATTAATAAGTAAACCAGAACCAACAAAATGTTTACATTGAAATAAACTGAAACGACCATTCCCAACAGAAGTCTCAAAACCCAAAACATCAAGTTTAGACATTGAAATCAAATTACGACAAAAAGTAGGAATAAAAAGTGTCTCTGCTAAATCTAAGTGGAATCCAGTATCTAAAACGAGTCGAAAGGTGCCAACTCCTTCAACTGGAACTCTCTTTCCATTTCCAACCGCCACAAAGCTTTCATTTGGACGTGGTTTCTGGATTGAAAGGAATCCCTGCATTGTTTTAGAAATATGAATAGTAGAACCAGTGTCAAGCCACCAAGTATCAGAAGGAACAGTAACAAAGTTAGATTCGAAACATACTAAAGCCAAAGGCTTACCCTTCTTTTGGAACCATGCTTTGCATTTAGGGCATTCTTTCTGATAGTGCCCAGGTTTGTGACAGAAACTGCACTTATCTTTCCCTATATCCTTCTTGGGTGCCAAACCATCATTCATTGGCCCCTTGCCCTTGTTAGGTGCTTTGTTTCCTTTCTTGGCTCCCTTTTTATATTTCTTTGCTCCATGGGTCACAATGTTGACAGAATGATGATCTTGTTGCTTAAGCCGTGCTTCCTCCTGAATTAACATTCTGGACAATTCTTCCAGCGACCACTTTTCTTTCGAAGTGTTATAGCTGATTTGAAAAGGTCCAAATTGAGAAGGTAACGGTGCCAGAATATAGCTAACAAGAAAAAAATCATCCATCACAATTCCAAGTGACCCCAGCCTCTTTATCAGATTAGTTATCTCCAGTACATGACTTTGCATGCCCTTTGACCACTCATACTTGGTTGCAAGTAGTTTCTGAACGAGGGTCAAGGCGAGAGACTTATCCGTGTTGCGGAAACGGTCTTCCAAGTATTTTAGGAAGTCCTTAGCATTATTCGGTTCATCAGGAAGACTGCTTCTTATGTTCGGTACGATGGTCATTCTTATGAATTTCATGCTGAGTCTATTGGCTCTCCCCCAAATTCGATTAGCCTTCTTTTCCTCTTCACTAGACGTTTCAGTGAGTGCAGGAGGCTCATCATCCAAAAGAGCAATGTCGAGATACTGTAAACCCAATTCGTATTCGACTTGCTCTTTCCATTCAGAGAAGTTATTGCCATCAAAAAACACAACCGATTTAGCACGAAAATTCATCTGAGATTGTTCAACTGAAAATTTTGCAAGAAACAATTTCACATTAGTCACGTACACATGTATTTGTGTTAACAGATAATACACAAAATAAACAAATGGCTTAACCAATAATGCTCACTACAAAACGAGCCTCCTTTGGGTCGACTCTTATGTTTTTATAGTAAGCTGATTTATCTCATACATATACTGATGATATAAAAATTTGTGCACATTTATTTCACATATGGATTTTTTTTTTTTAAATCCTAGAAATTGTGAATATTATTAACAATTCATGCACAAATAATTATATATCAAAGAATTGCACAAAAAGATATTTACAAAACGAAAATATTAGCAAGGCCACTTTGGTGACTAACAAACTAATATTAACAAAATAATCTTTTGTCATAAAGTGCAAATTCATTAAGCATTCAAGATAAATCACGACATGCCCTAAAATTTCACTAACCATACCGATAAGGCCACTTTGGTGACTAACAAATCTATCATAAAAGTGAAATTTAAAGCGTATACAAGTATGTGCAACGTAATATTTTTCTATAATGAAACAAAGCCACTTTGGTGACTAACATATTTCAACAAATGCGTTAATGCACATACAATAGTCAATTATTGAAAATTAAAATTTTACGAATAAATAAGGCCACTTTGGTGACTAACATATTTCTATAATGTAAAATTTAGTATTTTCATACATAACCATTTATAAAACATTTAAGTTTTATCATTGTGAAAAATAAATTTCTATTTCAACATGAGTTATAAAGCCAACAAGAATCATTAACAAATTTAATTTGAGCCTATTCAGACAATAAGTAAGCCCAGAATATATTTACATTCAGCAAATAACACATTAAGCCAAACTCATTCCAGCACAGGCCCAAACAAATTTCTTTCCTGAAAATCCAGAAAACCAACATACAGAGCCCAAAATATACTACTTATATATCAATTCAATCATCACAAGCCCTGTCCAAACATTAGACCCAATTTTCAGGCCCAACTTGATACCCCATTGAAACATGTTCAGGTTTAACAATAAATCGACCCAGATAAAAACAATAATACCCAAATTAATTAGGCCCAGAAAAGACAATTCGGCCCAAACTAAATCCAGGCTCAAAATCACAAACCCTCGACAGAGGTGTCGCCACCTTTCTGAGAAGCGGCGGCGAGCTGCCGCCACCGCGACTTACGCGCGGTGGTGCAGCGGGTATGGTGCGCAAACGGCTAAAACTCACCACCGCGACTTGCGCGCGGTGGCGCAGCGGATCGGCCTGTATGCGCATTGTTTCAATCGCTTACTCCGGCGGCGGCGGCGTATCGTGGTGGCCGGATTAGGGTGGCGACGGGAATGGGACGATGAGATTGAAAAAATTAATTTTGTAAAGCGTATATCTCTGTTCTTCAAAAAAGTTTCTGGATTTTCATAAAATAAAAACTATTCTTTGAAAACGATTATGGACTAAATCCTTGAAATCGAAAGGAGATTAAGATTCTTGTTGCTTGAAACAGATTTAGATACAAAATCACAAAATCCCTATCCCTCTTGAATTTTCAAAAACATAACTGAAACAGAGGAACTGGGTTACGTGTTTTGTTTTGTGAAGAAGATGACAATAATTGCACATAATAATTGCACGAATAGACCTTCAAAAAATCTTTATCACGAAAAAAAACCCAGAAAAGTTTATATCTCTCTTTTCAAGACATGAACTTAATGAACATAATTCATGAAAAGGATTTCCAATCAATTTCAGCACATCAATACGTAGGATCATCATCAAAACAATTACGTGAACATGATAAACAACAGATCATAATCAAATCACAAGTTTTAGATAATGAGTATCGAGCCAACAGGCTCTGATACCAACTGTTAGCAATTAATCACGTTACGCATGAAGCAATAATCAGGATCGACATAAATCATGCTATAATTGCTATAAACTAAACGATGTAGAGATACCTGGCTCCATAATAACGGCAGCGGATTCACTGGATCAGGTACAGTGATGGAAATACTGGAGCTCTCTCTCCTACACACGTTTCGAGATTAATTTTGTAAATGACCGAAAAATATGAGGGATTTTTCGTCTGTATATAATTGTGTGGAGAGAGGACCAGTCTCCTCTTATTAAATAGACTTATGAGAAACCCTAATCCTCACTAATTAGGTCTCCAGTCTATGGGCCCTAACCCTTTAGGGTTATTCCTTAAATGGGCCACATAATATAATTTACATAAAACCGATAATTTCAGTTTAATGATGCAGATGTAACTATTCTGGTCATTCTTGTTCGTTTTGTTCTGATTTACTGTTTGATTACTGTCGTATTCTAAGAATCTCACTAAGTCATTAAAGACTTACCCTCTTTTGTTCTATATGTTCCTTTCTCGGAGTAAGATTGGTATAGCAGCACGGATGGAACGAATGATCGACAAGTCCGCTGTTTGTAAACTTTGCAAAAATTGTTAAGTGTTTGAATTTAGTATTTATATCATTTTTGTAAAATGTATTTGTATTCCAAAGACTTCCGTTGTATTTAAAGTAAAGATATTTTATAGTGCTATGGTTTTGATCCTGGTCAGTGAGACCCCTTCCTATGAGCTACAGTTCAGTCTGAGTTGAGTTTGTTAGGTGGCCGACACCGGACCAACTCGGATCGGATTGTGACTCGTGGGGCGCGGTCCTCACAGTTGATATCCCCCAAAACTCCCCAATAGTTTTGAAATCTTGTACGAAACCCCCTTGTGGTTCGTTAATTTTCTAAACTCAGCTTCTGGTTTCATAACACTTTGCCAAAAAAAAAAAAAAAAAAAAGATATCCCCTTGTTATGAAACTATAAGGGGGTTTTAGAGAGTTTTACAAAACCACCAGAGGGAGTTTTAGATAATTATCAAACCCAAGGGGGTCTAATGCATGATTTTGAAACCATTGAGGAGTTTCGAGGGGATATCCACACAAAATGAATAGTTGCTCAATAGTTTAAAGGGCATATTGCTAGGGGATTATTTTAGGAGTCATTTTGTTTAAAAATACGAAAAAAAGTTGCAAAATGGAATTCTGGACAAAACATGTGAGCAGGGAAGCGAAGGGAAAGCGAAGAGAAGAAATCGCTTGGCACATGCGATCGCTTTGCAAAGCAAAAGAAGAATATATATGTGAGCGCTTATGTCTGGACAACTTGTGGATGACGTAACCCTAAATATCTTTGTCGCCGCATGCTAAATGAAATTTGATTGATTACGGTCTCTAAGACTCAAAAATTAGGTTTTTGATGTTGAATTAATTAAAGTCTTATGCCTTCCAAGCCCAAGGCTATAAATAGAAGACCAGAAACTCGTGAAAAAGTGCTTCGACCATTTTTTGAGAGCTAACATAGATTTTGGAGATTTCTGGAGCTGTAGAGAAAAACGAGAATACGAGCAGCGATTGAGTTGATGTTAATTCGTACTTTTACTTTTAGATTATAGTTTATGCTTTGGTAATTATTAGTTGTTTTGTTTTCGTACTTTTGTTTTGGACAAGATTATTGTTTCTTTGTTAATTTATTAAACACAATGTTTGTTTTTACATGTTCTTGTATTTTTACTTTAATTATGAGTAGTTAAATCAGTCATGTGTGGGATGATGGAAGTATTTGGATAGATATTATGTTGCGATCATTATGTATTAAAGATTGTGTGTGAAAAAAATAACCATAACTGATAACTTGCTTTATGCTTTTGTGTGCCTGATGAACATTTGGTTTGTAGTGCGTCTAGAAATAAAGGTGTGGGTGATTCATTTGGTATGTAATGCGTTTTGAGGAACAGAGTAAACAGAATACCATTCCGAATTACAGAGTGACACACTTACAATTATTAGATACCGTTGAGTTTAACATATTCCACACATGAATTGATCATAATCCATCACAACAATAGTTTATCTATGAACCTTCGATCAGATCTATCCAGAGAAACCTAGTTCTTCACTATACCATTAGTTTATTATTGAACTAAACATATTGGTTTGATGAGTTTTTAGTTATTAATTATTTTTATCCAAAATCTCTTTTTGTTTATTTCATTTGTTAAGTCGTG
The DNA here is from genome assembly GCA_946800315.1 of Misopates orontium. Classification (NCBI taxonomy): domain Eukaryota; kingdom Viridiplantae; phylum Streptophyta; class Magnoliopsida; order Lamiales; family Plantaginaceae; genus Misopates; species Misopates orontium. The sequence continues at coordinate 11,724,308 of OX326951.1, forward strand.
AATGTGAAAAGTGATAACTTTGAATTCATTAGTCATTATTAAAACAGGAATACAATAGTAGTTAAAGTCAAATGCGATTCTCCCGTGGGATTGATATTTTGTAGGGTCGTAATCCTGCTTCCCTTCATTACTTGCTACCCGTAGACTAGTGATGAAATATCGTTCTGGAGTTTTTGGCGATTCTCTTCCCGTTGGAGCACCAGGAGGTCTCATTAATCAATGAGGTTGGATTGTTGTTGTGTATCATTGTTGGGCCCATTTGTAGTGTCTTTTGTTTTTTGTTTGATATTGTGAGGTGTGAGTGAACCCAATTGTAGAGCAGACCATGTGTACGTGTACGACCATGGGGAAGTATACATTATTATAAGTGCCCCAGTCCTTAGTATAGCCACATAGTGCGCTAGTAATTCAAACAAGAGACGCGTGGCATGTTTGATAGTTGTGCACCTTTTACAAGGTAGAGAGATCTAGGTAGAGTGGCCTTCATCTTTCAAAGTTTGCTTTCAATGTTGACGCTGACAAGTGGGCAGAGTACTTCAAAAGATGTGCAAGACGCTTATCGTGTTATACATGTGGACACTAGGTGAAAGTTTTTTGTACCTGTTACTTTGAGTTCTGCATTTTTACCACCTCAATTCCCTATATTATCTTTCTTTTTTATTGATTTTAGGATATTAGCACCTCTTTTATTTTTGTTGATTTAGGGCTTTCTTCTAAACAAGTTTGTGTTTGTGGGAATGGTTCTTCTTCTAGTTCTTCCCCCCTTCCTCTCGAACTAGTATTGCTTCTATTTCTGTAGTGAGAATAAAACAATGTTCCTCTTCCGCCATAGTGTCTCCTTAAAATAAGGGAAAGGAAGGAGTTTTCACTGTGAATAATGACTCTTTTGGTGTAGAGATTATCGTCAATTTTGTGACCCTAGACTATTTTAGCTTAACACCAATTTATCGTGGATGGCATAGATCTGAAAGTGTGTCTTGTGGGGGATTGTGTGGACAGTTCCCTGTCGGGTTATCTGACAGTTGTTACTCCTTAGGTTGAGGCAGGCATGAGGTCTTTTGTCCACTAAGTTTTTTTGGGAGGTAGCTGAGGCATGTGATCTATGCCTGAATCATTTGACATCGAACGCTTTTACCAACATGGTTTAGTTTGAGTTAGTCTCTTATTGAACATCAATTACCAGCAATCTTTGAATCTCAAGTTCACGAGTCTTCAAGTAATATAGGGTTCCAAAGATTAGTGTCCTAAATTATCGATCGCAGAAAGAATGAACTTGAAGTAATGTACTTTCTAATCTAATCCTACATTAATAATTGAAACTCCAGAAATAGTGACATTAACTAGGAGTTTTGAGAGATTGGTGTAGCAACAGAATAATAATTAAGAAAATTGTAGATATAATTGAGCTATTGTTTAAAATTCAAGTTACACTAGTGATTGGGTCAGTATTCATAAATAAATACATGCATCACAGAGTTATTGATTATTTGCGATGATTCCTTATATAGTTTTAAATCTAAAACTCATCACTAAAACACCTAATTAATCTTAGTTGATGCAATCATGTATCTAGTATTAGTTACAATGTCCTACGTATGTATGTGTATTTTAGCTGAGTAACAAGGCTATAAGAATCAATGAAATACCAATAAAAAATGTTTTATTCCACTATAAATAAAACAATCATGCACTAGCAACCAAAACCATTCAATCGAGTGTCACTGTGGGATGTCGACTTGGGATAATTTCCTAGGTTCAATAAACGACATCATGCAATATGGGGAGCAAATCCAAAAGTAAGCATTAAGCACGGATAATCATCATGAACAAATAAACTCAAATCTACATAAATAAATACTAAAATTTATAGAACAAAAGGACTATTTCTGAGCTTGCTCTTGAGTGGTTTGAGTCTTTTTACGTGATTTCTTTTATTTTAATGCTTATGAGTCATTTTGGTAGAAATGGACGAAAAGAGGCCAAAAAATAAAATTTGTGCAAAACATGCGAAGGGATGAAATCGAATATGCGATCACATTAAAGTGCAGAAGGAAGATGTATGCCATAGCATAGATTAGATAACTCGGAGATGATATATCCCTAATAACTTATCCACCGCATGCACAAGAAGGATGCGGTCACATAGTCAAAATTAGGTTTTTGAGGTTGAATCAAAGTCTAAACCTTTTCAAACCCAAGTGAATATAAGAAGAGGATCAGAAACTCACTAAAAAGAAATACTTTCGGGTGCCTTAACCATTTCAAGTGTGTCAATATAATTTTTAAGGTTTTGAAGAACTTTAGAAGGCACGAGAAGAACCCATAACAAGTTTTGGAGACTGAATTGATGTTAATGCTTACTTTACTTTTGGATTTTAGTTTTTATGCTTTGGATATTTTTAGTTATCTACTTTTTGCACTTAGTCTGTTATCGTTTTGACCATGGATATCTTTTATTAGTTATTTTATCGAAAACAAAGTTTATTTTAATTTGTTCTTGTGTTTTTACTTTAACTATGAGTAGTTAAATTAGTTGTGTATGAGATGATGGAAGTATCCGGATAGTAATTATGTTGGGTAGTAATTATGTTGAGGATTATGCTTTGATGATTATGTGTGAAACAATTAATAGGATTTCATGGCTTGCGTATAATGTTTTTGTGTGCTTGATGACCACATGAATGTTTAGATTGCTTATGACATACTCGACCGAAGAACTTGTTAGTTTAGATCTCATAGGTTATTGAGATCCACATGTCTTGTGATGTTTAGAGTCTAGAAATTAAAACATGGGTGATTCACTAATAAAAATGCGTTTAAAGGAACAGAGTACACAGAGTACCATTGCGAGAGACAGAGATTCCCTAGAACTGAACATAATAAATCACAACAATGGTTTGTCTATGAACCTTAGATCAGATCTATCCAATGAAACCTAGTTCCTTACGATTCCCTTGTTTTATTATTGAATTAAGTCTTGAGTTTAATTGATCTTTTATTTAATTTGCTATTCAATCGAAAATCCCCTAGTTGTTTATTTAGTTTTTGTGAATCGTGACTGTGAAAGGTGACAACTTCACATTCATTTTCTAGAATTAAAAGACGAGTATATAAGAATATTTGAAGTAAATGCAAAGCTCCCTATGGGATATATATTCTGGGGTTGTAATTCTACTTCCCTTATTACTTGAGACCCGTACACTTGCGGGAAGTATTGTCATATATTTTTGGGTGAACAACCCCCAACCCTCTAATCTTCATATTTTCTCTCCACTAATGTAGAAGAGAGTAAAGATCACTAATGACTTTATAAGCTTGTAATGTTAGCCCCAGGTATTGACTCATGAAAGGATAAATGATAAGAAAAACTCAAAGATTGAAGTTTTCACCAGGTATTTCTTCCTTCTTCTTATTTCCTTCATTCTTCCCCCTTGCCCTCATTGATCAACTTTTATGGCATTTTTCTCTCTTTTGTTTGTTGTAGATAATTCCTTTGTATTAGCTTCTCACTCAATTGAGCTCTTTCTCCATTTTTTTAGCATGGTTTTTATTATTTCACTATTTTTTTTATTCAAGCTCTCACCCTTTTTTTCATTCTTTTTAGATCTTTTTCTTTTTTGAAGTAGCACCCCCAAACTTAAAAGTTGTTATGGGCTCGGTGTACTTAATCTCTCCACTTTTTCACACTTTAGGCTTTTTATTTTTATCGCCTTTTCATTTACCAACCTCGTTAACCCCTTCAAATGCTACATCTAACTTTTTCACAAGCTAATTGATGCATAAATGAATATTCTAGAAGGGTAAAAATAATTAATATTGCGGCTAAATTAGGTAAGTAAATGGACTTGTTCATAAAAAGCAGCTTCATAAACAAAAGGATTGGGGTGAGATGCAACGGATTATTTTTAAAGTAAAGGGTTTTGAGTTTGTAAGGCTCAGTCGAAGAACAAATGATTAACTAAATCACTTCTCTAATGAAACTTTATCTAGGATTTTGCTTCAATAGATGATAAACTAGATTCATAAGATTGGTGGATCTTTAAAAGTTCAGCTTATCTTCATAAATAATGTTCAACAACAAAGTGCAATAACTGAAAAGATGGTGTATATGGAGAGGGCATGCACAAGGGCGGACCTACCCTTGGGCTGGGTAGGGCTGTAGCCCAGGGTAAGTTTTGGATATATACCTATATATCTATATATGTTAGCCCACATCAAAATATATTTTGGCCCATATATATGACGAGTCATATAAATTGTTGAATATTCTAAACCCAAGTAGTTAAGGTTGGCCCACACTCCAATTTACAATTGCAAAATCACTCTAAAGTCTAAACAAAGGCTACTATAAGCAGCTAATTGAAATCGCAAGTAAAAAAAAAAAAAAAAAAAGTATTAGCAGGCAGCAACAACAAAAGAGAAGGGGGGAAAAGAGAACATCAATTATACAAAAAATCAACGAATCACCCAACAAGTCTAAATCCCTATTCCTTGTTCTTAGGTAAAAAAAACTTTCAAAATATACATATTTTGGGTTTTTGTTTATTGTTGTAAACTTGTATTTGTTCTTAAATTTCTTATTTTAAATTTTTTAACAAAGCAGACGCCGAAATGTTTTTGATTGTACTCTCTAGATTCCTATTTTGTCAAGATTAGAATGTAGAAAGTTGAAAATTGAGATTTTTAATGGGAATCTCTTAAGATTTGGTTTGAACTTTGAAGTTTTGTCAAGATTAGAATGTACAAAGTTGTAAAGCGAGGACTTCGATGGAATTTCCAAATATTTTGAAGTTTGAACATTAAAGAGGAGTGAAAAATTGAACCCAAAGTTATACATGAAAAAAAAATTGGATATTTTCTTTACGAATTTTGACCCTAAAAGTGAATATTGTTTGTTTAACACTTAACTCTTTAGTAGCTCAGGGTAAACTAAAATCCTGAGTCCGCCCCTAGGCATGCACAATGTAGATTAAACAAAAGCTACTCCAAGCAACAATTCTACTCATCAACATCACAAAGTCAGAAAAGATTTACGGCATGCTTGTCAATTAACAACTATTTTCCAAAATTAATGTACTAAACTAGACTCTAACAAAAATTAAAAATAAAAGACTCCCCCTCAGTTTCTTGTATAAGCACATTGTGGCTCGGTATTATCTCTCATATAACTAATATAATATAACAACTTACATATAATTCAAAATGGATAATCAGTAGGAAGATAAAAACACATTTTGTTGTATTCTAGAGATTTATTAGTGAAAATTTTAGCTAGCAATAGATCACAACTTTCTTAGTGCATGAGAGGCTTTTTAATTAACAAAAAACAGATATACAAGTTCAAATCACGGGCAGGGCCAACATTTTGGTTTTGGGGGGCAAAATTATGTGAAGAATTTTTTGTATAGATAAATTTTCTTTTAATTTAATTTATTCGAGAAATAATAAAAAAGTCATGAAAATATAATTATCTGAAGAAGATACCTAATTTTTTTTTAAATAACTCTAATATAATTTAATTATAACTAGTAAGTTTAAAAGATTTCAAATAAAATTAGATAAATATATATACTAAGTACGACATATGAAATAGAGATATTACATGCGCCCCTAAAATATTTATGTTCATTTAGGCATTTAGTGTCGTATGCTTAAATAGGATATTAAATTATAATTAAATTAATATCAAAATATTGAGTAGCTCCCTTCTTTATGCGTGCAATATCAAATTATCTTTCAACTTTAGCCTATAACTTGACCTTAACTAAGTTACCATTACATAGATACATATTTCATGTAAAGAATTTTAAAAAAATGTTAAATTATTCTAAAAATAAAATATACACTCTGATGATTATCTTCTAGAAAAGAGTAAGAGAGAACTTAGTCCAAATTTAAAAATTGGTATAACTAATGAAGAATAAAATATATTATATAATGAAATATTGAATAAGTTCAAAAGAAACATCACAAACTTTTTTAGTATAAACTAGAAAATTAAAATTTCAGATTAATGTTATAATTAGCAGTATATAAATATTGTATACATGGGGGTGGGGGAGGCGCAGGCCCGGCCCCATATCCTATCCCCCTTGCTCCGCCCTGGACTTTAACCCTCTTTCTTTCTTTCTTTTTTTTTTTTTTTTTTTTTCCTTTTTGAAAAAGAAGAAGTAAAAGTAGAAATAAAAGTAAAAACATTGAAGGCTATATGCTAAAACAGCAAGGAGTACTTCTACATATTAGCAGCATGAGTTTTTTGTCGATACAAAATCTATTAAAAATTAAAATTTGTTATAATAATCATAACTCTTTTTTATAGAATTATATGGGATACAAATAGATGACAAGATTATAAACATAAATTAAGTTATGAAAATTGATAATTAATACTTGGGAGAATTACACAAACACATCACACGAACTCCCTGACGTATGAGGTAATTATAGGGACACCCTCTTGTGCTGGAGAAATTACACAAACACCCTATGTAGTATGTATTTCATTACACAATCACCCTTTATAGTGTATATCTAATTACAAAAACAACCTTATGGTGTTATATCCTAAGAGAAAAAATAATGTGACGAGTAATTTACTAAAACTTTTGACATTATCCTTTATTTTTTTATGTTTTTACATTTTCTTCAAATAGAATGAAAGAGACTTATTTTCTTTTTTCTTTAGCAATTTTTGTTTATTTATCATTTATTCTACAAAATAAATGAGGGGTGCAAATATAAATTGAACAAATTGTACCAGAACGTTAAACGATAGTAAACCAAAAGGGGTGTTTGTGTAGTTTTTCAGACATGAGGGAGTATCCATGTTATGAGCCCATACCTCGAGAGGGGTGTTTGTGTAACTCTCCCTTAATTAATATTTTGTAGCCATAATTCTGTTATATCTTTGAATAATTTTACTTGATACTGAATACCATGACGAATTGTCGACACAATTTAGACATTATACATAAACCTAATCTAGACAAAAAAAAAGGTTCATTTTTGTCTATATATAGAAAGTCTACTGAGAAAAAATATAAATATTCTGAAGACACACTTGCGCCATAACACCTAAAGAATTTGAAGTTTTACATGACGAAATATATAAATATAAATTATGACATTACGCATAAATCAGATCTTGACAAAAAAATTCATAATGAACTCCATTCATGGAACAGGATACGACTTGTTGTTACACATGCATTTATAAGCCATTGGGCACGTCTCAGCTTCTTCAAGAGATGAACAAACGAAGCTAACCATAACCAATCGGCATGGGGTACAAGATCCACATGCGTGGGTACAATCCGGTAACCTCGACCCGGCTACCTGCAGTGGGTCGGCCCGTTTGTGCATTACGGTCCTTTGAGCTAACCGGTGGTAGTCGTGTTCCACTGATGGATCCTTTTTACTTGGTTGTGGTTGGTGATTACGGCCATGATCTGTCAAAATAAAAATTAATCAATTAAATTTTTGGACATATAGTCACTAATCATAAATCTACCGGATATCAAAAAGTTTTTCTAAACTAAACATTTGCTAGTACATGGAAAGGCTTACAAAACTGTAATAAGATCATTTGTAAACTTAGTAACTTGTTATGTGAATTATTTTATATAGAATAAGAAGTACTAATCTCAAAATATAGGGATAATTATTTGAATTATTGCAAAATCTCCTATGATGGTTGTGGGCCTTTCCGGATTACCATATAATTTCATGCTTCATTAGTACGTGTATAAACATGTTACTTTATAACAATATATATGTAAATTAATAATTACAGGTCCAATAAAAAGAGAAGCATAGCCGATATCTTTCTCTATTATATTATAAGTGAATTACGTATAAACATATACAATCCTCCTCCACACGAAAAAAACAATTAGTACAAGAGTAGGGGAAATTGAAAATCATACGGGAATGTAGCTTGCCAAAGTGCCTCGCATGCATTAACGCCGGAAGCAAAATCAGAACCACGAGCAAGACTTTAAATCTGCAAAAATAACCCTTCATTATATATAGATCCTCTAATAATATGAATTTTCCTTTGTTCGGTTTTCTTTGGTCTTATGCTTTTTTTGTTGAAAGATAATATTGGAGAAAGGACACATAGGTCTTGTGTGTATATATAAAGGGACGGCTAAATGTGATATAGTATTGAAGCAAGTCACAGGCTAGAGAGAGACGTTAAAGATCACATGAAAAGAAACACTTGGAACCATGGGGCATGTATTTCAGATCACACTTTTTGTGAAGAATTTGTGGTAATGAATTAAAAAGAATTCACTGAAAAGGGCAAACTAGTACTGATTTTACGTGACTGTAATTTAATTTAGAGGCTCTATTGCAACTGTGGCATTAAATGCAACTCGTGGTGAATGATGTTGTTCTCTTAAGAATTATTAAATCAGAGAAAGCTAGCAAATGAGCAACTCGATTTAATGTGACTGATATTAATGTTGTCATGTTGGGCTCGGAACATATGCAGTAAGTACTGTTGAAGTATAATGAAGTGGCCCATTTTGGAGATCGTAAGAGAAGTTCCCGCAGACTTTCTCAGGCCCGGTTAAAAAGGTGGCAAATTTGGGGTTTGAGGATGTTGGGTGGGTCATTGGGTTTGACTGTGGAAATTGATGGGTCAAATAGAAACTCCTCATCAAAAGTTCGGGTTTTTAGTTTTTAGGGATAATTACAGCTACACCCCCCTGAGGTTTGGTGTAATTACACATACCTCTCCTGTAGTTTGAGAAATTACACATACCTCCCCTGAGGTTTGAAACCTTACACATACCTCCCCTCTTCAATTTAAGGGTTGTTTGGGTGTAAGTTATGATAAAATTATGCTTATTATACTTACACCCCAAAAGTTTGGTATATTTATAATAATCCTTCATGTTAGAAAAATTAAAATTAAATACTCCAAAAGGTTTTATAAACTATTATATTATTACCTACAAATATAAAAAGTATTTAAATTTAAAAATAAGTTAATCTAATCCAAAATATATTTTTAAATCAAAACACATAACTTTTAGTTTTTTTCTTTAAAAGAACTCCCGTAAATCTCAGTCAAAACTTAACTAACTACTCATCTTTGTGCCTTTGTTCTCGTTACAATTTTAAACTAACAATTATTTTATTAATAGAAGAAGATAAAACACCGAAAATTTGTTTCACTAAATATATTGCAGTTAAGTTGTTTATTTTGACAAAAAGATCAACAAAACTTGCTACCTAAAACCAGTGACCATGTCTGATCCAAGGATGATCATTCTATTATCACTGTTGCTGGTAATTTCGTCATCATTCTTCATTTTTTAAAATGGGTTATAAAGATCTTGATCATTTCTATTATATTTGTTAATTTTCATTGAAAGTGAGAGTTTTTACAATTGAATTTTCTATTTCTTGTCTTTTTTTTTCGGAGATTGCATAGATATTTATTATTTTACCAAATGCTTCTTTTTTATTGTGATAAACTGAAATTTCCGTGGGCACGCGTAATAGTATTTAATATGGAACTATAATGAAATTTATGAGATTATTAAAAGTAAAACAAAAATGAAGAAATAAAAAAACAAACAGAAACAAGAAATTAAATATTTTTACAAAATAATAAAAATATTAAGATTAGATTAAATTTTAAAAATGATTTAAATACTTTTTATATTTTTGGTTAGTCATATAGTAGTTTCTAAAATTATTTGGAGTATTTAATTTTAATTTTTCTAACATCAAGGATTACTTTTACAAATACACCAAACTTTAGGGGTGTAAGCATAAAAAGCATAATTTTATCATAACTTACACCCAAACAACCCTTAAGTTGTAGAGGGGAGGTATGTGTAAGGTTTCAAACCTCAGGGGAGGTATGTGTAATTTCTCAAACCACAGGGGAGGTATGTGTAATTACACCAAACCTCAGGGGGTGTAGCTGTAATTATCCCTAGTTTTTATTTACTCAGAGGTAAGGTACGAAATTTATATGTTATATTAATGCACGCACTGGGTTGTCATACTTTACGTGCATATAAGCCCAACCCACCAAAACATAGAAACTTCAATTTCGCTTATAAACTAGATGAATTGTTAATAAATCTCGCCGGTACAACTTATGTTCAATTTTTGAGAAAGGACGGAAAAGCTTATAAAATGCTTATAAAATGAGCTTATTGATTTTCCAGCCGCAAAAGCACATTTTTAGTATTTGTAGTACTGATTTTTGCTTCTGTTTGTCTTCAAAAAAGTCAGTAAAAACACAAGTCGTAAAAGCAGGAAAAGAGGTGCTTCTCCAACTGCTTTTTTAAAACGTTTTTAAAAGGAAAAGTCACTTCTCATTAATTTTTGTAAATACTTAATTAATGCTTTAAGTAACTTTTTAAAAAGATTTGCAAACACTCACGACTTTTTGTCAAAAGTCACTTTAAATGACTTTAAGCAACGATATTGAACACGCTCCTTTTATAAGCGTTTGCAAACACCACCTCAGGCCAGTCAAAAATTTAATTGGGAAAAAAGAACTTATATAGACTATAGTAGCATCTATTCTGCTTAATGCTATAAATAATGTACATTATCAAATGAGAGAGTTACACAACCTACCTCTAAGTTATGGATAAATTACATAAACTACCCTTCATGTTTGAAAAATTACACAGACTATTATTATATTTAACTTCTATTACAAAAGTCGAACTGGATAGGTTAAATTCCATCCATGCTTCTGTCTCCTATGGGACCTGTGTTGTCGCAACTCTGACGGCGCGATCAGGGATGCGACGAATCACTAACCGCGCACTCTCACTACGACGCGAATTTTCAATTGTACTATGGTGCAAGAAAATTGGAGCGACCCCCTTCCCGAGCAACCTACCACATCTTGCTGTGCGATGGCATCACATTTCCCAAGTTGAGCCGTTGCGCGAGCAAGTAACTCTTGCAGGAGTTAATCAGGGAACACGAGTTCCCAGATTGATTTTTTTCTTATTTTCTCTGTTAATGTAAATTGTAAACTATATAAAATAGAATAAATTATTCAAAATATTTTTAGAAATTTAAACCAGATTAAAACAATTCGAAGTAATAAATTTAAAAATACATCTTCTTTTTATTTATTTATTAATGTATAAGCAAATTTAATAAAAATGTTTGTTGCTTGTTTTTAAATTTAATTTGAAATATAATTTTTTGAAGAGATTATTTGAGCATAATTTGAAATTTCATGTAACAAAATTGTTGATCTCATTGTTCTCCTTTAGTTTTAACAATGTAAGGGGCGACTATATTATAGCAAACTTAAAATAAGGATAGTCTGGTTAATTTCCCAAATTAGAGGAATGGTTTATGTAGTTTACTCAGAGGTAGTTTGTGCAATTCTCCCCTATTAAATTGAAAATGTGCCGGGTGGTAATTCTTTCAGGTACTTCCAGGTTTTGTGAAAGAAATACTCAATTTAAAAATAAAATAAAATCAGAGAATGACTTAGCCCGGCCATAGTACGTATTTTATCAGTAGGCTTACTATATAATAGGGATAATTACAGCTACACCCCCTGAGGTTTGGTGTAATTACACATACCTCTCCTGTGGTTTGAGAAATTACACATACCTCCCCTGAGGTTTGAAACCTTACACATACCTCCCCTCTACAACTTAAGGGTTGTTTGGGGTGTAAGTTATGATAAAATTATGCTTATTATGCTTACACCCCTAAAGTTTGGTATATTTGTAAAAGTAATCCTTGATGTTAAATTTATCGCTTGGAAGGGGACGTCATTGATAATGGCAGGGAGAATCACATTGGTCAATTCGGTTATTCAAAGTTCATTTCTTCACTCGTTCTCAATTTATATTTGGCCAAAAAAGTTGTTGCTTTAAAAATTAAAATTAAATACTCCAAATAATTTTAGAAACTACTATATGACTAACAAAAAATATAAAAAGTATTTAAATCATTTTTAAAATTTAATCTAATCTTAATATTTTTATTATTTTGTAAAAATATTTAATTTCTTATTTTTGTTTTCTTTTTTATTTCTTCATTTTTGTTTTACTTTTAATAATCTCATAAATGTCATTATAGTTCCATATTAAATACTATTACGCGTGCCCACGGAAATTTCAGTTTATCACAACAAAAAAGAAGCATTTGGTAAAATAATAAATATCTATGCAATCTCAAAAAAAGAAGACAAGAAATAGAAAATTCAATTGTAAAAACTCTCATTTTCAATGAAAATTAACAAATATAATAGAAATAATCAAGATTTTTATAACCCATTTTAAAAAATGAGAATGATGACGAAATTACCAGCAATAGTGACAATAGAATTATCATCCTTGGATCAGACATGGTGATTGGTTTTAGGTAGCAAGTTTTGTTGATCTTTTTGTCAAAATAAACAACCTAAATGCACTATATTTAGTGAAACCAATTTTTGGTGTTTTATCTTCTTCTATTACTAAAATAATTATTAGTTTAAAATTGTAACGAGAACAAAGGCACAAAGATGAGTAGTTAGTTAAGTTTTGACTGAGATTTACGGGAATTCTTTTAAAGAAAAAAACTAAAAGTTACGTGTTTTGATTCAAAAATATATTTTGGATTAGATTAACTTATTTTTAAATTTAAATTTAAATACTTTTTATATTTGTAGGTAATAATGTAATAGGTTATAAAACCTTTTGGAGTATTTGATTTTAATTTTTCTAACATCAAGGATTACTTTTATAAATATACCAAATTTTAGGGGTGTAAGTATAATAAGCATAATTTTATCATAACTTACACCCAAACAACCCTTAAATTGAAGAGGGGAGGTATGTGTAAGGTTTCAAACCTCGGGGGAGGTATGTGTAATTTCTCAAACCTCAGGGGAGGTATGTGTAATTACACCAAACCTCAGGGGGTGTAGCTGTAATTATCCCTATATAATATCACCAACACTTTTGAGATTTAGCCAATACCACAAACCTTTTTAGGTCTTAATAATATTAATAACACTTCTTTAGGTTTGCATCATCATATATGTCTAACCGTTAAAAAAGTTAAACGAAAACTAGTGATGTCAACTAATCGTCTTAGCATAATATCTATCTTTTCCTTTATCAAATTTGGCAAAAGTATGTGAACTAATTGCCCTTGCGCACATGTGGTGGGACTGTGGGATTATTGGATTGTTTGTGATATTTATCTTAAAATCATAGTTAAATTATTATTAAAACAAAAGGTTATATTTTCAACATTTTACTATCTAGCTCTATAGTAAGAATAAAACAATTGATGTATTTGTGTTTGTATTATGTTTACAGCTAGGACCAATAACTTATCAATTTTTTTTTTGTTTACTCCAAAGCGTCTAATTAACAAAAAAAAAAAACCTCTAGTATGACGCGGAATAATGTGATCTTAATTTCAGAGTTATACAAATATCTTATTGGATATATCAAAAACAAATCGATAATAATAACAATAATAATTGATAATGTATACTTCTTTGATCGTATTCGCTCACGTGACCTGCTATATAACTGGATTTCCTTCACGCGCTCACACTATCCGACCAATACATGAGAAAATACTACAAACAAGGTAACCCATCTGGTTGGCTAAACGAGGCTCCCTCGTACACCAGTGAGGAGACATGATAACAACCCCACCTCGTTGATTAACGAGGCCTCCTCGTAAATAATATGGATACACCACAACGACCAACACCAAATACTCAAAATGATCTCAAAATCACAACAGTAACTTGAGTATGACTTCGCGTCTACCTCGCGTATGTCGTCACCTGATTGCTCAATAACTGTGGCCTTGAACTAACCGCACTAGTATGTATTTCAGAGAACATGCAACCCAGGCACTCAAATGCAACTTTATGCCTCGTAATGCCATGTACCAAAGAACTCTTGCCACACCATGCAATTCACACATAGTTCTTGCCGCTCCTTGTTTGAGAAAATATTTGAATTGGTTTGACCAATTTAGTGAGTAAATTAAATTGGTATTGAAGACCAATTTAGTAGGATGGTTAAAATTCCATAATTGTAAAATCATTACAAGAAAAAATTCATTGTCTTGTAATGATGATATTATTCTCCCTTAATGAGTGTAATGGCTCTTACTTTTTTGAAGTCTATAAATAGAGCTTTATACGCTTAAGTGAAAATCATCCAACAAACAAAATATTTTATGCATTATCTCATAGCATTTCATTCATAGTTTTCTGCAATATCAAGAAAGTTTGAACGAGGGGCGAGCTTGTGCTTCGAAAGCTGGTCCAAGCGACGGACGTTGTTGTATATTGGGAGGTCAGTGTCCAGAGGACTTGAAGCTAAACGTTGTAAATGTTGATCTTAAGGAAAGAGGGTGGCCTCGCCTATACTTCAACCGAATCCAGGAAATTGTTGTTAGGTTCATGTTATTTAGTTTTTTGCACACTTTTTTTTAGAGGAAATGTAAGTTTTTGCACACTTGTTCTTCGTTATGTTGTAGTATTTATGTGTATATGTTGCTATCTGGATGATTTAAATACGGTAATCAACACTTCTTCCGTGACGACAAGTGGCCTGACACTATAGGTCGACGCGTTAAAAATAACTCAGACACTGGCAACACAAAATACTGAATACACCTTTCATTTACTGCACTTCATACCTTGTAGTCCCAATAAAGTTTTGACCTCGACCATGCTACTGGATAAGCACTCTTGCTTGCCAAAACCCTGATATCCGCTGAGGACCTACTATAGGAATAACATCAAAACGAGACAACTTCCACCTTGTTCTCGAAGGTAGCTCCCCGCAGCCTAATCCTCATGGGGTTAAGATTGACGTCTGAATACAAGTTTGAGTGGTGACTCGTGCTAACTTGTCCATATATAATTGGGGATATCCATCATCAATAATAATAATAATAATAATAATAATAATAATAATATCTAGAGAAGTACTAGTTGGCTGAAAACTGACTAAATTAGGCATCATTATATAAGGAAACAACATACAAATTAAAGAATATGTATTCTATACTTATGTAAATGATCTTTGGCCAAGTCAGATAGGGAAACCATTGTATATTATTAATTGACATGTTAATAGATACTTAAAAAAGTAACAAATGAACCGTGCGTCAAGTTTATAAATATTTCATTTGAATAATCACGCAGACAAAATCTTGCCTCAGTAGGTCAGTTCACACTCAATAAACAGAACTAATTAATGAAGGAATTAAACAAAACATAATTAAATGCGTGCAGGTCCACGGTCAAAGTTAGCTGCCTCATAATAATTGATGAATAAACACATTTATGCTAAATTCTTATTGGCAATATTAAGGGTCAATTTATATTTATACTTGTCTTAATTATGCTATTAATATAATTCGCGTGTAGCTTTTTAATTTATTTCCATTTATCGTATAGATCACTATGGCGTGTTTGTTTAATCAACTGTACAACACATGCGCAGTTTTACTAATTGCCCACAAATTAATAAAGATGATATTATACAACACAGGAAGCTTCGTTCAACTATGAAACCTCTATTACAAGGTTTGAATAATTATAAACATTTTCTAAAATTTGGATAGTACAAATATTTTCTTTTAAGCTAGACCAAATTAATAATTAGAGAGATAAACTCTCTAGTTATTATATTCTCGAAACCTTATTAAATTTTGATTTCCCCACCACAAAGTTCAACACTCTCATTTGGATGATTCAATCTTGATCAGGCTAATTAAATTGTCTTCAAACTCTAGAAACTGTTTCTAGTATATATCTAAACTTGACTATAGAATAATTGATGTCGACGTAATTATTCGTTTAAAAAATCGACAATTAGTATGTGTTTAACGACTGAAAACATCTAAACCAATCATTGCCTGCCACGTAATATTCTTCACTTTCCTCTCGTGTTTCCTTATTCGCAGTAAACTAGTCTTATCTTACTTGAGTATGAACTTCCTGCCGCCCGCCATATTAGAAACTCTATAGTTTAAGCCGTAAACACATACAGTCAAATCCAGCAGCCTAAAGTCCACGACGAATTACGTTCATTCCAACATATACCTGCAGTTATTTATAAACACAAGGATATATGATGTTGTATATATATACTAAAGCACACTCTATACTTTATCCACACAATATCGAAGGTTCATTAGGAATATTTTCTTTCAGTGATCAAAGCCATGATTAATCACATATTTTCAAGATACCCGAAAGCCGAACTCAACAGAAAAGAAGAAGATATTGACGATGAATCAAGAAGAATGAGAGGTAGTTTACATCAAGGACGGAGAGTTTTTCCGACGCCACGAGGCAGTCTAAATCATGAAAGTCATAAGATGATGATGAAGAGTTCTTTTAGCTATAGGCGTGAACGGGCAAGAAAAAGGCAGATTTATTTGCAAACGTACAAACTCGGGTCTGTGAATTCCAACGGGAAGCCGCAGAGATCATCATCCGGAAAGCTAAAGAGAATTGGCGTGGAGGTGAAATCAGCGGTGGTGTCAGTTTTAGCGTTTATGCGCGGTGGCGCGTTCAAGTCGTCGTGTACTTCCCGGTCGTCGGTTCGTGCATCATCTCCAATCAGGCTACTTAAGTTTTTTTCAAAGGAGTGAATCATATACTTGTAATGTTTACATCATTCTTTCGATTTCTTGTTTAGCTTCAGTACTACTGTAACGTGTGAGACGTTCGTATGAGGTATATCAAATCTTTCACTTGCCACAAAGGCTAGCTAACAAATTCCTTAATTAGAAGCTTATTTAATTTTTACATAAATCTCTTTGCTTAATTCAAATGTGTAGTAATCTTTTTTTTTTTTTTTTTTTGATGAAATCCTAATAGTTAAGCTTGGATATGAACATAAAACTCTTACGTGATTTGACAAATCTTCACAAAACTATGCACGATCTAGATGAGAGTTTTGAAGAATTCTTCAAACCATGGGGGTGGATTTCGTGTATAGGTTTCAAACCAAGTGAACCTTTTATATGAATTAACTAAGTAATGCTAAGAATGTTCTATACTTTTGAAGGAAAAAATACAAAAATTCAAATTCAACCTGATTTAGACGGAACAATAAACAAAGCACCTAATTAATACTTCTCCAGATTCTTTTCAAACCCCGTGGCATATTCATACTTAAGTTTTGGGCTCTAGAAGACATTAATAAACATGAAAAAATTAAATAGATACTAGGGCCAGAACCACACATATGTAACAATGTCATTATATAGTGGAGCAGTCTCCAAATTCTAAGCACTTCTCTCTCTTTGTCTACATATGTGGTCAAGATGTTCTAAGAAGTCATGTTTCATGTCCCACGTTATTTTTTGTCTTTTCGGTACATACAGGTGATTAAATCATATAATATTAAATAATGTAAAGTATTGATTAGTAGGAGTTAAAAGAATCATAAAATACAAATTAAACACAAATCTTTTCCGAGCGTCTATAACCCATGCCTCCCAATATTCTTTGTTCCTCTTTTCTCGGTGTTCCTCATCTCTCGACACAGATCTCTGATGCTTCTTTTATTATTTTGAATTCTAATACCATCTTTCAAAATGAAGAATGCACCTGATCCACCTCAATATGTCATACTACAGGAAAACCATCACGGGATCACCGTACCGCCACCGCCGTACTACCAACCCGCCCCTCATTATAACCTTCACAACCACCGCAAGAGATCAGGCGGACATTTCTGCTTCCGTTTCATGTGCGGTTGCTATTGCTGCCTCTTTCTCCTCGTCGTGATCCTCACCATCCTCGCCTTCTATTCCTACACCGTCTACAAGCCCAAAATACCTTCATACAGCATTGACAGCCTCCAGGTTAGGTCCCTCGATCTTAGGCCTGATTTCACCCTCAACGCCGAATTTCACATCACCGTCAAAGCTGATAATCCCAACCGCAACATTGGATTTATTTATGGCAATGATAGTTACGTTGAGATTGTCTATTCCGGCAACAATATTTGCTCCGGGAATATTCCATCTTTCCATCAGGGACACAGAAACATCACGTTTATTCCAGTTGACATGAAAGGGAGAAGTGAGTTGAGATCAGGGCTTCAACAAACTCTTATGGAAAATCAAAGAGACAACAGGATCCCTTTGCTCGTGAGGGTTAAGGTACCGGTGAGAGTCGTGGTGGAGAAATTTCCGTTGAGGCAATTCAAGGTTTTTATTAATTGTGAACTTGTGGTGGACAACTTGGCTCCAGACAAGAAAATCGGTATTGTGTCGAGGAAAACAACGTTCGATTTTCAGTTTTGAGGTTCATAAGAAATTAACTCTCTAATTTTAGAGAATTAATTCGTATATATACGACAGGTTCTTTGCTTTTCATGCATGTATATGTCAGATATCTGGAACATATATTCTTGGCAGAAATCTGTAACTGCATTTTTAACAAGTGCATGCGAAGTTTAGTTTTAGATTTAGGATTGATTTTTTAGTTTTTTGTATTATTCCTATTGCATTTGCATAATGTGCAATATCAATTTCCTTCATCTGTTTCGCAGAAACTAAAACAGAGTTTTGGAAAACAAAGTACTTGAATTACAGGATTTCATACTATATACATTTATTCACAGCCCTGCGACTGCGAGTGGCAAATTTATATATGCAGTATATACAACTTTATGAACTTCTTAAAATTGATCATAATGGCAGTATTTGCTCATTCTTCCACAATCATGGAATAGTAGCAGCCGGCCTACATGATAAAGTACCCTACACAAACACCATGGATGGAGTTATTTAACTTAATAGCTTCGACATGGTATTATATGGAAATTTATTTTTGAATATAGGGTAAAACACTTAAAACCTTCATCCCTTCACAGAATGTCGCCGAACTACAAAAGAGAGTAACCTACCCCCAACCTTTTGAACTTACAAAATGTCTTTTGGTCAACTTTCTGCTAAAAATTTACAAAACACGAGCCTTGCGCGTGATCGTCGGAAGGATATTTTTGTTATCCATATTTGAAAGAATTTAAAAAAGAATCATAATCACCCCCTTACCTATTGTCTCCACCCTAACTTTCAATATGCGCGAAATACCCGTTGAACTTTAACTTTATGAGCTTGCCTCCTAACGTTTCCAGTACGTGCGTTGTACCCCTTGATCTTTCGCAATGTTTTCTACCTTTGTCAAATGAATTCATTCACAATGTTCTCTGAACTTTGTCGTCATGAGTAGGCTACAAAAGTTCAAGTTCAAGTTGATTGCTTAAGACTAAGGCAATTTTAATGGCGAGGTCGATTAGTTGACCTAGCTTTTACTCGGAACAATGGTTATTCATGTGAAGTAATTAAGAACTTCTGACTAAAACATAAAACTCATTGATTGGATACTTGTGGATTGTGGATTGTAGAAAATGTTTAACCAGAGAGCCGAGTGTTATGGATACCGCTTCAATTTATTTTTTAAATCCAAATATTTAAGGTTAAAGAGAACTAAAATTCAGATTATAACTCAAAATTTTCCATCGGCGACCACAGAAAATAACTCTTCACATTAAAACCATTTTGCATATCATAAGTCACTCATAATGAAGTAAATTTTATCGCATTGTGTAAACCAATGACAAGTTATTCCTGTTACATGAAATGGTAAGATAAATAAGGGATTTTACTTAATTTCTTCAATTAAACAACATAGGTGATCATGCATGTAATCTTTCCTCATATAATCTTTTGTCACTTAGCAACTTTCAAAGTTTCATTTACAGCCTCATAATTACCTGAAGCTTATCTATCAGTTTTCTAAAATTTGGTGAAAATAAAAAGATTGTGAATTTTGAATTATGTGCTCAACCATTCTCTTTGATGTAAACTAGTGGATCATTATATTTTTATTTTATGTGGTTTAAGAGCTCCCTGAGTCCTTTAGGATATATATAATCCTACTTGAATTTTCTACTCGTTTGTTAATTGATTGTCCTTTGATTGTCTATTGCGATCTCTTATCGGAATACATGAGATAAATTTGAATCAATTTTGAAGTGTCACTTCCTAAAACATATAAGATATATTATGTAAGAAAATGAGTCATTTACCAGTATTAACAACCTCAACATCTATCGCGTAAGCTAAAGCTAGACAAGTTAAACTTTACTTAGCACGATATGGCATTAAAGCAGTTGAGTCCTATGAATTCGAAGGAACCCCTCATCATGTTTATCTCCTCTTCCGTGAACTTGGACAACCAACTCCCGACACGAATTCTCATAATTTATGGATATACTGTTGTTGGTTCTATAATCCTTAAGAGGACAAACAAAAAGACAATGTAACTCTATAATGGAACGATAATTATGCATGTAGTACCAATAACTAGCAATTGATATGGAAAAACTCTATAGCTATAGTGCACAATACACAAGTTGTAAATCAAACTATAGACTGAATTAGATGTATACTCACCACCATAACATAACATAAAATCAAGATCTCGATCTTTAGCCTCTTGATTCTCATTAGTCCCATTGTATGACTCAAAGCAATACAAAGTTAGTGATATCCTACTATTTTGTAATGTCTGCACATCGATTATGACTGAAATTAAGTTGTGTTATATAATTAAATATTTAAAAACATTATATTATATGTTTTCATTTAACTTGAGAGTTTATGAGGTAAAATCTTTAGTTTAGGAGGTACACCACACATACTGGAAAGGTTAGGGGGCATACTCATAAAGTTTAGGGGGTATTTTACACATCAGGTAAAGCTTAAGGTGAAGATAATAGGTCGGGGTGATTGTTTTTTTTTTTTTAAAGATTCTTGTCACATAGATGGGCAAATATTCTCTTACGACGATCACATGCAAGGTGCACTTTCAGTAATTTTGGCTGAAAAGTTCATCGGGGCATTTTACGCAAATTTTAAAGGTTGGGAGGTAGACTGCTCTTTTTTATAGTTTAGGTGGCACATTGTGAAACACCCAATAAGTCGGCGATTTTCTCCATTTTTTTATAATTAAAAACAAATAATATTCTGTATCTGGGATGCCTTGGAAAGAGAAAAGCATACATAATAATTAATACAATTTCAAAATCTTGAAATACAAACATATCAATCGAAAAATACTAAAGTAAAAACAATCATAAGTTTATGTGTATATAAATGTGTGCGTGTGTGTCTAGAGTATAATACCTTGAGTTATCTCTATCCAAAAAAATTAAAACTTATAAACAAAGTCTCACTACATTTTACCCGTATTTAACTCACTTATACATTAACGAATCATGACCTTTAGTTATTTATTAGATCGGATGCATCTAACTTGAATTGGAAGAAAGAAAATAATCAAAAGAGTAAGAAAAATTATTAATTTTCGTAACACTATTGTCTTCCAATTCTTATAGATAAATTTGCAATTTAGATATTAATTATTCAAAGAATGATGAATTAAAATTAAGAAAGCCCAAGATGACTTCTTTCTTTTAACTTTACCTTTTGCAACAACTTATTCTTTTGATGGATAATTACAATTATATGATTCAAGTGTTGCATAAATAAAAGTCAAAACATCTTAAGCTAAACAAAGAAGAAATTTTAAGAAAAAGAATTAAAATGGACTTGACATGCGAAAACAAAGCCAATCACGCTTTATTAGTATATATTAGTATAAGCAAGATACAAATACATTGCTTAGTTCAATGTTGGT
Source organism: Misopates orontium (assembly GCA_946800315.1). Lineage (NCBI taxonomy): Eukaryota > Viridiplantae > Streptophyta > Magnoliopsida > Lamiales > Plantaginaceae > Misopates > Misopates orontium. Next base: position 11,746,011 of record OX326951.1, read on the forward strand.
GGTGTAAAGGCCCTGACATGCACCACGTGCAGGGACAGAGATAGGAATTTGACTTTGGGGATGGAATAATGTTAATGTTTTTTTTTCTTTTATTGACTTACATAATCTATATAAATAATACTTTTAATTTATTGCAAAGTCTTTCTTCGAATAGAATGGATTTTTTGCTTACTTTTATTGATGACTTGTTTTCTTCTAACATATAATGCATATATTTTTAGCCTATTTGTCTCATGAGTTTTTTCCCTTAATATGTATAACTATGCAGTTTAGTGTCCATATATATCTGTTACTTAGAGACTTTTTAATTGTATGAAATAAATATACTGAATTTCATGCAATTTATTTTTTAATTGTAACTCCAATGCAATTTGTGTGAAAGGAATAAGCTTTAACTTGCTACACCTAAAGAATATCACAATGAGTGGCGGCTTTACATACCGTGCGAACCCATGGTGATGTTGGTGCAAATTCTCCTTAAGTGTGTGACAAGTTTGGACATCATAGTCTTCCATCCAATAGATTTAAATGAAACAAATGGTATTTCTTTTTTTGTTGGAAAGATAATATCAAAGATGCTTGGTTTTTCTCGTTCATTGCTTGATGGGGTAGTGTTATGCTAACGAGGCTTTAGAGGATTTATATCTTGTGTAATCCAATATCCTATCGATGAAACTCGGTTACATTTTCAGTTTTTGAACAAATGGCAAGTATCTGAAAATTCTGATTCATGAAACTCTGGTTAAGGGTTAGTTTTGTAAACTATCATTCGTATCATTGCATTTGGAACAATATTTTGTGTTGAAATGTGGAGCCTTATTTTGTGTTGAAATTTGTTGATTGGTGGAGTTGTTTTTTCTGTACATTGGTTACCAACTCAGAAATTTGCTTAGTGGCATTACAAGCTTAGAGCAGATATTGTTCCCTTGAAAATAATTTTAAGTTGTAGAACTTAAAAAAGACTGACCTCCACTTTAGAGGTCTTTACTTGTTTGACTTCAATCAGTATAATTTTTATTACTTGTTTGCCCTTTCTTCTGTCTTAAGATGTCTTCACAAATTGGTAATCTATTTAGATTTTCTCATGGTAAAATTAATAACCAAAGGTGCATGACCGTAAATTGCGAAAAAATTAAAACTAATTCTAGTTCTCTATACTGGGCCTTTAACTTGCATCACCTTACAACAAGTTGTTATTAAAGCGTACGCACCATGGTTGAATACTTGGGTTATCTAAACAAGCTGAAATGCTTTATGATAAGGTAAATATTTCTCTAAGCGCTTGTTAACGTTAGACCGTTAAGTAATACCAGGAGGAGATTACGAAGAGGAAACTCAAAGAAGATACATATATTGGCCGAAGCTCGTATGAGGTACAAGGTACGAGGGGAAAAGAGGTACGAACCCTCGGAGCTACGCAGGCTAAAACAGAAGAGAAGCCCTACGAGCCTGTATACGACCCTTGCTCCTACGAAGTACGAGCATGGAGTTAAGACAGGTCGTAGTGAAACTTTATGGATAGGTGCTCATTCACCTCAGTGTTAATCGTTAGTCACCAAGCACCATGCCACCAATCAGTTCGTGGGATGACCACTTGTGAATAAGGCGCCTGTTTCACCACCCTCTATCACCTCCTGCATATATCTCATATCTTCAGCAAGTGACACCTAAGCAGTGGGAAGGGTTAGTAAGCTACCTACATCACCTCTCCGCATCACCATCTTCGTCCACCTTCCACCTGCTAGCTAGGCTTAATCCCAAACATTATAAATAGTCCCTCCTTCCTCATTCGAAGCAGGTGAGAAATAAGAGAAAATAAGAGAAGACCCCCACAACTTATGCTTAATTCGAGTACGACCCCAAACAGTCTAATATCTGATAACTTAACACCATCCAGGACCAGAATATCTACCTAAGCTGCCTACGAGGGTATCTTCGTATACAGCCTTCGAGCTCAAGGAACGAGTGTTCCGGGCTTCCATCTGTAATTTATTTGAGTTTATTGGAATCTAATCAAAGATTTATCAAATTGCCGCCGTCTGTGGGAACACTGACGTTCCTTTGAGGTGGCCGAAGTGTAAGTGGAGATATTTGGTTTAATTTGAAACAGGGCGTGTTAAAAACCATTAAGTGATATTTGGGCAGCGTGGTTATGGCGTCAAGTGGCCGAAATCAGTGTTCGGAAGAGAGACTGCACGATTTAGATCTTGAGGACCTGGGAAATGCGGAAGGATCCGGAGAATATAGCTCAAACGCGGTTATAAATATTACTCAAGCGGCATTGGAGAGGATGATTGGGAACGCCGCGGAGCAGGGAGCTAGAAAAGCCTGGGAAAGTGAGTTAGGCGGGCGAAGGCGTATGAGCTCAATGTCATACTCGACAGAGGATACGGGAAGATCTTTCTCCAGGGAGAGTAGGCGTCGAGGCATGACGTTGATCGGTCATACCTCGGGAGAGGATACCAATTCAGAGTCGGGGAGTACCAATGAACCATCTAGCTCACGAGGGCACCGAAGGCATACTCGTGCGAGAGCCAGTTTTCGTAGTAACCGAAGCTTGCATCAGCTGCCACAGCAGGGGGAACCGCCGTTAGAAGGGGTTGTGGCGGACTTAGGCCGGCAGTTACAGGAGATCAGGGATGAAATTCACCCACAAAGCGAATTAACGTTGTCGGGCAGTCCATTCACGGGGGAGATAGCATCGTATCAGGTGGCCCCGGGCATGAGGCCAACGTCGTTACCGATGTACTCCGGTGAGAAAAATGGGAAAGACCCTCTGGACCATGTGCGCCAGTTTATCGGTGATATGGATCTTATTTCGGCGGCGGATCCGGCGATGTGCAAGTTGTTTCGCACGACGCTTACGGGTCGGGCTCAATCGTGGTTCACCCAATTACCGGCGGGCTCGGTGGCCAACTTTGCCCAGCTTAGTCAGGCTTTTGTGTATCAATTTGCCTGCAACAGAAGATATCCGAAGTCCACCTCGTACCTTTTCTCCATCGTCCAAGGGGAAAACGAGGGATTGAGAGAATATATGCAGAGGTTCGCCGAAGCGGTGGGCGAGGCACCGACGGTGTATCCTGAATTGTTGTCTGACATCCTGACTCACGGGTTACGAGATGGTGCTTTCGCGGATTCTCTATATGGGAATCCTGCCAAGAATCTTAATCACCTGATGCACCAGGCTAAAAGGTATATTATACGGGAAGAAGCAAAGAAGGCTAAGAGAGCGGTTCAGACGGGTGAGCGGAGTGGAGGAAAACGAGGGCCGGTGGGGCCGTCGAGCGATCCGCGCCCCCCTACGAATGCATCGAGATTTCCAGTAAGGAGGAATTTGAGCGTGACTCCATTGTCGGCGAACCCGGCGGAGATACTAAGGGTGATGGCCATTACGAAGGAAGACATGATGTTACGATGGCCGAGACAAACAGCAGAACCAGAAAAACTCAGAAACACGAACAAATATTGCCAGTTTCATAGAGCGTGGGGGCATCTGACAGTGGCGTGTACTAGGTTGCGGGACGAGATTGAGCGTTTGCTTTCGTTGGGATATTTGCAGGAGTTTGTGACGAGGCCTGCGGAGCCGGCCCATAAGGAGGCCCCGAGGCCGCAACCTGTCGCCGTTTCAACGGCCCCTAGGATTGAACCGGAGTTAGCATTACCTACACCACCTACACACACAAGGGCGTATCTGGAGAATCGCCCCACTGGTCAGAGGATCAACGTTATCGAAGGAGGAGCAGTGGCCAGTTCCTCCTATCATACACGCAAGCGGTTCGTTAGGGAGGCACGAACTAGGGAGAATAGGGTGGAGAACAGAGAGGAGGTGTTATTCGGAGGAAGTATGGCGTTATCTACACCAGGCATCAGTTTCAGTGACGAGGATTTGGAGGGGATAGTTCACCCACACGAAGATCCTATCGTGATCGAAGCAATCATATTAGGGGTTGAGGTTCAGCGAGTATTAATCGACACAGGAAGTGCCGTGAATGTGATGTTTTATTCAACCTATACGGAGTTGGGGCTGGATATTACACAGGCAGAGCCGTCGCAGGTACCGCTTGTGGGCTTTTCAGGAGAGCGTCGTAACGCGAAGGGATCGATAACGTTGCCTATGACTTGGGGGCAGGCAGAGAGACGTCGAACAGAGTGGACGAAGTTTCACATTCTGGATTCTCCGTTCCAAACTTATAATGTGATATGTGGCCGTCCGGCGTTACGGGTATTTGAGGCGGTTCCGTCCACTATCCATTTGAAAGTAAAGTTCCCAACCTTCCTCGGTATTGGGGAAGTTTGTGGAAGCCAGGTACAGGCTCGTGAGTGTCGGGTGATGACTTTACCTGTTGAAGATGGGCCCGAGTTGCCTTTGGGTGCCGCAGGGACAGCTAGAAAGTCGAAGCATGACGAGGCCAAAATTCAGGCGGCGGGGCAAACGAAAATGATGGAGGTGGATGATGAAGAGTCATCCAGGCAGGTTCGTATGGGGGTCGAAATTGACCCTGAGGTAGAACAAGGGGTATTGCTGGTATTGAAGGATCACAAGGATCGTTTTGCTTGGCCAGGCCAAAGTCCGGGCAGAATTGATCCATCGGTATGCTGTCACAAACTCAATGTGCGACCTGAGATGAAACCGGTTAACCAGAGAAGGAGGGGTATGGGAGAAGAGCGGAGAGTGATTGTACGAGACGAAGTGCGTCGGCTGTTGAGCCTTGATCAAATCAAGGAGGTTCAATATCCGACCTGGTTGTCTAACGTTGTGTTGGTGCCAAAATCCGAAGGTAGATGGCGTATGTGTACGGACTTCACAGACCTTAACGAGGCGTGTCCAAAAGATTGTTACCCACTGCCGAAAATTGATCAATTGGTGGACTCAACGGCGGGGTGCGAGTTGATGTCTACGATGGATGGGGATCAAGGGTACAACCAAATATGCATGGCGGAGGAAGACATGGAGAAAACGAGCTTCATAACCGAGGGCGGAGTCTTTTGCTTCAGGTTATGCCGTTTGGGTTGAAAAATGCCGGAGCCACGTACCAAAGGTTAGTGAATTCAATGTTCGCTGATTTGATCGGTGATACGATGGAGGTATATGTAGATGATATGATCGTAAAGAGCAAGAGAGCGGAGGATCACCCTCGTGACCTTCGTAGAGCAATGGAAATCATGGAACGCTTTGGCATGAAGATTAACCCGCGGAAGTGTTCATTTGGTATAACTGGCGGAAAGTTCTTGGGGTACATGGTGACGCAAAGGGGGATCGAGGCCAATCCCGAAAAGATAAAGGCGGTCGTGGACATGCCCGCACCGAAGGGTCCTGGGGACGTACAGAAGTTATGTGGGAGAATGGCTGCGTTAAATAGATTCATTTCAAGATCAGCTGAACGAGGATTGCCATTCTTTAAAACCTTGCGTACCATCCAGGGGTTTGTGTGGGATGAGACTTGCCAGAAGGCGTTCGACCAGCTCAAAGCTTACTTGGCAAATCCACCGTTGTTGGTGAAGCCTATCCCTAAGGAGCGGTTATTCTTGTACTTATCAACAGGATATGAATCCGTGAGTGCTGTCCTCGTACGTGCAGAACAACGTGAGCATCAACCTATTTACTATGTGGCGAAGACATTAAGAGGGGCGGAGGTGCGGTACCCGCAGATCGAGAAGTTGGCCTATGCCTTGATCATCGCCGTGCGGAAATTACGACCGTATTTTTTAGCACATCCCGTCACGGTGCTTACCAAACACCCTTTACGATCCATTCTAAATCAACCAGAGGTTTCGGGGCGCTTGGTAAAGTGGGCAGTGGAGCTAGGTGAGTACGATCTGACCTATATGCCACGACCCGCGATAAAAGCACAGGTATTGGCTGACTTCATTACTGAAATGAATGATGGAGCGGGGGAATCCCGAAAAGAAGAAACGGTATGGAAAATGTTTGTTGATGGGTCGGTGAGTCTGGAAGGAGGAGGAGTTGGTGTTGTTATGAAGAATGACGAAGGCGAGAACCTACACTTTGCAGTGAGGCTACAGTTTAAAGTTTCGAATAACGAAGCCGAGTATGAAGCCCTTCTCGTGGGCATGAAACTTGCAAAGGAGGGCCAAATCTTACGGCTACGAGTACACAGTGATTCACAGCTCGTGGTACAGCAAGTATTGGGTGCATACGAGGCTCGGGAAGTGAGGATGCAAGAATATCTGAAAATGGTGGAGACGGTTAGGGAGGCTTTTCAGGTGTTCGAGCTCGTACGAATTCCCAGGGAAGAAAATGCGGAGGCTGACGTGTTAGCCAAAATGGCGGGGATGATGGTGCCGATCTGTACTCGCAAGGTGACGTTCTTGGTAGCTGATCAGTCGGAAAAGGAGGTCGGAGCAACGAAGTTGGTAGCGGCGGTAGAAGAAGAAGGGCAAGATTGGATGACGGAGATAAAACACTACCTGAGGGAGCCAGAGCAATTCGAACCTAGCTGCGCCACGACCCGCCTGGCGCGTTGAGCGGCTAAATACTTCTTACAGGGTGGAGAGCTGTACAAAAGAGCCTTTTCACAACCTTTCCTACGTTGCTTAACTAAAAAAGAAGCGGCGCAAGTACTTAAGGAGGTGCATGAAGGCAGTTGTGGGAATCACTCGGGGGGTCGAAGCCTAGCGCAGAAGGTGGTAAGGCAGGGATACTTCTGGCCGACGATGATCAAAGATTCGGAGGGGTATTCGAGGAGCTGTTTTCAGTGCCAGAGCCATGCGAGAACTATTCATGTTCCAGCAGCAGCATGGGAACCGAATCAAATACCTCTACCGTTCGATAAATGGGGCATTGATATCGTAGGTCCGTTGGTGAAGGATAAGCATCGAAAACAATTCTTGATAGTGGCGGTAGATCATTTCACGAAATGGGTAGAAACAGAGCCGCTGGGTAAAATAACGAGTGCGGCAGTCATCAACTTTTTGTGGAGAAACATATTATGCAGATTCGGGGTGCCAAGGGTGCTGATAAGTGACAACGGATTGCAATTCAGGAGTGAACAGTTGGGGGAATGGTGTGATCGATGGGGAATTCAACAACGCTTCACGGCAGTGGGGCATCCACAGGCAAATGGACAGGCGGAAGTTACGAACAGAACGCTGTTAAAAATGCTCGAGACTCGGTTAGGTCAGCATAAAAGCAAGTGGGTCGAGGAGATACCAGGGGTATTATGGGCGTATAGGACGACGGTGAGGAGTGCCACGGGGGAAACGCCATTTTGCTTGGCGTACGGACACGAGGCGGTTGTCCCGGCAGAGATCGTACAACCTAGCTGGAGGACGAGGAAGTATGAGGAAGAGGATAACGGGAAGAATATGGCGATAGAACTGGACTTATTGCAGGAGAAAAGAGACAGAGCGACCATACACTCCGAAAAATATAAGGCGCAGATGGCGGGATATTACAATAAGAAGGTTAGGGTGCGCAGGTACCAAGTCGGGGATTTAGTCCTGCGAAGAATCGAAGCATCAAAGGTTCTAGGCAAGTTAGATGCCAAATGGGAAGGGCCGTTCAAGGTACGAAGCATCATTGGCCCTGCCACCTACCAGCTGCAAGATATGGAAGGACGTGACTATCCTCGGGCTTGGAATGCGTACAACCTTCGAAAATTCTACCCCTAATCAAGATGGGTCGAGTACACAATCGTCAAAAAAAAAAAAAAAAAAAATGTTTCTATGTAGATAAGTTCGTAAATAGAGTGGATGTTGGTTAGTGGTAATTTCCTTTTTTGTACTAGTCGTGTAACAAAACTGTAAGCGGGACACATGTAATGGTTAATAAAGTCCACGGTTTGTTTTACTTATCGTTTTAGGCCCTCTTACAAGGGGCCTCCGCCTTCGGTGGCGCAAGTCCTCACTAGGCCTGGGCCCTGCAGGGTCGAGCACGAGGCACACCGCCATCATTGGCGCAAATCCTTGCTAAATCTTGGCCCTAGCCCAAGTGTAAGGTACACTGCCTTCGTAGGCACAAATCCTCATTAAGTCTTGGCCCTGCAGGGTCGAGCACGAGGTACACCGCCATCATCGGCGCAAATCCTTGCTAAATCTTGGCCCTAGCCCAAGTGTAAGGTACACTGCCTTTATTGGCACAAATGCGTGGTGATACGGGCATAAGGGTCGTAGCGGTACGAATTGAGTTACAATTATGATCTTCGTGGGAAGCAGTCACGAGATACGAATAACATACACGACGGTGTTGAACTTGGTAAGTGTAAGGGTCGAAGCGGTGCAAGTTGAAATAAGTTCAGCAGAATTTGTGAAGAAAAACAAGTGCAATACGAAGAAAATTTAAGCAATTATACGAAAAGGCAAAGTAACGAAACAGAATGGGATTTCATTAAATTAAGAATGTACAAATGATTATTACAAAATAGCAAAAGACGGAAAACAAATACAAGCAAGTTGCTAAGTTAAGCTACGGGGGCGGGGGAGCTTGGGACCCAGCAGCACCCGAACCAGACGGAGTCGGGGGGGAGATCGTATGGGACCTAAGGAGGCAACGCGGAAGTCCGAAGATAGAGCATTTAAATCCATAAGACGCTTGATGCCGGTGTCGTATCCAAGCTGAAATTGATCAGCCAGAGCCTCTCTGTACTCAGCTGAACGCTTGTACTCCTCGACCGATTCGCGACGCGTAGCAGCCACTCGAGCACTGGTCTCGGATAAGGAAGCGCTTCGAGCTTCGAAGAGTTCCCTCTCGTACTGACGGCGCATTGTCTCGAGCTCTTCCTCGTGCTTCGACACTCGTGTCTCGTAATCTGTGCGTCGCGCCGCCTCGGCAACTAAGTCTTGTGTTAACTTTGATATCGAGGCCTTAGCGTCGTCCAGATTAATTGTAGTGCTAGCCAAGGTATCGTATGCGTCGTTGCGGTCGAGGGTGAGCTGACGAACCGCGTCCTTCAACTTTTTCAGTTCAGGACTTCCCTGTTCCAGTTCGATGATACGAGCAGAGAGCTCGTTAATCTTCTCTTCCGCAGCTTGCAGCTCCCGGGGTAGCGTACTACTCTGCTCAAGCTCGATAATACGAGCAGTAAGCTCTGTAATTTTCTCTTCTGCGGATCGTAGCTCCCTACGAAGGGGACCTCGACTGGCCCGTAGATCTCTGCAAGTTTTCACTAAGTCTCGCCTGGAGTCGACAGTGTCCAAGAACACGCGGATATGCTGAAAAATAACAAGGTGTTTAGTTAGTAAAAGGAATATACGTGCCTAGAATAGTATGAGAGTAACGAAGAATACCCGGGTCAAGTTCAAAAAAGCCAAGTTATCTAGCTCGTCGTAAGGCAGCTGCTCCAGAAACGACGCATCCTCCTTGTGTGCTAACCCACGAAGGATCGCCTCGCAGTGACCCTTACGAGTGCTCTCTCGTGAGAAAGCCGATCCAAGGCCGTATGGCTTCAGACCCAAAATGCCACTGCCCCCGGGCCCCTCCGCTTCTGCTTCATCTGCTCCTTCTTCTTCTTCTCCTTCTTCTTCTTCCTCTTCTTCCTCGACTTCGATTACCTTTTCCTTTCCCTTGTTCTTAGAAGGCGGGAGCGGAGCCTCTTCCTCCTTGTCCTCTTCTTCTTCCTCGATTCCTTCCTCTTCTCCTTCGAACCCTCGCCCCCGTTCTTCTTCTTCTTCACCCTCGAACCCTCCTCCTTTGGTCACCTCCTCGACCCCTCCTTCCTTGTCACCTGTTCTCTCCTCGCTTTCAGCCACCTCCTCGTCGTCAACTTTGTCAGCATCGTCATCACTAACGGTGATGGTAGAAGGAATATTGGCGCCAGGCAGCTGAAGTGCTACAGGCTCGACAGGGACGATGGCGAGGGACCCTTCGGCGACGTCGGAGTCGGAAACTGGGGGGGACTTGTCAGGAGTTTTTGGCAAAGCAGTAGCCGCTTCGCCGTAAACTTCCTCACCGGAAGGAATGTCCGGAAGAGCATAAGGCTCGTCAGCTACAGCCGCCATCAAAGTACCTAGGAAACGCATATCCGTTAGAACGAGGAAAAAAAAAATGTTTAAGGAAAAATGGCGTTCAAAGCAACTTACGGAACTCCGCGCACAAATGCAGCTTATCTTGAGGGTAGATCTTGCCGATCGGTCCTCGCTGAAGATGAGCCATTACCAAAACAGGGGCCGTAGGCTTTGTAAAACCCAATGCGCTGTATGAACCCTCGAACAGACCCTCCTCAGCGAGTTTTTCCAGCAAAATCTTAGAGCCGGACTCATTAGGGTCGAAGGGACTGTCCGAACCCCTCTTCCATTCAGGAATAATCCCCCAAGACCTTGCGCTTCCGCCTTCGGACGAACGTAGAAGTACTTCTCCCTCCACGATCCCCACGAGCTGGGCTGATCCACTATAAACTTCGTACCACGAGGGGTGAAATAGTGCAAGGGCAAATGTTGGCGGTTGAAGGAAAGTTTAAAAGCCCCGAGGAAGCGTCTGGCAGTACAAGGCAGCCCTCGAAGGCGGGAACAGAGATAGAAGCCAGTTAGTAACTGATACGAGTTAGGCAACAGCTGGCTCGGACACATATTGCAGTGCGTAAGTACCTCTGCAAAGAAGGGAGGGAAAAACGACCTCAAACCCGCCTTCAGCTGAGCTAGGTAGATCGTGACGTACCCTGGGGGCGGGGTCGTAGCTCGTTGATCCGAGGTCGGAATCTTGATTTTCAACGTAGACACGTCGAAGTTGTACTCTTCGAGGGTCGACGTTACATGCTCCAACGTAGCCGACCCCTGAATAACGTCGACCCCAAGTTTCTCTGACCCCTTAGCCAAAGAGCCAGGAACGTTTGGCTCAGCAGCTTTCGAGCCCTTCTTAGCCTTCTTCTCCTTAGCAGCAGGGACAGACGATTTCGGTTTTTTCTTCTCATTGCCCTTCCCAGGCTCTGCTTTTCGCTTCGTAGGATTCTTCCCTGCTGCAGGATTAGAGGTCGAAGTGGTGGCGGTTGTCTTACCACCGCCGCGCGGCTTAGCGGTGGCGCGTCTATGGTAAACGCGTGATTTGGGTGAAGTAGGAGTCGAAACGGGCGATTCTGGAGCTGGAGAACTGGCGGAGCTACGGCTGATATTTTGACTGTCGTCGCTACTGGAAGCCATATCACCGGTGGAAGGTAATTGAGAGATAAAAAGAAGTAGAAACGACTGGGTTTGCGGCTCACGGGAAAGAAAGGAGACGAGAAGCGGCGGAAGAATTGAAATAAAAGAAGCGGGAGAAAGATGAAAGCGTAAGGAGGAAGAAGGGGGAAATGGTATTTATACGCGAACCGGCATTAATAACCAATCAGAACGTGGCAAGTGGCGATGACGTCACCCACGATGTACTAACGCCCCACGATGCTTCAGTTACGCGTGCCCACGTGTCCCACTAACTACTAACGGTTACTCCCACCTCTTACAGACTCTCCACCTTCCCCACTACTACTGATTCTCGGTTACGATAAACGCTTAGATCGTGCTGTCGAGGAATACATCGTGTATCAAGATAAATGTTAACTTCGGATCCCAGCCTTTTGTATCAGGTATTCGACGCGTCATGACTAAAAAAAAAAAAAAAAAAAAAAAGAGAGGGGAATCAAAGGCATATCGAACAGAACTAGGTCAAGCCTGAGCATACGGCTACTCTAAAGTTTCCAGTGTAGTTACATAACTACACTCGAAACTGGGGGACTTATGATAAGGTAAATATTTCTCTAAGCGCTTATTAACGTTAGACCGTTAAGTAATACCAGGAGGAGATTACGAAGAGGAAACTCAAAGAAGATACATATATTGGCCGAAGCTCGTATGAGGTACAAGGTACGAGGGGAAAAGAGGTACGAACCCTCGGAGCTACGCAGGCTAAAACAGAAGAGAAGCCCTACGAGCCTGTATACGACCCTTGCTCCTACGAAGTACGAGCATGGAGTTAAGACAGGTCGTAGTGAAACTTTATGGATAGGTGCTCATTCACCTCAGTGTTAATCGTTAGTCACCAAGCACCATGCCACCAATCAGTTCGTGGGATGACCACTTGTGAATAAGGCGCCTGTTTCACCACCCTCTATCACCTCCTGCATATATCTCATATCTTCAGCAAGTGACACCTAAGCAGTGGGAAGGGTTAGTAAGCTACCTACATCACCTCTCCGCATCACCATCTTCGTCCACCTTCCACCTGCTAGCTAGGCTTAATCCCAAACATTATAAATAGTCCCTCCTTCCTCATTCGAAGCAGGTGAGAAATAAGAGAAAATAAGAGAAGACCCCCACAACTTATGCTTAATTCGAGTACGACCCCAAACAGTCTAATATCTGATAACTTAACACCATCCAGGACCAGAATATCTACCTAAGCTGCCTACGAGGGTATCTTCGTATACAGCCTTCGAGCTCAAGGAACGAGTGTTCTGGGCTTCCATCTGTAATTTATTTGAGTTTATTGGAATCTAATCAAAGATTTATCACTTTATTTAACCTCTATCCTATCACAAATTTCATTCCTCGCTTTTCCATTTTGTTTCAATCATAAGAACACAGATACGTTAAGGGATTAAGATAATCATAACATCATGTGCCTTGTGTGTGTAAACTCAAAATTAAAGTAATCAGCTTGAGTAGATAAAGGATCAATCATATATATATAGCGCAGTGAGGATATGATATAGTACGTTAAATTGGATATATTAAAAGGGTATATAGTAATAAATGTTGCATAAATGTAAATAGGGCAAGTAAGAATATGGTATACTACAAGTGCGACTATACGAGTTATTCTAAAGATGTTTGACACTAGACAATCAATAAAAAAAACTGCTATTAGATAGTAGAGTTTAGAGACAAACTGCTTATTAGATAGTAGAGTTTAGAGATGGACATATGTTTGTCTCTGGATTTTGCTTATTAGAGACAAATTCTCCCTCTCTAAAGGTTATGTCTATAAAGAATTGAATCATATGTATTATATTTCCCACAGAACTTTACAAAAGAATATAAATAAATAGATACAGAGACTTAACAAGATAGGTAAGAACCCATACCATCTCTAAAAATAAGGAAGGTGAATAACAAAAGGATTCTAGGGCGGGAGAGATTCGCGGACGATTAGAGAATCCTTGATACGCCCCTTCAAAATTGGCGTCCCGTCAGCTAAGGCAATTTTGGAACAAAGAAGAAGGAAGAAAGAACGATGAAGTGCTTTGGTTAGGTGGTCCACAAGTTGATCACGCGTGCTGATAAGCAAAACTGAAAGAAGACCCTTGTCGAGAAATCACGAACAAAATGAAGATCAATTGCAATATGCTTCATGCGAGAGTGAAGAACGGTATGAGGGACAAATGTGTCGCACCGATATTATCACAAAAAATGACTGGTTTGGCGCGAAAAGAAAGTCAAAGTGCCGAAAGAAAATTTTGAATACGAACATCAGAAGTGGCATTGGCAAGAGCATGGAAAATATGACAAAGAGCCGATATCCTTGATGGCAAAATGAGATTGCAGCTGAGAGATAGTAGAATAAATAAGGGAGGAGTCGTTCCCCGTGAAGATGATATCATCGACATAAACCAAAATTAATAAACAACTTGACCCGCGATGGAAGAGAAAGAGAGAGCAGTCCAATTTGGATTGAGAAAATCCAATAGAAAGAGTTGATCACGTAAGGCTTGAAACCAAGCGAGAGGCGCTTGTTTTAAGACGTAGAGAGATTTGCGAAGCCTGCAAACGTGCGAAGGACAAGATGGATCAATAAACCCCGGAGATTGTTGCATAAAACCAAACTCGTTAAGAGTGTCTTGTAAGAAGGCGTTGCTAACATCAAGTTGGCGGATGCACCATGATTGCGAAACGACAAGAGAGAGGATGAGCCGTATAGTAACCGGTGTGACAACAAGACTAAATGTTTCAGAATAATTAATGTCGGGACGTTGATGAAATCCCTTTGCAACGAGAATGGCTTTATATTTGTCCACTGTGCCATCCGGATTTTGTTTGACACGAAAGGCCCATTTGCAGCCGATAATATTAGAGGCAAGATGACAAGAAACCAAATCCAAAGTTCCATGTTGTTTCAAGGCATTGAATTCGGTTGACATCGCCGTGTGCCAATGAACATCTTTCAGGGCCGAGGTCACAGAAGTGGATTCAGTGATCACGGGAAGAGGATGTTTGGTGACAAGCTGCAATTGCTTGGGGTTGAAAATATTATTTTTTGCGCGAGTGGTCATCGGATGAGTGTTCGCGGTACTAATGGAGCGGGCAGTGGATTAGGGGAAGCACGCCGAGATGGAGAGGAGACCACAGGCGCACGAGAGGAGGAAGGAGGTGCACTACATAAAAAGTGTTTTTTTGTGACGACTTTATATGACGCAATATCGTATTTGTCGCATAAATGTTAGCATATATGACGATGTTTGATATTATCACATAAAACCAGGTTTTTATGTGACAATCCCGTATTTCGCCACCAAATCAATATATTCGCCACAATTTGTATAAATTGAGTGACGAAACACGCTTTCGCCATAATATTTGTCATTTAACCTCCTTCCCTAAAAACGCGGCAAGACTCCCGCGATTTTGACAAAAACTCCCCCCCATATTTTATTTCTCCCTCCCATACCTTTTGCCACAAAAAAAAATTAATTTGTCATAAAAATACAAAAACTACGTCGTTTTGTGAAATATTTGTGTTGACTCTCGGATAATTAAAACATATGTGGAATTTAACACCTCAAATTTAGCAACTCTCGCACACACACAGCTCTCTCAGCAGAAAACCCTCATTCTCTAGCAAAAACACTTCTCTAGCTAAAAAAACCCCTATTTCTCTCCCGTTGTTTGCACACAAACCCTCAATTTCGCCCTCTCTCTTGACATGCAATGGTAAAAGTCTATTCTTCTCTCTTATCTTTTTAGATTAAGCTATTAATTCATCCTATTATAACCTAATTTCTTCATTTTTTGGGTGTTTAACAGGCGGGTTTGAAGCCCATACTGGATTCTTGACGTATTGCTGTAATTTCGTGTAAGTTGCATCTAATTGTAGCTATTTTTAGTATAAATGAGTAAATCGAAACGTATTTCTTCTTATTTTCTGAAAAAATTCAACAAGTAAGGATGATGATTTGGGGATTGGAGTTTTTGAGGTTCTGCATGTACATTTTGGAGGCAATTTCGTGAAATGATAATGTTATGTTTCCTAGATCTGAAGAGATTTGTTGACATTCATCTTACTTCCAAAGATGGGTTGCAATTTCTGTTGAAAACTTTGAAATCTGAAGGTTTTCATGTGGTTTGTGTTATTGTTAAGTAAAAGCAATTAAAAAATGTGGATTTGTAAAAGCTCTTCGTAACTTTATAAGTTGCTACTATTGTTGTGATTCTTTTTTTGTTTAAAGTCAGTAGAAGAAATGTAATTGTTGTTTATTACTTTGCAAATTGATGGTTTTCATGTGATTTGTTTTTAATTTATGAACTAATGGATTCTTGTGGCTTGAGTTGTTAAAAAATTGACATTGTCTTATGAAGGATCATTAAACGGAGGTTGGGAGTCACTGTCTTGGCAAAGGATTGAGAAATTGCAGAAAAACTTCTTCAAGTTGGTTTAAGTTGTGATTCTGTTTGAATTGAATGGTTGTTGGTCTATTTGTATGTTTAGTAGTTATATATCAATTGGTTTTTAGTTAAGTAGGTTTTATGCATGTAAATATTTTGGTTTATGAGAATTTTCATGTTTTGGTTGTAGAAAGTGTTGGTCTTGTACTTTACCTTATGAATTGTGTTTGAATTTTTGTTTATAACATTATGAATTGTTGGTTTTCATGTGGATTTTGTTGTTCACTAAAAGCCTTTCAAAAATGTGTGAGTTTCTCATCTTTTTCCAACTTTGTAAAGTGGTGGTTTTACTACTTTGATTTGTTTTGTTAGAAGTTCTTTATAACTTTATAAACAAACATTAGTCTTCTGTTTTGCTTTTATAGGAGTGTTTTAGATATTGTTTGGATTTGCAACTTATCTGAAGCACTTCATAAACAGTTGTGGTATTTATATTGTTATGCAAAAGTCCATTGACAAATTTGATTTTGTAGTTTCTGTTTACTACTTTGCAAATTGATGGGTTAATTTGAATTGGGGATTTTTATTAATTCACTGATGGATTCTTGTGGCTTGAGTTATTAAAAAAAATTACATGGTTTTGTGAAGGACTTTCGAACGGAGTTTGGGAGTGATTTTCTAGCTTGGCAAAGGATTGAGAAACTGCAAAAAGCTTCTTCAGGTTGGTTTAACTTGCGATTGTGTTAGAATTGAATGATTTGTTGGTCTTATTTATATGTTTTAGTAGTTATAGATTAACTGGTTTGTTAGTTATGTAAAAATTGTTGTCCTATCCTTAAGCTTTTCAAGCATGTAAGTATTTTGGTTTGTGATAATGTTCAAGTTTCAGTTGTAGAAATTGTTGGTCTTGTGCTTTACATGCAAAATTGTGTTGAAATCTTAGTTTTTCTTTGATAAAAGTGCTTGAAATATTGTCTGGATTTGCAACTTACTAAAGCACTCTATAAACTATTGTATTCTTTTATAGAATTTATATTGTTATGCAAAAGTCCATTGACAAAAGATATTTGATTTTTTTATTTTTGTTTATTACTTTGCACATTGATGGTCTTATGTGAGTTCTGGTATTTAATTTTAACTGATGGTTTCTTGTGGCTTGAGTTAACTAAAAAAAATTACATTGCTTTGTGAAGGACCATTGAATGGAGTTTAGGAGTGATTTTTCTAGCTAAGCAAAGGATTGAGAAACAGAGGAAAGCTTCTTCAGGTTAGTTTAACTTGTGACTGTGTTAGAATTCAATGATTTGTTAGTTATGTAAGTTCTGTTGTCTTATCCTTAAGATTTTTGAGCATGTAATATATTTTTGTTTGTGAGAAAGTTCTTTGGCCATGGTTGTAGAAAGTGTTGGTCTTGTGCATTACATGCAAGATTGTGTTGAAATCTCAATTTATGATTGTATGAATTGTTCGGTTTTTTCATGTGATTTTCGTTGTTAGGTGAAATCCCTTCAAAAAACATATGAATTTGTCATTTCTTTTTCCATTTTGTAAAGTGGTGGTTTTCAGTGATTGTTTAGTTAAAAGTTCTGGAGAACATTATTATAGCCATAATTTGGGTTTTAATTTGGTGTGATGTAATTGAGTAAATTGGTTAATATGTGTCCAGTATATACTTATACATTTAACATCGTATTCCTAGGTACACAAAGATGGACAAAAGTTGTATTAAAGAAAGGAATAAATTTCCCACCACTTACATTAATGGTGTCAACTCATTTATAGATTTTTTAAGAAAAACATGAATGGGCTTGATAGCTTAGTTAAGTGTCCTTGTACTAGTTGTAATAACGCATATTACAAAACGATAGATGAAATAAAATATGATTTGCAAACACTTGGGTTCTGTCACACGTATGTAGACTGGATATTTCATGGGGAGACTCTACTACCTAGCTATGAGGTTAATAATGATGAAGATACAATGAATGATAGTAGTGGATATGATTCTAAAAATTCTGATGAGGGGGATGACCTTAGTGAGTTTTTAAATGAAATGAGAGAAGCCCAACAATTCGACAATGGTGACGGAGAAGAATCAGAATGTTTTCGTAAGCTATTACAAAATGCACAATGTGAACTGTACCCTAGATGCAAGACATCATTGTTATCAACTATTGTTAAACTGTTACATCTTAAGGTTTTAGGAAAATAGAGTAATAAATCATTTGATATGCTGCTGGAGTTTTTGAAAAGCATTTTACCAGAAGGTGAGAGACTTCCATCATCACTTTATGGTGCTAGGAAAGTGTTAGTTGAAATTAGGTTGGGGTACGAAGAGATTGATGCGTGTAAGAATGATTGTGCCTATGATTGTGCCTTGTACTGGAGAGAAAATGAGAACAAAGAAGCATGTCCAGTTTGTAAAGAATCTAGATGGAAGGTCAGTAATGATAAGACAAAGAAGATTCCTCATAAGAAATTAAGATACTTTCCCTTAAAGCCTAGATTGCAAAGACTTTATATGTCCAGTAAAACGGTGTCAAAGATGTTGTGGCATAAAGAGAGGTGTGTAAACGAGGAAGGAATAGCTAGACATCCAGCTGATTCCTTAGCATGGAAACATCTTGACAATCAAATTCCGCACTTCGCTCATGATCCACGCAATGTGAGATTGGGATTAGCTTGTGATGGTTTTACCCCATGGTCAAACTTAGGCAACTCCTACGGCATGTGGTCTGTCATACTTGCAGTTTATAATTTGCCTCCTTACGAGTGTATGCGTTCTTCATTCCTTATGATGTCGTTACTCATTCCGGGCCCAAGTTCACCTGGCAAGGATATTGATGTATACTTGCAACCGCTGATAGAGGAGCTGAACGAGTTATGAAATAAAGGGGTCGAAACATATGATATATGCAAGAAAGAGAAGTTCCAGATGTATGCTGCTATACTGTGGAGTATTCGTGACTTGCCTGGCTATAGTGTTTTATCTTGTTTGGACGACACTGATTCCAAGCAGTTAAGAACAAAAACTTGTTATATGGGGCATCGTCTCTTTCTGCATAAAAGACACTTGTTTCGTAAAAATGAAAGAGATTTTAATGGTGAAGAAGAACACAAAGACAAAACTTGACAACTATCTGTGGGTGATATTTTGGGTTGGCTTAATAGGTTGCAGCAACTGTTTAGTGAACCGGGAAAGCATCAAACAGTGAATCGAAAAATAAAGAGGGGGGCTGATCAAGTAAATTGGGTAAAAAAGAGTATTTTCTTTGAATTTCCATATTGGGACAAATTCTTAATCCGACATAATCGCGATGTAATGCACATTGAGAAGAACATTTGCGATAATGTTCTTGGGACTATACTTGATATTAAAGGGAAAACAAAGGATCCATTCATTGCTCGAGAGGACTTGCACGACTAGGGGTTTAGGGAGGAGTTACATGTGCAGATTCGAGCTAGGGACAACAAACTCTTAAAGCCACCAGTATGTTTTACATTGTCAACAATCAAAAGGACTGAATTCTGCCGGTTCTTGAAATCAGTCAAGTTTCCTGATGGATATGCTGCAAATATATCAAAATGTGTAAAGTAAAACAAAGTAACAGGTTTGAAAGCACATGATTGTCATATTCTATTTCAAAAGGCTGATTCCAGCAGGCATTCGAGGTTATTTAACAAAGGAACTGAACGAGGTTTTGTATGAGTTAGGAGATTTTTTCAAGGAGGTATGCTCAAAAACACTAACTGCAGCCAATTTGAAAAATTTGGAAAAAAACATACCCATTATCATGTGTAAACTTGAAAAGATCTTCCCTCCGTATTTCTTCATTATAATGGTGCATTTGACAATTCATTTGGCTCACGAAGCATTAATTGGAGGTCCGGAGCAGTTTCGATAGATGTATCCTGTTGAAAGGTATGTTACTTTACGTTACTTTAACTATATACCTCTTTATGCATACTTGATGTTTTCTTTTTTATATTAACTTTTTCACTTTATGTTATTCAGATTTCTGAGCACTCTAAAAGGATTTGTTGGAAACAGAGCTTGCCCCGAGCGTTCGATATGTCAAGGATTTATAGTGAGAGAAAGCTTAATATTCTTGTCTTTGTATATGCCTGGCATTGAAACCATATTTAATCGGCCAAAAAGAAATTTGGACGGTTCGCAAGATCAAGGAGATGAAGAACTTTCTATATTTACAATGAACACAAGAACATTCGGGAAACTCAAGTCTAATTGTTCTCTATCAGAAGAAGCACTGGATAAGGCCCATTGGTATATATTGAGCAACTGTGAAGAAGTAGAACCATATTTGAAGTAAGTTCCTTTTGCTGATAAATTTATCTAATTAAATTGTATAGTGTTTAATTCCCTTTGTTATTGTATATGCAGAATGCACAAGGCTGCATTGCTAGGAATACGTCTAGAAGAAGTTGATGATAATGCTGAACATGATGATCAAAGGCAAAGAAGTCAGTTTCCAACATGGTTCAGGGACCATGTATGTATTGATTTAGTGTTATCTGAACTCTAGCTTTGATTTCTGCATACTAATTAGTTCAAGTTTTGTTGTTTCGGGTAAATGAGATGCACCACATGAATTCTGATGGCACATCAGCTGAATTGTGGGCTTTAGCAAATGGTCCATTAGCATTGACTACAAGTTTTTATGAAGGATGTATAGTTAATGAGGTTCGATTTCATACAAAAAGTCGGGATGAGCATAGGAAAACTCAAAATAGTGGATTGGTTGTTCAAGGAAATCATAAAAGGTAGTCCATTGAGTATTTTGGGTTCTTAAGAAGAGTGGTGGAGTTGGTTTACATTGTGGCCCACAAAGTTGTGTTATTTGAATGTGAATGGTTCGATATATGAAGTAGGAAGACCACACAGGTTGATAAGCACTTTATTAGCATTGATATGAGGTCGCGATGGTAAAAATAAGATCTTTTTGTATTACCGGTGCAAGTGCAACAAGTGTTTTACCTGAATGACACAAAGTTGGGTAAAGATTGGCAACTTGTACAAAGAGTAAAACATCGACATGTTTGGGATTTACTGGAGTTAGAGACTGATAGTATTAATGATGCTATGAATTATGGCAGCCAAGAGCACTCAAGACGAGTGTTGCAACAATACGATTTTGATGGAGTTTGTTTAGTTGTCGAGCCTAATGACAACCACCATCATTAGACTCAGTTATCAAGGAATGATGTAGAGCCGAAAGAGGTGGATAGATTAGTTTTCCAGAATGCTAGAAATTACAGACCTCGTGATGATGCAGCCTTCATCGATGAAGAAAAGGATGAGGGGGGAAGAGAAAATGTGTGAAATAGAGGAAGAAGAGGGTACTCATGAAGGAGAAGAAGGGTCTAATGAAGGAGAAGGTTATTCTGACGAAGGAGAAGATGATGAAGCACACTTTGAAGAAGAAGATGAAGATTTTGATGAAGATTAAGCTAGAATAACAATCTTTAAAACATATGTTTAATCTGTTTTGCTTAGTCTTATTCCAAAAACATTATGTTTAATATTTCTATTGATATTCTAAATTGGTTGTGTTACTTTTTAGTCATTCCAAATATAAGATTACATCCCTTGAATCTTCTTTTAGATATTATATTAACATGTTTTTTTGTTTATTCAGATGGCACCAGGACCAAACTTCAAGAAGGCTCCCAAACCAGTAGGATCGAAGAGGCAACCGGAATCACAAAGGAGTGGATCTAATGTCAATATGTCACCATTGGATGTTCCTGCATCTCCGTTGACAAGGAACGCTGCACGTAGACTAGCTAATGCAATTCCCACAACCCCTAGTGGTGGGATCGGACATGAAGGTGTTCCTGCATCTCCGGTGACAAGAAATGCTGCACGTAGAGGAGCTAATGCAATTCCCACAGCCCCCAATGGTGGGGTAGGAAATGACGATGTTCCGCCAATTGACAAGAAAGGCTGCTCGAAGACAAGCCAATGCACATCTCACAACCTCTAGTTTTGAGTCTGCACATGAAGTTTTTCCTCCATCGCCATTGACAAGAAAGGCTGCCCGTACACAAGCTAATGCACATCCCACAGCCTCTAGTGGTGGTTCTAGACATGAAGATGTTCCTACATCTCCAATGAGAAGAAAGGTTGCACATCGATTGAGTTGTGCACAACCCACAGCCTCTACTTGTGGTTCTAGACATGAAGATGCTCCTGCATCTCCAATGAGAAGAAAGGTTGCACGTAGATTGGGTTGTGCACAACCCACAACCTCTACTGGTGGGTCTGAAAATGAACCAGAAGATGAGAGAACATTCTCGGCTACATCGGCACCAAATCCAGATGGATTAGGAGATCCTACCAATCTTGACTCTCCTAATACACCAAATTCAATGGAATCAACACGTACTTTGGGTAATTTCTATAAGTTTCATATGAGTAACTTAACCAATTGTAATTTTCAATGCGTACTAACAATTGGTTCCATTATTTCATTTCAGGATCTAATGTTGTAAAGAACAGCCCGGGTGCAAGTAGAGGCCTGAACTTGGATAAAGTAGTTGCTAAGTATGTATATTTACTTTAACTTTGAGTAGGTAGAGTTTTGTTGGAAAGTATATATGTGGCTGTAGTTTTCATCTCAGTTTTGCATGTATTCTGTTGTGTCTCATCTGTTTTTCAGTATTTTTTTGCATCTTAACTTTAAGTATCTCATGTATTTTTCTGATCTTATTATTTGCACATTTAAACTTAGAATATTTGTTTTACATTTTACCATTGTCACTATTATTCGGTAAATGGTAGTTTGTACTAAGTTAAAGAAAAAAGATTTTTAAAACTATTCTTGAAATGAAAGCTCTTCTGAAAATTCTAACACTTATCATGTTATTCTTAAAATTCTTTTGCAGATTGGAAAGATGAAAATAAAGTTCAACCCTGGTGAGAAAGTACCTGCTAATCATGTGGATGAATTTGCTTCTGGAATAGGAATTGCTACAAAGACAAGTGCAGAACTGATTGGGGTCTGGTATTGGCGCCAAATTCCTGAACCAAACAATGATGTCTGCCGCATAAGATTGCTGGTATCTGTGTAACTATTCAGCATATATCTAACAGCTTAATATGCAATTTAAGTGTACCTACTAACTTGTTGACTTCGTTTCTTAGACATTGTTTGAAGTTTAAGATTGGACAAGTGAACGTGTCAAAGTAATCATTAATGAGATGTTCCAGACCTGCTATAGAAACTGGAGGTCCGTATTGGCTAGAAAACATCGAGATCTTGTACTGAAAAAGAAGAATCCCAGAGAAAGGAGTCCCCGAAAGGATGTGACTTATGCAAGATGGTTGGCTATATGTGATTGGGTTGAGACTGAAGAATTTAAGGTAATTATTTTCAGAAATCTTTTGCTTTACATTTATTTTTAAAACAATGATTTGGGTTTTAAAATATTATTCTGGAAAAATATTATGCAGAAGAGATCTTTGACCAATTCAGCAAATAGGGGGTGCATGCCTTTCAACCACAGATCTGGGAAGCTTAGATATCTTACTCGTCATAGAAGAATGGTACAAAAATCATATGGTATCATTCTTTTAACAATTGAATAGAATTCTTCATTTTGATCCTTTGGTTGTTTATATAATATAGGCAAAGCCAAGTAAAGTTCGTCTATGGAAGAGTACGCACATTGACAAGAATAGTCAGTTTGTGAATGCTGCTGCAGCCGCCGTATTTATGAGATACACTTAATCTTTCTTTTCCTTTCTAATATTAAAATTGTACATTGTTAACTTAATTGATATGCATTGATTTGTAGGAAAAAATGACTGAACTTCAGGAGGCAGAGGTTGGGGAGGGAGAAGATTCCATGTCTGAGGATGAAATTCTTGAAGAAGCATTAGGGCGTCGGTCTGGATATCAGAAAGGAATGGGTTATAGGGTAGAGGCACGTAATCATAAGAAGTTCCACTCAACCACGAGCACACAAGAAAATCCTGAACTTCAAGAGAAGTTAACTGAAACACAAGTTGAGCTCGACAATGCAAAGGAGAAGATTGAGCTTCTCAACAAAGAGATGGTGGAGCAAAAGGAGCAATTGAACGATGAGTTGGAGGCACAGAAGGCTAAGAACCTGAGGTACGAAGATCGACTCGAGGCTCTGCAAGCTCAGCTTGATAAGATGTAGAGCTTTTGGCGAAATGAAATCGGTAATGATGCCATAACCTTGTTGTTTATTAAATGTATAAAATGCTTTGAATTCGATAAATTGTTGGCTGAAAGTTTATGATTTCATTCAATATGTTTAAATATATGCATTGTGGGTAATGTTGAATGTTTGTAGTGAAAGCTATTTGAGATTTGCTCTCATTTAATATCTTTGCTGGTTTAGGGTGTTTGTTAATGGTTTATGATAGATCTTAGAGTCTAATACTTTACGTTATAAGCAATAGTCGCGGTACCTAGTCTCGACAGGTAAGTAAGACAGGTAAGTAAGACAGTAAAGTAAGACAGCAGATTTTAACGTGGTTCGGACTATGTCCTACATCCACGAGGCTTTCGCCTGAATCAAACTTCTTTCAATGGACAAAAGTTATTACACCAACTGGTTTTACTCTAACACCGAATCCCTCTAATGTTGATACCACCGGAACCTTTTTCGCGTCTACTCCGTTTGACCCGTAAGACCAAGACTCCCGTAATGATCTTCTTATGAGAATGCTTCCAAGCGAACTGCACGTACGTATAGATCCCTCTAACTGGCGCAATCCTTTCCCGTTGAACTCCCTTCAACTCTCGTCGGCTTCTCACGTTCTTGATGTAACTCAAGAGGGCGAAAACTAAGAAATCAAAAGTAAAAGAGAACACCTAAAGATGTATATTTTGTTACACGTGTGTTCTACATTGATTCCTAGGATTTCTACTATTTATAGGATAGCTCTCCTGAAAGATATCCTTGATTCTCGGCCAGTCTTCATATCCAGTCGAGACAGGATCTTTCCAAAGTATATCCGAATCTTTCCATGATAAGGCGATTCTTCCTTTTGCAACGTCTTTGTTTCCAATTGATAAGATCTTCATGATCTTCATATATTCTGCACATCAAAGACAAAGAAGAACTCCACAAGGAATAGATTACTAAAGGATATAGGAAAGAGTTTGATAAAGATTAACTTTCCATAAGATAAGATACTATAAGATCAAGTTAAATCTTTCCAAACTCACCTAAATATTCACGCGTCTAATAACAGGATAAATACCATAAAATCGTGTGAATAAGTAAGTAAATAAATCAAAGTTTAAAATAAAACCGAAATTTTCCTTTAAAATAATTTTGCAAACAAGGAAATAAAATCTAGTTGGACCTGGCAGTCCTGACTGTTCAACCGAGTTCGAAACCTGTCGGACTTTGCGGTCCTAACAATCTCCCCCAATTGACTTGTTTGGCAAAAACACTTTTAAATCCCAAGGAAAATGTAGACATGCTGAAATAAAACAAGTTAGTAAGAGATAGGCACATAAATCAACTAACGAGTCTCGACAGCAATAAAAGTGTGTTGCAACAGCGGTGCAACACTCCGCAAAACAACTTAATAATGTAAGCAGTTAAAACATTGTTCTTAAGCGGAATAAAAACAAAACAAAATAAAATAAATAACAAGATAGATCAGCAGCAGCCGGAAGAAATCTCCCCCATTCTACATATTCTGTTTTCTCCCCCATTTTGCCAGAACTAGTCAAGGCTTTGCCGCTAATTGGGCAAGGGACTCGTTCATGGACTGCAGCAGTGTAATGACCTGGGCAAGTTGCGACTGAAGGTTGTCGAGACTGCCCTGGGGAACAGACGGTCCAGCTTCGTTATCCCTGACAGTCGGGACAGAGCGCCGGATCGGAGAACCAAGTAGAGCTTGAACAAGGTGACTCGGGGCATGATAAGGCCTAGGGCGGCTCGTCATCTTGTCCTTAGAGACCCGGATATCCATTTGAGATATGAGCAAGCGGTAGACCAATGATGGATAGCCTAAGGTCATCTTTACCTTGTGGTCGAATGCTTCAAGTTGTAAACGCTCAAAGACCAGTTTCCCAAGGTTAATGGGAGCATTCGAACCAATACGGAATAAGACAGAAGCAGTTAACGAACTAACGGTAGAAGTATGGGACATAGGATACCAATTTCTTACCATTATGCCGTAGATCATACCATACCATGGAAGAAGGGAACCTCGCTGTAGATTTCCATTCTTTGGCCACTTCATGGGTTGGCCGGTTATGGTTGACGCGACTGCATCCATGTCTGCCTCCAGTTCCAGCTCGGAGTCGCGACCGGTTTGTACGTCAGGAGAACCCAACTGCATGTTCAGAATTTGCGGACTGATCTTGAAGATGAACTTCCGAACAAAGACTGAATGTTCCTTGGCTGACCCAGGAACGCCTAGTTGAGTATCCAGATTGGCGTAAAACTCATGCACAATCTGGGTTACAAACGGTTGGACCCTGCGAGTGGATTCAAGAAAACCTCTCCCTTCCAAAAACTCAATAACCCCCGTACCCTCATAAGAATCATCATGAAGTTGAACTTCACGAACAGGAATGCGATCAGTGAGACGAGTATACCTGAGTTTGGCTTGAGATGTGTAGAACCTGTCGGAAAATGCCTTTTTCACCCTGAAAGGCTCATCAGACGGTGGAACACGGGGAGGGACTGCAAAATCTCCTTCAGCTTCTTCTTCAGCCTGGTCGTGACTGCCTGCCTCAGAGGCCGACTGGTCGCCTGACTGGTTGTCCTTGTCAGATAAGGACTGAGCTGAGCGTTTCTGCTGTTTGCGGACAGGCCTGGAATCTGAGTCAGAGACCTCGATTGGAGCAGAGTCCGAGGCAGCAGGAGCGGATCGGGGACGTTTGGATACAGGAACTTTCTTGCGTGTCCCGACTCGGCTCGCGACACCCTCTGCAACAGGTTTTGACTTTTGGCGAGCAGATGGAGTGCGCTTAGGAGGTTGAGCCTTCTGCTTCCCTTTAGCCGCGGCGGTGTGGCGGCGAGAGGATGCAGGAACAGGTGCAGGTCACGGCGAAGCGTCGTCCGGCATGGGAACAGAGTGCGAGTCGTCCAAAGGAGGAAAGAACTCGAGTGCCTGAGGAGCAGTGGCACGGGGTGTTGACTCTGTTGCCGGTGGTGGTGGTGTGGTGTCTTTCGGTGGTGCCGTGGAAGACGGCGGTGGAATAAAGTCCGCCGGAATTCGGATTTTAAGCGGCTTTGGCTGCAAGACCTGGGACAACTCGTTGCCCGTTGTGGATGCACTGTCAGGGTCGACTGATGGGGCTGATGGGGTCGACTGAGATGATTCTCCTGATGACTTAGATTTCACCATGTTAAATAATTTCTTGATAAATGTAGGTGAGAAAGAAGACATAAAACACAAATCCACACACCAAAAAAATAGAATCACACGAGAGAGAGAGATAGGAATGGCGTGAGATATGATATAAAGGAAAGATTTATAAATAGATGTAATCAAATCAATGTCATATCTTTTATAATCATTATCCACAACTTCCCATAAGAGATAGGACTCTTACCAAGACTAATCTAGGAAAGATTCCAACAAGATATGCAACTCAATCTCTACGAGTTTTAAAACGCGGCAAGGCATAGGCGGGAAACAAATTCGTGCCAAAATTAAACATATCGCGTTTTAAAGACAAAATAAAATAAAAAGCACCTGTTTAATAAAATTAAAACAAATTAAAAACACAAATTAAAAGAAACAAACAGAAAGTAACTCAGCAAATTACTCATATAACTTACCGAGGACCGATTCAACTGGTGTAAGTGGATGTCGAGACACCCTGTCATGACAGACTATAAGACTGAGTATAAAACAGGTCGAGACTGAAGCATACTCATGAACCAGATGAATACATTAAAATGTGTGTGTGTGAATTCTCATATGATAAACAGATGAAAGGGAAGAGAATTTGAAAGGGGCAAAAATCGTTTTTGCAAGAAATCTCTTTTCAAACAATACAATTGCACCTTGTACACACACTTTGAGCCTTTTGCATAGAGGTAGCTTTTGCACATAACTTTATATAGAATATGGTAGCTCTTTTCAATTTTGTGATGACCGTGAAATATGAATTGAATGCTTTCACACATATTCATTGAGTTTAGGCAGCTTTTTCCTCCATATATTTTTCTTTTGAAGCACTTATTCTTTTGGCTCATGCTCTCTTTGTTCTTTTCTTTTCACGACTCTTTTGATCACTCATACTTTTCTTTTCAGCTCAATTCTTCTGTTTTTAAAGTGACGAGGTAGCAAAAGTGGACAATGTCCATGTCAAAGAGATTATAAAAACAAAATAAAAACAAAACAAAAATTGCCCGTTGCAAAATCCTTCGATTTCACTGATTTAACTGAGGGAATGATGTGCACTGTGTATCAATGCAGTTCTAGGTACGCTCCAGAACCGGCTGTCCAACAGGTCTGCAAGTAGGTCATGACAGTTAGTCCAACAAATAAAAACATCTCAGTTAAATCGGGCACGCGACCAGCGCTTAGTGGAGACAAATGCCGAGAGACTTTCTGAGGGTCTCAAAGCTTTGTGAAACAATTTTCTTCATAAAAATAACAGCAGTTTGTCTTCCAGTCGCGACATGCTTAATGACAGCACATTCATTATCACCTAAATCACATAAGAGATGGTGCCATATATCCGTGTGCTGTGTGCATAAGTGCTTAACATGATTATGAGCAATGATAATAGCACAATTGTGGTTACTAAAGACCAACACATTACTTTGCACAAAAACAAAATTATTAAGCATGTGATCAACCCAACCAATATCAATTAATATGACACGATTATGCATAGTTAGGTAGAGATGACTTCCTGTTCCATAAGTGGAGAAACTGAGGTCTATGAAGTTGCCTCTTGTCTCATCGACAACCCATATAGGAGTTGCGACAGGAATCATCGACTGTTCTGCAGTTTCAAGATCAAGGTCCTTGATAGTATATTGAACGCACTTGGATTGATCTATGACCAATCTGTTGGCTCCTTGACTGACCTGCGAACCATAAAAACAAATGAGTTCACTAACAAACGGAGAGATAGATCTGTTTGAGATAGAGTTTGTGAACTGTTCTAAAGGGAGTTGTGACTGCTTTAGAGTATAGCAATTTTCAGCAGTCCGATTTCCTGAAAAAATACAAAAACTTTGGTTATCAAATACATGACATTCATCTTGTGTAAACGTGACAACCAACTTTTGATCGCATAGCTGGCTTATGCTAATCAAATTATGCTCAAGTCCATCAACATGAAACACATCATTAAGTATAGGACACCCGCTAAGAATGAGTGTTCCTTTTGCAACCACTTGACCCTTTTTACCATTACTGAACTGAACTGTTCCACTTGGACCAAAAACATAGTTGGTCAAAAGGTTTTTGTTCCCTGTCATGTGATGTGAGCAAGCACTGTCAAGATACCAACAATCAGGTGAGGCGTTTTCAACTGAGGAAAATGCAAAATGAATATTTTTATGATTAGAATATTTCACCCTTATGTGATTCGTTGGTTCAGAATCTTCATCGGAGTCTTCAGACACTGTTTTTCGTGGAGTCTTCCGAGATGTCGGGACTCGTTGTCCAACAGGTTTCTTTGTTGTGTTCCTCGATGAGTTCTGTTGTAAGTCAGGACAGCGTGAACGAATATGACATTGACCACCACAATGATAACAGGCTCTGGTTGTCTTGTGCATCCGTCGTGACCACCAAACGGGACTGGGCCTGTTCGGTTGAATGGACCTGCAAAAAACATGAGGCTGTGTGAAATTAGGATCACGTGCTAAGCTATCATTATCCATATCAGATATACTAGGAATAGCCTTGCTTAGACTGATCGGTGGGTGGTAACCAAGACCAGCATGATTAAAAATGGGACTAGGACTTTGATCAGAAACTTTGTTCTGATTGTCTGTGACAGTCTTATTGAGAACCTTAAGAACATCTTGGAAGTGTGATTCCAAATCCTCAAAAATAGTGATAGATTCTTTTATGTTTTGTACATTATTTCTGAGGGCCATGACTTGTCTATTTAGATCAACGTTCTTGCGTATCTCTGAAAACAAAATATTTCTAAGGATTCTGATTTCCCGAAAAGGATCAGGGGAATTATCGTCCTCAGTATCTTCGCTGTTTTCCTGAGTAGTCAAGACAGGTGGTAAGTCATGATTAAAGATAGAAGAAAATGCAAAAAATGTTCTTTCTTCAGATTCATCAATACAACAGTCTAACTCGTCATCACTGCATATAGATTTAATCGATTTAATATTAGAAGCAGTTTCAGAGTTGTCCTGGTCAGTCGCGACATGTGATGAGTCAGGTCTGATGACAGAGGAGAGTGCAATATTGGCTTTTTCTCCTGTTTCATCTTCACTTTCAGATGACTCTTCATCACTCCAGGTGCACACCATGGCTTTGTCTTTATTCTTCGGGAGAAGATTTGCACAATCAGTTTGTATGTGACCATAGCCTTGGCATTCCCTGCATTGAACACCTTTTCCTCTTCTTTTGTAGCTAAGATCATTAGCAGCGGAAGATTTTAATGAATTATCAGAGTTAGAAGAGAAAGTGTTCGTACCTTTGTTTTTCCACTTGGAAAACTTTCGGAGTCCTTTAGAGAGAAACGCGACCGATTTCTCGAACTCGTCCTTGTCGTCACTTTGAGGTTTGTCTTTGATTTCAGCTTTAAGTGCAATACCTTTCGAAGTGACTCCATTCAAATTCTTTTTCAACTCGAAAGTTGAGAGGGCACCCATGAGCTCTTCAAGTGACAAGTTTTCCACGTCTCTTGCTTCTTCAATCGCCTCAATTTTCATATCGAATCTTGAGGGTAAAGTTCGAAGAGTTTTCTGAACAAGTTTGGACTCACTGTACTCATCACCGAGGAGGAAGGCTTCATTAGCAATGTCTCTAAGTTTAGCATTGTATTGAGCTATTGTTTCATGATCCTCCATTTTAAGTTCCTCAAACCGTGTACCAATGATTTGTCTTTTGGATCTTTTCACGGATGGGGTACCTTCATGGGCAACGCGGAGGGCGTTCCATGCATCTTTGGCCGATTCACACTTGGATATCAGTTTGAACTGATTTAGGTCGACTCCATTTAAAATTGCATTGATTACAATGGAGTTGTGGCTCGCGTCGAGATCTTCTGCGTCCGACCAGTCGAGCTCTTGCTTCGGCTTTCCATCTTTGTCTAGTGGTGGAGACCATCCTTTGAGAATGCTTTTCCACGCTTTCTGATTTTCCCTTTTGATGAAAGCTGTCATGCGGACCTTCCAGTATGAATAGTTAAATTCATTTAAGAGCGGCGGCTTTGATGATGATGATCCCTCAACGTTTTGTGCCATCAAATCTGCAAGATCTAAATAAAACCAGAATCTCACCAATGTAAGTAGGTGATAGGCTCTTGATGCCAATTGATAGATCTTAGAGTCTAATACTTTACGTTATAAGCAATAGTCGCGGTACCTAGTCTCGACAGGTAAGTAAGACAGGTAAGTAAGACAGTAAAGTAAGACAGCAGATTTTAACATGGTTCGGACTATGTCCTACATCCACGAGGCTTTCGCCTGAATCAAACTTCTTTCAACGGACAAAAGTTATTACACCAACTGGTTTTACTCTAACATCGAATCCCTCTAATGTTGATACCACCGGAACCTTTTTCGCGTCTACTCCGTTTGACCCGTAAGACCAAGACTCCCGTAATGATCTTCTTATGAGAATGCTTCCAAGCGAACTGCACGTACGTATAGATCCCTCTAACTGGCGCAATCCTTTCCCGTTGAACTCCCTTCAACTCTCGTCGGCTTCTCACGTTCTTGATGTAACTCAAGAGGGCGAAAACTAAGAAATCAAAAGTAAAAGAGAACACCTAAAGATGTATATTTTGTTACACGTATGTTCTACATTGATTCCTAGGATTTCTACTATTTATAGGATAGCTCTCCTGAAAGATATCCTTGATTCTCGGCCAGTCTCCATATCCAGTCGAGACAGGATCTTTCCAAAGTATATCCGAATCTTTCCATGATAAGGCGATTCTTCCTTTTGCAACGTCTTTGTTTCCAATTGATAAGATCTTCATGATCTTCATATATTCTGCACATCAAAGACAAAGAAGAACTCCACAAGGAATAGATTACTAAAGGATATAGGAAAGAGTTTGATAAAGATTAACTTTCCATAAGATAAGATACTATAAGATCAAGTTAAATCTTTCCAAACTCACCTAAATATTCACGCGTCTAATAACAGGATAAATACCATAAAATCGTGTGAATAAGTAAGTAAATAAATCAAAGTAAATAAAACCGAAATTTTCCTTTAAAATAATTTTGTAAACAAGGAAATAAAATCTAGTTGGACCTGGCAGTCCTGACTGTTCAACCGAGTTCGAAACCTGTCGGACTTTGCGGTCCTAACAATTTATGAGAATGTGGGTGCAATGAGTTTAGGTTGAACATGTTTCATTCTGATTTTCATGAAGATTATGTAGTTCTAGTAGTGATATTAGACAGTTTACAATGTGTGAAAATGCATTGAATTGCAAAATTTGTTAGCTGAAAGTTGGCGTTTTCCTTCGATATGTTCGTATATATTGTGGTGATTGTTGAGTTTTGGTACTTTAGGCTATTTTGATATGTTTGCTTGTCTGAGATGTCTGCTTATATGGTTCCTGAGAATGTGGGTAGATTCTGGTTTGTGTCAATTAGTAGAATCTTCCAAATTAGTTTTATGATTAGTTTGAATTAGTAGAATCTATCAAATTAGTTTTATGATCAGTGTGAATTAGTAGAATATGCCTTTATTGATCAATGTCTGGTTATCAAGCCTGCAGGTGTTAAATGCCTAGCCTTACCAAAAAATAGAGATCATGGAAGTCTCTGGATATTGGAATTGAATGAAGAAGGGCGAAGGTGCCTATTTTGATAACTTAATTTTGGTACTAGAACTGAGTGCTTTCCAGTTGTGAAAGCTATTTTGGGTTTGATTGATCTAGAGAGACTATATTTATGTTAAGTAAGTAGAACAGCCTCCCCCTTTTGATGGATGTAGGTTTTGATGAAATTCTCTCCAGTAATTAATTTGAGTCTACTGCATTTTGTGATGGCAAAGTGCTAAATTGTTTTGTATATGCAACTTTGCCATGGGTTTTGAATTGAAACTTGATGTAGGATGATGTTCTATTTTATATGGAAGCATGTGATTATGTATTTTGTTGATTTGTTATGATGGTTATTGATTTTCAATTACATTTCACTGCAATGTGTACGTAATTAACGACAATTATAGAACTAGAGCATGGATAATTTTTAGTGACAATAATTAATATACCATTGCCAACAAATTTGTCACGAAAAAATTCAAATAACACTCTGTAATGACAATTTATATCGTAATAAAAGGTATTGCAAACACAATGACGAAATACATTGTCACAAAAAAACTTTAAATGCAAAACTTCATGTGGCGATGCGATCATATGATGACGAAATAATACAGCTCATGTGACAATATTTCACCACATAAGTTATCAATTTTTTGTGGCAAAACCACATTTGTCACAACTATATGTGGCGATAAAAAAAATTCGCCATATAAGGCCTTTAGTGACGGGGCTATCGTGGCGATTCTTGTGGCGAAAAATTTTGTCGTATAACATTCATGTAACGAAGTTTTTAGATTATATGACGATATTTGGCGTCGCAAAAAAGCAGTTTTTTTGTAGTGGTGGAGATGGAGCAGCTGATATAAGAGCAGATGGTGGCGGTAATTCAAAAGGAAGATGTGCAACATATTCAACATATTGTGGAGGTGGTGAGGCGGCCTTGTTACGAAAAGGGAATTGAGATTCACAGAACCGCGCATGTTGTGAGATAAAGAGACGTTGTGAGTAGGGATCCCAACATTTATATGCACTCTTGGAAGGAGAGTATCCGAGAAAAATGCATGGCCGAGAGGGAGAGGAGAGTTTGCCTACAACGTTGGGCCGAAGCCATGGAAAACACAAGCAACCAAATACGTGCAACTTCAAATAATTAGGAGAATCATGAAATAAGCACATAAAAGGTGCATCATTACCACTAGCCGAGCAAGGTAAGCGATTAATAAGATAAACCGTTGTTGAAAAAGTGAAGGACCAAAATGTCGGTGGTAATTTTGCATGATGCAGAAGTGCGTGACCAGTTTCTACAATGTGGCGATGGCGTCGTTCGGATATGCCGTTTTGTTGAGGTGTATGAGGAGCAGTAGTCAACCAAGTGATACCCTGTTTGAGAAAATAATTTTTGAGTGCGAGAAATCCCCCACCATTGTCGCTATAAAAATTAATAATAGAATTGGAAAATTGTTTCTCCACCAACGGCTTGAATTTCGTAAATACATCATACACCTGAAATTTCACATTAAGCGGAAAAATCCAACAACAACGACTAAAAAGATCCACAAACATTAAGTAGGGGCAAAAATCATCAATAGATAATTCAGTTTGTCCCCGGACATCCGCAAAAGTATAATGTAAAGGATGTAAAGCTTTAACTGAAGAGTCTAAAAACGGCAAAGGATGCAACTTGCTAGCAATACACGACTCACAAAACGTATCCTTCACAGGGGATAAAGTAGCAATAGGTAATTTATAATGCAAAATTAAAAAGGAACTCGTTTTGGATGCTGGGTGACCCAGACGAGAGTGCCACATAGAAGCGGTTGTACAGACTTCAAGAGTAGCAAGTCAGGCCGCGGACTTCATATAATATGAGGGAGGTCGGATATGGTAGATGTCATTACTGCATAGTCCCTTCACTAGTGGATCCCCCTGAAGGTTGGTCCTTCACAAATAAATAATCACGGAAGAATTCCATATAAACGTTGTTATCCCGTGTAAATTGATGAACAGATAATAAATTTTACCGAGAGGCAGGGATGCACAAGACATTAGATAAGGTAAATTTACGAGAGGGAAACGTTAAAAATGAAGTGCGAGTGTGAGTAATGTGCATACCATTCCCATCCACAAGTTGAACCTCATCAGTGTCGTCATATTCGGAGTGATAATTAAGATTATTGAGATCCGCATTGATATTGTGTGATGCACCTGAGTCCACAAGTCAATTACCCGAGTTGTTGCGGTGCTGCGCGGGTGGTGGGGTGCAAGCTGAATCGGCAGCCGGCATGAAAGACCGTAGTTGATAGCAACATGGGACAATGTGGCCAACCTTGTTACAAATTTGGCAAACAACAGAGTCAGAATGAAGTGATTGAAAGTTACCATTAGAATTATTGTTGTTTTTGCGACCACGGTAACAGGAGTAGTAACCACGGTTACCCTAGCCCGAACCATGAGAATCGTTGGAATGAGAATGCATGGCATTGTTAGCGGTCACGACGAGGTTGGCAGATTCAGACTCATAGCATTTGAGACACGCTTCATGAGACACAAGAGCATTGTGTAACTCGACAGACGTCATAGAGCGTTTGCGAAAACAAATCGAGCGACAACGTCGCGATATTGAATGCCTAGGCCATTCAAGATGTAAAGTGTGACATCATTCAGGTGAAGTGGTCGATCGATCAAGCCAATTTTGTCAACTTTGGCTTGATGTCATTAAGATATTCGGTGATAGAGCGCGATCCCAAAGTGGTGGAATTGAGCGCGTCTTTCAGGTCCATAACTCGAGTGCGGTCAGGCCTAGCAAAGGAAAACATGAGAAGAACCGAAGCCCCGAAAGAACAAGAGGCGGAGTGCACCATCGGCACATTTCGGGAGAAATAGAGCAGACCAGTGCAGCAAATAATTGCTTAATTGTTGATCTTGTTGAAACCACAAAGTGAACGCCTCACGCTGCGAGGGGTCGGGTCGCTTGAAAGCTCCCTGGAGACAGCCCGACAAGTTTAAACTATTGAGTTGGGCGTTGACTTGTAGCCGCCATGAAAGGTAATTAGAGGCGGTGAGTTTGAGCGGAAAGTGATGATTTGTGGTGATGGGAATTAGGATGGATGGGGTTGTGGGAAGATCGACATGTGGTGGAGTGTGTGGTGGGCTGTTGGCAGTGGACAATTCAACGGAGAAAGGCATGGCGGCGCCGGAAAGAAAACGGATCGGAAGAATATCGTGCGATAGAGATGGCTAATATGATACCATATAAAGAATTGAATCGTATGTATTATATTTTTCATAGAACTTTACAATACAAGGAATATGAATAAATAGATACAGAGACTTAATAAAATAGGTAAGGATCCTATACAATTTCTAAAAATAAGGAAGGTGAACAACAAAAGGATTCTAAGGCGGGAGAGATTTGCGGACGATAGGAGAATCCTTGATAATGTCCATGTTGTTTCCCACCCAATTTTGCATTGAGACAATTTCAGCATTAGGAAGTGTAACCTTCCCTAACAATAAATAATAATAAAAGAAAGAATATATTTGGGAATGAACTTCAAGTTGCAATGCGTCGACATGTTAGAGGCAAAAGTTTCATCTCATAACATTTCAAAAGGAATTTTTTTCGTCCTTAAAGTTGAGTGGTCGAGTTTCGTTTAATATGTCTTGGACCAATTGAGTCTGAAATCCCTCTTTAAGGTTTGGGGAGGGATTTTCCGCTTAAAAAACTCAACCGCAATAAGCTTCACAAACATAATATCCTTTTTAAAGCTTAGGGACTGACTTTTCCTCTCTAATGAACACAACACATTAATAGTCCATCTCTTCCCCTATCGTTTGGTTCACCTTTCACTACGTAAAATAGATTTCCATTCTCTAGGAACTCTAAAGAGCAATTTTTCATCG
This sequence comes from Misopates orontium, assembly GCA_946800315.1. Lineage (NCBI taxonomy): Eukaryota > Viridiplantae > Streptophyta > Magnoliopsida > Lamiales > Plantaginaceae > Misopates > Misopates orontium. Next base: position 11,782,400 of record OX326951.1, read on the forward strand.
TTGATTCAATCTCTACTGGCAAGATTGTTGTTTTACTTATATGAATTTTGTGATTTATCATAATGTACATTTATACAAGTGTTCTGTATGTTGTTGTGTTTTTTGAATGTGCCTTATTTATTTAATATTAATGTTGGTGAGGTTGGTTTAGTCGTAATACGTGATTATGAAATTGGTTCTTATGAATTTTGTAATATTACATGAATATTTTATAACTTTGCACCTATAAGCACATACTAGTTATAGTTTTGTATCATGTTGCGCTTTTTTTGCAACAATATTGTTTATTTTTATATGACATATTATACTCGCTTTTGTCCTTCTGATAGGAGATAGCTAAAAAATGGACCAGTGTCGTTACGATACAGTCCGAGTAGTGGTTCATGGTTAATATATAGGGCTATTCATGCTGGTTTTGTTGGCCATTAGTCGGGCCACTTTGGCGGTGCAATTTTTTCTATCGTTCTAACTTCATGACGAATCATATACTGGTCGGCCTTGCTCGAATGTACTTTGGGTGCAAATGATAATTATCTTGTCATTTATTTTCTAATTAGCAATTGCTTGTCTCGATCTTAGAGCCCAATTCATAATTTAATCATAAATTTAGTTTAATAAATTTTAGAGATAATTATAGTAACAACCCTTGAGGTTTGGTATAATTACATAGACCACCCCTTTCGTTTGAAAAATTACAGAAACCACCCCTAAGGTTTGAAAACTTACAGAAACCTCATCTTTACAACTTAAGGGTTGTTTGAGTGTCATTTATGATATAATTATGCTTATTATACATCTCTGAAGTTTTTTATACTAGGGCTAATGGCAGCATACCCCCAACCTATAGGATCATTTGCACTTCACCCCATAACGTATCGATTCGTGCGATTCTCCTGTTGTGTAATTCGCCTGTTGAACCATTGAGAAACCTTTCATTTGGAAATCTTGTATGAAACCCCACTATGGTTTGTTAACTGTCTAAAACACACCTTCTAGTTTCACAAAACTTTGCACAAAATCTTCTTTTAAGGAAACCACAGTGGGGGGTTTTAGAGAGAGTTTTATGAAACCACAAGGGGAATTTTAGATACTTAACAATCCACAAGGGGGTTTAGTGCACGATTTCGAAACCATAGGGTACAAGATTTAAAAATGCCCCATAGGTTGGGGGATTTGCTGCAATTAGCCATACTTATAAATAAATTTCTGATTTTGAAAAATTAAAAGAATTACTCCAAATAATTTTAGAAACTACTATATTATTAAGTAAAAGTACAAAAAAAATGTATAATTAAAATTTTCAATTTGAAAATACGTTTTAAAACTTAAACCAAAATATATTATCGAATCAAAACATGAACTTTAGTTATTTTTTAATGTTTTAAGAAAAGCTCTATCAAACTCAACTAACTAGTCGTCTTTATGCCCTTATTCTCGTTGCAATTGTAACCTAACAATTATTTTAGAAATAGAAGAAGATGAAATGAAAATTGTTTTAAGAAAAATTGAAAGAAGAAGAATACTCCAAAAAATTGGAAGCTGTAGTAATGGTAATGCATTTAGCTTGCCTTGCTTTGTCAAAAAGTTCAACAAAACCGCTTTTTAAAACAAATGACCACGTCCAATCCAATGATAATAATTCTCTTATCACTGTTGTTGGTAATTTTGTCATCATTCTTCATTTCTTAAAATGGATTGTGAAAATCTTGATTATTTCTGTTGTTTTTGTTAGTTTTCATTGAGAAATAGAACTATTGCTATTGAGTTTTCTATTTCTTTGTCTCAATTTTTTTTGAGATTGTGTGGAGATGTTATTTTGTTTACCAAATGCTTCTTTTTTTGTTATGATAAGCTGAAAATTCCCATTATCACAATAGTAACAATATTTAACATTTAATTGTGATGAAATTCACGAGGCTATTAGAAGTAAAACAAAAACAAAAAATTAAAATAAGAAAATAAATATTTTTATTAAAAAAAATTTGGATCAAATTTTTAAATTTAATTTAAATATTTTTTTTATATTTTTGGTTAGTAATATAGTAGTTTCTAAAATTATTTTGCGTATTTATTTTATTATTTTTCAAACATCGCATATGGTTTTTATAGTTCAGGGTGTAAGTATAATAAGCATAATAATATCATAACTGACACTCAAACAACCTTTAAGTTGTAGAGGGGTGGTATCTGTAAGTTTTTAAACCTCAAGGGTGGTCTCTGTAATTTCTCGAATCACAGGTGTAGTCTTTGTAATTACACCAAACTTCGGTGGGTGTTACCGTGATTACCCCTACATTTAATGCTATTAGAAGCCAAGGATATAAGAAATGGTTAACATAACACTAGAGTTTTTGAATTAGATTACAAATTGTTGTAAGAAAGATCGATAAGATTGAAAATGACTCTATTTGTGAAAACTCGTAACGTGCTTCAATTTTGTATCTACGAGAACGTGCAACATGAGATATTTAGTGAAAATATATTGGTATTAATGTAAAAATTAGTAAAACGAGAGTTGTAACATAAACTCATGAAAGTGGAGCTTTGGATCATACGTCCGCCCGCTCCCCTTGCCTTTCGATCATTGAACTAATTTTATGTCAACGCGTAAACCAATTTAGGTGGTGTTTGCAAATGCTTTTAAAAGCTACTTATTGGCTTATTTTAATTGAAAAGCATTTTTTTAGTGTTTGTAAGTGGTGCTTTTCCTTTTACTTGGCTTAAAATAAGTCAAAAAAAGCACAAGCCACATAAGCTGAACATGAGGTGCTTTTAAGGGCGGTGGCAATTTTGAAATTATGTGGAAGTTACTTTAGACAATTTTATCCCTGGCATATTTCCCAAATTCCCAATTTATCCTAATCAGAATCAAATCAAATTCGTTCCAAAACTTTGAAACCAGAGATCCCTTGAGAAACTCAATGAAATCCCAGAATAATTGCAGTGAAACCCACAAGTATATTCACATCTAAAAGATAAATGAATCCATATGATCCCTTGACACCTTCAATGAAATCCGTGAATAATTTCAACCCGATTTGCTTTCCATCCTCCCAAATTTTTTATTGTATTTATATATTTCGTCTCTGCAGAAGAAAATTACAATCAACAAACTCGCTCTTGCAAGATTTTGGCTGATTTTCGAGGAACAAAGGGTAACTTGCTTTTCCTACTGATTGTGTGATGATTTTATTGTTTTTTAAATTACTGCCAAGTGTTTGTTAAATTGTCTGAATGAAGGAACATATTTGTTTTGATGGTTGAAATTTTTAAGGTTCTAGTTGTTCAGATTTCTTATCATTTATTAGAATTTGAAGTGGAGATTGCTTATATATATATATATATATATATATATATAAAAAGAGTAGAGATTGCTTCATGATCAAAGAAATATAAATGACTCTATTGTGGTTGAGATTCCAGTAAGCATTGATCAGTCCTGTTGTTTTCCATATAGCTTTGATAGTTTAATTACTATCTTTTTGTGAGTTAAGGGATGATAATGAATGTAGTTAATTTACACATGTCTGCATAATTTTTTTTTTTTCATTTAGGTGTGAATATCATTTGCAGTGTTAATGATTTTTACATGAATCCTTGACATAGCATTGTGTGTGTAGTTATGGATTCTCATGTGAACTATCATATTTCACCGCAATCTTCTTCGCAAATTCTGTTATCATTGAATGAGCAAAACTCTAGCGCGAATGATATTAGTGGTAAAGTTGCTGATCCGAATGAGAAGGTGAGTTGGGATGTAAGAACCACTGAGATATTTATATCGTTATGCGTAAAAGAGGTTAATTCGGGTAATCGACCGGGTAGCCACTTTAACAAAAATGGCTGGGATAATCTTGTGCATAAGTTTGCTCTTGCAACTAATCGCAAATACACAAAAAAGCAATTGAAGAATAAATGGGACACCATGAAAAAAGAATGGAGTCAATGAAAAAATCTGGTTCGTGGTGAGACTGGTCTTGGTTGGATTCATGAAAAAGGTACGGTTTTGGCGAGTCCGGACTGGTGGCGTAGGAAAATACAGGTATACTATTGTCAACCTACTCATTGTTGCATAATTCAGATTTGAGCCATATTTCATAAAACTTCTAATCACTTAATAAATTTAATTTATTTACATTGTAGGCAAACCCCGAGGCAGCTAAGTTTCGAGAACGCGGACCTTTGATGCTTGATGAACAAGAACTACTTTTCTCTGATGTTGTGGCAAATGGAACAAGTTCGTGGACTCCAAGTTCTGGAGTGCTGCCACCACACATGCAGGATTCACCGGATGATCATTCCCCACTCGAGAACATTGATGATGACATAAGTGTCTCTCAATTTGAACTTCCGGTGTCACCACAGAATGAAGCACCTGTTGGAGCTAATTCTAAAAGAAAAAGTACAGAGTTTCTTGCTCGCATCCGTCAACAGAAACCTAAAAAGACTACCAATGCAGACAAAATTTCGAAGTCTATTGACCGCTTGGTGGACACAATGAAACATGAAGCAATATCATCTCGTACATTTGAAAATGGTGTTCAATTCAGCATACGCGATTGTCTAAATGCTTTGGTGAAAATTCCTCAGATTAAGGCGGTGATGCATTATTTTTGCATGCTACTCGACTGTTTCTAAAACCAGATCTTAGAGAAATGTTTATTTGTTTGGACAAAGATGATATCCGGTTGAAATGGCTACAAGACACGTGGAAAACAGAAGAGCAAAACATGGCTTCTTCTTTTGGTTCAATGCATGCACCACAATGAGTTTTTCTTGACGATGAACACATCATTTGACGAAGCTTAGTTCTGTTTATTAGGAAAACTCTTATTTATGCACTATCAGTAGATTATTATTTATTTACTTCTGAAATAATGTTTACAAAAATGATGGCAGTGATACTTCTTTACATACTGATTGCATATAATAGATGGATATTATTGCTGGACTTTTTGTAATCTGTTGCGGCATGCAAATTATTTGATTTGGAATTTACTTTAGTTCATTTCACATGAATTTATGGTTCATAATTTAGAAAATATTGTCTTATTGCAGCAACTGTATCAGAATGGAAGATGTTAATGACGACTTGTCCATGGATTCTATTTCTCCTTCATCAATCAATATCACCTTAAAGAGACGTAGAAGAAATATACAGGTTCTTCTAGCTTGAATCATGGCAACTGTTTATTATTTTCAGAACTACTTACAAAAAAACCATGTCACGATAGAGAATATAGTGGTTGGGCTGCATTGATGTCAATATTAAACGGTAACCCGAGACGGTGTCAGGAAAATTTAAGGATGAGAATAGAGACATTTTTTCAGTTTTGTCGAATCTTGGTTGATGAATACGGACTTAGACCAATGAGGTCTATTTCCGTAGAGGAACAAGTAGCCACTTTTTTTATGATTACTGGTCCAAGACAAGGAAATAGACAATTACAAGAAACATTACAACGGTCCGGTTACACAATAAGTAGATCATTTCACCGGGTGCTAAAGGCTTGCACAAAGATGTCAATTGATTTGATCGTTCCCTTCGTTGATCAAGCTATAACACCCAATTATATACGGTTGAATGACAAATATTTTCCACACTTCAAGGTAATTTTTCTTTGTGTCACTTGCTTTTTATCCTATCTTGTCATAAACATTTAGCTAATTTATCACTTGTTCACTATTATTTAGAAGTCTGGATCATCTTTTTGCCACTTTCCTGCTAACTAAGAAACCATTTGAAAGAGAAATATAAGGATTCTGACATGTGCATTATTATTTAGAAATCTACAACATTTCCTTTCACATCAACCCGCTTGATAAGAAACTTTAGAAGGACTTTAACTTGTGATTTTAGTTTTAAATTGTTAAACAGAATGTTTGTGCTTATTAGTCTCCAGAACAAGATTTATTTTGAGTTGTGCTATCTGATCAAACTTAACTTTGTTTCAATTGGTATAATATATTCTTATTAACCTTGATATAAAATATACTCTTTTCTACATTAGTTTTTCTTACCCAAATCTTTCGAGTTGCATAATATTATTCTACTTCTTTAGGATTGCATTGGAGCAATTGATGGCACTCACATAAAAGCTTCATTGCCTAAGGATTTACAAGTTCCTTATATTGGTAGAAAAGGGACTCCTACACAAAATATAATGGCTGCTTGCGATTTTGACATGTGTTTCACATTTGTGTTACCTGGGTGGGAGGGAAGTGCACATGATACCCGCATATTCTATGACACTATCAGAAACCCAGAAAAAGGATTTCCGATGCCTAGTAAAGGTGAAAAAGACCTCCTCCTTTAGTAGACTTATATAAACTATTGTTCATCTACTATTTTTAAGTGTTATTTGGTTTATTTATTATTCAACTATCACTTCTTTTGTATATATGTTAGGCAAATATTATTTGGTGGATGCTGGGTACCCAAATATACCGGGATTCCTTGCAAAAATACCATCTTCCTGATTTTCGGCGAGCAACTACATATAATAATCATTACGAAGTGTTCAATCATTTGCATTCATCAATAAGAACTACTATTGAAAGATCATTTGGTTGTTGGAAAAGTAGATTTTATATGATTAAGGATATTCCAGTCAATATTACATGGAAAGATCAAGTAGCACTTATTGCTGCTACAATGGCGATACATAACTTTATACGTAAAGTAGACACGCTAGACGAGGAGTTTTTGCGGTATGATAAAGATCCTAATTACACTCCTCAAAGTGAAGAAGGGCATGACAACGACACAAATACAAATGGGTCAGAATCAAATATCAATGATGCTCGGTTAATGGATCGAGTTCGAGATGATATATGTGCATCTATCTCATTTGCTAGAATTGAAGTTCCAATAATGTAATATTTATTTTCTTGATTTGAGAATAATGTCTCATTTGTTTCGGTTGTAAACATTCATGAAAATGAAAATATATCTTCTTTTTTTTTATCTATGCAATCTTTCAAATTTGTTGTTGTTTTTTTTATATACTTTAAGATTGAATTTAGTATAGATTTTACTGCTATAATTTGATAACTTTGAAGTCAATAAGTGTTTTTTTTTTGCATAAATAAGAAAATTGGACGTGCAAATTCCTTACTTAAAAAAAAATTGGTACATATTCTTGTTAAGCTACATGAAAGAAGTGACATTTGATATAAAATAAAAGCTATGTACATTTATTCATGAAGGGCAATATTGTCTTGTTATGGTTTACATTATAATCAGAAGCTGCTTTTCACTCACATTTTGCAAACACCTTATTTTTCATTTTTTGTGTTATAAGCTGCTTTTTAAATACATTTCCAAACACAGTGGGCTTTTATTTAAAAGGAACTTTAAGTCACTTTAAGTAAAAGTAGGTTAGAAGCACCTTATAAAAGCATTTGCAAACACCACCTTAGTGTATGTAGAATAAGCTTTATTCTTAATATCAATTAAAGGTTAACTAGTCAAAGATTAAATTGATAAAATCAATTCATGTTGGTTTATCTGAATTTTATTATTTGAGATTTAATGATGTAACCTGACTATATTTATTAAACGTTAAACCTCATTATTGCTAATTTCTAGCCCCTATAGCTGGCGATATTGCCAGAGCAATTTTTTGAACATCTCTATTATACCCTTCTTAATTAAGGAATGCAAAAGTTAATGCTAAATCTCCATAATTTGTTAAATCAATCAATTCTTAAATATAGCAATTCAATCTTGTAATTTTTTTTTGTTAGTTAGCATCCCTTAATTTTAGCAAATTCAAACTATAATTTACACCTTATTTACCATCAATAATATCACAAAATTCATTCTTAGTCTAAGAGGATTATAGATGACTCATCCCTTAATTAGTCAATTACATTTGACTCAATATTCTCTCTTAAAATTAATTATCGCAAGTTTTTTTCACTCAATCTGGCAATTTAATGTTTAAATAAATTAGTTATGTATAAATCATTAAAATATATTAGATTGTGATTCCATTTCAAACAACATTTTAATTTTTTATTTGGCAATAAATATCAAGCATCTAAGAGTTTCTTTCTAACCATTTCCACTTTAAATATTATACTCTGTGTGTTTGTGTGAAGCTACTGTATTGAAGCACAATTCACTTTATATATTTATATTAGTTTGTAATTTTTCTCAATTTATATTTATATTCATATTTGTTTTGTTTTTAATTTTAATTTTACTGTATATAAGACATAAACTGATAGTATGCCGGAATTAGTCAACCCTTTTTTATTTAATTTTTGGTTCAAGAGGATTAATTTAAATTTTTCTTGATAAGGAGGATTAATTTAATTTATTACTAGTTTATTTTTTATCCCAAATAACTTATTATAATTAAAAAGATAATGTTATTTAATCATCAATAGTTAATGATTGAACCGTTTGTCTCTACATTCAAGTAAATTATTGAAGGGAAAATACAATTGTTTCTTCTCTCCCTTAGAATAAGAAAGAGGTTTTTGATATTATTGATGCTAGATAATTGTATAAGTTAAATAGTCTGAATTTGCTAAAATTAAGGGATGCTAACTAAAAAAAAATATTACAAGATTGAATTGCTATATTTAAGGATGAATTAATTTAAGAAATTATGGAGATTAGGCATTTACTTATGCATTCTTTAATTAAGAAGGGTATATTAGAGATATTCAAAAGATTGCTCTGGCAGCAACATTTTTCGCTCTGACAATATCGTCAGCCTATAGTATGAGAGCACTTAAACTCTTCTCCTACTTTTTTAAATGAATTTAATTTGTATTCAAATTTCAAAAATTAATTAACTAATATTTTGTAAGTTAAATATATCAGTTACATTATGAGATAAGTGAGAAAGAGAGAACCAAGTAGAGATACAGTTGACTTTATAATATTTTAAATTGAAAAAAGTTTCTAAAAGTTTGGAATTTGAATGATAATAAAGGTTTTGAATTACAAGGAGATTTCTCTCCTTTCATACACTTGAGAAATTGCAAACCCCCTACTCTCTCCCTCTTGATTTTTCTTCTTCATTCTTGCTTCTTTTTCTCTCTCTTTCAATTTGTCAAAATAAGAAGAATATAGAACAGGATAAATAAAATATATACTTGAATTGTGTGAAGAGTTCAATTCAACATATATGAACTTTACTTGAAAGACATTTCTTGGAGTGGATTTGCGTCGAAGACTTGGAGTCAGCTCTACCAAGTTCACTGGTGATATAAATTGAGGTTGAATGATTATTTTGATGACTGTCAGATTCTCAACCAAGCGTCATTCAATGGGTAAGTTTTCTCTTCATTAATGTTGCATGTTTATTATAAATTGTGTGAGGATAATGATTATATTTCCCGAATACTCAATAATTGTAATAGTCATTGGGTTTATTACATTAATTCGAACACATAACGATATGGAGATGTATTTCTCTTAAACCATGTTTCTAGAATTATTTGAGGATTAATTTTTTCTTTCAGAACTTGACTTGGATATTATAATTCCAAGTCAATTCCCAACATTGTAACATAAAATCATGTTAATATATCTATTTAACATGTAGGGTACAATTCGTGTATCCATGTTAAACAAATCCATCCAACGAGATTTTTTTGTCGAATTATCTCAAAAGATATAAATCATTAATCAAATAACTAGATGTGTCAAAGATTAAGTTCAAAATAGAATAAAACTAGTAATAAACTCAATAAATAAATAAAAAATATATCAATATTAGTTGATTTGGTTGCATCATAACCTTAGATAGGATGGATTTGGCTTATTATTACAAGAGTACAGTGACAAAGATAGACTAAATTACTTAATATATAAACTGGATAAAAAAAACATCAAATCCCCTCAACATATAACCCGTGTGAGATTTTTCCCTCAACATATGAAAAGTTACAACATATCCCCAACGTATTGAAAATGTGCAAATACCCCTTGGACCAAACTTAACAGACAAAAATATTGAAACCTGTCCAAGTTGAACGGCTGATCGGCAACTGAAGGTGCAATTTACATTTTTTTTTTTTTGAAAGATTGGAGAGTATGTTGTGAATTTTTTAAAATTAGGGAGCAAACTTTACAAGGACAATAGGTTGGGGATTTTGATGTTTTTCCCCCGTAAAGTAACAATGAAGGAAAAATGAGAGAAAAATGATAATGGTTAGGTGTAGACTTGTGGATTCTCGATGCATCCGTAATCCTCTGGTATTTTCTTATGGTTTCCTCTCCTTCACTTGATTTTTATGTTTGCACATTCCTTGTTTGATTGAAAGTATATTCTTGTGATCCAATGCTGAAGGGGGCAGACTCCACTTCATTCTCAATTATATAATTTTTTTTCAACCTAATTCACCCCTCTGTTTAGCGTAGCATTTGTCTATTTTATGAGTCTTGCGTTTTCTTTATTTATTTTGCGCTTTGTTCTACTCGTTTTGTCCACATTCTATTTATTTTGCTATTTTTAAAGCCTACATAAACTGCAAAACAAACAAGAATATCTACATTAAATACAATACTAAACAAAAACAATAACTTTTTCGAAATAAAAGTATACTTAATATGGGGAGCTGATATATCCAGAGCAAAATCCCTAATTTCAGAACAATATTTGTATTACTTACTATTTTAACCTTTTTAATTCTACACACTAATTCATTTTCCTTTTTTCATTCCTTAATATCTCCTACCTCAAAATACAAAATCTTTGTCATATTCATATTCATGATGATTGAAATTTTCCTTTTTTAAGTATGAACACAAACAAAATTAATGAACTCTCTTTCTTATAAGCTTCTAAATTACCTTTCCACAAAACGTCCTAATTTTTCAAGCACACTTTTCCGACAAATTTTTCCAGTGAAAACTTGTTTCAGCAATTTCTAACTTGATTCCTCGTTTGCACTGTGGAAGGAGATATGATTTTTTTTAAAAATTTATTTATACTTTTAATTTATTCATACATTTCTTATTCTCTTTTTTAATACTAGTGACTAATATTTTTGACATTTGAAAATCATGTGAGAGCACTTTGTCTTATTCTACATGTGTTTGTTCGTCTTATTCTTTTTAGGAAGTGTTTGGTTGGGGGATCTTTTAATCTGTAGATTGATTAAAGTTGACATAAATTCAAGAATTAAAGTTATCCATAACTTTATACATGTGTTTTCTTAGCTTGTTAATTTTGCACACAAAGGTATCTTCGTGATAATTTTTGTGTTTGGTTTGAATGTTGCCTGTAAGATTACACGTGAATTGACAATAATGCCCCTGAAGAGTTATATAAACATTATGTAGTGTAGGATATGTTATATAACATATATGATTTTGTATTACATATATATATATATATATATACATATATATATATATTAAATAGTATTGAAATATTATATGATATAGATATTATTTTGTACTCCTTATGCATATATGTAAAATAATATAAATATTATACTATATAAGATGTGTAATAAGATTCAAAAGTTAGATTATACAAATATATATGGTATATATAACAAATATTACATAGTACAAGATATATTATACATATTATACATATTATGTTATATATATATATATATATATATATATATATATATATATATATATATACGGTTAATAATATTAAGATATATTATATAACCTAATGTATATTATATTACACATATATGTGGTAAATATATAAGAAATTATAAAGTATAATAATATGATGTAGTATAAACTATGTTACGTTATATTATTTATGCATATGTATATATATATATATAATAAATATTTATATTATAGAAGATGTATAATAAAAATCAAGAATATAACGTATATATGGTATGTATGATATGTATAATATAGTAAAATAAACATTGTATAATACACGTATTTTATTACATATATATGGTATATGAATATTATACATTATAGAATATATTATATAACATAAATAATATACTATATTACACTCATATGTAGTAAATATATAACAAATTGTATAGTATAATAATTATAATATACTAGTATAACATATTATATATAAATATGTTTTGCTACTTATACATATATATATACACACAATTATATGGTATTGTATATATTATACAAAATAAATACAATGTTGTATTATACACACACACGTATGTATATATATATATATATATACATATGGTTTATTCCTACAATAAAATATATAATAAAATAAATGTTATAGTGTAAAATATATTATATGATATTTATCATATGTTTTTTTAAGAGCATGTACATATATACGGTATATGTGATAATTGTTACACACATACACTATATATATATATATATATATATATATATATATATATATTGTACAATAAAAGTAGTTATTGAAATTATTATTTTTATATATATAATACTTTAAAATTATGGTTAAAAAGTGCAACCATTTTGTTAAAACTAAGGGGCAAATTAGGAATTTCAAATGGTAAATTAATCTCACCAAACTGAGATAACTTAATCTTAGGGGGAGGGGTGAGATTAAAAAGCAGCATTTAATCCAAAAAATCGCGGGTTGACTCACGTTTGGCAAAAAGCCCAAACTTTTTATCATTCCAAGTGTGTGTTAGATGACTGCATATTACAAAATTAATCTATAGTCATCCAAGCAAGCAAACACTTCCTTAATGCATTGTGGTTTAAATCAATGTTATTAAAACCGGATTGGCCGGTCCGACCGGTTGAACCGGTGACCGGACCTTCGTCCGGTCCGGAGAGGTCCCTTGAACCGGAAACCCAATACAGCGGGCGCAACCGCTGCAGCCCGGCCGGGTCACTGGTTGAACCGGTGAATCGGACCGGAAGTTGGACCGTTTTTCAGTTTTTTTTTTGAATAAAAAAATCACGAACTTACTTTGTCAGCTTTGAAATATGCAGTTTTTGAATCACTAATAATGAGAAGATAACGGGTTTGTTTAGCACAATTAATATCAATTGATGTTTTATAGAAAGTAGAGAAGGAAATGAGTAGTTCAAGGTAATTGACATTAATGACATAGAATAATATATAGGGAATGATAAAGACTTGTGGCCATTAATAGTTCCAGTTGAGGTAGATTTATGGTAAATTGAAAAGTAATGACGAGAAGAAAGAGAAATCATGTCATTTTATTCTTTCACTAATTAATTGTACTATGAGAAAAATAATTCTTTAATTTTGAAATTTATAAATTAATGATTAATTAGTTTGAATATCCTATATTTGAAGGGTAACATGTAATTATATGATGTTTTCATGTTTACTGAGATTATTTAGGTTGTTAAGTTATTTATTTATATTTTTAAAAAATGTAATTGTAACCAATTTGTGCTTTATTGTTGTTTTCACACTTAAAAATAGTATTTTGAATTATATGTTTTTGTGTGTGTAAATATTTGTTGCTTGTTTACTGGGTATATTATAAATAAACAAAATTTAATAACAATAATATTAGTAATAATAATACTAATAATATTAATTAACAGTTTATAGCTATTACACATCTTGCTTGAATTTTTTTGAAATACACGTTACCGGTTCGCCTAGTGATTCGACCGGTTCAACCGATCGAACCTGTAACCAGTAAGGTTGCCGGTTCGATGTCCGGTCCGGTTTTAGAAACATTGGTTTAAATTGATTATTTGGAATTTTAGTTGGATATCGATAAAGTTAAGAGGAAAGAAATTTCATCAATTTAAGAAATTTAAGTAGTATTTTTGGTGTAGGCCACGTATTGTTTAATTAAATAAAATCGATGCTGTTATTCTTTGTTTTTGTAATCAGTTCAAATTATTTTTCCATGCGGCTAAAGTTTCTGTAAGTAGTTTTAGTTTTAATTTTGTTATTTGCTTCTTGAATGAACGATGTTCTTTAAAATAAAAAACTGATGAATACGAAATAATTAACAGGACTATAGAAATGCATGAGATCTGTAAAATTGAAAAGAAGAAAAAGCTAAATTATAGGTTGCTCAAATGCTTATAAGAGGAAAGATAATATTTCCATATTATAAATAGGAAAGAAGAGATTTTTGTAAAAGTTTCCAACTTTTTGGATTATTGGCATGCATTAAAAAGGAAAATGAAAAAAGACAATTAATGTGCAAAGGGTATTGATGTACCATATTTCAGTACCGCCACGTCATAATATTCGATACAATACACGAACGTATTACGGGACATATTATGCCACGTCAGCACCATTATTTTTTAATGCAAAATTGTAATTCAAGGCAAAACTCGGAAATCGGCCCAAGTAGGCCCATATTGAGCCCAAGCGAGATCTATTTGGGCCCGAAAAGGCCCGATTCGAGCTATATCAAGCCCAATCCGAGCTATATGGGATCAAATTCGATCTATTTGAGGCCCAAAAGCCCAATTCGAGCTATATGGGCTCAAATCCGATCTATTTGAGGCCCAGGAGTCCAGTAAGAGCTATATGGGCCCAAATGTGACCTATTTGAGGCCCAATTCGACCTATTTGAAGGCCCAATTCGAGCTATTTCAAAATAGCTCTAATTCGACCTATTTTGAGTCATAGTTCTACTTGGATTGCACTTCTAGACGAATAAGGACTCTTATTACTATATAAGGGGGTCCCATGCCTCATTCTAAGGTACGTTTTTATTTTTCTAGCATTTAATTTCGAGCTATATACATCGAATTCGAGCTATAGAGCAAGGGAGAATTACACAAACACCCCCTGAGATATGGGCTAATTACACAGACACCCCCTCATGTTTGGGAAATTACACAAACACCCCCCTGTGATAAAATTCTTTTCGCAATTTGTTACGTTTTGCTGAATATAAATTTCCGTCTCTCGTTTATATTGTAAAATCAATGAAAAATAAACTAAAATTGCTAAAACGATAGAAAATAATTCTCATTTATTCTGTTTTAGAAAATAAAAAAACAAAAAAAAAATAAGGTATATTTCGAAAGATTTTGTAAGTTAGTCATCACATCATTATTGACATTATGATCCAACACCATAAGTGTGTATATTCGATTAAAAAAACACACTACAAAGGGTGTTTGTGTAATGAGATGCATACTATAGGGGGTGTTTGTGTAATTTCTCAAACATGAGGAGGTGTCTGTGTAATTAGCCCATACCTCAGGGGGTGTTTGTGTAATTCTCCCATAGAGCAATAATTCGAGCTATATTGCAATAGCTCTTGTTCGATCTATATAGAGTGTATTTCGAGCTATTTGAGGGTAATTCGATCTATTCGGGTTTCCTCATCACGGTTCTCAATACCATTTCGAGGTGTGCTATTTCGACCTATTCAGCTTAAATTCGACCTATTTGGGCATATTTCGAGCTATTTGTTCGAGCTATTGTCTCCGACGACAATACCTCACATTCCGACCTATCTGACTTGAGCGTCGGAGTGCCTTCGCCGGAGAAGGCACCGACTTAGTTTACGTGTGGTGTTGAGTGCAGGTTCTGAACTCAAAAGCTGCTTAAGCATCCAGCAGGAACTAAGCAGTCTGACGTGGAGTGTTGGAGAGCGGACACGTATCCATACGAAAAATATTCCACATCAGGTATATAAGAGAACAATAATCTTTTGCTCTAGATTTAGGGAACTTGCTCTGTCTATATCATTTCCCTTAATTTGTTATAGTTTTCGGACTCATAGTGAAGAATATATGGTAACTTATTCAATTCATAAAGGATAGGCTAGTATTGAAGCACTTTTAAGCAGTGTTTTCAGAACCGGACCGGTTATCGAACCGGCCGCCTCACTGGTTACTGGTTTTACTGGTCGAACCGGTCGAACCACTGGTCGAACAGGTATAAATATTTTACACTACGATTTTCTTGTATCTCAAACTATCTATAATTTTATACTTCAAAATTATGTATATGTCATCACAATTCACAACAATTTAACATTGAACATCATGAAAATAGTACACAATATCCATAATAAAAATCAAGTGAGAGTCTCGAACACAAGATGTCTCAAGACTCTCAACAAACGAGAACACCATAGTCATAAATCATCGTAATACAAACCAAGTGAAAGTCTAAAATACAAAACATCTCAATTCTTATGAAATTACCAAACAAAACACATAACAATGTCATATGAAGATTTAAAACATCTCACAAATCACAAATTGTCAATTATCTCCTAAAGTACCAACATCATCATCGGCATAAAAACCAAAAGCGCTTATCCCCATTCCATAGTTTGTCAAATTATCTTCCGCATTTGTCACATCTGTACTTGAAGGATCACCTAAGCAAAGTAGTGTATAAATTTTAAAAAAATATTGTCCATTGAAAATAATAAATGAAGATCGACGAGAATATATGTTAATAATTACCAATGGATGGTTGTGAGGTTGTAGCATTCTCTTGTCCCTCAACGAGCATTCTTTCCAACTCATTATAATTAAGATCTTCACTTGGAATTTCTTCAACAATTCATTTGTCCACCCTATCAATGCACTCGTAGTCAACTGGATTATGTGACTTGTTTTTCTCTTTACCTCTACGAGATAACAATATAACATAAACCTATAAGTTAGGATTACATTATATTAAATACTTGTATAAAAGAATAAGATAGATAAAAATTATACATTTTCTTCAATCGCAAATTGTAATGCACAAATACAAGATCATTCAGTCTCTCATGCTCCAACCTATTCCTCTTTTTCGTGTGAATGCGCTCAACATACTCCAGTTCCGTTCACATCCAGATGATGAAGATGGTTGACTTAAAATTTTAATGTCAATCTTCTGTAAGTTAGGTGCATCGCCACAAAAAAGAAACCACCATTGATCTACAAGATTGAAACAAATTGCTCAATTAGTACAAATTTATATTCAAATGAAAAAAACAATAACAATGACCAAATAAATAATAAACATACCTGGAGGAACACGATCAACACTCTGGATTGCTAATGGTTGTCCAAAACTTTCCTCACGATCATGAAACTTCATCATTTCAGTCACCACCTCAATAACACCTGGGAGAAGCTTCCCGAAGACTTCGTATACACCACTCAAAATGTCATGTGTTTGAGCTCGACTATCCTTAGCATAGTGAAAAATAGGATTAAGATAATAAGCTGCCGCGTGGAGACTTTTCCTTAGCATTCTATCCCACCTATCATTTATAATGTCAACCTAGGGCTTGTAATTGCGCTCTTTACCTTTGAATAATTCCTTTATCCCATTAATTGCCCTATCCATTCCCTCAAACACATAGCCTAATGAAGGCTTCTCATCCGCATCACAAATACGCAACAACTTCATGATCGGGCTCATAACTTTCACAATAACATTACAATCAACCCAAAACTTTGGATCTAAAATAATGTTTTTAACTTCTTCAGCCTTAGCGTCTTTCGCAAACTTCTTAAATTCTGCATCTATCACCATTGCTTCCAAATGTCCCACGTGATCACACAAACTCTTTAATGCTATAAATGTGGTGCCAAACCGTGTTGCACCAGGAGCAATTATTTCAGTCCATCCAGGCCTTTGCTTAAGCCACCCATGAGCCCATTTACGATTATAAACAAAAACAGTAATTCGTGAACCATAATGTGTCAATTTCTTAACATGGGGAAGCTCACAAACATCCTTCAAGATTAAATTAATGCAATATGCTGAGCAAGGAGACCAAGATATTGATGGATACTTTTCTGTGAGTAGTGTTCCAGCTTTCTTATAGTTACTCGCATTATCAGTAACCATATGCACAACATTGTCCACACCAACAAATTCAACAATTTCAGAAAAAAGTTGCACAAATTTTCAGCACTAGAGACTATAGTAGATACATCAACAGACTTGATAAATGATATCCCTTTGTGACAATAAACCATGAAACTAATCAACGATCTATTACTCTTATCAGACCAACCATCACCCATAATTGTGCAACCACTAGTAGCCCAAACAGTTCTGAGTTCTTTAATAGTCTCTTCTGCTTGATTCTTAGCCTCTTGAAGCAAATTAATTCTTAGAGCATGATAGTTAGGACCCGTATATCCATGACCCATTGAGGCTATTCTAGTAATTGCTGCTGCAAAAAATGGAGAATTCACAGCATTCAAAGGTATACATGCATCATACATCCACGTAGCAAAGGCCATATCCGTATCAAAATACATTTGTTTACTTTGTATTTTAACATTAATGCTAGGCTGAGAAGAGTCTACCCCTGCACTTCCTTTCATGTAACTCCCTATCTCATTTGTCTTTTTTTTCTTAGAACTACCTTCTGTTTCTAATGAATTTTGAGCTTCTTCACTTTCACTTTCTTCACCTAAAGGCATAGATGGTCTTTTATTTTTCTTAGCTCTTTCTTGCTCATTAATTGCTGTCAAAAATTCATACCTAATTTGTTGGTTCAGTTTTGTACAACTCCTCACATTACCCGTGATTCCTGCGAGGTGTTGCTTCATGCTGTTAATTCCACCACCACTGATTATATGGTGACAATGAATACACTTTAGAGACTTTGCCTTCCCCTTAGTTGCTGGCAATTCTCTGCAATGCTCCCATGCTAGATCAGATTTACGCCGAGGATTTTGATTGCTAGCCGATTGATCCGTTGAATTTTGAGTGTTTGAAGTATTTTCTTCCGTTGCCTATTACAAATTACAAGTATAAACAATATCATTTTCAACATTGAAATCCAATAAAAAATGAGATTGTTTCATAAGAACAACAAGACCAAATAAAACAATTGCACGAATAACATCAAGTTCAATTATTTTGCAACTAAATATAGTGAAATTTAATAATTCTCTCAACTCATTTAAGCATTATACTCAGACCAAGCATTATCAATGATTAAAATAAAAAAAAAAAACAATAATCAAAAAATATTTTTTGTAATTTTGGGCAAAGAATACAATATATAATACAAATCATCAATAATCACTTCATCTATCACCAATTCATCATAAACCAACGCATCAACACATAATATAATTTATATTATTAAAAAAACACCTAATTTAAACGAAAAAGTAAAAACGAAGCATCGAAAAAAAAGAAAGAAAATATACCTGATTCGCCGGCGCGAGTGCGCGAAGAAGGAGGCGCCGAGGTGGGCGGCAGCGCCTTGATTCGCCGGCGAGCGGACGGACGTGGAGGGGGAGTGGGGCAGCGACGGACGTGGAGGGGGTGGGCAGCGGACGAGAGGGGTTAGGGTTTCGCTAGGAGAAAATCAGAAAAATTGAATCGTGCTTTAGCTGATTACATTAGGGGTTTTTCTGTAATTTCGCAAAATTTTATTTATTTTTTAATTAGAGGGGCGAACCGGTTTCAACCGGTCAAAACCGGTCCACCGGTTTCCAGTTTTGGGCCGATTTTTTCCGGTCGAAACTGGTTCGTTCAGCAAACCGTTTTATTGGTCTAACCGGCCCGGTCAGGGGTCTGGACACCGGTTCGACCGGCTGGTCTGGGCCGGTTTTGAAAACAGTACTTTTAAGGAACAATCGACAATCATTAAACTAAATGATTAACTGTGGAGTAAATTAAAGACCCTCATGTTATCAATAAAAAGTATATAATTATATATCTGGTTCCAAAATTCTTGTATTTTGAACAGACACGCTTTAAAAACAATAATTTTCGTTAGGTAGCAAATGAACCGTGGATTAATCTTGAATTCAAAACTTTGTATGCAAGAAATGATGTCCTTTAACATTACTGAAACGTAATGATTAGTGAGTAGTTTCCTTATCGCATGGTTGCATCATTAGATAGGGGTTCAATTTTAGTTGCACGCCAAGACAAATTTACGGGATAATTAAAGTATACTTGCCAATATTTAACGTAATTATAATTTGTTTAAAGAAATGAATAGATGCAGAGATATTTCTGAAGTATTATTAATATGAATAATAGAAGTCTTTCTATAATCTAAAATGTCAGTGGATTTAGGAGTGTATAATTGTTTTAGCTTTAACAGCATTTATTTGTAATAATCTTTGAGCTTTGATGAGCATTTATAAATTATTTATAATAATATCAGATACTTTTCTCTTTAGATTAAATTTCTAGAAGTTAATAATTATAAAATTATCCAAAAAAGTGATAACGCCCCCCGCCCCCCCCCACCACCAAAACTGGTTTCTCATGACAGACTTAGTGCCCCACAACCCGCCCCCACACGACACGGTCGCTGACCTACTCAATTCAAAAATATAAAATGATCAGTATGTTTCTTCTGTTGCGCTAACTGATAATTTGTATCATGTTTTGTTTATGAGAATACTAGAAATTGGGGCAAGCGGAGTCTCGCGCATATTAATATTTTTATATTGTAAAGTGCTATTTGTTCATATTTAAGTGTAAACAAAAAATAAAATCTGGAAAAAGAAAAAAGCCAAGAATAAAAGATTTGCCTAGACGAAAAGGGTTTGAATTAATGGAAGAGTAAATCAATATAATTAGAGTAGAATAAAAAGAGAAGTAGTTTCCATTGAAAGAATATGATTTATAGGGAAACTAAATCATCTTTCTTAGTAAATAGTATAATTAATTTCATCTAACTTAAGTTGTAAGTTGTGGGGTTAAATCGGAAAAATTCATAATAAGATGTTATAGTTAATTGATTGATTATGATTTAATTGCATGGATTTCATCGAATAATGTTCGTTCTAGAATGCGTGGCGCCTCAATTCCTGCTCTTTTTGGTTGCCATATTATTTTATTTTAATTTTCTATAAATTGACTGCTTGGTGGAAATCTCTACCAAGATTGATTTTCTCAAACCTTACTAACTACAGAAATTTGTTTCGGAGTCATAACCAATTTATTTGATGCATGACACAAATGAATTAAAAATTGCATTCTCCTAGCTCGTAAACTATTATCTATTCAAGTCAACTAATTAATGATAGATTGATATTCGCTTGGATTTACCGAAAAAATAAATAATGATATTCGCTTGGGTACCCGTTGTTGACGTGAACTCATTTTCTTCGTTTATCATGAAATTGCAGTATTGGATATTGTCAAAAACAAAATAGCTTTATTCTTCAGTCGCTCAACTGCCTATATTGTTTCAGTTACTTTAATTAAAATTAACAAACTCCACTCAATCACGCAACAAGTAATTTTACCTCTGATGGTTGGTAACAGTAACTTTATTAATTGAACAAATGAGTTGTTTAATTTCTTGGAGAAACGGCTGTAAGCTTTTCAACGTTCTTCGTAAGTTGGAAGAGAAAATTGGTGAAATACTGGTAAAATCAATCTTCTTCGACTATTTATGGTAATTCCATCAGCGAAGATATGGATTTTCTTTTACTAATTAATTTTGCTTCATAATATAAGGTAGACGACGGTCAATGATACCATACAACAATTATGGCCTGCTAATATGACTATTTATCTAATATTACACAATTAAATACTGTTTGTTAGATAATTGTTCATTGTATTGAAATTAATTTTCGAGATTATGAGTTATTGTATACGCATTAATCAGCGAATGTTATGACACAATGACATATACTTACAAATTCACATAAAAACGGGTAAAAGTAGTTGAACGGAAAATATGTTTAAGCCTTCAAATTGTTTCCGTAGTCCACATTGAAATCGTGATATCTAAAATATTCATTAGCGAAATTATTTTTGTTTGATTTAGTCAAGTTAAATTTGAGAAAGAATCTCTTCAATTCGTTTACATGTGAGCTTAACTATTAAGTAGTTCTGAATTGATTCGTTTAGGTTCATTCAAGTTCCATTAGAAACAGGGGAAAGAAAAAGAAAAAAAAGAAAAAAAAATATCTGTTTCCAATCCATTCATTTGGTTGCATTGCCATTTCTTGAGGAAACAAAATCAAAGAATTATATAAATTTTATTAAATATGTAAAACCACAATCTTTATAATTTTTCATAAATTAAACTTTCACATTTTCTCATAAACAATGTGCAAAAAGAGCTACGCAAAACATTTAATGTTTTCTAACAAATCAAAATCATAATCTTTCTGCTGTACAACAAGAAGAATTATTTCGTTAGATATTTACCCTAGTCCAATGTCCTAGTTACGTGTTCTCATCAACCTTATTTTTTTTCTTTTTTTAATCCTTTCGCCATCACATTATTTCTTAATTGTTTGATCAATTATACAATAATATTTTAATAAATAATAAATATGTTTTATTAGATTGACAGCGCGTGACATAATTGACACTGTAAGCATATGGATGTATAAAATTCAGCCCTCTAACCAGTGATATGTTTGACACTTTAAACATTAACAAAATTAATTAATCATTTTTATTTGTAAACTAATATTTTACAAACGAAAAGGAACAATAATCAGTAAAGATACCTAATTCTTTTATAAGATTTTTCTTTTTGCTGTTTTAAAAACAAAATTTGAATTACACAAATTCTAGATCCAGAAAGAAAATATATATTTCATTTTTTTTATCGAAATGGTTAATGCCACGTCATAAATACGCTTAAACTTTTTATCTAACATTCAAATTGATTTTTTTCAGCCGAAATAAAATAAACATCACATATGTTGTGCTTAATAATGTCCCATCCCACAATCGAGTTTATGTCGCTGAAAGTTCGGTTTTGTAATGAAATAATTATGTGGTTGTGGCAGAGAGAAATATGTTTGGCAGAAACTTAGAAGAAAAATGACATGTGGACGTGATTAAACTCATGGGGGCCGACAATTAGCGTAGTGGGAGCCGTTTTTCTCTCACCTGAATCTTTCAAACCCACTCCTCCCTTAAGCCAACAAAATATAATAATAATAATAATAATTTATTAATAACAAAAAACAATAGAAGAGTAATTATTATATATCATCATAAAGTAAAATTTCAACTGTCAGTGACTATGTACGTGGTTCAGTTTACCTTCACCTTCAATCATCACAGACACATTCACATTCTAGCTACTTGTTTTGCTTTGCATTATAAAGTCCTCTTCTTTATTATTTATTTACTCCTCTAATAACCTACACGCCATATCATAATAATTCTCACTCTCTCACACATTCATTCACCAACAAAGAATTCAAACAAATTGATAGATCAAAATGTTTGATATTCTATTTGGATG
Organism: Misopates orontium; assembly: GCA_946800315.1. Taxonomy (NCBI): domain Eukaryota; kingdom Viridiplantae; phylum Streptophyta; class Magnoliopsida; order Lamiales; family Plantaginaceae; genus Misopates; species Misopates orontium. The sequence continues at coordinate 11,805,494 of OX326951.1, forward strand.
GAGAAAGGCTACGAAATGGTAAGTTCATGAGATTTGTAAATTTGTATTGCTTCTTTAGTTTCTACTTCTAGTAGTCATTTGATAATTATCTGATAATGATCATTGTTCGACTCAAAGCTCATGAACTTGTAACATGAAGTAACTAACTAACTAACTAATGTTTTATTATTTCATTGATGCAGTAGAAAATTGATAAGAAGGGTTCAGTGCCGCCTGAAGTTGCTGAAGAACAAGAGGTGTTGCATCGTAAAACAGTTGCGCCAAGACGTGGCTCAACTTCTCAAACATGGCCACGATCAAACTGCATTCGAAAGGGTACGTACACGACCTATATTTAACTTCCGTTAGTAAATTTCTCTCGTCGAACCTCAATCTTGATGTGAGGTGTGTACACGTACATGTTTGTTAGTATGTATAAGTTCTTGGAGCTATATGCTATGTTCTAAAACTTCATTAACATTAACAAACTCTGACAAGATTTTAGTATATACTTGTGGATGATGCGGCCTTCTGTATTTGAATAAAAGTGTTACACCAATAAGAATTACAAAAAAGAAAGATAAGATTTTGTTTGGTTTGGTTTGGTTTGGTAAACCGAACCTTGGGAATTTTTGTACACCATACCTCAGAAGCTTTTTTAAATTAATCTTGTTGAACTAACATAAACTGTTCTCTTAGTCCATTTGTTTTCTAGTCTTTTGCTTTATCTTTTTGATTTCTCAGGTTGAGCAGCTGTTTAAAGATGAAAGTATGGTTCAAGTATACGATCTCCTGGACAACTTTTGCGAATTCATAATAATCAATCTTCCTCATATTCGCAAACACAGGTACGTCGTCATTTTATTTCTGTACCAAAGACGGTCTGATCATAATTCATTTCATTTTAGGAGTACTATTTCATGTTTCACAGTCCCTTCAATTACATTCAATACGTTTTTTCCAATCTCATTTTCAGGGACTGTTCCGACGAGATCAACGAAGCAATGTCAGCTCTGATTTTCTCCTCAGCAAGATTTGGAAATCTACCAGAACTAGTCCCTCTTCGGAAACTCTTTGGAGAACGATATGGTCAGAGATTCATAAAGGCTGCACTGGAATTATCTCCGGAAAATCTTGTGAACCATCAGGTTAGCAATTACAATGTTGTAATAATTCAAGAGAAAGATCTTCTCGGAAATGTCAAACAACCATAAATCACACCTTGAATTACAAAATTTTCATTAACATTGCAGATAGAAGAGAATCTGCACATAAAAAACGTGCCAGATGATGTGAAGTACCGATTGCTGAATGAGATAGCCAGCAGTTTGGTTGAGCCAGGACCATTGTTGCTTGAATATAAACCTTATTTTCATGAAGAGGAGGTAATAACATTTTGTTATCTGTCTCGATATGATTATAGAAAAATATGTTCTAATGCAATTCTCACATTAGATTATTCATGACAAACAAAATACAGGCAACAAATATTAGCAACACTCAGATTTTGAACAGGGATGTTCAAAGGAACAATCTGAATAAAGCCCTTCAAGCGCAGATTTTTGATAAAACAGAGGCTGAAAGGGAAATTCTGCACGTTAATTTGGCATCAGAGAACGTGAAATCTTCAACCGATCATCACAATAGACCAGCAAAAGGTCAAATTTTCCCAATTGTGAAACAAAATTCAGCCCCCGGTGAAGTAGCGAAAATTGTGAAGCCTGAAGTCGATAAGTTTCGAATTTCTCGTGATTCTGGCGCAACTTATGATATTGGCAGCATAGAAGAGGATTCTTCTTCGGAGACTACAGCTCAACCGCCTGACGAGGTGATATATCTTGATGACATTGAGGAGTTTGTTTCACCGGTGAGCAAAAATGGTGACTTCCAGGACCAGAGATTATTCATGTTTAAATCATTCGTAATCCCTCTAAAAGAGAAAAATGAATACAATCATGCGCAACGGCTTTCCTCAAACGACAAATCAGTGTCTAGGAGTTCAAGAAAGATGAGGAGATCAAGCAGAACACGACTTACAAGAAGATCGGCGTCCAAAGAAAATAGAAATGTAACAGACGTCGAATGTGCAACATACTATGGCGAATCAGATGATGAGTTGTCTGATAACAAACATGATCAGTCCCGACATCAAAAACAGCAGGGGAACAATATTTTGATGGAAAAACGCCGAAATTCATTTGGTACACGCAAGTGGCAGAATCGCATCGTTAAAGACAGGAGGAGCAGCTTCAGTTTAATAGAAGGCAGAAATCGAGAAATTGTGAAAGATTCTACGGTGCATATCCTAGAGACAGGAAAGACTCAACACGGACTGGAATTATGTCGATATTCTTGCAGAGATGATGCAGGGAGCCATGTACCTAATTATTCAAGAGCACTGACTATGCCCAGTGAAAGGGCTAACGAGAGTTATTACGACAACATTTATAGGTCCAATTCGTTTCCGCTTGAACAACACTCTTCTTGTCGCCATATCCACCCCAAGCTTCCTGATTACGATGAATTATCGGCAAAATTCATGGCATTGAAAAGAGAAAATACTATAAACAAACAGCTGCAGGGTGGTGATCAATGAGTTTTAGGTAGTAAAAGGAATAGACAATTTTATAAAAAGTTCTATAGTTTATTCATACAGATGTCTGTATAAAGTTTCCATATATCTCATGGACAAGAGTCCACGATTAATATATTTTTTCTTGTAGTTTTATTTGATTCTTTGTGTTAATATTTTTGTAATAGTCCAAAAAGAATTACTCATGGACGTGGTGAAGATTTTTCATTGCATGGAAATATCTTATGGAACTTTTTTTGTGAGAATTTAAGATGGAAAAAAGAAAAATTGGAACTGGTACAAAATATTGATGTGGTTGGACGTATGTACTATGCATCATGGAAACTATATATATTAGAAAATATCTTATTTCCAAGAAGACTAAAGAGATCTAATGCATTTCGGAAAATTTCTTGATAAATGTCACCAACTTCTTTTTTAACAAGATTTTAAATGACTCCTACCATATATGCTAAGGGTTAAGAAACTATATTATGTCATTTGCATAAACTAGTACATTATAATTATCTTTGTTGATCGGACTTGCCATTAGAATTTAAGCAAGTACGTACTTCCTCAACCAATAATTAGCTAAATCTTGATCAAGATGTTTGATAATCTATTTGGATGGAGAAAAGCTTCCAAGTGGTAAATTGATTTCTACTTGTAGTTCATATTCATTAACTGATCGTTCACTTCAAAGCTCATCTTGTAACATGAAGTAATATTTAACTTTATTGTTCATGCAGTGAAAATCTGATAAGAGGAGTTGAGTGCCGCCTTAAACTGCTTAAGAACAAGAGCCGCGGCGTTATTAAACATTTGCGCCAGGATGTGGTGCAACTTCTCAAACATGGCAATCGTCAAACTGCGTTGCAAAGGGTAAACCCATGCATTCAAAGGAATTATTTTTGAATTAATATTGTTTAACTTACATGAACTGTCTATTGATTCAGTTGTTTTCTTGTCTTTTGCTTTATTTTAAAAAAAAAATAATAATAATAATATCAGGTTGAGATGATTTTCAAAGATGAAATTATGGTCGAAGTGTACGATCATCTGGGAACCTTTTGCGAATTTATAAGACTCAAGCTTCCTTATATTCGGAAACACAAGTATGTCTTTTATTTCTCACACAGAGATGGAGTACCTTTTCCTGTGTTTTAGTCTTAAATACAACCTCTCTCGATTTCAGGGACTGTCCGGACAATATCAATGAAGCAATATCAACTCTGATTTACTCATCTCCAAGGTTAGGAGATCTACCAGAACTCATCTCTCTTAGGAGACTCTTTGGAGAGCGATATGGTCAGAGATTCGTAAACGCTGCACTTGAATTATCACCGGGAAATCTCGTGAATGATCAGGTGAGCTATTAAAACTTTGTAAGGGTCAAAGAAAAACATGCTATGAGAATCACGCTGGGATTACTAATTTCTTTAACATTGCAGATACAAGAGAGTCTTTGCTTAAAAAAGGTTCCTGATGATGTTAAACATCGGTTGCTGAATGAAATAGCCATGGTCGAGCCAGTACAATTGTTGCTTCCACATAAATCATGTTTGCGAGAACAGGAGGTAATAGTATTTTGTTATCTGTCTCAATGCAAGTATTAAAACTTAATTTCTTAATTAATGTGATTCAGATTTCGAAAACGGATGCTCAAAGAAACAATCGTTATGAAGCCGTTCAAGTCCAGATGTCTGATGTGACTGTGGCAGAAGGGAAAATCATGCACGTTGATTTGCCATCAGGGAGCGTGGAATCGTCAAAAGATCAACACAATGAACCGGCAAAAGAGCAGATTTACGCGATCGTAAAGCAAAATTTAACCCCTGGCGAAGGGGAGAGACTAGTGAAACCTGTAGAGTGTACTATAATCGACTTTTCTCGAGATTCTGACACTAGTTATGGTGTTAGAGGCATAGCAGGGGACGCTTCTTCCGAAACTTGTACACAGAAGCCTGATGAAATGATCCATCTTGATAACACGGAGGTGCTTGTGTCGCCAGTGAGCAAAAATGGGGACTTTCAGGACCAGAGTATATTCCTGTTAAAATCATCTGAAGTCCCTCAAAAAGAGGAAACAGATGTGAGAAACCAATACAATCTCAAAGAAGCACAACTTTCCCCAAAAGAGAAGTCAAGAAAATCGAGGAAAACAAGCAGAAAAAGAACGAGAAGAATATCAGTATCTCAAGAAAACAGAAACACGATAGACGTGAAATACCATAGCCAAGCAGATGATGAGTTGTCGGATAACATACACAAATCTCATCATCAAAAACAAAGAAGGAACAAGATTTTGATGGATAAAAGCTAAACGCAATCGCTGCACAAAAGGGGCAGAATCGCTTTGTACAAGACGTGATAGAGTGCGGAAATGGAGGTATTGCGAATGATGATTCTACCGCAGTAGTGCATATTATGAAGGCAGGAGAGACACAACATGGACCTCGATTACATCCAGATTCTTGCAGCAGAAGTAAGCCTGAAAACAATGGAGTAGAGGGAACTGTAGTAGTTTATTCAAAAGCAATGACAATGTCCATTGAAAGGCCTCATGAGACTGATCATTTGGACAACACTTATAGGTCCAACACGTTTCCAGTCGAAAAACCTCGCCATATCCACCCGAAGCTTCCGGAATATGATGATTTAGCGACAAAGTTCACTGCATTGAAGAGAGAACATATTCTACTGAAACAACAGGGGAAGTGAGATATGAATTTAGGTGGAAAAATGTACAAAAGATAAGTTTTTCATGAGCCCAACGGTTTATTCACAAAAATGTTTGTATGTATAAGTTCACATCTGATGGAGAGGAGTCCAGTACTAATACACTATTTTTCTTGTAGTTTTATTTGATTGAATTGTTTGAGATTTTTTTGAATTAATTCAAAAATTATATAAACTAATGTATAAAGGGAAATTTAGGAGCTAATGTATCTGATTAAAAAAACGAGGTTGTTATAGCTTGTTAATGTGGACTTATGTCAAAAGATATGCCCACTAGATTAGTTAAAAGATATGTTTCTGATTTATTTTCATGTCGCTAGAAAAGATCGCTGTTTGATTTGTTTTCCTGTTTCTATTTTTTTTTTTTTGTTATTCACACCAAACGATTTCGAGTTAACTGAGACAAATTTTCTACAATATTGAATCATCTATTACTCTACTAGTCATACACTTTCATACACATAATATATATTCCCAAAGTCAGAAAACAACAAATACTTAAGTCAATATATATTACAGGAGTTTAATATATATAGATTTTACTCCTCTTACCGTATTGTTGCTAATACCACAACCCACAAATACTAATTCAAATGAAGATTGGCGCTTGACTTCAACAACTCAAATTTACTAATATTCTAACTAAAGATTATTGAGTGCAAGATTCGTCACCTTCGAACACACAATTAAACTAAACTAAAATAATAATACGTATAATGAGGAATTTTGAGTGATTAAATAGCCAAATAACAACTTAAATACTCATAACAAATATCAATAATTAGACAAACATATCACGAGGTTTTAGGTTCACTAGAAACACTAATCATTGTTATGAATATTTGAATAACATTTATATGTAGGTATATATTAGTTTATGAGGCACTCCTATAATTGTGATATTTTACTTTCTCTTTCGACATAGTACACGATGTGCATTGTTCCTCAACACATTAATTTTATGTATGACCTATGTTTTAACTATCGATTATGAGGCCTAATCTAATAATTTTCTCTCTTAAGTATGTCATAAACAATCAATTCAGATATATGTTGATCAGGCAGATAAAACATTGAACTCAAGCATACGAAATCAAACTACTTTGTTCCACACATATGAATAAAAACTCAAAATTCATAACGTTGTATCGTTTCTAGTTACTACCATACCATATGATACACAAACTACTTAGTCAACATGACGTAAGAAACTAAAATAATAAAAAACAACTAAAAATATGGTCGAGTAGAAATAATAAAACCTAGAAACTAGAATGTTTATGTTAATATTAAAAAGAATTAAATTCACCTAATGATGCTCCTAGAATGAGAAAGATTGTTGCGAAACATGCCCCACATTTTGTATGTACAGCTTTGATTGCTGAGAAAGACTTGAAATTTAATTTGGCAACCAATTATTCAATTTCTTTACTTGTGTGATTTACATGACATTGCAAGCGACGACTTCTGAAAATTAGGGCTTCCATCTTCAATATGTGCGATCATTGTGCGATTGCAACCTTCCGCATCCATCTTATGCAATTTGAGAAATTTGCACACCATTCACCTTCCTCACACACTTTGTGTAGAACCTCATTTTCAGCCTCTGTTAATCATGTTTCACCAAAAAGACTCATAAACCTCAAAACAACTGAAAACAACTAAATAGACGTGAAATACTCGAGAAACAAACTCATAAATAGGTTTTTCTGGCATATAAAAGATCAGTATTTAGATGCTCATTAAACACCCCCAAACTTACTCTTGGCTTATCCTCGAGCAAACAAGAACAAAATGAAAAGACTTACAAACTAAAAGATACTAAAATACTCAAACAGTTCACATCACTTCATTGTCATGGCGGATCTCTCTTTAGAAGATCTCTCATTCCAGTGACAGTGTGACAAAGCAAAGAATCAATGGTATCGATCCTAACATCAAGTTGATTAACTGTTCACATGCAAGTTTCATTGTGCACAGTGGTGTGGACAGTTTTCTCATGCAAATTGAAGTAGCTTTTTGACTGCGTTTATAGAGATAATTTTTACCAAAATTGCCCAACCACCTAATCCCCTAATATTTACACTTCCTCGCCACTAATGTAGAAGAGTTCCACCGCAGATCACTTAGTATTTCTTCACCTTGTATAATGTTAGGAAAGGCACTTTCCCTCTTTATTTGGAAAGGTATACTTTTCTGTCTCTAAAACAAATCTCTCTCTATTTAGAGAGATTCTTTCCATAGCTAATGTTCTCTTTCTAATTTCATGATTTTTGTAGTGTACCTCTCGGACGCCTATTGCCTACCTTCTTAGGCATAGACCACTCTTACCTTCAGCCTTTTGCCTTACATTTTCAAGCGTATACCTCTTTTACACCTCACGCCTCACCTTCCTAGGCTAGACTTTTAAACCATCCCACCTTCTCAAGCGTAGGCCTCTTTAGTGCCTCATGCCACAACTTCTTAGGTGTATATCTTTCAGGTGCCATGACTAACAGCCCACTAGTTGTCCCCTTCGATTTTACTATGAACTTATCACCATTGGCCCAAGACCATTAGCTGGCTCATAAAGTATCTATAAATACCCCTTCTTTGAAAGCTTAAAGGTACCTCATCCTTATTTCTAACTTTCTCTATCTATACCTACTGACTAAAGAATCAGAGAGGTCTTAGCCAAAGACCATGTTTGAGTGTAGATGGTCTCAAAATAAACCGAAGATTCCATAGTCCGAGAGTCTGTCAATATAAAGTATCCAAGTAGCCAACAAAGATACTCTACAACAAACATATATTCAAAGGCGTATACAAATTCACATCATTTAATAAAAATATTGATTTGTGGGTATTATTTGCTCTAGAAAGCTAATTATGCAGCCCGTAAATATGAGAATTTCACATATTTTAGTGATCAAAGTTCCAGATGCTTCCACTCATTAGTTTTCACTTTTGAACATTTCCTTATTTATATATATATATATATATATATATATATATATATATATATATATATATATATATATATATATATATATATCAATCAAAACGAAAGGAAGCAGTCACACAAAGATAAGAAAAACAACAAAACGCGCAACTGCAACAACAGAAAAAAAACGAAAAAAAAAACAGCAACCCCGGAAGTAAAAAATCAGTCAGGTTCAAACTCATCGATACTCCGCCATTCATTTGCTGAAAGTGCACCCCTAGCTAACCCATGAGCCTCTTCATTTTGATCCTGACAAATCTAGTGAAATAGAACAGAGGATGCTTATCTTTAAGAGAAGTAATATCTTTGACAATATTGGCATGATTACCTTCAACTCCAAAGGGATTATTGATATAAAAAATAACTTTCAAACAATCGCCTTGAAAAATCACCTCCCGCCAGCCAAACCGATCAACAATTTGCACAGCAAGGAGCACCGCAAGCGCCTCAACATTAATAGGTACCAGATTTCCTGTAATATGACGTTTAATTTTCATAATACACTTCCCTTGTAAGTCCCACGCAACCACTCCCAACCCTGTCACACCCTCCTCAACAAACAAGCCCCATCAAACTGAATCTTGATCCAAGGAACAAGAGAATTGATTTAAATTAGGAGTCTTATTTATTTCTAGAGTTTATTAAGATTAGGAGTCTTATTTATTTTCTAGTTATTTATTTCATAGTTATCTTGTTACTTTATTTAAGAGTTCTAGTTTTAGTAGGTTTTATATTCTTTACTTATAAATAGAGGTCTAGGATTTTATTGTTAAAACACGTTTTGATGAATTGATTTATATGATTGCTGTTAGCAATCTTCCCTCTAATTTCTGTCTCTTTTCTATCTTATTCTTCTAAATTGTTTCTCTAATCCCTCTGAAATCTATTTCTTCTCTCTATTTCTCTAATCTCTCTTCTCACGAGTACCCAATCTGTAACGCCCCTGAAAATTGGAAGAAAATAAAAGTAATTTCGAATTTTCATTTTAGTCCTTGAACTTTTTGAAAATATGATTTTGACCCCTACAGTTTTGAAAAAAGTTACAATTTAGTCCAAGATTATTTCAAATCAGCCCCAAACATTTTGTAGGCATTATATTTGATCCAAAATGATTATATTGTGTTCTAAGTAGCATAATTACCCTATGTTTGATTTTTAAATGAACTTATCGCTTTTATTTTACGATATAGTTATCCATTGGTTCTTGACCGGTTATAAATTAAATAAAGGTTAAAGCTTTTCATCATAAGGTTTTTTTGGTCTTAAAAACATTTATTTCAAATCTCTTTTGCATTGAAAAGTTTTGAATTTATCGACCATGTGGTAAAAGTTTGATTTCAACCTAAATTACCTCAAGTTTTTTACGTAAAGTGATATATGCATAAAATAATATTAAAATTTTATTTTTAATATTTCATTTACAGCTATATAACAGACCACATAGCTGGATATAGCTAATACCTCTTATTCAAGATAAAATAAAATATTCAAGTTAGACAAAAATGGGGTATACCTAATAACTCTATGTTCCCCAATTTTTGCCTATATAATAAGTGCTTGTCTTCAACAATTTTCACACACCACTCTTCTCCGACTTTTCTCTTCTTTTCTTCTGCAAAGCTCTTCTTATTGATGTTTAGATTTATAGAAAAATTGTTTCAGTCCTTTAAGCCTTCTTTATAGTCCTTAAAAATCATCAAAACCCAGTTTGGTCAAAACTGCCAGTTTTGGTACAGAAACCTTGGAAGTTCAAAAACCATATCAAAACTTCGAATCTTTCTCTGAAATTTTTACCACATACTATTTATTGTGTAAGCTAACTTTAATGTTCAGAAACCTTCTTCAAACAAAGTCGTTTGAGGGGTCTAAAAATGAGAAATACGTACCCCTGTCCAGAAAATCCGAAAACAGCTCCTAGCTTTCATGATTTATTTAAAATACCAAAACTTGTCCTATTGATCTGATTTTGAAACTACATACTCTCCATGATGTTTAAGATTGAACTCCTCAACCAATTTCAGATTATCATATCGTTTAAAAGTCCGATTGAAGGTGAATCTAAGATTGCTACAGTTTTCTGCCTTATATTTGCATAAACATTTTGATTAACCAATATATGTTGCAAAAGCTACACAAATCATGAAATTGATCATTAATATTGACTCATTACATACTAATAATGATATTGGATCAGTTGATCATAATTTAGAATCGTGTTTAATAATTTTCATGGATTTTGCAACATTTAGAAGACATGTAGTTTGTTTTACGGTTGATCTTTCAATTTCTTTAACTTTAATTGAAGTATTGTGTTTATCTTGTGATCTAATCATCTAATCTAGTTTATTAGCATGATAAGTATTCCGGAAACATTAATTTTAATTAGATCTAAATGTTTACAATTTATTTTAATTGTTATTAGTGATATATGCAATATTATGTAATTTTATACTAATAACTATAAGAAAATTAGTTTTTACCAAAGTTATATATATGATATGATTTTATTCAAGGGCTTACTAAAGTATTTGTTAAATGTTAAGAACATGGTAAAATTTTTGGATTGAGATTATTATTTAATAAGTAATTTACAAGAATTTTGTTAAGAATAATTGTTTTAAAAATGTTTAAATATGCATTGAAAATATATATGTTTGTTAATATGAAATATGTTATTAATAAATTATAAATGGAGACTTTAATAATAATTTTGTAAATTGATTTAGTCTTCAACTTGTTACTTTGAAATGGTAAATCCCATTAATTATATTTTTACGTCATAGTTAAAGTTAAAATAGGTAAATGTGGAATTTGTCCCAAATTAACAATAATTAGATATTTAAGTAAACTTCTTAAAATATGATAAGTATTGAAAATATATGTTTATTGTTGTAAATTTATGAGCAAACAATTAATTATATCTTTTTGATTTATTTAAGGTTCGACAATTATCGACGTTAATCAAGAATTTTTACGTTAATCAAGAATTACCAATACGGTAAAAGGTGAGGTTTGATTTCTGATTTGTTCAAAACCCTGTTTGGCATCCGGCCCTGAGAAACTTGGACTTAACAATTGTGATTCTTTGTTTCGAATCACGAGCAACATTCTATCACAATTTTAATGCTTTTATATTGATAATCGTTAATTCTTTACATAATCGGTTTTCTTGCCTTTTGTTAAATCAAATCTCATTTAATTCATAATCGGAAATTTTCTTCATAATCATAATTATCCTGGTATCATGATCACCCTATCAATTCTTGAATTGTGCAATGAGCAACGAACTATGTTAGGCCTATGTAGCTCAAAACGAGCAACGGATATTGTCCGGATTACTAGCTCTTCTGATAATTATGTTTCACCCATTGGGACGCCTTTGGGAAGTTGGGCCCAGGGATTGAAAGGATTTACTGCTGGGCAGCAAAGGGCTGTCAGTTTAAGTAATTCTGATTAATACCCATTCTGTCTAAGCGCCGCTTGCAGTCAGGAGTTGGCTGTGACCCGCGTGTTAGACTGGCATGTACTCGAGCATGTCTTCTGTTCTGTTGCGAGGTAGCTCCTCGTAGGGAGGTATACGGTTGAATTTTGGAGATAAGGTTGGATCTGTTATATGTAATTGCACAAGTTCATTTTCTCGTTCTTCTGAATACTCCAGTATTATCGTTAAAATCGATAATTTCAGTTCAGTAATGCAGATGTAACTATTCTGGTCATTCTTGTTCGTTTTGTTCTGATTTACTATTTGATTATTGTCATGTTCTAAGAATCTCACTAAGTCATTAAAGACTTACTCCTCTTTTGTCCTATATGTCTCTTTCTCAGAACAAGATTGGTATAGTAGCATGGATGGAACGAAAGATTGACAAGTCCGCATTTTGGAAACTTTGCAAAGTTGTTAAGTGTTTTATTTTATACAAGTCATTTTGAAATTGTAAAATGTATTTGTATTCCAAGGACTTCCGCTGTATTTAAAGTAAAATTATTTTATAATGCTATGATTTTGATCCTGGTCAGTGAGACCCCTTCCTATGAGCTACAGTTCGGTCTGAGTTGAGTTTGTTAGGTGACCAACACCGTACCAACTCGGATCGGATTGTGACTCATAGGGCACGGTCCTCACACGATCTCTATCAGATCCGACACCAACTCTTCATCGATTTCAACACTGCACGGGGCAATAACCTTAAAGGTTGAAAGTCGAGACAACCACGGATCATTCCAAATCAAACTTTGCCTCCAAAAAAGATGTCAAAAAATATTTAATCTTAAGAACTTGACTAAGAACACTCTCCGGATGCTGAAAAATACGCCATGCCTGTTTTGCAAGAAGCGCCAAATTGAAAATGCGAAGATCCTTAAAGCCCATGCCTCCCTCTTGTTTGCTCTAACACATCTTGTGACATGCAGCCCAATGAATTTTTTGCCGAATTCCACATCCCTACCAATAACTGTTGATCATGGATTCAAGTTCATTAATCAAAGAGACGGGGAGTTTGAAGCAACTCATGGCATATGTCGAAATTGACTGAATCACTGCTTTGATAAGAATCTCTTTCCCTGTAATCGACATTGTTTGCTCCTTATATCCTTGAATGTAATGCCATAATCGATCGCGAAGATAAGTAAACACCTATTTCTTAATTTTACCAACCACAGATGGTAAACCCGAATACTTGGTAAGCTTGTCCTCATCTTTCACCCCCAAAATGGCCTGGACATCTTCAATAGTCGCTGGGGTGTATTTTTACTGAACATGACAACATATTTATCCAAGTTGATAGTTTGCCCCGACGCCAATTCATATATGTGAAGAATACAAATAATTTCATGTGCAATGATGCAATTTGCCTCACAAAAGATAAGTCTATCATCAGCAAATAAAAGATGAGAAACAAACGGAGCCCGTTTATTAATATGAATCCCTGAAATAGAACGATGCGATGATCAATGTATTTTATCTACAAAAAGTTGTAATGAACATTTTAAGTTTTAACTTGATATCTTGATGGTATTGACATCTCAACTTTTTTATAGGATTTTTGATCTTCAAAAAATTAATATTAATTCGAATTAAAATCTTCGATCAAGGTGGTATTTTAATTTGATATAAGATAAAGTCGAAAGCGTTGGGGAATGATATTAATGAGTTAAAAGTTCAAGTTAATTTACAAGTTTGGAGAAAAAATTGAATCATATTTTAATAAAAAATTGAATTTATCCATAGTATAGGGGGCAAGCTGTCAAAAAGAAACGGATATGGAGCAAAGTGCAACACAGGATAAATTATAAGGGATTTGATTCTGTTATCCTCCAAATTATTACTGGTCATACTAGATTTTCTGCTAGTGCTTGAGGAGGTTTTGCAAGTGCGTCAATTTCAGTGTATCAACTACTTTCTATACAACAATTGATTTTGAAGGAAGTACGTGCTCTATTTGACACCAGAGATAGATATTCTCTATATCTATTCGATGGAAAGGTCATCCAATTTGGATAATTTGGAAGTCCGGTTCTTGTATTCACTCGATTTCAACATTTCTTGACAAGTATCTTTATGCAAACTTTTCGGGGGCGAGTTTTGTCAAACCGGGGACATTGATGAAAATCAAGAATTATATTTTAGAATTATAGAGTTATATTTTAAAATTATATCTTAGTTAGAGTTTATTTGGTTTTGGTTGTTATTGGGTTAAGATTCTTGTTTATCTTATTACTCTATTTAAGAATTCTAGTATAGTAGGTTTCTTTTGTATAGCCTATAAATAGAGGGATAAGTATTATTGTCTAACAAGTTTTGATGAATATTGATTTATAATTGTTCTTTGCAATTTTCTCCCCTAATTTCTATCTTCTCTTCTTGCTTTACTCTAATTCTTGTTCTTATACTTCTAATTCTTTCTCTTATCTCCCTAAATTCTGACTTCTCCTCTATGATTCTCCAATATCTTCTTATAATTTTGGATCTCCATCAGCAGTATACACCTCGAGAAAAAAATGCTTCAATAACACGTGATCTAGCTTCAAATTTACCAGCCGTAATTAAAATATCATCACTCGCACTAAATCAACTACCTCATAACGTCTTGTTTTTGTGCAAAATATGGAGAATAATAATGAACCATATTTCAGTGTACACAATCACACGACACCTGCCAACCTTAGAATATTTTGTGTCATGTACCACCAGCTTTTAAAAAGACGCATTTGAGGTGTGCCTTGAGGCTCGCCTCGGGGCAAATTGAGCTAAAACTTCTTGAGGCAGCTGTTGAGATGTAACATTACTGGGTCGTACGCACGGTAAATTGAGACGTATGCTCTAGGCACAAAAGGCACAAATTTTGGGGGCGCGAAAGGCGTAAATTGGGGCGTAAAATAAGAAAAAAATATGTTAATTTTCTGTGATTGTTCATTCATATCTTGTCTATAACTTTTCTTATTTGAAAAAATTATAAGTCACTTTAGTAAAACATATTCTACAATTTTATTATAATTTTTAATTTTCTTTGGTTTGTATATTCATCTTTTTCTTTAATAAATTTTAATGAAGCCATGTAATTCCATCATCCTTTATTTTGTGTGGATCTTTTTCAATTATATGATTATCATTTTACTTGAGTTTTCTTGTAACTATTCAATAATTTCACAATATATAAAATATGTTTGAGGATCACATGAAATATTTATATGCAATTTAGGTAGTGCGCGCGGGGAAGAAGAAATGGTTAACTTTTCTCTATGTTGTTTTTAATTGGTATTATCTCAAATAGTTTTCAATATTTTTAAAAGTCTTATCTTATTATAATTGTATTTATGATCTTTTATGTTTTCTTTTTATTAGGAATATTAATATATATATATATATATATATATATTTGAAAATATAATTGCCAAAATTTGTGGGGCTTACGCCTCGCCTTCGAAGGAATAAAACGCCCCGTTTACGCCCTATCCCTTTCAAAACAATGTGTACCACATACCTGAAACTAAGTTCTTAGTCCTACTGAGACTGATAACAAGGCGAGCGGTTTTCTATCGCCCCTTCCCAAGCTTAGACCTCTCAGGATTTCTACCCTAGCTTCTCAAGCTTAGCCTCTTTTACATTCTCGGTCACCTCTTAGGCGCATACCTCTATACGCCTCACGCCTTACTTTCTTAGGCATAGACTACTCTTGCCTTCTGCCTTCCGTCTCACCATCTCTAGGGTATACCTCTCTAATGTCTCATGTCTCAACTTCTTAGGTGTAGACCTCTAAGCCATCTCACATTCTCAAGCGTAGAGCTCTCTACTACCTCACACCTCAGCTTCTCGGGTGTATATCTCTCAGGTTGCATGACTAACAGGTCACCAGTTGTCACCTTCAAGTTACTATGGGACTTTTAACATTGGACCAAGACTGTTAGTTGGCTTACGAAGTATCTATAAATACTCATTCTTAGAAAGCTCAAACATACCTCATTCGTACTTCTAACTTTCTCTATATATTTTCTTACTGACTTAAGAATCAGGGTGGTCTTAACCAGAGACAATATTTCAGTGTAAATGGTCTCGAACAAAGCTGAAGATTTTGTAGTCCAAGAGCCCGTCAATGTGAGGTATTCAAGTAGTTTATGAAGATACTATCCATCAAGCATATATCCAAAGGTGTATATTAATTCACATGACTTAATAAAATATTATTGATTTGTGGGTATTATTTGTTCTAGAAAGCCAATTGCGTAAATATGATATTTTAGCATATTTGAGTGAGAAAGTTCTATAAGCATCCACCATTAGTTTTTACTTTTGAATATCTCCCTATTTAATTTTAGTAGCATTTAGCTTTTTGCAAATATCTGGTCCCTGGGTGCCTATTTTGATGTTTGATGATCAATGTGTTTTATCTACAAAAAGCTGTAATGATCATTTTAATCTTTGAGCTTGATATATTGATGTTATTCACATCTCATGATTTTTAGAAGATCGTGATCTTCAATAATTAATATGAATTCTATTAAAATCTCCCGTCAAGGTGATACTTTAATGTGATATAAGATAAAGTGGGAAGGTTTGGGGATTGATAATAATGAATTAGAGTGAAACATGTCAAACTTCTAGAGAGAATTTGTTATCTCATCTCCTCTCATGCATTGTTGATGGACAGTATTTTATGATACCTGATGCGGGGTATCTTCGTATGCTACTCCGATACGCCGCGTCAGACCAAGAATCGTCCAACTGGAACTCGAAAGAAGAATCTTTGGCTTGGTTTGGGATCACCTGCACTCAAACAAGGCACGTGAGACTAGCCGGTGGGCCCCCGGTGGAGGCACTCCGATGCTTAAGTCAGTAAGAATGTAGACAATAAAGTCTAGAGAGAGAAAGCTCTGGCTTAGAGAGAGAAAGCAGAACTGAGAATGTGTACATTTGTCCCATTCTGAAATGGGGTATTTATAAGAGTTCAATGGGCCATAGGTGGGCTTGGCCCATGGTGTGTAGTCCATAGTAAGGCTGTGAGGTTGCGAGTTTGCATACCTCTGAGCCTCTGAGGTTGCGTGTCTGCGAGCCTGTAAGTTGTTCCAAGCCAGAGACTTAGTTTATTTTGGAGATTATCTATTTTAAGATTTTCGGAAGTAACATGTGGCAATTTTGATACATGGCGACTCGAGAGATTGACAAGTGTCGAGTACCAAATATGGTACATCATTAGTCCCCCCCACTTCTAAGTGTGTTGTCTGAAAGAAAAATATACTTAGAAGTATTATTTTTGAGTTGCAATTCTTCAATTTTTGGGGGTGCTTTTGAATAGTTTTTGTATAATCAAAGGATGATTTCATAAAATAAAGAGTTTCCTGGGGTCTTTCCATATTTTTTGGGGTTGATTTACAATTTTCAAAAATCTTTTGGACCGAATTGGAAAATTCGAAAGTATTCTGGGTCCTTGTGACAGTTTGGCCTTTGTAGGGACTAGTTTGCAATTGTCTAAAATCTAGTGGGACCTAATTGAAATAATCCAAGTATGCCCGATCATCTTGCAATTTCCTTTTATTTCTTGTTGGGGCGAAACTGTAACATCTTCATTCTTGGAGGGTTGATTTGCAATTTCCAGGAGTCATATGCAATTTATGAACATGTTGCCTTATTTGTCTCCGCTTCGGACGATGTGAAGTGTGAACAGAGTCCAAGCAATTCACATCAATGTGACATTATTTATATATTGGGTCCCACCACTTATGGTCTACAAAGACCAATGCACAAGATAACTCCTCTTTCTCTTCTTCACTTAAAATTAGCAAACTTACTGTAGCTTTTCGCTCGAATTCCTCTGTAATTACCAAGAATAAAATTTTGAAAATATATCTTTCCTTGCTTGTGAGAGGTGCAACACATCTCCTAGTCTTTCCATCTTAGGATTAGAGTTTCCTTTATACCCAATTTCTCAATTCCAGAATATTGCAACCAAATCTTCGTAAATCATAGTGTATTCTTCGGCGATTATTCGACAATTGCATTTCTTTAGGAAACTTAAGATTCTGATTGTGGAGAAGAACGATTATGTGCCTCAACTTTCAGCTATAAATAACTCGTTTCTCCTCCCTTTACAATCACCCGAGCATCCATCAAAGAAGGCGAGTTTGCAGCGAGCAAGGGCGAGTTTGCAGCGGGAGAAACTTGGAGTTATAGAGTGATCTTCGGTGAGACTAGCACGGTCGACCCCACGACGACGGCAAAAGCTCGAAGTTGAATGGCTAAACTTGGTGAGACCAGCACGGTCGATCGGTCGACGGCGGCAAAAGCTTGAAGTTGCATAATTAAACTCGGTGAGACTAGCACGGTCGATCCGACGACGAAAGCTTGAAGTTGCAAAAATTTTCATTGGTGAGACCAGCACGGTCGATCCATGGTGGCTGAAGTGTGAATTTTGTGCATTCAATTGATTGTATCGCGACCATCGGGTAAGGCGTTGGCTGGAATCTCTGTTTTCGAGAGACGAAAAAGGTGTTCTGATAGTAATGAAATTAAATTGTAACTTCAAAAGTGGATTCCGTTCTGTTTATTTGTAACTTGTTCTAGCACGTTGTCAAATGGAGGTGTTCCTTATAAAAATATTCTCCAGCACGGAGTCTATTTGACGAAGAAATATTTTCCAGCATAGAGTTTATTTGACGAAAGAATATTCTCCAGCATGGAGTTTATTTTATCTTTTCTCGAGCATATTGTCAAGCAGAGGTACCCCTTGTATAAATATTCCCCACCACGGACTTCAACCATCTCACTGTTAGTTGCCAGCACGGCTTTCAACACAATTACTCCTTTAACTAGACATTAATTGTTGTCTTTTAGCTTTGATTGCTACCATGGCAGTGTTGCTTGTCAGCACGACTCTAAAAAAAAATACGCCTTTATCTAGAGATTACTTGTTGACTTCTAGAAAGGATTTCAATATTAGTTAGTAATCTTGACGGTTAGCAGGACTTCATGCTTTGTGAAATATTGCAAATCTTTTGGTCCGCAGCACTGTTGCGGACGACGATGCCTAGGGTGATGCATGATTGTTGCTTTCTTGACTAGCGATTCTTCTTCTTATGTTCAAACTTCACTAAAACTCATAACACAGATGAGTTCTTGAGTCGATATGTCTTGCGTTTTTGTACATTGCCGTAAGTCCTAACTTAAAAAACGAAGTCATCGTAGAATTGTAGTCTGTAGCTTTAAGTATAAAAACTTTAAAAAGATGCGTCGTTGAGTTGAAGTCTTTTGTCGCTTTCAGTGAAAATATTGAAGCGATGTCGTTGTTGACTGACTATTGTTGGAGCTTGTATCTTGAATCAAATATTGCTAGCTAGAAGTTGAGTCGTGAAGCCATTTCTTGAAATACTTGAGCTTTATCAAGCTAAGTTTCTCTTGTAGTATTTCTGCTTTAGTAAGCTAGTTTTTTTGAAGTACTGAGCTTTGGGAAGCTTAATTTTCTTGGAGTACTTGAGCTTTAAGAAGCTGATGGAAATCAAGAGTTTATTTAAATTAGGAGTCGTATTTATTTTGAGAGTTTATTAAGATTAGGAGTCTTATTTATTTTCTAATTATTTATTTCATAGTTATCTTGTTACTTTATTTAAGAATTCTAGTTTTAGTAGGTTTTATATTCTTTGCTTATAAATAGAGGTCTAGGATTTTATTTAAAACACGTTTGATGATGAATTGATTTATATGATTGTTGTTCGCAATTGTCTTCCTAATTTCTGTCTCTTTTCTATCTTATTCTCGTTCTTATTCTGTCTCTAATCCTCTGAAGTCTATTTATTCTCTCTATTTCTCTAATCCCTTCTCACGAGTACCCGATCTCTATCAATTTGGCACCAGAGCATACCTATCCTTTATTTTCCGCTGCATTATTCTGTTTCGTTAAATTTTTCTGTTTTGAAAAAAGGAAAATCGTTCCAGTTTTTTTTTCTCAAATTTCGAGTTACTTTAGAAAAAAAAGAATCTTTCAAAAAAAAACGAAAATTAAAAAAAAAAAAAAAACTGCCAGAAAGAAGAAAAACTCCAGCGGCAATTCCAGATCTGCACCAGCATCAGCATCAAGCCCAAATTTGCAACTTCGAGCCATCATCAGATTCGTTGTTTAATCGGAGTTCATCCATGGAGTATAATAGTCGTACGTATCACATCTACAATCACGACCGGTACAGAGAGTATGAACATTACCCGAGTAAGCATGATTTTGGGTACCCTATGTACTTGTCTTTTAATGATATCCCTGAATTTCATGGGATATATGGTTATATTTCTTTTGATGATTGGATGAAGTGTTTAGAAGGCTACTTTGAATATTATGGCATGGCAGACATGGTTAAAATCCGTTTTGCTGAAATAAAATTAAAAGGGTCTGCTAGAGAATATTGGCAAAGTATTGGGATGGAGCGCGAGCAAGACTATAAACCACCAATTACATTGTGGAGAGAGATGAAGTATATGTTGAGAGAAAAATATTCATATTCTTTCTATAGAATGCAATTACTGAGTGAGTGGTTGAATTTAAAACAATTGTCTTCAAGTGTGAGTGAATACTTTGATAGATTTAATGACTTGAAGAAAAGATGCAACATTCAAGAAGAAGACTTGGTGAAAACCGTAAAATTCATCAATGGGTTAAGCGATGATCTCAAAAGAATAGTTGATTTGTGTAGGCCTGAGACTTTGTTTCATGCGTACCGAAGAGCTTTAATTTATGAAGAACGCCAAAGGTCAATTTATTCGGGTAGTTCGACTTTTCAAGTCAGGGAGTCTATGAATCTGAAGATTGTCTCAGCTGAAGAGTTCGATAATTCTTTCGTGTCCTCTCGAGGCGTTGATCAAGAAGTTGTGTGTGATACATGTCAAGAAATTGGTCATTCGTTCTCTAATTATCTGCATCAAGAGGAGTCTACTGAAGATAACCAGGAACTTTCATCTTATGAGACTACTAGTGCAGAGTTGCGTTCAGAGACTAATTGTGAAAAGGAATGTGGTTTTGCTACTTCTTCAATTTTGGTTCCTATGCTACTTCACATACAACTCCTGAAGGAAGCCTATGCTCGAAACAAGGTTGGAGATGGGATTTTGATGTATTTGGTTCGATGGAAAGGTCATCATGACTTGAAGAAATTGGAGACTCGATTATTGCATTCACTCGATTTCCACACTTCCTGACGAGTATCTTCATGCAAACTCTCCGGGGCGAGTTTTTTCAAGCTGGGGAGAATGATGGAAATCAAGAGTTTATTTAAATTAGGAGTCGTATTTATTTCGAGAGTTTATTAAGATTAGGAGTCTTATTTATTTTCTAATTATTTATTTCATAGTTATCTTGTTACTTTATTTAAGAGTTCTAGTTTTAGTAGGTTTTATATTCTTTGCTTATAAATAGAGGTCTAGGATTTTATTTAAAACACGTTTGATGATGAATTGATTTATATGATTGTTGTTCGCAATTGTCTTCCTAATTTCTGTCTCTTTTCTATCTTATTCTCATTCTTATTCTGTCTCTAATCCTCTGAAGTCTATTTCTTCTCTCTATTTCTCTAATCTCTTCTTACGAGTACCTGATCTCTATCAGAAGCTAAGTTGTCTTGCAGTACTTAAGCTTTTGGAAGCTAAGTTTTTCGTGTAGCACTTGAGCTTTGAAAAGCTAAATTTGTTGCAGTAGCAGCATTTATTGAATCACTTGAGCTTTGGAAGCTAACTTGTTGAGCTTTATAAAGTTTGGTGTTGAGCTAAATTTATTGTAATAGTACTCGAGGTTTAAGAAGCTGAGTTTGTTGAATCACTTGACCTTTGAAAAGCTAAATTTGTTGCATTAGCAGCGGTTCTTAAATCACTTGAACTTTAGGAAGCTAAATTTGTAGCAATAGTCGAGCTTTAAGAAGCTGAGCTTCTTGAATGGCTTGAGCTTTAGGAAGCAGATTTCCTTGATCCCAACTCCTTCAAATTTGTGTGCTGGATACAACAAGGTTATAGAAGAATAAATAATAGATATTATTCGGACTGAACTTGAAATCCATCAAGCCGCCTATGTAACCCAAAATCTATGTTTTTGAGAATCAAGCCGAACGTAGTTCAAGAACTTTGATTACAACTGAGTTTGCAGAAATAAATATAATAAAAACTAAGCTAAGGAGAAATCTTCACACAAAGTCTCCTCAAATAAAAAAGAACATGCTGATTAAAACAAATTGTAACCAAGTCTTGAACTTTCAAGCATAAAATCTCCTAAGGTTTTGAGTGCTCCATGGTTGCTTCGAATCTTTGCCATCCATCGACTGCAGATAATAATTATTATTTGTCTTTCTTGTCCTTGTTACTTGAAACGGACCTTCTCAATTAGCTTCAAGCTTCCTAACATGTCTGCTAGTCTCTACCTTCTTCAACACTAGATCTTCTGCCGCTTTTCATTTGGATCTTCCTCTGAAAAGTTACTGACATCCTCTATTCCTTCTAGCTTACGTGCTTGACCAACTTTTGTCACAACTCTGCTAACTTTGGTGGTTTGCGGTCTAAGGAATTTGTGTAGCATTCCCATGCCACCCTTTGATTTCCCAATATCTCGCCAATACCAACGACTATAGGAAATTTCAACTTTGGTGATAAGTAGAAACCACTGCCTTGAAACGATTTAGAGCTGGACGTCCCAGGATCACAGTATATGCAAAAGGGAGGTCTAACACCAACAAATCCAAACAAATTGTTTTTCTGCAAGGGTCTGAGCCTAGATAAGTTGGCAAGCTAATAGTCCCCAAAGGAAAAACCTCTCCCCCGCCGAATCCAGATAAGGGGGTTTTAACATCCTCCATCTTCAACCTCTCTAATTCCATTGACTTCAGTGTATCTCGAAAAATAATATTTGCAGAACTTCCGGTGTCTATGAGAACCCTT
Source organism: Misopates orontium (assembly GCA_946800315.1). Lineage (NCBI taxonomy): Eukaryota > Viridiplantae > Streptophyta > Magnoliopsida > Lamiales > Plantaginaceae > Misopates > Misopates orontium. The sequence continues at coordinate 11,828,159 of OX326951.1, forward strand.
CTTGTTGCAAAGTTGGCGATGTACAAAGTCACCACTAAAGGACAATCTAGTTGATCGTCACCATGGCTTCTAGGTGGCAAACCCACAAGATCAGAGTCATCAAAGGTTATCTTCGGAGAGAGAGAGGCTCTACCAGGCCTACAAAGTTTGACACTGGTTCATAGCTTGATCGTTGCAAGTAGCGAACATGATTTTTTCGAGAGTTCATTGAATCTCCCCCAGCTGGACCTCCAGCAATCACATTTATGACGCCCCTGGTTGGCATGTTATCTCCTCGAGTTCTATCATCCCGCCCTCGAGACCTTTGTCGTGCTCTATCATGACGCCTAGGAGAGCGTGTCCTTTCCCTTCTTCTGTTGTCAAGTCTTTCTTTGGTTGGTCCAGTGTTGTGTTGATACCTTCGAACGAAGTCCAATAGGAATCCATCCCTTATTAAGCATTCAAATTCATCCTGAAGATCATAACAGTCTTCAGTATCGTGGCCTCCTTGCTGGTGGTAATGACAAAACTTAGGGGAATTGCGAGTTGCAACTCAATCCATCATCTTTCTAGCTTCTTTGATTGGCACACCCTTTGATTGAGCAATAGATAAGATATGCCTCCGTGTTTCATTTAAAGGTGTATAGTTGTCATATGCCCTTGGTCGTGGCGATCTTCCACATTGATCTCCCTGGCGTCTATCTTTCTCATTCCCAGCATATTTTCCCTACCTATTTCTTTGTTGAAACCGATCATTATCTCACGACTTTGAAAAACCTAAGGCATTCCCCTTTTTCAATTTATACATCTCTTCATCATTCATATAGTCCTCCGCCAAATCCATAATTGCCTCAAAGGAATCTGGGTGTCTAATATTCAGTGCACTAGCAAAAGCTTCATTCCTCAAGTTTACATAGAGGACAGTTGACAAAAAGGTTGATGGTGGGGCCTCTACCTTAAGCAGCTCATCACTGAATCTTTCCATGAAGCTTCTCAAGTCTTCATTCTCGTCTTGAGATAAAGATAAAGATGATTAGCGGGCATATTGGCTTTCCTTTTGCTAGCAAATTGATGCTTGAATTTCTGACACAAGTGATCATAAGACTTGATGGTCTTGAAAGGAAGTCGTGCGAACCAATCTTGAGCAATCCCACTAAAGGTAGTGACAAAAATGTTTGCTTGCAAATTTTCATTGAAAGTGTTTACCGCCATAAGGTTATTAAAAGCAACCAAATGCTCCACTGGATCTCCTGAGCCATTATACTTTATCGGTAAGATGGGAACTTCACGTTCAGTCATCAGCAATTTCATCATAAAAGGGGGAGTCTTTCCTTCTATATGCTGACCCAACACCTTTTCTCTTAGCATCCTCGAGTTTCTTGGTGATGGCATTCACTTGCAATGAGAGATCTCTCATATCATCTTTCGACAGAGATGTGGCATTTTCATCAGTGAACATTCCCTTTCCTTGATCTTGGCGAGCTCGACTCATCACCTCAGGCGAGTCTGGACGTTCATTAAGGACTTGATTTGGCTGACGTAAAAGAACAGTGGAAACTTGAGGTTGATGATTAGGGGCGTGATTTGGCTGCTCCGGTACATGCCTCAAGGTTTGGAGATTCACATTTCCTACCATAGCCTGCTGTGTGGCTACCACAATTTGCGCCACTTGCTCCGGTGAAAACGGGCCTGCAACCCCTCCGTGCTGGAGGGGGGCAGGAGGCCCCTGGTTCGGGACGCTCTCTTGCTCTCCATTTTGTTGATGCGTTGGGTCCATTGCTGGTTGCTGAGATCTTTCTGCAGTCCTCCTTGTTGTTACCATGTCCTTGTCTCGTAGATTGCATTTTTGGTTTCCCACAGACGGCGCCACTGATGCGGGGTATCTTTGTATGCTTCTCCGATACGCCGCGTCAGACCAAGAATCGTCCAACTGGAACTCGAACATAAGAATCATTGGCTTGGTTCGGGATCACCTGCACTCAAACAAGGCACGTGAGACTACCCGGTGGCCCCCTGCGTAGGCACTCCGATGCTTAAGTCAGTAAGAATGTAGACAATTAAGTCTAGAGAGAGAAAGCTCTGGCTTAAATAGAGAAAGCAGAACTGAGAATGTGTACCTTTGTCCCATTCTGAAATGGGGTGTTTATAAGAGTTCAATGGGCCATAGGTGGGCCTGGCCCATGGTGTGTAGTCCATAGTAAGGCTGTGAGGTTGCGAGTCTGCATACCTCTGAGCCTCCGAGGTTGCATGTGAGTTGTTCCAAGCCAGAGACTTATTTTATTTTAGAGATAATCTATTTCAAGATTTTCGGACGTAACATATGGCAATTTTGACACATAGCGATTCGAGAGATTGACAAAGTTGAGTACCAGATATGGTACATCAATACTTATTTTTATTTGCAAACGAAAAAGATCTTAGTCACAAGAACATGACAAAAGTAACACAACTAGACGGTCTCTCGGTTTCATGTATAGTAGAAGACGATCAATGGGTAAGATCTTTATTTTAATGGACTATAAAATAGTCTTTGATGGTCAGGTGGGGTGCAAATACATCACTTTGATATGTGGCACAATTTCTTTGAGCATAACCCTTGATTATTGAATCGAGTGAAAGATAATTTGAATGGAGAATTTTGTCTCTATCTGAACTTGGCATTGTTTGAAAAGCATAAATTTTATATGCATATTAAAAAGTAACAGACACTCTTTTTGGAATTTAATTATCAAATTGAATAAAAGAATTAATTAACTTAGGATCTACAAATTTCACGTCTTAGTTGAATACAAAATTAATGTGTCTAAATATCTTAGTTGAAGAGAAATTTTACAATAATAAGTCAAAATAGAAGTCATATGCCATAAAATATTATAAATAAGTACACCGTATACCATATGATAAAAAAACATTACCCGTGCAAAATTTGATGGAAACTGATAAAAGATAAGTATGTAATATATGTGAAATAATGATAATATAACTGGATAACACGGTTGATATTTTCACTGTCTGTACAACAACACCTCAAAATTTATTATTAAAAATTAAGATAAGATCATATAAATCGGCATTAAAAGAAGTCAAGCAAATAAAGTCAATCTATGCTATAGATTTTGAGTGAACAAAACATCTTTATTTAGTTTTTATTCTCAATATATTTAAAGAACTAAAACTGGATAAAAATTAACGTAAATTGCCAACGTAGATAAAGCAAATGATCACATGTAAGTTATTAAAAAGAAAGAGTAAGAATTAATAATACCACACAACCACCGAAAAGTTAAAGAACCAATCTTACAATTCACGAAAAATTGGTGGCTGAAAGTCGAGAATGAGAAAACATTGTTTTCCATTAGCCGGGTGTTGGTGAAGTGCATGAGACACCATTTATTTTACACATCAAGACCGTATAAGGTAATTAAACAGAATTTAAGAAGCAAATAAAAGGTATAACCTATTCTAAGAAAAAAAGAATGTGGAATATAATAATAACTAAATATGGAGGAGAAAATCCCTCCACATATAAAGCTATAGAATTTATCAAAAACGGAAAACTCCACTAGTAATTGCGTTGAATCAAATTGGCAAACAAGTATTTGTAGTTTCCTAAAAAAAAAAAGGTAATTGCACCAAACTCCCTAACCTATAGGGTCATTTGCAATGTACCCCCTAACGTATCGATTTTCGATATATCCTCTAATCTACTGATTTTTGTGTTAATTGCACCCTGAACTATTGAGAAACCATTCGTTTTGTGTTTATATCCATCCAAAACTCGTATATGGTTTCGAAATCATGCACTAAACTCCCTTGTGGTTTGTTAATTATCTAAAAATCCCTTGTAGTTTCATAAAATTCTCTCTAAAACCAACCTTGTTGTTTCGTAGAAACATGATTTCGTGCAAGGTTTTATGAAACCAGAGTATGGATTTTAGACACTCAACAAGTCATAGGGGGTTTTGTACCAGATTTCAAAACTATTGATGATTTTTTCTTGAGATATCAACTCAAAATGAATGGTTGCTCAATCCTTAGAATGCAAATAACACAAAAATTAATAGGTTAGGAGGCATATGGCACAAACTGTGAAAACCCCGATAGCTTAGGGGGTTTGCTGCAGTTAGCCCAAAAAATAAAGAAAAAAGTTAGGCAACAGCTGTAACATGGAAAATTCCATAACAAAATTTAAAAAAGGTAAAGAGTCAATGCAATTGTCGATGCTTGACATTCTAACAAAGCATCCATCGTACCTAGGACGAATAATATCATCATCACAATGTCCCTTACATGACACAAAAATAATATCTCTCTCTCTCTCTCTCTCTCTCTCTCAGATCTGAAACCCACCTTCAAATATCACCTGCTAAAAACAAACATTTGAAAAACACATAATCCATCTTGGGTTCGGACAATTTCTTGTGTGTGTTGTCCGTACGTGCGAGATGGTCCAAGAAAATGGGATCAATTCTGAGATGGGATCCAAAAATAAGTACAAAAGAATGGATTCTCAATCATTGACAGATTATGATGAAGATGAAGATCATGTTTATGCTGATGATTCTTCAGAACGACACCGTATTAAACTTGACAGAATCAAGACTATAAGGAAATATGTGTTCGCCTGTTCTGTTTTTGCATCTCTCAACAGTGTCCTCCTTGGATATGGTAACAGCCTCTTTCTCAGATTTATTTGTTGTGCATTTCATATTTTTTATTTTATTGCCTTATTGTTTCTTGATAATTGGATTCAATCTGTTCAATTTGAGACAAAACAATTGAAATGCGAAAAAGGGAAAAGCAATGTATGATGCCTTATGATAAAGATTGTTTCTTTATACAATACTATTTTAGTGGTGCAGACAGAAAACTATTCTGGTGACGTTTGGATTTGGACTGTCTCAATTCCAGTCGATTTCGCTTAGAAAATCTTAAGTTAATGGAAACAGAACTAAACGATATCTTCAAAATGCAGTGCACCGACATAGATTCTTATAGAGATCCCTAATGTGAGAAAGTTTATAATATTCAACAGATGTAAGTACTTTTAGGAAATAAGTTTAAATCCATGAGTATGATTACTCTTTCATTTTAATACAATGTGAATCATATTTCATTAATAGGAGGCGATTGCTCGTAAAGTGTAGTATTTGAATGAGAAACGACATTAATCAAGTGGCACTGTACTGCTAAAATGTTGAGCAAATTCGGTTATGGGAGTACTTGGGCATTTTGTATGATGTTCATGCATATTCAACTTAAGGAGAGAAAATGATCAAGAACAGAATTGTTGTTCTTCAATTGACTCATAGTTAAAGCATTGTTCATAAATGTGTAAAACAAAGATTGATTCTTGAAAAATACCTCCTAATCATATTTATTTTAGTGGTGCAGACAAAAACTATTCTAATGACGTTTGGATTTGGATTGTCTCAAAATGCAGTGCGCCGACATAGATTCTTATAGTGATCCCTAATGCGAGAAATTTCTAATATACAACAGATCTAAATGCTTTTAGAAAATAAGTTTTATTTCAGGAGTATGATTACTCGTTTATTTTAATACAATGCGAATCATATTTCATTAATATGAGGCGATTTTTCATATTAAAGTGTAGAATTTGAATGAGAAACGACATTAATCGTGAAGCAATGTACTGGCAAAATGTTGAACCAATTCATTAATTGATATGATATTCAACTTAAAGGAGAGAAAATGATCAAGAACAGAATTGTTGTCCTTCAATTGGCTCGTAATTGATTTATGATACGTGTTACTTCTTTCTCTAAATTTGTTTGTTTGTGCTAGCTGGAAAGGGCTTAACTTTCAATTTACAGATGTGGGAGTCATGAGTGGAGCCATCATATTTATTCAAGAAGACCTAAAAATAACAGAAGTGCAGGAAGAAATTCTTGTTGGCATTTTGAGTGTTATGTCCCTTATAGGCAGTTTAATCGGTGGCCGAACATCAGATGCCATTGGTCGAAAATGGACGATGGGTTTGGCTGCCATTGTGTTTCAAAGCGGTGCGGCTATAATGACTTGCGCTCCGGCATTTGGAGTACTTATGATGGGAAGAATCCTTGCTGGCATTGGAATTGGATTCGGAGTCATGATTGCTCCAGTTTACATTGCAGAGATATCTCCGAATATCGATAGAGGCTCACTCACCTCTTTTCCTGAAATCTTTATAAACCTGGGCATTCTTCTTGGTTACGTCTCAAACTACGTATTTAAAGGCCTTCCAGCACATGCGAGCTGGCGAGTAATGCTTGCTGTAGGAATTTTACCGTCAGTATTTATTGCATTTGCCTTGTGCGTAATTCCGGAATCACCACGGTGGTTAGTGATGAAAAATAGAGTGGATGAAGCAAGAACGGTGCTTTTGAAAGTAAACGAGGATGAGTCGGAGGTGGAGGAAAAGTTAGCTGAAATACAAGCAGCGGCTGGAAACAACAGCGAGAAGAGCGCTGTATGGCGTGAAATCTTGAATCCTTCTCCAGCACTTTTCAGAATGTTGGTCACAGGTTTCGGGATCCAATGCTTCCAACAAATAACGGGTATTGATGCTACTGTATACTACAGCCCCGAGATCTTCAAAGCTGCTGGTATTCAAGATAACTCGAGTGTTCTTGCAGCGACCGTTGCAGTTGGGGTAACAAAGACCGTTTTTGTACTAACTGCAATTCTTCTCATAGACAAAGCCGGGAGAAAGCCGCTACTCTACGTGAGCTCAATTGGTATGACTATATGCTTGTTTAGCTTGGGTATCAGTCTTACTTTCCTTGGGCAAGGATCATTTGGCATTGCATGCTCAATTTTATCGGTTTGTGGTGATGTGGCATTCTTTTCTATTGGGATTGGGCCTGTTTGTTGGGTTTTGACCTCGGAGATTTTCCCTTTAAGGGTTCGTGCGCAGGCATCTGCACTTGGAGCAGTGGGTAATAGAGTCTGCAGTGGTATTGTGGCCATGTCGTTTCTCTCAGTTTCTCGTGCTATTGGTGTAGGCGGAACTTTTTTCATTTTTTCAGCCATTTCTATACTTTCTGTGGTGTTTGTTTACAAATGTATTCCGGAAACGAAAGGTAAGTCGCTGGAGGAGATTGAGTTGTTGTATCAAAATGACTATGGGATACAAAGAGGTGAGATTCAGCTCGGAGATGTCGAACATTTGGTGCAGAAAGAATGATCTTTCCAACAGTCATAGCAATCCAGAGAGGTGTTGTCATTAGGACAAAAGATGCTTAGCACTTGCCTCCAGTGAGTATGTATTCTTTGCACACGCATATTGATAATATACGGGTTATTCTTTTAACAAGCGAAGATCCATTCTTGTGCTTGTTGTTGTACTCCTACAGAAGACCATTAGCTTATGGACATAGTAACTGCAAGCACAGTTGAATGCTTGCCTAGTGAGAGATGGTTGAACATTTCATGCATCCCTTATATTAAGGGGTTATATACTTATATACACATTTACTGCTGCAGATGATGATGTATAACATATTATATGTAGTTGAATTCATTTTCTGGCTCTGATCATGTCCTTGTCTTATGATGTTCCTATCTAGTCTAGTCTGGTGACTTTGCTGGAAAAATTCTAATCTAAACTAGGTCTATGACAAATTTTACCGCCTCTTTCAGTTTACGCAGCCAGCTTCGCATATATAAACTACTCAGGTTCATTTCATCAAGTTAGAGTACATTTAGATAATTCCAATTCTTAGATTCTTTATATGGTATCATCAGCCAAATTCTGAAGCTCTTTGCATGGATGCCTCATCTTCTTCCTCATTTTGTTACCTAATTTTTCGTCAGGGTAATTTGCATTTTCTATTCAAGTAACCGATCATGTCTACTCCTGAAGATAATCATAATCCTCTCTATGCATCTTCGCCTGATTACACAATCGATTACATGATGGTCCTCTTCAATTACATAGATCTTTTAAGAAACGATCTATTAATAAATATCAGAACCTTTTTCTTTCTTCAAACAAGAACAGTTTCAGGTATGTATCTTTACAAGGACCTAACAATGCCTGAGGTTACGTCGGAGATAGCCGAAGAGGATAGCCTTAGCGTCGAACGCCACCTAAAGTCTGTGATCCAAGGTCGATCAACACGTTCGGGGTCCTGCAAACCGAAGCTTGGGAGGCTGTAGAACTTCTGATAATCAAATCTGAACTTCCATCAACAAAGAAATTAAATAAAAGCCTTAAGATTTTCATCCCTTGTGACAAGGTCTATAGGCAATACCCCTTCGGGTTAAAGATACGCCTCCAATCCCCATGTACATATCATAAGTTTAGCAGTTTAGGTAACACCAAATGTTTTAAAATGACAAAAATAACCCTTTTATAGCAGAAATATTTCCACTTAATCAGTATCTACATTAAAAATTCTTTTTGGAATTTAAAACAACATTACAAATATATTTTTGTAAGGTTCCAATAAAATCACCTCGTAAATTAGAAAATTATACACATAAGGCCAAAACTTTTTTTATTTTTTTTTATTTTGTAAAGCTCATAGTGTCCCTGGAATTTCAAAAATTATATATATATATATAGTTAGACTAAATCTCAACAAAATATCTTAGGATGTATCGTTATGCCACTTTGTAACATGATAAAAATGGAAAAAAAGAGAGGTCTCTTCTGCTTGAGCAAAGGCAATAGCAATTATCACAGTTTGTTTGTGTGCATATTCCAAATCGTTAATGCGCATTTGGCACAGTTTCGGCTTTATCTACCTAAAATATCAGACCGCTCAACAGGTTAGAAAATGACAAATCATTACAAGGTGAAAAGCAAAAGCTCATGCTCCCTTTACTACATAATTAATCTTCTCAAAAGTTCCTCAGCAAACTCATGTTCTCACAAATATCAACAAAAAAAAATGGACAAGATACAGCACAGTTTTGTTGATGTAAGAGGGCTGAAGCTTCATGTTGCAGATATTGGAACAGGTTCGGTACCTCTTGACATTCTTGATCATCTACTAGTCAGTTTTTATGCAAACAATCTTGATCACCTTTTTCTTTTTTTGTTTCTCTTTGATTGTTGTCAAAACTGCAATAGGTCCGGTAGTGGTATTCCTTCATGGTTTTCCTGAGATATGGTATTCATGGAGGCATCAGATGATAGCTGTTGCCGAAGCTGGATTTCGCGCGATAGCTCCTGATTTCAGGGGCTACGGCCTGTCGGAACAGCCCAAAGAACCGAACAAAACAACATTCAGGGACCTTGTGGATGATCTTCAGGTCATACTAGATACGCTAAATGTCCCGAAGGTATCTTATAGCTTCGAAAGCTCCTGAATTTATTTGTATTTGAAGAGTTGCGATTAGGAGAAGTATATCTTTTTAGAGCAAAGAATCTATATGGGACTGAACATGAGAGGCTTTAACACCATCCATTTAATAATTGAAATTAACCGAAAATGATTGTCAAGGGGTGTTGCTTAGGGAGCAGGAAAAATACTTGCTAAGCTCTTACGTCCTATTATATTATCTAATTATTTGATATTTGTCTTTTTGGATAAATGTGACAATACTTGCCAGCTAAAAAATACGAATGTACACATACCAAGTAACGTAATACAGTGTTCGAGCCACAAAACAGGGCTGTTGTGTGCAACAGTGTCGTTTGAAATCCATGTCACATAGTAATGCTGTAAACTACATTTCTTTGAATTGCAGATTTTACTGGTTGGGAAAGATTTTGGAGCACGTTTGGTATACCATTTCGCACTGCTCCATCCCGAAAGAGTTGCAGCAGTTGTAACGCTGGGAGTTCCATTCATTCTCACTGGTCCGGAGACATTCCCTAAAGATCTCCCAAAAGGATTTTACATGTTGAGATGGCAGGCAATTTTACTAATTCCCTTGAATCTTCTGTCTTTTTCAAATAGTTTTTGTATAATTTATATATGGTACTGCTTGTTGCCACAGGAACCAGGGAGAGCTGAGAAAGACTTTGGACGGTTCGATGCTAAGACGGTGGTGAAGAAAATTTACATTATGTTTTCGGGCAATGAACTCCCATCAGCTACCGAGAATCAAGAAATTATGGATTTGGTCGATCCATCGGCTCCACTTCCTACTTGGTTAAGTGAAGAGGATCTTCAGACATATGGAGAACTATATGAAAAGTCTGGTTTTCAAACGGCCCTACAGGTTCCATACAGGTACAAGTGTGTACATTAAGACTTAAACTTAAACTAGTTGTGTTTCAAAACAAAAAACCAGAGAGAACATGATGGTGAATGATCAATATTTCTTTTTCTTGTGGGGGTGTAAAAGAGTATCCAAATGTATCGCGAGTAGTTGTTCTCTGGACATATGGCGTTGGTCATCTCGTCAACACGTATTCCAAGAGAACACCTTAGTTTTCTACAATCATGATGGGATTTAGAGCAAGAACAAAAAACATCGTGTGACTTGGGGACCATGACCGCTAAATATATGATAACTTTTTGGTCATCCTATGATATTTGTAGTTTAGCCCATCATAAAAATAGATATCATACTATAGCTCTACACATTGAGACTTATCACTCCATTAGATACACCAAACTCTAACTAGATTTTAACAGAACACTTTTATTTGGGCTTAAAACTAGTGACAATAGTACACATGATTATTTGCATATAAATCCAACATTGTTTTTTCCTCTTTTTTTTTTCTCCTTCTGCTGATGAATGAGGTTTTTTTTTTCTACTAACTTACTCTTTATGGGGAGCATTAAAATGCCTCTAATTTCCACATGTATGGTATAACTAAGAGGGGTGAGGATGTGTGCAGGGCATGGCCAGAAGACTATGGAGTTGACGAACTAAAAGTTGAAATTCCGTCGCTATTGATCATGGGAGAGGAGGATTACGCCTTAAAGTTTGGAGGATTCAATGATTACATTAGAAGTGGAACGGTGAAGAACTATGTTCCGAATCTGGAAACCGTATTCGTGCCCGGAGGAACACATTTTGTTCAAGAGCAATTTCCTGATAAAGTGAATCAACTTCTCATCACATTCCTCAACAAGCACAAGCATGACCTCTAAGTTGTGCTCTCTCTGTACTCTCTGTGAAGATAGTTAAGTCTAGACTATCTTTAATAATGAAATATTGCACATATTTCAGGTGTGTTTAGGTTGGGTGAGATAGTTCCCAGAGTTGCAAATAAGTAATGGGTTTGGTTGTGTGTTCACAAATTTAAATTTCACATATCTATGTTGCACATTTATGTTGGTCCATTCCAACCTTGTCCTCCATAGAAGTATATGAGTTGAGTTGAATATTTATATTATTTTTTATTTGAAACTTAATTTGATATATATCACCTTAAGTTTAGAATATATTTTAGGATCTTCCAACTGTATCTATGTTGGAATATATTATAATCTATCATATATCATTTATTATTTTTCATTTTAAAATTTAGGAAATAAGTAATATTACGTGCTTAATAAGACGATTACAATCTGGACGTCATGATTGGTGGAGGAAAGAATATATAGACCAATATATGCCCTAACTCTCCCCTCATCTCTTTAACTTATTATTTCCACACATACAAATATAATTTTTTGGTGTCATTCGTTCAATGAGCCATATATAAACATTAAATGGGTAAGTTAATGATTTAATGGGTGAACTCATCCCACTTATTACACCATAAATGGGATTAAATCATTTTTGGTGCCTCAAATTGGGACGATTTCAAACTTGGTGCCTTATTGAGGCAACAATCAAAATTGGTGCCTTAACTCGAAATTTTCATCAATTTTGGTACCATGTCGCCGAAAAATTTGAACTGTGGCCGGAATTGCTTACGTGGACGTGACATAGCAATATATTTGGGAATTTTGACCATAGTCAAAGACACGTGGCCAAAATCCGCCACGTATACCGCCACATCTGGAATTAAAAAAAAACTCAAATCCACAAATTTATTTTTATTGAAATCCATATTTATTTATATAAATTTAGTTTTAAAATGCATTCAAAAAGAAAATCTGATTTAATAATAAATAAAAAAAAAATTTTAAAAAAAAAAGTAAATTCAGGCTGAACACACATCCACCGCTACCACCTCTCCTTCACCTGTTCACCTTCCCCACCCCCACCTGAAAACACACCACCCAATCCGCCACCTCTTTGTACTCCGACTCGTTCGCTCCTCCGACTAGTCTTTGAATTAACTATCTATTCGCCCACTCAAACAAATCGAGACAAACACCGAATCTTCCAGCCCTAATGCTACGTGATTCGTAAAATTTCAAAAATCTTCAGCAAACCAACTCCAATTCACGAAACACAGAGACAAAATTCGAAAGCAGCTCAAATTCATAATCCAAATCTTCAATTCAAAAAAAATATAATTCAACAGAAAGAGAAAGAATTAGAAATTTTGCAATGTCTTGAAATTTAGAAGAACAAAAATTGAAATTAGGGTTTCGGGTATAGGTGCCACAGCGAATCTGTTAGTAACGACATTAGGCAATATATGATTTTAGGAGCCCGGGGTAGTTTAGGAATATTATGGAATGTCTCCTTATATAATTCAGTAGCATCTTTGTAAAAGAATTATGAACGAAATTACAATTTGTCTTTGCCTATTCTCTATCTAAAATTCCCTCGTCTCTTTCCTCTATTTTTTGCTGAATCCTCTCAGCTTTCTCTCTTCTTCTTCTTCAATATATCTGAAAATTACAAAAATAGCAACACTAAAAGCAAGATCATAACAATGGCCTCAGAGCAGTGATCTTGTGCGCTTAAACTCTGATTTACGATGGAAGAAATTGACAACAAGACAGCGAGAATCGAGAAACTGGAGCAGAATATGATCGATCTACAGCGTGGCCAACGGGAAATGCAAGTGCAAATGCATGAACTAAAGGAGATGGCGTTGATGGTGAAATCACTTGTTGCGGCAAGAATCAAAAGGAAGCTTGGGGAAACCATTGATTTCGAGCTAGACCCTAGCTTCGTTCTCACCACATCAATATTTTCGGATGATCTCAAATTGATCCGAAATGAATCTGGAGAGGGCAGAAATGAAAATTTTGAGGCTGAAAATGAAACCCACAAAGTGTTCGAGGAAATGCCTGAGCACCAAATTAAGAATTACAGTAAGGTTTTGAGCAAAATCACTAATGAGGAAATTGAAGAAGATGTAATTGACGTCTATGGACTGTTTGATAAAATGCCTCAGAATCAAACAAAGTATTTTAGTAAAGTTTTAAGTGAAGATCAATCGAATCTTGTTGAAGAATATGTGAGTGTTGTTTCATACAACGATGGAATATCGAAAGAAGGTTATCTTCACTTTATTATTCAAAAGAGATTCCTTAAAAGGGACCCTAAAATGGCGTTGCCGCTGCCGCTGCCGCCCCCGCCCTACTATTGTCACAAGGCCGAGAATGACATCAGTTCAAACATGGTACATCGGGGTAGACTATCCATCAAGGTAGAAGGTAATATATATTTTGATTACGGACATGCCAAATGTGAGTTTAACCATGTGTTTGATCCTGATGGATATAGTGTTAGTACATGGAAACTCTCCCTATTCACCCCTTTTGATTTTGAAAGTGGACTTGGCAGAATAGGTGACGTACATTTCAACTTTCAAAGAGGCGTTCTAATGATTTCAGTGATGCATGTACATGGTTCTAATGGAACCGGAGAAAGTTTAGAAATAACTATTGCGAAATTAGAGAATGTCGATGATTATATTCTGGCTCTTATAGGCTTCATGTCTCTGATTTCTTTCGAGAAAATTTTCAGCAGATGGATTGATCAAATGCTTATCATTATTTTTGAGCATGTTTGTGTTGTTCTTTTGCACTGCTTCCACAAGGATTATCCTAAGAAAAATCTTAGAGGTGGATTACTATGGAAATTCATAATGGGACTTGAATGTTTTGATTTATTTCTCAGAAAAGAACTCCCTTATACGAACACAGTAATTCCAGAAGAGGCTCAGTTCTTTCTTAAGGTGATAGTTAGGAAAAATATGATACAAAATTATCATGGTGGAGGAGTGTCATCTCTTAAAGGTGATTTACATAAGACGTTGCAACGTAAAACAAAGGAGGGAGAGTCAGGGCCCTCATTGCTCATAAGGCTGTCACTCGAGGGAAGGAGTTGTTGCTTGTCAAGAACTGAGAATTGGAAAGGGGAAGACATGCTCTTGCTTTTTATTTTGTGGATTCTTACTGATATGCTACATTGTTCTGCTCCTGTACAGATTCATTCATATGAGAATGAGGCAGACTTCACTGAAACTCCAATGATCAAGGAACTCCAGGATATTTGCAAAGGGCGTAATGCCACTGGTTCGAGATGGTATGAAGTATCTGTATTTTTGTACTCTGAATTATTTGGTTTGAAGAGTAAACTGGGTAGGATGATTGGAAAGTTACTAACTGATATGAAACCTGATCATGTGAATCAAGATGACATCTGTGTTCTTGAAGTGATTCTCGTGGACCTCGGCATGATTGGAGCTTCAAATGTTCTTTCATCCAGAATAGTTGGCAAAGATTCCTTGGAGATGAGAAAAGTAGTTGAAAAGGAATTTCTCATAAAAGTTTATAAAGGACATTGCAAGTTTATGAATCTGGCTTTGGCTAAAAATTCTTTAGCCTTAATATGTGCTAGAATCGTGATGGAGATGGATGAACCCTTAAAGAATCTGATGGCATCAGTTTTGGTGAGCAAAACAGAATTCAAAGATTTGAGACATGTGCTTATCATTTGCAGAGCTAAAGAAGTTACAAGAGCTCAATGTGAACCTTGTCGATCCTCGTCTGGAAAGAAGTCCAAAGCTGGAGGCTTGAGGTCAAGCCTCAAAAGAAGAGGAGACACTTCTTATGAAGCCATGGAAGCATTTCTTCATTCACAGATCATACATGTTGCCTTGTGTTATTTCCTTCAACTATGTTTTGAAAATTGTCTCTATATTAGGGCTCATCTGACCATGGGAATTTACAAGGATGGCGAAATTGCTTCAAATGTTTTTCATGTGTGTAAAAGTTTGCTGGACCATGACAGAGGGCAAAAGATGTGGACTGACAACACAGATTTTATGTTGATTGTTTCAGTTTTAGGCCAAATGGGTGAGATATTCTGTAGATATCTAAATGGAGTGGCTGACTTGGAAGCTATGAAACATTTTCCCGTTTCTAGCTGGAGGCTTGAGGTGGTTGAGATGACTGGGAGGAGCCGCGACAGTGATTTCTGACATAGCAAGCTCGAGGGCAAGCTTGCTAAAGGGGACAGCAATGTTACATATGTTCAAGTGGTCGCTCAAGGTCATTTTGGAGGCTTGAGGACAAGCCTAATTGAAGGGAGGAGTAATGTTAGTAACGACATTAGGCAATATACGATTTTAGGAGCCAGGGGTAGTTTAGGAATATTATGGAATGTCTCCTTATATAATTCAGTAGCATCTTTGTAAAAGAATTATGAATGAAATTACAATTTGTCTTTGCCTATTCTCTCTCTAAAATTCCCTCGTCTCTTTCCTCTATTTTTAGCTGAATCCTCTCAACTTTCTCTCTTCTTCTTCTTCTTCTTCTTCTTCTTCTTCAATATATCTGAAAATTACAAAAATAGCAACACTAAAAGCAAGATCATAACAGAATCTCGGCATACGACGTCGTCGAGTTGGAGGCAAACGTCGTCTGAGGAGGTGAAGAGGAGCGGCCGAATCGGAGTACTGCTGATAGTTTTGATTATCGGCGGAAGTGGATAATTGGGGATTGTATTGTTGTTGTTGGGTTGAAATTGTTCTTGTTGTTGATTATGTTGATGATGAATGTCACAATCAGAAGAGGTGGCGGATCGGGTGGTAGTGGTGGTGTGTGTTTAGGTGAGGGTGGGGAAGGTGAAGATCGGTGAAGGAGAAGAAGAATTTTTTGTTTTTTTTAAATTTATTATTAAAGCAGATTTTAAAATATAAAAATGTTTATACCTTAAATTTATAAATACAATTTCTTTTACAAAGTTTTTATAAATATAACTTCTTATACAAAGGTTTTTCTTATACAATTTTTTTATTCCTTGTATTTTTTTTTTATATTTTAATTGTTTACGTGGCACTACACGTGGCAGATTTTGGCCGTGTATCTTTGACTATGGTCAAAATCCCCAAATATATTGCCATGTCACGTCCTCGTAACCAATTCCGGCCACATTTCAAATTTTCCGGCGATATGACACCCAAGTTGATAAAAATTTCGAGTTAAGGCACCAATTTTGATGGCTGCCTCAATAAGGCACCTAGTTTGAAATCGTGCCAATTTGAGGCACCAAAAATGATTAATCCCACCATAAATTATAGCATAAATAGATTAATGACTTCCAAAAGTATTTCTCATTTTCACTCATCTATCAACAGCCAACATATTTGTTTACCATCACTACTTTTGACTATTCAACAGCAAACTAAACGATAATTAAAAGACAGATTTGTGAATGCATCTCTTTCTTAACTATTTGTCAAATAGATGGCCATTAACTCATCAATCTTTATTTGTTATCACTCATAGAGTCTTGTTTGTCACCAAAGACCCTTTTGACTTAGAAATTGTAGTACTGTCAGAACTCACAGTATCTAACATCCATCATGGGGTGGTTATATTCAAATAGCTGGGAATGTGTTTGGAATGACAGTTGAAGCACACGACTCTCCTAGTTAAAATTAGTAAAAAAAAATTATCTTGATTTGAGTGCTCAGTTCATAATAGATATAGATATAATCATAGACACAGTAACATTTATTTACCTGTTAGATCACGGATCATAGTAAGGGGGATAGTCTTGTTGACAAATGAATATATCAATAGACACTCGAATTGACTTTCAACAACTTTAATATCTAAGACCAGAAGAGTTCAATACCACACATATAACGGAAATTTTCTGATATAAGTGGACAAATTAATAGAACAGCAGTTGTGAATTAGAGACATTGGAGCTTTGACTCATAGGTCCACCCACTTCTCTCTAGCTTTGATTGCATACGAATTATATGACTTTGATTGCTGAGTATAATTAGTGTATATGAAAATAATAATTGTTTCTTGATTCTTCATCATTAAATTAGTTAATGTGATTAATCAATTTTATAACCAATGAGATTTATTGATATTCAAGTCTAAACAAGGATTTAATTGTAAATTGCATAAGAATTGTAACATGGAATTATGAATTTCCATATGCGGAGTATTTTGAAATAATGAATTCCACATGATTAATTTTATAGGATAGAATTCATTATAAATCCAATTCAAGTTTAATTATACTTTTTATTATTTATGAAATGATCAAAGAACTCTTATTAAAATAATTGAGCCCAATTGTTGGGCCTAATAAATGTAATTACACGTCCCATGTCTTAAAAGGAGAAGACTTTTTGTCTTTTATTAGGATGTGTATTATTATTATAATAATAATTATTTGATAGAGATCGGGTACTCGTGAGAAGAGAGATTAGAGAAAGAGAGAGAAGAAATAGATTTCAGAGGGATTAGAGAAAGAATTAGGAGAATAAGATATAGAAGAGACAGAATTTAGAAGAGAGAATTGCAATCAGCAATATAATAATCAATTCATCATAACTTGTCTTACAAAATAACCATAGTCCTCTATTTATAGGCTAGGAAATAAAACCTAACAAGACTAAAACTCTTAAATAATAGATAACAACATAGACTAGAATCCTAATTTAATAATATCAAAATATAAATAAACTCTAAATTAAACTATAATTCTAATTATAATTAATTCTTGATTTCCATCATTCTCCCCGGCTTGAAAAAACTCGCCCCCGGAGAGTTTGCAAAATGATACTCGTCAAGAAGTGTTGAATCTCCCTTGAATTCAACAATCCAAATTAGGACGATCCTTCCATCGAATTAGATAAAGAAAGCGTCTATCTCTGATGTTGTTTACAACATAGA
This sequence comes from Misopates orontium, assembly GCA_946800315.1. Lineage (NCBI taxonomy): Eukaryota > Viridiplantae > Streptophyta > Magnoliopsida > Lamiales > Plantaginaceae > Misopates > Misopates orontium. The sequence goes on from OX326951.1 coordinate 11,846,110, forward strand.
CCTCTTTCCAAACCAATGAGTGTGTAGCCTTCAACTTCAACTTTGTAATTGAAATAGTTGCATAATCTTCTGAAGCACTAGCAGAAAAGTGTGAATATCCAATAATAATTTGATTTGAAGTTAAATCTTTAATATTGAAATAAGGACTCTCAAATAAATTTGGAAGCAAGTCCAACAAGCTATCCTTAGACTCAAGTAATGGTGCTTTCAATAATAAACAAGACTCAACTTCTATCTTACAATCAATACTAGAAGATAACAACTTCTCACAAGGGGTGGTATCAATATTATGGACATCAACCTCAATATTTTCAGAAATATCACAAGTATCATCTAGAGGTAAGTGTATAGATTGGTCATGCTTGGATATGGAATTATTTTCAAAATTCCCTACTTCACTTTCTTGAGATTCACGTTCTCTAAGAAATTTCTTCTTTTATCTCTTGAAGACCAGATATCATTTTATTGAAGAAGTTATCAAATGATCGATCGAATCGAGCTAATTCTGGTGAAAACATAATGATGCAAGACTTGCCAACAAATAATTAAAAGTCCAAAATTCAATAAAAGAATAACTTTACCAAATTTTGAATAGCCCAATTGTTTGAATATTGGCAGCCCAATTTCAGCAGAATAAGACCCAATTCGTCTTCCTTTTTTCGGCCCAAACCCGATTTGAACCTTCCAGTCCGTTGTTTTTTTTTTTCAATTTTGGCCCAATTTCTCGGCCCAAATCTTCAGCTCTCGGCCCAAACCCAAAATTAAAATTCTTTTTTTCTTTCACCCAATTGATGACGGCGACCGGGAAATTCGTCTGACCTGAGGAGTGAAATTCGGCGTCGGTAATCAGGCTGTGGAGAAGAGGCGGTGACTCTGGGTTGTTCACCGTTGAGGCGGCGGCGGAACGGCGACGGGAACAGCGGAGAAGATGATTTGCGATTAGGGTTTTGCGAATTTTCGACGGTGAATCGGCGGCGAAATCGAACGATATTGCTGTTGGTGGCGGCGCTGTGTGGCGCTCTTGGCTGTGGAGATGGTGGTGATGTTGATGACGGCGGCGACAGCCTGATGGTGGGGTCGCTGTGTGCGAAGTTTGTTCCGTGTGTTGCGCACGCTTCTTTTTTTTTTCTTTTTTTTTTTCAGATTTTCCGGTTTTTTTGGAATTGTTTTTCCTGATTTTTCAATAATGAATTGAATAGAATTTTTTTAAAATAAAATAAAACAGGACAGAATAATGCAACGGAAAATAAAGGACACTTATGGCTTCGGTGCCAAATTGATAGAGATCAGGTACTCGTGAGAAGAGAGATTAGAGAAAGAGAGAGGAGAAAGAATTAGGAGAATAAGATATAGAAGAGACAGAATTTAGAAGAGAGAATGGCAATCAGCAATATAATAATCAATTCATCATAACTTGTCTTACAAAATAACCATAGCCCTCTATTTATAGGCTAGGAAATAAAACCTAACAAAACTAAAACTCTTAAATAAAAGATAACAACATAGACTAGAATCCTAATTTAATAATATCAAAATATAAATAAACTCTCAGTTAAACTATAATTCTAACTAAACTATAATTCTAGTAATAAATAATTCTTGATTTCCATCATTATTATTATTATTTGGAGGGAGGATTGAAATACATATATTAGTACAATGGAATTCCATATGTGATAGAGTTGAATAAAGAAAGTGATTGGTAAGATTGACCATATTTAAGATATTAAGTGGGATTGTATATTGTATTTCCTAAAAGTTTGGAACTCGTAAGAGTAAAAAATTCTTTAGAGTCTTAAAAAAATTATCCCTTTATAGGTAATAGAAACACACGCCACCCTCTATTTCTTCAACAAGAAGTGTTTTCTTTTTGTTAATATTTTCTCTTTTCTAATTCATAAATGAAGAGAAAATACTCGAAACATACACTTTATTAAAGAAAATAGATTAAAAAGAGTTTGAGATTATTATTCTTTTGTGTTACTGAAAAGTTCTAGAGACCGCATACTCGAATTTGTAGGAGTTAGGGACGCGATGTAGAAAGGTTGTTTTGAAGCCCTTATTGTATGATTTATTGACTGCTGTGTAGAACGATTTAGGCTATGAACCATACACCATTAGAAATCCATGCATGTCAAGTAATACAAATTTATGTGCAACCAAAATGAACTATTTGAATCCATATCCAATTTAGATAAATGCAACTTTGGGTGCGATGGAGTAGGACAAATCCCCCCTCCCCTTGGAGATTTTGACAATAGAAAAAGACTAGCACAAAACCCCTTACTCTTCACATCGAAGCCCTATATATCAAATCGAGTGTCTTTATGTACAATACAATAGAGTTACTTGTATTATTGTGTATGTTGCAGCTTTGAGTCCATTTTCTTTTTGATGCTATTTAAGAGGAAAACAGTAACTTCCCTATGCATTAGGACTTTAGTTTTATTAGAATTGTAATTTTTAAGATTAGGACTTCAGTTTTATTAGAATTGTAATTTTTAAGATTATAGCTAAATCAGAGTTTTATTATTATAAGGATTATGATTATTAGATTTTGTTTTCTTTAGGAATTTATGTTCAAGTAGGATAGTGTTTCTTACTTTAGTTAGGTTATTTCGGGAGCTATATATAGTTTTTCTTGTTGTCTTTTCGTTAGTTATTAATAAAATTAGAATTTAATCCCAAACATTAGTAGATTAAAAAAAAAAAACGTGTTGATCACACGTTGTATTGATTTTTTTTTTGATGGAATCACGTTGTATTGATTCATTTCCTCGTTTCCGTCTTCATCTAGAGCGGACTCAATTTTTTATGTAATTCGGAATGAATGCAGTCCGAATCCAGTGGACTCTGTGTGCCTCCCAAGGTTGGACTTGTAATCATTTGCTTCATTACAGACTAATAAACGGCTTTCGACGATGACTCAAAAGATATGCAAACAAAACCCACCAATTGAACTGTTGGGTGTCGATTTGGTCGCCTCGGCTCAGGGATCGTTCCACTTGGTCCTTCGATTGCACCACCAAAGATTCACAAAGGTTCTTGCCCAAAAAAACCCCACACCCACCAAGGATATACACACACAAAGTGTTTAAGGTTTTAGTAAAGAAGAATGGTAGGAATGCACTAAGCATAAAGAGGTAAAGCTTCTTTCTTCTTCCTCTTTCTTTCCTCTCTCTTTCTTTTCTCTTTCTTTTTCTTTCTCACGCACACTCTCTGCCTCACTCTCTCAATTTTTGCACAGCACCAAAGGGGGGAAAATGATGGCTGAGTTTAGGTTGAAAAAATGGGCTAAGAAAAAGGCTAAAATGGGCTAAAGGAAAAGAAAAAGAGTTGGGCCAAAAATAAAGCCCAACAATCTCCACCTTTTGGCCCAAGGTAGTGCAATAAGGACGTGGATATTGAAACCTCATCATCGCCAAGACACCTGCAAGTTCACAAAGACAATGCAAGTGAAAATGGAGAGCACACAAAGTACACTCATGATCACGAAGATCACAGAAGGTAATAACCATCTTCGCAAGCACAAAGCAAGCTAACTTTTGGGACACAGAACACAAAGTTCAAGGGGAAATCACCAAGCAAGCACACAACAAGCAACTAAGACTTTTTCACGAAGATCATCCAAAGTCAAAGTTCAAGATCCTTTGACACGACACGAGTTTTTCAACTCCTAAACACTTAGTACACATATCAGCAGGATTGAACTCAGAAGGAATCTTGTTTAACTTAATTAAGCCCTTATCAACTATGTCACGAATAAAGTGGAACCTAACATCTATATGCTTAGTTCTATCATGAAACACATTATTTTTACACAGTTGAATAGCAGATTGACTATCAGAAAATACAACCACATCTTGTTTTAGAAAACCAATTTCAGACACAAGACGCTTTAACCAAATAGCTTCTTTAAATGCTTCAGTGGCAGCTACATACACAGACTCAGTAGTAGATAAAGCAACTATAGGTTGTAATTGAGATTTCTAACTTATGCAAGCACCACATAAGGTAAACACATAGGAAGTAGTAGACTTTCTATTATCCCTATCATTTGCATAATTAGAATCAACATAGCCAACAAGTTTCACACCTCCAGAGCACTTAGAAAAAGTCAAACCAAGATTCATATATGATTTTAAATATCTCAAAAGCCATTTCAAAGCATTCCAATGCGGAATACCAGGATTAGACATGTATTTACTCAAGCAACTCACAGAGTAAGCAATATCAGGTCTAGAACTAATCATCAGATACATGACTGAGCCTATAACACTAGAATAAGACACATTCTTCATTTTCTCAATTTCAGTTTCAATCTTAAGAGATTGATCCTTACTTAGCACAATGTGAGAAGCAAGAGGCACATTCACAGGTTTAGCACTCAACATGTCAAATTTACTCAAAATCTTTTCAACATATGAAATCTGATGTAACACAAGAGTAGATTTAATTCTATCCCGAACAATATTAATGCCTAAAATCCTTTTAGCATCACATAAGTCTTTCATAGCAAAATTTTCACTCAGACATTTTTGCACATGCTCAATAGACCTAAAACAAGGACCGATAATCAACATATCATCCACATAGATTAATAGAAACACAGGCACATAAGCGGTATTCTTAAAATACAAGCAATGATAACACGAACTTTTGACAAAACTCAAAGATTGCATGCATTTGTCAAACATTATATTCCATTGCATAGGTGACTGTTTAAGACCATACAATGCCTTTTTCAACAAACAGACCCAATCAGGCTTCTTAGGATCTACGAATCCCTCAGTTTGTTTCATATCAATCTTCTTATCAAGATCACCATGTAAGAAAGCAGTAGTCACATCCATTTGTTTCATTTTCCAATTAAAATGAGCAACTAAAGCAAGCATAATTCTAACAGTAGTGAACTTAACAACGGGAGCAAAGATTTCAGCATAATCTATTCCCTCCTTTTGAGTAAATCCCTTAGCAACAAGTCTAGCTTTAAACCTAACATTGTTCGGTTCCTCTTTAACCTTAAATAACCACGTACATTCAACAACAGAACAGGTAGCAGGTTTAGGAACAAGAACCCAAGTTTGGTTTACATGCAAGGATTCCATCTCACTTTTCATAGCACACATAGCCATTTTTCGGAGTGTTTAGATTCTAATGCTTCACGATAAGTCTTAGGTTCATTGGGGATTCAAACATATTAAACGCAAAGTCAGACATTTCGAACACATTGAAAGCAAAGGCAGACATTTAATGTTCCTTTTACCCCTATTTCTAGTGAGTTGATAATCATGCAAATCATGCTCATCATCTTCATCATGCAATGAATGCTCATCACTCGAATCATGCTCATCATGCAACACATGCTCCACCTCATTTGAGGCGTTCTCAACTTGATTGTCAACATGTAACTCATTCAAATTAGCATGCAATTCGAGAGCATTCTCAGATTCAGTAGGCTTCACAGAGTCATCAACAACAGGCAATTGCTCCACCTTGAAAGGAGCACTATCAGATTCAGAAACAAAAACAGGCAAAGAAACAGACAAGCAAGGAAATTCATTTTCATTGAATACCACATCTCTACTTATCACCCCTTTAAAGTCAGGTTCACTTCTATTCCACAATCTATAACCCTTAATCCCATCAGGATACCCAAGAAAACACATTTCTTAGATCTAGGTTCAAGTTTATCACCACTTTGATGCACATAAGTACTACAACCAGAGACTCTCAAATTAGACAAATCAAATGGTTTTCCCGTGAAAACCATTTCTGGGCATTTCCCTCCTAAAGGGACAGACGGGGACCTATTGATAAAATAGGTAGCAGCACACAGAGCTTCACCCCAAAACTTCTTAGAGAGCCCAGATGAGGCCAACATACTCCTCAATCTCTCTAAAAGTGTTTTGTTCATTCTTTCAGCAACCCCATTCTGCTGGGGCGTATAGGGAACAGTCCTATGACACTTGATACCAAAGAAAGCACACAAATGATCAAGTTTCTTGTTACAGAATTCAAGGCCATTATCAGTTCGAAAAATTTTAATTTTCTTTCCTGTTTGATTTTCCACCAAAGTTTTCCAATTTTTAAACTCATCAAAAACATGAGATTTATTTTTCATCAAACAAACCCAAACTTTTCTAAAAAAATCATCAATCAAGGACAGAAAATAAAATTTACCACCATGAGTAGAGACACTAGCAGGACCCCATACATCAGCATGAATATATTCAAGCACATCAGAACACTTAGACTGATTAGGGTAAGAGGAAATAGGGAATGAGACCTTGTGTTATTTACCTAAAACACACGATTCACAGAAAGGCACAGAGGACACATAATCATTACCAAAATGACCACCTTTATGCAAAATGTCAAGGCCTTTATTACTCATATGACCTAACCTGTTATGCCATAAAATAGACTTATCATGTTTCACAGCATTCACATAGTCAACAACAGGTTCAGCATGACAAACATACAAGTTATTTCTCTTTTCAGCCTTAAACAAAACAAGTGAATTTTTCAAGATTTTCATAACCCCTTTTCCTCACTTTCCCTCCAAACCATCATCCTTAAGAGCAGCAATCGATAGCAAATTATGACAAAGATCAGGAACATGTCTCACATTTTTCAATCTAAGCACAGAGCCACATGGAAATTTAAGACAAGTATCACCAATTCCTAACACATTGCACTTTTTGTCATTTGCTAATAACACATAGCCATGCTCAACCTCTTTATAACTAGAAAACAAATTTCTAAAAGGAGATATATGGTAGGTACAACCCGAATCAAGTAACCACTCATTTTCAGGCAAAGAACTAGACACATAATTCACATGATCATTAATCCACAAAAACAGCACCCATATGAGACTTATCAATTGCTACATTAGCATGCTCATTCTTGTTTGGATGAGGACAATATTTGGCAAAATGGCAAGGATCACCACAATTATAACAATTACGTCTTTTAGACTTATGCCTCTTCTTCCCTTGACCATTAGTTTTCTTACTATTGTTATCATGCTTTTGGTGTTGAGATCTATTCTGAGATCTATCCCTCACATACATAACCTCACCAGAATCTTTCGATTGACCATTACTACCCCTAGCATGCTTTAAATCAAGTTCTTTACTTCTCAAACCATTCACAACAATATCAAGTGTAATGTCATCTCTACCATACTTAATAGCGGATTTAACATCATTATACGTGTCAGGAATGGCATTCAGTAAAACAATAGGAGTATAATTATCAATATGTTAATCACCCGCTTGTTTAATATTTTGCACAAGCTTGTTAAAAACATCCAGATTCTCATCGATATCTTTGCTTAAATCTAATTTGAAGTGAAAGAATTTTTCAAGTAAGAACAACTTGTCAGGCAAAGAAGTGTCGGTATATAACTTGTCCAGTTTTTCCCAAACCTCTTTAGCACAGTCTAAAATACCAAATTTTCAAATCACGGAGTCAGATAAGTTCAAGTAAATTGTGGAGCATGCCATTTCATTCATTTCAGTTTTTTTGTCCTTATCGGTTTCTAAGTAATTTTCACTTATAGCTCTATAAGCTTTTTGTTGGATTAAAACACATTTAATCTTTTGTTACCGAATATCAAAATCGGATTTCCCATCAAAAGGAACCATACCATATTGATTACTCGTGGAAGACATAACAACAAAAGCACAGAATATCACACGTAAGAAACTAACTAAGGCACATAACCGAAATCACACCGGTAACACAAATAAACTGAAATTACACAAACCCGGAATCACACCGGTATCACAATATTGCTGAAAATTAAAACCGGAATCACACCGGTACCAAGAGTGAGTTTATCGCCAATTTACCCGAGCGGAAATTGCCAATTTACCAAAACGCAGCCGGAGTGCGTGTAGCGGAAGTTGTCAATTTTCTGGTGGCGGCAGGCGGTGGCGGTGGCGGCGGCAGCGGAGTGGCGGCGACGGCGGCTCTGATGCCACTGTTGGGTGTCGATTTGGTCGCCTCGACTCAGGGATCGTTCCACTCGGTCCTTCTATTGCACCACCAAAGACCCACAAATGTTCTTGCCCAAAAAAACCCCACACCCACCAAGGATATACACACACAAAGTGTTTAAGGTTTTAGTAAAGAAGAATGGTAGGAATGCACTAAGCATAAAGAGGTAAAGCTTCTTTCTTCTTCCTCTTTCTTTCCTCTCTCTTTCTTTTCTCTTCCTTTTTCTTTCTCACGCACACTCTCTGCCTCACTCTCTCAATTTTCGCAAAGCACCAAAGGGGGAAAAATGATGGCTGACTTTAGGTTGAAAAAATGGGCTAAGAAAAAGGCTAAAATGGACTAAAGGAAAAGAAAAGGAGTTGGGCCAAAAATAAAGCCCAACAGGAACCAGAAGTTGATGCTATAGCTTTGTTATACAAAAATAAAAGGGACATCATCTCATTAGGTCACTATCTCACTAATAAAAATGGAGCTCAATTCACTTAAAAACAATTTTAGGAGCACAAAGAGTCCAACAACACATGGGTATGAGAAATTAAGCTCCTAGTAACAGTTGTGGGCCTTTAATCTTTCTCCCTTTGGACACTCACATGGAAAGCTCTTTAGGCATCAATCGTGCCAAGATTAAAAGGACCCATCTCACGTGCAATCTTGCTCAATAGTTCTCTTTCGCTGTCTTTTAATTTTTCTTTCAGATTTTTGTTATTACAAAATAAAATGTTGCATGTTGCGCCTTTTGTCAACTTAATTAGTTCTCCTGCCCTAGCATGTGAGGGCTGAAGCGTACTGCAGCTTTTTGTGCATTCAATATCTACTGACAGATCTTGGCCACGTGGAGCTTTTCCACCTCAACCATGGTGTCATTCTGGTCAAAATACACATCTCTAGTGTGTGTCTGTGTGTGAAAGAGACCAGTTTTTAACATGAAAAACATATAATTAGGAATGAGGAATTAATTCGTGTTCGTGTGTCAAGTTGCTACAGCAACTACTAAAGTCTGTTCTTAAAAAAAAAATTAAGCAATTAAAATCAACATCCACTTATTATTTTCTAATATGCTTCTCTAGTCCTCATTTTAACTTTTCAGAAGAAAATATACACATATATTTTTGACTTAATTACATCCTCATTTTTTATAACTAGATCAACTTCTAGAGTGCTAACTATTTTTTATTGTTTCATCGGGTGGGAACTTGTCCTAAAGCCCTGCTTGCTGCCTTTAATGAAAGGAAGCAAGAACCAGTTTTAACGGGCTGCAGTTTGTCTACTAGACAACAAGGGAACATTACGGGAAATGGCGTGTTTACACATACTAAGTGTAATTTGCGTTATATTTAACAACCCAGTCATAAAAATACGATATTAGTTTATCAATAAAATGCAAAACTCATATTTATTTTATTTTAATTCACAAAGACTTCCTTCTTTATAATCTCCCCACAGGGGAACATTAGGAAACTTTCGTTTACATTTACTGCAACATTTTGAATTATTAGCAATTTAGAGCTATATTATATCTGACGAAATTCGACCTATTCTAGAGGGTCAATTTCGACCTATTGCAGTTTAACTATTTCGAGCTGTCATATTTTGGTTTAAGTTAGTTGAACAAGTTGCATAATTTCTGTCTAAAGTTATTTTGACTTATTGGAACGAACTTTGACATGTTCAGTTTCAATAGGATCATTTTGACTTATTAGCTCCTCAACTACGTACATAGTTGCACCACTCGAACAATTTTGACTTAAGTGTCAGAGTGGCGTCGTAAAGAAGGCCCCAACTTAATTTACGTGTGGTGTTTCAGTGTAGGTTCAAACTCAAAAAATCATTTTAGAATTCAGCATAGATTGAAGTAGTCAAGCGTGGAGCGTTACACCAATGGACCAAAAGTCCGACAAAAATACTTCACATTACACCCTATATACATTTTCATGTTAATTAGAATTATGTTGCAAGTGTTGAAAGTATATAAAGCTGTGATAGATTTGTTTACAAAAAATGAAGCACATTTTGCCTGTGAGGAACTGGGAGCAGAGCAAATATTCAGTTATGCCCGTACGTATGTGAAACATAACAGAGTTCACTTGAGTGTCGGTCGAATGAGGTTAAAACATCAAGTGGAAATGCTGTTACTGCTTTTTGTACATCACATGCGGCACAAGATAGGCTATTTTGTTTTGTCTCAATATACTGATTTTCCTGCAATTTCGCAATTGTACGCGGATATTTCATTGTCATTGACGAACCAGACAATCAAGTTGCTATATTTATTGATATAATAATTACATTCTACATCTCTGAAATTTCGTTCAATTATGAATTTTTCTTCTAAATTTGAATACTTACAAACATCTTTTACTAATTTGTAAAGAACTTAACAATAAATATAACTATTTTTTATAATATATGTATCACTCTTATGCTGACTGAATTATGTGAAGAAGTATTTGTGTAACTTTTTTTTTTCTTAAGCAATAGTGTAACTTTTTTTTTTCGTATATATGAAAAGGAGCAATGTAATTATTACTTGTTAGTTGTTACCGACAATAAACGTATAATGTACTTCCAGTTAAAAAAATAAAAAATAAGTTGTGCTTCATTCAGATAAATTATGATATGTAGAAGAGGAACAAAATGAAGAGCTCAAACATGGTGAAGGTCCCCACATTATCACTACCAATCCCATTGCTATATATGAACCAAACAACACAATGAACTGATAAAAGCACTCGTGACGACAAACCACATAATAATACTATTAGAATATTACATGCGCACTCTCTCCCTTTGGAGAGGGCTACAAAATTACATTTAACAAAACACTTACAAACGCTCCACACCACAACACAAAAAAGCAGCAGAAGAAAACAAGGAAATTGATGCTAAAGATGGGTAAAAAGAAAAGTAAATCCCACTGGGACTCCCACTTTTCTTTTGAAAAACCATCCGACAAGAAAAGTGCAACTTTAGATGTCATACGTAGTTAAATACGGCTTTACTTTAAATATATATAATAATAATAATAATATATATAAGATCTTAAATGGTAAATATGTTAGAAGTTGAGGCGGGAGGTGTAAGTAGCTTTGGGTGTCCAATTCCTCGGAACCACATCTCGGGCGGATAGGGTTCTGCGGGTGGATAGCGTCGTGAGCCGAACGGAGAAGGGTCCGCGTAGAGGTCCGGCTATAATGCACCAATTTGCACCCCATATGTGAGTCATCTCTAGCCATTCGTTCGAGTTAAACTGCACATATATGATGAGACCATGAAATTGAGAATACAAAACTTAGGTATTATTTTAGAATAAAGAATATTATGAAGTCAGTGTACATGCTTATAGTGCAATATTATATAACTAAATAATATTCATTCCCACATTATGAAACTATCATATGTAATCGTGAAAAAAGTAATTTCTTATTTTTGACAATTTAAATACTCCCCATTGTACATTTAAGGCCAATGAGTGAAGGTTTCATTGAAAACTTTAGTTACCACATAGGAAGTGGAATTTGCGTATATGTGCACTAATTAAAGAAGAAAAAGTGAGTGGTGGTTTTTGTGGCACATTAATCGTGGCATGACCACGCGTGAGAGTGGCAAAACGTTAGGTACCTAAGTGCAAATAGAAAGAAGTAAGTAAAAATTTGACAAATGTCTTTTTCAAAAAAAAAAGCAAACATACGACTGTTAAGACACGTGACTAAAAGTCCAACTTCCTAACTACCTACTATTTAACTCTGATTCTCCTAAAGGCAATTTAGGAGGTACTTTTAGATTAGTGTGAACAGTGACAGTAGCATAGTGACGTTCTGCGACTTGGACCCTCTAGAAATTGAGAAAGTTTCTTTTGACTACAAAAATTAACAACAAAGAACTTTTTTATGGTCCCAATGTAGCATTTGCATAAGCTTTTGCAAAGATTTGAGCAAATAATTTCATCATGTGGTCAGTTAAAATTTACCCCAAAAATTTCTTCAACTTTAGTAGACAGTCTTTCTAGGACAAAGTGCTTTGTTGAAAATTAATGTCATTTTTTGGCATTTCAATTTTCAATAGAGCTTTTCTTCTTACTAAACATTTGTTCACATTCTCGTATTTTCAAAATTTACATGTATCTTAGATTAGTAAATTTCATGTCATATACTATATAATATATGCACTAACAGTCATTAAATTAGGAACTGTCTTTTTTGAGTAGCCAGAAGATGAGTCTTCCTCGTTAATTAGACTATTTTAAGCATACTCTATTTTTAACCAAAATTAAATTGACATAGCAAACGAACTATTAATCGAGAACAATAAATCCAAATTAATTAAGGAGGTTAAATTCACCTCTCTAATATGCATTGATCCAATATCACCATCTCCATCCTCGAATTCAACTAAAAGTGAGAGCCAGTAATCTGTTGATCCTTCGTTCACATGAAAAGCAACATTCTTACCAGGATATTTGCAAGGAGTCCTGCATAATCGTAACAAAGTCAATAAATATTTGCTTTTCATATTTTAACTATATTATTAATTACTAAAAGAAATAAAGTTCAGATGCAAATGACTTGGCAAATATTCCATGCATGTTACGTCTCAAAAAGTATCTTTAGTGTGTGGTTAATTGATATACACTAAACGGATCTCCAATCTTTACACCAGGATGAATCGCATATTATATTATCTGTCAAAAGAATATCTTCTCACTTTCTTTTGAGATTGAGGTATAAAAGAATTAAAATGTTCAGCAGTATATATAGTTCCGTGGATCACTGCCAAGTGCCTGTAAAAACTAAATAATATGACACAGTTTTTTCAATTAATTTTGCACATGCTAATAAATCCAACGGCCGGTGAAAAGTAAGCACAGAAGTAAAAATGTGTGGTGGTAAATATCTGAACATAACAATAATACACACACATATATATATAGTACTCTTTTGGCACCATCAAATCAATTCCACACTTAAACCGTACGTAATAATACACAAAGTGACATAAACATCTTAAATGATAACTCATGTACTATTTTGTGTCTCGCCTATTATGTCACACAATTACGAGTTCTCCTCTTTGGTTTGTGAATAGAGTAGTACTATCACAATTATGTGTTACACAAAACAATATGTTATCATATCATAACAAAACATGGACCAAAAATCTTGACCCGTGAGGGAAATCGAGGAAGAGGCAATAAATACTTTAATACAAAACAAACATGCATTAACAAATTAACTAATAATTAATTAAGAGTTAAGTTAAATCACAACCGACAACCTAACCACGCCCAAATCAAAAAAGGCCAAAACAGAACAATACCGTTGCTAACAAAACCGAATAATAAATTATAATAAACGACCAAACTAAACAAAAATAGAATTAAAACACTCTGACTGAGATCAGTGAAGTCAGTGCACGTTACCGGCGGTACATGACAGGTATCTCGCCGCGGTTGCGCAGCAGCCCGCCTTCACCTGCCACCGCCATTCGCCCGAAAGCGGCCCCGCTCAAATCAAAATGCGTGCGGCCATTCGAGCAGTACCCGCCGGGACACTCGTCCGTAATGATAACCGTGGCGGCCCTCCTCGAACATATGGAACGGTCCAAACACTTGACTTTGTAACACGCACCGCACCCCTCGCCTCCCTTGAAGAGCACGGGGCTCACCGCACCGACCCTCGCACGGAACGGCTTCACGTCCACCAGCGACCCGTACCCGCACGCGCCGCCGGTGCTGCCGTCGCCCTCGGCGCTGCCGTACCACGTCGCGGTGGCGGGGTACCAATGTGGGTCCACTGCGGCGGCAGCTGCGCACGTTAGCAGACTGAGGAGGGTCAAATGGTGGAGGGTTTTCATAATGTGGGTGCCGACAGTTTTTTGGTCTTAAGAGTTTGTTTAGTTACTACAACAACTAAGTTACTTCTGTGTGTTGTGTAATAACTTAAACAAACTTCTGCCGTTGATTTTATTTGTTGTTTGTGGTGTTGAGAAGTTAGTTTTAGAGTGTATTTATGCACGAAACTTTAGGGGACTTTTTAATGCCAATGTGGCCCATGGGGGTTTCTTTTATTCACGATGGTGCCATGGCTTTTGGGGTGGGGTCCAGCGACATTTAAGGCGTTAAATCCGCAGGACAGAATACACGTGTCTCATTGTTTGCCAGGGGTGGAATTGTCATTTTGCGCGATATTAATCGTTGTATATTTGTGCCGTTAATTTTTGTTTGTTATGTTGGTTGGAGTTTTGGGGCATGTGAACATTATGAGCTACAGAGGTCATCGACGGGACCAAATAGTGAAATAGCTGCGTATTTTTTCCCCGAGTGGGGTTTGTCGGATTCTTAGAATTATTGGGATTCAGTTAGGATTCGATCTTCTTGTTAACACAAGTTTCTTATCTCAAAAAACTGAAATTTGTATCATCATAAATACCTATCCGTTAACTATGTATAATAAATGTGACTGTCGGCACAAAGTGTTAATTCAATTTTTTAATAAAGTAATTAGTGATCAAGGTTAGACCCACGACTACAAATTTTGAGTTTTTAGTAGTGTGTTTGATCTTTGCTTTCACAACACTATTAATTATTGATAGTACTCAATTATTCTGATATAGTTTTTAAAATTGGTAGTGCCTGTGAAGTCATGGATTAAGCTATTCACTAATTATATGAACAATCTTGAATTAAGAATAGGAACTATCTCGAAAATCATGGATTGGTTTTGTTTATTATCTTAAGGACTCAATTTTGAAAGAGTTGTAAATGGTATTACTTTTCTTAAAATGTTAAGCAACTAAAATCTTTGCTTATGAGAATATCGATTATTAATGACTTGTTTATGAGTGCATTGTTTTGTGATGAGAAACTTAGACTAACTAATTTTTTTTTTTTTTTGAGTTTTGTTTTAATTTTTAACAATCTATCGCAATAACCCAAATATATATACATACATTAAATTCTTTTTTAATAGAAAAAAGGCATAATTATCTTTTTCCGCCAAAAATAATATCTCCGTTGGGGGGGGGGGGGGGGGTATCTATTACTTCTTGGAATTATAGAGGGGTAATTTGTGCCTAAATTCATAGGGGGGAGAGGGGGTAATTTGTTAATTTGGCATAACACAAGGTCTAAATTGCCAAAACCTCACTACTTTGTATAAGGATGAATTATTACCAAATAAGAAAACATAACCAACTTTTTTTTCTTTTCAAGTCGTAGTCTTTCAAGTCGTAGTCCAGGAATTTGGGGTGCAAAAATGTTGATTTCGCGTCCTAGCATGCATACGCTCAAAATTGTTGATATTGATGCTTAAATTTGGAAAACAAGTTACATGCATATAAAGGCTCTAACAATAAAAAGAAATTTTTAGATTCTTGTAGAATAACGGGTTAGTCTAAACGGATTTATCACATGAAGTTAAACAAAAATTCATTGAGACAAAGAAAATGAAACTTTTTACAGTTAATTTTAAAATTCGAATGAGACAAATGTGAGACATTTTCCTTAATTAAGCTCAAACTTGTTTGACTTCAAGTCTTTGTGGACACCTAACTCCAAAGGTGTAACGTTCTTTCCCTCAATAGCTTTTCAAACTCAAGCCTGCTCTATTTCTGACACTTTGATATTTTACATAACTCACATGATGTGCTACGAAATTCCTTAATAAGTTTTTGGGTGATAATTATTCTTTCTGCTTTAGAAGGTCACTATTTATAGGCTTGAGAAATTTAACAACCAAAAACAGACATTAAGGAGACCATAAACCGACAATAAGAATATATGTAACGTGTAAGCGGTTTCAAGATGACCATTAAACTGAGTAACACAAATTATGTTTGCATTGATTCATCTTTAAATGTTTAAAATATCAGATTTTATTTTGTTTATTAAAATTAAACAAATAAAACTTGAACAAAAATATTAGATTGTCTTCGCTACAGGGACCTACACGACATGGCCTTTGAGATGAGTCGAGCCGAGCCAAACGGACAATGAAGATGGCACAATGAGCCATCTTCACACGTGATATAATTCTTACATGCTCTAAATATAGTGTTTTCTCCATATAGAACAAGTCTAACGACATTTGTTTCAATGCAATCACAATTCACAAGTCAAAATTGAGCTCAGTCAGTTGGGGCTCAACCCATCAAAGTTGCGTTCCATTTAATTTGAACTCACTCCACGTAAATAATTCATTTGGCCTCATCGTCTAGTTAACTTTCTCCAGCTTAAAACACACGAGTAAGCCCGATAAAAATTAGGCCGCGAAGAATGGCCTCAAAGCTTATCGAGATGCAGAAGCATCAGACAAGCCCCAAACAAGTTTTTTAAAACACTGTAAATAATATAAGTCCAATGCAGTTAATGTTTTGTTAACATATTTGTTTTCTATTTCTCTATTAAGCAACACATAAAACTTGGATCGCCTTTTTGACCTAGCGACCCCGCCATTAGCTATCACCTCTAGGGCTGTTCACGGTCCAGGTTTTTGGACCAACGATCCGATTTTTTAAAAACCAGTAAACCCGTTAAGCCTAAAAACTCAAACCGTTAGTTAACGGTCCGGTTAACAGGTTTTGGCCAAACCCGTTAACAATTTTTCCTATTTTAAAATAAAAATAAAATTATCCAATAAAATCTCAAAAAAAAAAATTATACGCAATCAAATAATATTCATGCACAACTCAAAGCATAATCATCAAGAAAGATGAGGAATAATTTTCATTACTTTTCCAAATCACAATATTCAAAGCAATATAAATACATAATTCCATAACATTCATACACAACTTAAAGTATATTCATCAACAAACAAAGAGAATAGTTTCATTACATCTCCAAATCACAATATTTAAAGCAATATAAATGCATAAATCCATAATATTCATACACAACTCAAAGCATAATCATCAACAATAAAAGGAATAGTTTCATTACATCTCCAACTCAAAATATTCAAAGCAATATAAATGCATAATTCCATAATATTCATACACAGCTAAAAGGATAATCATCAACAACAAAAAGAATAGTTTCATTACATCTCCAAATCACCTTAAAGCACCCACGTTTTTTACAAATACATCAACAACAAAAAGAATAGTTTCATTACATCTCCAAATCACCTTAAAGCATCCACGTTTTTTACAAATACAAGTTATTAAAAAAAAAAATATTATGGCGGTTAACGGTTTAACCGTTAACCTAACGGTTTGGGTTTTTCTAAACCCAGTAAACTCGTTAGGCCCTTTTTTGCTAACCGTTAACCGGACCGTTTGGAAACGGTCCGATTTGGATAAACCGTTAAGCACGGTCCGGTCCGGTTACCCGTTTCGGGCCGGACCATGAACAACCCTAATCACCTCATTCGAATTTTGTTCAACACTCCCCTCCTATTCACACACACACACACACACATATATATATATATATATATATATATATATATATATATATATATATATATTCAATATTGTGTACAGAGACGCACCGTACATACCGATATTGATCCTACCCTCGACAAACTTATCATTTCTTCTTGCAGTTTACTACCCGAATTTCCGGAGTCTAAATATTAAAATATATTCAGGAACTGAGTCTAGGTATTGAAAAATATTCGGGATAGAATTGCTTTGGAGTATATGCTTCTGATTGTTTTAACTTTTAAGTTGTGTTTTTTTTAGGAAATAGTTTTAAAGTTCATACGCAGGGCAATATAAAAAAATTTAACAACATAATATGACTTGGTAAATAACCAAAACTAATTTTATTCACTTCCTCCACGCTAGGTTTATTCACACTGAAGTAAATTATAGGGATAATTACAACTACACCCCTTGAGGTTTGGTATAATTATAGATACCTCCCCTGAGGTTTTGAAAATTACAGCAACCTCCCCTGGAGTTGTAAGTAAGTCATTAAAAGACAATAATACCCTTCATTACTTTTGGTAGAAAATCTAAAACATTAAGCCAATTACAAAAGACTTGTTGATTTTTTTTCTCTCTTTGGTTTGATGAGCTCTCCTGTTTTTTTTTTTTTTTTTTTTTTATGTGTAATATATTTTGACACCCAAATATTATTCAATTTTCAAATTATAAAAATTATGTTGTTTCATTTTTTGTGTATCTTTTGTTGAGATGAATGAGGAAGTTCTAAGCATATTGTATTATTTTATTTTTTATATTATAGGAATAAACTATAATTTAAAACATTGAAAAATGATATTATGATTTTTTAAAATATTTACAATTAAATTCAAATAAATGGGTTAATTAACTAGATGTGCCTTTCTCTTAAAAATTTACTTATACTTTTCAATTTTTTCAACAATATAATTCTTATTAAAAAGATATTGAACTATTGATACACTTTAAAAAATGATATTTATTTTATATAAAGAAAACAATTCAAATTTTGCATAATATTAATTTAAATTGACAAAGGGTAAAATTGGAAGCCTCCTTCCATAAATTAAGTAGAGGGACTTTTTTGTAAGGTTTAAGCAAACCTCAGGAGTGGTGTCTATAATTACACCAAACCTCAGGGGGTGTAGCTGTAATTATCCCTAAATTATATGCGTTGAACATTGTGAACATTTGGTTGGGGTATGGAAAAAGAGGCGACTTTATTGACTTATCTTCTTCAGTTCTTTTCATTTTCTGTCCCTTATTCCTTACTATTAATTAATCTACAGTATTAGAATTAGAATAATGAATTTATGTATGAACATAACTTCGTCTATTCTTTCTTCCGGGGTCAATATATTCAACTCGAACGGTGAATATGGTTTGCCTTATAAATGACCTACTACTGATGTGAACGCGGTCACGCCCGCTGAAAGTGACACTGCAACAGATTTTGTGGTACATCCACAAGGGCCTACGAACATGTCTTATTCTGTAATATTTTCGGCTAAAAATTATTTTCTCGCAGAATATGAAAATATTTATTTATATTAGTTGGTTAATACACTTTACAACGTACGTAAAGAAAATATTTTCATGTCCTCAAATAATTATCTGCCAAATGATACTTAATATCGAATTCTGGCCCCAAGAAAGAATAAAAAAACTTATTATATATAAACAAGAAAGTTCCACAAATAATTCTAACATGATGTTTCGTATGTATATCTCAAGTGAATATTTTCATGAAAAATACTAATAGTCTGATTTACTATTTTATAGACACGGTGCTATGGTACTTCTCTCTTAGCTTTAGAACAATAACTATGGAAAATTTCTAAATGTTTTCAATGGCAGATTGCTCTGGTGAAGTTATGTTTAGCTTTCACGGGGAAAAAACACTAAGAAAGATATATTGCTCCTCTCATTTAGGTGTAAGAATAAATGTAAAGCGGTTATAGACATATTTTAGTCAACGTTTATAATCAATAAAAGTACGTTTTTTAATTTCGTCAAAGTGAAGTTGGTGTTTTTAACAATTTTAGGGTCACAGTTCTAATCAGTTTGAGAAATAGATCCCTTATAACGTGCATGCTTGGCCTTTGCCATGGCATCGAAAAGTCCTCGACTCGATAATGGAATTATTTTTGATAAGTAATTATGCATTGACTAGCTAGAAGATCTTGTTGTTCATGTGTTTGCCAACTCTAAAAACAATGAACAGCACAGTACTGTTAATAATTATAGGTTCAATTATTCCTGATCACATTCCAACTTTGAACATGTACAGAACAACGATTACACACGTGTTCTCTCGCGCATCATACCAATTGTTATGTAATATTCTATATTATCTTTTGAATTGAAGAATATGCCAATATGAATAAGCAATCTGGGAGTATAACAAAATTCCTATTAAGTATTTATTTATTCGACCTGCAGCTAAGATTTGCATACTTCAAAGACGGTACAGATCTTACCATAATATATAATCACATGTCAAGGCAAATGGTTATAGGGAAATTTTAATACCAAATTGCGAATGTAATACTAGCTACATACATGATACATGAAGAATGATTAGCAATGTGGATAGAAACAGTAAAAAATGTATATTGTGTTTTATAATATATGTGGCCATCGTCTTTCGAGTAAATTGCAGAAATTACACATAACTTTTAATATTTTTACTGAGAACTAACTCCACCTGAAAGGAATGTCTATATCCTATAACCATTTTCAGTTGAAATATGAACATGTATATAAAGAGAAAATGGATAATTACAGCGACACCCCCTGAGGTTTGGTGTAATTACACATACCTCCCCTGTGGTTTGAGAAATTACAGTGACCTCCCCTGAGGTTTGAAACCTTACACATACCTCCCCTCTACAATTTAAGGCTTGTTTGGGGTGTAAGTCATGATAAAATTATACTAATTATACTTACACCCCTAAAGTTTGGTATATTTATAAAAAATAATCCTTGATGTTAGAAAAATTAAAATTAAATACTCCAAATAGTATTAGAAACTATTATATTCTTAGCTAAAAATATTAAAAGTATTTAAGTTTAAATTTAAAAATAAGTTAATCTAATCCAACATATATTTTTGAATCAAAACACTTAACTTTTAGTTTTTTTCTTTAAAATAATTCCTGTAAATCTCAGTCAAAACTTAACTAATTACTCATCTTTATGCCTTTATTCTCGTTGCAATTTTAAACTAACAATTATTTTATTAATAGAAGAAGATAACACACTGAAAATTGGTTTCAGTAAATATAGTGCATTTAGGTTGTTTATTTTGTCAAAAGTTTAACAAAACTTGCTACCTAAAACAAGTGACCATGTCCGATCCAAGGATGTTAATTCTATTGTTACTGTTGCTGGTAATTTTGTTATCATTCTTCATTTTTTAAAATGGGTTGTGAAAATCTTGATTATTTCCGTCATATTTGTTAATTTTCATTGTAAATGAGAGCTTTTACAATTGAGTTTTCTATTTCTTGCCTCTTTTTATTCGGAGATTGCATAGATATGTATTCTTTTACCAAATGCTTCTTTTTTTGTTGTGATAAACTGAAAATTTTGTGGGCACGAGTAATAGTATTTGATATGGAACTATAATGAAATTTATGAGATTATTAAAAGTAAAAAAAAATGAAAAAACAAACCAAACAAAAACAAGAAATTAAATATTTTTACAAAATAATTAAAATATTAAGATTAGATTAAATTATTAAATAATTTAAATACTTTTTATATTTTTAGTTAGTCATATAGTAGTTTCTAAAATTATTTGGAGTATTTAATTTTATCTTTTCTAACATTAAGGATTAATTTTATAAATATACCAAACTTTAGGGGTGTAAGTATAATAAGCATATTTTTATCATGACTTACACCGAAACAACCCTCAAATTGTAGAGGGGGTGTATGTGTAAGGTTCCAAACCTCAGGAGAGGTCATTGTAATTTCTCAAACCACAGGGGAGGTATCTGTAATTACACCAAACCTCAGGGGTGTAGCTGTAATTATCCCAAGAAAAAATTACTATTAATTTCATTGGTAGGTCCAACCTAGTATCTTCTTGTGTTTTAACCGACAACTATGTGTGTTCGAAGAATTTGGACATTATAGAAATTGGGAAACAAATACCTAAAAATAATAATTGCAATGAAACAGGAATTTACTATAAAAACTATAAAATATACGAAGAAAAATCGCGAAGACTAAGGTGAGAATATATTATGTAAAAAATTGTTAGAACTACACAATTTTTCTTTAAACTGAAACCACATAGCCTTCTTATTAGCAACTCTAATGCTCCTAAAATCTGGAAAAAAAACAATATAAGAGCTGCAAAATTTATGATTTAGTCCCTAGAATTTAGAAAATATCAATTTAACCCCAAAATATTTTAGAAAATAAGCAGTTCAATTTCTAAACGTTTTAGATCAACCAAAATATTTCATAAAGCTACTTTTAATTTAATTTACTTCAAAACTAAAATGAAAGAAAACTGAAAATCCCATTCATAATGATTAGTATATTTATACAAAGTTTATTAATTCAATGGCGAGTTAAGTGAACAAGTTATAAAAATAAAAAATAAAAAACTTAAACTAAGCTTAATTTTTATTTAATTCTTAAATTTAATCCAACTTTTTCAAACAAAAAAGAAATAAGAAAGTAAAATATAAGGAAATTTGTGATATTTAGAAACTCTCTGCGCCAAAGTTTCTCTCCTTCATGTATATGAGAAATTTATATATTAGCCCTTAAAGGCATTTTATCATTCATCAAAATCCTCAAAAACGAAATTTCACTCAACCTGTCAGTTTTGATGTAGGAACTTTTAAAATTCAAGAGACATACTCAAGAGCAAAAACAAATTTTCCACTACTATAAAGTGTTGATTTAAGTTCAATTCTATGAGCTCACGAGAAAAACTCCAAATTGTGTTCCTCTTCCAAGTATCTCAAAAAATAAACAACTTCACTTTTTGAGCTGGGATCTCCAAAATCATAGCCATATGCGTTAGGAATAATAACCATGAAGAAACTTTGTCCAATAAATACCTTAAACATATAAATTAAAGGTAGAAACTCCAATCTGTCATTGTTTCAGCTACATGTATATATGGCACCTTGGATCATTCTTTTATCACCTCCCAATTTGCTGCTTAAAATAGCTATTATTTATATTTTTGAATACTAGACATATGCTGGATTCAAACTTGGTTGCTGGTGTTGAAACCTCTTTCAGTTTGTAGCAGTTTAGGTCATAAAAAGATCATTAAGTGGTGTAGTGTAGGAAAAACTTCCTGCTTAATAATTTGTTATTTTAGGCAGTTTTGTTGCTAGTTTAGTTATGATTTAGAGTTCGAAATGTCTTTAAAATTTTTGACTTATATTTCTACATTTTTTAATATTTTAATTTACAACTATTCAGCCAGTTTGGCTATTTTAAACTACTAATATAGTTTAATCACCTCTTCAAGAAAATTAATTAGTAAAGTTATACTTATTTTATGTTTATATCACTTTTTGTATACTTACTCTTTTATTTGTTCTTTAAAACATAAATTTTAAGTTCTAAGAGTGGTGTTTAGATAATAATTATATTTTATGAAATTTAGGTTAGCAATAGAAGAATAGATAAGTTACCAAAATAGCAATTAGTTTTGAATTCTATTTCTCTTATAATCCTTCACAAGATATCTAATATACCATATTAGTTATGAATTTTTCATTTTATAAATCTCTTGATATGTTACAGAGTTACTAATTTAAATGTATTGTTAAATCACTTAATCAGACAACCCCATTGTTGACATGTATTATTGCCATGATTTTAATAAACAAATTATTTTTGATGACGCCCCTTCTTCCGGCCACGCTCGTCACCGGAGCTGTTCGCACGTCGGCCTCGGCTCAAGATGCACCTGGGCTCGGGTAAGCTCCCTGCTGCTCCGCAACTATCCACGACCCTTGGGGGTTCGGGCTCCGTTCGCACGATCTCCCTTCAAACTGCTTCCTTGACTGAATCTTGAACTCTTCCGACCCTCTTGGCTTGTGCTCCGCACTTTTCTCTCACTAGGTGAGGCTATCTCTAGCTTATATCGGGATCAATGATTTCAGAGGGAGGAGTGTGTTGTGCTGAATCGAGTTGGCTTTTGCAACTGTCCCGCCTCCCTATTTATAGGGCAAAGGGGGGTTAGAAGTGTAATTTGGCCCTGGGCACGTGTCACCGTGCATGTTCGTCCGAGGGTAATAGGGTATTTGAGTACCCTTGTAGAGTAGGGCACGTGGTACCTGCATGTTACCCTCGGTGCACGGCATGCTCCGGTTACACCTTATAACTTCCGAACCAATGCTCTTTATTGGGGAGGCGGGGCGGTCGAGCCCTGGGAGGAGGACAACGCATCCGGGCGAGTGGAGTGTGACGTCAATTCTGACGTCCGACCCCCTGGGCACGTGTCCTCGTGCATGCTCGTCCGAGGGTAATAGGGTACTTGAGTACCCTTGTAGAGTAGGGCACGTGGTGCCTGCATGCTACCCTCGGCGCACGGCATGCTCCGGTTGCACCTTATAATTTCCGAACCAATGCTCTTCATTGGGGAAGCGGGGCGGTCCAGCCCTGGGAGGTGGACATCGCATCCGGGCGAGTGGAGTGTGACGTCGATTCTGACGTCCGACCCTCCCCTCTGGTTGGGGAAAAGGGACGGTCGCCACTGGTTGGCGAGTAGATGACGTACGCCTGCATGTGAGGGGTTCGACCCCCCTCGGGGAATACACACAGCATAGGATATGATATAATAAGTTTTTAATAAAGGTGCGGGGGTTAAGGGGGTCGATATACCTGGGGTCGGGTGTCGCGCGAGGAAAGGGGGTAGTGAGGCGAGATGAGGTCAGAAGATTAGGCCACGTGGACAGGTACGATCCCAAGAGGGAGAGTATGCGTCATCATAAGTCCCCCAGTCTCTGTTACAGTTCGCAGAACGTGGCAGAGAGTAAAATAGCTAGGGGCCTAATCATCTGACCGCGTGTCGGCTTCCTTTCCTGATTTCTCGAGATTCCTCAAACTTCCCTCATACGCTGAGCCCTACGTGTTATCCATCTGCGTTTATTGGGTTTCGAGCGGGAGTTATACCGCCTTTTTGCACGTCTATTTAGGTTTTTCACGTTGCGGTTTTGTAGGTTCATAGCTCTTTGCCCCCTTGTAGCTATAATTTCCTTTGCTTCTTTTCACCTACCATCAATATGTCTACCAACGCCGCCGCGACCGCCTCTTCCGGATCCACTCCTCCCGCTTCTCCGTCTCAGTCAGTGCCGTCTTCTCCTCTGGCTACTCGCCGCGGTAAGCGCACCGCTGCGTCCGCCGCCCTGGAGAAAGGGACGCCGTCTAAAAGACAGGCAGTAAGTATAAGCGACGCCGCGAGTACCGCAACCCAGGCCACCGTTGATAATTTAATTGCCAAGTATAACGTGGCGATGGAGAATGCGACGGTGTTAATTCCGGAGCCTTCGGACCGGGTGAATAGTCCTCCTACCGGTTTCCTGACTGTCTTCTTTCCTCAGGTCGAGGCTGGGTGGCGAATGTTTGTACCGCCTCTTTTCCGAGATGTAGCCAAAGCCCTTGGGCTTTGTCTAAGTCAACTTACGCCCAACGCCTTTTCTATTATGGCAGGGTTCGAGATTACCTGCCGGGGTCGAGGGCTTCCTTGCACGGCCGACCGCTTACTGGCCTTATATGACGTGGGTGCCGGCCAAGTGCCCTTCTTCTATCTGACTCCCCGCTCATCTCAAGCTGCTCCGGGGGCGAGGATCCTTACCGATGCTTCTTCCTCCTATGGCAGCTGGAAATCCAATTTCTTTTTCGTAAAGCCCCCGGGTCGTAATTGTGCGAGCTGGGGGGTGACGAACGCGTGGTCGAGCGGTCCCACGGAGTTGGATACCACCCAACTTGACCGGACTCGGCTCCAGATGATGGAGGAAGGGTACTTCGAGGCGAAGTACCACGTGTTGAAGCTGACCAAGACCCCAAGGCTGTTCGAGCTTTGCGGTCTTCAAGGAGGGGTTAGGTCACCCCATTTCCCAAATTTGCAGCAGGACCCTGAATTTTGTAAGTTCTAGTTCCGCTTCCCTTAGTATCTGTCTCTTCTCGTTATTCTGCTTATGCTGAATTTCGTTTTTCCTGATTCACGCCCTCAGGTTCGCTGGTGTCCACTTTGGCAGAGGCGGCCAAAAACGCGCCTGTGCCTCCTAAAGTTCCTAAGGGGGGCAGATCTGTTCGGGGGCGGACCTCGTCTTCCCAATCCGTGGCGGGTACCCAAGTCGCGGATGCTCCACCGTCTCCTCTTCCATCTCGGTCCACTCCTGAGAGAGAACCGGCGTCTGCTCTTCGCCCGGCCCCTAGGCTTAGCAGTGATGCGAGCTCAGCCCCGCCGATCTCGACCTCTTTCGTGATCCGGCTCCCGTTAATCTCGACACCGGTTTCGGTTGGGTTCGGGAGTCTTTACCGGCTACCTTTGACTGGGGTGGCCTGGCTACTTCCCCTGCCGCCCGCGAGGAGGTTGCGCCCTCTCCAGCCTCTCCTCCTCGGGACTCTCGTTCTCACCCGTCTCTCGATCCTCAAGAGGAGGGTGCAGAAACTGCTCAATTGTCGGAGGGTCGGGGGGAATCCGATGCTCCCACGCCTTCTTCTCCGACCCTGAGGGATGGTTTAACGGGCTCGGTCGTCGGGTCTCCTAGGGCAGCCGACGTGGGGTCTCCCGTGCCACCCTCGAACCCTCAGGCCGACACGGCGCCCCAGCAAGAAGAGGCCGAAGGCGAAAGACCGGAGGTTGGGGGTGGTGCAGGTGGTGCTTTGCGTGAGGCTTGTGACGAAGGCACCTCTTCACGGATGGTGAACCAACCGGATCGTCCTAGGTCCGTCGAGCGTTCCCTAACGGAAGAACTTCGTGGCTTGGGTGGTGGCTTTGCCAGGCTGGGCCCGGTGGTGGATTCTCTTGAGATTGCATCGCTCCGGAACCGAGGGATCCAATGGTTGAAAGATCAGGCTGGTTACGAGGCAGTGGATGTAAGTTTTTCATCTTTTCCTTTATGCCAATTTTTCTTCTTCCTTGTTCATGACACGTGTTGCCCTTTTATTCAGTTTAGCGCCCGCCAGTTTCTATTGCTGGAACACATTCATACTCTGGAGGATCGGGTAGCGGAATTGGAGTCCGCCGTTCCCGATCCTTCCGGGCAGGAGGATTTGGAGAATCTGAGGTCGGTCCATGCCCAGGTCTTGGCCGATTTGCAGGGAGCTCAGACGGCTCTGGAATCTCGGACAAAGAGATGTCGCGAGTGGGAGACCCATGCGACTGGGCTACAAGAAGAGCTGGTTCGGGCCCAAGAGCAGCTTCGGGAGGCGGAGAGGGTGAGGGATGAAGGGGCCCTGGAGTTAGTGGCTTTGAGGGACACCCTGGAAACTTCTTCTCGGCTGTTGAAGGAGGCCGAGGTGGGGCAGACGAAAGCGGTGGCTACTGCTGAGGCCCTTCCGGAGGAGTTGGAGGAATGTCGTGCCACTATAGGTGATCGGATTGCCTCTGAAGTTCGGCGGATCAACTTGGATCTCCGGCAGCAAATCGTCGAGAGGTCCCGTAAGGACGCATTCGATCGCATGATTCGGTACATCGGTTCTCCACTCCATCACGCTTACTTCCGGAAGGTATTTGCTGCCCTGGTCATGGTTGGGTACAATACAACAATTAAAAGCAAGAAATTGGATCGTACCTGAAGCTGACCTGTGGACCCTCTCCCCTCAGGGGATTGAGGTACCATCGGAAATACCGCCCGGTTCTCCTCCTAGCCTTGCCGAGAGACAAGCAATTCTCGAGGCTTATCACGCCAAGCTCCCTACCACTCAGATAGTTCTCCCGGAGGTCGGTGGGACGACCTCCCGGCGTTCTTCTCCTGAAACGAGGACGAGGAGGACCCGGGAGATGGCCGAGGCAATTCTGGCTGGTGGGCCGCTGGTGACTGGCCCCGGTCCTCCCGACTCTCGCCCTGCAGATGTTCTGGTTCCTCGGGTGACGGAGAAAGCTCTGGGGATGGCTTCCACTGTCGGAGCTCCTGAGGTCGATGATGACGCTCCGACGTTAGAGGGGCGTCGTAGATCGATAAGGGAGGGCAAGCGACCCTCCTGAAGGATGTTGTAGTTTAGGCCTCTTGTATTTGATTATTCTTTTTTCCTGTAGTTGTAATAATTCCAAGATTTAATAATATTTTGCTTTTCGAGGTCTCTCTTGGTTCCCTTTTTCATGTCGCCTTCTACTAAGTTGCCAGTTCGGGGTAGAATTTCGAGGATGAAACAATCGCGGGAGCACATCTGCTCCACGTGCCGTGGTTCGACAAGGATTGTTATTTTACTCCTTGGAAGTACGAGCGGGGCTCCTCGGGTTCCCGTAAAGGCACCCAGGAGTTGTGTGGCTATGACACTCGAGGTGTATTATAGGGAGCAAGTCAACCCATGATACTCCTAAAGGAATCGGTCGCCTTAGTTGCGTTGCTCGCGTGGGGCTCTGAGGTTCATAATACGACACCTCGTTTAGAGCAGTTGGCTAGGGCCCTCGAGCCGTATTACGAGGAGCAAGTCGACTCGTAATACTTCTAAAGGGTCGGTCGCCGGTCAACAGGGTATACTTCACCCCTCGTTGCGTGTGTCGACAAGGGTTGTTGATTTTCCCCTCGGACGTACGCGTGGTGGCTCGGAGATTCAACGGGACATCTCTTGAGAGCAGTTGGCTAAAACCCTCAAGCCGTAAAATGAGGAGCGAGTCAACTCACGATACTTCCCCAGGGTTTTCTGCCGGTCAACAGGGCGTACCCTTAGCCCCTCGTTGCGTGTTTCGACGAGAGTTGTTACTTTTCCCCTCGGAAGTACGCGTGATGCTCAAAGGTTCAGCGGGACACCTCGTAGAGCGGGGTTTGATGTAACCCCTCGAAACGCTACCCAAACCGGTCAACTTTTTCCTTAAAACCTTTTCACAAATATTTTCTTCAACAGTTGTGACGGCTCGGGGAATTTCTTTTAAGAGTCGCCTCGGGTAGCAGCCCTTCTTCGAAGGCTGTAATGGTTCGAGGAGTCTTTTCAACTGGCAATTCATAGCCGCCGCTTCTTGGACCAGCACGTCCCATCCGGCAGTTTTGATTATCGTGCTACTCTAAATGTTACTTACTTTAGCACGCATAAATTTTCTTTGTCATCATTAGCGCCTCGAAAAGGCACATTAGCGGCAGACGCCACTGTATGACTGCCACGCGTCCTCCCATCTCGTCTCTCATTGGCAGCCCGAGCGGTATCAATGTTTAAGGCGTTTTAGCCGTTCCCGCCTATATTGAAGCGTTACTTCTACGATTATAAATAAGCAAACTTACTTACCTTATTTCGTCACTTCATCTTCTGCATTCCGGCGATTCTTATTTTCTTGCTTCTTGCTTCCTGCTATCTTGCTATCTGCTACCTGCTAAAAATGTCTTCCTCTGCTTCCTACTCTGAAAATATCTTGGGGTCCGATGAGTCCTTCTCTGAGGAGACTCCGTTGGTGTTCCCCTCACCACCTGCTTCTCCTCCGACTGCTCCACGGCCGAGCCCCCCTACTGCTAATCCTTCTGGGGCCGGTTCCTCCCGCATTCGTCGCAGTTCGCGGGCTGCGGCTTCTCGATCCCGCCGGAGGACTACTCTTCAATTGGCGGCTGACGCCCGCCGTCCCAGGGACTCTACAGAGCGGGTCCTGCTTCAGGATCCTGTTGCTGACGACATTGAGGCGGCCTTTGCCAACCGGGCTCCCTACAGCAGCCCCAGAGCCGGATTCCAACTGGTGACGGCTGAGGTTGAGCCCATCCACATGATGGGTGCGGGGCTGGCCGGCCACGTCCCTTCTCTGGAGACGGCTGAGACCGTCCAGGCGCTGCTGGAGCAGCACGGGATTCCTGGGGTGGAAGTGAGGATTCCGTCCCCTGAGAAACGAGCCTACAACCCTCCCGAGGGTTTTTTGACTGTTTACTCCGAGCAGGTCCGCAACGGGCTTCGCTACTTTTTCCCTGCCTTTATGATTGCCATTTTTAATCTTCTACAAATCTGCCCAAGTCAACTAGTCCCCCACTCCTACCGGTACCTGGTAGGTTTCATTCTTCTGTGCCATTATCACAACATTCCCCGAGCTCCTGCCCTGCTGTTTGGGGCCTTTTCTCTTCGTCCAGTGAGACAGAGCTACCCCTTCTTCCAATTGGTGGCTCGTCAATCTGTGAACTCTTTCATCACCCGCGTTTCGACCGCTTTCCCCACTTACCACAACTGGCGGAGCCACTACTTTTTCCTCCGTCGGCAAAACAGGCCATGGGCTGTGCCTACCCGATGGGGGGTGAGTTATGTGGATGCCGTCGACTCCGCCCCCAAGACCGCCTTCCTGGAGCAGCGAGGATTCTTTTTCGCCGTCTACGATTTGGTGTCGATCCTCGAGCGTCCACGTGCTCTGGTGATGGCGGGCCTTCAGTCCGGCGCTGCCTATCTCGGGGGTGCTGACATTCCGATGGGACGCGGCACTCCCTTCGGTAAGTGTTTCACTATTATATATCTCTTGCTTAACAATGCTCTAGTACTTAACCCTCTTTTGTAACTTCTTCTGGCAGGAGATGAGTTGGCCACGCACCTGGTGGATAATTCTTCCGGGAGTGCGGCTGGAGTTGTTCAGGAGATCTCCTCGAACGACGGTTCTCCTACCTCCGTGGGCCGAGCCACCTCGGGGCGTCATTCGGCGAACCCGGCCGTCGCCCCGGCCACCTTTCCTTCCGAGGGGCATACGGCCTCTCCATCTTCTCAATCTGGTCCTGCGCCCAGAGATGATACCGCACCGCGCAGCCATCACTCCACACCCCACGTTTCCCGGAGCTTTGTGGCTGATCAAACAGGGGTCGGCCAATCGGGGAACGCTGCCTCCTTCGATCCCCTTACCTCCGGGAATCATGTCGCTCCCACCAGATCCGAGGCTCCATCGTCCCGCACTCCCATGGCTCCTACGGGGGAGGGGACGAGCAGGGGCCCCCGATCTACTCAATCTATCTTCATTCCTCAGGGTTTGCGAGATTGGGTAGATGGGTTTTTGGGGTCTGAGGAACGAGTGACCCTCGGTCAAGCGGACGGTGCTCACCTGTTGGCTCATTTATCTCGCAGCGCTCTCGACGTATGTACCTTTTCTTTCTTTCGGTGTTTTCCTGCAGTGCGTATTTTTGTTGACTCTTTTCTTCCTGAGGTGTTGTTCGTGGTTCGGGAATTGGAAAGCCGAGAAATCGTGTCTTCCCATGACTCCCATCAACTAGCGTCGCTTCAATCGGCCTTGGCTGACTCGAGGTTGCGTGAGCGTCACCTCGCGGAGCAGGTGAGGGATTTGAGGTACATGGTGGATAACTCGCAGGAACTGATGGACTCCCTGATGGAGGACCGGGCTAAACTGGAGGGCCTTCAGTCGGACCTGGAGCAAGCCCGGGCCCGAATAGCCGAGGTGGAAACGGCCTTAGCGGGGGCGCATATCGCGAAGGCAGAGCTCGCGATCCGAATGGAGGCGGATCTGGCCGCGGCCCGTACCGATTACGAGAGGAAGTTGGCCGAGGGGCTTTCGGCTGCTGCCCGCTCTTCTTCGGCCAGGAGGAAGGAGTCCACGGGGCCTTTTGAGGACGACATCCAATCTTACATGGGTCGTGGCTACGATCTGTGTATGAGTGTGGTGTACAAGCTTCCGGGGGTTCCTTCGGGCATGGTGATTCCTTCCTTCAGCAGGGCTCATCCCCCGAGGACTGAGCCTCGTCGCTCCCGAAGTCGCCCTCCAGTTCCTGCTTCTCCTGCGTCGGCTGCTCCTGCCTTCTCTTCGCCGACGGTGCGCCTTGGTGGGTCGAGGAGTCCGCCTCCCGAGCGGGTGATAAGGGAGATGACCGAGGAAGAAAGAAGGGCGGCCATCCGCGCCGGCAAGAGGCGTCGGGAGGACCACTGAGGGGGGTTATGAAGGCGAGGGGGCGCTTAGGCCGTAGGAATTTTGTTGTTTTTCCTTTTCCTTTTTTCGTTTTCCTTACCCTTCGCCCCGCTCATGGCGGGTAGCGGGCGAAGGGAATCGTGTAATCCCGCCCTTTTTTTAATGAAATTTCTTCTTGGCTTTTCCTGTATTGTTAGCTTATCCTTGCGTGTGTGTTGTGTACATATATTATTTTTATTTTTTGGGGCTGAACCCGAGTAACTTCCGGGCTTCCTACGTATCCGTTGCTGTAAAATTAGGAATCAAGCCGCACGTAGTTTTCTAAATTACATGGACTTAAGTAGATAATTCGACTGGAAAGTTTACAAGCTAACTTACTTACCTGGGTCTGGTCCGTTCTTCATCATCCGGAAGGAGGGGGGTGGTTCCCATCTGCATCCAGCTATTAAGGGTAGAACATCCGAAGGTTCAAGGTGTGCCACGATCGTGGGTAGGTTCGGCCTTCCATATCCCGTAGCTGGTATGTTGCTGCTCCCAAAATGCGAGCTATTTGGTAGGGTCCTTCCCATGCAGGGTCCAGTTTTCCTATGGCTTTCGACGCTCCTACCCTTCGCAGGACTAGCTCGCCTACTTGATACGTCCGATCTCTTACCCGACGGTTGTAATACCTTGCCATGCGAGCCGTGTACTGTGCGCTTCGTAGCGCCGCACTTTGCCTTCGTTCTTCCAGGAGGTCCAGCTCCAAAACCATATGATCCTTATTGTTGTTTTCTTCGTACTCTCGCACTCTCCAACTTGTGGTGGTTATCTCTGCGGGGATGACTGCCTCGTGCCCATAAGCCAAGCTGAACGGGGTTTCTCCGGTAGAAGACCGAGCGGTGGTTTGGTATGCCCACAACAAGCCTGGGATTTCCTCGACCCACTTTCCCTGGTGCGCCAGGAGCCGGGCTTTTAACCCCTGGAGCAGGATGCGGTTCGTGACTTCGACCTGGCCGTTTGACTGGGGGTAACCTACAAAGGTGAAGCGGTGTTGGATCTTCCAGTGCTCGCACCATCTTGCCAGTTGGTCGCTGGTGAATTGCAAACCGTTGTCGCTGACTAGCACCCGAGGTATACCAAACCGGCACACAATGTTGCGCCATAGGAAGTTGATCACAGCCGCATAAGTGATCTGCGCCATCGGCTCTGCTTCGACCCACTTGGTGAAGTAATCCACGGCCACCAAAAGGTATTTCTTCTGTCCACGATCTTGTATCAGCGGCCCCACAATGTCTATACCCCATTTGTCAAAGGGGCAGGGGGCAAGGTTGGGCTCCCATGCTGCCGCGGGAAGGTGCGTCATGGTGGCGTGCTTCTGGCATTGTTCGCACTGCCGCGCGAATTCCTTAGCGTCCCTCTGCATCGTAGGCCAATAATAACCTTGCCTTAGTATCTTCTAGGCTAGACTTCTTCCCCCGGAGTGGTTTCCGCAACTCCCTCCGTGCACTTCCCTCATTACATTGATGGCTTCTTCTTCGGACAAACATCGTTGATAGGGCTGCGTGAACCCCTTTTTGTACATCACTCCGTCTTTCACGAAAAAGCGGGTAGCTCTTTTTCCTAATCCACCGTGGTGCTCGTACTTATCTGGGTTCACCAGGTACTCCTTGATTTCCGTCATCCAACCTTTTCCACCCTCGTTTTCCAGATTCAGTACTTCTAACGCAACGTGGTTTTTCTCCGATGACGTAATCGTAAGAAACGTTACCTGTCGGGTCTCGATGGAATGCATGCCGGCGGCCGTTCGAGATAGGGCATCGGCCTCCCCGTTTTCGGCTCTTGGGATCTGTTCGAGGGTGAATTCTTCGAATTTTCCCTGGGACTTGCGCACTGCGTTTAAGTATTCTTTCATCCTTTCGTCTCTAGCTTCATATGCTCCCTTCACTTGCTGTACCACTAACTGCGAGTCGCTGTGGACATGAATCCGGGTCATTTTTCCCTCGCTTGCCAATCTCATCCCGACTAGTAGTGCCTCGTATTCCGCCTCGTTGTTTGACACCGGGAAATCTATTTTTACCGCGAAGGATAGAGATTCCTCGGATCCATCATCGGGCGTGGGCTTAAACACTACACCGGCTCCTCCTACGCCCCCGCTTGAGGAGCCATCGACATATACCTTCCAGATCCTCTCTGTACTGGCCTCTTCCAGGGCTTCGTAGGTCTCAACCATAAAGTCGGCTAGCACCAAGGCTTTTATGGACGGCCGAGGGGCGTACTGGATGTCATATTCCCCGAGCTCCACAGCCCATTTCACCATTCTTCCTGACACCTGGGGATGGCTGAGAATGGCCCGTAGCGGATGCTTCGTGAGTATGGTAACAGGATGAGCCAGAAAATATGCCCTGAGTTTTCGTGCTGTCGTGACGAGAGCGAATGCAAACTTCTCGATGGGAGAGTATCGGGTTTTGGCATCCTTCAAGGTCCGACTAGTGTAGTAGATTGGGAGGTGGTCCGTTCCTTCAGCTCTTACGAGCACCGCACTCACAACTTCTTTCCCCATAGCAAGGTACACGAAAAGTCTTTCTCCTGATCGGGGCTTGACCAACAGGGGTGGCCGGAGCAAGTACCCTTTCAGATCGTCAAACGCCTTTTGGCACTCATCGGTCCATTGGAAATCCTTGACATTGCGGAGCACCTTGAAAAAGGGAAGTCCTTTCTCGGCGGCCTTCGAGATGAAGCGGTTGAGCGAAGCCATTCTTCCGGTGAGTCGTTGTACATCCCGAACTGTTGCCGGGGCAGGCATCTCCAAGATGGCTTTGGCCTTTTCGGGGTTTACCTCTATCCCTCTCTGGGTGACCAGAAAGCCGAGGAACTTGCCCCCTTGGATCCCGAAGGAACATTTGCGAGGGTTAACCTTGAGTCCGAACTTTTCCATGATCTGGAAAGCTTCTGTCAGGTCAGCGTTGTGTTGGCTAGCCTCTTGGCTCTTCACAATGATGTCGTCCACATATACTTCCAGGTTGTTTCCGATCATTGAAGCGAACATAGCGTTCATAAGCCGTTGGTACGTGGCCCCTGCATTTTTTAGACCGAAAGGCATAACCAAGTAACAGTACGTACCGAAGTCCGTGATGAAGCTAGTTTTTTCTTGGTCTTCCTCAGCCATCGGGATCTGATTGTACCCCTGATCTCCGTCCATGGTGGAGAGCAGTTCGCATCCCGCCGTGGAATCCACCAGCTGGTCGATGCTTGGTAAGGGAAAGCAGTCCTTCGGGCAGGCGTTGTTTAGGTCGGTGAAATCAATGCACATCCTCCATCGCCCTCCGGACTTCGGAACCAAGACCACGTTGGCTAACCACTCGGGATATCGCATTTCCCGGATCTAGTTCAGCCCAGTCAGCCTTTGTAACTCCGACTTGATCACCTTGTTCCTTTCAGATCCCATTTTTCGCTTCTTCTGCTGTACTGGCTTGGCATCAGGCCGCACATCCAGGCAGTGCTTGCACACATGGGGGCTGATGCGCCCCGGAGGTCCTCCTACCCATGCGAACACATGCTGGAATCGCTGCAGGGTTTTGAGTAACTGTAACTCGATGGCCGGGTTGATGTTCGTTCCCATTTTTAGCTTCTTCTCGGGCTCGTCCGGGATGATCTGGACCTCTCTGAGCTCTTCTGCCGGGTATAGCTTTCTGGCTTCGATCCTACGAAAATCTCCTTGGCCTCGGGGATCACCATCCTCCTTCTCCTCTATCGCAGCTATCGTGTTTAGACGGCATTCTCGGGCTCGAGCCTGATTTCCCCTAACTTCCCCAATCCCATTCATGGTGGGGAATTTTACTTTCAGATGCAGGACCGACGGCACCGCTTCGAACAGGCGAAGGGAGGGTCGCCCACAGATCACGTTGTAGGTTTTGGCGAGTGCATTGATGACCCAAAACTTCACTTCCTCGGTTCTGCGCAAATGTCCTTCTCCCCAAGACATCAAAAGTGGGATCGAACCCAGCGTGTCGCTCGGACTCCCATCAAAGCCCACCAATGGGACTTTTTCCGGCATTATTTGCTCCAGTTGGAGCCCGAGTGCGAAGAATGTTGGCAAGAACATCACGTCCACCGAACTTCCGGTGTCAATCAAAACTCGAGCTACTTCAGCTCCATGTATTGTGGCTTGAATTACTATCGGGTCGTCGTGGGGATGAACAATGTCCGCTAGATCTTCGGGACCGAAAGTAATCGGGGGGGGGGGGTGCATACATGTTAGTAGAAAAGACGTGGTATTTCAGACTTACCCGCTGCGTCTCCTTTAAGAACTTCCTCTTCCTTTGGGTGGATGAGGATGCCAAAGGGGCCCCCTCGATCACGTTAACGATCCTGCCGTTCATGGGGTTGCGTAGGTAGTTCGAAGGGGGAGGAGGTAAGTGCTGGGGTGGAACTTGCTCTTCGCCTACTGCTCCGCCTTCGTACCTTCGCCTGCGAGCATGGGAATTTTCTCCTTCTGGCTCCCGATGCTCCGCGCTTCGCCGCTCTTCCCGCTCCACTGCACGGGCCCGACTGGCTCCTCGTTCCTCTGCCGGCTTTCTTCCTTGGGGAAGATCTTTCCTTCTCTCGAGAAATTGGTGCAGGTACCCGTTCTTGATCAACCGCTCAATCTCGTTTCTCAAATGGTCGCACTGCTCCGTCTTATGCCCCCAACTTCGGTGGAATTGGCACCACTTCCCCGTGTGGCGTAGGTTCTCGGAGTTCCGCGATTGGGACGGCCATCGTAGGTCGGGATGCCCCTCCATAACTTCTAGTACTTCAACGTTAGAAATCTTTAGAGGAGTTATCGGGATGGGATCTAAGTACCTCTTCACCACATCATGCCGGTTGCGCGTGTCATCCCCTCGCCGATTCTTCGTTCGCTCCTCTTGCCCTCTTTGTCCGAGCTTTGCTAGCCGCGTATCTTCGAGTAACATGTATCTCTCCGCCTTCTGCATGAGCTCTTCTAAGGTCCGAGCCGGATGCCTTACCAATGCTTCGGCGAATTCTACGGATCGAGTGCCCTGCGCCACAAATTCAGACAGTATGTGGGGGTCTACATGCCTCACGTCGATCACGGCATCCGCAAACCTCCGCATGTAGTCCCTCAGGCTTTCCCCTTTCTCCTGGACCATGGTCATCAAGTGCCCGGCCGTTTTCGGGTAGCGCCTGTTGCACGCGAATTGCCGGACGAACAGCTCCTGGAGGTCATTGAAGCTGTGGATGGACCCCCTAGGCAACTGGGAGAACCATGCTTGCGCTCGCCCAGTTAGGGTGGATCGGAAAATTCGACATCGGGCGTGGTCGGGCGCGTTGAGGATATCCATCATGGCTAAAAACTGGTTGACGTGATCGCGAGGATCTTTTGCGTGCCGGTCACCCGTATACACCACCGGATTGGGCAAACGGACGGACGCCGGGATTTTCGGGTTTAAGATGTGTGGGGCGAACGGGCTGCCCCTCTCCTCTTCTTCCACTTCTCCGTTTCTGTCCTTCTTCAAAGCTTGCACCTCCTTTCTTAACTCAAACAGCATATCGAATAAATGTGGATCGCTACCGGACATACCTGGGTTTGGGTGAGGTCCTCTGGCGCGTTCGGCTTCTGCTCTGGTTCTCCGGCCTTCATCCTGCCTCCGATAGTACTCATTGATTCGAGCCGTAGTTCCTGGGGGTGTAGTCCCTCTCCTCCTGGCTCTCACTTCTTGTTGTTGCATTCGCCTGGCACCTCGTTCCGCGGCGGTTTCCAGTAAGCGATCTAGCTCACTCATAGTCATACGCACTTCGGTGGTGGTTCCTCCGTCAGACGTAGCTGCGCGGTTTGGAGACTCGTATACATGCTGGCTGGGAACTTCCGGTGAAGAGGAAATGGACTCGTCGGACTCTTGGGATGCTATTGCCATAACAGCTTGGGAGAACAGGCGCGATGAGGACTGAAAGCTAACTCTACTATCTTCGGAATCTGAGCTTACCGATTCCAAGTGCATTACTTGAGCTACCTCAGAGACTTTAATGACGTTTCCCACAGACGGCGCCACTGATGACGCCCCCTCTTCCGGCCACGCTCGTCACCGGAGCTGTTCGCACGTCGGCCTCGGCTCAAGATGCACCTGGGCTCGGGTAAGCTCCCTGCTGCTCCGCAACTATCCACGACCCTTGGGGGTTCGGGCTCCGTTCGCACGATCTCCCTTCAAACTGCTTCCTTGACTGAATCTTGAACTCTTCCGACCCTCTTGGCTTGTGCTCCGCACTTTTCTCTCACTAGGTGAGGCTATCTCTAGCTTATATCGGGATCAATGATTTCAGAGGGAGGAGTGTGTTGTGCTGAATCGAGTTGGCTTTTGCAACTGTCCCGCCTCCCTATTTATAGGGCAAAGGGGGGTTAGAAGTGTAATTCGGCCCTGGGCACGTGTCACCGTGCATGTTCGTCCGAGGGTAATAGGGTATTTGAGTACCCTTGTAGAGTAGGGCACGTGGTACCCGCATGTTACCCTCGGTGCACGGCATGCTCCGGTTACACCTTATAACTTCCGAACCAATGCTCTTTATTGGGGAGGCGGGGCGGTCGAGCCCTGGGAGGAGGACAACGCATCCGGGCGAGTGGAGTGTGACGTCAATTCTGACGTCCGACCCCCTGGGCACGTGTCCTCGTGCATGCTCGTCCGAGGGTAATAGGGTACTTGAGTACCCTTGTAGAGTAGGGCACGTGGTGCCTGCATGCTACCCTCGGCGCACGGCATGCTCCGGTTGCACCTTATAATTTCCGAACCAATGCTCTTCATTGGGGAAGCGGGGCGGTCCAGCCCTGGGAGGTGGACATCGCATCCGGGCGAGTGATGTGTGACGTCGATTCTGACGTCCGACCCTCCCCTCTGGTTGGGGAAAAGGGACGGTCGCCACTGGTTGGCGAGTAGATGACGTACGCCTGCATGTGAGGGGTTCGACCCCCCTCGGGGAATACACACAGCATAGGATATGATATTATAAGTTTTTAATAAAGGTGCGGGGGTTAAGGGGGTCGATTTACCTGGGGTCGGGTGTCGCGCGAGGAAAGGGGGTAGTGAGGCGAGATGAGGTCAGAAGATTAGGCCACGTGGACGGGTACGATCCCAAGAGGGAGAGTATGCGTCATCAATTTTATTATGTCATATTTCATTGTTATCGTTTATTTTGGTTACTATGCTGAATAGTGATTAATAGTGAAATTACTATTCATATAATTTCTTGATATATTTATTATTTTGAATATTCTCGAATTATTTCTCCACTTTGTAATTAATTTATTATTATTTTCTTTGGTTAACTTTAAGAATTAAATGAATATTGACCTGAGTTTTAAGTTTAAGTTTTCAAAATCCTTTAAATCAGCTATGAATCACGAAATAAGTCTTGTACTTTGTAGAGATAAACTAAAAGTCATGAATTATCCCAAGATTTTACGGGGTCTAAATATACTTTTTCCAAATTCATCGTGTCAACAAAATTTGACCTTTATTAAATGTTATTGTAGGAGCTCTTGGAGGGAAAATTAAAAATCTTATAATTGATCGGAATTCCGTAAGTTTTTCTAATGGGGGAAGATAATTGACAACATTTTTACAATATGTGACCAACATCTTATGCTGGCACTATAAGTTGAAAGAAAATGGTGGTGAGATAGAGATGATAGTAGAAAATTGGTAGGCGAATGTTTCTTCACTCAGATAGTATTGAGATCAAAGTCGTCTAATCATTAAAATTGCCTGGAAATATAAATGAATGGACAATATCATCACGTATATCAAAAGCCAGATTTTTACCGATTTCTTTTTTCACGTGTGTCCCTCAAAACATTGCTCATTGCGAACCAGCAGTTCAATATCTTCCGAGTTCTAAATTATGGACCTTATCCGAACCATTAAGTGAAAGTGGACCTCTCCCTAGATATAATGGAACGTGACATGTTATTAATTAAACTCCTTGGTTCTTGGCGACTCCATGTGACCTCATTATCCAGTAATCAATTCCAAGTCCTATAAGATTTAGATTTACATTAAAAAAACATAAATAAATAAATAATCTGTAATGTGGACTTGAAATTTTCATTTCTAAATTCGCAGTCTTCGCATATTTAACAAATAAATATTTTTGTATCACTAAGAAAACAGTAGGAGAATATTTTGGTGAGACAAACCCCGCAGTGGCAAAAACTAAAGCAAACAAATACAATCCAGTGATTTACATAGGAAGCAAATTAATTGATAGTGGAAATGTCAAGGTTCCTGCAAATATTATATATCTTCCGTGTAGAGAATTTCGCAACTTTAGTTCTTTAATGTGTTGGTCTCTAATTTTAGTCTTTTAATGGGCATTTTCTCTAATTTGGTCCTCTAATGTGCAACAGTTCCTAAAATGGTCCTTTTTTGTCTTAACCTTAAAATAATCAAGGGAAAATTACACAAAGTACCATTGAACTAAGAGTAAATACAAATACCACCCCTCATATTTGAGAAAAACTACTTTTTTATTATTTGTAAATTAAAATTTGTAGCCTTTACCTTTTTAGTATATTTTCACAAATTTAAAAAAGCCTTTTCAATTGGGAAGGCGAGTTTCCTTTTAATTTTCATAAAGATTAATTAGAAAAAATTTACAAAAACCTAAATAC
Source organism: Misopates orontium (assembly GCA_946800315.1). Lineage (NCBI taxonomy): Eukaryota > Viridiplantae > Streptophyta > Magnoliopsida > Lamiales > Plantaginaceae > Misopates > Misopates orontium. The sequence goes on from OX326951.1 coordinate 11,886,180, forward strand.
CAAAAATACATTAAAATACAAACAAAATACAAAAAAATTAAATAAAAAAAAAAGGAAAGAAACGGAACCCTCCGTCACTCCCACCCCCAATGAGTTAAATGCAAAAACTACCCCTGTGTAATCTCTAATTGGCAGAAAACCTCATGTGTAATTTTTATTGGCAAAAACCTCTGTAATTCAATAATTAGCACACTCAACCCAATTGAACTTTAAGTGTTGACTAGCAGTAAAATCCCTATTTTACCCTTTTATCACCATTTTCATTTAAAATTTTCCATGACAATCATTCTATTTTTAATATATTATAAATTTGATTTCACAATGGAAAAAAAATAACTCCTTAGTATATTTGAAACATTTTATTTTCTTATTAACTAAAAATTTAAAAGGACTTTTTTTCTTATTAACTAAAAATTAAAAAGGATTTTTTTACATTAATTAGATAAGGTTGGTCGGAAAAAAAAAAAGAAAAAAGAAGGATGGAAATTCAATCTTCTTCTTCACCCGACCCCCACCGCCCCCTTCTCCATCCCCGCCGCCACACTACTCCCCCAAAATCACAGACAAAGACATCTTCTCCGTCACAGCTAACCTTCTCCAAGGATCCGAGGAAGAATTTGAGTGGATGACAACAACGGGCGGCGGTGGTGGTCCGGGTGGATGTGGGCGGGTGGAAGTTCTTCTGTTATTTATGTTTTTACATTTATTTTTCATTTGGTTATTTTTAATAAGAAAATCAAGGGTAGATTAGAGAACTTTTTAAGAAAATTTCAGCCCCACCTGCAGATATGGCGCGTGAAGTGCAATTCAAGGTTGTAGGGGGTTTTTTGCCTTTGACTAAATAACACAGGGGGTTTTTGCCAATTAAAATTACGTAGAGTGTTTTCTGCCAATTAAAAATTACATAGGAGTAGTTTTTGCATTTAACTCCACCACCAATACCCACCCACTCACCGTCCCCCATAGCTACTACTCAGCTTCTCCGAAGGCCTCCCCTTAGGTCCAGCCTCCCCTTAGGGCTATATCCCTCCACGTCTACAGATCTACCAATCTTTTGAACTTGCCTCGAAGTACTCAAAAATCATTGATTCTTCGGGATAACTTTAAAATTGGTTGAGACATGTTTCAAAGACACTTCCCTGCTGGAGTTCGGGGGGGGGGGGGGGTGTGGATTGGTGAAGAAGATGTCCGATCTGTTTTCTCCTTTTTTTCTTATAAAAATAATTAAATCCAGAAAAAGAAATTGTACAAAATTTAATAAAGGTTACAAATAAATTATTCAATAAAATATAAGAATAAAATAATTTACTCTTTTCTTTTTAAGTTTAAATTGAAAGAAACTTGTGAAATTAGAAGTAAAAATTTTGTGAGTGGCAGAAGAAAAAACTTAAAGGCTCAACAAAATCAAGGTAAATTACACAATGAATTCTTAAAATATAAATAAACCATACGTGCATGAGAACACTCTAGAAAAACCACACAAAGACCTAAAATGTCAATCTCCCATTTACCATTAAACACCTTCGACATGGGTTTTTATCAGTGTTATCATAACCGGACCGGACCGGCCGGTCGAACCGGTTCGACCGGTGACCGGCCTCTGGTCCGGTCTGGTTTGCTGTTTTGGGCCGGTTGAAAACCGGCCCGGAAAAAACCGGCCAAAACCGGACCAAAACCGGGAACCGGTGGCCGGTTTTGGCGGTTTGAACCGCTGAATCATTTTAAAAAAAAAAAAAAAAAAGAGCGAAATTACAAAACAACCCCTAAAATAATCAGCTTACGTAAAAAAATATATATATAATATCTATTCCGCCCCCAAAACAAAAGAATAGACTCCTCCTCTCCCCAATCGTGGCGCCGCCGCTCCGCCCTTCTAGCCTTCCATTGAGCGCCCAACAATACGTATTTTTGTTACTTTTTGCAAAAAAAAAAAAAAAAAAGAAGAAGAAAAATAGGTTAGATGAAGATAAAGGTCTTGGATGCATGGAGAAGATGATGAATCAATTGAATAAAATAAGGAAATAGAGAGATTCATGAGATTAAGTAGGGAAAGTGTGACTATAGGAAGTTACAAAACATAAATAAGGAGATTGAAGATTTATAGAATTTTGAGCGTGCGTGAGTGATTTAAAAAATTAGGAAAGTGATTAGAGTCATAATCAATTACTAATTAATGACTCTTGATTGCCAAAATTAAATGCTAATTAACCATTCATGATTTTTTCAAATTCTCAACCACCTATACAACTATAAGCAATTCATTAAAGTACTTTTAGTAAGTATTTTGCTTGAGTTTTAATTACCCTTTACCAGTAATCCAAATGTAATTAAGGTAAATATTCTAATAAAGTGTTTAACTTTAATCTTTTTTAGTAATTTATTTAATCAAATACTCTAGTTATTTTTTGTGTATAAATAATAGCCCTTGGCAGTGACTTAATTACTTAGAAGGTTTCAAACTTGCACATTTTCACATAGAATTTATTTCAGTATTTTCCATTGACAAAAGGCTACTCTAACACAAAAAACATAAATACTAAAATGAGGAAGCATTTAATTATGAATGACTTATATATCACATATATATATATATATATATATATATATATATATATATATATATATATATATATATTTATTCTTAGTATAAAATTATGAATAATTTGAGAATATTAAAAGAACTGTATAAGATATATTTGTTGACTCTATTTGTTGGTTTTGACTTTTTGTACCGGTTCGACCAGTGGTTAAACCGGTTCGACCTGTAAAACCTGTAGCCAGTAAGATCACCGGTTCGGGGTCCGGTCCGGTTCTAAGAACACTGGTTTTTATGAGTGATGTCTCAACGAATATTAACTAAAATTAGGAACCTAAGAGAGAATTGGAGCGGGGCGTCCGATTCTGGCTAAGAAAAACATTTTTCACTTTTTGTAACAATCCATCCATCTAGGGCAAAAACATTCAGTTATAATCCACTTAGATTCTTTATTATTTGAGTTATATGAAGAAACCAAAAATGTCTTCTTAATTGACAAAAACCCCCTAGTGTTTAAATCAGTGTTTTTAAAACCGGACCGGCCCGGCCGGTCGAACCGGTCGGACCGGGACCCGGTCTCTTGTCCGTTCACTGGTTTTGACCGGTTGAACCGGTTCAACCACCGGTTGACCCGGTTTAACCGGTAAAACCAGTGAACCGGTGCCTTGCCGGTTCAAAGCACCGGTTCGGTTTTAAAAACACTGGTTTAAATTAGCAAATACCCCCTGCTTTGATAATAAATTAGCAAACTCGCCCCATTTCACTTGCTTACTTTGACCATTGATAAAATGCCTTAAATGCCCTTAAGTATAAATAATCTATTAAATTTAATTTTATATTTTTAGCTCATTCAAGTAATTATTCATTAAAAGAGTAATTTAGATTAATTGAAAAGTATTCATACATTGAATTAAAAAAACGAAGTTAAAAGGACCTAAAATAATTTAGTGGAAGAATCTTTTATCCTGGTATCCTTGCTTTATAACGCAAGAAAGAAAACAAAAGTAAAATAAAATTTATACTATTAATTTTTCTTTAATTATTAATGGATAAATTTCTATAAATAATTAATTTAAAATTTCAATAATCTTGTACGAAACGCTTAAACATAGGATAATCTACGATTCGACTATATCATTAGGAGTTACTTGTATTTTGAATTGAAATCTAAATACTATTATTCCTACAAAAAAATTTGTATTTCAGTTTTTTATATAGCATTATTTAGTTTTTCATATAAAATACAAATAGTTATTCAATTGGTTATGTACAAAACACAACTTAATTATATAAAAGAATTATACTTCTTTATACGTATGTATATAATATATTTTTCATTATCTTATTTGCATTCAAAAGTCATATTTATAAATACAGCACAATAATATTTAGATTTTTAAAAGTTCATGGCAATATAGTCTTTTTTACTACAAAACCCATTTATAACTTTCGTTGATTAATTCGAGTGAAACTTTCCTTATATCACAACTAAGTAACCTGAAATTTTTTCATCCTCATAAATATCTAATTACTCAAAATCAAATGTGAGTGCCCAATGATAGTCATTACTTCTTACTGGATATTTTTTCAACATTAGTTATTTAATGTGTATGCGTTCTTTCAATTTTTTGATCCTTTATTGTGCACCAATTGTACAACTAGTCAGTGTTTGCCGGAAACCACTACATTTTGCCTGAAAAAGCACTTGATGGGACTCAACACCATGAACCAGCGAAATTCAAATCGTTGATGACACTGTCACTGATTTTCATTTGCACCGCGCCGTGTATGTTCGCGCGATGGCACAACCTTCTCCATGTCGAGTCGTTGCGCGACTGATTATTCCAGGAGGCGTTTTGAATTGGGAAGACAACTTCCCGAATTTGGATTTTCTTTTTCTTTTTTTTTTGTTTTTAAATTACAAAAATAAAAACTAAATAAATAATAACAAAATTATTAATATGAAAAACAGATTAATTTTTTTGTTTTTAACTTATGAAAATAGAAGAAATGAATAATATTAATAATTTTGTTATTACTATTAAAACCAAATCTAGTTTTTTTCTTTTTTGTTGTTATATAATCTGAATAATGTTAAGAAAACATAATAATATGTAAACTACGGAACCAAATTAGGGTACCAAACAAGATTTGTTCTCCATGTTTTTCTGGAAATTTTATCACCATAAGAGGGTAAGTGCAATATCTAACATAAAATAGGTGTAGGTTCTGATTTTTTCCCAAATATGAGGGCCAATTTGTAATATATTTATAGTTCAGGGGTAGTTTGTGCAATTTTCCGCCCGACATGTACCCTCATGTGCTTTTTCAGGCAAAGAATAGTGGTTTTCGGCAAAAAAGGATTAGTTGTGGAATTTATGCACAATAATTGCCCAAAAAAGGACATGTACCGGTCACATGGTACATATTAAAGTATTAATGTTGAAAAAAGTGATCGACTCGATCTTCACTAAGATCATTGGTCTAAAGCCTAAAAGTTGCTATCGTGTTAGTCATATATTATACCCTTAACTTATATTATCATTAACCTTCTCGACCATAACCATAATTCTATTGTTGCCTAGTAGTACTCAAGTTGAGATTACACCAGCTAATTGTTAAAAAAATTATAAATTAGATTTCACGCTGTTGAATCACATTCTCGATGAATTGCCTCTAATCTCTCAAAGTAGTAATCTTGGATTCTTGGTATTGTGGATTTTGACAGCACCATGTTCTCTAAGTTAAAAGAGAGTCAGCGACATTGGTCTTTGAACACGTTATGCAGCGTGTTAGCAAATAAGAGAAAAATTATACAACACGATGATGAACACATTTTATGGGCGTGATGGACATGTTTGGGTATACTTTCAGGATTCTCAATCTTATTTAGAGGTTCTATCTTTTAAAGAAAAAAAGGAAAAAGAAAAAGAAAAAGAAAGGTTACAAATACAAAACTAATTTTTATATCAAATAATATTTTCTTAAAAAGTAGACAGATAACTAGAGTTTAAAAAAACAAAGAGGCGTTCTAATCCTTTTATAATTTCGTCATGCTCTGCTAGCTTTCTGTCGAGGATGATTAAAAAATAAAATGATTAATTTATGCAACTTTTATCCGAAATGTTTGAGTTTTTTTTTCACTTATAATTTTATTTATTTCCTATTATTTCTTGGTTTCAAAGCATGTAAAAATAATTTCTATTTGTGGTTGCTTTCTTATTAGGAATTGGACTTACGAATACTAGTTGTGAAGGTATTTATGTATAACAATTACAATCGACTCATAAGTGTCTTACGAAATTTTTTTTTTTTGATAAGCAAAGAGATTTTATTAAAATAGGAATGAGTATAAGAGATACTCAGAGATTACAAACAAACAAAATGAAGTCATAAGCTGCCTAAACAAACAAGAGGCGCTTGGTACCAGTCAACAAATGAGAAACAAAAATCCTTTCTACAAGCCTTAATCCACCCATGATTTAACTTTAATGCAATCCAACAATTTTTCGAGATCGACCTCAATTTCGTCGAATAATATTATGTTCCTTGTGTTCCACAACATCCAAATATTATGTTCCTTGTGTTCCACAACGTCCAAATAGTGAAGAACCAAACACAAGCCCATTCCTCCTTTCCTTTGACGAGCGGATACATGTCGATATTTTGCCAAAAATTATTCCTAACACCTTTAAGATAGCTGTTTGAACCCCAAGCCAAGCATAAATTTTCTTCCAAACCTTATAAGCAAAGTTGCATTCGTAAAAGATGTGGTCAGTTTCCTCAAGTCCTAAAGAACAGAGCACACATTCCAAATTAGCTCCCATATCGATGATTCCTCTCCTTTTAAGATTACATTTAGTTGGGAATTTATCGAGAACAATCTTCCATGCACATGTTTTAATCTTTAACGGTGTCTTTATTTTCCAGAAAATTGTGAAAAACTCAGCTTCTTCTGCGTTGGTTTCCTCATTCCTAAGAAAAGTATAAGCAGATTTAACTGTATATTTCCCCGAGCCGTCCAAGGTCCAAATCCACTGTATATTCCCCGGTGTCGTGTCTTATGATTTTAAAAATCTGTGTCGTTGTTACCGTGTCCACTTGTCAATGTCCGTACACTATAGTTACGTTTCTAAGGCCCCATGCAACATGTGTCTGAAAATCTTGAGCGACGCACACAGTGGCACATGCTTGGGCAAGCGGTGGATTGCAGAAAGAGAACTTGGAAAATTTGAAACTCACAAGGGCAAACCGAGAACGTAAAAGTTAGAATATAAGAGATCCATCACATTTATGTAATAATATGAGATAAATACGTAAAAAAAAATCCTACGTATACCCTGTTTCTTAACGTGCATCCTAAAGTATTAGAATTCGGGTTTTACACCTAGAGTTTCAAAAAGATGACATTTTACGTCTGGTCAACACTCCATTTAAACAAACATAAATTTCATTTTTGGTTTCATCATTTGTTTGGGGTACACCCTAACGTATTGTCACACGTGTGATGTTCACTCTAACATACTGGCATACACTCTATGTATTGTCATTTGTTCTACGTACACCTTAGATCTAAGATAACAAAACATAATCTAACCGTTAATTCTGGGGGGAATTTTGATTATAGTGCAAAGTACACTATTTTTGAATCATACATGTGATTTCCACACTATGATACATTAGGTTGCACATTGAAAAACGGGGTATAGGATAGAGTATTTGAGCTACATACGATGATGGTGTTCATGGTGAAAATGTTTATGGTTGTCTCACTAGTATGAAGTGGTTCAAGAGATAAAATCATTTTTCATACCATAACTTGGCACGATTTTCATTTTCATACCTTACTTTGACACTCATCAATTTGCATACCACAAGTTGAACACTTTCTGCACCTTTGGTACTTTGATGTCGGAAACATATGTGCAATGACATGGAATATGTTGAGGTATAAGGTCAGAATCGGTCTTAATTACTCTAAATCTCCAAATTTAATTTCATCGGATGGCACCTTGTATATTTTCGGGGCCAAAGTACCCATTGTCAAGAAATTGTCCAACTTATGGTATGCAAATTGATGAGTGACAAGTTAAGGTATGAAAATGAAAATTGTGCCAAATTATGGTATGGAAAATGATTTTTTCCCCACGTTTTTGGAATCTGAGACGATAATAAAAAATATTTACCCCATCTAATGTTAATAATATAAATTTAGCTTGATGTGGGGTATTTTCGTCTGGATACGTGTCCGCTCTCCAACTTTTTTTTTTCTACTCCACGTCAGACTGCTTTAGTTCCTGCTGGATGCTTAAGCATCTTTTGAGTTCGGAACCTGCACTCAACACCACACGTAAACTAAGCCGGTGCCTCCTCCGGCGAAGGCACTCCGACGCTCAAGTCAGATAGGTCGGAATTTGAGATATTGTCGTCAGGGACAATAGCTCGAATTTATAGCTCGAAATTACTCAAATAGGTCGAATTTGAGCTCTATAGGTCGAATTAGCACACCTCGAAATGGTATTGAGAACCGTGATGAGAAAACCCGAATAGATCGAATTACTCTCAAATAGCTCGAAATACACTCTATATAGATCGAACAAGAGCTATTGCAATATAGCTCGAATTATTGCTCTATAGCTCGAATTCGATGTATATAGCTCGAAATTAGATGCTAGAAAATAAAAACGTACCTTAGAATGAGGCATGGGACCCCCTTATATAGTAATAAGAGTCCTTATTCGTCTAAAAGTGCAATCCAAGTAGAACTATAACTCAAAATAGGTCGAATTAGAGCTATTTTGAAATAGCTCGAATTGGGCCTTCAAATAGGTCGAATTGGGCCTCAAATAGGTCGAATTTGGGCCCATATAGCTCGAACTGGACTCCTATGCCTCAAATAGATCGGATTTTAGCCCATATAGCTCGAATTGGGCTTTTGGGCCTTCAAATAGATCTTATTTTAGCCCATATAGCTCGGATTGGGTTTGTATAGCTCGAATTGGGCCTTTTCGGGCCCAAATTGATCTCGCTTGGGCTCAATTTGGGCCTACTTGGGCCAATTTCCGAGTTTTGCCTTGAATTGTAATTTTGCATTAAAAAATAATGGTGCTGACGTGGCATAATATGTCCCGAAATACGTTCGTATATTGTATCGGATATTATAACGTGTCGGTACCGAAATATGGTACATCATGGAGTCCCCCAGTTCGTAAGAGTAATGTGTACAAACATTGGTCATACGAACTAAAAAGAAGTCACGAAACCGAGAATCGTGCAACGAGAGCGGCGTCGTTGTAAAAAACCAAGAATTTGACCAAAAATATCAAAATTCGAAAATAGGTCGAATTTACTATTTTTGGTAACTCTAATAGGTATAGGTCGAATTTATCTTTGAAAAATACAACTCGAAGTCCATAAAAATTTTTCCGTAAAATAGCTCGAATTTGACAGAAAATAGCTCGAATTCCATATTGGTCGAAATTACCCTCCAAAAAGATACCTCGAAATTACCGGAAAAAGTTTCTGAAAATAGGTCGAAATTAAAAATAGGTCGAATTTAGGGGCATTTTGGTAATTCCCGCATCATTTCGCCTATAAATACCCCACTCCCAGCTTCATTTCCTCATTTCGCGCCTAAGAATTGCTCCAGAGCTCTCGAGAAATAGGTCGAAATAATAGCTCGAAATTACTATTTTTAGTAAGTTCACTTAAATAGCTCGAAAATCGTCCTTATAGCTCGAAATTGTCCACAAATAGATCGAAATTGAACGGAATAGCTCGAAAAAACTCTCCTGCTAATTATATCTTTGGGTGAGTTTCGGATAGCTCGAAAATATAGCTCGAATTTCATGGGGAAATTCGAGCTATAGCACTTAGAAAAATTTTGAATTTTTTGAAAAATTCTGAAAATTTTTGAAAAATGCTAATATTCAAATCTTTTACGCAGATTTATTCACGACGGCGCGACTTCGACGTAACCGGTCTCCACGTCGTCCATCACCACCACGGTCGCACCAACGAGCCTATTATAACGCTCGCAATCCGTCACGAGATTTTTCATATCGGCATCCTCGTGAATCAAACACACGGCGTCCATCATCCCCAAATCGTCCTCGTCAGCCTAAACCTGCACGAATCCGATTACCGGGCGCTCCAAAACTCTTTGCACCTGCGCAGAGGTCCTACGAGCAAATTCACCCAACCGAAGAAATTTCAGTAGATCTAGATCCTCGTGCCGGTAAACTTTCCACCTAAACCTCTTTATGACGCGAGTTATTGTTCTTGAATCTTCCAGTAGTAGTAGTAGAGAAAGTAGTAGTGAGTCGTCTATGGCATCTAAGGCTAGAAAGAATGCGTCAACTAGCGATAGTAGTAATGCCTCAAGTGACGAGAGCTCATCTAGTAATGAGAGAAATAGCAATGATAGGGTGTCTGATATGGAGGTAGACGTAGACATCCTAGGAGATGACGAGGCTGAATCGAACCCTCTCCCCATCGTGCCTTATTTACCTCCTTCTGAGAATGTTCCCATACCTGCCTCTAACTCTCCCGAACAACTTGCTCCGCCTAATTTGATCAATTTTGATCAGTTCCCTTCTTCTTTGCCGCACGACATAGCTTATTACCGTGATACGTATGACATTCCCGACACTTATGAAATTATCGTGCCTGGGCCAGATGATAGGATAAACAACCCACCAGAAGGGTGTCTTACTATATTTAATGGCTACCTGCATTGTGGTTTACGTTTTCCCATTTTCCCAATTGTCTCAGAAATCATGTCCTCTCTCAATTCTTCTCCTTCACATTTTACCCCCAATGTATACACTCAGATGTATGCTTATGCGATGCTAACCCGCATCTTTAACCTTCCTTGCTCTGTGGCCGGTTTTTGGCAACTATTCATAGTGAAATTCCGCAACAGAGGTGTAGACGCCGGGTTCTATTATTTGAGCTCGCGAAAGAAGCAATGCTTCCTATCTGATCTGCAGACGAGCTTCGGGGCTCACTGGAAGAAACAGTGGTTTTATATCAAAGAATCCAAGCCGCAGGAATTTCGATTCAAGCGGCTTTGGACAGATGCCCGTCCATCACCGAGACGCCCCGATTCTCCTGTCTACACCTCGACGGCCGTAAAAAACTTGAAAGAACATGAATTTGATGCCTTTGAGTTGACCACCACCCCAGTGTTGCGGGCCGGCGGTTATACTTATCATGCAGGCGTTGAGCCTTCTGTCTTTGGTATAATATTATGCATGTTTTCGTTCTTTTTACTCATTGATTTTTATCTTCCTTTGTTGTCTTCTAACCTTTGCATTGTTTACGATTTTCAGAGCGAATCGTGATGGACAAGACGAAGAAGAGGCTGGCCGCTATGAAGCGTGGCGCAAACGCTCCTCAGTCCTCAGTGCCCATTCCTGAGAAGACCAGTCGTCGTGGTGCGAAGACGGCTGGTACCAGTTCGAGAAGCGGTAATGCTCCTGCTACCGTCTCGACTCGAGGGTCGGGGCGTGGTAGAGGTGCAGCTCCTGCCCCTGTTCCTGCTCCAGCTCCAGCTCCAGTACCTGAGACTGTTCCTTCTAAGTCGACCGCTGATACTGCTCCGGGATCACCACCTGGCGGTTCTGAGCCGATCATTCCGGATCTTTCTCCTTCATCATCACCTTCGTCTGGAAGAGTGCATCTTCCCTCCGTTGCTGAAGCGGCTCGTCGCTTCAATGAAGCCAACCCTGAGGCAGCAACGAGGAAGAGGTCTGCTGCTACTGCTGAGGAGATCCGACGGGGTAAGCGCGTCGCGCAGGACCGAGCATATGATGGTGACGATCTCGACATTGACGTGGAGGAGATCGTCCGAGCTTCAATCGAATCGGGGCAGTTCACTCTGAAAGACACTACTGCCCTTCGACTTGTCAAAGGATTCATGCCGGACTTCGATCGTCAGCTCTATTACCAGGCTATGGGCCACGAGAAGCTAGTCAGTCGCACTGCCTTGTCTCTGTGTGAGGTTTGTGGATTTAGAGCTTTCCCTTATCTTTGTTTTATGTACATACTTGAATATCATTAACGTTTCTTCTCTCTTGTAGTTCTTCGTCAATGTCCAGACCATGGCTGAGAACTTCAACATGGTGATGACGACTCAGGATCAGCAGAGGGCTCTAATGGATAGACACCACTCTTCGGCCTTGCAGGCTCAACGGCTGGAGAAACAAGCCAAGGAGGCGAAGGCGGAAGTGGAGAAGCATCTTGTCGCTGCTGTTGATGAGCTGAAGGCAGTACAGGCGGAGTTGGAAGCCTTGAAGACAGCGAAAGCTACCGTTGACAGGGAGCTTGCCGAGGAAAGACGCCTATCCAGCCAGCTCACCACCGACTGCCAGCATGCCACCGCCCTTGTTGACGATCATGTTGACACCATCCGGACGATGAAGGATGCTGCTGCTGCTGCTGAGGCCGAACGTTTGAGGCTTGAGGCTGAGCTGGCTGATGCACAAGCTCGCCTTGCGACTGCTGAGGAGGATGGCTACAACAGGGCCATGACTGAGGTATTCCTATGATACTTGACTTTATTTCTTTTTTCCTTGAAATTTGTGTGTTGCATACTTACTTGTTCTCTACTTGTTTCGTAGGAGCTCCCCGATGAAGATAAGGTGATGGTGGCCATCGAGTTCTTCCGCTCAGCCACCTGGGAGCAGATTGCTATGGAGCGGGGCGGTTTCGATACGACCAAGGGCTACAACATGGCTCTTGATGACATCGTTGCCCGCGGTGCTCTTGCTCCTGGGTTCAAGAGGGAGGACTTCAATGTCCTCAATTGCCTAAATGAGGATGACACGGAAGTTGGCGAATCCTCTAGTGCCGCTGCTGCGGGTCCTACTCTGGCCGATCCTCCTTCTGGCGAACCTGCTGCGACTGTGGTCGACGAAGAGCCAAAGCATGACCCCTTCACCTCCTTTTATCCTCTTCGGCAGGTATGGCTCTCCGACTTTGCCGACGAGCTTCCATCTACGTCCACTGCCGCTGCTGCTTCTGGTGCTGCTCCAGATGAACTTCCGGAGGAGGGTGAGATGGGTTTCGACCCACAGATCTTGGATCAGCCTGCTGATGGCGATCACCCTATGCCTGATGCTCCTGTTGCCGCTGCTGCTCCTCGTCAGATTTCGATATTGATGACACTGGGCCTCTGAACGAGTCTTTTGCCGATATCCAAGAGCAGAGCGAGGGTGTGGTGAAGGCTCTTGGGTTGAATCTGCTGCCTTGATCTTCTAGAGTGGCCTGCGTGCCTTTATCTTTGGCATTTGTGTCTTGTTTTTAATATTCTTGAACATCTTTAGTTTCCGTATATACATTAGTTTCAGTACATTCTTTCCGTACAGTACATGTTGCTAACATTTGTGCGATTTTAGCGCTTTATCACTTGCTAGTACATTTTTGACTTGAAAAGTCTTTTGATTGTTTTTATTCTGTCTCATTACTTCTTCACTCATATGTGTCTACTTTTTAAGTTTAAATTTGATACTTGTGAAAACACTTAAGTTTTATAAGCAAGTATTTGTGAGAGTGCGAGAACTTGTGCTCGACTCTACGAGGCTTGTGCTCGTTGTGCGAAGCTAATGTTCGCGCTTGCGAAGCTATGTTCGCGGGAAAACGAGAACTTGTGCTCGATTCCACGAGGCTTGTGCTCGTTGTGCAAAGCTATGTTTGCGCTTGCGAAGCTATGTTCGCGGGAGTATGAGGACTTGTGCTCGACTCCACGAGGCTTGTGCTCGTTGTGCAAAGCTATGTTTGCGCTTGCGAAGCTATGTTCGCGGGAGTATGAGGACTTGTGCTCGACTCCACGAGGCTTGTGCTCGTTGTGCAAAGCTATGTTTGCGCTTGCGACGCTATGTTCGCGGGAGTGCAAGGACTTGTGCTTGACTCCACGAGGCTAGTGCTCGTTATACGAAGCTAATGTTCGTTTTGACTAAGTTTTTAAACTTTAAAGTTTGTAGACAGTATGAGTTCATCTTCATGTTTCTTGATAGATTGTAATCTTGCGGATAAATAGTAGGCAACAGCTGAACTAGAATAAAATAAGAGATTTTATTAGTTTTGGGACTGAGCTCGAGTAACTTCCGAGTTGCCTATGTATCCCGCCGTATATAGGTTGGCTAGGAATCAAGTCCCCGTAGTTCGCTGCTAACTATTACAATGAGAATCCACGTAGAGGGACTCGTAATTCGTAAAAGAATAAGCGAATGAAGTATTGAAACTATGATCCTATTGTGCCACAAGGCCATTAGAAAACTAGTGTTTCTAACTATAAAACCTTCGTAAGTTCTTGACGTTCCAGGGGCGTGACAAAGTCCTTCCACCCAATTCTTGTAAGTAATAATATCCTTTGGAGCTTGCTTTCTCCACTCTGTAAGGTCCTTCCCAGTTCGGCTTCAATTTTCCAACATGCTTGGTAGCTTCAACTTTCCTAAGTACCAAGTCCCCCACTTGAAAGTTCCTGAAACGAACTTTGTTGTCATATCCTTTCGCCATCATAGATTTGTATGCTTGAGTACGTTGGTATGCTGCTTCCCTAGTTGCTCCGATCAATTCCAAATCCATTTGTCTTGCCCTTAGTGCTTGCTCCTCATCATATGTAACAATACGATAAGTTGGCATCCCAATCTCAGCGGGTATTACTGCTTCAGATCCATATGTCAATAAGTATGGAGTTTCTCCTGTAGAGGTACGAGGAGTTGTGCGATATGCCCATAATATCCCTGGTAACTCATCCGCCCAATTTCCTCCTTCTCCCTCCAGCCTTTTCTCCAAACTCTTCACTAATGTGTTGTTAGTGGCTTCCACCTGCCCATTTGCTTCGGGATGCGTAACAGATGTAAAACGTTGCTCAATTTTCATGTCTTTGCACCAGTCTTGGATCTTAAAACCTTGGAATTGCCTTCCGTTGTCGGAAATTAAGACCCTTGGTATTCCAAATCGACAAACGATGTTCTTCCAAATGAATTGCTTCACATTAGCCTCCGTAATGTTCACAAGTGCTTCAGCTTTAACCCACTTCGTATAGTACTCGACTGCCACCAATAACCATTTTCTACCTCCCGTAGCCTTAGGCATTGGTCCAACTATATCTATTCCCCATTGATCAAATGGACATCCATAGCTCACCGTTGTCATAGGTTGTGCAGGTGTATGAATGATCTTTGCATGGAGTTGACAGCTTCTACACTTCCTTGAGTAATCCATAGCATCTCTCATAATAGTTGGCCAGAAATATCCTTGTCGGAGTATTTTCTGGGCCAAAGACCGTCCTCCTGAATGGTTTCCGCAACTCCCTTCATGAATTTCTCGTAAGACTTGTTTCGCCTGCGTGGGAGATAGGCATCTCAGGAGTGGTCCATCGAACGACCGTTTATAAAGTTCGCCATTGAACATAGTAAATCTTGCAGATTTGTACTTGAGCCTTCTGATCGCTTGAGGATCATTAGGTAAGTTCCCGTTCTGAAGATAATCAACAATCTCATCCTTCCAACATGCCTCTATTTCTACTGGCAGAACGTAGTCCAATGCTTGCGTTGGTTTTAACTCAACTTCCTTGCCGATAGAGGGCTGTTCTGAAGCCAATAAAGTTACTCGCCTTTCAACAAACACTTCGGCGGTACTTGCAAATCGTGACAAAGAGTCAGCGCGTTCATTCTCTGATCGAGGGATCTGCGAGATAGAGAAAGTATCGAAGTTTGATGTCACCTCCTTCAGTTTTTCGAGATACTTTACTATTGCAGCCTCTTTCGCCTCATATCTTCCTTCAAATTGATTAGCAATCAATTGTGAATCCGTGAATGCTACAATGTTCGTTATCCCCAACGATTTTGCCATTTGGATGCCAGCAAGCATAGCCTCATACTCCGCTTGATTGTTGGTTACTTGAAAATTTAACCTTATTGCATAGTCGAATTCTCTACCATTTGCAGATTTTATGTAACTTCCTGCACCTCCAGCGTCATTTGTGGACGATCCATCCACATGCAGAGTCCAAGTTCCCTTTGCAACTATAGGTTTGTCACTTCTGACCTCTTCCGTCACCATTGCTACATCAAGTGCTAGCTCCGCCTCTGAGATAGTTTCAGCCACGAAGTCCGCTAGTCTTTGTGCTTTGATCGCTGTTTTTGGCATATACTCCAAGCCATATTCTCCGAACTCAATCGCCCACTTCACTAATCTCCCAGACGTCTCCGGTTTTGCCATAACTTGTTTCAGCGGTTGACTAGTTAAGACAGTAACCGGATGTGATTGAAAGTATGGCCTTAACTTTCGTGCAGTAATCACGAGTGCGTATGCTAACTTTTCGATTTCCAAGTAATTCACCTCTGCCCCATTCAGCACTTTGCTAACATAGTAGATAGGCAAATGTTTCTTGTCTTCCTCGCGCACCAATACTGTACTTATTGAATTCTTCGTTATGGCCAAGTAAAGATATAGCATCTCATTGTCCTTGGGCTTAGATAGTAATGGTGGTGTCGTAAGGTACACCTTCAATTGGCGAAAAGCCTCTTCACAATCATCAGTCCAGACGAACTTAGGTGTCTTGCGTAACTTCTTGAAAAAAGGTAAACTCTCTTCTGCAGAATGCGATATGAATCGACTAAGTGCCGTTATCCTCCCCACCAATCGTTGCACCTCTCGAACGGATTTGGGGGATGGTAAATCCATTATAGCTTTAATTTTGTCAGGGTTAGCTTCGATTCCTCTCTCATTGACCATGAACCCCAGAAATTTTCCGGCCTTAACACCAAAAGTGCACTTCTTAGGATTTAGCTTCATCCCATATTGTTTCATGATACCAAAAGCCTCATCCAAATGTTTCACGTGATCCTCTGCCTTCAAGCTCTTGATGAGCATGTCGTCAATGTAAACTTCCATTGTCTTGCCGATTTGATGATAAAACATCTTGGCGACTAACCTCTGAAAGGTTGCTCCTGCATTCTTCAGACCAAACGACATCACCTTATAACAGTATATCCCTCTGTCAGTGATAAAGGCCGTTTTATGTTGATCCTTTACCGCCATTAGTATTTGATGGAAACCGCTATGTGCATCACAAAGACTTAGCAGCGCACACCCTGCTGTAGAGTCAACCACAAGATCGATCCTAGGCAAAGGGTAAGGATCTCGTGGGCAATGTTTGTTTAGGTCAGTGTAGTCTACGCACATCCTCCATACGGTCGGCTTCTTTGGGACAAGTACAACGTTGCTTAGCCACTCAGAGTATCGAACTTCAAATATATGGCCTGCATCAAGCTTTGTTTGTACTTCCAACTCCGCAGCCTTGTTCTTCTCATCACTAAAATGTCTCTTCTTCTGTCGGATGGGTTTAGCATTTGGGTTAACATTCAGGTGATGTACCGCAACTCGAGGATCTATCCCCTTCAAGTCCGAGTCCGTCCATGCGAATACATCAAAGTTTCTCCGCAAGCATTCCAACAGTGCCTTCTCAACCTCTGAAGTCAACTCACTACCAATTTTAATTATCTTGTCAGGCTCATCTTTCGACAAAATCACCTCCTTAAACTCTCCCGAAGGTTTCAGACGCTCCATTTCCATCTTCTTTTTATAGCGCAATGTCGTTTTGTCTTCTTTTTCTTCTTCCAACTTCTTCAAGGAGTCCTCAATACTGGGAGGGGTATGATCCTCCTGCATCCTCTCTTGGTCCACTTGCGTAGCAAGCACCATCTATGTATCAACTTGTTTCCCTATTTCAGGCGTCTCCAATGGATGTATGTCAATCATCGCGATATTTGGATCAGTTTTTGCCTTGATAGGTTTAGTCGATGTAACGTAACAACTCCAAGAATCACGATAGTTCGTAATGAGTTCAGCAACTCCACCAGGCGTTGGGAATTTGACCTTCTGATGCACCGTAGAGATGATCATAGCAAATGCCGTTATCCCTGGCCTTCCAATCAATACGTTGTATGCAAATGGTATGTCAACGATAAGATATTCCACGTTCAGTGTTCTCCTCTTCGGATTCACGCCAAAGGATGTTGGCAATACAATCCTTCCAACAGGTTTAACTTCACTTCCACCGAATCCTACTAATGGTGAGTTAACATCAGTGATCTCGTATTGTCCAAGCTTCATTTGTTGTAAAGCATCCATGAAGATGATATTGGACGAACATCCATTGTCAATCATTATCCTCTTTACCCCGTGGTTTGCAATCACTGCGGAAACCACCATAGGGCAATTCAAGTATTGCGCTTCCTTAGCTTGTGAAAACAAGCTGTCGAAATCGCTATCATCGAATGTGATTCTTGTATCCAACTTGTCCACCGCAAAGACAAGATCTATCTCAGGACGCTTCAGTCGTTCATTGTATATGTCTCGTGAGATGCGTTTTCTACTTTTGACTGAGTCTGCGCCAGTAGGTCCGCCAGCAATCACATTGATTCCATTCTCGATATCATCATTCCCATTTCCCCGTTTACGCTTTGGTTCTTCCTTCTTCTCGTGCGGGGATCTATCTCGCTTGCGTCCAGATGACGCCTTCTCTTCACGTGACTCTCTATTCTCAAGGATGTACTCAATGAGTTTCCCCCCTTGAATGAGTCGTTCGATCTCGTTCTTTAGAGCCTTGCATTCGTTAGTAAAATGCCCATTCTGCCTGTGGAACTTACAATATTTCTTCGATCCCTTAGTCTCCTCAGTCTCTCGGAACGGTTTAGGAGTTCTCAGCAACCCGCTATCTTTCTCTATGGCGTAGATTTCGCCAATTTGTTTCCTCAGCGGCGTATAATTGTCAAATTTCTTAAAGGGTTGTCGATTGCGATCTCGATCTTTTCCCCTTTGCTCCTTCCTCCAATCTCTATCTTTATTCTCTTTGCCCCCATGAATTCTCGGCGAGTCCATCAACCCTTGATTCATGGTTGCCTCCTCTACTTCAATGACCTTACTTGCTAGGTCCATTACTTGCTCAATGGAATCAGGTGTATTCCATGTTATCACTTCTATGAGCTTTTTACTCCGGCAACGATGCTCCAATACAGATATGACCAGGTCGACATTGGGAGCATTTACTCTTCCAATCTCCAGATTTAAACGCTCGATATACCTCCCCAATGGTTCATCAGGTCCTCTATAGATATTAAACAGCGTGCTTGGAGACTTCTTCTTTATGCGATAAGTAGCAAACTTCTTTACGAACATGGTCCTAAACTGTTCAGATGATTCAATTGATCCCGAGCGTAAGTTTTTGAACCATTCCTTTGCTGGACCCCTCAAACTGAGCGAAATAAGTTTCGCCCTCATATTCTCTGCATACCCCAAGACCTGCAAATCTCCATCTAACTCATCATAATGTGCAACTGGGTCGGTATTTCCATCATACTTCTTCAGAACAGGAAGATTAGTTCCTTCCTTCAACGTCAAATTACTGATCGCCTCACAAAAGGGGTTTGGCCTCTCCCTTAGTGGAATATGTTCTGCTACAACATGTTCTAATCTTGGTGCGACTCTCTCAGGCAAGTCCCTATCTCTTCCGGCAGTTCGACTTGCTGCAGGTCGATGATCAGGAACTCTCTGCCTAGAATTCACCTCTCCATCCCTTCCTTCTCTATCTCGACCAGTTGCTCGACTGGGAGCTCTGTTAGCATTGGTCCTCACTGAACGAGGATTCCTCCTTTCAGGCGAGGGAGTTGGATCCCTTGGCCTTGTCATCCTAGTTTGCGTATACTGCCTTGAATCATCACGACGCTGGGTCGGATGAGTCCTTCCTTGCTGCTGTGCCGCAGGCTGTGTTGCTGGTTGCTGTGCTATTGGAGCTTGAGCACTTTGCAAAACAGAAGTGTTAGCCAATTGCTGCACAATCATTGGGACCATAGTCCTTTGGAATGCCGCCATGATTTGATCCAACTGAGTGGAATTCAATAGTTGTTGTTCCGTGGGAGGAACGTCAGGTTGATTCGCTGTGTGAGTTGGAGGATCGAGGGGAGTGATGTGCGCTGCCACTGATGTTCGTTCAGAAGCATCAGGCGCCCGATTCTCATCTTCCCTCTGTGATCTAGTCCTTCCAGCCATTCCATTCTTATCCGTTGCTCTCCGTTGAGCCATTGAGTGTCAGTGTTTGTTACTAAGTGCGTGTAGAAGGTTCCCACAGACGACGCCACTGATGTGGGGTATTTTCGTCTGGATACGTGTCCGCTCTCCAACACTCCACGTCAGACTGCTTTAGTTCCTGCTGGATGCTTAAGCAGCTTTTGAGTTCGGAACCTGCACTCAACACCACACGTAAACTAAGCCGGTGCCTCCTCCGGCGAAGGCACTCCGACGCTCAAGTCAGATAGGTCGGAATTTGAGATATTGTCGTCAGGGACAATAGCTCGAATTTATAGCTCGAAATTACTCAAATAGGTCGAATTTGAGCTCTATAGGTCGAATTAGCACACCTCGAAATGGTATTGAGAACCGTGATGAGAAAACCCGAATAGATCGAATTACTCTCAAATAGCTCGAAATACACTCTATATAGATCGAACAAGAGCTATTGCAATATAGCTCGAATTATTGCTCTATAGCTCGAATTCGATGTATATAGCTCGAAATTAGATGCTAGAAAATAAAAACGTACCTTAGAATGAGGCATGGGACCCCCTTATATAGTAATAAGAGTCCTTATTCGTCTAAAAGTGCAATCCAAGTAGAACTATAACTCAAAATAGGTCGAATTAGAGCTATTTTGAAATAGCTCGAATGGGGCCTTCAAATAGGTCGAATTGGGCCTCAAATAGGTCGAATTTGGGCCCATATAGCTCGAACTGGACTCCTAGGCCTCAAATAGATCGGATTTTAGCCCATATAGCTCGAATTGGGCTTTTGGGCCTTCAAATAGATCTTATTTTAGCCCATATAGCTCGAATTGGGTTTGTATAGCTCGAATTGGGCCTTTTCGGGCCCAAATTGATCTCGCTTGGGCTCAATTTGGGCCTACTTGGGCCAATTTCCGAGTTTTGCCTTGAATTGTAATTTTGCATTAAAAAATAATGGTACTGACGTGGCATAATATGTCCCGAAATACGTTCGTATATTGTATCGGATATTATGACGTGTCGGTACCGGATATTATGACGTGTCGGTACCGAAATATGGTACATCATAGCTAATAAAAGAACTTCACTAGACCAACTGTAAAACTATTATAAATATTAAATCGGTTGCTCATGATTAAATTAGTCAAACTCACACATATAAGATTCATTCCATTAACCATTGTAATTGTATCGTAAATAAATAAATGAGTTTGAAACATTCGTTCATCAGCACCCCCATCTCTTTATAACCTTAAAAAACTATTTGTTCCACTTTGAAACAAAAGTTTCTGGGTGCAACCTACATCTTCTACAACATTTGAACTGTTAAGTTCAGATCTTGACAGTGGTATACTACAGGTTTAATTAGTACACAGGTATAGCTCACTAACAACATAAGTCTATAAGAATTTGCCCGGTCCATCGAAGCCCACAAACGTTCCTTTTGATAGCCAAAGCTTGTAAGGTGAAGAAATTTGCAACCACCTCTTTTCATCAATCGGAAGGCACTTCATTGTTGTTAAAATACAAATTTGTTTACTTGTTTGCCTGCAGAGGAACATAAATAAAACCCTGTAATCAAAGTATTGGCCCTGACTAACACAGTAAAACAAGCATGGAATCAGAGGCCGAAAGCAAACGTAACGAGCCCAGCAAAGGATGGAATTCAGATCTAGAAGCTAAATAATGGAGAAATAGATATATGACACATAAATATCAGTCAGAAAGTTTAATCCACCCAGCATTACTTGCGAGATTTAGCTTGATAGCAAACCATCAGTAACACCACAAGGAGATGACGTCAAAAAACGCAACACAGAACCCACACATTAAAACAGAAAAGTACTAATATCCACACATTCAGCATTACTTTCACAAGTTGAATGCTTACTTACCTTACTGTTGATTCTTACATCCCAGGAATCACTTCTCGGTCCATGGGATTGCTCACTAACAAAATAAGCTTGTGGTTGAACATAACTTTTCAGCAAAGGGACTCTATCCGGCAGATAATCATCATCACTTTCGTAGTATTTCTCAGGGTGTGGTCCCAAAGCTTTTAAAATCACTGCCAAGAACATACTTACTCCCTGCAGACAATAACCATTATCACCACCACAACAGGCGCTTTACGAGGAGCTTAAGCAAAAATAACATAAAACAACCAAGAAATGGGAGACGCAATAATGTACCTGCCCAAGTTCAGTTTTTCTATTGGTCTTGTACAAATACATACATAAATATATTTACAAAGACAAAAATATGTCAAAAGATAGAACACTATCATAAACTGGAAACTGATATTAGAACAATAAAGTTGCAGTGAACTTGGTGTTAGGACCACGGATGACTTTTGTGAACAAGATCTTTTTGTGTGCGTCAGAGAGAGATGGAGAGTAGGAGCCGGGCCTGCACCTGTAAAGCGACCACTGTCAAGCCAATCCATTTGCAAATGTCAAAGTTTTGCCTGATAAATCCCTTTATTTGATCAAAATATCCAGTTGGGTCCTCTGGGAAGTCCTGATAAACAGTAACATTTAATTTTAACCATTCTTAATGCCCACATAGAAAACATTGTATACCAAAATGAACTGCATACCTCCTCCCAATCACGGTTTAAGAATATATCCGCTATAAATGCAGCTTCCAGCACAAAAAGCAGGAATATGAAAACCATGTACTACAGCAGTTAAGCTCAACAAAGAAGTGACATATATATACACATTTCCTGATTATACTGCATTTGGATTCAAAATTGCTTTGCACGCGAAATAGAAGACAGCAAAACTGAAACGTCTCTTTTTACGTGGTGACATTAAAAAGAGTATTATACCACAACTTTTGCTAGAATAGACTTGCCAAAAATAATTCATACTCACCTTTTCAGCAACACCTAGCTGACTACCTAAAGAACAATATCGTAGGAAGAGGACTAACGATTCAAAGATGAAATGATTAAGAGAACAATGAGAGAGATGTATATTGGAAAAATAGAATTCATAGCAACGAGATGTTTCTGTAAGCACTCAAAGATTGAGCTGTCATGAAGATTTTGCCCGTGTTATACTTAAGTCAACATAAAAAGTAAATATTCTTAAAAGCCCTGGAAAATAGTACCCCCGGTATGTGCTTGGAGTACAGAAAAATCCATATTCTGCCATTTATACTCTTGTCTATGAGAAATATAGAGACGTTAAAGGAGGAGTTCAACGACTTAAAATCCTGAAATATTCTTTGTTGCAAAAGCCATATTAGACAGAGCAGAAACTGAAGACGAATTAAAAGAACTTAGCTATTTGCTTTCCTATGCCATCGTATGTGCTACAGAAACCATAACCAGTGTTTTAAAAAGCGAAGGCGCGAGGGGAGGCGTTCTATGTCTTCTTGGGCAGGGCAAGCCTCAAGGAGTTAGGCCTATTCCTGCAAATTTCTGATATTTTGTTTTTATCATGGTTTTAAAATTAAATACTTAATTTAACAAAATTGCTAGTCTGAGTAAACTATAATGTCTCAAAATAAAAATATTTGACACTAAAACAGACTTAAACTAGAAGAAAAACTAAAATTTTAGGCGGGAATAAAGTTTAACAAATTTAGATACTTCAGCGATATAGTGAGCAACCAGATTCTGGAAAATTACTTCTCTCAGCGGGTGACTCGGTGTTGGATACAAGAATTGGGGATTTGTTGTTTTTGTAGCAGAGCAAGGTAAGAAAAAGGGGTGTGAAGCGAGAGAGAGGAGAAACAAGTAGAACGTTCTGTTCCGCGCTTGCTCTCAAGCTCTCAGGGCATGATAAAACGGCGCCCAAATGCAAGCACAAATGCGTCAAAGAACAGGGCATACGCCTCCGAAATGCTACGCCCTACACTAGCGATCCGAGGCATTTCCACCTCAGGCTCGCCTCAGGAATGCTTTGTTAAACACTTATCACAACAATCGACTATGTTTATGCCTCTAGAAAACAAGAAAAGGTGATTGTACACAGGATGGAAAAGGTAAAAGACACAACAAAATTATTCTTTACAACGTGTCATCCGGTTTATATTTCAGCTACTATACCTAAAATTTGTACATTCAGATAACTTTTTAATTCAATTCTGTTTCGCAATTAAATAATAAAGCTTAAGCTCTAGGCAATTCCCATATATAGAAGGGATATGGCAATCAGTTCTCAGACATAGTTCACCTCATCGAATCAACTACAAAGATACTAAGAAGCAACAAAATGGCATAATTACACATAGCATTTCATTAACGCAATCAAAAGTTCCATCTTAAAAACACATTCTCGTGTCATAGGTGCCAATGATAATAAATATATGAACTGAATCTGTCGATACAAGCTTCACGCAATATGTTATCTATCAATGCCGGTAAAGTATAATGAAAAAGGACTTAGTGCACGAGAGAATAATATAGCTACTCAAACGGAATCGAACATTTTTGGTAGCGTAGTAACAATTATTATAAGATAGAAAGGATACAATGCAGAGGCAGCAGCCGTTAGCAGTCTGGGCGGCAATGTGGCCGGAACAGGTGATGATGCAGAGAGTAATCCCAAGGCCAAGTATAGTGTATATGAACCTGCAAATCCAAATTTCAAATATTTGCATTATCTAAAAATGTGAATGTAAAAAAGGGTTAGTTAGTTACCTACGAAGGGATGGGGTGGGAGTGAGAATGGAGCATCCAGAGAGAGTAACAAATCATAGCAATGCCGCCAAATCCTAAGCAACTATTTACCAATTTTAAAAGTGTCTGAAAACAAAAGCGAGTAAATTGGCCCATACCTACCTAATGATTTCCTTTTCTGTTTTGGTATTTAATTGAACACCTAACTATAGTTCTTCAACAAAAAAAAAAAAAAAAAAAAAACAGTTGAGCAGAGTAATAATTATCACCGACCAAAGTCCGTAATAAGATGAGTGTAATTAGGGTTTCATTCTTGAATTGCCCGAGAAGTGAGAGACACAAGTCAATGGCAACTTCATGTATGAAATTGGCACATTCTGTCATATAAATGTGTTGGTATGCATGGTAGCATGAGTTGCTGTGGTGTAGTGGTTATCACGTTAGTCTTACACACTAAAGGTCTCCAGTTCGATCCTGGGCAGCAACATTTTATTACACTCTCTTTTTGGTCTTTTGTCGTCATTACGTAGTAAACTTTGTAAATCTTTTCAAAAAGAAATTTAAACTATTCATTTTGCTTTTTTTTATTTATTTAAAAAAGTTAATTTAATCATTTGTGAAACGTTTACTACTCAATTTCCTGGTGGATCAGATTCAATTTATATACTTATATACTCATAGTTTCAGACGACCTACAACCCGTTGAAAAACCAAAACTAATGGATCAAATATTTCTTTCTAATAGATCTAAAATTAATTTTAGATACCGGTATACTCACATAGTACTAGACGTCTAGACTACCTACGAGCCGTTAAGAAAGCAAAATATGAGTCCTCAAAGTACAAGGCTGGAATATAAGGATATTTATATGTATCTCCTTTTTTTTTTTCTGATGGAAATTAAAATATATAGAAACTAAATTAAAAAGTCATTACAGATGCGCGAAATAGGAAATCCTCCGTCACAAAAGGAGGCATTAGGGAGGTTTTGGTCGTTGAAACAAGTCGACCAATTAGACAAAAAAAGCCATTTAGCAAGATTATGGGCCGCACCGTTAGCATTCTGGTTAACAAAAGTGAACCACCATTTCGGTCATTGGTTCCAAAAACGTCTAATATGAATCACGACAGGATAGATAGTCCAAGGGATAGTAACATCAAAATGCTTGATCGCATTGACAAAAGAGAGGCAGTCCGATTCCAGGATGGCCCGATCAACTTTCGCCTTGTTTAAGCTTTGACAGGCATGAAGGAGCGCGAGAGCTTCCGCCACCAAGGGTTCCATGCAAAGGTGAGAGTTACACACGGCAAAAAGTATAGTGCCATTGTTGTTTCGAATGATGAAAGTTGTATGAGCCTTCCCATTTTTAAAACTTGCATCACTATTGGCCTTAACCCAATTTGGAGGGGGAGTCTTCCAAAGAGCTGAAATCGGTGCACCAGCAGATATGGAAGTAGTAAGCTGTGCCAGCCAGTGCTCCTTTTCCAATGCAGCCGCCTTTTGGACAAGTTACTGTACAGACAAGGATGGAGCACCATGAACAATAGAATTGCGATTAAACCAAATAACTTCACAATAAATAGCAAGAGAAATAAGGTATCTATTCTTCAAATCATCATTAATAAAAAAAACTCCCTGTGTTGAAGATGAAAAGCTTTAGGAAGTCTTTAATGTTCCAAGTGAGAAAAGCATCCAGGTTGAGGTGCGAAGAGGAAAGGAGCCAAATCTGTGAGGTTCTTGGACAGTTGATGAAAATATGCTCTAAGGATTCAACTCCAGTGTTGCAAGCCGGGCAAGATAAATCATTAATAGAGAAGATGGAATTCAGTTTATCATGAGTAGGTAGAACATTAAAAAAGATTTTCGTGAAGAGCTTATATCTACCATGAATGCTAGAGTTCCATAATTTCTTAAGGAAATCAGAATCAGAGTTACTAGTCACCAGAAATCTAGGCTGTTGATCCACAAGATAGGCACTTTTACTAGAGAAAACCCCTGTCGAAGAGGGGATCCAAAGAGGAGAATGGCTCTGGGCAACTGGGGAAATTTGAATTTTCAGAATTTCCTCAATTGTGAGTTGGTTGAAGACAATGGAAAGCTTATCACATTCCCAATTAAGCTTGTCTTGCGAGAAGAAAGAGCTCACAGAGGAGAATTTATAGTAGGTGTGAGAGGAGATGGTAAGAGGCTTTGAAATGAAAGTGGGAATACTTGGGATCCAAGGATCTTTCCAAGTGCGGGTTAAACAGTCACTCGAGATCAGATAGTACATACCCTTACTAATGAGCTCCCTAGAAGAAAGGATGTCTCTCCAAGTCCAAGACAAAGAGGAGGGGGAAGTAGGAGCAGAAATGAGGGAATGCTCTCTAAGGTATTTGGCTTTAAAAACTTTAACCCACAAAGAATCCATATTACCAAGAATTTTCCAGGCAAGTTTAGAGACCAAAGCCTTATTAAAATTAGCCAAATGACGAAAACCGAGCCCTCCAACAGATTTATGTCGGCAAATGGAATCCCAAGCTTTAAGAACAAGAAAATTACCATTGCAATTTTCTCCCCACCAAAAGCGAAGAAGAGAAGCATCTAAGCGATTGCACATGTGGATAGGAAGAAAAAAATTAGACATAATGTAAACCGGGAAGGAGAGAGCAACCGAACCAATAAGGATAGTTCTACCCGCTTGAGAAAGAGAAGTCCTTTTCCAAGAGGCAAGACTTTTGCCCATTTTGCACATGAGATCCAAAAAAGCAAGTTTCCTAGATTAATTTTGCAAAAAGGGAGACCAAGATGAGGGGAGTTATGGCTACATTCATTAACTCCAAAAACAGCCAAAATAGCCTGCTTAAGAGTGATGAAAACATTAGAGCTAAAATGGATGAAAGATTTGGAGAGACTACTTCTTGACCCAACCATCTACAAAAGGTGTCGATAGAACTTTTGATCACAAGATAATAAGCAGTGGTAGCATGACCAAAGATCACCAAATCGTCGGCATACAAAAGGTGGGAAATAGAAGGGCAGGTTCTAGAAATCTTAAGGCCTTTAAGAAGGCCATCATTTTCCTACTTAAGGAACAAGCGGGACAAAAGCTCCACAAAAGTAACAAAAAGATAAGGCGAGAGAGGGTCTCCTTGCCTAATCCCTCGAGTAGGTTTAAAGAAACCACAAGTAGAACCATTGACAAGCACCGAAAAGGAAGAAGAAGAAATACACTTTCTAATCCACCCAACAAAAATGTCACTGAAACCAAGGTTCGAAAGAATGCAAAGGAGAAGGTCCCATTCCACCCTATCGAAGGCTTTAGCAAGATAAATTCTAAAAGAAAGGACCCCATTTTTACCTTTCTTACGATGGATAAAATCCATAATTTCATGGGAAAGAATGGTATTGTCTTGAATACTACAGTTTTTAATGAAAGCCAATTGGTAAGGGGAGATGAAGAGATTTAAGAGGTTTTCAAACCTATTAGCCAAAATTTTGGAAATGATTTTATAAGAAATATTACATAGGCTAATAGGTCTAAAATCATTGACAAAGTGAGAATTCAGCTTCTTAGGAATCAAAGAGATTAAGGTACGGTTAATGGCATTAAATTCAGTTTCATTTTTGAAAAAACTTGTCACAAATTGGATAATAGCATTCTTTTTTAGTGTGCCAAAAGTTTTTATAAAATACAGCCGGGAAGCCATCCGGGCCTGGACTCTTGTCCGAGGCAAAAGAGAACAAAGTGTTCCTGATCTCCTTAGGAGAGGGGATTTTGCATAAAAGATCATTATCAGCATCACAAATAACACTGGGGAATAGATTATCCAGATTAGAAGGGTAAGGAGGGACAGTGGCATCAAAAGTGGAGGAGAAAAGCTGTTTAAAGTGATCAACAAAACATGCACCAATATCACTCCATTCAGTTAACAAGGGGCCATCAGAATTTTGAATAAAGTCAATCCTATTAACTCTGGAATGAATAATGGCTTTAAGGTGAAAATAGTAGGTGTTTGCATCACTTTCTTTTAACCACTTTTCTTTGGATCTCTATTTCCAGAGGGTACATTTTCTTTTAAGCCAAACATCAATCTCACTATTCAAGGATTTCAAAAGATTCAAATTAGTCACAGACTAGGGACCAACATTTAAGCCAACAATTTTAGCAGATAGATCCTTAATACATGTGTCAGTGTGACCAAAAAAATTAAGATTCCAACTCTTTAAGTCCCTACAAACATTCCTAGATTTAACAAGTAAATTTTTCGGGGGGGGGGGGGGGGGCATGAGTAGGGAGACTCCAAGCATGATCGATAACATAAGCACAATCGGGGTGGAAAAGCCACATAAGTTCGAACCTGAAAGGCCTGCGGGCTTTAACTGCAACTTTCTGCGTGTTAAGGGAAATCGGGCAGTGATCAGACACCATGGGAGTGAGGTAGTTAATGGGAGCAAACGGGAAAAGCAAGCACCAAGCACTGTTTTCCACACCACGGTCCAAACGCTGCTGGATATTGTGGGAGCCATGGCGGTGATTGTTCCATGTATAGTAATAACCTGCAAATCCCAGATCAATTAACGACAAATCATCTAAATCAGAAGAGAGAGAGTGGGACGAGGAACTCGCAAAGGAATTTCCCCCAGATTTCTCGGCCTGATTGCAGATGTCATTAAAGTCGCCCATAACAGCCCACAGTCCTTCGAAGTTATCAGCAAGGTGTTTCATGTGATCCCAGAAAGCAATTTTGGCAGCAGAATAGGGGGCAGTACACCCCCGTAAATTGCCAGACGGGACGGAGAGGTTGGCGGATGTGAACATTGATGAGAAAGGAATTTTGTTTAGTGACAACAATATCAACAGAATCTTTCCAAGCAAGACAGATCCCCCTGCCAATCCAACAGTAGGAACAATAACCGAAACAGAGAGCAAAAAGAAATTGAGAGCATAAATGAGGGAAGAGAAAAAAGAGGTCTTGATTTATGACAGGAAAATAATATCAGTGGCAATTTCAAGCCAGGAGAATCATGGGGGCAACTAATTGCTTGACCCCTCTTGACTAGAGGGATCTTCCGATGTATAGCCATCGCAGTTGTTAGTGACTGAGTTGGAGGTGGGCTAAGCAGGCGGTCAAAAGTTGACAGTATGATTTACTGGCAAAGTGAGGGAATAGGAATCGAGTCTTGGTTTAGTGTTTCTGGGGCGAGGGGAGCAGAAGTTAGGCCCGGGGAAATTACGTTTCAGAGTTGAACTTGGTTGGGGGATAAGTTGCTGAGATGTGGTAGTAGTTGGTGAAGATCTGGAGGAAGAGTGGATGCGTTTGAACCGTGAGATGGTGGTAAGATGAAGATCCGAGAGCATTAGTATGTAGAGATCCGAGAGCATTTGTAGTAAACAGGCGGGAGCCAGAGCTAGTTTAATCAGTATAGGTAGCATCCGGGAGTTCAATAATTGAGGTGTTATGAGGCTTAGCAGTGGGAGGAGGAACATCAAGCGTAGAGAGCAGAAGAGCAGAAAGTTTTTGGTTAAAATCTGGGGGTGAGAATGCTGATGGGCCAAGATTAGAATTGGTTGAGAGATTTATCGTGAAAAGGGGGAGAGGTGGGCTGGGGGTAGAAACGAATTCATGAGTTGGGCTTAGAGAGGGGATCGGGTCCATCACGACAGATGGATCGACAGGAGGCCTCGGGCTACCTTTAGGAATAGCAGGCCCATCCAAAAGAGGGGGGATGGTGGTGGATGGGTTTGAAATAACGAGCCCAATTTGGCTAATAAAGGAAGATAGAGGCCCAGAGTTACCAGAAACAGCATGCAGAGTCCTAGCTTAAACCGTTGGCCCAATAGCTACGTCTATCGACGGACCAATAGAATTAGCACCATTGTGCGGCCCAATACGCTCCGGAAAATTAGGATGTTTGAGTTGTGGACATTCCGTCCGCAGCCACCCTCCAAAGGTGGAAATCGGCTGAGCATCGCCGGAGAAAGAGGGGCACGACTGAAATTTGTGGCCCAAAACCCCACAAATGGTGCAAAAACAACCAAGCCTCTCATATCTAACTTCAATCTGGAGAGTGTAACCTTCAATGGTCTGGATCTCGACCTTTCCAAGGAGAGGATTTAAGATGTTAATCTCCACCCGCATTCTGAAAGCTCGTTTCCAGCGACTGCCAAAGTTAGAATCTTCAAGGGAGATGAAATTTCTCAGCTTGTTACCAATAATCTGAACGTTTGAGGGGGTAATCAAGCCCACAGGAAGGCGAGGAATCTGGCACCAGAACACCGTAGTGGAGAAATCAATATCTTCAAAGGCCTTATCTGTCGACCAGGGTTTGAGGAGGATTCGATGTTCCCTAAAGGACCAGGAGAGGTTCAAGGCTCGGGCCATATCTTCTTGGAGTTCAAAGATGCAGGAGAAGATGTTGTCGTCCACCCATTTAATGTAGACCTTTCTCTTAGGGTTCCAGGCTCGCAACATCGTATATCTGAAAACACCAACATTCTGGGGTTTGCCAGCTAGGATCTTTGCAAGAATTGCATGTTCAAGATCATTAATACTAGGGACATCATTAATGGAGGTATTTAGAAGTTGGGTGGCAATGGGTAGCTCCATTTCCATGGAGGAAAGAGGGAGGGGAGGAAGAAACTGGGATAAAACCAGGCGGTGGAGAAGCCGAGAAAACCTAGGGGAGGATCTCTTCTAGAGAGAGAAAAAGTTAAAAAGAAAAAATAAAAATATTGTTACTTGTTCTACATATGTATCTCCTTTAGCAGTCATAAATACAATTAATTATTACATCAATGAGGAAAATTTTGGGTTATGGCAAATGATATAGACAAAGCAATATCCCTAAATACAGAGCAATGTGTTGAAGTTCTCTATTTTACCCTTTCTTACTAAATAAACAAAAATTCTTTCTCTTTAATGACTAATTAGCAGAATCATTATAAATTGGAAATAAGTCCAAAAATCTTTCTTTATATAAATTAGACGACACAATCCTTTAAATAGTTACCTAGATTAAAGTAATCATTTTTAAACTCATTAAATGAAATCTTAATTTTTATAGCATTTATTATGAAGGCATGCATACATCCAAGTCTTCCTTCAAATTCGTAGTGAACGTGGGATGCAAGTTCTGTAAACATGGAATTAAAAAATAATTGAGTTTTTTTTTTTTTAATGAAAAAAGCTAATGAGTTATAATGCACTTTTTTGTGGGATCAATGTAATCCTTGCTTTATAAATATAAAGAATATAAAATTAATTAAATATTTAAATATTATTTCCCCAAGATGTACTGGTATATAACAAAAGATGTAAACATTATTCAGCGGATAATATTATACAAGAATGCAAATAAATAGTTAAAGTAATTATATTTGCTACAGTATCTTGATACCCTAATTACTATAATTTATTATAATAGTTACAATGAAATGGAGTTACCAAAACAATAAAAAATATTAACAATGAATATATCCTTCATTTTCTAAAAGCAAACACTTTCTTATTCTGATCTAGTTCTCTTTTGTAATAAAATAATTCTATGCCCTTTTTTCTTGGAATAGATAAAAAATGCAGGTAAATTTTTTTATTACAAAATTGATAAATTAATCATAATCTAACAAAATATAACTGAAGAAGATTATCAAGAAATATGCGTAATATAGTTATAGAAATATAACTTGATGATGGTATTTTCGTCTGGATACGTGTCCACTCTCCAACACTCCACGTCAGACTGCTTTAGTCCCTCCTGGATCCTTAAGCAACTTTTGAGTTCAGAACCTGCACTCAACACTACACGTAAACTAAGCCGGTGCCTTCTCCGGCGAAGGCACTCCGACGCTCAAGTCAGTTGGGTCGGAATGTGAGATCTTGTCGTGAGAGTCAATAGCTCGAATAAATAGATCGAAATATGCTGAATAGGTCGAAAAACAAACACCTCGAAGTGGTATTGAGAGTCAAAATGAAGGCCTCCGAATAGATCGAAATACCCTCAAATAACTCGAAATACTCTCAATATAGGTCGAACGAGAGCTATTTCAAACAGCTCGAAATGGTGCTCTAATAGCTCGAATTCGACTAATATTGCTCGAAATTGAATGCTTGAAAATAAAAAATGTACCTTACAATGAGGCATGTGACCCCCTTATATAGTAATAAGAGTCTTTATTCAGCTAGAAGTGCATTCCAAGTAGAACTATGATTCAAAATAGGTCGAATTAGACCTATTTTGGAATAGCTCGAATTGGGCTTTCAAATAGGTCGAATTGGGCCTCAAATAGCTCGAATTTGGCCCCAGATAGGTCGAATTGGGCTTGAAATAGCTCGAAATAGGCATTTTCGGGCCCAAATCGTGCATGCAAGGGATTGATTTGGGCCTACTTGGGCCGATTTCCGAGTTTTGCCTTGAATTATAATTTTGCATTAAAAAATAATGGTGCTGACGTGACATAATATGTCCCGAAATACGCTCGTGGTACTGTATCGGATATTATGACGTGGTGGTACCGAAATATGGTACATCATGGAGTCCCCGAGTTTGTAAGAGTAATATGTAGAAACATTGGTCATACAAACTATAAAATAAGTCACATAACTGAGAATCGTGCAACGAAATCCGCCTTGGCGTAAAAAACGGGCTTAACTTGGGCCTACTTGGGTCAATTTCCGAGCTTTGCCTTGAATTGTAATTTTGCATTAAAAAATAATGGTGGTGACGTGGCATAATTTGTCCGGAATACGCTCGTGGGTATTGTATCGAATATTATGACGTGGCGGCACCGAAATATGGTACATTATGGAGTCCCCCAGTTTGTAAGAGTAATGTGTAGAAACATTGGTCATACAAACTATAAAAGAAGTCACATAACCGAGAATCGTGCAACGAAATTGGCCTAGTCGTAAAAAACCAACAATTTGGACAAAAATATCAAAATTCGAAAATAGACCGAATTTACTATTTTTGGTAACTCGAAAAAGAATAGGTCGAAATTACGTCCCGAAAAGGTAACTCGAAATTCAAAAATTCATTTCCGAAAAATAGGTTGAATTTAGATATAGGTCGAATTTGAGGGCATTTTTGTAATTACCTCATCATTTCCCCTCTAAATACTCCACTCCGCGCTTCATTTCTCCATTTCTCGCTAAAGCAGTCAGTCAGAGCTCTCAAAAAATAGGTCGAATTTGATAGCTCGAAATTACTATTTTTAGTAAGCGAGAACAAATAGCTCAAAAAACACCAAAACAGCTCGAAATTCCCCCAAAATAGCTCGAAATTTTCACTTATAGGTCGAAAATCCCCTTTTCACTTGTTGAATTTTGGTAAGTGTTGATGTTTTGTATAACTCAAAATAATAGGTCGAAAAACCTAACCTATTTTGAGTTATAACACTTGTAAAAAATTTCAGTTTTTTGAAAAATTTTGTAAGGTGCTAATTACCTAATCTTTTGCAGATTTTTCAACAACGGCTCGTCTTCGGTGCAACCGGTCCCCGAGACGTCCTTCACCACACCGGTCTCACCAACATCCTTACTACAACTCTTGCAACCAGTCACGTGGATCTTCGTCCCGGTCTTATCAAAATCATCCTAGCAATCCACGCAATTTGGACACGAGGAATCCGGCATCTCCACACCGACCTCGACAATCAGCGCTTGAGAAAATCCGAGTTCCCGATGCACCGAAACTGTTGTTCCTGCACAGAGATCGTACAAGCAACTCGACCCGAGCGAAGAAGTTTACCTAGACCTTGACTCTCGTGCCGGTAATGTTTTGAACTGAACCTACTTATGGCTCGCGTTTATGATATTGAATCGATGACTAGTAGTAGCGAAGAAAGTAGTAGATCTACTAAGTCTAAAGAAAACGAGTCGACTAGCGACAATAGCAGTGACTCATCTGAGGAGACTTCTTCTAGCGATGATAGGGCCTCTGATAGGGAGGTAGACATTTTAGGGGATGACGAGGTTACCTCTAATCCACTTATTATTGTCCCTTATGTGCCCCCGCCTACTTATGCTTCCATTCCTTCCTCTACTGCTAAACCCCCTAGCATTAATCCCACTATTGTAGACGAACAATAGAGGAGTTAGACGCAGAGGGTGTTAATTTAAACTCTCCTGCGCAGCCCTGCACGAAACTTGAGGAACTTTGATTAGTGTCCTTCCGTCCTTCCACACGACATAACTTATTACCGCGAGACTTATGATATCCCTGATACCTATGAGATCATAATTCCAGGGCCAGAGGATAGGATAAACAACCCGCCTGAGGGATGCCTTACAGTTTTTAGCAGTTACCTCCACTCTGGTCTTAGATTTCCCATAAATCCTATCGTTTTCGAAATCATGACCTCCTTCAACTCCTGCCCTTCACACTTTACTCCGAACGCATACACTCAGATGTATGCTTATGTGATGCTTACCCGCGTCTTCGACCTACCGTGTTCAGTAAACAGTTTCTGGCAGCTATTTCTTGTTAAGTTTTGCCACAAAGGTGTTGACGCCGGGTTTTATTATCTGAGTTCACGGAAGAAGCAGTGCTTCCTGTCTGAGTTGCAGTCGAGCTTTGGGTCGCACTGGAAGAAGCAGTGGTTTTTTGTCAGGGAGTCCAAGCCACATGAATTTTGATTCAAGAGGCTGTGGACCGACGCACGCCCATCGCCCCCGTTTCCTTCTCCTGTCTATACTCAGACAGTGATTAATACCCTGAAGGAGCATCAGGTTGATGCCTTCGAGTTGACCACCACCCCAGTGTTGCGGGCTGGCGGTTATACTCATCTTGCAACCGTTGAGCCTTTCGTCTTTGGTATATTATGTGTGTTTATTCTTTTTCCTTGTTAGCTCTTTGTTTTTCTTCTATTGTCTAACCTTTGCATTGTTTGTTCTTTGCAGAGAGCATCGTGATGGATAATACAAAGAAGAGGCTTGCTGCCAAAAAGTGGAGCGCCAACGCACCTCAGGCCTTGGCGCCCATTCCTGAGAAGACTAGTCGCCGAGGTGCGAATACTGCTGGTACCAGTTCAAGGGGTACCAACGCTCCTACTCCTCTTTCTACTGCTGCTGGCTTGACACGGGGTTTGGGCTGAGGTAGGGGTTCTGGGCCTACATCCTCGTCGGCTCCTGCACAGTCGACTTCCACTGCTGCCCCTGGGTCGCCTGCCATTGGTTCTGAGCCGATTGTTCCCAAGCATTCTCCTCCACCACCGTCTTCGACTGAAAGGGAGAGAATCCCATGCGTTGTTGAGGCCGTGCGGTATGCCAATGAGATGGGACCAGATCCGGCGGCCAGGAAGAGGCCTTCTACTGCTGAGGATCGTCGGCGTGGCAAACGGCCTGCACATGACACGTCAAACACCTACGAGGAGGGCGAGCTTGACATCGACGTGGAGGAGATCGTGCGAGCTACGGTCGAGTCAGGACAGTTTACCATGAAGGACACCACCGCCCTTCGTCTGATGAAGGGGTTCCTGCCTGATTTTGACCGTCAGCTTTACTTCCAAGAGATGGGACACAAGAAGCTGATTAGCCTGATGGCGTTGTCCATGTGCGAGGTTAGTAGATTTATTTGATCTCTATGCATTATGTCTTACGCTGCTTTGATTTTTCCTCTTGTGCTAACTTTCTTTTGTATCTTGCAGTTCTTTGTTAACGCCCAGACTATGGGGGAGAACTTTAACATTGCCATGACATCTCAAGGCCAGTACAATGACATGATCGAGAGGCATCGCACCTCAGCAGTTCAGGCTCAAAGACTCGAGAAGCATGCCAAAGATGAGAAGGCTGCGGCTGAGAAGAATCTGGTGGTGGTTGTCGATGAGCTGAAGGCAGTTCGTGCCGAGTTGGAGGCCACACAGGCAGCTAAGGCTGCTGCTGAGAAAGAGCTCCTTGAGGAGAAGCGGCTTTCCCATCAGCTTACTGAGGATTGTCTTCATGCCAGTTCCGTCATCGATGACCATGCCGATACTATCAAGACGATGAAGGATGCTGCTGCGGCCGCAAAGGTGGAGCGTGTGAAGGCTCGACTCCTGACTGCTGACAGGATAGCTATGAAAGGGCTATGCGCGAGGTAGTTCCTTCTTTCTTCAACTTTCTTTTTTGCAGTTTAAGAGTTAATAGCATGTATTTATTTTTGCATCTCTTGGTTTTGTAGGAGCTTCCCGATGACGAGAAAGTAGCTGTAGCCATTGAGTTCTTCCGCTCGGCCACCTGGGAGGAGATTGCCTTGGCGAGGGGCGGTTTTGACACGACTAAGGGTTACAACATGGCCCTTGATTAGATCGTTTCTCGAGGTGCACTAGCTCCAGGGTTCAAGAAGGAGGATTTCAACATCCTCACTTGCCTGAACGATGATGAGGCGGAGGCTGGCGAGACCTTGGGTTCTGTTGTTGCTGATCCTGCTCCTGCTAAGGAAGTAGGTGCGCCCAAACACGATCCTTTCAAGTCCTTCTATCCCCTCCGTTAGGTGTGGCTTGCAGATTACATGGACGAGCAGCCTTCTACCTCTGCTGTTGCTACTGCTGCGCCGGACGAGCCCTTGGAGGAAGGCGAGATGGCCTTTGACCCTCAGGTCCTTTAGCATCCGGTGGAGGGCGACCAAGCTATGCCAGATGCACTGGCTCCAATTGCTGCGCCTCGCCGGCTTTCTCCCGTTGACGACACCGGGCCGCTGAATGAGTCGTTTGTTGAGATTCAGGCGCAGAGTGAGGGTGTCGTGGAGTTGCTTGGATTGAAGCTGCTGCCATGATGAGCTTTTGAATGGCCTGTGTGCCTGTATCTCTGGGGCATGTGCCTTAGTTTCCCATATGAACATCTTTATTTTTCGTACAGTATTTCGAATTGGTACAGTTTATTTCCATTCGTACAGTATTTCTTTGTTGACTTGTGCACGATTTTAGCGCTTATCCTTTGCTATTTTAGTAGATATTGACTTTGGAAATTTCCTTATGTCTTTGATTTACTTTGATGAGTGTGTCCTCATACTTTTAACTCTCCATGCTTGAGTGATTCTTCTGACTCTCCACGCTTAGATGTGTTATCCCTGCTACTCGTTGAAACGCTTGTGTTTATTTACAAGGATTTATGTATGTTTTTGTTGTGCGAGGAGTTGTACTCGGCTTTATGAGGCTTGTGCTCGTTTCACGAGGCTATTGCTCGTTTTTGTGAAGATGACGTTCGCTTTGAGAGCACGAGAACTTGTGCTCGGCTCTACGAGGCTTGTGCTCGTTGTACGAGGCTAGTGTTCGTTTTTTGCGAAGCTAACATTCGCTTTGAGAGTGCGAGAACTTGTGCTCGGCTCTACGAGGCTTGTGCTTGTTGTACGAGGCTAGTGCTCGTTTTTATGAAGCTAGTGTTCGTTTTTGCAAAGCTAGTGTTTGATTTGAGAGTGAGAGAACTTGTGCTCGGCTCTACGAGGCTTGTGCTCGTTGTACAAGGCTAGTGCTTGTTTTTTCGAAGCTAGTATTCGTTTTTGAGTAAGTGTTACGTACTTATGCTTTTTAGAAGATGTGAGCTTAACTTTAATTATGCTTGTAGTTCTAAACATGCAAGTAGGATGTAGGCAACAATCAAACTTGAATAAAATAAGAGATTTTATTAGTTTTGGGACTGAGCTCGAGTAACTTCCGAGTTGCCTACGTATCCTCCCATATATAGATGGCTAGGAATCAAGTCCCCGTAGTTCGTTACTAAGTATTACAATGAGAGTCCACGTAAAGGGACTCGTAATTCGTAAAAGAATAAGCGAATAAGGCATTGAAACTACGGTTCTATCGTGCCACAAGGCCATTAGAATGCTAGTATTCTAACTATAAAACCTTCGTAAATTCTTGACGTTCCAGGGGCGTGAAAAAATCCTTCCACCCAACTCTTGTAAGTAGTAGTATCCTTTTGAGCTTGGTTTCTCTACTCTGTATGGTCCTTCCCAATTTGGCTTCAACTTTCCAACATGCTTGGTAGCTTCAACTTTCCTAAGTACCAGGTCCCCCACTTGAAAATTCCGGAAACGAACCTTGTTGTCGTATACTTTAGCCATCATAGATTTGTACGCTTGAGTACGTTGGTAAGCTGCTTCCCTTGTCGCTCCTATCAGTTCCAGGTCCATTTGTCTTTCCCTTAATGCTTGCTCTTCATCATATGTACAATACGATAGGTTGGCATTCCAATCTCCGCAGGTATCACTGCTTCAGATCCATATGTTAGCAAGTATGGAGTTTCTCCAGTAGAGGTACGAGGCGTTGTACGATATGCCCATAATATTCCTGGCAGCTCCTCTGCCCAGTTTCCTCCTTCTCCTTCCAACCTTTTCTCCAAGCTCTTGACCAGTGTGTTGTTAGTGGCCTCTACTCGCCCATTTGCTTCAGGATGCGTAACAGATGTGAAGCGTTGCTCAATTTTCATGTCTCTGCCCCAGTCTTGAATCTTCAATCCTTGGAGCTGTCTTCCATTGTCGGAAATTAAGACTCTTGGGATTCCAAATCGGCATACAATATTTTTCCATATAAACTGTTTCACATTCGCCTCCGTAATCGTCACAAGTGCTTCGGCCTCAACCCACGTAGTGCAATACTCCACTGCCACCACTAACCATTTTCTGCCTCGAGAAGCCTTTGGCATTGGTCCAACTATATCTATTCCCCATTGCCTGTGATGGAGACAGACATCTTGAGCCTTCTGACCGCTTGTGGATCAATTGGAAAATTTCTGTTTTGTAAGAAGTCAATAATCTCGTCCTTCCAACATTCCTCAACCTCCACTGGTAGAGCGTAATCCAATGCTTGCGTTGGTTTCGACTCAACTCCTTTGCCAATGGAAGGTTGCTCTGCAGCCAATAAAGTTACCCGCCTTTTAACAAAGACTTCAGCGGTACTTGCAAATCGTGACAAAGAGTCAGCGTGTTCATTCTCCGCTAGTGGGATTTGCGAAATAGTGAAAGTATCGAAGTTTGATGTCGCCTCCTTCAATTTTTCGAGATACTTTTCTGTCGCAGCCTCTATCGCCTCATATCTCCCTTCAAATTGATTAACAATCAATTGTGAATCCGTGAATGCGATAAGTTTTGTTATCCCCAACGATTTTGCCATTTGAATACCAGCTAGCATAGCCTCATACTCAGCTTGATTATCTGCAACTTGAAAATTTAGCCTTATGGCATAGTCAAATTCTCTCCTATCTGCCGATTTTAAGTAAACTCCAACACCACCGGCGTCGACTGTGGATGATCCGTCCACATGCAACGTCCATGTTTCCTTTGCAATTCCAGAGTATCCTTTT
Organism: Misopates orontium; assembly: GCA_946800315.1. Classification (NCBI taxonomy): domain Eukaryota; kingdom Viridiplantae; phylum Streptophyta; class Magnoliopsida; order Lamiales; family Plantaginaceae; genus Misopates; species Misopates orontium. The sequence goes on from OX326951.1 coordinate 11,925,676, forward strand.
TAGTATCCTCTGTCACCATTGCTACGTCAGGCGCTTGTTCCGACTCTGAAATAGTTTCTGCCACAAAGTCCGCCAACCTTTGTGCTTTAAGTGCGGTCTTCGGCAAATACTCCAAGCCGTATTCGCCTAACTCGACCGCCTACTTCACCAGTCTGCCAGATGTTTCTGGTTTTGCCATAACTTGCTTCAATGGTTGATTAGTTAAGACAGTAACCTGATGTGATTGAAAATATGGCCTTAATTTTCGCGCAGTTATCACGAGTGCGTATGCTAGCTTTTCGATTTCCAGATAATTCAGTTCTGCCCCATTTAACACTTTGCTAACGTAATAAATTGGCAGATGTTTCTTGTCTTCTTCACACACGAGTACTGTGCTCAATGAATTCTTCGTTATGGAAAAGTAGAGATATAGCATCTCATTGTCCTTGGGCTTAGATAATAATGGTGGTGCCGTGAGATAAACCTTTAACTGACGACAGGCTTCCTCACAGTCTTCCGTCCAGACAAACTTAGGTGTCTTGCGTAGCTTCTTGAAAAAAAGGTAAGCTTTTCTCTGCACAATGTGAAATGAAATGGCTAAGTGTCGTGATTCTCCCTACCAAACGTTGTACCTCACGAACAGACTTGGGAGATGGTAAATCCATTATAGCTTTAATCTTGTCTGGGTTAGCTTCAATGCCTCGCTCGTTTACCATGAATCCCAGAAACTTTCTAGCCTTAATGCCGAATGTATACTTCTTAGGATTTAACTTCATTCCATATTGTTTCATGATACCAAAAGCCTCTTCTAGATGTTTAACATGATCCTCTGCCTCTAGACTTTTGATAAGTATGTCATCGATGTAAACCTCCATAGTCTTACCAATTTGATGGTAAAATATCTTTGCTACCAACCTTTGAAAGGTTGCTCCTGCATTCTTCAAACCAAACGGCATCACTCTATAACAGAATATGCCTCTGACAGTGATAAAAGCCATTTTATGCTGATCCTTTACCGCCATTAGTATTTGATGGAAATCGCTCTGTGCATCGCAAAAGACTTAGCAGAGCGCACCCGGCTGTGGAGTCAACCATGAGATCAATCCTAGGCAAAGAAAAAAGATCTCGTGGGCAATGTTTGTTCAAGTCAGAGTAATCCACACACATTCGCCAAACTGTCGATTTCTTTGGTACCAGTACAACGTTGCTAAGCCATTCAAGAGTATCGTACTTCAAATATGTGGCCTGCAGCTAGCTTCGTTTGTACTTCCAATTCTGCAGCCTTGTTCTTTTCATCACTGAAGTGTCTCTTCTTCTGTCGAACAGGCTTGGCATTCGGATCAATATTTAAGTGATGTACAACAACTCGAGGATCTATTCCCTTCAAGTCCGAGTCCGTCCATGCGAATACATCAAAATTCCTTTGTAAGCACTCCAACAATGCCTTCTCAATCTCCGATGGCAACTCGCTACCAATTTTGATGACCTTGTCAGGCTCATTGTTCATCAGAATAACCACCTTGAACTCTCCTGAGAGTTTCATACGCTCAATTTCCATTTGCTTTTTGTAACGCAAAGTCATCTTGTCTTCCTTTTCCTCCTTAGTCTCAACTGGGGCGATTTCTTTGTTCGAGGGATTTGGGTCCTCTGGCATCGACATATGGTCCACTTGCGTGGCAAGCACCATCTTCGTATCAACTTGTTCTTCTATTTCAGGCGTTCCCAATGGATGAATGTCGATCATCGCGACGTTTGGATCAGTTTTTGCCTTAATAGGTTTAGTTGATGTAACATAGCAACTCCAAGAATAGCGATAGTTCGTACTCAGTTCGGCAATTCCCCTAGGTGTTGGAAATTTGATCTTTTGATGCACCGTTGAGATGATCATAGAAAATGCCGTTATTCCAGGCCTTCCGATCAACACATTGTATGCAAAAGCAATGTCAACAATGAGATATTCCTCGTTCAGAGTCCTCTTCGGATTTACACCAAAAGACGTTGGTAGCATAATCCTACCAAAAGGCTTAACTTCACCTCCACCAAATCCTAGTAACAGTGAGTTAACCTCAGTAATCTCGTATTGTCCAAGCTTCATCTGTTGCAATGCGTCCATGAAGATAATGTTGGACGAACATCCATTATCAATCATGATCCTCTTCACTACGTGATTTGCAATCACTGCTGAAACTACCATAGGGCAATTTAAATATTGTGCCTCCTTAGCTTGTGAAGACAAGCTGTCAAAATCGCTATCATCAAATGTGATTCTCGTATCCAATTTGTCTACTACAAAGACAAGATCTATCTCCGGACGTTTCAACCGTTCATTGTATATATCGCGCGAAATGCGTTTTCTACTTTTGGCTGAATCAGCGCCCGTTGGTCCCCCAGCAATCACATTGACTCTGTTTTTGATATCATCGTTCCCATTACCCCTCTTACGCCGGGGTTCATCCTTTTTCTCTTGTGGAGATCTACTTCGTTTACGTCCCGATGACACATTTTCTTCACATGGCTCTTTATTCTCAAGGACATACTCAACGAGTTTCCCATCTTGAATAAGCCGTTCAATTTCGTTCTTTAAGGCCTTGCATTCATTTGTAAAATGCACGTTCTGCCTGTGGAAACTTACAATATTTCCTTGACTTCTTAGTCTCTTCAGTCTCTCGGAAAGTCTTTGGGGATCTCAAAATCCCACTATCTTTCACAATGGAAAATATCTCTCCAGTTTGTTTTTTCAATGGAGTGTAGTTGTCGAATTTCTTAAAGGGTTGTCGATTACGATCACGATCTTTCCCTCTAGAATCTCTCCTCCAATCTCTATTCTCCTTTCCTCTATGGATTCCAGGTGAATCCATCAACCCCTGGTTCATAGTTGCTTCCTCAACTTCGATGACCTTACTAGTGAGATCCATCACTTGCTCTATGGAATCAGGTGCTTCCCAAGTGATTACTTCTATCAGCTTTTTGCTCTGGCAGCGATGTTCCAACACAGAGATAACCAAATCCACATTGGGTGCATGCACTCTCCCAATCTCCAAATTGAGACGTTCTATGTACTTTCCTAATGATTCATCAGGTCTTCTATGAATATTGAACAATGTACTCGGAGACTTCTTCTTTATCCGATAAGTAGCAAACTTTTTGACAAACATGCTCCTGAATTGCTGAGATGATTCAATTGAGCGTGAACGCAAGTTCTTGAACCATTCCTTTACATGACCTCTGAGACTTAGTGATATCAGTTTTGCCCTCAGATTCTCTCTGTATCCCAGAATCTGCAATTCTCCATCCAAGTCATCAAAGTGTGCTACAGAATCAGTTGTTCCATCATATTTCTTCACGTCAGGAAAAATAGTTCCTTCTTTCAATGTTAGCTTGCTGATCGCCTCACAGAACGGAGTTGGCTTCTCTATCAGTGGAATATGCTCAGCAATAACAGGCTCCGGCCTTGGTAAAATACTTTCAGAAAAATCCCTATTTATTCCCGCAGTATGACTTGCAGCAGGTCGATCATCAGGGCTTCTCTACCTAGAGTTAATTTCACCATTCCTTACTTCTCTATCTCTAACAGTTGCTCGACTTGGAGCTCTATTGGCATTAGTCTTCACTGAGCGAGGATTTCTCCTTTCTAGCGAAGGAGATGTATCCCTTCTAGTTGGCCTAGTCATCCTTGTCTCCGTATATTGCCTTGAATCATCACGACACTGAGTCTGATGAGTCTTTCCTTGCTGCACTGTTGCTGGCGGTGCCGCTGGCTGTTGTGCTATTGGTGCCTGGACATTTTGCTGACCAGCAGTGTTAGCCAATTGCTGCACAATCATTGGTACCATAGTCCTTTTAAAAGCTGACATGATTTGATCCAACTGAGCAGAATTCAATAGTCGTTGTTCCGTGGGAGGAACTTCAGGTTGATTCGTTGTATGAGTTGGTGGATCAAGGGGAGTGCTGGGTGCTGCCACTGATGTATGCTCAGAAGCATCAGGAGCCCGATTATCCTTCTCCCTCTGTGATCTAGTCCTTCCTGCTACTCCATTCTTCTCCGTTGCTATGCGATGAGCCATTGAATGAGTGTTAGTGTTTGTTACTAAGTGCGTATAGAGGTTCCCACAGACGGCGCCACTGATGTGGGGTATTTTTGTCTGGATACGTGTCCAATCTCCAACACTCCACATCAGACTGCTTTAGTCCCTGCTGGACCCTTAAGCAGCTTTAGAGTTCAGAACCTGCACTCAACACCACACGTAAACTAAGCCAGTGCCTTCTCCGGCGAAGGCACTTCGACGCTCAAGTCAGATAGGTCGGAATGTGAGATCTTGCCGTGAGATACAATAGCTCAAAATAATAGATCGAATTTAGGCTGAATAGGTCGAAAAAGCAACACCTTGAAGTGGTATTGAGAGTCAAAATGAAGGCTCCCGAATAGATCGAAATACCCTCAAATAACTCGAAATACACTCAATATAGGTCGAACGAGAGCTATTTTAAACAGCTCGAAGTAGTGCTTAAATAACTCGAATTCGACTAATATTGCTTGAAATTGAAAGCTTGAAAATATAAAACGTACCTTAGAATGAGCCATGGGACCCCCTTATATAGTAATAAGAGTCCTTATTCAGCTTGAAGTGCAATCCAATTCGAGCTATTATTCGAAAATAGGTCGAATTAGACCTATTTTGAAATAGCTCGAATTGGTCTTCCAAATAGGTCGAGCTGGGCCTCAAATAGATCGAATTTGGCCCCAGATAGCTCGAATTGGGCTTGAAATAGCTCGAAATATGCCTGTTCGGGCCCAAATAGATCTTAAACGGGTTTAACTTGGGCCTACTTGGGCCGATTTCTGAGTTTTGCCTTGAATTGTAATTTTGCATTAAAAAATAATGGTGCTGACGTGGCATAATATGTCCGAAATACGCTCGTAGGTATTGTATCGAATATTATGACGTGGCGGTACCGAAATATGGTACATCAAATATAATGGAGAATTCCTAAAAGTAATTATTATTTCTATATAAAAATGTTGCTCCCAGAAAGTAGTTTTGTGAAGCAAAGGAAAGGTGGAAGGAATGAGATGGAATTCTTAGGAATGATGCAGAATATTATAAAATGTATACTTTTTAATATATTGATGGAAATTTATTTTGCCCCGAAAGTTATTTAAACCAACGCATTTAAAAAATTCATTTAATCTCTTTGAAAACAAAATACTATCTTCGCGCGTGATACCTTTTTATAAAAATTTATTTACTCGGATCGAGAATTTATAAATGAATTAAGTCGTGAGTATAATACATTCTATTAACTGAATGGGCAAGTCTTCACGAACCAACTAGTTTAATTACATTTGCATTTTTATACAAATAATTGTATAAAGTATTATGGCACGATAAACGAGGAAAATCTTTGACTATCAGTAACAAATAATTTTATCAAAAGAGTGTCCCTATTTTCTTATATTTTTTATGCTTCTTCAATGGTTGTCTTGTCATTATATAAACCTTATGAGAGGACTTTTATAATTAGAACAAACTTCAAGGGCACATATGTAGTTATCTTTATCTTATACTGTTGAGCTCAAGTGGAATACATTCAGTCGGAATGTCCAATGATGAACACAACTCCGACGATTTGTGTCTTTCCCCATAATCCCAGCAAAGATTCAGACAGAGTGGTGCTCAATTATTTCTGCAAAACCAAAACTTCTTCTTTCAAAATTATTCGCTGCATTAAACAAGAAGAAACCACTCAGGCAGGTATTTTCAATTTTATATTCTACTAACTCCCTTTTGATTTTCTTTATGTGGGTGCTGCTTATTTTTTCTGAAAATCATCTGTAATTTGTAATGATGACAGCTTAATCTTAACCTTTTTGCCACATTCATGGGTATGTGTTTGATTCTTGATACATATATGTTTTCTTATTCAATTTTAGTAATTTGCATAACCCTTTTTTATGCCCTGCAGTTAGTGTTGTTTGTGGTCATATATACATAGACAGTTAAATTGTCTGCTATTTGGTGTAGGGGAAGTTAAAATGATAGGAGAAACTTTTGGATATTATTTAGTTATTTCTTTGAAAATCCCTTTTGAGTATAATTTAAGTATAACAAGAGTACTTCTCTATAGACTATGTCAAATTAGGATGATGGTGAGTTTGTAACTTGCTCATTCGTATTCTTCTATATTTCTGCAGCTTTTAGTTATGTTTCTTTTTCTATAACAGGGTTTCTCAGTACTCAAAACAGACACTCCACACGATATTGGAAGTGTGTGGAGTTCGTTGGGTTTTTACGTTTTTAGCATCCACATCCCTCTGAGTTTTGGTGGTCTTTCTGCCTGTGCAAAAGCATTGCACCAACCTGTTCTTCAACCACAGACCGAGGTATGTTTTACAGTTGTTATGTGAGTGTTAGTGCGGGGAATGAAATTCGCGGATGAACTGTTAAATAACAGGAAAAGTAAATAAAAACTATTTTGATTCTTTCTCTTTTATTTTCCTTTTTATCAGAGCTAGAGGGAATAACATTAGTTTGTTCTCAATAACTGGAAATATGGTACTGCCTCATGAGTGATAGTAATGGGAATATGCGAACCGAGGTCTCATTGGCACAAATATACTGTAAAACTGGCTGTAGGAGCTTGATTCATTGCTTCTATTTTCTTCATAACTTACAATTACAAAAGGACGTTTCTTTGTTAATTTTTCACTGCTTGTGAGATTTCATTGATTATGCCACTTCCACCTTGATTCATTATTACAAAGACTTTCAGTTGAGTTTCTGAGTAATCGTCGTACTGTCTTTTGGGCAATGCTTCAGATACTTAACAAAGCAACTCGGATTTCTAACATGTTCTTCAGAAGATACAGACGAAGTCCTACATTCTGTCTTTTGTTTCTCTAGTTTGGACTGATGAAACTGTATGGCGATGATGATGGGACATGTTTCAGTATGGTGGACCTCATCTTTTTTTTTTTTTGTCCTGGGCACAGGCGATTTTGATACTTGCAATTCAAACTTTGGAGCTTTGTATCGTCTTGCTGTTATTGAAATTTCCTGGGAAGCCGCAATATGATCTTCTAGATTTCTTTCGTGCTAGCAAATCTTCAAAACAAAGGAACTGGTTGCTGGCATCAGTGCTTGGTTTTGGATTTCTATTTTCATTGGTTTTCATTACTTCATATTTTGCTGACATCTTGATGGGGCCTAAGGTAAGGATTTCATCTGTTGGTAAAGAATGCGCTATGCTATTTGTTTTCATCTCTACTGCCTTAGAATGGAAGTGTAAGAATAAATTGGTGAAAATTCTAAATCTAGTTCTCCTATAATATGTGAGCCATAACATTCCTGGCTATGATTTAAGTATTCTGTTATCTTTCTGCCAAGAGAATGTTGTTGCATGATGAATATTTAAGAAAACTGTCTTTGCCTTTGTAGACTTAGCCTTAAGTGGGATATCTATATAAAATTGCAAATATTTTCATAAGCGGACTAGAACCCTGTTATTTTTCGTAGAGACTGTGGAATGAAATTGGCTTGGAACTTGCGTATCTAGTTTCCTCATGATAAGGCAAAAAATTTATTCATACAACTATCGAAGGTACAAAGTAGAACATATCCTTCGTAGTCGGAGGAAACCACCACAAAAGAAGAAAGAAAAAAGATGGCTTTTCTAACCAGAGATCATTGGTTGTATTAGTGCTCATGCAGACCGAAGATGTATGTTCGAGTTTTCTCTTATTTAAAATATAGTCTAGTTCTGCAATTTAGTTCAGTTCACTGACAAATATATTGTATTTATATGAAATATTTGATGATCTGTTATGCAGCATCTTGCCTCTATTTTAAGTTTTTCGAGTTGCATTGACCAAGTATTAATTACCTGAGAATTATTGAGATGGCTAAGCAATGTTATTACACTGGCTGTATGCACTTGTCTGAAAAAGTGATGAGCTAAGTAATAGACGGATGTGGTCTACTGAAACTTGAATAATTAATAATTTGTTAAAATATGCAACTTCGAGGATTATTCTGATGGAACGAAATGGAAGAAGAGGGAAGGATTAGGACTATGGAAATCTGATGAAGTTTGTTATACTGGTGAATTGAGATACTCTGAACAGTAATCTACAGGTTAAGCAAAGACTGTAAATAAGAATAGCACACCCTTTGAATCTAAGATTTTGAAGTTATTTTTCTCTTGTTTCTCTGCCATATTTGCGTGGAATTTGGTTGGGAACTTGATCCACTGTATTGCAGCAAGAACTACCCTTTTCATGTTCCTACCAGTTCTCTCATCTATGTTGATTTGGATACTGCATTCAAACTTAATTACAATAGTTCTGTTTGGTTATGAGTAAAATGTTGAATGGCTGAAGTACCTTAACCATTATTGTCCGCCGAAGAATTTATGTCAATGTCCTATTATTTCTGGGATAATTAAATGAGATGAGAGACTTTCTAACATCCAGTCCTGTTTAAATAATTTCAGAAACACACCTTAAAACTTAAAAATATATTGTACATTGACGTCTAATGGTTGGACATTTATAAAGACACCCCACCAAAAAAATAAACATAAAAATACGCATCCTATTTTTCATTATGTTGTTGTCTCTGTAATTATTCGAGCATTGGTGGAAGTTATTGTGATTAGAACAAACTTCAGGCGACTTTAGATGTTATTATCTCCTTATCTTTTTCCATCCATCATTACAGGATGTGAACAATCCCATTCTCAAGGATATTCTTTCGAGTGGTCCGATCTCTATCACTGCCTGCATTCTTGTCTACTGCATTGTCACTCCATTGCTGGAAGAAATTGTTTACAGAGGTTTTCTTATAACATCTCTTGCCTCCAACATGAAATGGCAGCAGGCTGTTGCAATCAGCTCCGTTATTTTCAGTGCAGTTCACTTATCTGGTGAGAATTTCTTGCAGTATCTTGTCATTGGAATTGTGCTTGGATGCTCGTATTGTTGGACGGGTAACCTAAGTTCTTCTATAGCTATTCATTCATTGTACAATGCTCTGATCTTGTTCTCAACATTTATATCATGAATATTGTCCTCAACCATTTTGCTCTGTGGCTTCTTTTTTTCGCAAAATGGATGTGATGGTGATTGAATTGTTTAGTGAACCTCAGTGATGAATATCGAATTTGTGAAACAGTATGCTTAAGATTCTGATAAAGTAGTAACCAGTTGAATTCTCAGCTATTAGAAAAGAGTCGAAAGAACGGAATTAAGACGAAACGCTCATCAGTTTAGGCTAACAATATTATATAAGGAGAATAAAGTGAAGCATGATTCCTTCATCTGTTTGCCTAACGTAGAACAAAAGGCTGTAGAATTTCAGATAATTTTGGAGTGAAAACATACAAATGAATGAAATGAGTATATGGAAATGAAATCGTAAGTGATAATGGAGGCATAGAGATAGAAGCTGAATTTATATACAAGAAAATTGTCGCATGAGCTAACGAACTAACAACTTAACTGTCTAACTAACTTGACAGAAGGAAATTACAAAATAGTTCCTACAGACTATAAATATGTCAATATCCCCCCCCCCCCCCCCCCCCCCCCAAGTTGGAAAAAAATATTAGGTGCAGCCGCTGCATGATGACGTGGTACCTCCTGTGTTGGAGATTTAACATAACTCCTGAATAATAGGGCGTTAACTTCTCCACACCTCATCCAACCATGCGTTTACGCTTATAATCAACTTGTTGTACCACCTCATCGTACAACCGCTACACCTAATAATCTCGCCTTAAGTTGGAGGCTGGTGAGGAGCATAGAGCCCCAACTTAAATAACCAATAAAAGGTGGAGATTGGCCATTAATTGGTGGATTCAAGTTTTCTTTTGTCGGTTATGCATTGGCGTTTCGATTGCACGTTTTCCATTTTGCATTGCCTGCCTTGCTTGTAAAAGATGACATACCGCAGTACGAAGCAGTTTTTGCAACGTTTACTAAATGAGGCTGTTTACTGCAGTGAAGGGTTTTCCTTTGTTTGGTGGAGAATGCCCTCAATGGCTTGCTTTAATTTATTGTGACGCACTTGTATGCATTATGTACTCTTGTGAGTTGATTAAGCTAAACTCAGATTTGGTTGCACAAAGGGGACCTAACTCGGTTCATGTGGAGGGCTCGGTACTATTTTTAATTTTGTTTGACGAAACTTAGATATATTATGCCTAGTAAACAATTTTAAAATTTACAATGTAAACCCAATTTTAAACACCATTAATGGAATGGAATAGAATAGTTAGTTCTTCCTAAATTGGGAACGTCATCACGTGGAAGTCAGCTTCGTTATCATTGCTTGGCACGTTGTTTATTGGAATCCTTCCAATTGCTCAACTGAATTTCGTTCGTCATAAATTCTCGCCGACACGCCAAGCTTATACTTTATAGCAATATATATTAAATTCTTGGCATAATGGTATTGGCTCTACGTATACAATAAAACATAGAGTTAATAACAAATAACCCATGTCTTACGTGGTATGCGAAACTTATTTTAATGTAGAATAAAAGTAATATCTTTTTCCCTATCAAAAAATATAAGTCACTAATTATTTCTTCGTATACTCTTACTCATAACACCTAGCTAACTATAATCGCAGAAAATTATATTCACTCGACCAAGTCAGTTTATAATTGACAACTTGATTTATGACCAAATTTTAATGTCTGTTACCTTTTTCATAGTTTAAAATTTTAGAATGAAAATTTTAATTTTTTTTAGGAGAAAAACAAAAAATATGTTATGTTGATAAAACTTCAATCTCAGATTCAGTTTTTCAGGAATATAGTAGATTCTCATATCTAAGAAATAACTGGGTCACGTACAAAAAAAAAAAGTATAGTTGTCAAAATAACAATGTTTTCTAGTTAAAATCGCATAAGTACCTGTAACTAGTAGGAAAATCAACTTACATCATCGTAATTTTTCAGAAGACTTGACAAAATAATGACTGTAAGAGCTACAAATGTGATATACAGTACAACAACTTCAAAAATATTTAGTGTCTTTTTCAAGATAGTTATGTTTTCCTATTAGTTCCTCTAAAGTATTCTAAATAGAATGTGTAAGATATTAAGCAAAGAGGGACCAATAAGAACCCACACACGTGGCAACGAATGTAACATTAGTGTCGGCAGGCGAAGCATCCCATCAATCGACAGCCACGTTTCACTATATGCTTTGGATCCACCCTATCTCCCCTTGTGTTTAAAACCTCAACTTACTAACAAGTAACAATATATATATATACCATAAAAAACACAAAACCAACATACATATATGATATAACCATAGACTCTGTGTGAGTAAAGAAGATAATTAAAACGAAAGAAATGGGAAGTTTTGAGAGGCAAGTGAAGGAGAGAGCAAGGGATCTTAAGGGGATTTTCAAGAAAGGATACAAAGTTGTGCGAAATACTTGCAAGAAAGGATGGCGCAAGGTCAAGCGCATCAGAAATTAATGAGCTTGCTTGTCCTTTTTATTTCTTATGCTTAAGTTTTATTTTTCTCGTGATCATTAAGGATTGTATTGTTTATGTTAACCTTCTTTACTTGTTATTGTCGGTTTCATCTCATTTGTTTGGGGTGTTGTTGACTATGTTGAAAATCGATTAATTTGTTGTATTGGTTTGCATGTTTACTAATTAAGGACAATTCCAATTGTGCATAGTGTCTCATATGTTGAAAGAGTTTGCTTGTCCACAGTCCAATATTTATTTAAGTTTTAACATATATATTATCGATTATTAATTGTTGGGTTTTAATTAGAATAGTTTGTTAATCATCAGATGTAATAAATAACGAAGCCACACTTTGGCAGTGGAGATTGCAGTTCACTAACCGTGGATAAAGGCCATTAGCTACAAGCCTAAAATTACAAGAGCCAAATTAAAATTGAGAAAGAAATATATAGTTATTGAGATTTTTCTTTTCGTCGTGTTTAAGAATTTCCCCAGATAGTGAAGATGGAATAGACGTCAAATAGTATTATTGTTCGAGCGTATGAAGAATATTGGTCTAGCGCTGGAACTTTAATTAATCGCACTTGATTCAGTACTGAACCCCGGCCATGTCGTGCCAACTAGTAAAAGTTATTTATCTCTCAACTGAATCATTAGACTTCATCAAAATGTTTATTAATTATTACGAATGGATTAATGAACTTTACAAAGTTTCATAATAAAATGATCAACCACTAAAATACAAAGCAGCACGAAATTAGATAAACAGGAAGCGGCATAATCTTTGGTTCCTAACTTTACTATGAAGATCTCTAAGAAGAGTAGTAATATTTTACTGACGAAGAATTAATTGGTAGATAAAAGTTACGCTACATCTCTATTAGCATGTTTTCTTATGCAGACCCACAAAAGAAAAAGAGGAAATGCTAAAAAATCCTTTAATCAGGGTAGCAAAATCACTTCACATGACCAAGTCACTTGCTTGAAGTTGTAGGAATCACTCGCTCCTGATGTATTTATATTCTCTAGTAAAAATTTCATCCCAAAACTTTAAAATAGAAGTGTTGGAACATTTTTCGCGATCCAGAAAATGAGTATTGAGTAACTTCTCATTTTTCTACCCTAGAAAATAGATAAATCGACTTCTAAGTTCTGACTTATTGTGAACAGAAAATATAATATCCTAATATTTTATAGAGATAAAAGTGTCCAGCCTTTGGTATATATATACCCAATTGCGCTTTGCCCCTTATCTTATTTCCTTTTGACAACTTGCCCTTTCTACTATGGATAAATAAACACTTTCTCGCTCAAGTCAAATTCAACGGTAAAAAATTGTAGACACATGTCCAAATTCAACGGTGGATCAACGATTCAAGGGGCAAAGTGCTTATTTATTCATAGTACAGGGGTACCAAAAATATAAAAAAATATGTGGTAAAATGCAACAAAGAGTAAAGTATATGAAGTTTGACACTTTTAACCTTATTTTACAACAATTAATATTATTTGGAAATACTCAAAAAACTAATTCAAACTAATAGAAAGCCCTAAAGGCATAATATATAGTTTCTTGCAACAGTCTATCTCCTCGTGGTCAAACAGTCATAACTCTTTGCCTGCGCTATATTTTCACTTACTGTTCTTTTTCTTCTTGTAAATTACTCATCTAACTTTCTAATGACGCATGACACATCGTCAGATTCCCTTGCAATTGTCTCATGCATTGACATCAAATCGGCATCATTTTTAAAGACATAAACATTAAACAAGGTGAAAACCTATGTTGCACGGATACGGGACTCGGATCCGATAAGATACGGACACGGGGACACGGATTTTTTGAAAATTACAGGATACGATACGTGTAGGATACGTAGAATATTTTATATTAATAATTTAATTATATCACAACATAATAATAAAATGACTATCAATAATAATTTAACTTCACTTACAAACAAATATATCTACATAACCAATTTCAAATACAACAAAAATATGCAAGCAAATATAAAAAGATCCATAACCCATATAAACTCAAAGTACCAAAATATAAATTCAAAAATTACATTGAAAAAACTCAAAGATACATTTTTCAATCTGTATGTTTGTTCTTCAATTGAAGAGAACCCGTAGCCTTGTTTTCCTTTAACTTTTAGTGATATTTACAAAATTAAGTTCTAGTTACTTGATGTTACAAAATAACCCCAACATATTTTAAAAAACTGACAAATTGCCCCTTAAAATACGGATACACGTATCGGATACGTCCCAAGGCATATCCGATACGCATATCCGAATTATTAAAATTAAATAAAACATTGGATACGCCACGTGGCGCTTTTTAATAGTCACGCTTGCACAAAGCGTCCCATAGGTGAGCATAACAATAGGTTCTTGTGACGCTTCGGAAGCGTCATATAAAATTAATTTAGTGACGCTTTTTGACATTTAATAAAGCTGATTTTGTGATGGTTTTTGCGTCTCAAAAAACAAATTTAGTGACGCTATTTTGCATCTCACAAAATTGATTTAGTGACGCTTTTTGGCATTTTGTAATAATGATGTAGTGAAACTTTTTTGCATTTTGTAAAATTGATATAGTGATGCTTTTTGTAAAATTGATTTAGCTACACTTTTTTTTGCATTTTGTAAAGTTGATGTAGTGACGCTTTTTTTTGCCTCTTTTGTAATTGATTTTGTGACGCTTTTTCTACATCTTCAAATTGATTTAGTGACCTTTTTGCCAATCTCAAAAGAGGTTGTGACAATCATAAAAAATTATTTCGTAAGTACAAAATACCCTTTTTGCGTAACAAGAAACATCATAATTTTTCTCCTAAGGCAAAATTAGCAATCGTAAATTAAAAGAATCAACTCATTCAACATGTCATTGCAATAAGTTGTACCAATACAAAATATCACATTCAAACATTCTTTACAATTATTCCAATAGCACTCCCTAGATCATTGATCAAAGTTGTGTCGTAAATGTATATTCCTTCCTATCTATATGCAAAAAAACTCGTAAACTGTGTGTTATTTCCTTTATCTTGCTTTAGTACCTGCAAAAAAGAATTCAATCCACCAGCCCTTTGAAATCAATACTTGATTTTATTCTATACATTTTATTGCCAAACATATAACTTACTACCAAGACAAAGGCCATATAAAAGCAATTGGATTCTGTATGAATTGGTACTCGACCAACAGACTAATTTTTCTGGAGATTCCATTGTAATAACAATGTGTTCCTTAATCTCAGAATCAACAAACTCTAATTCTCATAAGGTAGACATCCAACAACTCAACATAATACAAAATATATATTCGCAAATACAATAAACCATGTATTAACACAATATACCATTAGATGCATCTCAACACCATATATATAAAAGCTAACAAGTTACTGAATTATGTTTGGAAGAAGTTGAAGTACGGATAAAAGCTACTACTACTACTTCTCCTTGTACCACTTTTTTGTCCCCCATGCTTTGGATATCCCTATAAATTGTTAAATCTCACCCATCTAACTACAAACATTTGGGATACTATAAATATATATGCACACATGATAATAAAGACAAATGTACACTTACAGTATGTAAAACGCACCTTAAAAGAACATATTCATCTTCAATTACTTTAGTTAATCTCCATACGGTAGCGTTTCATCCACCTGAATCTACAAAATAGATCATAGTCAAAGTAAAATTACATAACATTATACCGAGAAAATTGTCATATTAACTGATTAAAGAATATTTTACCAGAAACTTCGGCCATGCTATACTGCAACCATTCGCTTCTCCAATTGTTTTTACATTGTCCATCGATCGTATCAATGGCGCTGAATATCCTATCACCACGTTGACTATTACTTCACACCAATTGGTTCCCAACTCCTCATGCCCTACAACCTTTGATGGGTCCAGGCTTTCAACAAAACCTCTAGCCACGTCTTTTTTTCATTATCATACATGCTTTTCAAATATACCGCAGCTCCAACCTACATTAATTAAAGAAAGAAATACATATTGATGTGCCATATTTCAGTACTGCCACGTCATAATATTTGATAAAATATCACGAGCGTATTTTGGATTATTATGCCACATCAGCATCATTATTTTTTAATGCAAAATTACAATTTAAGGCAAAACTCAAAATTAGGCCTAAGAAAGCCCGATTCTGAGTTATTTCAGGGCCCAATTTGAGTTGCACAAGCCCAATTTGAGTTGTTTCTCAGTCCCAATTCGAGCTATTTTCAAGCCCAATTCTGAGTCATTTCAATAAGTTACGTTCTTTATACGATAGGAAACATATTAACGAGGAAATTCTAACCATGCCAATATCATGTAATAATTCTCGATAAAAAAACATGGTACTAAGTCAAAGTTTCGGAAAATACGTACAGACTTCATCATAACTCGAAACCTATTAGGCCAAATGATACAAAAATTTCCAGATGTTATTATTATCATATAAGACTCATAAAGTAAATTTTTGAAGACCTAAAACGAAAATTTTGAAAAATCACCATTGATGACCAAGGAACCATGCCTTCACAGGTTTCATGCATTCATAACATGTAAAGCATAATTAACACTTTAGTTCATGCCAAAAACATCTTAATGAGCCACGGGGCTCTGATACCAATGTTGGGAATTACTAACCTTAAATTCATTGATAATGAATTCCATAATACCCCATGATCTTGTTCTTCGACCCAACTCAATTTTATGATGAGTTCTGCCTTTACTTTTCTCCAAAACAATCTGATCCCAATCACAAGCAAAAAGGAACCATAGCCACAGTCCAAGAGCCCAATAAGAATGAGTATTTGTGGTGAAAATAGCCTAGGACGACTTTTCTATTTTTTCTCTATTTTATGCACGAATTTCCACATTTTATATGTTCTTTCTCTCATATTTTCTCCACTCGGAAGATAAGAATGATGGAGAAAACTTCCCATATAAGAGAGAATGAAATTGGGGGGAAACTAGTGGTAGTTTCTCATTCAAATTAAGCGGATCCGGTTAGCCCACACGGGTGACCCATGACCCAAACTCATCAATATATATATATATATATATATATATATATATATATATATATATATATATATATATTAAAAAACCTCATGAATCATCTTCTGCTACTAAAATTGACATACAAAAGTTACCTTTCAAAATAAATGAACACATACCAAAGTTAAGGCATAACGAAATTTTATCAAAAATACAAACAAAACTTGAAGACCTAAGTACTAACAAAATTAATACTCTAGAAAGCACAAGTTATTATTCTGAAAATGAATTGGATAAAGAAAAGGTTTTAAACCCTGTTATGAAAATGGAAGGAGTTTCAAAAAATTACTATCCTAGACCAAGCCCGCCAGATTTACAATTTGAGGAAATCCAACATCAGAAAACTTTTAGTGGTTCAGCAATCTATGAATGGAACATAGATGGCTTAACCGAATATCAAATAATAGGTTTATGTAAACAAATGGCCATAGTTGCCAACATCTATAAAGAATCTTCCAAACTAAATGAGACAGAAACTGCTCAAAACTTAATTCTTGGTTTTAATGGCCAACTAAAAGGTTGGTGGGATAATGCTCTTTCTAATGAAATCAAAGAGAAAATTTTACATAGTATGAAACAAGATGAAAGTGGAAATCCTATCATTGACGACCAAAATAATACCATACCAAATGCCGTTTCTAATCTTATTTACAATATAGTTGTTAGTTTTGTGGGAAACCCACAAATATATCAAGAAAGAAACACTGAAATCTTACAAAATATATCAAGAAAGAAACACTGAAATATATCAAGAAAGAAACACTGAAATCTTACAAAATCTAAAATGTAGAAGATTACAAGATTTTCGATGGTATAAGGATGTTTTCCTTACTAAAGTTTTCGAAAGAGATGATCCAAACAACTACTATTGGAAAGAAAAATTTGTTTCAGGCTTACCAAAGTTATTTGGTGAGAAAGTTCGAGACAAAATAAAAGCAACGTATGGAGAAATTTCTGATCTATCTTATGGTGAAATAATAAACCAAATTAACATTACTGCTTTACAATTGTGCAATGATTTAAAACTAAAGTCTCAACTGAAAAAACAAAATATAATTAATAGAAAAGAATTAGAAAGTTGGTGTGAACAATTTGGATTTGAATAATTTAAACCACCAATTCATCAAAAACCACAAAGGCGCTTTAACAAAACGAACAACAAGCCTAATTATAAGCCAACCTATAAGAATAAGCACGAAGCTACAAATAAAACATCCAGAAATAAACCTTATACAAAAACTCCAATAGAGAAAATAATTTGCCATAGATGCAAAAAACCAGGACATTATGCCAACACGTGCAGAGTCTGGAAAAAGATCTTGGCTTTAGAAATCGAAGATAGTTTAAAAAATTGAATTAATAAACCTTATTGGTCAAATAGATCTGCATGATGAGGAAGAAAATAATAATCAAGAACCCAACCAATCCGACAAAGAAAATGATTTAAATCAAATACAAACAGATTACGAAGCATCTTCTGATGAAACAGAAGATGAATCCCAAGGTTGTTTCAGTGAACCAGGGACGACAATCTTTAATTGTGAAAACAAAATTAATGTCCTAACTAGAGAGAATCAATTCGAATTTGTATTTGAAAGGATAGATAAAGTTAAAGATCCCGACACAAAAAGTTTGTATTTAAACAAATTAAAAAATATGATAACAAGCAAAGAAGAAACATCTCAAAAACCACACATTTATAAAACAGAATTCAAAGACATCATAAAATCCTTCAATTCTCCAAAGACTAACAAAATAACAATTCAAAATTTACAAAGCGAAATCCAAGAACTAAAAAGAGAAGTCAAACAAATCAAGATAGAAAATGACCAAATAAAACAAGATCTCATGATTATAAAAATAAGAGAACATCTACAAGAAGAGGAACATGAAATTCAAGAAGAAGAAAAAGAAGAAGATTCTTTTGTGAATATACTAACCAAAATAAATTATCAGAAATGGTTAGTCCAAGTTACTATAATAATCGGAGATTTTAAATTACAAACTATTGCCCTAATGGATTCAGGTGCAGATATGAATTGTATAAGAGAAGGATTAATTCCAACAAAGTTTTTTGAAAAAACTAAAGAAAGACTATCTACCGCTGATTCTACTAGATTAAAAATCGAATATAAATTATCTAATGCACATATTTGCAATGATGGAATATGTTTTAGAGCTGCTTTTGTTCTTATTAAAAATCTTAATACAGAAGTTATATTGGGAAATCATTTTCTTCAAATGCTTTACCCCATAAGAGTTGATAATCGAGCCATTGAAACTACTGTTTTAGGTAAAAAAGTTATTTTCCATTTTCAATTTCCTGTCTCTCAAAGAGACGTTAATACATTACAACATGCCGGAATATTCAAAAAATTGGAAAATAAACAAAAGCAAATTCTTTATTTAAAAGAAGAAATCAGCTACAAAAGAATCCAAGAACAAGTTGAAAATAAAGCTTTTCAAAAGAAAATTACAGATTTTCAGAATATACTAGAAAAACAAATATGTTCTGAATTACCAAATGCTTTCTGGGATAGGAAGAAACATACTGTCACGTTACCCTATGAAAAAGATTTCGAGGAGAAAAATATACCCACAAAAGCAAGACCGATACAAATGAATCAAGAAATGTTAGAACACTGTAAACAAGAAATAGAGGAGTTATTAGAAAAAAGAATCATTAGACCAAGTAAGTCTCCTTGGTCTTGTTCAGCGTTTTATGTTCAAAAGAATGCTGAATTAGAACGCGGTACCCCTCGTTTAGTGATAAATTATAAACCTTTAAACAAAGTCTTACAATGGATTAGGTATCCAATCCCTAATAAAAGTGATTTACTAAAAAGACTCTACAATGCAAAGATATTTTCTAAATTTGATATGAAATCAGGCTTTTGGCAAATACAAATAACAGAAAAGGACAAATATAAAACTGCTTTTACGGTACCATTTGGACAATATGAATGGAACGTAATGCCATTTGGATTAAAAAACGCTCCATCTGAGTTTCAAAAAATAATGAATGATATATTTACTCCATATACAACTTTTTCAATAGTATATATTGATGATGTTTTAATTTTTAGCCAAACTGTTGACCAACATTGGAAACATCTAAATATATTTTTGAAAATAATAAAAGAAAATGGACTAGTAGTCTCTGCCAAAAAGATTAAATTATTTCAAACAAATGTTCGATTTTTGGACCATCAAATAAATGAAGGAACTATTATACCTATACAAAGGTCTCTTCAGTTTGGAGATAAATTCCCAAATGAAATTATTGATAAAAACCAGTTACAAAGATTTTTAGGAGCCTTAAACTATATTGGAGACTTCTATCCAAACTTACGACAAATATGTAAACCCCTTTTTGAAAGGTTAAAGAAAAATCCACCTTTATGGAGTGATATACATACAAAAATAGTTATAGAAATTAAATCAAAAGTCAGAACATTACCATGTCTAACCATATGCCATCCTGACATGCCAAAAATAGTGCAAACTGATGCTTCGGAAATTGGATATGGTGGAATTCTCAAACAAGTTATTATTAATCAAGAAAAATTATTCGTTACCATTCTGGTGTGTGGAAAACAGGAGCACAACAAAATTATTCCACAGTAAAAAAGGAGATCCTTTCCATGGTTCTTTGCATTTCAAAATTTCAAGATGATTTGTTAAACCAAAAATTCTTACTCAAAGTGGATTGCAAAGCAGCAAAAGAGGTTTTAACTAAGGATGTCCAAAACCTAGCTTCAAAACAAATTTTTGCTAGATGGCAAGCTATACTTTTAATTTTTGATTTTGATATTGAGTTTATTAAGGGGACTGACAATTGTATTCCAGATTTTCTTACTAGAGAATTCTTGCAGGGATGTCGCACAGAAAGCAAGTGATATCTTTCTCAAAGTCTGCCTCACCCGGAGGTAGTTTTGGTACGAAACAATTGACAAATCTTCAACAATTTCTTTCAGAAACCACCCACACAAAACCAATCACAGCAAGACCTTTACAAACAGTACCCCCAAAACAAAATATGACAACCCCTACAAAGCCACAAACAGCTCTTGATATCACAAACAGATTTACTCCCCTTAGCCAAACAAAAATTTCTTTGACACCATTTTCTAAACAAACAAAAAGCCCAATACCAACTTACAAACAAACAGTCTTACAAAGTCCAACCCAGACCCAATTAAACCCATCTGACTGTCCCTATATTCAGACAAATTGGATGTATGTCGATTGCATCCTTGAACAAGAATGGATACCAAAAAATCTCCCAAAAACAGAAATCGAACAAGCAAATGCTTTCTCAGAGTTGTTACTAGACAGTGATTTTTTCAGGATTTACGAGGATACCGAAAAAACTCAATATTTCTATGAAGCGATCCTCGTTGCCACAAAGTCAGTTCATTTCGAAAATAAATTACCAAAAACCACCCTTCAACCTCCTCGGCCATAGGTTATAGGAAAATATTCATAAACAAAGTCATTGGCCCAGAAGAATGGGGAAACCCTTACACCCAAAAGACTTACAAATATCCTGATGCAACTTTCACATATTTTGATTACATCCAAGCCTGGTCAAACTTTTTATTCAAACAAAATGACGTCCATGCAATGTCCTACTACTTTTTGTTAGGCAAAAATTTATCAGAATAATACAACTTCCCAAATTGGTTCCTACATTGGTGGAAAAATTTCGGCCCTACGAAACAAATATTACCCCCTGAAACCAGTGATTCATTTACCTATTTTGAAACCAACTACAAGAAACCAAGTTCCAATTACAAGTGCACCAACTTACTCCGATTTTATTTAGAATTCAACTTGACATGGATTCTAAAAATCGAAAAACGCATCCATACTACAACATCTGGTTTACAACAATTAGTCAAAGTCGCTTTTGTGAAATGGTGGAACAAAATGGACACAACAAACTTTCAGAAACAAGCAGTGATAGCCTGGTTCAAAGAGAATTCGAGATATGACAAAAATAAGGATCAGGTATCTCCACAACAAATTGAAAAACAGGAAGAATTTCTTGTGATGAAACAAAGTTTACAATCCAAATTAGCAGCTGCAAAGTCAATTGATGAAGTTAAACAAATCCTACAAAGTGCAAGTGAAGATGAAGACTCAAATTCCTCAGTCAACCTAGCAGATGACAATGAAGATGACTGTTACCATGGATCAAAGTTTCTTTCTTTTCCTCGAAAACTACCGAAACGTTTCCATTTTGTACTATATGGAAAAGAAACATACAGTATTTTCTATATCTATTGTGCGCACAATTTTTACGAAATTTTCGAAACATATCGAAAAGATCTCAAAACATTGCGAAAAGTTTCTAATATTTAAAGAATCAAAACATACTGTCGAAACGATACTTTGATCCATGACTGTTACAGAATATTTTCACTAATTCAGCAAAAGTAATGATTTAGTGTAAATTTAAAAAAAAAAAAAGTACAAAAGTTCGACAAAATTCAAATAATGACAATATGAAAAATGATGCAAAAAGACAAAGTCCAGCCCGGTAAAAAATATATGGCTGACGAAATTTCAAAAAAAAAAAAAAAAAAAAAAGAGAAAAAGTTGAAAGGAATCTTTTGATAGTGGTCTGCAAAAGGTGGCCCCTTCACATGCCACAACCCAAATGCTGCAGAGCCATCAATTCATGCCACTACAATAGTGGCATCCAAGTCACTCCACCACATGGGGTGGAACCAAGGTCACACCACAATAATCCGGATTTCAAATTCAGATTTTCAAGTTCGAAATAGTGCTGAAGTTTGGCCTATAAATTAAGCCTTCTCCATAGATGAAGGGCATCTAAGTTTGAGTGATAGAATTCAGTTATATTTCTACTTTGTACTTGTGAGAAAAAATTGTTAAGAGTTTAGAGTGCACAATTAATGTTTTCATTTGAGAGATACTACGGATTTGTACAAGTTTCCCAAGTTCAATAAAAATTCCAAGTTACAAATTATCTGTAAGTCTTCTTACTTTTTAAATTCCGCAATTATTTTATTTGTTTCTTTGATATCTTTGTCTATCATCACTAATTTCAATTCTAAAAATGTATATTACAAACATTAATATATTCTGGTACACTTGGTATCAGAGCCATAAAAAATCCGGGGAGAAGTATTGTAATTAAGATACCTAAGCAACAAACAAATTAGGACTTCGACACGTAGTGTTAGGCTTCTAAGTGTTTCATGCCTTATAAATCGTTGTCTGATCCACGGTTGTTTGTAGCATAGTTATTATAATTATGAACACAATTTTCGGTAATATGACCTCTTCTTCTAATGCATCAGAATATATTGATAATAGTAATATTGTTTCTAGAACAGAAAATACTTGGGAAGACAAAGAATTATTTAATTGGAAACCACCTAATGTTGACAAAAATACCATTTACAAAAGATCATTGTTAGATTTTCGATCCGCTTATACTATAAAAACTGAAGAACAAGTTTTACCTTTAGTTAGTGATCAACAAACTTTACAATTATTTTCTAAGAAATCTATCAGACAACATCTCAACAATAATTACAAATTCCTTCATATTGGTCTTGTCCAAGTTGCTATTAAACCTTTAACAAGATGGATTAGATACGAGCATATTCGTTGCTCTTAGAGACTGTAGACATTTTAATTTTCATGATTCCTTACTCGGACTTGTTGAAACAAGTCTTTGTAACGGGCCAATTTATTTTAATTGTTATCCCAATTTTACTATATCTTTAAATGATCCCCACATTTTGGATATCTTAACGCTCAACGTTAAGACTCATAATTATAAAATGAAACATGGATCTCATATTTATGAAGTATTCTATAGAATACACTATAAAGTTATGAACACTGGTTTAAATGTTAAAGCCGTTTTTTATGAAAAACCTTCTGGACAAACTGTGTTTTGGGAAATCAATAAATCAAAATCTAACTTAATGGTACCAAAAACAATAGAATGGAAAAACATAAATCTTCCAGATTCATGGGTTTTGTTCCTAGAACCCAATCAGTTGAAAATACAGATATAGATATTCTATTATCCAACATACGGATGGAGCTGTTGACATCAAATTTGTTAGACAAAGATCCGCAAATTTTAGAGATTTTGAATCTTTTAAAGATTATGAATCCTCTGAAAAATTTAGTCCTAGAAGAAAGTCTTGTAGCGTTCCTGAAAAATCAAGACAAAGTTTTCAAGGCATTAGAGTAGAACAAAATTATGCCCAACCTATATACGAACAATTTGAGCAAGATGAAGTTAAAAAACCACCTTCTCCTGATCCTTCACAAATTTTTGTTCTGACCAAAGAATTTTATATAGATAAAAATTATTTGAAAATTGAATTTCTTTCTAAAGAAAATGAAGATGACAGAAAATGGTTTATTAAATCATTTTCAAAACAACAACGAGATTCCATCCGTGAAGAATGGTATAATCTTATGAAAAAACATAAACAAAATATCCCATTTTTTATGTATTTTTTCGATACTTACGGTACTGAAAAATTACTTGTCTTACAAAAAATTACTAGAAAATAGACTAGGACGGATGGTTCATCAACATCATCTGAATACCCCCCTATGTAAGAAACTGGGATAATGATAAAAGATAATATCATAAGTTGTAGCCCTGTTTTTAAAGCTTCCATGGATACCAAAGATCCTAATTTTTACCAAATTCGTCAAAACAATTTTACTAATATGAGCCTTCATATTGTAGGGAAACAATTAGAAAGAATCGTGAACAAAATTGAAAATAAAATAGATGAACAACATATATATATATATACTCACACCATCTCGCCTCACAGGACTCTAGTTACTAAATCTTAATTTTTATTTTTGTGGTTTATTTTACTAGATTTTGGATTAGTGTAATAAGAAAAGATACAAACTCGACCTTCATCAAACTTTCGTTGGAAATTCTCCTTATTTAAATAAATTAGAACCAAGTTCTTGTCTGTTAATACGTGAAAATTCATTGCTCAGTAAGTCTTTCATTATATTTGTCCAATCCTTTAAGAGAGTATTCTAGCACCCCCTTTCATTTTTTCTTTCCTTGTACTGAAATTTCTGATTGCCAGATCTTCTCGTGTATCACGGATGTGTCTAAATTGTGTTTTGCCGATATCTTGTGCCATATCCATGCTCAGTTAATGGGAAAACACTAACTTTCATCCTCTAACTTGGCTTCGATTCACAAATGGTCCTCTAAATTGGCATGACATCAAATTAGTTTCCTACCTTAACAAAAAGTCCAATTGCTGTCATTTCACGCCGAGAATTACTTAATTTAGTCAGATCCAAGCGTTTGACCATCCACGTAACGCTACTTTAGAGGGTTTTCAATTGACCGCATATGCGGCGCCACCCGGCAAAATTGTATTTTTCGAATACTACCCCAAATTTTGCCGAGTGGCATCACATGTGCGAGTTGGCGGGTGTGAATCAGTTGCAATCAAAACTCTCTGAATTGGGGTCACGTGCGCGATTCTAGCCAAATTAAGTAATTTACATCACCGAAGGACTGAAACTAAATTTTTTTGCCGAGTTACATGACTAATTCGATGTGGTCCCAAGTTAGAGAAGCAGTTGCCGATCCAAGC
Organism: Misopates orontium; assembly: GCA_946800315.1. Taxonomy (NCBI): domain Eukaryota; kingdom Viridiplantae; phylum Streptophyta; class Magnoliopsida; order Lamiales; family Plantaginaceae; genus Misopates; species Misopates orontium. Next base: position 11,950,884 of record OX326951.1, read on the forward strand.
CAAGTTAGAGGACAAAATTTGAATATATCCTTCTTATTATTTGGTTTAGATATAACAAATTTTGCACTTACATCGCCACCATTACAGACTATTCCATATCCTTGGAAGGATAGTGTGTCCAGTGTGGATATCAAATTGTGAATTGTTTTTCTAATTTCCATTTTTATGAGCATTTTCAAATTCTGTTGAAGTTCTAGAGGATATTCAGAATGTGTTATCTACCTTTGCTCCTACCCCCGCTGGGGTAGAGGGCCCCTTCCGACTGTTGATTAACTTAGTTCACTAGCACTAAGCCTCAAAGACTTTGTTGACATGTGGTTTCTTTAATCCTACTAGTTCCCGTATCTTTGACCAATAAGGCATTTGTTCCACTGAAGTATCAACCCAAACTCGTAATGTAGTTTACATAAATTTACCACATAGGCAGCAAAAATTTGACAAACGCTCATATATGAATATAGATTATCTCTTCCCCGTTGGTCTCTCGGATTTTGACAACCCTTTCAAGTAGTTTATTGATATGTAATGTAACCCATGCATATTCTTGTTTTTGCACAGGTTCTGATGGAAATAAAGAATTATATCTCATAATTATATATTATAGAATTATTCCGTAACTAAAGTTATCTTATTTTTGGGCTATCAACCTAAAACCCCCCTGTGGTTTGGAAAACCTGCACAAAATCCCCCTGTGGTTTTAAAACTACCTAAAATCAACTTATGGTTTCAAAAACCCTGCACACATTCCCTTCCGTTAAATTTAACATAACTCCGTTAGTTTTATTTAAGAATGACTAAATTGCCCTTATTTATTTTTAACTTCTTTTAAAAAAAAATCTGGATGTTTAAAAAAAAAAAAAAAAAACAGGGATTTTATGCAGGGTTTTCAAACCACAAGGGGATTTTGTGCAGGGTTTTCAAACCACAGGGGGATTTCGTGCAGGTTGTCAAACCACAAGGGGGTTTCATGTTTTCAATTTTTAAGGGTGAAATAGACTTTTTAATTCGAAAAAGTACACAAAAGTTAAACCCACTCTCACATAGAGCGAGTGGTCGCCACTCTCTGACGGAGTTTAATGGATTAGGGATTTTGTGCAGGGTTTTTGAAACCACAAGGGGATTCTGTGCAGGGTTTCTAAAACCACAAGGGGATTCTAGGTAATTATCAAACCACAAGGGGATTCCGTGCAGGTTTTCAAAATCACAAGGGGGTTCTATGCATTTTCCCCCTTATTTTTGGTTGTTATTAAGTTAGTTCTAGTTTATCTTATTATTTTTTTTAAAGATTTAGTATGGTAAGTTTCTTTTGTACGTCCTATAAATAGAGGGATGAGATTTTATTATTAGACAAGTTGGAACTCATGTAAAGATTATTTAATGAAGGCCAGAGATATTGCCACAGAGCAAATCTTTATATATCTCTAATTTGCCTTTCTTACGTAGGGTATGTTGACATTAGATTTTGAGAGTTTACGTTTTCTTATAATTAATAACTCCTTTATTGTAGCAAGTCACATATGTATTCATAACTATATAAAGGAATATAATTGAGTTATATTATTGCTTTATTTATTCTAATTATCTTCTCATATTTTAACTTGTACGACAAATTCGTTTCTTTAATTATATTTATATTATGTCATTTTGTCTAAATTCTTAAGAAAACATTATTGGGCACTTCCAACACGCAAATGACAATATCACATCTTGTAAACTTCTAAAGTTGTTCAGCATTATAAATCTTATTTAGTGTCGTTATTTCTCAAGAAGTTTCTAATTTATAGTTTTGCATAATATACTTTGATGTGGGGTATTTTCGTCTGGATACGTGTCCACTCTCCAACACTCCACGTCAGACTGCTTTAGTTCCTGATGGATGTTCAAGCAGCTTTTGAGTTCGGAACCTGCACTCAACACCACACGTAAACTAAGCCAGTGCCTTCTCCGGAGAAGGCACTCCGACGCTCAAGTCAGATAGGTCGGAATGCGAGATATTGTCGTGAGAGACAATAGCTTGAATTTATAGGTCGAATTTAGCTCAAATAGGTCGAATTTAAGCCGTATAGGTCGAATAAGCACACCTCGAAATGGTATTGAGAACCGTGATGAAGGCACCCGAATAGGTCGAATTACCCTCAAATAGCTCGAAATACACTCTATATAGATCGAACAAGAGCTATTGCAAACAACTCGAATTTACTGCTCTATAGCTCGAATTCGATGTATATAGCTCGAAATTAAATGCTTAGAAAATTAAAAGGTACCTTAGAATGAGGCATGGGACCCCTTTATATAGTAATAAGAGTCCTTATTCAGCTAGAAGTGCAATCCAAGTCGAACTATAAGTCTAAATAGGTCGAATTAGACCTATTTTGAAATAGCTCGAATTGGGCCTTCAAATAGGTCGAACTGGGCCTCAAATAGATGGAATTTGGGCCCAGATAGCTTGAACTGGGCCTCTGGGCCTCAAATAGATCGAATTTGGCCCCGGATAGCTCGAACTAGGCTTGATATAGCTCGAATTAGGCCTTTTCGGGCCCAAATAGATCTTGCACGGGCTCAATTTGGGCCTACTTGGGCCGATTTCTGAGTTTTGCCTTGAATTGTAATTTTGCATTAAAAAATAATGGTGCTTACGTGGCATAATATGTCCCGAAATACGTTTGTAGTATTGTATCGGATATTATGATGTGGCGGTACCGAAATATGGTACATCATGGAGTCCCCCAGTTCGTAAGAGTAATGTGTACGAACATTGGTCATACGAACTAAAAAGAAGTCACATAACCGAGTATCGTGCAACGAAATCGGCCTCGGCGTAAAAAACCAAGAATTTGAGCAAAAATATCAAAATTCGAAAATAGGTCGAATTTACTATTTTTGGTAACTCGAAATAGTATAGGTCGAAATTACCTCCTAAAAAGATAACTCGAATTTCAGATTTTTTTTCGGAAAATAGCTCGAATTTAAGAATAGGTCGAATTTGAGGGCATTTTGGTAATTACCGCATCATTTCGCCTATAAATACCCCGCTCCGAGCTTCATTTCCTCATTTCACGCCTAAGCATTCATACAGAGCACTCGAGAAATAGCTCGAATTTATAGCTCAAATTTGCCATTTTTAGTAAGTTCACTGAAATAGCTCGAAATTCCTCCAAATTTAGTAAGTTCACTGAAATAGCTCGAAAGACCTCCAAATAGCTCGAAAAACATCCCAAATAGCTCGAAATTTGCCAGAATACCTCGAAATTCCCTTTTCTAATTGTGGCTTTTTGGTGAGTTGTGAATAACTCGGAATTATAGGTCGAATAACCTATGTAAATTCGAGTTATGGCACTTAGAAATTTTTTTCAGTTTTTGAAAAATTTCATAAAATGCTAATAATTTGACTTTTTCACAGATTTGTTCACGACGGCTCGACTTCGACGTAACCGGTCTCCACGACGTCCATCTCCACCTCGATTTCACCAACGTCCCTACTACAACTCTCGCAACCAGCCTCGAGATTCTTCGTCTCGGAATCCGCACAATTCAGACACAAGGCGTCTAGCATCCCCGACTCGTCCTCGGCAACCAGAACCTGCCAGAATCCGAGTTCCTGGAGCACCGAAGCTGTTTGTACCCACACAGAGGTCGTACGAGCAAATCGACCAAAACGAAGAATCCGAGTTCCTAGATCTAGACCCTCGTGCCGGTAATCTTTCAACCTGAACCTCTTTATGACTCGAGTTATTGATATTGAGTTGTCAAGTAGTAGTAGGGAAGACAGTAGTAAGTCTTCTAGGTCTTCTAAAGCTAAGGAGAATGAGTCGACTAGCGGCAGTAGTAATGACTCGAGTGACGAGACCTCTTCTAGCAATGATAGAAGATCTAGCAATGATAGGGCGTCTGATATGGAAGTAGACATCCTAGGAGAAGACGAGGTTGAGTCTAACCCTCTTACCATCGTGCCCTATGTGCCTCCACCCAATGATGCTCCCATACCTGCCGCAAACTCTCCTGAACAAATGCCTGCGCGAAACTTGATTAACTTCGATCAGTTTCCTTCTGCCCTTACTTACGACATAGATTATTATCGTGATACCTAAGATATCTCTGATACTTATGAGATCATCGTTCGAGGGCCAGATGACAGGATAAACAACCAGCCAGAAGGGTGTCTTACTGTTTTTAGTTGTTACCTCCATTGTGGCCTTCGGTTTCCCATAACCCCTGTCGTTTCAGAGATCATGGCCTCCCTTAATTCTTGTCCTTCACATTTTACCCCGAACGCATACACACAGATGTATGCTTACGTGATGCTTACCCGTGGCTTTGACCTCTCATGTTCCGTAGACGGTTTCTGGCAACTGTTTTTAGTGAAATTCCGCAATAGAGGTCTAGACGCCGGGTTTTACTACTTGAGTTCACGGAAGAAGCAGTGCTTCCTGTCTGAGCTGCAGTTGAACGTCGGGGCGCATTGGAAGAAACAATGGTTCTCTATCAAAGAATCCAAGCCCCAGGAATTTCGATTCAAGTGGCTTTGGACCGACACCCGCCCATCGCCCAAGCGCCCCACGCCTCCTCTCTATAGTCAGACAGTGGTTAAGAACCTGAAAGAGCATCAGTTTGATGCCTTCGAGTTGACCACCACCCGAGTGTTGCGGGCCGACGGTTATACTCATCGTGCAGGCGTTGAGTCTTCTATTTTTGGTATAACATTATGCATGTTTGTCTTTTGTACTTGTTGAATTTCTATCTTCCTTTTATTGTGATCTAACCTTTGCATTATTTATTACTTTTAGAGCGCATTGTTATGGACATGACTAAGAAGAGGCTCGCCGCTATGAAGCGAGGCGCGAATGCCCCTCAGGCCTCAGCGTCCATTCCTGAGAAGACCAGTCGCTGGGGTGCTAAGACGGCTGGTACCAGTTCGAGAGGCGGCAGCGCTCCTGCTCTCTCTTCCATAGCTGCTATCTCAACACGAGGATCAGGACGAGGTAGGGGTTCTGGTCCTGCACCCTCTCCTCCTCCATCACAGTCTATCACTGATGCTGCTCCCGGATCACCTCCCATCGGTTCTGAACCGATTGTTCCTGAGCTTTCTCCTCCACCAACCTTCGCCTGGAAGAGTGCATCTGCCTTCTGTTGCTGCAGTTGTGTGCCATGCCAATGAGTCTGATCTAGAGCTGGCGACCAGGAAGAGGTCTTCGACTGCTGAGGAGATTCGACGGGCCAAGAGTCCGCCACATGACAAATCAAACACATATGAAGATGATGAGCTCGACATTGATGTGGAGGAGATAGTGCGAGCTACGGTCGAGTCAGGACAGTTCACAATGAAGGATACTACTGCTCTTCGACTGATGAAGGGATTTTTGCCTGACTTCGACCGTCAGCTTTACTATCAAGCGATGGGGCACAAGAATTTGGTCAGTGGTGCGGCCTTGTCTATGTGCGAGGTTGGTGTATTTATATAATTTCTTTGAATCCCGTCATATACTTGTTTTGTATGTTACTGACTTTCTTCTGTTTTTCGCAGTTCTTTGTTAACTTCCAGACCATGGCGGAGAATTTCGACATGGTCATGACTTCTCAGGGTCAGCAGAAGGAGCTGATGGACAGGCACCTCTCCTCAGCTTTGCAGGCTCAAAGACTGGAAAAACAGGCCAAAGAGGCTAAGGCTGAGGTTGAGAAGCACCTGGTAGCAGCAGTCGATAAGCTGAAAGCGGTGCAGGCCGAGCTGGAGGCCCTGAAAGCAGCTAAGGCTAGTGTTGACAAGGAGCTCATTGAGGAGAAGCGACTGCCTAGTCAGCTTACCACCGATTGCCAGCACGCCACTTCACTTGTTGAGGATCATGTTGACACCATCAGGATGATGTAGGATGCCGCTGCTGCTGCTGAGGTGGAACGCGTGAGACTCGAGGCTGAGCTAGCAGATGTGAAAGCTCGCCTTGCGACTGCTGAGGAGGATGGCTATAACAAGGCCATGAACGAGGTAGTTCTCTCATACTTGACTTTATTCCCGTATTTTGATGTCTCATATTTTGTACTTACATTTTTCTTCTCTTGGTTCGTAGGAGCTTCCTGATGAGGATAAGGTGATGGTAGCCATCGAGTTCTTTCGCTCGGCTACATGGGAGAAGATTGCCATGGAGAGGGGCGGCTTTGATACAACCAAGGGTTATAATATGGCCCTTGATGATATTGTCTCCCGCGGTGCCCTCGCTCCTGGGTTGAAGAAGGAGGATTTCAATGTCCTTAACTGCTTGAACGAGGATGATGCGGAGGTTGGTGAATCCTCGGGCGCCGCTGCTGCTGATCCTTCTCTTGCTGATCCTGCTTCTGCTGAGACTGCTCCTGCTGAGGAAGTTGGCGAGTCCAAGCATGATCCGTTCACGTCCTTCTATCCTCTCCGTCAGGTATGACTCTCTGATTTTGCTGATGAGTAGCCATCCACTTCTGCTGCTGCTGCCGCTGCGCCGGATGAGCCCCTGGAGGAGGGTGAGTTGGATTTCGACCCTCAGGTCCTGGATCATCCGGCAGAGGGCGATCAGGCTATGCCCGATGTCCCTGTTCCTACTCCTGCCCCTCGTCAGATTTCTCCAGTTGACGACACCGGGCCCCTGAACGAGTCATTTGCTACGATTTAGGAACAGAGCGAGGGTGCTGTGAAGTCTCTGGGACTAAATCTGCTGCCCTGATTACTTTGAGTGCCCTGCGTGCCCGTATTCCTGGCGTCTGTGCCTTAGATAGTATTTTGAACATCTTTACGTTTCGTACAGTATATTCGAAGTAGTACATTCTTTCCATACAATATATCTTGTTGACTTATGCGCGATTTTAGCGCTTATCCAATGCTAGTACAGTTTGACTTTAGAAATTTTTGAATGTCGTTACTCTGACTTGTTAAGTATTTGCTCATACGTGTCTACTTTTTATGTTTATATTTGTCACTTGCTAAAACACTTGGTTTTATTAACAAGTATATGTGAGTGCGAGAACTTGTGCTCGACTCTACGAGCCTTGTGCTCGTTGTGTGAAGCTAATGTTCGCGCTTGCGAAGCTATGTTCGCGGGAGTGCGAAGACTTGTGTTCGACTCCACGAGGCTTGTGCTCGTTGTGTAAAGCTAATGTTTGCGCTTGCGAAGCTAGGTTCGCGGGAGTGCGAGGAATTGTGCTCAACTCCACGAGGCTTGTGCTCGTTGTGCAAAGCTAATGTTTGCGCTTGCGAAGCTATGTTCGCGGGAGTGTGAGGACTTGTGCTCGACTCCATGAGGCTAGTGCTCGTTGTGCAAAGCTAATGTTTGTGCTTGCGAAGCTATGTTCGCGGGAGTGCGAGGACTTGTGCTCGACTCCACGAGGCTAGTGCTCGTTATACGAAGCTAACGTTCGTTTTGATTAAGTTTTTAAACTTATGTTTCGTAGACAGTATGAGTTAAACTTTATGTATGCTGGTAGATTGTAATCATACGGGTAATGAGTAGGCAACGGATAAACTTGAATAAAATAAGAGATTTTATTAGTTTTGGGACTGGCTCGAGTAACTTCCGAGTTGCCTACGTATCCCGCCGTATATAGGTTGGCTAGGAATCAAGTCCCCGTAGTTCGCTGCTAACTATTACAATGAGAATCCGCGTAAAGGGACTCGTAATTCGTAAAAGAATAAGCGAATGAAGTATTAAAACTACGGTCCTATCATGCCACAAGGCCATTAGAAAACTAGTGTTCTAACTATAAAACCTTCGTAAGTTCTTGACGTTCCAGGGGCGTGACAAAGTCCTTCCACCCAACTCTTGTAAGTAGTAATATCCTTTTGAGCTTGCTTTCTCTACTCTGTACGGTCCTTCCCAGTTTGGCTTCAACTTTCCAACATGCTTGGTAGCTTCAACTTTTCTAAGTACGAAGTCCCCCACTTGAAAGTTCCTGAAACAAACTTTGTTGTCATATGCTTTTGCCATCATAGATTTGTACGCTTGGGTACGTTGGTATGCTGCTTCCCTTGTTGCTCCAATCAACTCCAAATCCATTTGTCTTGCCCTTATTGCCTGCTCCTCATCATATGTAACAATACGATAAGTTGACATTCCAATCTCAGCCGTTATCACTGTTTCAGATCCATATGTCAATAAATATGGTGTTTCTCCTGTAGAAGTACGAGGAGTTGTACGATATGCCCATAGTATTCCTGGCAGCTCGTCTGCCCAGTTTCCTCCTTCTCCTTCCAGCCTTTTCTCCAAACTTTTCACTAATGTGTTGTTAGTGGCCTCCACTTGCCCATTTGCTTCAGAATGCGTAACGGATGTAAAACGTTGCTCAATTTTCATGTCTCTGCACCAGTCTTGAATCTTAAAACCTTGGAACTGCCTTCCATTATTGGAAATTAAGACTCTTGGGATTCCGAATCGACAAACTATATTCTTCCATATGAATTGTTTCACATTAGCCTCAATAATGTTTACAAGTGCTTCAGCTTCAACCCACTTAGTATAATACTCGACTGCTACCAATAACCATTTTCTACCTCCAGTAGCCTTTGGCATTGGTTCGACGATATCTATTCCCCATTGGTCGAATGGGCATCCATAACTCACTGTTGTCATAGGTTGTGCAGGTGTATGAATGATCTTCGCATGCAATTGACAACTTCTGCACTTCCTAGAGTAATCCATAGCATCTCTCATAATAGTTGGCCAGAAATATCCTTGTCGGAGTATTTTCTGGGTCAACGATCGTCCTCCTGAGTGATTTCCGCAACTTCCTTCATGAATTTCTCGTAAAACTTGTTTTGCCTGTGACGGAGATAGGCATCTTAAGGGTGGTCCCTCGAAAGACCGTTTATACAGTTCGCCATTGAACATAGTAAATCTCGCAGATTTGTACTTGAGCCTTCTGACCGCTTGAGGATCAGTAGGTAAGTTCCCGTTTTGAAGATAATCAATGATCTCATCCTTCCAACATGCCTCGATCTCTACTTGCAGAGCGTAGTCCAATGCTTGCGTTGGTTTTGACTCGACTCCTCTGCCAATAGAAGGTTGCTCTGCAGCCAATAAAGTTACTCGCTTTTCAACAAACATTTCGGCGGTACTCGCAAATCGTGACAAAGAGTCAGCGCGTTCATTCTCCGTTCGAGGGATCTGTGAGATAGAGGAAGTATCGAAGTTTGATGTCGCCTCCTTCAATTTTTCGAGATACTTCACTATTGCAGCCTCTTTTGCCTCATATCTTCCATTAGTAATCAGTTGTGAATCCGTAAATGCAACAAGCTTTGTTATCCCCAACGATTTTGCCATTTGGATGCCAGCTAGCATAGCCTCGTATTCCGCTTGATTATTCATAACTTGAAAATTTAACCTTATAGCTTAGTCAAATTCTCTACCATCCGCCGATTTTAAGTAAATTCCTGCGCCACCAGCGTCGTTTGTAGACGATCCATCTACATGCAAAGTCCAAGTTTCCCTTGCAACTCCAGGTTTGTCCCTTTTAATATCCTCCGTCACCATTGCTATATCAGGCGCTTGCTCCGCCTCTGAGATAGTTTCAGCCACAAAGTCCGCCAGCCTTTGTGTTTTGATCGCCGTTTTTGGCATATACTCCAAGCCGTATTCTCCTAACTCAATTGCCCACTTCACCAGTCTACCAGATGTTTCTGGTTTTGCCATAACTTGTTTCAGTGGTTGATTAGTTAAGACATTAACCGGATGTGATTAAAAGTATGATCTTAACTTTCACGCAGTTATCACGAGTGCGTATGCTAGCTTTTCGATCTCCAGATAATTCACCTCTGCCCCATTCAACACTTTGCTAACGTAATAGATAGGCAAATGTTTCTTTTCTTCTTCGCGCACGAGTACTGTGCTTAATGATTTCTTCGTTATGGCCAAGTAAAGATATAACATCTCATTTTCCTTGGGCTTAGATAGTAATGGTGGTGTTGTAAGATACGCCTTCAATTGACGAAAGGCCTCCTCACAATCTTCAGTCCAGACAAACTTAGGTGTCTTACGTAACTTCTTGAAAAAAGGTAAACTTTTTTATGCAGAATGCGAAATGAATCGACTAAGTGCCGTGATCCTCCCTACCAAGCGTTGCACCTCTCGAATAGACTTGGGGGATGGTAAATCCATTATATCTTTAATCTTGTCTGGGTTAGCTTCGATACCTCGCTCGTTCACCATGTACCCCAGAAATTTTCCAGCCTTAACACCAAAATTTCACTTCTTGGGATTTAGCTTCATCCCGTATTGTTTCACGATACCAAAAGCCTCTTCCAAATGTTTTACGTGATCTTCCGCCTTTAGACTTTTGATAAGCATGTCATCAATGTAAACCTCCATAGTCTTGTCGATTTGATGGTAAAACATCTTGGCAACCAACATTTGAAAGGTTTCTCCTGCATTCTTCAAACCAAACGGCATCACCCTGTAAAAGAATATGCCTCTATCAGTGATAAAAGCCGTTTTGTGTTGATCCTTTACAGCCATTAGTATTTGGTGGAAACCGCTCTGCGCATCACAAAGACTTAGCAGTGCACACCCTGTTGTAGAGTCAACAATGAGATTTATCCTAGGCAAGGGGAAAGGATCTCGTGGGCAATGTTTGTTCAAGTCAGTGTAATCCACACACATCCTCCATACAGTCAGCTTCTTTGGAACAAGTACAACGTTTCTTAGCCATTCAGAGTATCGTACTTCAAATATGTAGCCTGCAGCAAGCTTTGTTTGTACTTCCAACTCTGCAGCCTTATTCTTTTCATCACTAAAGTGTCTCTTCTTCTGCCGGACAGGCTTAGCATTTGGGTTAACATTCAAGTGATGTACCGCAACTCGAGGATCTATTCCGTTCAAGTCCGAGTCCGTCCATACGAATTCATCAAAGTTTCTTCGCAGGCATTCCAATAATGCCTTCTCAATCTCCGAGGTCAACTCGCTTCCAATTTTAATGACCTTGTCAGGCTCATCGTTCAACAGAATAACCTCCATAAACTCTCTAGAAGGTTTCAAACACTCAATCTCCATTTTCTTCTTATAGTGCAGAGTCGTTTTGTCTTCCTTTTCTTCCTCCGCCTTCTTTGAGGCGTCTTCAACATTGGGAGGAGTGGGATCCTCCGGTATCGCCTTTTAGTCCACTTGCGTAGCAAGCACCATCTCCGTATCAACTTGTTCTACTATTTCAGGCGTCTCCAATGGGTGTATGTCAATCATCGCGACATTTGGATCCGTTTTTTCCTTGATAGGTTTAGTCGATGTAACATAGCAACTCCAAGAGTCACGATAGTTCGTAGTCAGTTCAGCAACTCCGCCAGGCATTGGGAATTTGATCTTTTGATGCACCGTAGAGATGATCATAGCAAACACCGTTATTCCAGGCCTTCCAATCAGCATGTTGTATGCAAAAGGCATATCAACAATGAGATATTCCACATTCAGTGTTCTCCTCTTTGGATTCATGCCAAAGGATGTTGACAACACAATCCTTCCAACAGGTTTAACTTCACTTCCACCAAATCCCATTAGTGGTGAGTTAACATCAGTGATCTCGTATTGTCCAAGCTTCATTTGTTGTAAAGCATACATGAAGTAATGTTGGACGAACATCCATTATCAATCATAATTCTCTTTACCGCGTGATACGCAATCACCGCAGAAACCACCATAGGGCAATTCAAGTATTGCGCTTCCTTAGCTTGTGAAGACAAGCTGTCAAAATCGCTATCGTCGAATGTGATCCTTGTATCCAACTTGTCTACTGCAAAGACAAGATCTATTTTAGGGCGCTTTAGCCGTTCATTGTATATATCACGTGAGATGCGTTTTCTACTTTTGGTTGAGTCTACGCCAGTTGGTCCACCAGCAATCACATTGACTCCATTCTCAATATCATCATTCCCATTACCCCTTTTACGCGTGGGTTCTTCCTTCTTCTCATGCGGAGATCTATCCCGCTTGCGTCCAGATGACGCCTTCTCTTGATGTGACTCTCTATTCTCAAGTACGTACTCAACGAGTTTCCCCTCTTGAATGAGTCGTTCAATCTCGTTCTTTAAGGCCTTGTATTCATTAGTAAAATGGCCATTCTGCCTGTGGAACTTACAATATTTCTTCGACACCTTAGTCTCCTCCGTCTCTCGGAATGGTTTTGGGGTTCTCAGTAACCCGCTATCTTTCTCAATGGCGAAAATCTCCCCAATTTGTTTTCTCAGTGGAGTATAATTGTCAAATTTCTTAAAGGGTTGTCGATTGCGATCACGATCTTTGCCCCTTAACTCCTTCCTCCAATCTTTATCTCTATTCTACTTGCCTCCATGAATTCCTGGCGAATCCATCAACCCTTGATTCATGGTTGCCTCCTCAACTTCAATGACCTTACTAGCGAGGTCCATCACTTGCTCTATGGAATCAGGTGTATTCCATGTTATTACTTTTATTAGCTTTTTGCTCCGGCAATGATGCTCCCATACAGAGATGACCAATTCCATATTGGGAGCATTCACTCTACCAATCTCCAGATTCAAACGCTCTATATACCTTCCCAAAGGTTCATCAGGTCCTCTATAGATATTAAACAACGTGCTTGGAGACTTCTTCTTTATTCGATAAGTAGCAAACTTCTTGACAAACATGGTCCTAAATTGTTCAGATGATTCGATTGAACGCGAACGCAAGTTCTTGAACCATTCCTTTGCAGGGCCCCTCAGACTGAGCGTTATAAGTTTCGCCCTCATATTCTTTGCATACCCCAAGACCTGCAAATCTCCATCTAACTCATCATAATGTGCTACTGGATCGGTATTTCCATCATACTTCTTCAAGACAGGAAGATTAGTCCCTTCCTTCAATGTTAAATTACAGATCGCCTCACAGAAGGGATTTGGCCTCTCCCTTAGTGGAATATGATCAGCAATAACAGGCTCCAGTCTTGGGACAACTCTCTCAGGCAACTCCCTATCTCTTCCGGCAGTCCGACCTGCTGCGGGTCGATGATCAGGACCTCTCTGCCTAGAGTTTACCTTTTCATCCTTCACTTCTCTAACTCAACCAGTTGCTCGACTGGGAGCTCTGTTAGCATTAGTCCTCACTGAACGAGGATTTCTCCTTTCAGGCGAGGGAGATGGATCCCTTGGCCTTGTCATCCTAGTCTGCGTTTAATGCCTTGAGTCATCACGACGCTGGGTCTGATGAGTCCTTCCTTGCTGCAGTGCTGCAGGCTCTGCTGCTGGTTGTTGTGCTATTGGAGTCTAAACATTCTGTTGAGCAGAAGTGTTAGCCAATTGCTGCACAATCATTGGAACCATAGTCCTTTGGAAAGCGGACATGATTTGATCCAACTGAGTGGAATTCAACAACTGTTGTTCCGTGGGAGGAACTTCAGGTTGATTCGCTATGTGAGTTGGAGGATCAAGGGGAGTGCTGGGCGCTGCCACTGATGTTTGTTCAGAAGCATCAGGTGCCCTATTATCGTCCTCCCTCTGTGACCTAGTCCTTCCTGCCATTCCATTCTTCTCCGTTTCTCTCCGTTGAGCCATGGAGTGTCGGTGTTTGTTACTAAGTGCGTATAGAGGTTCCCACAGACCACTGATGTGGGGTATTTTCGTCTGGATACGTGTCCACTCTCCAACACTCCACGTCAGACTGCTTTAGTTCCTGATGGATGCTCAAGCAGCTTTTGAGTTCGGAACCTGCACTCAACACCACACGTAAACTAAGCCGGTGCCTTCTCCGGCGAAGGCACTCCGACGCTCAAGTCAGATAGGTCGGAATGCGAGATATTGTCGTGAGAGACAATAGCTCGAATTTATAGGTCGAATTTTGCTCAAATAGGTCGAATTTAAGCCGTATAGGTCGAATAAGCACACCTCGAAATGGTATTGAGAACCGTGATGAAGGCACCCGAATAGGTCGAATTACCCTCAAATAGCTTGAAATACACTCTATATAGATCGAACAAGAGCTATTGCAAATAGATCGAATTTACTACTCTATAGCTCGAATTCGATGTATATAGCTCGAAATTAAATGCTTGGAAAATTAAAACGTACCTTAGAATGAGGCATGGGACCCCCTTATATAGTAATAAGAGTCCTTATTCAGCTAGAAGTGCAATCCAAGTCGAACTATAAGTCTAAATAGGTCGAATTAGACCTATTTTGAAATAGCTCGAATTAGACCTTCAAATAGGTCGAACTGGGCCTCAAATAGATCGAATTTGGGCTCAGATAGCTCAAACTGGGCCTCAAATAGATCAAATTTGGCCCCGGATAGCTCGAACTGGGCTTGATATAGCTCGAATTAGGCTTTTCGTGCCCAAATAGATATCGCATGGGCTCAATTTGGGCCTACTTGGGCCGATTTCCGAGTTTTGCCTTGAATTGTAATTTTGCATTAAAAAATAATGGTGCTTACGTGGCATAATATGTCCCGAAATACGTTCGTAGTATTGTATCAGATATTATGACGTGGCGGTACCGAAATATGGTACATCATACTTAAACACTTTAGTCATGTTTCAAATATTTAATTATTTCAACATAACTTAAAATAAAGGTATAGTATTAGTTGTATTAGATTCAATTCAAAAATAATGAAAAATCTACCTTTTAAAAATCAAGATGGAATATTTTATAGTACATATATGCTTGATCTTTCTAGTATCCAACAAATCTGTAATTTCTTATCATAATTTGAAATTTCGAACACAAAATAGGTGACTAATTACAAACTAAATATTTCAATAACATATTCCGCAAACCATAAATTGATTTACAATTTTTTTAAAATATGATTTTGTTCAAGGAAATTTCTATTTTCTTTAAAGTGAAGAAAAGATTAATATAAATCAAGTTGCTATGAGTGCTTAATTAAAGTAAAGAAAGTATTGAAGGAAATATTAAATTTACTTTGCATAAATATTTATTAGAAGGGATTAGAGTAATATAAAAATATGTTTTGACAACAACAATTGTGGCTTTAACAATATGGCTAACCCAATACTACCAACATCTAACACACCTATATAGATTTCGACCCGAAGTTAAACCTTAGCCAAACTTGTATAGGAAATATACAGAGAAAGGCTAAATATATGCCACTAATTCCTAGATTCATCCTTGGAAAAGATAATCTCTTGATTCTCAACAACTAACTGTGAGCGACAAAAGAGACTATATCAACTCACTTGTTATCAAAACTATATGTAAGTATAAGGAAGTTGTCGATTGGGACCCACGACCCACGTTAACATGTACAAACACAAATGCCATGTTTGGCTTACTCTAATTTTTTCCATCGAAATTTGTAAGAAATTAACACGATTTCACGTTTAAATGGTTTTTTAACGAGTTTTAGTGTAACTAGAGAATCTACTACACGTGGGATATTAATTCATTTTAAGTTGATAGTCTTGATTTTATCTTAGATGGAATCCGTGACAGCTTTTGCTCATTTTCTTAACTATATCCATGCCGAAAGTTCAATATATTATCCTCCACTACATTTTTTGATACCTTATCCTCCAATTTCTAACGTCTCATTTCTATGCTGATGATGATTCTATTTTTTTTTTTTTTTAAGAAATGCAGGATTATTCCCTTACCATATGGAAATAAAAAAGTCATATAGACCGGCCAATCATTAACTTTATTTAATTTTATATGGGTACTGAAATCTTAGTGAAATAGTGGAATTTAATCTTTTTGAGTTTGATTCACCTTTGCGAATTGAGAAAATTCGTATCAAGAGAGATTTTAGACGAGGTGTGTTATTAATGTTAGTTGAAAACTAATCTTGAATTCTCTCTTCGATTTGAGCTGGATTCCAAATGATATATTTAGGATAAAGTCCATAAAACAAGAAAAAAAAATCGTTTGAGTTGGAATCAATTGTTACGAGTTGGTCCAATATAACTTAGAAGCGTGTTACAACACTAAAAACGCGACACCATGCAGTAACTTTTGAGCTAAAACTTTAGGTGCGAAAATTGGTTGGTGTCCAGTTAGTTAGAGCGGTTGAAACAAAATTATGTATGCGATTGAACTCAATTTTTGTGATAAAAGCAGCTAAGTTTCAGGAAAAACACTCAAATTCATCCACTGTAAACACTAAAATACTAATGAAATCTTGTTCTTCCTCAGATGTAAATTAGAGTTAGTCATTTCAAACTCTAATTGAATCAAGTAAATTGTGTTTTTTGTATCTGGTTTTATTCGCTTTTGATCCATTTAATTCTTCTTGTCGGTGAGAGTGTATCATCTAGTTAGATTATAGATACATTGAATTGACTAAGATCAACCAAATTGGTTTGAAGTTTGAACACACAACTATAAGCAATTTAAATTTAGGTCGTCTAAACTCGATATAGCTTGAGTTTACTAGAATATATAAAGTATATTCAATCCTTTCGTATTATCTCAGTCTGATAGTTTTTTTCAAAATTATATTTTTCGTATTGCAGCAAAATATATTTTTTAGTGGCTGCAAAATGTCAATTCTGAGTTTTTGATTATTTGCTATAGTTATTTTGGGTGGTCATATAAATTTCTAGAAAAGTTGGACTAGGTAAGAAACGCGATTCAGTGGCCAAGTTGAATTTTTGTTCAAAGGTTTGTGGTTTCTTGGAACTTCGTACTTTCTTTCACCCTTACAAATAGAGATTTGTTTTCTTTTTTTCAACCCTCTTATGTTTGAATCTTTATTTTTATCTGATTAAATGATGTTTACTAGTGTTTTCTACATATATAATATATTATCCATCAACCTCAAATTACTTGTACTTACAATCTCTTCAAATTACTTGTACTTACATCTCAAGTAGTATTCAACGGTTACAATATATCCATGGATCAAAGTATCGTTTCGACAGTATGTTTCGATTTTTTAAATATTAGAAACTTTTCGCAATGTTTCGAAATCTTTTCGATATGTTTCGAAAATTTTGTAAAAATTGTGCGCACAATAGATACAGAAAACATGGATCAAAGTTTCTTTTCTTTTCCTCGAAAACTACCGAAACGTTTCCATTTTTGACTATATAGAAAAGAAACATACAGTATTTTCTATATCTATTGTGCGCACAATTTTTACGAAATTTTCGAAACATATCGAAAAGATTTCGAAACATTGCGAAAAGTTTCTAATATTTAAAGAATCGAAACATACTATCGAAACGATACTTTGATCCATGATAGAAAATACTGTATGTTTCTTTTCCATATAGTCAAAAATGGAAACGTTTCAATAGTTTTCGAGGAAAAGAAAAGAAACTTTGATCCATGAATTTATCAAAGTATCGGTACGCTAGGTGGTTAAAGTCTAATATAGATTAATGAAAAAATGCAATGAGTGTACGTGCCGTTCGAGATTAAATTCGCCAAGTATTCTTATGACAACGAAATCTTTCACTAGAGTAAGTGTTGTGCTGAGTAAATTTGAACTGCTATGCTTCAACAAAATTCATTAGAATTTATAGATAGTAGTTGATACGAAATTATGACCTTTCTGTAGTTGAGAGCTATTAAGTCCATTTGAAACTTTGATTCATGCTAAAAAAGAATCGCTTAATTTTTCTTACAGCGTTCTATAACACAGGATTGTATTTCACTCGTGAAAAGTTAAATTAGTGGTTGAATTCTTAGAAGAAAAAAGATATCTATTATGTATTTGTGTATTTGAAATTTATGTTTATCTTCTTTTTGAACAACTTTAAGTACAAAAAGAACAAAACCATATTTATGCATTATAATATACAAGTCATGGATCAAAGTATCGTTTCGACAGTATGTTTCGATTCTTTAAATATTAGAAACTTTTCGCAATGTTTCGAAATCTTTTCAATATGTTTCGAAAATTTCGTAAAAGTTGTGCGCACAATAGATATAGAAAATACTGTATGTTTCTCTTCCATATAGTCAAAAATGGAAACGTTTCGGTAGTTTTCGAGGAAAAGAAAAGAAACTTTGATCCATGATACAAGTATAAATCATGCATCAAAGTTTCTTTTCTTTTCCTCGAAAAATACCGAAACGTTTCTATTTTTGACTATATGTAAAAGAAACATACAGTATTTTCTATATCTATTGTGCGCACAATTTTTACGAAATTTTCGAAACATATCGAAAAGATCACGAAACATTGCGAAAAGTTTCTATATTTAAAGAATCGAAACATACTGTCGAAACGATACTTTGATCCATGAGTATAATACATAAAAAGTGCCAAAAGCAGCAAGCAGCTTTTTTTAAGTCACAGATGGATATTTCTTCACATCTCTTTTTCACTTTTTCTTTTCGACAGAATAGTTACATGCTCAACATATGGAATGAGAGTTATTTTTGACTTATCACTTGGACTAATATCTATCATAAGATATTAAGTGTTGAATTGCCTTTTTCTTTCATTTCGCATTGTTATATTAAGTTTTGTGTGAGCCTCTGTGCATACATTAGAATATCAAGAAATAAGTATAGAACTTAAGATTAATCCCAGTACTTTCCAGTTTTTACAAGGATGGCTACTCATTCATCACTCTCCACCACGGCGGCGAACATGTTTGCCGCCCCACCCCTCACGGGGCAAGCCACCACCACATCCCGCCAATGCATCTATCACTCAGGAACAGAATCATAGTTATGCAAGTAGATAGCTTTGATCAAGAGAAAGGAAGTCCTTTAATTAGTACACAATTCTTTTTAGAACTGTACAATGTACAAAACACAGTTTGTTCAAAATAAAAGAAGACACAACATTACACAGCAACACAGGAAGAAATATATCCTACTAAGTGATTCATCGATTGGCATTACATGCCTCCTTAATCTAGTACTAGTACTATTACTGCTACCTGCTAAATGATAAGGGTTTGGATATGCATACAAATTCTGCGAATTCCCGAAAATTCTTGCATAAACCATTTCACCAAACACCCCTATCATCGGATCAACCAAACACGTCATACTGCCAGTACTACCAACCATTGTAGAATCCATATTGTCGGGTCGATTGTAAGGACGAGAGGGGTGCACATAGTTTCGGCGATGGAGTTGGTGAAACGGATACGAGAGATTGCTGGTTATATTGGGTGTCGGTACATTATTATTACCGCCACTAGGGAGACCAGGAGGCCGTTGTGGTATAGCACAATCGATGCGTGGACCCTTGTCTCTAGACAGGTCTCGGCCTCGACCATAGAGCGGGATTAAGGTTTTGTTTGACACCTCTGCCTTGCAAACGGGACACTGCGGTAGCTTGGGATCAGGATTTTCAAGGGACGCTTGCTGCAAGTTGATCCATCGGTAAATACACGGCCAGCAATAGAGATGCCCACAGAACGTGACGACAGGGTCGTGCACATGGTCGAGGCAGATGTTACAATCAAAGCCGCGAGACGAAGTAGTTTCTGACTCATCGAGTTTAGAGGTCCATTTCTCTAAAGAAGTTCCATCTTCATGAAATTCACTACGAACCGCAGTCCCTTGAAGATGATGCTCCGTGGCCATATCTAATCATATAACGAAAATTAATTAGATCATCCTTATCAGGTTGTCATATGTATAGTGAAATTCATCGCAAATACAACAAGCGCTTGCTCAGTCAAACTATCACTAATAGAAGTTGAATGGTCAAAAACCCCTTGAAAGTTTTTTCATATTAAAACAAAATACAATTAAAAAAACAAAGTTGAATTGAATCGACCAATGGACTTGTGAACTTCAAGATGTTTAAACATTTGACCAACGGAGTTTTCTTTTGCTTATATATTGAAAGGTGCATCTCCCAACCCAATCCAGTTTTCAAGAGAATAGTACATAAAAAAAGATAAACAAAATCAATTTGGGAGGTTGAAATCTTTAAAGTGCCATAAAACAAAAGCTGTCCTCAAGAAAACTTCAACATTAAAAAGAAGGTCCAAGAATTTATCTTTTATAATCTAGAAACAAATCGGTGCAAACAATAAAAGCATTGCAACTTCAAAATAAAATGAAATAGTACTAGTATCTACAACTTTGTACAAGACAAACTGAAAACAGAGGCCTTTGAAGTTCAAACAGAAAGAATGAAAAGAAAGAAAACCCATCTGATTAAAGATCTCAAATCTCATATTTCAATAAAAAAAAAAAAAACCCAAATTTTGGTCCAGAATCTACGTGAAAACTCTAGCTTTAGACGTACACAAAGAAACATACACATGGCATAATAATAAAAGTTTGAAGAGGTAAGGAATACATACCCAGATACGATGAAGAAGATGTGAGTTAGAATCCCTTGTTATATACAAGCAAAAAGGTACAGATTTTATGGAAAAAAGAAGCGGTTTTTGATGAGAAGAGTATGTGTTTGTTTGTGTTGAGGTGTTTAAGCGGGGGATTGCGTGAGTATGAAAAAGTCAGTTTTGCTTTAGATGGATATATATACAAATTCACAAGAAACAAACAAACAAAGAAAGAAAGCAGGGTATGGTATGGTATGGTGCGTGAGGGTGACGTCGTTGTTTGTTTTCAATCTCAATTGGGACTCCAAATATCGCTTTCTTTCTTCTAGATAAGCACATCATTGCAATTTGCACACCCCATACCCCCGGGATGTTCTTACCTGCCCTCAATGGTAGGAAACATCCCCCTCACATGTGGTGGGCCCCACTCTGATGTGGGGCCCACCACATGTGAGGGGGATGTTTCCTACCATTGAGGGCAGGTAAGTGTTTCACCCATACCCCCTTCTCAAAACTGACGTGGCAACAACTCGGCGTGTTGAAATCACTTGATTGATTTCTGTTTTTCTTTTTTTATTATTAGGTTTTCAGCATTGATGTACTATATTTTGGCATCGCCACGTCATGCTACCTCGATACCAATTATACGATGCTACGACCGCATTCTTATGCCATGTGGATATCATTAATTTTTTTAATGCAAAATGGTTATTCAAGGCAAGCCCAGAACAAAGGGATGATAGCTCGAATTCAGCCCATGCAGGCCCAATTCGAGTTGTTAAGGCAATTGGCCCGTTCGCAAATCTTAATGGGCCAGGACGTAATCATTAAGGAAATTAATGCTTATAATTACATACCCTAATCGTCATTAGATCTGTTCTAAGTGTCTGGTTCAACCCGTGTCAAGCTTATTCGATCTGTTTTGTTAACCTGTTGTCCTTGCACGACACAATCTCTCATACGTGCTTATCTGACTTAAGCATCAGAGTACCTTCACCAGACGGATCCCGACTCAGTTTACGTGTGGTATTGAGTGCAGGTTCTGAACTCAAAAAGTTGCTTAAAGATCCAGCAAAGACTGAAGAAGTGAGACGTGGAGCATTGACCAGTTGGACACGTAGCTAGGCAAAATTACTCTCCATCAGTGGCGGCGTATGTGGAAACCACAAAACGCATTTAAGTTGAAAACACCACTCAAACTCAAAACTTGGCTGAAAAGAAGACAGGAGATAAACATGGACTTGCTGCAAGGGCAAGGTCCCAGAGGAAAGAGGAGGTCAAAGCGGCTAACATCTCCGAGCACACCTTCAACTGCACGGACGACTCATCCTCGTGCAGAAATAGAGGCACATGCCATCTCACCACCTGTGCCGCCTTTGTTGCATCCAGCATACATGGCGCAGATCGTGATTGCTTTTCAGCAAAACGTTGTGCCGTTGATTGTTGAACAATGGGCAAGTAGAAGAAACAAACAACAACACAGTCAAGATCTTGGAGAAGAGGATGGAAGGAGTTGGACGTAGGTAGACAGTAGAGCTGCCCGGAAAATTATGGACATAAAGATATACTCCAAGAACATCAACAAGGGAAACCCCATATATCTTGAAATATGGGTCCAAAGCAGTGATTCTTGCGGAAATCGACAACTCAACTTATTGCATTGAGGCATACGACGAAGAGAGGTGCCTTGTGGGATCATCAAATGGACCTGGAAGAGATAGGTTCCACACAAGAAGACGCTTACCAAAGAATACAAGCCTACAAATCTATGATGGCTGGGGGACTTGGTCTTGAGAAGAGTAGAAGCCAAACGACATGTGGGAAAGCTTCAACCAAACTGGAAAGGACCATACAAAGTGGAGAGAGCAAGCGCTAAAGGATACTACTATCTACAGGAGCTGACTGAGAGAAGTATATCACGACCTTGGAACATCAAGAGCTTAAGAAGATTCTACAACTAGGACACGAGCATTCTAGCAGCCGTGTTGTCAAAGTAGGGCCGGAGTTGAGATATTATTATTTTTTCTTTACCAAATGAAAAGCATCCGTATGTGGACCTCGATTGTAATCTTTAGCACTGAACTATGGGGACTTGATTTTGACCACAAAGAGGCAGGATACGTAGGCAACTCGGAAGTTACTCGAGCCCTGTCCCAAAACTAATAAATTCAAAATTTATTCTAGTTTGTTCCTCATCCAACACATTTAGCAAGTCCGACACTTGCATTATTTCATCACCAAAGCATAAATGAATCGTAATGACTTGAGCACAATATAAAGCATTCGTCAAGAGCGCATCAAGAATGCATAAAAGGAACAAAATAACTTGAGCACTAGCCTCAAGCACAATAAGAAGCAGACAAAAATACGCTTTAACAAAGCATGATATGTAACAAGGAATACCAGGTAATGGCTTGAAGCCCAAAAAGTCAACTATAGAGCATGTGCACTTGACACCGAGGTCGAGGCCTGAAAAATATCTAAATGGATGCTCAAGATAAACACGCAAAGCACTAATGCTTGTACAAAGTGCGCGAATGATAAATTGTTCAAAACGATAAGAAGATAAGGGCACACAGGACATGCTACAAGGCACGCAGACCAGCAAAAGAAGTAACGCCGTCAGACTTTCTTCAGCTTCAAGCCCAATCTTCCTACATCACCTTGAATCTTCTCTTGAATGTCAATAAATGACTCGTTTAGTGGACCTACATCATCTTTGGCCCTAATAGTGGGATGAGGTACAGTGGCAGAAGATGAACCTATGCCAAGATCAGTGACATGGGGGACGCTCTCATCCATGGGTTGATTGAGATCAGCCACATTCCGGAAGAGTTTGCCTTCCTCAACCTCAGCATGAATGTCCTTGACACCATAAGTACCACCTTCCTCGAGATGGTCACTCAAGCAAATATCCCCCAGAGGCCCAAAGTTGGGGAAAGGATTATGTTTGAGAACCGCATTAGGATCATGGATTGACAAGTCTTCTTCATTATCATCTTCATCATCCTTTTCGTCAAGTCAGTTCATTATGTCGAAGTCATGGGGATTGAATCTCGCAAGAAAGGCATATTTCTTTTTGACATCATTCAACGCCATCTGATAGCCTTTACACATGTCATAGATGCCTCAGATTGTAGATATCTCTTTCCAGGTAGTGGAACAGAAGAACTCGATAGCCATAATTACCTGCAGATCTTTGTTGCTGTTTTTCTACTCAGCAAACTCATCCTCGCGGTCCAACAGGGAGCGACTCAAATTACTCACTTGAGCCTTTATCTTTTTGTTCTCCGTATCCACAAACTTCAAGGCTTTTCAAGCTCAAAGGGCTAGTGCTTGAGCTCCATGACCTTTTTCTTCAGAAGCTCGAGTTCAGCAGCAAGAACTTCTAAATTCTTCTTGGCCTTATCCTCAGTACCTTTCGCCTGGACTGTAGCTGTCTTGAACCTCTCAAGGTTTGCATTGTTATGGTCCTACGAGTCCATGATGATGTCGTAGTTCTCGATCATCATTTGCAGGTTGCCCACGAGTAAATGAAGCAAACAAGTAAACATCATCAAAAGTGGACAATTAACTTAAAAAAAACATACAAAATCCCGACACTTAGATCAACTGCAGTAAGGGATGTCTGCTCACAGAGCCTTCTCCTCCCTAGATCTTCAAAATAATGCTTCCTGTCTAGGCCTTTCCAGAAATTATTCATCAGATGCACAGTTGTAGTGTCAATAAGCCTATAGCTCCCAACATCTAAAAAATCATGAGGTTCATTGCTCACATTGGATTCAATGTTGTGAGGTTTATAAACATTAGACTGATCATGGGTTGGATGCTTTTCTAACAACAATCCTCGGCTGTAGAGGCTGTTTGTGAGCATTAGGGTCAGGACCTGAGCATTTGCACTAGCCACAGCAGCAGCTACAGAATGAGGATGGGCTGAAGTACCACTAGAGGAGGAGAGAGGTGGTGAGTATAGTTTATACTGGTATTTCAGACACTTTTGAGTTGATTTAATTGTGAAGTTTTGAGTATTTGGAGTTGTTTACTTCTGTTTTTACCTTTTTCAGTGTTATCAAGTCTCTTGGTGAATACAAGCAATATAGATGCTAAAAAGAAAGTTTTGGAACAAATGATGGATGCAAGGTCCAATGGGCGTTGAAGAGGATGAAAGAAGAAGCATAATGCAAGAAACATGAGTGAATTTTGAGTTCCAAATCAAAAGATAGAAAGAGATGAATGCAAAGCTGAAGTGAAGCAATCGCGTATCAATCGCTTAGTAAAAGAAAGCGATCTATGAGGGAGAGAAAGCGATCGCTTAGACAAGTTTCTGAAAAAGGAACAGAGAATCTGAGTTAAGCTGAATGCGATAAAGAAAGAGAAGTGAAGGTGTCGCATTGCAAAGAGATTGCTTATGTTTTATGAAGAACTGGATGCAATCGCTTGTCGCGGAATCTGTTATGTAAAATCTCGTTTTTAATAGGGTCGATTAAGTCTTTTTGCATGTAATTTGAGGGAATACAACAAGAAACCCTACTGGAGCCAAATGAGAGTAGAGAACAAATGGAAGAACTTTAGAGGTTGGAGAAGAGAAAGGATTGCTATTAGGGTTTCACAATCATCAAGGAGATTATTGTTCTTTCATCTTTTGGAGATTTAGATTCACTATTATCTACTTTGGAGAAGACGACGACATATTCTTTGGAGAATTGGGAGGAGAATGAAACAATTTTTATCAGACTTGAAGAAAAGATGCAACATTCAAGAAAAAGACTTTTTCACAACAATGAGAGTTATTAATGGGTTAAGAGATGATCTTAAGAAACCGATTGATTTTTGGAGATCTGAGACTCTGTTTCATGCATACAAAAGAGCTTAATATATGAGAAACACCAAAGGTCATCAATTTATTCAGGTAGTTCAACTTTTCAAGTCGGGGAGTCTATGTAACTCAAGATTATCTCACCTGAAGAGTCTACTAATTCTTTTAAGTCCTCTCAAGGCAACGACGAAGAAGTTGTGTGTGATAAATATCACGAAATTGATTATTCGTTTTCTAGTTGTCATCACCTGGGGTCTAATGAGGATAACCAAGAACTTTGTACTTATGAGACTTCTAGTGAAGAGTTGCGTTCAAAGACTAATTGTGAAAAGAAAGTTGAGTCTTGCATGTCACCACCTACTGAACATGATTTGCATGCCGATTTTCAACCAAAATTTGCACAAAGTAATGAAGATTATAAATTGGCTATTGATATGCACTATGATAACTTAGAGCTGAATAAAGGTGATTATTTGATGATCAAAATTTGTTCTGAAAATTCTTTAAACTACGCTTTTGAAAAGCTTTTACCTAAAACCTGGGGACATTTTTGTGATTTACAAGAGTTTGGCTCTAATGCAAGGTTGCGAGACTTGCCTCCTAATTTAACGATTCGTTCTATTTTCAATAGTAGAATTTGACTGACTCTCGAGGCATTCTTGAGCCTCCCAAATTTTCTGCTACTGCTACAGGTGGTTTCGCTACTTCTTCAATTTCGGTGCCTAGGCTACTTCGTATACAACTATTCATCCTGAAGAAAGTATATGCTCGAAGCAAGGTTGGAGATGGACGTTTTATGTACTTGGTTCGATGGAAAGGCCATCCAGATTTGGATAACTTGGTAACTCAATTGTTGCATTCATCGCTGATTTCAACACTTCTTGACGAGTATCATTTTGCACACTCTACGGGGGCGAGTTTTTTCAAGCCGGGGAGAATGATGGAAATCAAGAGCTCAAATTAGATTAGGAGTTTAATTATTGTTTTCTAGTATGGTTAGGAGTCTTATTTATTTCTTATTATTTATTTCATAGTTATCTTGTTTAAGAGTTTTAGTTTTGGTAGGTTTTATTTGCTTAGCGTATATAGTGGCCACGTCTTATTGTTGAAGACAAGTTTAGATGTTATACTATTTTGCTGAGTGCAAGGTTTTCTCTCTAAAATTCTGTCTTTCTCTTCTTGCTTTACTCTAATTCTTGTTCTTATTCTGTCTCTAATCCTCTGAAGTCTGATTCTTCTACTCTGTGTCTCCTAATCTCCTTTTCTAATATCCCGATCTCTATCAAGTCGGATTTGAGTGACTATGAAGTTTGTGTTTTGATTTGAATTTCTTGATTATTGAAGTATTTTTATTTATGATGTGTTTTCTTAAATGCTTTAATATTATGTGGCCAATGTATACTCCTTAGATTTTTCATCTTAGAACTCTACTAAGGACTTTGATGAAATAAATCTCATATAGATCATAAATCATTGATTCGTGCGATATGACTAACAATCTGATGCATGTTTTGGTGTTGCTTTGTGTTTTCAAACATAGATGATTCAAGGAAAGTAATGCATTCATGAGAATATAGTATGAATAGTACAATTTGAGGGGATAGTGTGTTAGGACCCGTGATTTACTACCGAGCACTATTATAGGAATATATGCGTGGAATATGAAAATTCAAGTACCCAATGTGAGCATAATTTAACTATCACAAGAATCCGATGAAACCGACATTCCAGGACTTGTTCTTTCATTGAAATTTAATCAATTATCTTTATTGAAAATAAAAATTCATCTTTTATTTAATACTAGCTTTTACCAAGTAGTTAAATTGGAATTAATATTTAATTGTTAATCATTCTACATATATCTTTGAGGAAACCTCCCCATGGGATCGATATATGGGCTCGTTATTTACAACCCTTTTACTACTTGCACCCGTACACTTGCGGTAAGAATTCGCCATATAAAATTTGGGCAGGTCAAGTTAATGGAGCCATCGCCGGACAAGCAGCGCAACAAATAATGTAGAATATTATTTATCATTTCATAATTTCTGTTAATTTAATATGTTTTTCTTTGTAGGAGAGTGAAGGATTTATCATCATAGAAATACGTAAAAGAGCACTGAGATACAAATGGAAGGATGATGTAATAGAAATGAGTGAACTGGTACATGCATCATTATTCCTGATTGTCTGGAGCCAATAAACCCAATACCTCAAAATTAGAAAGATTGGGCTCTATCACGTCAGTACACCAAAGATTTAGATGAGAATCAACACACACACTTGAAGAGTTTGCAGGCTATGGTGGGAACCGCATGATGTTCTGTGAAGGAAAAGAGTCAATGTTACTAAGACTTTTTCCAAATCTAAGCGGGGAAAAGAAAAGACATGGTTTGACTCGTTAAGAAAGGGAAGCATAGACTCTTGGCAGCTAATGGTAGTAAGTTCACCGATGAATACTTTTCCTAGAGTAAGAAAGTTAGGTTAAGATCCGAATTCTTTAATTTTCAGCAATTGAAAATCGAGGGTGTAGTCGACGCTTGGAAGAGATTCTTGGGCATGTTAGATAAAGACACGAGATCACTCATTATGTTCAGTTGCAAGCCTTCTTTTCTATATAGCCTTGAGAAGGGAATACAAACGTTAGTTGGATTCAATATCCCATGGAAGTTTCTTGTACTTGTCTAATGAAGGTTCAACAGAGCTAATGGAAAGAACAGCTAAGAATGATCGGCGTTGGAGAATAAAGGATCAATCTGAAGAAGTATCCATGATCAGAAGGGAAGAAGGAAGTCTACTTCCTTATGTGAAGACAAGCTAAGAGAATGGACTGATGAGATGAAAACCATGCACGAGTTTATAATGTAGTAACAAATAGAAACACTGACCAAGATGATGCACTTTTTGGATGAAATGGAATCCCATGTTATTTCAACAAGTCTAACTTGGATGAAAAATGCAATTCTGTAGTCAGAATACATATGAAGGTTGAGAATGATGCGTCCTTTCTACTAATGTGTAATCAACTGGAACAGATCAATGACATGAAATCTCAAGTATAGCATGCCAAAGCACTGACTTTGAGAAGTGGGAGATAACTACCAAATGTGTTAAAGGAGATAGAAAAAGAGCCAGAAAAAGTAGTTGAAGAAGAAATTGTTGTTGAGAAAGTTGTAGAACCGGTCAATCTACCAGAAGAGCAAACTTTTCCTATCCCATTCCCACAGTGGATAAAAAAGAAAGCAAAGGATGAGCAAGTCCCGACTTATGCTAAAATTCTCAAAGAATTAATCTCCAAAAAGAGATACACAGGGGAGAAGGAGACAATGATGCTCACTGAGGATTATTCAGCTATTTTACTCAACAATTATCCAGAAAAGTTGAAATACCCAGGGAGTTTTTCAATCCCTTGCTATATTGGTGATGCATATTTTAAAGATGCACTCTGTGGTTTAGGAGCAAGCACAAACTTAATGTCGCATAATGTATTTAAATATTTAGGATTTGTTGAGCCTGAACCTACTAATATGACTCTTCAACTTGTTGAAAGGTCAATTAGATTACCAAGAGGAGTGGTTGATGATGTATTAATGAAGTGTGGGAAGTTTGAAATCCCAACAAATTTTGTTGTCATGGACACAAAAGGAGGAGTAGACATGCCTCTGATTTTTGGAAGATCATTCCTAAACACATGGAAAGCTATTATTGATGTTCACAGAGGAAATCTGGTTTTGAGAGTAAATAATAAGACAATTAAGTTCAATATCCATGATTCAGTGATGCAGCATTGCCATGCCATGCTGTAGAATGCTTTGCAAAGGATGATGTAGAGAAAATTGTGCAAGAGAAAGCTGATGAAATTTTGTACCCAAATGAGATTTATGCTAAATTAGATAAGTTGGATGCAAAAGAAAAGAAAGAAGATCAAAGAAAGAAGCAATCATATATCTAAGATATTATAGAAGATTTGAGGAATTTGGGAAACCACCTTCACCACCAAAGCCATCAGTGGTGGAACAACCAAAATTGGAGTTGAAGCTTTTGCCAACTCATTTAAGGTATGAATTTTTAGAAGAAGATTCAAACCATCCAGTAATTATTCCTTCAAATTTGACAAGTGAGAAGACGCAGAAGCTATTGGGAGTTTTGAAAAGACAAAAAAGGAGCTTTAGGTTGGACAATTGCAGACATAAAAGGAATCAGTCCTTTTGTATGCACAAGATAGTTATGGAAGATGAATACAAACCAACTGATCAACCTCAAAGACATTTGAATCCTAATATGCAAGAAGTAATGAGAAAGAGGTGATCAAGCTTTTGGACGCTTCTATGATTTTTCCTATCTCTGATAGTCAATGTGTAGCCCCATTCAAGTAGCCCCAAAGAAAGGTGGAATGACCTCGGTCCATAATGAAAATAATGAAATTATCCACAAGAATTGTTATCGGATGGTGAGTGTGTATGGACTACATGAAATTGAATGACGCCACAAGAAAAGACCACAACCCACTCCCTTTTATTGATCAAATGTTAGAGAGGTTTAATAGGTCATGCCTTTTGTTGCTTTCTTGACGGTTATTCTGGATATAATCAAATTTTGGTTGACCCAGAACATCAGGAAAAGACTACTTTTACTTGTCCTTATGGTAAATTTTCTTTTAGAAGAATGCCTTTTGGTGTGTGTAATGCACCTTGACTTTTCAAAGGTGCATCATGGCAATTTTTTTTGACACGATCAAAAAGTACATAGGAGTATTCATGGACGATTTTTCTATTTTTGGTTCAACTTTTGATATATGTCTAGAGTATTTGGATAAAGTACTTCAATGATGTGAAGAAACTAACCTCGTTTGGAAGTGGAAAAAGTGCCATTTTATGGTCGAGGAAGGCCCTGTGTCAGGACATCGAGTGTCAGCAAAGGAGATCGAGGTGGACAAAGCTAAAATTGATGGTATCAAGAATTGGCCACCACCGACCAATGATAATGCCGGGTTTTACCGACGTTTCATTAAAGATTTGCATAAATAATCAAGCCTCGTTGTAATCCTTTTAGGCATTTGAGCTATTAATGGAGCAAAGGATGAGTGTTCCTTTCAAGATAATGTGTGATGCTAGTGATTTGGGTGCATGAGCAGTCTGCATGGAAGTAGCAATCTGCCCGACTCCTGAAGCGCCACCAATGGAGCCTGCGCTAGCAAAAGGCAACCGTTGTTGGGACAATGGAGGTCCCCACTTGAGTAGATTTCACCCAACGACAATTCACTTTCTATGGGGGTAGCAGTGGTCTCATCACCGCTCGTAGTAGCCAACCTCATTTTGGACTTTCTTATCACCATCATGTCTACAAAAGAAGAAGCTCAAGTTAGTACGACACAAAAGACAAAGAAAAGATAATATTGATGATCAAATGCATCCTTTAGACCAAATGTCTCGTCACCACCATGGGCAATACTAGAAAAACCATCGGCCTAGAGGATGTCAGAATAGGTCAAGGAAAATGCATCAAACTTTTTTTCGTTTAACATGTTTACCGTGGCCTTGGATAAGACAACAGGGGGACAAGGGGAAGAGCAGATATCATCTATCCAATCCAGTTTAAATTTAAACTCATTGTACTTGACCTGCCCAAACTCTATATGGCAATTTCTTACTGCAAGCGTACGAGTGCAAGTAGTGTAGGGAGTAAATTATAACCCAAAAACATTAAACCCAAAGGGAGAAGTGCGTTGAATCTTAACTACTGATTAATCTATTCATGCATAAGCAGAACTAAGGACTATAAAGCTGTCACCTTTCACAATCACTATTTAAATACAAATGTAAATAATATATTTTGAATTTTTGAAATGTTTAAGAACTAAAGTACTTAACTTAAATCAGTGATAAAATAAGCAGTATCGTAAAGAACTAGGTTTCTTTGGATAGATATGACCATATACTCATAGAAAAGCCATTTTTGAGATAAAATATGATCGACTCGTGTATGGAATGTATTAAACTATGAAGTGAAACCTATAATTATGGGTTCCATAGTGGAAAACACCACTCTGTAATCCAAAACGTTGCTACGTGTACGTTGTTCCTCCAAACGCATTGACCTAATTGAATTACGTACATCTCTATTTCTAGACGCTATCATGACACGACATGTAAAACTTTATAACCTATGAGATCTATCCTATGAGTTTGGTTTTTGCATCTGTCATAAGGATCTAATCTAATATGTGTTCGTGACGCACATAAAGTATTTCACTAAAGTTATAAGTTCGAATTTCATTATTCCTCACACACTCATCTCAACACAATCATCTCAACAAGATCTTGATAGGATCTTAGAGTCTAATACTTTACGTTTTAGCAATAGTTGCGGTACCTAGTCTCGACAGATAAGTAAGACAGGTAAGTAAGACAGTAAAGTAAGACAACAGATTTTAACGTGGTTCGGACTATGTCCTACATCCACGAGGCTTTCGCCTGAATCAAACTTCTTTCAACGGACAAAAGTTATTACACCAACTGGTTTTACTCTAACACCGAATCCCTCTAATGTTGATACCACCGGAACCTTTTTCGCGTCTACTCCGTTTGACCCGTAAGACCAAGACTCCCGTAATGATCTTCTTATGAGAATGCTTCCAAGCGAACTGCACGTACGTATAGATCCCTCTAACTGGCGCAATCCTTTCCCGTTGAACTCCCTTCAACTCTTGTCGGCTTCTCACGTTCTTGATGTAACTCAAGAGGGCGAAAACTAAGAAATCAAAATAAAAGAGAACACCTAAAGATGTATATTTTGTTACACGAGTGTTCTACATTGATTCCTAGGATTTCTACTATTTATAGGATAGCTCTCCTGAAAGATATCCTTGATTCTCGGCCAGTCTCCATATCCAGTCGAGACAGGATCTTTCCAAATATATCCGAATCTTTCCGTGATAAGGCGATCCTTCCTTTTGCAACGTCTTTGTTTCCGTTTGATAAGATCTTCGTGATCTTCATATATTCTGCACATCAAAGACAAAGAAGAACTCCACAAGGAATAGATTACTAAAGGATATAGGAAAGAGTTTGATAAAGATTAACTTTCCATAAGATAAGATACTATAAGATCAAGTTAAATCTTTCCAAACTCACCTAAATATTCACGCGTCTAATAACAGGATAAAAACCATAAAACCGTGTGAATAAATAAGTAAATAAATCAAAGTAAATAAAACCGGATTTTCCTTTAAAATAATTTTGCAAACAAGGAAATAAAATCTAGTTGGATCTGGCAGTCCTGACTGTTCAACCGAGTTCGAAACCTGTCGGACTTTGCGGTCCTAACAGATCTCTACCCCAATACTCCCACTGCCTCACGACACGCGATGGATTTAGCTATTCATAATTGAAATAAACATAAAACCACCAATAAAAACCATATTCTTAAATAAATAAATTAAAGCAAATATCTCGTCCAAACAAACGTACAAAAATAGAAAGCAGTATTCAAAGGTTTAACTCCAAGACTATACCCCAAAAGTGTGCACCATCCTCTCTATTCTCTAAACTACGCTTTTCTTGACTTGCTGCCCCCTCTTGAGTGTTTAGGTCTTCCTTTTTATATCCTCTAGGGATTGGAAAATCTCATTCTTTAATTCTCCTCAAAACTTAATTTTTCCAGTCAAACCTATTTCTAAGTGACCGCTTTCAGTCGCATGCTGCGGCTGCTGAAATTAGGGTTGCGTCATCTTCAGTCAAAAGCGATCACTTCCAGTTCTTCTTTACTGCAATGCAATCGCTTTCAGTAAGAGATTGCTCTTCTTTGCTTCCCTTCACTTTCCTGCTAGCATGATTTGCCCAGAATTCCTTTTCTTGGCCATTTTCATCTCTTTTTACCAAAATGACGCCTAAACAACAAAATAAAAGAAAACAAGTAAAAATACTCAAAACAATCATGTAATATGCAATAAAACGGTCTATTTGACATGCAAATAATGAGTACAAAATGGACTCATCAAACACCTCCAAACTTACCATTTTACTCGTCCTCGAGTAAACAACAAAAGACTCTAATACAAAGATTAAACACAAGACTCAATCAAAATTATCATTTTTGTATTGGTGGTAGTGGCAGAGCCACAAAATCCTTTTTAAGAGAACCATGTGACAGTACAAAGCAATCCAAGAGCATCATTCCAAACATATATCTTTGATATACAACTCACAAATATATCCATGTATGAAGAATGTGGAACTTAGTTTCTCATGCATATGTAGAATTGACTTCTTGACTTAATATATACAGATGAATTTCACTGTGATTGATTACTTCACTTCATCACGTAGCCTCACACTTTCTCTCCACTAATGTAGAAGAGTTCCGCTGAAGATTACTTAGAACTTTATAAGCTTGTAATGTTAGGCTAAGGTATTGGCTAAAAATGGATATATGATAAGAGTACAAAATTCTAGAAAGTTTTCGTTCATGCACAAACTCAAACTACCTTTCATCTCACCTCACCTTAATTGATCACTAAAAAAGATATTCCACATTCTCCATTTGACCACCAGTTCATCAATTTTCAAGAGGAAAATTTGGATAGGAACATTGAATCTCTTAAAAAAATGAGTTTTCTGATATGGATCCAGTCATGCAAATATAATGTAGGGGATAAACAATGTAACATACTAATCACACATTTTTTTCTCAAGCATTTGAGGCAAAACTATTTTTCTTAATGAGCGGATTTTCTAAAAATTGTTCAGCTCCTTTTCTTTTTCAAGCTTAAACCCTCTTTATTTTGGAAAGTTGCACCCCCAAACTAAGTTTTTTGTATGGGCTCTGTGCAACTATAATCTCTCCACTCTTCCTGACTTGGCCTTTTTGCTCATTGACTTTTCGAGAACACACATAGTCATTTCCGCTTATCAACCCATCTACTCTCCCTCCATTCTTCTCTTTCTTCTCCTTTGTTCTTGTTTGTGCACAAACAAAATTCTCTAGAAAAGGGTAAGGATAATTTCTCGTATTCGGCTAATAAGGGTAGGTAGATCGGCTAATTCATAAAAAAACTTATACATAAAAAGGCTTCAGAGGGGTGCTGTAGATTATTTTATTTGTGAAGGGTTTTGGGCTTGAAAGGCTAAAACGCAAATCAAAAGATGATCTAGATCACTTTCTCAGTGGTTCTCTATCTAGGATTTCATCTCAATAGTGCTCAACTAGGTGAAAAAATTAGGTAATCTCCCTAAGATTAGTTCATCTAAATAAGCATTTGTCACAAGTGTACTTACTTCTACATGCAATCAAGACAAATACAGTATGGACATAACATGTTTACTATGCATCAACTATTATGTTATTCATGTGCATAGTTTTCATACTTCAAGTCATCACACATACATATTTTCATGTAGATACACTAATCAAATCCAGACCAATTTCCACCAAATTTTTTGATTTTTATCTTATTATTTATTTCATTTTATGAATAATCAAACATACAACAAACTATTTGGAGAAACAAGGACTTAAAGAAAACAAGTCCTAAACTATATTGGAATTAAATCAAAGATCATTATAGACCGAAAAAAAGAAAAGAGCATAAGAGTAGTGATAGAAAGAAGGGATAAGACATTAAACCCCCTTTACAACCCCCAATTGCGTTTTGCCCCCTATCCTTTTATTTTTGGCAACTTGCCCTGTAATACCCCAAAATTTCAAAACATTTTTAATTTAGTCTAAAAACTTATTCTTTATTTAATAATGTCTCTT
The DNA here is from genome assembly GCA_946800315.1 of Misopates orontium. Classification (NCBI taxonomy): domain Eukaryota; kingdom Viridiplantae; phylum Streptophyta; class Magnoliopsida; order Lamiales; family Plantaginaceae; genus Misopates; species Misopates orontium. Next base: position 11,985,637 of record OX326951.1, read on the forward strand.
ACGAATGAGGTCATTTAAGTTTTGTTTATGTCATCTTTTTGAATTTGTGATACCGTGAAATCTGATGTTGTTTACTTCTTATTTCATTTTTTTCCACTTAACGGGATTCTCTCATAAACTGAAAGCAATCTTATGGATCTCGATCTTTAAAATTTGTTATTAGTTTATTTATTTGAAGTGTCAGGCTTTAAAAAAAAAGGGATAAAAGCGTCAAACCCCCTTGGCTTTACCCCATGTTTCACTTTGTCCCCTATCCTTTTAATTTTTGTGAGTTGCCCCCTGTACTATGGATAAATAAGCACTTGGCCGCCTAAGTCATATTTTCACCATTGGATATGGACACATTCCACTATTTTTTGCCGTTGGATTTGGACTCAGGGGCAAAGTGCTCATTTATCCATAGTACAGGGGGCAAGTCGCCAAAAATAAAAGGATAGGGGGCAAAACACAATCAGGGCCATAGTATAGGGGGTTTAATTCTTTTATCCTAAAAGAAATCTATAAATACTTCAACTTTAAAAAACCGATTAATAAGCTCTCAATTATTTTAAGTTATAAAATTTCATTGAACCCTATTATATTAAGTGAGATCAAGTATCAAGTCGTAAACCTCATAATTAGATTACTACCCATAGGTAAGCATTATTTAAATAAAGATTAGGGTTTATTTTCATAGCTCAAAACTGTCTCAGCTTTTCTTTATTCGCAGCCGCTTTCTTTCGAACTTCCACGGGTAAACCCTCTCTTTCCTTTTTATCTTTCTTCTTTTCTGTGTCATTCCTATGCAGCATTATTTTATACACCAATAGATTGTAAGTGAAGAAAATATTATTGTCTATTATTGAAGGTTTGGGCTCGGTTGTTTGAAGTTTGAGCAAAACAAATAATTTCTTGCAACTTCCTCGACTCCTATTTAGATTACGTGCATGAATGATTTCAAATTGTGTGAATTAAACATTGATTTGGTTGCATGTTAGGACTTGGATCATTAGGGGGTTCTTTATGGGTAGTCTCAAGGAATATAAAGTATCTTTCTATTGTATAATTATATTGCTTAGGACCGTATGCATAGAAAACTTAAGAAATTTAGAGAGGTCGATGTTGTATGTGTATATGTAAATGTACATGCCGTGTGTATTTAGGCATGATGTACTTTTACAAAAATACTTTCATATAATGGCTAAACAAAGCTTCTCATTATAACTGCTTATAGTACGTGAGATATTATGGCTGACTCTTTTATAATCCTTCTTTGCAAAATAAAAATAGTACTTTAATTAGTTAGATAAGTCATGGTAAATTTTATATCTGAATGGTTGAATAGTAATTATAGTTGGATATTCCTTTTGGTCTAATAGGTTATATGGACTATTTGCTTCGATTAGCTTCTGGTATATCTGTTGTTTCTTTGTAGCTGAGGAATTAGGTGAGTTTTTCAAACTACTATAAACATTTCCAAAATCTGGAAAGAATATGTGAATAAATATATAGCGAATGTGTGTATAAATATATAACTAATATTAACTATGTACTATTGCACGAGTAACTGTATTGGTTCAAACTCTGTTGTGGAAAACATGTTTTAAAACAAATAATTGTATTGTTTAAATTCCATTCGTGTATTTTAAAGATTCGTTGCTTATTAAATTACAACATGATATCTTATGAAGTTTGCATTGGAAAAGTACACCGAAGTTGGTTAAATTTATTGGTTATGATTACTCGGTTTGATATTATTAACAAATCCAATTGGTTTAGACATGCACGGGGTTTCACCGGGCAGCAGAGGGCTCGCCAGTTGGGCTTCGTGTCTGGTTTGCCCCTTTCCCTTAGTCTCAGTGGGAGATTCGTTGGGTCTCTATGGAATCACTTGTTGCATGTACCATGGCATGCAGTCTATTGTTTCCAAGGTAGCTCCTTGGACAGGGAGACAAGGAAATCTGTTTGAGGTGATAAGGGCTGGTCGGAATTAGTCTTGGCATTGGTATCTATGTGTATTTTCTGAGTGAAATAATATTGTGTTGTGCCTCTGGATATTGAAATCTGTAACTAAAACGGAAAATGGTATCTGCTGCATATTGTGTGCCCTATTGTGTGAATTGGTGTGCTGATGTGATTTACATTTCAAAAGGTTCTATTTTAAAGAAAATATTGCACTTAACACACCTCTTGAGAACTCACTGAGATATTTATCTCACAAAAAAAAATGTTTTAGTTTTCTTCATTCCTTTCACACCTAGGTACTATTGCGGCGAGACCTTGTGGTCATTTTTGGTGAGAGTGAGCTGGTCAGATTGAGCTATGAGTAGAGTCTAATTTTATTAATTTTATTTGTTAGAATCTTCGTCCAGGCTTTCAGATGGTAGAATTTGTTGTAGAGGATATTGAATTTTGTAAGGTTACTATTGGGGTAGATTCCATTTTGGCAGTGTAGAGAAGTTTTGATATTGTATTCAATTTTTTTTTTGATTGGTTGTCTATATTTAGGCTTGAAAAGTTGAGGCTGTTACAGTTGGTATGATAGCCTCAGTTAGTTCTCAGGCTACGCTAAGATAGGATCTTCGGACTGTGGAGTTTTGATTTGAGATAGATAGAATTGTGTAATATAGTTTAAGAATGATATATAAGTTGAGCTTTGGGTTTGCTTATTTCTCAAGTTGTAATGCGTTACTATTGGAGTGGCCAATCGATAGTAATTCATTACATACTAAAGCGATGAGTGCGTCCTTTCATTGTAGCCGATATAGAGACAATACTTGTGAATCAAGTTCATGTTCCTTAGGCCGCCGGTTACTTGGTGGTTAATCCCGGGGATAATCTTCCTTCCAGACCTTTCGGAGTGTGAGATGAGTGAGCGTGTTCTGCTCGTTTTGTGTGTCATTTTCTTTGAGGTAGTATACGTGTAATCATGGTGTGACCTTTCTTTAGATTTCTCGAGGGGATTATAAGTTCAACCTTTTCTTAATCCTTTTGCTCGCCTTTTTCATTGTTATCCTTTAATCTTACTTGTTTTAGGTTCAATCTTGTAATTTTTTTTCTCTCCTTACTCTAAAAATCATATTTCAAATCATTGTTTTCCTGTGATCATTTGATCAAACTCTTTTGAATATTTGATCTCAATGCCATTATTCCAAGTTCATCTTCAGATGTCTTCTTGCTTTTCTTCTACTATGGTTTCATTACTAACACTCTGATTGAACTTTTATCCTCAAATCTTGTATATTGAATAAAGCCATTAAATGTCATACTTTTCAATTCTGTTGCTCCATGTTTATCTGTGAAATATGATATTCACTTGCTTCAACCACATCTTTGAAAAGCCTCAAGTTGAACTTCATCATTGTACTTTTCAGAAGGTTCAACCACTCTGGAACTTTTTGATCAACTTGACAAAAAATAAGTCTGCATTGTCTCAGGATCTTGATGGTTATACCTAGCTAAACTTTCTTGTTTCATTTTGACTTCCTTCTTGCCTAGCCCATTTAATCTTGGGCCAAATTTTCTTGACAAGAGTCAATGACTTCATACCTCCTTTTGACCATCTCACTATAATTGTTCTCATAAATCTATTTATATTAACTTAAGATTTATTCATTGTTCATGAAGAACTTTACTATTCCAGCCAATGCTTCTGATCTATTATGGTCTTAAATAATGTATTCCCTATTTCGGTGATTGTTCCTAACATTCTAGCCATTTTCTTAACATTTTTCTGCTATTTATCATCAAAGTACCTTAAACCTTTCATACATTTAGTTACTGAAACTGATTATCTGAGATTCTTTCTTCTAACATTCTTACCTAGCTCATTTTGAAACATCTTGACAATTCTGCTTCTATTTTGATATTATAGAGTCATTTTTTACACCAGTGTTCGTTCATCTTTGCACTCTCTTGTCATCTTCTATTATCTTGTATCTTTTGGAAACTCAGAATGTTGAAATCGCATTTTATCAACGACAACTATGTTTTCCTTTCTTGCTACATCTGTTTAGTTTCAGTACTTTATTATGCTTTCAACTGCATGCTTTGTAAGCCATATAATCTTCCAGGTTTCCTTTTTCCTCTCGAATATTCTATCTATATTTTTGTTGGATCTCCGTGGAATCACTTGTCTCATGTACCATGTCATGCAATCTAGTGTTTCCAAGGTAGCTCCTTGGACGTGGAGACAAGAAAATCTGTTCGAGGTGATTAGGGTCAGATGATATTAGTCTTGGCATTTGTATGTATGTGCATTTTCTGAGTGAAATAATATTGTGTTGTGCCTTTGGATATTGAAATCTGTAAATGAAACGGAAATTTGTATCTGCTGCATATTGTATGCCCTTTTGTGTGAATTGGTATGCTTATGTGATTTAGATTTTAAAAGGTTTTATTTTAAAGAAAATATTGCACTTCACATATCTCTTGAAAGATCAATGAGATTTTTATCTCACACAATAATGTTTACTTTTTCTTCCTTCCTTTCAGACCTAGGTGCTATTGCGGCGAGACTTTGTGGTCATTGTTGGTGAGAGTGAGCTGGTCAGATTAAGCTATGAGTAGAGTCTATTTTTATTAATTTTATTTGTTCAGATCTGTGTCCAAGCTTTCATATGGTAGAATTTGTTGTAGAGGATGTTGAATTTTGTAAGATTACTATTGGTGTAGATTCTATTTTGGCAGTGTAGAGAAGTTTTGATATTGTATTCGGTTTTTCTTTCCAATTGGTTGTCCCTATTTAGGATTGAAAAGTTGGGGCTGTTACATGCTCCTTGTACTATGGATAAATAAGCAGTTTTCTCCTTGAGTCCAAATCCAACAGCAAAAAATGGTGACATGTGTCCATATCCAACGGTGAAAAAATGACTTACGGGGCAAAGCGCTTTTTTATCCATAGTACATGGGGCAAGTTGCAAAAATTAATAGGGGGCAAATGCTACATGAGGTAAAGATACGGGGTTTAATGCTTTTATCCCTAAAAAGAATGCGTGAAAATAACAAGCAGTGTCCTCACTCCGTACAATAAAGATAAGAACTCTGTAAAATAAAGATGACTCCCCTTGTGAGCCGTAGCTCAGTCTGATGTAGTGAATTGACATTCGATGTGCTGGAGAATGTGATTCAGGTCTCCATGGATCTCTTCAAACTTTTGCATATGTTCTTTGGTTTTCCTAAAAAAATGTTCTGCTAAGCTATGTGACTCTTCACTATTCGTAACTTGAAGTACTTCAACTCTTTCATTCCCTGAATATTTGTCACTGTTCATTACTTCACTTTCTTCAATTTCCCAATATTGGAAACCCTGTGGTTTACATGATGTATATCTCGATAAAGATAATTTCCTTATTGATTCTGGTGAATTGAGAATTTGATCAGTGGATCGCTCAAGTATTCAAGACTTTCTACAGAATGTAGTGATTAATGCTACAAAAGGTATTCTCCCCTTAGGTATTCTTTTGGCATATGTAATGATTGCCTTGATTGTGAAATTCCCTGGTCCAAAAGGCTTACCATCTCTCATGTAACTCATTAGGCAGACTCTGTCCCACATGATCCAAAGCACATTCGTAGTTGGCAAAATCCTTGAACATATAAAATGTAGATATGCTTTAATCTATGGAAACAACGTATTTTATTGAATACTATACTCTTCCCAAATATGTGTTACACTTGTTGCATCATTACGCATCTTTCGCCGTGCTAACTGTCCCAGATACATAAACTATTTATGGATCGTCTCTTATCTTGGGATCGTTAACTTTGCATCTTCCTTAATATCTTCCAAGTGTATTCCATAAAATTCCTCAATCATGCTGCCATTGATGTGAACTATTTTTTATCTTACCCAGACACCATGCTCCTCAATTCTAGCATTAGTTTGTGCAAATAATTCTCTCACAAGATCTTCATTACACTCTCCTGGTGTTTGACCGAATTTCTGCCATCCCAACGCCTTGATTTCCTCAGAGAAGATAGTGAATCCCTTCTTTGGCATTAAATTGTGGTTGATTGCTTTATTGTATGCTTCCAAGGCCTTCTTGTTTCTGAATCATTGTGTGTCAAACCAACTAACCCCTCGTACCTTAGGTGGTATGATGGTTGAGCTTTATGACGATGATTCTCTTGTTGTACTCATCCTGAATGTCATTGAAGACTTTCGTCGGACACTTGGTATGAGTAATCTGCTTTCCAAAATTTCCAAGTTTTTCTTATTTCCTACAATAAATCAACAAGATACAATCAATTATCACACCTTAATATGATGTAATCACTAACTTGTACCTATACTGAGAGGGGTCGATTTCAGCAAAAAGACCATTTCCAATTGTGACCAACGATTGAATGTTTTTAGAAAGTTAAAAGATAAGTTTCCTACCTTTTTAGGACTTTGAAAGGTAAACATTATCAAATACCAGTGTTTAGGAGAGAGAATGAGAGTACGGGGGAAGGAAATTTTGTGCACAAGTAAAGGAGGATGGAGAATTTCATATTTAAAGCTGACAATACAAGGGATCGTTTTTAATCTCGAGCGTCCCACTTTGCCGTGAAGCAATGCGATCGCTTTCATAGAAAACGAGTTCGCTTTCACCTGCAAAATTTTCTTGACTCGATGCTTAAGAAAAAAAGGTACACTGATGGATGCCATAGCTTATGATAACGCTATTGTATGCGATCGCATGTCTAGCTTCTAAACTTTGACATTGATTTCAACCCTTTGACAAGCGATGTTGATGCGATTGGGTTCCTGCTTTATATCTTCTAACCGAAACTTTTTTTTCTAAATGCGATACGAATGCAACGCTTTTGTCATTGCAATTCTTTGACAGAAAACTTCCATAACCATGCGATCACTTTGTGTTGCTTTCTCTCCTTTCCAAACTTCAATATAGATTTTTTCAACTTTTACTTACATATGAAAGGGATCGCTTTGCATCCCTTTCTTCCTTTCCAAAATCTAATAGAAAAAATTCTCCATTTTCTCAGCATCAGTGAAAGCGATCGCTTTGTGTCGCTTTATTCCTTTCTAAAATACAGCAGAAAAATTCTAGAGTTTTTGCGCGCTCTTCATAAATGATTGCTTAAGTTCCTGCACATTTTGAATGCAATCACTTTGCAGCCAGTTTTTTTTTTGCTTCTTCTTGATTTTTTACACTATTCATCTGCTTCTGAGCTTCTCTTAATTCATCATTTTCTACACAAGAAAATCATCACTACTCATAACAAAATAACTGGATTGTATCGAACAAAAATAAACAACTAAAATCAAAATAAGTAGTAAACTCATGGGTTGGCTCCTAGATAACGCTCTTTTTTAACGTTGTTGGCTTGACAGACCGGAGGAGTAAGGATTTGTCCCTCCTCAGTAGATCCAGCTTCACTCTTGTCGCTCTCATCAAATCGAGTTCGATAGTAATTCCAAATTTTATGAGCTCTGGGACATCTTTCCTTTTTATCCACTCTTTAGCTTTCATTTTTTCTCGCGCCAACTCAGTTGATTGATTTCTTTGTCGCATCATCTCAAAGTATGCCTCGTCATATGCATCCTGATCAGCTATCTTCTTTTCCTTGTAACCTGGATCAATAACATATGTTTTCTATTGCTCTTATAGCGCAAGGTAACATAGCCTTTCTCAACATTAATCAAATCCCTAGTGGTGGCTCAAAAGGGTCTTCCTAAGATTAGAAGATAAGAATATGAATCCTCCAATCGCATTACGATAAGGTCAGCCAAAAAAATGCAATCTTCTATTTTGACAGTGCCATTTTCCACTGTTCCAATTGGTCTCTTGGTTGACTGATCAACAAATTGGAGATACGGTCTAGAGGGAGTGATTTTGGTTATATTCAAAATCTTATAAATAGTTAAAGGCATTAAATTAACACTTGAACCTAGATCATAAGTGACATTATTTATAGTGCAAGGGACTGTAAAACTCCCTAGGTCGTTCAAATTTGGTGGCATATATTTGAACTTCTTCTTTAGTTGTCCTGGTTGCCCAGCTTCTTTAGCAATGTCAATAATTTCACCTTTGTCAACAACTCTTTCTTCTTCTACTGGTGCCTCAATGGCCTTCACAGTTTCATATTTCTTTAATCACGTTTTCATGTTGCTTTGATTATCCTTCCACTTTCCCACGCTATTGACTGCTTGGTCTTTCCCATCTTGGGCTTCCAGATGTCTGTAAATATAATCATATCAGCACACTTTGTTTCATAAAATCTTAGAGCAGGTTTACCTACTCTTTCTGGAGAAATCTTTGGGATACTCCATCAAGTGGTGTGTTCAACCTCTCTGAACTTATCCTTGTATGTCCAAGTTCTCGTGAAATCATGTTCACCCTTTCCTTAGGATTTCTCAGTGTTACTCGGCAAAGCACATTGTGGTCAGTTTGAGCTCCCAATTGGCTTATTTGCTGCTTTATATTCTTCAACAACACAATTGTATTATGTGCACATTCTTCTAAATTTGCCACTCTACTATCAAATTGTTTCATGTGGTCTTAAAAGTTTTCCTTCTCTCACTAGGTTGAAATCGAGATTGTTGCTGCCCTTGTGGGTATGATTTCTAATTGGTTCCTCCCTAAGAGTTATAGTTTTCTCTCTTATAGCTTGGGAAAGATGGTCTTGGATGCTGATTATTTCTTCCATTGAAGTTGCCATAATCTACGTGTTCCATTTGTTCTTTTTGCATCTCTACAGGTTTGGTCCTTTCATCAATCTTTTCTCATTCAAGTAGTCATTACATCAAATTTGGCTAGAATAACGTCCACATCTGGAATGTGATGTATCCTTGCAGTGTTTCTTGGTACTTCTTGGTCTCAATCGGGGTGCTATCTTCTACGTCCATGCTCAATTTTTTCCATCACATCCAAAGTTTCTTCATCAGTTAAGGCCATGAAGCTTCCCTAGAGGTAGCATCTAAATGCTTAATTTCAATTGCATGTAGTCTTGAATAAAAATTAGATAACAGAGCATACTGAGTCATATCATGATGGGAACAATTTTGCCTTAGCACTTTGAATCTATCCCAAGCTTTATGGGTTTCTTCTAGTTATCTTTGACGAAAGTTCATGATCTCATGCATTTGTTTCATCATTATAGATGGCGGACAATACTCAGCGATAAATAGTCTTGACATCTGCTCCCACGTATCAATATTGTTTGCTGGTAGCTTATCAACCACTTCTTTTCGTGATCCCTCAATGCAAACTGAAATTTTTGTAGTTTTGAGAAGACATCTCCATACGCATATCCTCTACAAGTCAGCAGAAAAGACTTCAGAAATTCCTTTGGGTTTTCAGTTGGCGAACCCCCAAAATGGTTTTCAGCATGACATCCAAATTTGGCAAAACTTGTTCTCTTCTTTCTTGATAGTATCTCAACGGGTCATTTCTTATCTGTAGCTGAGCTGGTGGTAAAACCGGTCGTGGAGCTTCCTCCTCTCGTGGTTCTTCGTTTCGTTCATCGTTCTCTGCCACGGATTTTCTGGCTTTCAACTTCCTACAAGTTCTTTTGATGTCAAGGTCAAGCGGTATTGGTTCGATCTATGAACTTGTGGTCATGCACCAATGTTCACTTTCCAAAGAAACCACAATAAAGTAACCAACTCAAAACGACTAAAAAACACAAATAAACAACTAATAACTAAAATTCAATTCGCCTTCCTAGGAAAAACGCCATTAACTTAACCTGCCCAAAATCCATATGGCAATTTTTTACGACAAGCATACGGGTGCAAGTAGTGTAAGGAAGTAAATTACAACCCAAAAATATCAAACCCAAGGGAGAATTGCGTTGAATCTTAACAACTACCTAATTTGTTCACGCATAAACAGAACTACTGGCTATGAAGTGGTAACCTTTCACAATCACTATTTGACAACAAATGTAAATAACTTATTTTGGATTTTTGAAAAGTTTAAGCACTAAAGTACTTAATAAATAAAGACTTAAATCAATAATAAAATAAGAGGTATCGTAAGGACCTAGGTTTCTTTGAATATATATGATCAAAGACTCATAGACAAGCCATTGTTGAGAAATATGATTGACTCGTGTGTGGATATATTGTAAAACATATGATTATGGGTTCCCATAGCGAAAGTCACCACTTTGTAATTCGTACGTTGTTCCTCCAAACACATTTACCTTACTGAATTACCTACGTATCTATTTCTAGACGCTATCATCACACAACATGTGAAACTTTATAACCTATGAGATCTATCCTATGAGTTCGACTTTTTACATCTATCGTAAGAATCTAATCTATTATGTGTTCATGATGCACATAAAGCATTTCACTCAAGTTATAAGTTCTGGTAGATATTATTTTAAGAATATCTGAAGATATACATACATAGAGATAAAATCACTTTTCATAGCATAATTTGGCACATTTTTTATTTTCAAACCATTATTTTGACACTCATCAATATGCATACTATAAGTTGAACACTTTATTCACTTTGGTGACTAAAAATACACACTAGCATTCCTTAACTCGAAATTTGGGTATTTTGACCAATTATGACCCGTGTTAAGTGTTAACACTCCATCCCAACAATTTTCCATGTCAACGCGTGTACTTTTCCGGCACCGAAGTACCCAATGCGAAGAAAATCTCCAACTTATACTATGCAAATTGATGAGCGTCAAACTATGGTATGAAAATGTAAATCGTGTCAAGTTATGGTATGAAAAATGATTTTATCCCTACATACATACTAAGCAATGAAATACTCAACTTCAAGAAGTTCACATAAATTGTGTAACTAAACACTTAAGACTTGTCACACTGTTTTGTTTATTAATTATGAAAAACTCTTCTTTCAAAGGTTTTAAAGTTATTTGTTGCATAAGAAAAGCAGCATAATAAATAAAAAAGCACACCAAGTTTTACATGGTTTGAACTATTGTCCCAATCCACGAGGCTTGTCGCCTAATACTTCAGACCTCTTTCAATGTATCAAAGGATTTACACTTACAAGACTTGACGTTAACTTATCGAACCCCTTCTAGAGTTAAAAACTATAAGATATGACTTTGCTACTTTTACTCCGTCTTGGTGAAGATGTGCTGCCTCATTCGAACTCCTTCGATGTTGCTAGTCTCTTTTGGTTGTGTTTGATCTAGACTGTGGAACAATGAGTAACTCTAACCAACTCATGCAACTAAAACGGAATAAGGGTGAAACCTTTTCCTCAATGAAACTAACATATGAAGCTAACAGTGAACCTTTCTTATGATTTGTATTACAATTTGCTCAAAGGTTAAATGAAATAAATGAAACATCTTTTCTATTTACAGGTTCACCAAATGGTCCGATCCATTCCAGATGTTGCTATAGATTACGCGTTTAACAACTTTCAGAAGCTCCCTGGTTGTATTTGGTCTTTATCTTCTTTATGAACTTTCCTCAAATAAGATCATGTACACAAATCTATTCTCCAAGTAAAAAGATCAGCTGAATATATCCAGGAATAAAAAGATAGGCTTTCCAAAGAATAGATAAGTTAAGTAAATATGTCCTTATCCTAAATAAGACAGAATTGCATCATAAGATAAACTCTATCGCTTAAAGATGGAAACACAATAACTCAATAATCTTTTTAATCCTATTCAAATAAGTAAACTGAATCCTAGATAATACGGTAGTAATTAAATCGAAGACAAATACTTTTTTATGACTTGAATAAATTTTGAGAAGAATAAATACTTTCCTTAAAATTTGAAACACTTAATTAATTAACTGTTCAGATAATATCTTTAATAAATCATTTTTAATTAAATTACTAATAGCTCATGAGTTAAATAATAAGCTACAAAATAAAAAAGACAAAATAAACAAGAGTTGAATAAAAATAAAGTAACATAGATTGAGTTGATGTTGGAACAGACAATTACGACACAAAATAAAATAATTAAAATACGTATTTTGGCAATATCAAATGTAACAAACTAAGAGGACATTTACATGGTCCTAACAATCTCCCCCTTTGCATGATAGTGGAAAAATCTAATAATATAGGCAAAACACTGACGCAAAGTAAACTAAGACCAATAAGGACCGAAAGAACAAAGACAAAGAAATAGACCAATCTGCGGTTCCAACATAGAAGCTACTAGCCAAATGAGAACAGTTGATCAAACGGATCTGGAAACTATTTCTCCCCGTTAATAGGTACTCTCAACTTTTCTGTGGTGATTGTTATCTTCTCCCCTTCTTTGCCGGAATCAGGTAGAAACGGATTATTGCCAAGTTCAATGAAAACAGTGCACCGACGAATGATGACATTACTCAATAGCAGGGTCTGTGCCAGTAGGAGATGGGACAATAGGCTGTGTAACAACTGGTGGTGAAAGAACATGAGCGTTATGCGGGAAACATGGAGGTCTAGTTTACCAAATACCCTGGTGTGGTGATGAAGCAACAGGAGGTAGAGGACGAGAAGCCGGACAGATAGAACTTCAGTGATATGTGTAATATTAGTGGCAGCATGTGAGTACCAAAAAGGTCTAGTAAGACGTTTTCCACAAGTGGCTTGAGGAACGAACTTAGTTTTATGACAAGCAAGCATAGAGCAAGAGTTGCGATCCAAGATGAAGAGAGAGAACAAGTTAAACAAGAAAAATGAAGGAAACTATAAGATGGATGAGGAGAGGCAGACACGAGGTTGGTTAACTATAGGGGTGAAGAAGGAGGGAATGAAAGAGGTATATTTCGCAAAGAACTCAAGATCCTCTATGATTCTAAGTGATCAATATTACCTAATAACATGTAACAAGAGAATCGTGCAGAGATACATGGAATCATGTCATAGTGAGCCAAGGAAATTTCCATCAGACTTTAAGTAAAAAGCAAAAACTTAACAAAAGCAAGGAAATTTTGGAAACATGGAATGTAAATCTAATATTGCAGGGGACTTTGACCTATATGTGTCTATGTCGTGTATAATTCAGTACATAAAATTCTATGCAATGAAGTGAATAAGGTTTTTCACTGAGTCGAAGTACATAAGTTCGGAGAATTCTCAAAAGCAAAGTAGAGCTTCTTGTTCAAACCTTTTGATCATCTGATCCAAAATTTTAAGAGCAAACAAAATAAAGGTAGCTTTCACACAACACTTTATGGCCAGAATGGTAGCTCTTTTTAATATACACACGAGATACAAAATTGATAGCTTTCACACTTTCTATTTTGAGTGAAGGTAGCTTTTTCCTCAAAACCAATTCCTGTAAAAGCATGCTTCAATTTTTGCATGTGGCTATTTTTTGAGAAAATCATGTTGTGCATGTTGCTGTTTTGAGCAAAGAAAAGATAGCTCAGTGGTTTAAATCCATGGTCACAAGAAAACATTTTGACTGTTGCAACTCCGTACTTACATAGTTAGAACAGTGATTCACAAAATTCAAAAGTATGCATGCCATAATGAGTGATGAAATTTTTGAAGACAGAGAACACAATCAGCACACAAGAAAAACTAAAAAGAAAAATAACACGAAAAAAAATATATAAATATTATTTATTTTAATTAAAAGAAAATATTAAGCTAGGGAAATCCCAAGGGATTTTCTTAAGGATTCAAACTTGATTGAGTCAAGTGATTTTGTGAAGATGTTGGCAAGCTGTTTCTCAGTTGCAACATGTTTTAAAAAAATGGCTTCGGTCTCCACAAGCTCACGTATGAAATGATGCCTAATATTAATATGCTTAGTTCTAGAATGTTGCACAAGGGTTTTAGCAATACGGATAGCACTTGTATTATCACATAATAAGATGCGTTCATTTTGATAGATACCGTAATCCTTAAGCATTTGTTGAATGCACGCCAATTGGGCACAATAGCTCTCTGTTGCAATATATTCAGCTTCATCTGTTGAGAGTGAAGTGGAGTTCTATTTCTTGCTAAACCATGAAACTAGATTATTTCCAATGAAGAAACATCCACCTGTTGTGCTTTTTTGATCATCAGAACAACCTGCCTAGCCGGCATCACTATATCCAGCTAGATTACAGTTAGTTTCAAAGTTGTAATTCAACAATAGATTTATGGTGCAATTAACATGACATGGGGATTTTCAGGGCAAGAATGATATCTAGACACACTCAAACACTAAACGAAATATCTGGTCTACTAGCTGTAAGATACACTAAGCTACCTATCATGCTTCTGTAGAGACTCAGATCAACAACTACACATTTTTCATCAATACATAATTTTTCATTAGTACCCATTGGTGTTCGAATTGGTTTAGAATTTTCTAATTTGAATTTCTTTAACAAGATTTTTTGCATACTTAGATTGGGTAAAAATATGCCGTTTTCACCCTGTTTCACCTGTAATCTTACGAAGAAGGTCAGTTCACCAAACATGCTCATTTCAAATTCAGTTTTCATGATAGTGATAAAGTGTTCCAACTAGGTTGTACAAGTAGAGACAAACACTATATCATCAACGTATATTTGAGCAATGATTAAATTATCACAACTTTTCTTAACAAATAGAGTTTTATCAATCCCCTCTCTAGGGTAACCTTTTTTAAGTAGATGTTGTGTTAACCTATCATACTAGGCTCTAGGGGCCTGTTTCAACCCATGTAGGGCTTTTTGAAGTTTCAACACATCTGTAGGAAAATGGGGGTCTTCGAAACCCTTCTGTTGAGCAACAAACACTTCTTCGTTCATAAAACCCTTTAGCAAAGCACTCTTGACATCCATTTGAAAAAGCCTAATGGATTCTATCTAGAAACAGGAGCAAAGGTCTCATCAAAATCAATTCCTTCAGTTTGTGTATAACTTTGAGCAACTAGTCAAGCTTTGTTTCGAACAATAGTACCAAATTCATCAGAATTATTTTTGAAAATCCATTTGGTTTCTACGGCATTAGTGTTGCTAGGTCGATGAACAAGTTCCCAAACTTTATTTTTGTTCAACTGTTCTATCTCTTCTTACATAGTATTTACCCAAATTTCATCAAGTTATGCTTCATCATTCTTTGCTTCAATTTGAGAATCGAAGCACACAATTTCACAAAGTTATCATACCTCCTCCGTGGCAAACCATGAGTGCAAATACCTTTAGATAGCTTCCCAATGACAACATTTGTTGGATGATTCTTCAATTTCCTTGATGACGGAACTCGTTGAGACATACTAGTTTCCTCTTGAGAGACTTCATCTTGGTCTTCATTGTCATATGGCCCCTGACTACTCTCGGTTTGTTCATTCCCGGTTGTGACTGCAAGATCAATAGCTGACTCATTTCAACCTTCAGGTACATTCTTGTGTCTTTCGAGAAAATTTTCAATTTTATCATCAGTTGAGGCATTAGAGAAGTCACTGGAATCATCAAATTAAACATTAGAAGATTCAATAATAGTTTGAGTCCTCAAATATTAGACTCTATATGCTCGACTATTAGGAGCATAGCCCATGAATATCCCAAGGACACATTTTGACTGAAATTTACTTCTGTTTTCTCTATCGTTAAAAATGAAGCACGTACATCAAAAATCATGAAAATGACTCACATTGGGTTTCTTATCTGTCCACTATTCATAAGAAGCTTTAGAAGTACCTCGCCTTAAATAAGTTCAATTGATAATATGGCTTGCGGTGTTGACTGCTTCGGCCCAGTGTGTCATGGCTAAAAATTTGGAATTGAGCATTACTCGTGCCATTTCCAACAGAGTTTTGTTCTTTCCTTCAACAACTCCATTTTGTTGTGGAGTTTTAGGTGCAAAGAACTCATGAGTGATACAATTTTCATTACAGTGGTTGGCAAACGATACGTTTTCAAATTCTCTTCCATGATCACTTTGAGATATTTTTCATTCATAAGCTTTGTGAAAAGGTTTTTGATGGCATATAATGCATCCGATGTTTTCTCTATGAAAACATACCCATGTAAATCGTGAAAAATCATCAACACACACAAGAATATATTTCTTACCACCTCGACTTTCTTGTTGAATAGGTCCAACAAAATCTATGTGAATTAATTCCAGAATTTTGGATGTGGGAGTGTGTTGAAACATACGATGACTTCTCTTTTTTTGCGTTTCGTGAAGACACGGTTCACATTTTCCTTTAGGTTTTGAACTTAGTGTGGGTAGACCTCTGACAATTTCTCACCGTGATAGTTTGATGAGGATTTTGTAGTTGACATGTCCCAAATATTGATGCCACAGTTCAACTTGATCACTGGAACTAAGATTACACACCATTGCCGTAGAGAAATTTGAACAAGTGAGTGTGTAACAGCTATCAACCTTCCTCATTCCTTCGAGAACATATTTTCCTTCTTCAATTATAATCGCACATTTGTCCTTTATTAGATGCACAAAGAGATCATGATCACAAAGTTGGCTGATACTCATGAGATTTTCTTTGAGTCCTCCAACATGATAGACATCTTTAAGTTGTGGAAAACCTTTGCCATTGAGCATTCCTCTCCAAGTGATTTGCCCTTTCTTTCCATCTCCAGATGTCACTAATCCTTTTAGAACGTGGATGTATTTGAGAGAATTTCTTTTCTGCCCGTCATATGTCTGGAGCTTCCATTGTCAAAACACCAAGAGTGATGTAAGCCATTAGCAACAGGTGCATAAGCAGTTTAACAAAAGAGATCATAACTTTTCATTGTTTTGGTATTTTATGGTGTAGTTTCAACTACAAGAGGTATAGGAGTTAAAACGGCATGTTGAGGCTGATTTGACAGAGTATCTTCCTTTTAATCTTTGGTAGCAGAAGCAAGATCAAAGTTTTCAAACAAAAGTTTCTTTTGATTGCCATTTGAGATTTTCTTCTTTTCGATAAACTTTATTGTGACAACAACTCTCTTCTCAAAATCTTTGTGACTATAAATACTCATATCTGCAAAATAAATAATTTCTCCAGAATTGTTCATCAGTGTATATCAGTGACATGACTATTGATGCCAGCTGTTCAAATAAATTTCGTAACTAAACACTTAAGACTTATTAAAACTGTTTTGTTTATTTACTACGAAATCTTCTTTCATAAGGTTTTTTAAGTTAATTGTTGCATAAGATAAGCAGAATAATAAATAAACAAACACACCAGGATTTTACATGGTTTGAAAAATTGTCCTAGTCCACGAGGGTTGCCGCCTAATACTTCAGACCATTTTCAAAGTATCAAAGGATTTACAATTACAGTACTTGACGTTAACTTATCGAACCTCTTCTACAGTTGAAACCTATTAGAACGACTTTTCTACTTTTACTTTGTATTGGTGAAGATGTCCTACCTCGTTCGAACTCCTTCGATATTGCTGGATTCTTCTAGTTGAGTTTGATCTGGACTATTTAACAATGACTGACTCTAACCAACTTATGAAACTAAAACGGAATAAGGATCAAACCTTTTTCCTCAATGAAACTAACCTATGAAACTAACGGTGAACCTTTCTTATGATTTGTATTACAATTGGCTCAAAGGTTACATGAAAAAAATAAAGTAGATCTTCTATTTATAGGTTCAGCAGAAGTTCCGATCCATTCTAGCTGTTGCAACAGCCTACGCGTTTTACAACTTTCAGAATCTCCCTGATTGTATTCGGTCTTTATCTTCTTGATGAACATTCCCTGAAATAAGACCATGTACACAAACCTATTGTCCAAGTAAAAGGATCAGCTGAATATATCTAGGAATAAAAAGATAGGTTTTCCAAAGAATAGATAAGTTAGGTAAATCTCTGTTTATCCTAAATAAGATAGAATTTCATCCTAAGATAAACTGTATCTCTTAATGATGGAAACACATAACTCAAAAATTATTTTTAATCATATTCAAATAGAAAATTGAATCCTAAATAATACAGAAATAATTAAATCAAAGACAGACTTTTTATGATCTTAATAAATTGTGGAAGAATAAATACTTTCCTAAAAATGTGAAACACTTAATTAATTAATTAATTATTCAGATAATATATTTAATAAATCATTGTTAATTCAATTAACTAAGAGCTCATGAGTTAAATAATAAGCTTTGAAATAAACAAGAGCTGAATAAAATGAAAGTAACATAGATTGAGCTGATGTTGGAATAAACATTTGCGATACAAGATAAAAAAATTAAAATATTTTGGCAATATCAAAGGTAACAAACTAAGAGGATATTTACATGTTCTTAACAAGTTCAATTTAATTATTCCTCACACACTTATCTCAACACAATTATCTCAACATGATCTATACCCGAATATGCACATCGCCTCTCGACACGCGATCTATTTAGGTACTCATAATTGAAATAAACATAAAAACACCAATGAAATAAACCATAGTCTTGGATAAATAAACTAAAGCAAGGATTTTGTCCAAACAAACGTACAAAATCGAAAGCAATATCCAAATAAACAAAGCAAAATTCAAGTGTAGGAATATTTAAAGAACATCAACTCAATCACAACTTTGATCTTCGTTCGTCTCCATCTCCGTCTTCTCTGATGTCTACTTCTTTTCCAAAAGTTTAACTCGAAGATTATATCCTAAAAGTGTGCACCAGCCTCTGTATTGTCTAAACTACTATTTTCTTGGCTGGCTTCCTCCTCTTGAGTGTTTAGGTCTTCCCTTTTATATCCTCTAGGGCATGGAAATCTCACTCTTTAATTCTCCTCAAAAAATAATTTTTCGAGTCAAAGCTATCGCTTTCAATCGCATGTGGCGGCTGCTGAAATAAGTGTTGCATCATCTTCAGCCAGAAGCGATTGCTTCTTGTTCTTATGTATTGCAATGCGACATACCGCTTTTAGTAAGTAGTTGCTCTTCTTTGCTTCCCTTCGCTTTCTACTTGCATGATTCGTCCAAAATTCCTCTTTTCGTCCTTTTCCATCATTTTTCCAAAATGACTCCTAAACAATAAAATAAAAGAAAACAAGTAAAAACACACAAAACAATCAAGGAACATGCAATGAAAGGGTCTATTTGACATGCGAATAATGTGTACAAAATGGACCAAAACCATTGGTTCTTCCATGTAAGCCCCAAAACTGGTTTGGAGGTTAGTTAGGAAAATATTGTTTTTACGGGCAGTAAGGTAATAGAAGCCTGCGTCATCACCACTCCTTTTGAATTTTATGAAGAACAAATGGTAGAAGGAATGAGGGGTTCAAGAGAGTTTACAGACTTTCATCAAAATCGCAAATCAAATGACGATGTTGTTATTTGGGGTTAAAATGAGAAGGACAAGAAGCCAAAGTATCCATCAGTTGTCTGACTTCCGCTACAATAGAGAATCTAAGGCCAAATAACCGTGGAAGACAGTCAGGCATCCTTCAAGAGTGTTATTCATACTATCGTCTGGTTTGGGAATAATGATCTCATAGGCATCAGTGATGTCTAAAGTCATATGATAATATTCTATATTTTGTGGATAAAGATGGAGGGAAACAAATCAAAGTTGGCTAAGTTAGACCGAGGATGTGAGTTAGAAGGAGAATCTATATCTATGATACCCTCTCCAGCGAACTCCTGAACAACCGCCTTGACAATGGCATTATTTGGTTCTAAAGGATTCCCGGGCTGAGGAATTAGGAAATGCGATTCAACCACTACAGGGACAGGTTCACCACCCTCAGGTTCCCTAATAGTATGCACAAACTCCTATTGTCAAAACCTATGACATCTACATCTACATCTTTATCAAAACTCTATCTTGAAGACGTATCCTTACTTTTTGTACTACTGCCAGATCATCGCATAGATGATCTACTACTGCCACTACCATTACCACAACTTGTGGTAGAAGACACGGAGTCCGAATCGGTAGACATGCTTACTGAGGGAGAAGAAGATTAGGAATTACCAGAACAAGAATTCTGATCCAATTAAAAATCAAGTCCATTTATCAAATTTTATCCAAGGAAAACGGCCCAAATAAGTTGTTGGTCTAAACCCCGATTTTCAGCAAAATAGTCTAGCAAATAGACCCAGCTTTCGCGCAAAACTGCTTTGGTTGTGAAAGTTCCAGAAGGCGTGTTACATATGGTTGGAGATCCACATGAGTCTAGTGTCTAATGCAACAAAAGAGGAGTCATTTTGAGTTTCCAAGGGAAAGTAATGGCTGTTGTTCTAGAATGTGGCAAGTTGTCTCAAAAATCTGCCTAGTTTGAGTCTCTTTATATTCTTCAATAATTTTAGCTTTTATTTTTGTTGGTCTTCCGGGGGATTCCAGTTTGACATGTATAAGTTTCATGTTTTCCTATGTCTAAAACGTTTTAGAAGTCAATGGGGTCATTTACTATTTTGCAAAGAAAATGATATATTTTCCACGTAAATAGTTTAAGACCTTGTAATGTTGAAACAAGTTTGAAATAATATTGAAATACAATTTTAAAGTCTAAGACTTTTTTTAACTCTTATTCTCTTTGGTGGATTTCTGATGAGTCCATTTTGTACTCATTATTCGCATGTCAAATAGATTGTTTTAGCATGAAACATCATAGTTAATCCCAACTCCGTAATATTCCGGTGTTTACGTTCGGCCAAACCATACTGTTCGGGTGTCTTTGGGCAAGATGATTGATGATGATTCCATTTTGATCAAGATATGAATTGAAATCATTGTTGTGAATTCACTGCCTTCATCACTTTGAAAAACTTTTATTTCTTCTCCAAACTGACACTTAATATAGTGATGAAAAAGAGAGAATCAGACTTTCTTTTCATAGGGTAAGACCTATTATGGATAGTCTTGTAAATTAGGAAATTATTTCATTCATATTTTTTGTTGATTTGTTTTTATATCTTTCCTTGTAGATAGGTTCTATTGTTAGCATTCTTTGTGTATATGTATCTCACGGTTCATGAATGAAAATATTCATACTTTCATACACTTCTTCTTCATTATATGGTATCACCGGGCCGCCTGTCTTCCGACGAAGTTTCTGATCCGTCCTCTATGCCCCCCACCAACGACTCCGCTGCTCCATCTTCGGGACTACGGAATTCCCCAACAGGCGATCCTCTTATCAATGCTCACTCTCAAATTCCGCTACTCCTTACTGCAAGTAAATTTCCATCCTGGCAGTTACTTGTCACCTCTCTCCTCAGTGGCTATGATCTTATTGGCTATCTCGATGGTACTGTCATCGCTCCTCCAGCCATAGTTGATGACAAACCGTCCACCGCTTACAACCATTGGTTTAGGCAAGACAAAATGATCCTCTCGGCTCTTCTTGGATCTCTTTCTCCGGACGTCATCCCTCTTGTGGCATCCGCTAACACACCCTTTGATGTGTATACTTGTCTTTGCCGTCGCTTCTCTAGTTCATCTCGCACGCGAGTCATGACAATTAAGGAATCCCTTTCTACCATCACTCTTGGCAGTCAATCTGTCTCGGCTTTCCTTCAAGAGATCAAATCTCAGGCCGACGAACTCGCCAAGATTGACAAACCACTCTCGGATGATGACATAGCCCTCTATGTCTTCAACGGTCTTGGTCCAAATTACCATGACATTGCAGCCGCTGTCCGAGCCCGTGAAACGACAGTCCCTTTCTATACCTTGCACGACATGGTTGTTGCTCATGAGGCCTACTTGAAACGCCAAGAACTTTCTTCTGCAAATTTAGTAGCTACGGCCAATCAGGCCACCCACCAACGTGGTTCCTCTCCCTTGCCCGGCAACTCTCTTGGTGGTGGTAATTCCTCTCGCAATCAGCGTGGTGGTAATAATCATTCTCGAGGCCGCAACTCTGGCCGTGGTAACTTCACCATGAAACAATGGTCTCAAACTCCAGCAACCAATCAACCGGGTATCCTTGGTCGCCAACCAGTTGTCTGCTAATTTTGCAACAAGGAGTGTCACACCGCGCGAACTTGTAATCGTATTCAGGTTCAAGCTTATGCTGCATCTCATCCTCCAAATCAGTCGAATGATTCATGGTTAATGGATTCTGGTGCATCCTACTTGCTCACGTCGGACTTATCCAATCTCTCCATTCACTCGGAGTATGAGGGCCCAGACATGGTTCGCATCGCCGACGGCTCAGGTTTAGCGATTTCCCATATTGGTAGTTCCATTATTTCTCATTCCTCACGCCCCTTACGCCTTTCTAACATTTTATGTGTCCCTCAAAGCCGCCATAATCTTCTCTCGGTTCACCAATTCACTAAGGCGAACAATGTCATTATTGAATTTCATCCTTTCCATTTTATTGTTAAGGATCAGGGCACGGGGGCGAGACTACTTCAGGGAAACAGTGAAAATGGGATTTACATCTTGCGACTTCCACCTCGCACACACCATCCACCGTCGGTCAATGTGGGTGTTCAGACCTCTAGCGATTGTTGGCACCATCGTCTTGGACATACGCATTTTGATTTACGTTCATTGTTAATTAGAAAGTTTGATTTGCCATTGTCTTGCAATTTTAAGAATTCTTGTACTCCTTGTGATTTGAATAAAAGCCAACAATTACCTTTTCATGAGACCTCGTTGATAAGCTCTTGTGTTTTGGATTATGTATATGCTGATTTATGGGGTCCGACTCGTGTTTTGTCTCTTGATGGCCATCGTTACTATCTTGTATTGGTTGATCATTTTACCAAATATGTTTGGCTTTATCCACTACAGGCTAAGTCACAGGTTCCAACTATTTTTCCAGTGTTTAAGGCACTTGTGGAAAATAAATTCAACTCGCGCATTCGTCACCTTTATTCTGACAATAGTGGAGAATTTGTTGCACTTCGGCGTTATCTGGCTGAAAATGGCATCTCTTGGCTAACCTCTGCTCCACATACTCCGCAGCAAAATGGTACTGTGGAGCGTCGACATCGTGGTCTAGTCACTTTGGGGGGCACGCTTCTTCATCATGCCAATCTTCCTTATGAATTCTGGTCATATGCATTGGAGACAGCTGCTTTTCTTTATAATCGATTGCCGTCCACTGCACTTAAGGGTCGCAGCCCATTTGAAGCAATTTTCAGCTGTTCTCCTAATTATGCCAAGCTCCGTGTGTTTGGTTGCCGTTGCTTCCCGTGGCTCAAGCCGTATTCGTCACATAAATAGGAATTGCCATCGCGTCCTTGCATTTTTCTCAGGTACTCTCTTTCTCAAAGCTCTTATAAGTGTTTTGACCCCTCACGCCGAATCTTTTTGTCTCGGCATGTCAAGTTTAATGAGTTGGTCTTTCCGGGTTTTGTCACTGCCCCGCCTTCTCAATCTGCCCCGACTCGCTTTATTTGTGACTCGGGTCCTGTTATGATGCCACCACCAGTTTCTGTTCCACCAACAGAACCAGCCCCGCCTCGCGAGCAGTCATCTTCTAACTGGCTGCCTCTTGATCCGAGTTTGTCGACTCCAGCAGATTCTTCAGCAGTTGCCCCTTCGGTTCGTACGATGACTACTCGGTCCATGAATCAAATCTTTAAGCCCAAGCGGGCTTACTCAGCTTCGAAACACCCTCTTCCCGAGTTACTTGAGCCTACGTGTGTCAGTTCGGCGTTGCCAAATCCTCATTGGCGTGCTGCAATGTCGGATGAATTTACGGCTCTCTAGCACGTGGGATCTTGTGCCATCTTCTCCAGATTTAAATGTGATCGGTTGCAAATGGGTGTTCCGACTCAAACGCAAACCGGATGGTAGCGTAAACCTTGTAGAGCTATCAATAAAAATGACATAGTAATGATAGTTGTCAACTGATATTACTGGTGCAGGGCCCCATAAATCACAATGAAGTGTCATGAAAGGAGTGTCACATTCATCATCAGATTTAAGAAATGGTAACTTGCAAGCTTTTCCTAATTGACAGCTATCACAAAAGAACTTACAATTATGACTTTTCTCAAACTTACAATTTCTACTAGCAAGAAAATCAACAACTCGCAATTGAGGATGTCCCAATCTTTGATGCCAACACTCTTTATTTGTTTTACGAAAACAATTCGCAAAATAAGCAGCATGTTCTTGAGAATCCAAGGCGTACAGGCCCCCTTTCCTTGATCCCCTAGATATTATTCCTCTTGTGTGTTGGTTCCTGAACACAAATCCAAGGCGTACAATCATTGCATCTGTTAGTTAAGTAATTGACAATAAGTCTTTCTTGATTTCTGGAAGTACCAAAACATTGTTGAGATTAATTTTAATTCTACCATTATCAATATTTGCATCACCTACTTGAGTAATTTGTAAAGATTGTCCATTTCCAACCATCACTCCGCCTCCATCTGTATAGGGCCTTAAATTTGTAAGTTTACCCTAGATCTGAAGTCATATGTGCTGTAGCGCCGTTATCAGGAAACCATTCGGCATTAGGATCTGTTGGAAGTTGTGGTTCAACAACTGAAAATAACTAACAAAACAGGATGGAAGTTGGCGGGGAAAGCTATTGGTTTAGAACTTGCGACTTGGAGCGGTTAAGTTAGTTAGGAGAGCTGTGTTTCAACTGAATTTTATGTGTGTGTATAGTGTATGTATAGGCGATATACAAGGGTGTATATATAGCATAGAATCAGCAGAAAACAGAGCAAGCAGCAGCATTCACTATCTTTGTAAAAATTCAGAAACTCTCTCACTTTGAAAGGAATAAGATCACTCCCTTGGATGTAGAATAGAGTTCACATTGAACTCTTATTCGAACCAAGTAAAATCATTGCATTGTATGTGTGATTGATTGCTTTACATTCACCTTCATCTTGTTGGTTTATCTGATAAGGTTAGTTGGTTTTATTAACTAGTTTGTGTGCGATCATCATGCGGTTTGAGTGAGAGAATTGGATCAAGGTCACGGTTAATCTTGTTGGTTAAAGTGTGCTGTTATTCACTACAGGATCGTCAGAAGTGGTGATAGCCGCTAATGCTTGAGGAGCATCATGTGCTTGATAAGCATGGTTGAACTGATTGTAACAATTGAGTGGTGTATGTCCAGTCTTACTGCAAATTTGATATACAACAACATTGTTTCCTCCATTAGTTTTGGATTCTCCACGATATCCATGAGTGTTTCCTGCAAAAAAGTGAGAGCTATCATTCCCTTGATTCCTTGCATTAGTACTGCTTTGAGCAAAACGTCTGCCTTTCGAATTAAACTGCTGAAATCCATTACCTTTTGAATTGGACTGCTGGAATCCATTTCCTTTCTTTTTGTACTGCCCAATTTTTTTTTTCTGGCTTCATGGTTTTGAAGAAGAGGAATGATCTATGGTACGATGGTACTGGAGGCTTAAGCATAGTGGTTACAAAATTTTCATAACTAGAATCAAGATCTTGTAAAAGCCAAAAGACTTTGTTCTTTTCTGGTAGAGATCTTCCTATTGCTGCAAGATCATCACATATGGCTTTGAATTTTCTTATATATTCATTCAGTGAATCATTACCTTTGCGAAGAAGGCTCATGTTTTGCACAAGTTGAAATTCTCGTTCTTGTGAATTGAGGGCATATGAATTCTCCAAAGTCTTCCACACCTCACTAGCAGTTTCGAGTCCCACTACTAGTGATAGTACTTCTTCAGAAAGAGTACCGGTAATCCATCCTCGGAGAAGTCGATCGGATCGTCTCCAAGTGATATATTTTTGATTTTGGATTTCTTTTTCTCCATCAGTATCAGTACTTTTGGAAATGAGATCTGGCATTGGGTACCCCCACCCCCCTCAATAAAGCCATTCATCTCATGACTTTTGATAACAGCGGACATTTGGGTTTTTTTAAAGCAGGTAATTGTTCGGAGTGAGTTTCATTGAAACAAAATTACCAATGTTCAATGTAGCAAGTGTATGGATAAGAAGATGTTGAACTGGGAGTAGACACTTTGGAGGAAGTGCTCTCTATATTTTTTTTTTCTCAATAGTGGCTCTGATACCATAAAGAAACACAAGATATGAATTACCATAAAGAACCGACCTATGTTAAACTACTTGTATTGGTCAGGATATTGTAGATTATTTTAATCTTACTGAAATGATTTTTCGAGACCTGCTGAGCCGATTGCTTCTAAAGACTCATCCAGGCATTAACTACAGAACTACTACAAAATTACTTCCAGTTAACCACCTGTTACAATTCATTACAAGGTAGTTCTTATCAAATTTAAAAATTATCAAATAACACCATGGAATTACATTGTAAGTTCACTTTATCAATAAGTACTGAGTGCTGCATACCAAACTTTTAAATAACTATTTGTTCAGCCTCTAACCGAGCAAAATGAAAGATCCTTTTACGGTAAAGTGGTAAAATAAAATTTGTAAGAAGAAGAGGGGTGAACCCCCACATATGTTGAAAGAAGAAACAAAAACCACATTCTGAACATATATAGACAAAATAATGACTGTCAATACCTCGGTGTAGGTCCGAATTTACAGGAACATTTGGAAGATTTTGTTTCTGAGCAGAAGAGCCATTTTCAAATAGTGTTCGATCGATTACGTATTAATCAATATTCTAGAAATGGATTCTTTGCCCATCAAGGTGTTTAGTGATTATTTAAGAATGTTAGTTTGGCAGAATAAAGACCTTAAATTTTTAAAAAACGTAAAGTTATTTGCCCTCTATGTATTACTATTAGAATAAGTCTTTTCCTATTAATAAAAACTGCATCTTTTCTCTTGATAATATGACAAGTATCATTAAAGCAAAATGGCATGTTTTTTCTTAAACCGTTTTAAAAGAGGTAAGAAATTGTTTAAGACCATCAAGAAGTGGATACTAGTTTCCAAAGAGCCGAGAAAGTTTGAAGGGTAAAAAAGTTGGCAAATGTTGCACTAACGATCACTACCACCAGGCTCTACCTAAAACGTCTTAATTAGTAATAAATCTTATATACACCTATGAAAAATTAAAAATAATTAAAATCAACAGTGAATAATTTGGAAAATTATTCAATGCATTAATTGTAGGCGTTAGAATGGTCACCGGGGAAAAGCATGTCATAGCTTTTGTTAAGTTTTCACCAATTTGAAATAAATGCACCTAAAAAATACTAAGTACACGCACCTTAGTCCTACCTATTTGTTTTTTGTATCCATCATTCCTTGACAATCTTACAATGTTTCTTACATAAATTTCCATAAACCTTGCATCTCTTCTGTCTTAGATCCTGCTATCTTTCTTTTGACCCTGACTCAAAGGTTACTTTTAGGACCGAAAGTCCGACACTATTTATTTCCTTGTTTTGCAAAAATATTTTTATAGGAAAATTCTGGTTTTATTTATTTACTAAAATATGCACTTGTGATTTTATGGAAATATCTTCTAAAGGTAAGTGAATGATTGAGTAAGTTTGGAAGGATTTAACTTGATCTTTAGAATCTTATCTTATGGAAAGTTAATCTTTATCAAACTCTTGTTTATATCCTTAAGAGATTGTTTCCTTGTGGTGTCTATTTTCGTTCTTTGATGCAGGATATGAAGATCACATGATCTTATCAAAGGAAAAGATACCTTATCAAAAGGAAAGAATCCAGATATTTTGGAAAGATAGAGTCTTGACTGGATTGGGAGACTCTCCGCGGATCTGTAGATCTTTCGAGGAGAGCTATCCTATAAATAGTAAAATTCCTAGGAATCAAAGTAGAATACTCGTGTAAAATGATATTAATCTCTAGGTGTTCATTGTTTTTATTCCTCAGTTTTCATACTTGATTTTAAACAAGAACGTGACAAGCCGAACAAGAGTTGCAGGGAGTTCAACGGGAAAGGATTGCACCACTTCGAGGGAGTTCAACATACGCGCTTTGCGCTTGGAAGCTTGGTCATAAGAAGATCTATGGGAGTTGATCTTACGGGTTCAAACGGAGTAGCCGATAAAAGGTTTCTATTGGTGTCTGACGTTAGAGGGAGTCTAAGTGTTAGAGAAAGCAGCCAGTAGTTGTAATAGCTTTTGATCGAGGAAAGAGGTTTGAATTTTTGGGCGAAAGCCTCGTGGAGAAGAACGAAGTCCGAACCACGTTAAAATCTGATGTCTTATTTTTACTGTTTTCATACCTGTCTAAAATAGGTATCACGACTAACTGTTTAAAGTAAAAAATTAAAGAATTAAAGATCTATCAACTGGCATCAAGAACCTATCACCTACTTTTACTGGTGAGATTTTGGTTTTATTTAGATCTTGCAGATAGATGGCACAGAACGTTAAAGGATCATCAGCATCGAAGCCACCTCTTCTAAATGAGTTTAACTACTCATACAGGAAAGTTCGTATGAAAGCCTTCATCAAACGGGAAAATCAGAAGGCATGGAAAAACATTCTCAAAGGATGGACTCCACCAAAACATGAAGATGAAAAGCCAAAACTCGAGCTTGACTGGTCTGATGCAGAGGATCTAGAAGCGTGTTACAACTCCATTGCAATCAATACGATACTAAATGGAGTCGACCTTAATCAGTTCAAACTGATCTCAAAGTGTGAGTCGGCTAAGGATGCATGGAATGATCTTTGGGTTGCTCATGAAGGAACTTCAGCCGTCAAAAGATCGAAAAGACAAATCCTTGGCACACGATTTGAGGAGCTCAAGATGGAATAACATGAGACCATTGCTCAATACAATGCCAAACTTTGAGACATTGCGAACGAGGACTTCCTTTTTGGTGATGAATATAGTGAGTCCAAACTCGTTCAGGAAACTCTTCGTACATTGCCATCGAGATTTGATATGAAAATCGAGGCTATTGAATAGGCAAGGGATGTGGAAAATCTGTCACTGGAAGAATTGATGGGTGCTCTTTCAACCTTTGAGTTGAAAAAGAATTTGAATGGAGTCACTCAAAAAGGTATTGCTCTTAAAGCTGAAAACAAAGACAAACCTCTTGGTGAAAAAAATGAGAACTTCGAGAAGTCCATTGCGTTCCTCTCTTCGAACACTTTTCCCTCAAACTCTGATGATACATTAAAACCTTCCAATGCTAATGATCTTAGTGTTAAAAGAAAGGGAAGAGGTGTTCAGTGCAGGGAATGTCACGACTTTTGTCACATTTAAGTTGATTGTGGGAATCTTCTCCCAAAGAACAAAAACAAAGCAATGATATCCACCTGGAGTGAGGAGGAGCCGAAAAGTGAGGATAAGCCCAAAGAAAGAGCAAACATTGTGTTTTCATTCATCATCAGTCTTGACTCTCCACCTGTCTCGACTGACCAATATGACTCTGATGTTGAGTCTGATAGAGAGGACTAGAATTGTTTTGATTCATTCAGTCGTGACATACATTCTGATGTTGATGCTCTACAAGCGCTGGTTAGTTGAACTTCTGCACACAAATTTTGATCTCAGAAGAGAAGTCAAAACTCTCAAAATTTAAGTTCAAGGAGCAAACGAATCCATAATCCTGTTTGAGGAAATGCACAAGGACCTTTATGAAGTGCTTGCTTCAGTTCATAAGATTCTCTAGAATTCTGAAACAGAAGAGTTGAACCATGAGTCAGAACACCAAAGACCTCAAACCAATCGTGTTGGTCTGGGTTTTTCCATCAAGAAATCCTCAGAATAGGGAGAATTCTTATCATTCAAACATGAAAGGTGAGAAATTTAGAAAGTCACATGGACCTGTCCACTCACAATATCATGTTTTTGATCGCAGGTTTATTCTAGTGTGTCAAAACTGTGGCGTTGAAGGACATATTCATCCAAATTGTCCCAAACTCAAGGAGAACTCATCTAAGGACAGAGCACCAAACGAGTTCATCATCGAGTCGGAACCGCTTGGAGGACTCAAAGAGAAACAGTGATAACGACTACGACTCTGATGAAGAAGCATAGCCAACAAAACACATAAGGGTTAAACGTTCTATTCATCATAATGTTTATTATGCATATTCTTCTATTGAAAACGGCTCATCTAATTGTTGGTATCTTGACAGCGCATGCTCACATCACATGACAGGGAACAAAGACCTTTTAACTAACTATGTTACTTGTCCAAGTGGAATAGTTCTGTTTGGAAATGGTAAAAAGGGTAAAATTGTTGCAAGAGGAATACTCAACATCAACGGGTTTCCAAAGCTTAGCATTGTGTTCCATGTTGTTGGACTTAAGCAAAACTTGATTAGCATCAGTCAGCTATGCGATGAAAAGATGTTGGTCACCTTCTCTCAAGGAGAATGTCATGTGATTGATGATTAGAATTTTTGTGTACTTACACCAAAGCGGACTGCTGAAAACTACTATACTCTGATGCTGTCGCGACTTCCTACAGAACAGTTCACGAATTTTATTTCAAATAAATTTATTTTTCCTATATTTAGTGAACTAATTTATTTTTGTGGTTTGCAAGTTAATCAAGGAGCCAATTGTTCATCTCTTAATCCGAATTCCCTATTAATCGTCTCATGAAATTTGGCCTTGAAACTGCAGAACAGTTTAAAACTCCTATTGGAACTTATGATTGTTTAGACAACCAGACAGAAGGCAACTTCATCGACCTCAGTCTCTTCAAATGCATGATAGGGAGTTTTTACTACCTAACTGACAATAAACTAGTCATATGGTTTAATCTTGGTTGGGTGGATTGTATGCTAAACGACTACTATTTTGTGCAAAATGATTTACTTGTCTTTTGTAATAACACTAGTGCTATTATCATTATTCAAAATCTGGTTGAAAATAAGGCACCACTTCATACAAGATTTGGTTGAAAATGTTACTATAGTCATTAAGCATGTCGCGACTGAAAGACAACTTGCTGATATTTTCACTAAAGCACTGGATTCACAACGCTTTGAGACTCTCAGAAAGTCTCTCAGCATTTGTCTTAAAATGCTTGTCGCGTGCCCGATTTAACTGAGATGTTTTGTTTGTTGTTGAACTAACTTTCATGACTTACTTGTAGACCTGTCATGACTTACTTGTAGACCTGTCCCGATAGCTGGTTCCGGAGCGTACTTAGAACTGCATTGATACACAGTGCACATTTTTCCTCAGTTAAATCAGTGAAACCGAAGGATTTTGCAACGTGCAATTTTAGTTTTTTATTTTGTTTTGATATCTCTTTGACTTGGACTATGTCCGCTTATTCTACATCTTCACATCAAAAACAGAAGGATTGAGCAAGTAAAAGAAAAGAATGAGTGTGCGAAAGACAAGAAAAATAAAAAGAACAAAGAGAATGTGAGCCTAAAGGAAAAAGAGTGTCAAAAGAAAAATATGTGGAGAAAAAAGCTGCCTAAACTCGATCAATATGTTTGTAAGCATTCAATTCATATCTCACGATCATCACTTCATTGAAAATAGCTACCATATTCTACATAAAGTCATGAGCGAAAGCTACCTCCATGTAAATAGGCTCAAGTACGTGTTCAAGGTGCAATTGCTATGTTTGGAAAGAGATATTTATTGAACAACTTTGCCCCTTTCAAATTCTCTTCTTTTTCATCTGTTTTTTCTTATGAGAATTCACACACACACACACATGTTTTGTAGTCATCTGGTTCTTGAGTATTCTTCGGTTCTGGTTTTTTTGTACTTAGTCTTACGGTTTGTCATGACAGGGTGTTCTGACATCCACTCAAACTAGTTGAATTGGTACTCGATGAGTTATGTGTAATTTGCTAAGTTTCTTTCTGTTTGTTCTTTTATTTTATTTTAATTTAGCAGGTGCTTTTAATTTTTTTTAATTGCCTTTTAGCGCGAAGTGTTTAATTTTGGCAGTTTTCCCGCCAATATCTTTTTGCCGCGTGATTTTGATTGAGTTGCGTGATTCCTTTGGATTCCGTCCTTGAGTAATCTTGGGAAGAGTCTTATCTTTTATGGGAACTTGTGGATAGAGTTATGGAAGTTAAAGATTTGATTTGATGTTATCCTATCTATATAAGTCCTCTATCACACGCCTTCCTCTCTCACTCTCTTCTGTGATTTTTTTTATGCCATCTTTCTCACCATCATTTCTCAAAAAATTATTTACAATGGTGAAAAGCAAGTCCACAGGTGGTCAATCCCAGTCGTCGTCCTTGGTTGACTACGACAGTGAATCCTCGGCTGACAACAATCTGACGACAGTCTTGGAATCGGTGCCGCTCCTTGTTCGATTTCTGCCGGACTTTGTTCCACCACCGTCTAGCGATGCCACACCGCCGCCGCAAGCCATCACTCCACCACCACCGGCTGCAGATACCACGCCGCGTGCCTCACCTCCACGGGCACAAGAATCATCCCCTCCACTTGATTCTTCTCCTCCGCCGCGTGATTCTACACAGCCACCAATGGCAACCACACCGCCATCACCATTGCTTCCGTTTCTTCACGGACCTCACCTGCACCTGCACCTGAATCCGCTTGCCACCCCTCCTCCGCGGCCAAAGGAAAGCAAAAGCCGCAACCTCCAAGGCGTACTCCATCCGCACGGAAAAAGTCCAAACCTGTTCCAGAAGGAGTCGCGAGTCGAGTTGTATCCCGACTCCCACTAAAAAATGTCCACGACCAGTTGCTGCTGCTGCCTCAGACCTTGTTCCTATTGAACTATCCGATTCAGACTTGAGTCCGGTTCAGAAGCAACAAAAACGGCCAGCTAAATCTTCGTCTGATGAGGTCGACCAGTCGGATGCTGACGCAGGAAGTCATATCTAGTCTAAGGAATCTGATGGAGGTTATGCCATTCCTCCTCGAGTTCCACCTTCTGATGAGCCATTCCTGGTGAAGATTGCTATGTCCCAGCGATTCTACACCGCTCAGGGCAAGCTCAAGTCACCCGATTTTGCTAAACGCATTCCTGTTAATGGAGTTTCTCTTCATGAGGACTCTTTTGCTAGTACGGGCTTAGTGGAATTGCTAGAGGAGAGAGGTTTTCTTGAATCCACTCGCAGGGTTCAACCGTATGTCACCAAGATTGTGCACAACTTCTATGCCAATCTGCATACCCAATTTGGCATTCCAGGCTCAGCCAAGGAACATTCAATGTTCGTGAGGAACCACATCTTCCAAATCAGTCCTCAAATCCTGAACATGCAGTTGAGTTCTTTTGATGTGACAACCGGTCGCGACTCCGAGTTGGAAACAAAAGCAGACATGAATGCAGTCACGGCTACCACACTGGTCGCAACATGAAGTGGCCTGCTAATGGTAATCCTCACCGAGGTGCTCTTCTTCCTTGGTATGTTTTACTTTTTGGAATCATGGTACGCAAATGGTTTCCAATGTCTCATACTTCTACCTTGAATCTATTAACTGCTTCTGTCTTGTTTCGCATTGGTTCTACTGCCCCCATTAACTTGGGACGACTACTCTTTGAGTGAATCCAATTAGATGCACTTGACTAATCTATCAAGATGACCCTGGGCTATCCATCCCTTATCTTTCGCACGCTCACAGCTCAAGTGGATGTAAGGGTCAAGAAAGATAAGATGACGCGCATGCTCAACCCTTATCATGCCCCTCACCATCTGGTTCAAGCTATTCTTGGATCTCCCACACGGCCCACAGTCCCTACTGCTGGTGACAATGAAGCCGGTCCATCTTTTCCCTAGGGGAGTCTCAAAAACCTTCAGTCGCAACTCGCCCGTGTGATTCAACTGTTGGAGTCCATGAACGAGTCACTTGCCCAGTTAGCTAACAAGTCTTGACTGGTTCTGGCAAAATGGGGGAGTAGAAAATGGAGGATGGGGGAGTGGAAGAATGGGGGAGCATGGGAGCAATCTGATTGGGGGAGCTGTCGCGGTTTATTTTATTTTGTTTATTTCCGCTTATGAACTGAACTTAGTACTTGTACTTTTTAAGTTGTTTTGCGGATGTTGCACTCCTGTTGCAACAAGTTTTTATTGCTGTCTTGACTGGTTAGTTTTTTTTCTTTGCCTATGTGTTTACTAACTTGTTATTTGCAGCCTGTTTACATTTTCCTTTGTTTTCAAAAGACTTTTGCCAAAACAAGTCAACTGGGGGAGATTGTTAGGACCCAAAGTCCGACACGATTTATTTCCTTGTTTTGCCCAAATATTTTTAATGGAAAATTCTGGTTTAATTTATTTACTAAAATATTTACTTGTGTTTTTATGGAAAATATCTTCTAAAGATAAGTGAATGATTGAGTAAGTTTGGAAAGATTTAACTTGATCTTTAGAATCTTATCTTATGGAAAGTTAATCTTTATCAAACTCTTGTTTATATCCTTAAGAGATTGTTTCCTTGTGGTGTCTATTTTCCTTCTTTGATGTGCAGGATATGAAGATCACAAGAGCTTATCAAAGGAAAAGAGACCTTATCAAAAGGAAAGAATCCAGAAATTTTGAAAGATAGAGTCCCGACTGGATTGGGAGACTGACCGTGGATCTCGAGACATTTAAAGGAGAGCTATCTTATAAATAGTAGAATTCCTAGGAATCAAAGTAGAACACTCGTGTAAAACGATATTAAGCTTTAGGTGTTCATTGTTTTTATTCCTTAGTTTTCATACTTGATTTTAATCAAGAACGTGACAAGCCGAACAAGAGCTGGAGGGAGTTCAACGGGAAAGGATTGAGAAGAAAACAGAGTAAAACGATGGATATTTAGAAATCTTCACCACACTTTTCATTGTGAGTGGGTTAGTGTATATATACTGCTGTTAGAATATCTTAGCTGTTATAATATATTACACAGAGTGAATTACGGACTCAAAAATAGAAACTACCAAAATTAGAGGATTATAATTACCACAGATTATGCTAATTACTTTTCTAAACACTGACTATGGATTCAAAAGCTTGCTGTTAACAGATTGCACCAGTTGGAGGGCGTTCAACTTACGTACTTTGCGCTTGGAAGCTTGGTCATAAGAAGATCTACGGGAGTTGATCTTACGGGTTCAAACGATGCAACCGATAAAAGGTTTCTATTGGTGTCTGACGTTAGAGGGAGTCTAAGTGTTAGAGTAAAGCAACCAGTAGTTGTAATAGCTTTTGATCAAGGAAAGAGGTTTGAATTCTCGGGCGAAAGCCTCTTGGAGTAGGACGAAGTCTGAACCACGTTAAAATCTACTGTCTCATTTTTATTGTTTTCATACCTGTCTAAACTAGGTACCACGACTAATTGTTTAAAGTAAAAATTAAAGACTTAAAGATCTATCAGTTACAAACAATCCCTCAGTTCATTTTGTTTATTTACTAAAGAGGTAGTTTTTTTTTTACTGGTATCGGTGTTCTCAGCAATTTTAGTGTTTAATCTTTCATTTTTATAGGTTAATTATGCTATTATGAATGATTTTAATTCTCTTATTCATGAAAAATTTGATTTCCTAATCCTTAATTCTTATTTTATTTGTTGTAAATTTGTGCAGTTTTTGTCTTTTAGATCTATATATAAAGCATTATAGTACTTTTGGTTTTGATTAACTCCATAGCGAGCTTGCTATTTTGTAGAAATATATGATGAGATATAGGGTTTCTAGTCGTTTAGTGAGCATTAAAGATAGAGTCGTGATTTATTGTGATCTATTTTAAGACATTTGGTCAGAGGCTTAATGTTTCATAAGTTAACATCAAATATATGGATAAAGTAGTCCTTAATATAAGAGTCATATATTTATTCAATATTTATTTCCTTTGTTTGTGATTCTAAGATATATACCGTACATGTTTGAACATAAGTACCTTTATTTCTCAAAAAAATTATTTGAACAAGACAAATGATAGGTTTGAAGGTATACCTTTTTTCCCAAATGCCTAACTGAACCTCAAATAACCATGTCTATTGGCTTCTTCCGCTCTATAACATATCCGAACTTCAGTAGATTAAATTTGATAGACGTCTCCATGTTTAACCATATATAATTGAATACGAATAGGATTCACCAATTTTGTCACGATCCATCTCAACTATCAGAAAATTAATAAATGTTGTATAGTTGTACATACTGAAAGACTTAGAGACTGCCACATCGTAATGTATCCAAGTTAGCAATATCTACATACTCTTTAACAACAATTTATATTTTACTCCAGATAATATTTGAATATGATCAACATTCAAACATGATATCTTTGTGCTTTTACTAAAGCTTCTAACAATGATTTCTTGTATATGCAAAGCATGTTTTAATATTTTATAGATATCTACATTGTGTCTGCATAAGGCAGATTTTCAGGTGATGAATGGGTTAATTTGTGTCCAATGAAATTCTAATTAACTGCTTGTAATGTTTTAATATATTTATAAATGGCACGTGATTTGGATATTAATAATCGATATTATCTTGAGGAACTCAACACAAATCTAAAACTTGGCTTGCCATATCCATCTCAAGTAGGAGAGGTCAGCACAAACTTAGAGCTTTCATTGCCTTCTTTGCAAGGAAGCACATCTCAAGTTGTGGAGGATGATGAAGTGATGATATCCTCACCAACAAGTTTTTATCAGGTAATAGCATCCTTTGGAATTTAAGGTTTACATGTTAGCCTAGATTTTAAGTTTAACACATATTCTGTGCTATGCTAGGCTGTCAAAAGAAGAAACAATCACCATAGAATGACACAGCTAATACATGAAGATGCTAGATCCAACGAAGGCTACTCATCAGGTTGGCAGTTCCACTTCCAAACATATTCGACATGATGCATATTTTAGATATGTGAATGGTATGTTTCATTTGGGATAAGAAATAGTAATAGTTGCACTTCGCATAGGTATCACAAAAGAAGTAATAAAAAACAAATACCTATACCACTTTTGTGGGTTGTGTATGTATAAATGGTTTTATATGCACTTCGAAAAGACTTAATTTATATTATACAAGAATATTATACATTAAAAATGAAAATCCACACACACACACAGGTTATTGCATGCGAGCCTATTCCAAAGGTTATTTTCTAAGGTCACTTCTATTCTTTCTTATTTTGTTTTCAAATACAACTATTATATTTCATGCTCTTACTAGATGACATTGTCCCTGTTACTGTGTTTTTAACTTAAGTTCATTCTCTATGTTGTAAATCAAAATCAACACGTTGAACACCCCTCTTAATAGAAAACATATCTTGTTCGTTTGGAAGGAAACATGTTGTTTAAGTTATTTACATGAAAAATAGTTAGTTTCATTATAGAAATGATCTAAAATCTATTATTTAAAATTTTGGAATGCAGAAGTATATGGTGAGATATAAGAAACTGTCCTTCCCAATGTTCAGGATATATTGGAGATAAAGTTTTATGATTGTTAAAACCTATATTGCACGTAACGAAGTAGAAATGGTTTTTCCTTTCCTCTCTGGCATTACCTTATATAAACTGATATGGACAAGATATGCATGGACCATAGTATTCAAATTTGTTCACAATTAAGTAATAACTTATTTGTCGGTAGTGCAATTATTTTTCATAATGAACCCGACAATGGTTAATGTTAACTTTAGATATAAGTTTTTAAGTTAGTAAAAAAATAAATAAATCCAAATAATGTAAAAAGTGATCAATAAAAGATGAAATACAATCAATTATTATATTAACTTCAGAGAAAGATTGATTATCATAAAGCCACCAATATGTATTTGTCGATCAGCTTAAGTTGTGAAATTTTTGTTTGGAATTTTACAAGCTAGTTTATCAGTCCCCATGTTGAATGTAACTTGTTTCAAACAATTTCCCTTGTACATAATTGTTAATATATAAGGGTGTTCTATTTTTTTATCAACTGCAGTTAAGCTTCTTAATTTTATGTCTCCAACAGACTAAACAGCAGACCTGATCGTCCATTTCATGCAAAACTGCGCCCAGATAAAGTTGTCCTATGTGCATGGACGAGCTAGTCGAACCAACATCAACAATATGTGGTTATATTTTCTGTAAAAGATGCATTTTAACAACATTGGCATATCAGAGAAAATGTCCAACCTGTCGGCAAAAGATTACACTAAAGCGCATACATAAAATCTACCTTCCAGAAACTATTGCTTAGGAGTTTGTATCTTTTGCCGTATCTAATATTTTTGTCTTTGCATTCTATTATGAATAACTACTGTGGGCAAGACTAAAGTTATTGTCTTTACTTGTTTAAATACTGCAAAATTTAAATTTGCGCCTATTTAATGCTACATGTCCTTGTTTTGCATCTCCTCGGGCACTTCAATCCAAAGTTAATTTGATGGTAAATATTGTATAATAGACAACTTATATGGCCATGGCCCCACACAGTTATCAGATCAATCATCAATTAAAGAAGAAAAGTTCCAGCCCAATCATAATCAATTGTTATTGATGAAACATTGAGAAGAAAACTGAGGTTACTTTTACCGTTTTGGAAATTTCACCGACCTATGTTAAACTACTTGTCTTGGTCAGGAGATTGTAGATTATTGTTATCTTACTGGAATAATTTTTCGAGACCTGCTGAGCGGATGGCTTCTAAAGATTCATCCAAGCAT
This sequence comes from Misopates orontium, assembly GCA_946800315.1. Taxonomy (NCBI): domain Eukaryota; kingdom Viridiplantae; phylum Streptophyta; class Magnoliopsida; order Lamiales; family Plantaginaceae; genus Misopates; species Misopates orontium. The sequence continues at coordinate 12,023,910 of OX326951.1, forward strand.
TAACTAGAGAACTATCCAAAATTACTTCCAGATAACCACTTGGTATAATTCATTACTAGATAGTTCTTAGTACATTCTAAGTTGACTTCATCAATAATTACTGAGTGCTACATACCAAACTTCTTATGTGTTTTGCAAAAAAGAATTAAACCCCTGATAGATCTTTAAGTCTTTAATTTTTACTCTAAGCAGTTAGTCGTGATACCTAGTCTAGAAAGGTACGAAGACAGTTAAAATAAGGCAACAGATTTTCAACGTGGTTCGGACTTCGTCCTACTCCACGAGGCTTTCGCCCAAGAATTCAAACCTCTTTCCTCGATCAAAATCTATTACAACTACTGATTGCTTTACTCTAACACTTAGACTCGCTCTAACGTCAGACACCAATAGAAACCTTTTATCGGCTACTCCGTTTGAACCCGTAAGATCAACTCTCTTTAGATCTTTTTATGACCAATGTTCCAAGCGGCAAAGCACGTTCGTTGAACTCCCTCCAACTGGTGCGATCCATTCCCATTGAACTCCCTTCAACTCTTGTTTGGCTTGTCACATTCTTGATTTAAATTAAGTATTAAAACTAAGGAATAAAAACTTTGAATACCTAAAGATGAATATCGTTATGCACGAGTGTTCTGCATTTATTCCTAGAAATTCTACTATTTATCCACATTCTTTCCTTTGCTAAGGTCTCTTTTACAAAGATCTTTGTGATCTTCTTATCCTGCACATCCAAACATATTCAAACATTCACTTACCTTTAGAAGATATTTTCCATAAAAACACAAGTGAATATTTTAGTAAATAAATAAAACCAGAATTATCCTTAAAAAATAATTTCGCAGAACAAGAAAATAAATCATGTCGGACTTTTGGTCCTAACAATCTCCCCCAGTTGACTTGTTTTGGCAAAACTCTTTTTAAAACCAAGGAAAATGTAAACATGCTGAAAAAACGAGTTATTTAACACATAGGCAAGAAAAGCAAACTAACCAGTCAAGAAAGCAATAATAACTTTTTGCAATAGTAGTGCAGCATCCGCAAAATAACTTAGAAAATAAAAGTACTAAGTTTAGAGTTCAATGCGGAAACAGACAAAATAAAATAAAAAGCATAAAATGTAGCAGCTCCCATTCTTAAAAATCTCCAATCTTCGTTCCCCATTTTTTTGCTACTCCCCCATTTTGCAAGAACCAATCAAGACTTAGCAGCTAACTAGGCAAGTGACTCGTTCATGGACTCTAGCAGTTGAATCACACCAGCGAGTTGCGACTGAAGGTTGTCGAGACTCCCCTGGGGAATAGATAGACCAGCTTCATCGTCACCAACAGTTGGGACCATGGGCCGGACAGGAGATCCTAGAATAGCTTGAACTAGGTGGTGAGGAGCATGATAAGGGTTGAGCTTGCACGTCATCTTATCTTTCTTGACCCTTACATCCACTTGGGTTGTGAGCGTGCGAAAGATCAGGGATGGATAGCACAAGGTCATCTTGATAGACTAGTCAAATCCTTTGCGTTGGATGCCCTCAAAGATCAATCACCGCAGGTTAATTGGGGCATTCAAACCAATGCGGAACAAGACAGAAACAGTTAATGGATTTAAGGTAGAAGTATGAGACATTGGGAACCAATTTCTTACCATGGTACCAAAAAGTAAACCATACCAAGGGAGAAGAGAACCTCGGCGGAGATTACCATTAGCACGCCACTTCATGTTGCGGCCAGTGATGGTAGTTGTGACTGCATTCATGTCTGCTTTCGGTTCCAACTCGGAGTCGCTACCGGTTATCACGTCAGGAGAACCCAATTGCATGTTCAGGATTTGAGGACTGATCTGGAAGATATGGTTCCTCACGAACACTGAACATTCCTTGGCTGAGCCTGGAACGCGAAATTGGGTATCCTATTTGGCATAGAAGTCGTGCACAATTTGGGTGACATATGGTTGGACCCTGCAAGTGGATTCAAGAAAACCTCTCCCCTCCAAAACCTTCAGTAAACCCGTACCCGCAAACGAATCTTCATGAAGAGTAACTTCATTGACAGGAATACGTCTAGCAAAAATAAGGTACCTGATGGCCTGAGCCGTGTATAATTGCTGGGACATTGCGATCTTCACCAGGAATGGCTCGTCAGACGGTGGAACACAGGGAGGAATGGCACTGCCACCATCAGCTTCTTCAGATTGACCTAACTACCTGCATCAGTATTAGACTTGTCTCCAGACTGGTCGACCTCATCAGACGAGGTCTTAGCTGGCCGTTTTTGCTATTTTCGAACCGGACTCGAGTTTGTATTAGGTAGCTCAGTAGGAATAGAGTTTGAGGTAGCGGCAGCAACAGGTCGGGGACGTTTTTGAGTTGCAGTCTGGGTATGTCTCCGACTCGGCTCGCGACTCCTTCTGGAACAGGTTTGGAATTTTGTCGTGCAGATGCTCTGGAGGCTGAGCCTTTTGCTTTCCTTTAGCATTGGCAGATGGGCGGCGAGAGGATTCAGGTGCAGATGCAGGTAAGGTTCGTGAAGAAGACGGAACCACTGGTGATGGCGGTGTGGTTGCCATCGGTGGCTGAGCAGAATCACGCGGTGGAGGAGAAGAATCAAGTGGAGATGATGAATTTTGTACACATGGCGTGGAGTCTGCAGCCGGTGGTGGTGGAGTGGTGTCTTGCGGCGGTGGTGGAACATAATTCGGTTGGAATCGAACTAGTGGCGGCTCCGGTTGCAAGACTGCCTTCAGTTTGTTGTCGGTTTAGGATTCACTGTCGTAGTCGACAAAGGGCGACGACTGGGACGGACTACCTGTGGACTTTCTTTTCACCATGTTAAATAATTTTTTGAGGAATGATGGTGAGAAAGAAGACATAAAACAAATAAATCACAAGAGATAGTGAATGAAGAAGACGTGTGATATAGGACTTATATAGATAGGATAACATCAAATCAAATCTTTATCTTCCATAATTCTATCCACACGTTCCCATAAATGATAAGACTCTTCCCAAGACCTATTCAAGGAAGGAATCCAAGAGAATCACGCAACTCAAACACAATCACGCGGCAAAAAGATATCGGCAGGAAACTGCAAAAATTAAGCCCTTCACGCTAAATGACAATCCAATTAAAATAAATTAAAATGCACCTGCTTAATAAAAAAAAACAGAAAGTAACTCAGCAAATTACACATAGCTCACCGAGTACTGATTCAACTGGTTTGAGTGGATGTCAGAAAACCCTATCATGAAAGACCGTAAGACTGAGTACAAAACACCCAGAACCAAAGAATACTCAAGAACCAGATGATCACAAAAGTGTGTGTGTGAGAAATCTCATAAGATAAACAGATGAAGAGGAAGAGAACTTGAAGGAGCAAAGTTGTTCAAAAAATATCTCTTTTCAAACATAACAATTGCACCTTGAACACACACTTGAGCCTTTTTGCATGGAGGTAGCTTTCGCTCATGACTTTTATGTAGAATATGGTAGCTCTTTTCAATGAACTGATGACCGTGAGATATGAATTGAATTCTTACACACATATTTATTGAGTTTAGGCAACTTTTCCTCTATATATTATTCGTTTGGCACTCTTTTTCTTTTTGGCTCACATTCTCTTTGTTCTTTTTCTTTTTCTTCTCTTTTGCACCCTCATTCTTTTCTTTTTCATGCTCAATCCTTCTGTTTTTGATGTGAAGAGGTAGCAAAAGTGGACATAGTCCAATTCAAAGAGATAATAAAAACAAAATAAAAATAAAATTGTCCGTTGTAAAATCCTTCAATTTCACTGATTCAACTGAGGAAAGATGTGCATTGTGTATCAATGCACTTCTAAGTACGCTCCAAAACCAGCTGTCGGGACAGGTTTGCAAGTAAGTCATGATAGTTAGTTTAACAACAAACAAAAAATCTCTGTTAAATTGAGCACGCGACAAACATTTAGTGAAGACAGATGCTGAGAGACTTTCTGAGGGTCTGAAAGTGTTTTGAATCAAGTGGCTTAATATAAATATCAGCAATTTGTCTTTCAGTCGCGACATGCTTAATGACTGCAGATCTCAACCAATTCACGTATGAGGTGGTGCCTTGTATCAGTGTGCTTTGTGCAAAAGTGCTTAGCATCATTTTGAGCAATGATAATAGCACTAGTGTGATTACGAAAGACAAATAAATCAGTTTCCACACACTACAGTCTTTAAGCATACGATTCACCCAACCAACATTAAACCATATGGCAAGTTTACTATTAGTTAGGTAGTAAAAATTCCCTATCATGCATTTGAAGAGACTGAGGTCGATGAAGTTGCCTTCTGTCCCAGTGTCTAAACAATCATAAGTTCCCATAGCATTTCTCAACCGTTCGGCAGTTTCATGGCCAAAATTCTTTACACGATTTAGATCAAATTTGGATTGATAGATGAACAATCCATTGGCTCCTTGAATAACCTGCAAATCACGAAAAACGATTAGTTCACTGAATATGGAAAAAATAACTTTATTTGAGACAAAATTCATGAACTGTTCTGTAGAAAGTTGCGAATGCATCAGAGTATAGCAGTTTTCAGCAGTCCGCTTTCCTGTAAGTACACAAAAGTTATGATCATCAATCCATGACATTCTCCTTGAGAAAAGGTTACCGGCATCTTTTGATCGCACAACTGACTGATGCAGACAAGGTTTGCTTAAGTCCAACAACATGGAACACATTGTGAAGCTTTGGAAACCCGTTGATGTTGAGTGTTCCTCTTGCAACAATTTGACCATTTTTACCATTTTCAAACTGAACTGTTCCACTTGGACCAGTAACATAGTTAGTCAAAAGGTTTTTGTTCTCTGTCATGTGATGTGAGCATGCACTGTCAAGATAACAACAATTAGGTGAGCCGTTTTCAATAGAAGAATATGCAAAATAAACTTTTTGATTATTAGAACGTTTCCCCCTTATGTGATTTGTTGGCTCAACCTCTTCGTCAGAGTCGTTTATCACTGTTTCTCTTTGAGTCCTTCGAGTTGTTGCGATTCGATGATCAACATGTTTTGGTGTTCTGTCCTTAGATGAATTCTCATTGAGTTTGGGAAAGTTTGGACGAATAGGTCCTTCAACTCCATAGTTGTGACAAACTGGAATGAACCTGCGATCAAAAAACATGAGATTGTGAGTGGTTAGGACCATGTGACTTTCTAAATTTCTCACCTTTCATGTTTGACTGATAAGAATTCTCCCTATTCTGAAATTTTCTTAATGAAAAACCGAGACCAGCACGATTGGTATGAGGTCTTTGGTGTTTCGACTCATGATTCAGCTCTTCTATTTCAGACTTCTGAAAAATCTTATGAACTGATGTAAGCATTTCATAAAAGTCCTTGTGCATTTCTTCGAACGGAATGATGGATTCTTTTTCTCCTCGAACTTCAATCTTGAGAGTTTTGACTTCTCTTCTGAGATCAAAATTAGCATGCAGAAGTTTAATAACCATTTCTTGGAGAGCATTAACATCAGAATGTATGTCATGACTGAACGAATCAAAGAAATCCTCGTCCTCTGTTTCAGACTCAACAACAGTGTCATCCTGATCAGTCGAGACAGGTGGAGAGTCAAGACTGCTTATGTAGGAAAATGCAAAGTTTGCTCTCTCTTCAGTTCATCCTCGCATTCATCTGACTCCTCATCACTCCATGTGGATATCATCGCTTTGTTTCGAGAAACAACTTCAGAGTTGTCCTGGTCAGTCGAGAAAGGTGGAGAGTAAGGACTGATGATGGAGGAGAGTGCTATGTTTGCTCTTTCTTCTGGCTCATTCTCACTTTCATTCGAGTCCTCATCATTTCAGGTGGAAATTATTGCTTTGATTTTGTTCTTTGGGAGAAGATTGGCACAATCAGCTTGAATGTGACCAAAACCGTAACATTTCCAACATTGAACACCTCTTCCCTTTCTTTTGAAACTAAGATCATTAGCAACGGAAGGTTTTAAAATATCATCAGAGTTTGAGGGAAAAGTGTTCGTACCTTTATTCTTCCATTTGGAAAAATTTTGGAGTCCTTTGGAGAGAAACGTAGTGGACTTCTCAAAGTCCTCTTTTTCTTCACTTTGAGGTTTGTTTTTGATTTCAACTTTAAGAGAAATACCTTTTTGAGTGACTCCATTCAAATTCTTTTTCAACTCAAAGGTTGAAAGGGCACCATCAACTCTTCCAGAGACACATTTTCCACATCTCTTGCTTTTTCAATCGCCTCAATTTTCGTATCAAATCTCGAAGGCAGTGTGCGAAGAGTTTTTTGAACGAGTTTGGACTCACTGTACTCATCTCCAAGGAGAAATGCTTCACTCGCAATGTCTCTCAGTCTGGCATTGTATTGAGCTATGGTCTCATGTTCCTCCATCTTGAGTTCCTCAAACTGTGTGCCAAGAATATTTCTTTTTGATCTTTTGACGGCTGGAGTTCCTTCATGAGCAACTCGAAGAGCATTCCATGCATCCTTAGCCGACTCACACTTTGAGATCAGTTTGAACTGATTAAGGTCGACTCCATTGAGTATCGTATTGATTGGAATGGAGTTGTAAAACGCTTCTAGATCCTCTGCATCGAACCAGTCAAGCTCGAGTTTTGGCTTACCATCTTCATGTTTTGTGGAGTCCATCCTTTGAGAATGTTTTTCCATGCCTTTTGATTTTCCCGTTTGATGAAGGCTTTCATGCACACTTTCCAGTATGAGTAGTTAAACTCATTTAGAAGAGGTGGCTTCGATGCTGATGATCCTTCAACGTTCTTTGAACCAAAATCTCACTAGTAAAAGTAAGTGATAGTTTCTTGATGCCAATTGATAGATATTAAAGTCTTTAAATTATACTTTAAGTAGTTAGTCGTGATACCTAGTCTAGACAGGTATGAAGACAGTAAAAATAAGACAGCGGATTTTTAATGTGGTTCGGAGTTTGTCCTACTCCATGAAGCCTTTGCCAAAGAATTCAAACATCTTTCCTGGATCAAAAGCTATTACAACTACTGGTTGCTTTACTCTAACACTTAGACTCCCTCTAATGTCGGACAGCAATAGAAACCTTTTATCGCCTACTCCATTTGAACCCGTAAGATCAACTCCCGTTATATCTTCTTATGACCAAACTTCTAAGCGGCAAAGCATGTAGGTTGAACTCCCTCCAACTGGTGCAATCCATTCCCATTGAACTCCATTCAACTCTTGTTCGGCTTGTCACGTTCTTGATTAAAATCAAGTATGAAGACTAAGGAATCAAAACTTTGAACACCTAAAGATTAATATCATTATACATGAGTGTTCTGCATTGATTCCTAGGAATTCTACTATTTATAGGATAGCTCTCGTTGAAAGATTCTGAGATCCGCGGCCTGTCTCTGAATCCAGCCAGAGTCAAATATCAGATTCTTTCCTTTGATAAGGTCTCTTTTCCTTTTGATAAGATCTTTGTGATCTTCATATCCTGCACATCAAAGAACGAAAAAGAACACCACAAGAAAACAATCTCTTTAGGATATAAACAAGAGTTTGATAAAGATTAACTTTCCATAAGATACGATTGTAAAGATCAAGTTAAATCTTTCCAAACTTACTCAAACATTCACTTACCTTTAGAAGATATTTTCCATAAAAACACAAGTGAATATTTTAGTAAATAAATATAACCAGAATTTTCCTTTAAAAATATTTTCACAAAATAAGGAAATAAATCGTGTCGGACTTTTGGTCCTAACAACACCATTGATATTTAAAAAGAAAGGCAATAATAAACGCATCACCTGTCTACACACAGGTGGTCATAGGCTTATTTATCTTCTACATGAGTGTTTTTTTATTTTGTCATTTGTGCAAAGAACTTCTTGTTTCTTTTTATTTCTTTGTTCTCTTTTTGAAAAACAAAAAGAGTGTTCGGCTTCTCTTTTCCTGTTAAGGTGGTTTTGTGGTGTTTTCCCAGAAATCCCAAACGAAATATTATGTTACTCATTCATATTTTGACATTGTCTTTTGAGTTTTATAAATTAATCAGTACCCTTTCTTTGTTAATTTTTATTTGGAAAACAATTGTTAGATCTTAGTTTAATAACAAGGTAATATGCCACTTTATGGTTTGAAATATTAACCCATAGTAGATCAAAAAAGTATAATAACGAGTAAGTTGTGGTAATATTTTGAGTACGTACATATCAATTCCATTTTCTAGGGAATATATTCTAATTTTTCGTAATCCAACGAAGTGTTTTCAAATAAAATTTATTTAGGGGAATCTGACAATTAATATAATACACGGGTAAGTTTTCATGATTCATTCATTACACATTTGTTTAGGTTATCTTCTTTTTGCAGACGAAATATTAAAGAATGATCAAGCATAAATATCATAACCTCGACACATAAAGAAATGGGTTCTTTGCCCATCGAGGTGTTTAGTGATTATTTAAGAATGTTAGTTTGGCAGAATGAAGACCTTATAATTGAAACAGAAAATTAAAAATATTCGCCCTCTATGTATTGTTATTAGAACAAGTATTTTCCTATTAATTAAAACTGTATCTTTTCTCTTGATAATATGACAAGTATCATTAGAGAAAAATGGTATGTTTTTTCTTAAACAGTTTTAAAAGAAATAAGAAATTGTTTAAGACCGCCAAGAATTGAAGTGCATACTGGTTTCCAAAGAGCCATGAAAGTTTAAAGAGTAAAAGGTAGAAAATGAATGTTGCACTAACGAGCACCACAACCAGGCCCCACCTAAAACGTCTCGATTAGTAATAAATCTTATGTACAACTATGAAAAATTAAAAATAATTAAAGTCCACAGTGAATAATTTGGAAAATTATTCAATGCATTAATTGCGAGCCTTAAAATGGTCACTGGGGAAAAGCATGTCATAGCTTTGGTTATGATTTCACCAATTTGAAATAAATGCACCTCAAAAATATTAACTACACGCACCGTAGTCCTACCTATTTATTTTTTGTATCCAACATTCCTTGACAATCTTACAATTTTTCTTACATAAAATTCCATAAACCTTGCATCTCTTCTGTCTTAGATCCGGCTATCTTTCTTCAGACCCTGATTCAAAGGTTGTTTTTAGTGGGGCTGGTTTTCTCAGGAATTTTAGTGTTTAATCTTTCATTTTCATAGGTTAATTGTGCTCTTCAGAGTGATTTTTGTTCTCTTATTCATGGAAAATTTGATTGCCTCATCCTTAATTCTTTTTTTTTTTTGTTGTAAGTTTGTGCAATTTTTTTCTTTTAGATCTATATATATGCATTATTTTGGTTTTAATTAACTCCAAGCGTGTTTGCTATTTTGTAAAAATAAATGGTGAGACATAGGGTTTCTTGTCGTTTAGTGACCAGAAATGATAGATTCGTGATTTATTGTGGTCTATTTTAAGACATTTGGTCGGAGGCTTAATGTTACATAAGTTAATTGGATAAAGTAGTCTTGAATACAAGTCAAATATTTATTAAATATTTATTTCCTCTATTTGTGATTCTGATAGATATACCGTACATACTAGTACATAAGTACCTTTATGTCTCAAATGACATAAAGGTACTGAACCTCACTTAACCATGTGTTTTGGCTTCTTCCGCTCTATAACATTTATAAAAAACTACATAAGTTTGCAAGTAAAATAAATTTGATAAACGTCTCCTTGTTTAACAGTTTATAAAAAAATAATGCGACTATCACATATTCTTTTTCTATTTTTATACATCATTTAGTGATATTAACTACATAAGTGTGCTAGTTATTGAATACGAATAGGATTCACCAATTTTGTCACGATCCATCTCAACTATCAGAAAATTAACAGATGTTATATAGTTGTACATACCGTAATCTTCAATCATGATATCTTTATTATTAATATTTGAATACGATCAACATTCATACATGATATCTCTGTGTTTGTAAACACAAAGCATGTTTCAATAAGTTATGGATATCTATATAGTCTCTGCATAGTGCAAACTTGCTGGTGATGAAAGGGTTAATTGTTGTCCAGTGAAATTCTAATTAACTTCTTGTAATGTTTTAATATATTTATAGATGGCACGTCATTTGGACATTAATAATCCATATTATCTTGAAGAAGTCAACACAAATCTCGAACTTGCCTTGCCATATCCATCTCAAGTCGGAGAGGTAAACACTAACTTAGTGCTTGCATTGCCTTCTTTGCAAGGAAGCACATCTCGAGATATGGAGGATGATGAAGTGATGATTTCCTCACCGACGAGTTTTTATCAGGTAATAGCATCCTTTGGCTTTTAAGGTTTACACGTTAATCTAGACTTTAAGTTTAACGCATATTCTGTGCTATGCTAGGCTGTCAATAGAAGAAACAATCACCATAGAATGACACAGATAACACATGAAGGTGCTAGATCAAACGAAGGCTACTCACCAGGTTGGCACTTCCACTGCCAAACATATTCGATATGATGTATATTTTAGATATGTGAATGGTATGTTTCATTTGGGATAAGAAATAGTAATAGTTCTACTTCGAATTGGTATCACAAAAGAAGTAATAAAAAACAAATACCCGTACCACTTTTGTGGGGTGTGCATGTATACATGGTTTCATATGCACTTCGAAAAGACTTAAATAATATTATAAAAGAATATTACACATTACAAATGAAAATCCATATATATATATATATATATATATAATATATGTGTCACGAATGTCTGTGCATGCGAGCCTTTTCCAAAGGCTTATTTCTAATGTCACTTCTACTCTTTCTTATTTTCTGTATTCAAATACCATATTTCTATTTCATGCTCTTACTAGATGACATTGCGTCTCTTATTGTGTTTTTAACTTAAGTTCATTCTCTATGTTGTAAACCGAATTCAACACGTTGAACACCCCTCTTAATAGAAAATATATCTTGTTCGTTTGGAAGGAAACGTGTTGTTTAAGTTATGTACATGAGAATTCGTTAGTTTCACTATAGAAATTATCTAATATCTATTATTTAATTTTTTTGAATGCAGAAGTACGTGCTGAGATATACGAAACTGTCCTTCCGAACGTTCAGGATGTATTGGAGGTAAAGTTGATGATTGTTGAAACCTATATTGCACGTAATGAAGTAGAAATTGGTTTTTCTTTACGCTCTAGCATTATCTTATGTATATTGATATGGACAAGATATGCACAGACCATAGTATTCAAAATTGTTCACAATTAAGTAATAACTTATGTGTCAGTAGTGTAATTAAATTTCATAATGAACCCAACAATGGTCAATGTTAATTAACAATAGAAGTTTTATTTTAGCAAAAATAAATAAATCCAAATAAATTAAAAAGAGATCAACAAAAGATTAAATCCAATCAATTATTATATTAACTTCAAACAAAGATATTATTATCATAAAGCCACTAGTATGTATTTGTCGATCAGCTTAAGTTGTGAAATTTTTGTTAGGTATTTTACAAGCTAGTTTATAGGTCCCCGTGTTAAATGTAATTTGTTGCAAACAATTTCCATTGTACATAACTTTTACTATATAACGGTGTATCTATTTTTGTATCAACTGCAGTTAAGCATCTAAATTTTATGTCTCCAACAGAATAACCCGCAGGCCTCACCGTCCATTTCATCCAACACTGCGCCCAGATACAGTTGTCCTATATGCATGGACGAGCTAGTCCAACCAACGTCTACAACATGTGGGCATATTTTCTGCAAAAGTTGCATTAGAACAACAATTGCATATCAGAAAAAATGTCCAACTTGTCGGCGAAAGATTACACTAAAGGGCACACATAAAATCTACCTCCCAGAAACTATTGCTTAGGAGTTTGTATAATTCTTCTGCTGTATCGAATATTTTGTCTTTGCACTCTATTATGAATAAAAGCTCTGGGCAAGAATAAAGTTGTGTTGCCTTTACTTGTTTAAATACTGCAAAATTTAAATTAAAGTATGTGTTTATCCATTAATGAACATTTGCGCATGTTTGGTGCTACACGTCCTCGTTTTTGCATCTCCTCAGACACTTAAATCTAAAGTTAATTTGATGATCAATATTGTATAATATATACCTTATATGGCCCCATACAGTTATCAGATCAATCATCAACTAAAGCAAGAAACGTTCCGACCCAATGATAATCAATTGTTATTTGATGATGTATTGAGATGAAAACAGAGGTTACTTTAACCGTTTCGCAAATTTCACCGATCTATGATAAACTATATGTATTGGTGAGGAGATTGTAGATTATTTTTATCTTACTGGAATGATTTTTTGGGACATGCTGAGCCTATTGCTTCTAAAGATTCATCCAAGCATTAAGTAGAGAACTACTCCAAAATTACTTCCAGATAACCACCAGGTATGGTTAATTAGTAGATAGTTCTTATCAAATTTGAATATTATCAGATAACACCATGGAATTACATTCTAAGTTGACTTTATCAATAAGTACTGAGTGTATACATACCAAACTTTTAAAGAACTATTTGTTCAGCCTCTAACCGAGCAAAATGAAAGATCCTATTACGGTAAAGTGGTAAAATAAAATTTGTAAAACGAAGAGGGGATGAACCCCATATTGTTTGAAAGAAGAAGCAAAAACCACACTGTGAACATACATAGACAAATATTATTTTGTGTTTTGCAAAAAAAGAATTAAACACCATTGATATTTGAAAAGAAGAGCCAATAACAAACTCCTCACCTTTGTACCCACATGTGGTTATAGGCTGATTGTTCTTCTACATGAGTGTTTTTTTATTTGGCCATTTGTGCAAAGAACGTGTTGTTTCTTTTTCTTTCTTTATTCTCTTTCAGAAAAACAAAACGAGTGTTCGGCGTCCCTTTTCTTGTTATGGTTTGTTTTGCTGTGTTTTGCCAGAAATCCCAAACGAAATATTCGATTTTCATTCATATTTTGACATTCTCTTTTGAGTTTTATAAATTAATCAGTACCCTTTCTTTGTTATTAATAATTTTTTGGAAAACAATTGTTAGATCTTAGTTAATAAAAAGTGAATATGCAACTTTATGGTTTGACATATTAACTCGTTGTAGATCAAAGAAGTATAATAACGAGTGAGTTGTGGTAATATTTTGAGTACGTACATATCAATTCCTTTTTCGAGGGAATATATTCTAATTTTTTCTAATCCAACGAAGTGTTTTCAAAAACAATTTATTTAGGGTAGTCTCACAATTAAAACAACACACGGGTAAGTTTTCTTGATTCATCATTACACATTTTTTTAGGTTGTGTTCTTTTTGCAGACGAAATATTAAAGAACGATCAAGCATATATATCATAACCTCGACATATATAGAAATAGATTCTTTAACCATCATGGTTTAGTGATTATTTAAGAATGTTAGTTTGGCAGAATAAAGACCTTATAATTTAAAAAAAAATATATATCTGTCCTCGATGTATTATTATTAGAATAAGTCTTTTCCTATTAATTAAAAATGCATCTTTTCTCTTGATAATATGACAAGTATCATTAAAGCAAAATGGCATGTTTTTTTTTAAACCATTTTAAAAGGAGTAAAAAATTGTTTAAGACCATCAAGAATTGAAGTGTATACTGGTTTCGTAAGAGCCGAGAATGTTTGTAGAGTAAAAGGTGGCAAATGTTGCACTAACGATTACCAGGACCTGGCCCCACCTAAAACGTCTCGATTAGTAATAAATCTTATGTACAACTATGAAATATTAAAAATAATTGAAGTCAACTGTGAATAATTTGGAAAATTATTCAAGGCAATTAACTATGAAATATTAAAAATAATTGAAGTCAACAGTGAGTAATTTGGAAAATTATTCAATGCATTAATTGCAAGCCTTAGAATGGTCACTGGGGAAAAGCATGTCATAACTTTGGTTAAGTTTTCACCAATTTGAAATAAATGCACCTCAAAAATATTAACTACACGCACCTTAGTCCGACCTATTTATTTTTTGTATCCAACATTCCTTGGCAATCTTACAATTTTTCTTACATAAATTTCCATAAACCTTGCATCTCTTCTGTCTTTGATCCGGCTATCTTTCTTCAGACCCTGATTCAAAGGTTACAAACAATCCCTCACATTATTTTATCTAGTTACAACCGAGTTTTATTTTTTTAGTGGTGTTAGTTTTCTCAGCAATTTTAGTGTTTAATCTTTCATTTTTATAAGTCAATTGTGCTCTTCTGAGTGATTTTAGTTCTCTTATTCATGGAAAAGTTGCCTCATCCTTAATCCTTATTTTTTTGTCGTAAGTTTGTGCAGTTTTTGTCTTATATATCTATATATATGCATTATATAATTTTTGGTTTTGATTAACTCCAAGCGTGCTTGCTATTTTGTAGAAATAAATGATGAGACATAGGGTTTCTTGTCGTTTATTGACCATAAATGATAGAGTCGGAATTATTGTGATCTATTTTAAGACATTTGGTCGGAGGCTTAATGTTTCATAAGTTATTAGGATAAAGTAGTCTTGAATATAAGAGTCATATGTTTATTAAATATTTATTTCCTATATTTGTGATTCTAATAGATATACCGTACATATTTGTACATACGTACCATTATATCTCAAAAACATTATTCGAACAAGACAAACGATTGGTTTGAAAGTTTTTTAAATTTTTCCCAAATGGCTAACTGAACCTACATTAACCATGTGTTTTGGCTTCATCCGCTCAATAGAATAAATTTGAGAGACGTCTCCGTGTTTAAACGTTTATAAAAAACTAATGCGACGATCACATATCCTATTTCTCTTTTTATACATCATTTAGTGTTATTAACTACATAAGTTTGCAAGTAAATGAATACGAATAGGATTCACCATTTGTTTCACGATCCATCTCAACTATCAGAAAATTAACAGATGTTGTATAGTTATACATACCGAAAGATTCAAACATGATATCTTTATTATTAATATTTGTATACGATCAACATTCAAACATGATATATTTGTGTTTGTACTCAAGTTTCTAATGATGATTTCTTGTTAACACAAAGCATGTTTCAATAACTTATGGATATCTATATAGTCTCTGCTTAGTGCAAATTCGCTGGTGATGAAAGGGTTAATTATTGTACAATGAAATTATAATTAACTTAAGTTCATTCTCTATGTTGTAAACCGAATTCAACACGTTGAACACCCCTCTTAATAGAAAACATATCTTGTTCGTTTGGACGGAAACGTGTTGTTTTAGTTATGTAAATGAGAATTCGTTAGTTTCATTATAGAAATGATCTAATATCTATTATTTAAATTTTTTGAATGCAGAAGTACGTGCTGAGATATACGAAACTGTCCTTCCCAACCTTCCGGATGTATTGGAGGTAAAGTTTGATGATTGTTAAAACCTATATTGCATGTAATGAAGTAGAAATTGGTTTTCCTTTTCGCTCTGCCATTCTATTATATAAACTGATATGGACAAGATATGCATGGACCATACTATTTAAAATTGTTCACAATTAAGTAGTAACTTATGTGTCGGTAGTGTAATTAAATTTCATAATGAACCCAACAATGGTAAATGTTAATTAAAAATAGAAGTTTTTATTTTAGTAAAAATAAATAAATCCAAATAAAGTAAAAAGAGATCAACAAAAGATGAAATCCAATCAATTATTATATTACCTTCAAACAAAGATATTATTATCATAAAGCAACTAGTATGTATTTGTTGATCAGCTTAAGTTGTGAAATTTTTGTTAGGTATTTTACAAGCTAGTTTATAGGTCCCTGTGTTGAATGTAATTTGTTGCAAACAATTTCCATTGTACATAACTTTTACTATATAACGGTGTATCTATTTTTGTAGCAACTGCAGTTAAGCATCTAAATTTTATGTTCCAACAGAATAACCCGCAGGCCTCGTCGTCCATTTCATCCAACACTGCGCCCGGATACAGTTGTCCTATATGCATGGACGAGCTAGTCGAACCAATGTCTACAATATGTGGGCATATTTTCTGCAAAAGTTGCATTAAAAAAACCATTGCATATCAGAAAAAATGTCCAACTTGTCGGCGAAAGATTACACTAAAGGGAACACATAAAATCTACCTCCCAGAAACTATTGCTTAGGAGTGTGTATAATTCTTCTGCTGTATCGAATATTTTTTCATTGCACTCTATTATGAATAACACCTCTGGGAAAGAATAAAGTTGTGTTGCCTTTACTTATTTAAATACTGCAAAATTTAAATTAAAGTATGTGTTTATCCATTAATGAACATTTGCGCATGTTTGGTGCTACACGTCCTCGTTTTTGCATCTCCTCAGAAACATAAATCCAAAGTTAATTTGATGATCAATATTGTATAATATACACCTTATATGGCCCCATAGAGTTATCAGATCAATCATCAACTAAAGCAAGAAAAATTCCTACCCAGTCATAATCAATTGTTATTTGATGAAATATTGAGATGAAAACAGAGGTTACTTTCACCGTTTCGCAAATTTCACCGACCTATGATGAACTACTTGTATTGGTGAGGAGATTGTAGATTAATTTTATCTTACTGGAATGATTTTTTGGGACCTGCTGAGCCGATTGCTTCTAACGATTCATCCAAGCATTAAGTAGAGATCGACTCCAAAATTACTTCCGGTTAACCACCTGGTATGATTAATTAGTAGATAGTTCTTATCAAATTTGAATATTATCAGATAACACCATGGAATTACATTAAGTTGACTTTATCAATAAGTACTTAGTGTATACATACCAAACTTTTAAAGAACTATTTGTTCAGCCTCTAACCGAGCAAAATGAAAGATCCTTTTACGGTAAAGTGGTAAAATAAAATTTGTGAAAGAAGAGGGGATGAACCCCATATCGTTTGAAAGTAGAAGCAAAAACCACATTGTGAACATACATAGACCAAATATTATTTTGTGTTTAGCCAAAAAAGAATTAAACACCATTGATATTTGAAAAGAAGAGTCACTAACAAACCCATCACCTTTGTACCCACATGTGGTTATAGGCTGATTGTTCTTCTACATGAGTGTTTTTTTATTTGGCCATTTGTGCAAAGAACGTGTTGTTTCTTTTTCTTTATTTATTCTCTTTCTGAAAAACAAAAGGAGTGTTCGGCGTCTCTTTAACCCCAAACGAAATAATATGTTTTTCATTCATATTTTAAAATTCTCTTTTGAGTTTTATAAATTAATCGGTACCCTTTCTTCGTTAATAATTTTTTGGAAAACAATTGTTAGATCTTAGTTAATAAAAAGTAAATATGCAACTTTATGGTTTGACATATTAACTCGTAGTAGATCAAAGAAGTATAATAACGAGTGAGTTGTGGTAATA
This sequence comes from Misopates orontium, assembly GCA_946800315.1. Lineage (NCBI taxonomy): Eukaryota > Viridiplantae > Streptophyta > Magnoliopsida > Lamiales > Plantaginaceae > Misopates > Misopates orontium. The sequence continues at coordinate 12,041,254 of OX326951.1, forward strand.
ATTTGAGTACGTACATATCAATTCCATTTTCGAGGGAATATATTCTAATTTTTTCTAATCCAACGAAGTGGTTTCAAATAAAATTTATTTAGGGGAGTCTGACAATGAAAATAACACACGGGTAAGTTTTCTTGATTCATCTTTACACATTTGTTTAGGTTGTCTTCTTTTTGCAGACGAAATATAAAAGAACAATCAAGCATAGATATCATAACCTGGACACATATAGAAATAGATTCTTTAACCATCACGGAGTTTAGTGATTATTTAAGAATGTTAGTTTGGCAGAAATAAGACCTTATTTTAAAAAAAAAATTAAAAATATCCTCGATGTATTATTATTAGAATAAGTCTTTTCCTATTAATTAAAGATGCATCTTTTCTCTTCACAAAATGACAAGTAGCATTAAAGAAAAATGGCATGTTTTTTCTTAAACCATTTTAAAACGAGTAAGAAATTGTTTAAGACTGATAGATCTTTAAGTCTAATACTATACGTTTTAGCAGTAGTTGCGATACCTAGTCTAGACAGATATGTAAGACAGGTATATAAGACAGTAAAGTAAGACAACAGATTTTAACGTGGTTCGGACTATGTCCTACATCCACGAGGCTTTCGCCTGAATCAAACTTCTTTCAACGGACAAAAGTTATTATACCAACTGGTTTTACTCTAACACCGAATCCCTCAAATGTTGATACCACTGGAACCTTTTTCGCGTCTACTCCGTTTGACCCGTAAGACCAAAACTCCCGTAGTGATCTTCTTATGAGAATGTTTCCAAGCAAACTGCACGTACGTATAGATCCCTCTAACTGGCGCAATCCTTTCCCGTTGAACTCCCTTCAACTCTCGTCGGCTTCTTATGTTCTTGATGTAACTCAAGAGGGCAAAAACTAAGAAATCAAAATAAAAGAGAACACCTAAAGATGTATATTTTGTTACGCGAGTGCTCTACATTGATTCCAAGGATTTCTACTGTTTATAGGATAGCTCTCCTGAAAGATCTCCTTGAATCTCGGCCAGTCTCCATATCCAGTTGAGACAGGATCTTTCCAAATATATCCGAATCTTTCCATGATAAGGCGATTCTTCCTTTTGATAAGTCTTTGTTTCCGTTTGATAAGAACTTCATGATCTTCGTATATTCTGCACACCAAAGACAAAGAAGAACTCCACAAGGAATAGATTACTAAAGGATATAATAAAGAGTTTGATAAAGATTAACTTTCCATAAGATAAGATACTATAAGATCAAGTTAAATCTTTACAAACTTACCTAAATATTCACTCGCATAATAAAGATAATTACCATACAATTCTGAGCGAATAATTAAGTAAATAAATCAAAGTAAATAAAACTGAATTTTCCTTTAAAATTATTTTGCAAACAAGGAAATAAAATCTAGTTGGACCTGGCAGTCCTGACTGTTCAATCGAGTTTGAAACGTGTTGGACTTGCGGTCCTAACAATCTTCCCCAATTGACTTGTTTGGCAAAAACACTTTTAAATCCCAAGGAAAATGTAGACATGCTGAAATAAAACAAGTTAGTACGAGATAGGCACATAAATCAACTAACCAGTCTTAACAGCAATAAAAACATGTTGCAACAGCGGTGCAACACTCCGCAAAACAACTTAATAAAATAAGCAGTAAAATCATTGTTCTTAAGCGGAATAATAAAAACAAACTAAAATAAACAAGATAAAACAGCAGCAGCCGAGAGGATCTCCCCCATGCTTCAAAACTCCCCCATTCTACATATTCTGTTTACTCCCCCATTTTCCCAGAACTAGTCAAGGCTTTGCCGTTAATTGGGCAAGTGACTGGTTCATGGACTCCAGCAGTGAAATGACCTAGGCAAGTTGCGACTGTATGTTGTCGAGACTGCCCTGGGACCAGACGTTCCAGCTTCATTGTCCCTAGCAGTTGGGACAGGTCGCCGGATCGGAGAACCAAGTAGAGCTTGAACAAGGTGACTTGGGGCATGATAAGGCTTAGGGCAGCTCGTCATCTTATCTTTCTTGACCCGGATATCCATTTGTGATGTGAGCGTGCGGTAGATCAAGGATGGATAGCCTAAGGTCATCTTTATCTTTGGATCGAATGCTTCAAGTTGTATGCGCTCAAAGACCAGTTTCCCAAGATTAATGAGATCATTCGAACCAATACGGAACAAGACAGAAGCAGTTAACGGACTAACAGTAGAAGTATGGGACATAGGGTACCGGTTTCTTACCATAATTCCATAGATCAAACTATACCATGGAAGAAGGGAACCTCGCTGTAGATTTCCATTCTTTGGCCACTTCATGGGTTGGCCGGTTATGGTTGACGCGACTGCATCCATGTCTGCCTCCAGTTCCAGCTCGGAGTCGCGACCGGTTTGTACCTCAGGAGATCCCAACTGCATGTTCAGGATTTGAGGACTGATCTTGAAGATGAACTTCCTCACATACGCTGAATGTTCCTTGGCAGAGCCCAGAACGCCTAGTTGAGTATCCAGATTGGCATAAAACTCGTGCACAATCTGGGTTACAAACGGTTGCACCCTGCGAGTGGATTCAAGAAACCCTCTCCCTTCCAAAAACTCAATAAACCCCGTACCCTCATAAGAATCATCATGAAGTTGAACTTCACGAACAGGAATGCGGCCAGTGAGAGGAGTATACCTGAGTTTGGCATTAGTGGTGTAAAACCTGTCGGAGATAGCCTTTTTCACCCTGAAAGGCTCATCGGACTGTAAGACACGGGGAGGGACGGCGTAACCTCCTTCAGCTTCTTCTTCAGTCTGGGCGTGGCTGCCTTCCTCAGAGGCCGACTGGTCGCCTGACTGGTTGTCCTGATCAGACAAGGACTGAGCTGGTCGTTTCTGCTGTTTGCGGACAGGGCTGGAATCTAAGTCAGAGAGCTCGATTGGAGCAGAGTCCGAGGCAGCAGGAGCGTATCGGGGACGTTTGGAAATAGGAATCTTGGTACGTGTCCCGACTCGGCTCGCGACACCCTCTACAACAGGTTTGGACTTTTGGCGAGCACATGGGGTGCGCTTTGGAGGTTGAGCCTTCTGCTTCCCTTTGGCCGCGGCGGTGTGGCGGTGAGAGGATGCAGGAACAGGTGCAGGTGACGGCGAAGCGTCTTCCAGCATTGGAACAGAGTGCGAGTCATCCAAAGAAGGAGAGAACTCGCGTGCCTGAGGAGAAGCGGCACGGGGTGGTGACTCTGTTGCCGGTGGCGGTGGTGTGGTGTCTTGCGGTGGCGCATCGGAAGATGGCGGTGGAACATAGTCCGCCGAAATTCTGATTTTGAGCGGCATTGGATGCAAGACTTGGGCCAACTCGTTGCCCATGGAGGATGCACTGTCATGGTCGACTGGTGGGGTCGACTGAGAAGGTTCTCCTGATGACTTAGTTTTCACCATGTTAAATATTTTCTTCATAAACGTAGGTGAGAAAGAAGACATAAACACAAATCCACACACCAAAAAAATACACACACGAGAGAGAGAGATAGTAGGATTGCGTGAGATATGATAATAAGGTAAGATTTATAAATAGATGAAATCAAATCAATGTCATATCTTCCATAATCACTATCCACAACTTCCCATAAGTGATAGGACTCTTACCAAGACTAATCAAGGAAAGATTGCAACAAGATACACGCAACTCAATCTCTTCTAAAAAACGCGGCAAAGCAAAGGCGGGAAACAAATTCATGCCGAAATTAAACATATCGCGTTTTAAAGACAAAACAAAATAAAAATTGCACCTGTTTAATAAAATAAAAATTTAAACAAATTAAAACACAAATTAAAAGAAACAAACAGAAAGTAACTCAGCAAATTACTCACATAACTTACAGAGGACCGATTCAACTGGTGTAAGTGGATGTCGAGACACCCTGTCATGACAGACTATAAGACTAATTATAAAACAGGTCGGAACCGAAGCATACTCATGAACCAGATGAATACATTAAAATGTGTGTGTGTGAATTCTCATATGATAAACAGATGAAAGGGAAGAGAATTTGAAAGGGGCAAAAATCGTTTTGCAAGATATCTCTTTTCAAACAATACAATTGCACCTTGTACACACACTTTGAGCCTTTTGCATAGAGGTAGCTTTCGCACATAACTTTATGTAGAATATGATAGCTCTTTTCCATTTTGTGATGACCGTGAAATATGAATTGAATGCTTTCACACATATTCATTGAGTTTAGGCAGCTTTTTCCTCCATATATTTTTCTTTTGAAGCACTTTTTCTTTTGGCTCATGCTCTCTTTGTTCTTTTCTTTTCATAACTCTTTTGAACACTCATACTTTTCTTTTCAGCTCAATTCTTTTGTTTTTAAAGTGATGAGGTAGCAAAAGTGGACAATGTCCATGTCAAAGAGATTATAAAAACAAAATAAAAACAAAAATTGCCCGTTGCAAAATCCTTCAATTTCACTAATTTAACTGAGGGAATGATGTGCACTGTGTATCAATGCAGTTCTAAGTACGCTCCAGAACCGGCTGTCCAACAGTTCTGCAAGTAAGTCATGACAGTTAGTTCAACAAATAAAAACATCTCAGTTAAATTGGGCATGCGACCAGCGCTTTGTGGAGACAAATGCTGAGAGACTTTCTGAGGGTCTCAAAGCTTTGTGAAACAATTTTCTTCATAAAAATAACAGCAGTTTGTCTTCCAGTCGCGACATGCTTAATGACAGCACATTCATTATCACCTAAATCACATATGAGATGGTGCCATATATCCGTGTGCTTTGTGCATAAGTGCTTAACATGATTATGAGTAATGATAATAGCACATTTGTGGTTACTAAAGACCAACACATCACTTTGCACAAAAACAATATTCTTAAGCATGTGATCAACCCAACCATATGACAAGATTATGCATAGTTAGGTAGAGATGACTTCCTGTTCCAAAAGTGGAGAAACTAAGGTCTATGAAGTTGCCTCTTGTCTCATTGACAACCCGCGTAGAAGATGCCACAGGAATCATCGACTGTTCTGCAGTTTCAAGATCAAGGTCCTTGATAGGATATTGAACGCACTTGGATTGATCTATGACCAATCTGTTGGCTCCTTGACTGACCTGCGAACCATAAAAACAAATTAGCTCACTAACTAAAGGAGAAATAGGTCTGTTTGAAACAGAGTTTGTGAACTGTTCTGTAGGGAGTCGTGACTGCTTTAGAGTATAGCCATTTTCAGCAGTCCGATTTCCTGAAAAAACACAAAACCTTTGGTTATCGAATACATGACATTCATCTTGTGTAAACGTGACAACCAACTTTTGATCGCATAGCTGGCTTATGCTAATCAAATTCTGCTCAAGTCCATCAACATGGAACACATCGTTAAGTATAGGACACCCGTTAAGAATGAGTGTTCCTTTTGCAACCACTTGACCCTTTTTGCCATTTCCGAATTGAACTGTTCCACTTGGACCAGTAAAATAGTTAGTCAAAAGGTTTTTGTTCCCTGTCATGTGATGTGAGCATGCACTGTCAAGATACCAAAAATCAGGTGAGGCGTTTTCAACAGATGAAAATGCAAAATGAATGTTTTTATGATTAGAACATTTCATCCTTATGTGATTCGTTGGTTCAGAATCTTCATCGGAGTCTTTAAACACTGTTTTTCGTGGAGTCTTCCGAGTTGTCGTGACTCGTGGTCCAACATGTTTCTTTGCTTTGCTCCTCGATGAGTTCTGTTTTAAGTCAGGACAGCGTGAACGAATATGTCCTTGACCACCACAATGATAACAGGCTCTGCTAGACTTGCGAGTCCGTCGTGACCACCAAACTGGACTGAGCATGTTAGCTTGACTAGACCTGCGATTAAAAACATGAGGCTGTGAGAAATTAAGATCACGTGCTAAGCTATTATTATCTATATCAGATATACTAGGAATCTCCCTGCTTAGACCGATCGGTGGGTGGTAACCAAGACCAGCATGAATGGGACTAGGACTTTGATCAGAAACTTTGTTCTCATTGTCTGTGACAGCCTTATTGAGAACCTTTAGAACATCTTGGAAGTGTGATTCCAAATCCTCAAAAATGGTGATTGATTCTTTTATACTGTGTACATCAATTTTGAGGGCCATGACTTGTCTATTGAGATCAACGTTCTTGCGTATCTCTGAAAACAACAGATTTCGAAGGAGTCTGATTTCCTAGAATGGATCAGGTGAATTATCGTCCTCAGTATCATTGCTGTTTTCCTGAGTAATCAAGACAGGTGGTAAGTTATGATCAAGAATAGAAGAAAATGCAAAAAATGTTCTTTCTTCAGGTTCATCAATACAACAATCTAACTCGTCATCACTGCATATAGATGTTATCGTTTTAATCTCAGAAGCAGTTTCGGAGTCGTCCTGGTCAGTCGCGACAGGTGATGAGTCAGGTCGAATGATAGAGGAGAGTGCAATATTAGCTTTTTCTCCTGCCTCATCTTCACTTTCAGATGACTCTCCATCACTCCAGGTGCACACCATGGCTTTGTCTTTATTCTTCGGGAGAAGATTTGCACAGTCAGTTTGAATGTGACCATAGCCTTGGCATTCCCTGCATTGAACACCTTTTCCTCTTCTTTTGTAGCTAAGATCATTAGCAGCGGAAGATTTTAATGAATTACCAGAGTTAGAAGGGAAAGTGTTCGTACCTTTGTTTTTCCACTTGGAAAACTTTCGGAATCCTTTGGAGAGAAACGCGACAGATTTCTCGAACTCGTCCTTATCGTCACTTTGAGGTTTGTCTTTGATTTCAGCTTTAAGTGCAACACCTTTTGAAGTGACTCCATTCAAATTCTTTTTCAACTCGAAAGTTGAGAGGGCACCCATGAGCTCTTCGAGTGACAAGTTCTCCACGTCTCTTGCTTCTTCAATCGCCTCAATTTTCATATCAAATCTTGAGGGTAAAGTGCGAAGAGTTTTCTGAACAAGTTTGGACTCACTGTACTCATCACGGAGGAGGAAGGCTTCATTAGCAATGTCTCTAAGTTTGGCATTGTATTGAGCTATTGTTTCATGATCCTCCATTTTGAGTTCCTCAAACCGTGTACCAGGGATTTTTCTTTTGGATATTTTCACGGATGGGGTACCTTCATGGGCAACGCGAAGGGCATTCCTTGCATCTTTGGCCGATTCACACTTTGAAATCAGTTTGAACTGATTTAGGTCGACTGTATTTAAAATTGCATTGATTGCAATGGAGTTGTAGCTCGCGTCGAGATCTTCTGCATCAGACCAGTCGAGCTCCAACTTTGGCTTTCCATCTTTATCTAGTAGTGGAGACCATCCTTTGAGAATGCTTTTCCACGCTTTCTGATTTTCCCTTTTGATGAAAGCTGTCATGCGGACCTTCCAGTATGAATAGATGAAATCATTTAAGAGCGGCGACTTTGATGATGATGATCCCTCATCGTTTTGTGCCATCAAATCTGCAAGATCTAAATAAAACCAGAATCTCACCAATGTAAATAGGTGATAGGCTCTTTATGCCAATTGATAGATCTTTAAGTCTAATACTTTACGTTTTAGCAGTAGTTGCGATACCTAGTCTAGACAGATAAGTAAGACAGGTATATAAGACAGTAAAGTAAGACAGGAGATTTTAACGTGGTTCGGACTATGTCCTACATCAACGAGGCTTTCGCCTGAATCAAACTTCTTTCAACGGACAAAAGTTATTACACCAACTGGTTTTACTCTAACACCGAATCCCTCAAATGTTGATACCACCGAAACCTTTTTCGCGTCTACTCCGTTTGACCCGTAAGACCAAAACTCCCGTAGTGATCTTCTTATGAGAATGCTTCCAAGCGAACTGCACGTACGTATAGATCCCTCTAACTGGCACAATCCTTTCCCGTTAAACTCCCTTCAACTCTCGTCGGCTTCTCACGTTCTTGATGTAACTCAAGATGACGAAAACTAAGAAATCAAAATAAAAGAGAACACCTAAAGATGTATATTTTGTTACACCAGTGCTCTACATTGATTCCTAGGATTTCTACTATTTATAGGATAGCTATCCTGAAAGATCTCCTTGAATCTCGGCCAGTCTCCATATCCAGTCGAGACAGGATCTTTCCAAATATATCCGAATCTTTCCATGATAAGTCGATTCTTCCTCTTGATAAGTCTTTGTTTCCGTTTCATAAGATCTTCATGATCTTCGTATATTCTGCACACCAAAGACAAAGAAGAACTCCACAAGGAATAGATTACTAAAGGATATAATAAAGAGTTTGATAAAGATTAACTTTCCATAAGATAAGATACTATAAGATCAAGTTAAATCTTTACAAACTTACCTAAATATTCACTCGCATAATAAAGATAATTACCATACAATTCTGAGCGAATAATTAAGTAAATAAAACAGAATTTTCCTTTAAAATTATTTTGCAAACAAGGAAATAAAATCTAGTTGGACCTGGCAGTCCTGACTGTTCAATCGAGTTTGAAACGTGTTGGACTTGCGGTCCTAACAAAGACCATCAAGAATTGAAGTGTATACTGCTTTCGTGAGAGCCGAGAATGTTTGTAGAGTAGAAGGTAGCAAATGTTGCACTAACGATTACCAGGACCTGGTCCCACCTAAAACATCTCGATTAGTAATAAATCTTATGTACAACTAAGAAATATTAAAAATAATTAAAGTCCACTGTGAATAATTTGGAAAATTATTCAATGCATTAATTGCAAGCCTTAGAATGGTCACTGGGGAAAAGCATGTCATAACTTTGGTTAAGTTTTCACCAATTTGAAATAAATGCACCTCAAAAATATTAACTACACGCACCTTAGTCCGACCTATTTATTTTTTGTATCCAACATTCCTTGGCAATCTTACAATTTTTCTTACATAAATTTCCATAAACCTTGCATCTCTTCTGTCTTTGATCCGGCTATCTTTCTTCAGACCCTGATTCAAAGGTTACAAACAATCCCTCACATTATTTTATCTAGTTATAACCGAGTTTTTTTTTTAGTGGTGTTGGTTTTCTCAGCAATTTTAGTGTTTAATCTTTCATTTTTATAGGTTAATTGTGCTCTTTTGAGTGATTTTAGTTCCCTTATTCATGGAAAAGTTGCCTCATCCTTAATCTTTATTTTTTTGTCGTAAGTTTGTGCAGTTTTGTCTTTTATATCTATATATATGCATTATATAATTTTTGGTTTTGATTAACTCCAAGCGTGCTTGCTATTTTGTTGAAATATATGATGAGACATAGGGTTTCTTGTCGTTTAGTGACCATAAATGATAGAGTCATGATTTATTGTGATCTATTTTAAGACATTTGGTCGGTGGATTAATGTTTCATAAGTTATTAGGATAAAGTAGTCTTGAATATAAGAGTCATATGTTTATTAAATATTTATTTCCTATATTTGTGATTCTAATAGATATACCATACATATTAGTACATACGTACCATTATATCTCAAAAACATTATTCGAACCAGACAAACGATTGGTTTGAAAGTTTTTAAATTTTTCCCAAATGGCTAACTGAACCTACATTAACAATATGTTTTGGCTTCTTCCACTCTATAACATATACAAACTTCAATAGAACAAATTTGAGAGACGTCTCCGTGTTTAACCGTTTATAAAAAATTAATGCGACGATCACATATTCTATTTCTCTTTTTATACATCATTTAGTGTTATTAACTACATAAGTTTGCAAGTAAATGAATACGAATAGGATTCACCAATTGTTTCACGATCCATCTCAACTATCAGAAAATTAACAAATGTTGTGTAGTTGTACATATCGAAATATTCAAACATGGTATCTTTATTATTAATATTTGAATACGATCAACATTCAAACATGATATATTTTTGTTTGTACTAAAGTTTCTAACGATGATTTCTTGTAAACAAAAAGCATGTTTAAATACCTTATGGATATCTATATAGTCTCTGCATAGTGCAAATTTGCTGGTGATGAAAGGGTCAATTATTGTACAATGAAATTCTAATTAACTTCTTGTAATGTTTTAATATATTTATAGATGGCACGTGATTTGGACATTAATAATTCATATTATTTGGAGGAAGTCAACACAAATCTCGAACTTGGCTTGCCATATTCATCTCAAGTAGGAGAAGTAAACACTAACTTAGTGCTTGCATTGCCTTCTTCGCAAGGGAGCACATCTCGAGATATGGAGGATGATGAAGTGATGATTTCCTCACCGACGAGTTTTTATCAGCTAATAGCATCCTTTGGCTTTTAAGGTTTACATGTTAATCTAGACTCTAAGTTTAACACATATTCTGTGCTATGCTAGGCTGTCAATAGAAGAAACAATCACCATAGAATGACACAGATAACACATGAAGGTGCTAGATCCAACGAAGGCTACTCACCAGGTTGGCACTTCCACTGCCAAACATATTCGATATGATGTATATTTTAGATATGTGAATGGTATGTTTCATTTGGGATAAGAAATAGTAATAGTTCTACTTTGAATTGGTATCACAAAAGAAGTAATAATAAACAAATACCTGTACCACTTTTGTGGGGTGTGCATGTATACATGGTTTCATATGCACTTCGAAAAGACTTAAATAATATTATAAAAGAATATCACACATTACAAATGAAGATCCGTATATATATATATATATATACATATATATATATATACATATATATATATACATATATATATATATATATATCTATACTATTATATAAGAGAACCCTGTTTTTACTCACAAATGGGAAGTTACGTAGGTGTTATTCCAAATTAATAGTATGCCCGAAATACCCCTATTTAAACCACTCACAAAAAAAAAAAAGTGAGGATATGAAGGGAATTTTGTTCTTCCCCTATCCAACTATTCAATTTCTCGGATGCAACTGAATTCGTGATTAGCCACGTCCCCCACTTTTAGGCGAACGGTTTTTCCTCCTCCAAACGGTTGTTTCTTATTTATCTTTTCAATTTTTTTTGGAGTTTTTAATTCAATCATGAACATGTTTCATCCTAAAATATAGGGATTATATCAATTTTATTTTCTCTTTCCCACTCTCTTTGAAACTGCATCCAAACTCACAAAATCACATTCTACAAAAACACAAAAACCGTCTGATGTTTCTTCTTCCCAACTTTTAGTTCTTTTGGTTCTTGATTTCAAGTGTTCTATTCGCGCAAAGAAGGTAATGTCATTTTTCTGTACTTTCTAATTTCTGTATACAGTACTTATTTATGTTTTCAACAATTGATTTTCTTTAACTTAATTAGAATGTTTTGAACTTATGAAATACTACTTTTCTTTTGTATTTGCAGGTTCAACGAACCGGTTCTCTTAATTAGCCGAAGAGAAGAAGAGTTAGTCAAGAAAATTTAATTATGCTGGTTGCATGTAAAAGTTCTAACAAACTGCACATTTTCTAAATAATTTGCTAAGTTTAAGGTATGCACCTTTCAGTTGTCTTACTCCCCAGTTTATCCCTACTTGAGAAGATTATAGAGTACGAATACAATTATTTAATCCCTATTTTGTTATCCAACTGCTTAAATGCTGAGCAATAAAATTCTCCAATTCATTTTCATAAAAAAGTAAATGTTCAAATATCAAATATAAAAAATGATAATTATTTACTTCAGTGTAACTATTCACTCATTTACTATTAATTTACATATTGTTTATAAAACTTACATAATACAGAATCTAAATGTATACAATTTCATTTTATTCCTAGCATAAATATGCATATGAACAATACTTTATTTTTATATTAATTTAGCATGGTAAAAAAATTTACACGCGGTCCCCGCATGTGTAGGATTGCTAGTATATATATATATATATATATATATATGTCACGAATGTCTGTGCATGGGAGCCTTTTCCAAAGGTTATTTTCTAATGTCACTTCTACTCTTTCTTATTTTGTGTATGCAAATAACATATTTCTATTTCATGCTCTTACTAGATGGCATTGCGTCTCTTATTGTGTTTTTAACTTAAGTTCATTCTCTATGTTGTAAACCAAATTTAACACGTTGAACACCCCTCTTAATAGAAAACATATCTTGTTCGTTTGGAAGGAAACGTGTTGTTTTAGTTATGTACATGAGAATTCGTTACTTTCACTATAGAAATGATCTCATATCTATTATTTAAATTTTTTGAATGCAGAAGTACGTGCTGAGAAATACGAAATTGTCCTTCCCAACGTTTAGGATGTATTGGAGGTAAAGTTGATGATTGTTAAAACCTATATTGCACGTAACGAAGTAGAAATCGGTTTTTCTTTACGTTCTAGCATTATCTTATGTACACTGATATGGACAAGATATGCACGGACCATAGTATTCAAAATTGTTCACAATGAACTAATGACTTATGTGTCGGTAGTGTAATTAAATTTGAAAATGAACCCAATTGATGTGGGGTATTTTCGTCTGGATACGTGTCCGCTCTCCAACACTCCACGTCAGACTGCTTCAGTTCCTGCTGGATGCTTAAGCATCTTTTGAGTTCAGAACCTGCACTCAACACTACACGTAAACTAAGCCGGTGTCTCCTCCGGCGAAGGCACTCCGACGCTCAAGTCAGATAGGTCGGAATGTGAGGTATTGTCGCCAGAAACAATAGCTCGAACAAATAGGTCGAATTTAACTCAAATAGGTCGAATTTGAGCCATATAGGTCGAATAAGCACACATCGAAATGGTATTGAGAACCGAGATGAAGGCACCCGAATAGGTCGAATTACCTTTAAATAGCTCGAAATACACTCTATATAGATCGAACAAGAGCTATTGCAAATAACTCGAATTATTGCTCTATAGCTCAAATTCGATGTATATAGCTCGAAATTAAATGCTTGGAAAATTAAAACGTACCTTAGAATGAGGCATGGGACCCCCTTATATAGTAATAAGAGTCCTTATTCAGCTAGAAGTACTATCCAAGTCGAACTATAAGTCTAAATAGGTTGAATTAGACCTATTTTGAAATAGCTCGAATTTGGACTTCAAATAGGTCAAACTGGGCCTTGAATAGATCGAATTTGGGCCCAGATAGCTCGAACTGGGCCTCTGGGCCTCAAATAGATCGAATTTGGCCTCATATAGCACGAACTGGGCTTGATATAGCTTGAATTAGGCCTTTTCGGCCCCAAATAGATCTCGCTTGGGCTTAATTTGGGCCTACTTGGGCCAATTTCCGAGTTTTGCCTTGAATTGTAATTTTGCATTAAAAAATAATGGTGCTGACGTGGCATAAAATGTCCCAAAATACGTTCGTGTATTGCATCGAATATTATGACGTGGCGGTACAGAAATATGGTACATCATGGAGTCCCCTGGTTCGTAAGAGTAATGTGTACAAACATTGGTCATACGAACTAAAAAGAAGTCACATAACCGAGTATCGTGCAACAAAATCGGCCTCGGCGTAAAAAACCAAGAATTTGACCAAAAATATCAAAATTCGAAAATATGTCGAATTTACTATTTTTGGTAACTCTAGTTAGTATAGGTTGAAATTACCTTCCAAAAAGATAAATCAAATTTTAGAAATATTTTCCTGAAAATAGCTCGAATTTGCATATTGGTCGAAATTACCTTCCAAAAGATAACTCGCATTTCAAGAAATATTTCCCGAAAAATAGGTCGAATTTGCATATAGGTCGAATTTGAGGGCATTTTGGTAATTACCGCATCATTTCGTCTATAAATACTCCACTCCCAGCTTCATTTCCTCATTTCGCGCCTAAGCATTCCTCCAGAGCTCTAGAGAAATAGCTCAAATTTATAGCTCGAATTGCCATTTTTAGTAAGTGCGCTGAAATGAATCGAAAAAACCTCCAAATTTAGTATGTTTGCTAAAATAGCTCGAAAACCTCCAAATAGCTCGAAATTTGTCCCAAATAGATCGAAATTTGCGTGAACAGCTCGAAATTCCCCTTGTAATTGTATCCTTTGGTAAGTTGTAAATAACTCAAAATTATAGGTTGTAAATAATATCGCAGATTTGTTCACGACGGCTCGACTTCGGCGTAACCGGTCTCCACGACGTCCATCACCACCTCGATCTCACCAACGTGCATACTACAACTCTCGCAATCAACCTCGAGAGTCTTCATATCGGAATCCTCGCAATTCAAACACTAGGCGTCCATCATCCTCGATTCGTCCTAGGCAACCAGAACCTACCTGAATCTGAGTACCTGGAGCACCGAAGCTGTTTGTACCTGCGCAGAGGTCATACGAGCAAATCGACCCAAACGAAAAAGTTTCCGTAGATCTAGACCGTCGTGCCCGTAATCTTTCAACCTAAACCTCTTTATGACTCGAGTTATTGATATTGAGTCGTCGAGTAGTAGTAGGGAAAACAGTAGTGAGTCTTCTAAGTCTTCTAAGGCTAAGGAAAATGAGTCGACTAGCGGCAGTAGTAATGACTCGAGTGACAAGACCTCCTCTAGCAATGACAGAAGATCTAGCAATGATAGAGCCTCTGATATGGAAGTAGACATCCTAGGAGATGACGAGGTTGAGTCTAACCCTCTTCCCATCATTCCCTATTTGCCTCCACCAAATGATGCTCCCATCCCTGCCGCAAACTCTCCTGAACAACTCCCTGCGTGAAACTTGATTAACTTTGATCAGTTTCCTTCTTCCCTTACTTACGACATAGCTTATTATCGCGATACCTACGAAATCCCTGATACTTATGAGATAATCGTTCCTGGGCCAGGATAAACAACCCGCCAGAAGGGTGTTTCACTGTTTTTAATAGTTATCTCCATTGTGGCTTATGGTTTCTCATATCCCCTGTTGTTTCAGAGATCATGGCCTCCCTTAATTCTTGTCCTTCACATTTTACCCCCAACGCATACACGCAGATGTATGCTTATGTGATGCTCACCCGCGTCTTTGACCTCCCGTGTTCCGTAGACGGTTTTTGGCAATTGTTCTTAGTGAAATTCCGTAATAGAGGTGTAGACGCCGGGTTTTACTATTTGAGTTCGCGGAAGAAGCAATGCTTCCTGTCTAATCTACAAACGAGCTTCGGGGCGCACTGGAAGAAACAATGGTTCTTTATCAAGGAATCCAAGCCCCAGGAATTCCGATTCAAGCGGCTTTGGACCGACGCCCGTCCATCGCCCAGACGCCCCGATCCTTCTCTCTATAGCCAGACAGTGGTTAATAACTTGAAAGAGCATCAGTTTGATCCTTTTGAGTTGACCACCACCCCAGTGTTGCGGGCCGGCGGTTATGCTCATCGTGCAGGCGTTGAGTCTTCTGTTTTTGGGATAACATTATGCATGTTTGTCCTTTTTACTTGTTGAATTTCTGTCTTCCTTTTATTGTCTTCTTACCTTTGCATTATTTGTTATTTTTGAGAGTGCATCGTTATGGACAAGACGAAGAAGAGGCTGGCCGCTATGAAGCGCGGCGCGAACGCTCCTCAAGCCTCAGCGCCCATTCCTGAGAAAACCAGTCGTTGGGGTGCGAAGACTGCTGGTACTAGTTCGAGAGGCGGCAGTGCTCCTACTCCTCCTTCAACCGCTGTTGTCTCGACTCGAGGGTCGGGACGAGGTAGGGGTTCTGGTCCTGCACCTTCTCCGGCTCCATCGCAGTCGACCGCTGAGCCTGCTCCCGGATCCCCACCTATCGGTTCTGAGCCGATTGTTCCAGAGCTTTCTTCTCCACCAACCCCTTCGACTGGAAGAGTGCATCTTCCTTATGTTGTTGAAGCTGCGCGTTGTTTTAATGAGGCTAATCCAGAGCCAGCGACCAGGAAGAGATCTTCGACTGTCGAGGAGATTCGACGGGGCAAACGTCATGCGCACGATAAGTCAAATACCTATGAGGATGATGAGCTCGACATCGATGTGAAGGAGATAGTGTGAGCTACGGTCGAGTCAGGACAGTTCACCATGAAGGATACTACTACCCTTCGACTCATGAAGGGATTTTTGCATGACTTCGACCGTCATTACTACTAGGTGATGGGGCACAAGAAGTTGGTCAGCCGTGCTGCCTTGTCTATGTGCGAGGTTGGTATACTTATATACTTTCCTTGAATTCTGTAGTATACTTGTTTTTGAATGTTACCGACTTTCTCCCGTTTTTTGTAGTTCTTCATTAACTTCCAGACCATGGCGGAGAATTTCGACATGGTCATGACTTCTCAGGGTCAGCAGAAGAAGCTGATGGACAGGCACCTCTCTTCAGCCTTGCAAGCTCAACGACTGGAAAAATAGGCCAAGGAGGCTAAGGCTGAGGTTGAGAAGCATCTTATAGTAGCCGTCGACGAGCTGAAGGCGGTGCAGGCCGAGCTGGAAGCCCTGAAAGCCGCTAAGGCTAGTGTTGACAAGGAGTTCGTTGAGGAGAAGCGACTGTCTAGTCAGCTTACCACCGACTGCCAGCACGCCACTTCACTTGTCGACGACCATGTTGACACCATCAGGACGATGCAGGATGCTGCTGCTGCTGCTGAGGTGGAACACGCGAGACTCGAGGCTGAGCTAGCTGATGCGAAAGCTCGCCTTGTGACTGCTGAGGAGGATGGCTATAACAGGGCCATGAACGAGGTATTTCTCTCACACTTGAATTTATTTCCCGTATTTTCATGTTTTGTAATTTGTTCTTACACTTTTCTTCTCTTGGTTTGTAGGAGCTCCCTGATGAGGATAAGGTGATGGTAGCCATCGAGTTCTTTCGCTCGGCTACATGGGAGCAGATTGCCATGGAGAGGGGCAGCTTTGATACAACCAAGGGTTACAATATGGCCCTTGATGATATCATCGCCCGAGGTGCCCTCGCTCCTGGGTTCAAGAAGGATGATTTCAATGTTCTCAACTGCGTGAATGAGGATGATGCGGAGGTCGGTGAATCCTCAGGTGTTGCTGCTGTCGATCCTTCTCTTGCTGATCCGTCTCCTGCTGAGCCTGCTCCTGCTGTGGAAGTTTGCGAGCCCAAGCATGATCCATTCACCTCCTTCTATCCCCTCCGTCAGGTATGGCTCTCTGACTTTGCTGATGAGCAGCCATCCACGTCTGCTGCTGCTGCCGCTGCTCCAGATGAGCCCCTGGAGGAGGGTGAGATGGGTTTCGACCCTCAGGTCTTGGATCATCCTGTAGAGGGCGATCACGCTATGCCCGATGTCACTGTTCCTACTCTTGCTCCTCATCAGATTTCTCCTGTGGACGACACTGGGCCCGTGAACGAGTCATTTGCTGAGATTCAGGAGCAGAGCGAGGGTGCTGTGAAGTCGCTGGGACTAAATCTGCTGCCCTGATTGCTTTGAGTGGCCTGCGTGCCCGTCTTCTTGGCGTCTGTGCCATAGATAGTATTTTGAACATCTTTACTTTCCGTACAGTATTTTCGCGGTAGTTCGTTCTTTTCGTACAGTATATCTTGTTGACTTGTGCGCGATTTTAGCGCTTATCCATTGCTAGTACAGTTTGACTTTAGAAATCTTCGAATGTCGTTACTTTGTTTTGTTAAATCTTTGCTCATATGTGTCTACTTTTTAAGTTTACATTTGTCCTTTGCTAAAACACTTAAGTTTTATAAACAAGTATATGTGAGAGTGCGAGAACTTGTGCTCAACTCTACGAGGCTTGTGCTCGTTGTGCGAAGTAATGTTCACGCTTGCGAAGCTATGTTCGCGGGAGTGCAAAGACTTGTGTTCGACTCCACGAGGCTTGTGCTCGTTGTGCAAAGCTATGTTTGCGCTTGCAAAGCTATGTTCGCGGGAGTACGAGGACTTGTGCTCGACTCCACGAGGCTTGTGCTCGTTGTGCAAAACTATGTTTGCGCTTGCGAAGCTATGTTCGCGGGAGTGCAAGAAATTGTGCTTGACTCCACGAGGCTAGTGCTCGTTATACGAAGCTAACGTTCGTTTTGATTAAGTTTTTAAACTTATATTTCGTAGACAGTATGAGTTTAACTTTATATATCTTGATAGATTGTAATCCTGTGGGTAATGAGTAGGCAACGGCTAAACTTGAATAAAATAAGAGATTTTATTAGTTTTGGGACTGAGCTCGAGTAACTTCCGAGTTACCTACGTATCCCGCCGTATATAGGTTGGCTAGGAATCAAGTCCCCGTAGTTCGCTGCTAACTATTACAATGAGAATCCGCGTAAAGGGACTCGTAATTCGTAAATGAATAAGCGAATGAAGTATTGAAACTACGGTCCTATCATGCCACAAGGCCAGTAGAAAACTAGTGTTCTAACTATAAAACCTCCGTAAGTTCTTGATGTTCCAGGGGCGTGACAAAGTCCTTCCACCCAACTCTTGTAAGTAGTAATATCCTTTTAAGCTTGCTTTCTCCACTCTGTACGGTCCTTCCCAGTTTGGCTTCAACTTTCCAACATGCTTGGTAGCTTCAACTTTCCTAAGTACCAAGTCCCCCACTTGAAAGTTCCTGAAACAAACTTTGTTATCATATGCTTTCGCCATCATAGATTTATACGCTTGAGTACGTTGGTATGCTGCTTCCCTTGTTGCTCCAATCAACTCCAAATCCATTTGTCTTGCCTTTAATGCCTGCTCCTCATCATATGTAACAATACAATAAGTTGGCATTCCAATCTCAGCCGGTATCACTGCTTCAGATCCATATGTCAATAAGTATGGAGTTTCTCCTGTAGAAGTACGAGGAGTTGTGCGATATGCCCATAATATTCCTGACAGCTCGTCTGCCCAGTTTCCTCCTTCTCCTTCCAGCCTTTTCTCCAAACTCTTCACTAATGTGTTGTTAGTGGCTTCCACTTGCCCATTTGCTTCCGGATGCGTTACGGATGTAAAATGTTGCTCAATTTTCATGTCTTTGCACCAGTCTTGAATCTTAAAATCTTGGAACTGCCTTCCATTGTCGGAAATTAAGACCTTTGGGATTCCGAATCGACAAACAATATTCTTCCAAATGAATTGTTTCACATTAGCTTCAGTAATGTTCACAAGTGCTTCAGCTTCAACCCACTTAGTGTAATACTCGACTGCCACCAATAACCATTTTCTACCTCCAGTAGCCTTTGGCATTGGTCCAACGATATCTATTCCCCATTGGTAGAATGGGCATCCATAACTCACTGTTGTCATAGGTTGTGCAGGTGTGTGAATGATCTTCGCATGCAATTGAGAACTTCTGCACTTCCTAGAGTAATCCATAGCATCTCTCATAATAGTAGGCCAGAAATATCCCTGTCGGAGTATTTTCTGGGCCAAAGATCATCCTCCTGAGTGATTTCCGAAACTTCCTTCATGAATTTCCTGTAACACTTGTTTTGCCTGTGATGGAGATAGGCATCTCAAGAGTGGTCCCTCGAAAGACCGTTTATATAGTTCACCATTGAACATAGTAAATCTTGCAGATTTGTACTTGAGCCTTCTAACCGCCTGAGGATCAGTAGGTAAGTTCCCGTTCTGAAGATAATCAATGATCTCATCCTTCCAACATGCCTCGATCACTATTGGCAGAGCGTAGTCCAATGCTTGCGTCGATTTTGACTCAACTTCTCTGCCAATAGAAGGTTGCTCTGAAGCCAATAATGTTACTCGCCTTTCAACAAACACTTCGGCGGTACTTGCAAATCGTGACAAAGAGTCAGCGCGTTCATTCTCCATTTGAGGGATCTGCGATATAGAAAGAGTATCGAAGTTTGATGTCGCCTCCTTTAATTTTTCGAGATACTTTACTATTGCAGCCTCTTTTGCCTCATATCTTCCTTCGAATTGATTAGCAATCAATTGTGAGTCCGTGAATGCAACAAGCTTCGTTATCCCCAACGATTTTGCCATTTGGATGCCAGCTAGCATAGCCTCATATTTCGCTTGATAATTCGTCACTTGAAAATTTAACCTTATTGCATAGTCGAATTCTCTACCATCCGCCGATTTTAAGTAAATTCTTGCGCCTCCAGCATCGTTTGTAGACGATCCATCTACATGTAAAGTCCAAGTTCCCCTCGCAACTACAGGTTTGTCCCTTTTAATATCTTCCGTCACCATTGCTACATCGGGAGCTTGCTCCGCCTCTGAGATAGTTTCAGCTACAAAATCTGCCAGCCTTTGTGCTTTGATCGCCGTTTTCGGCATATACTCTAAGCCGTATTCTCCTAACTCGATTGCCCACTTCACCAGTCTCCCAGATGTTTCCGGCTTTGCCATAACTTGTTTCAATGGTTGATTAGTTAAGACAGTAACCGGATGTGATTGAAAGTATGGTCTTAACTTTCGTGCAGTTATCACAAGTGCGCATGCTAGCTTTTCGATCTCCAGATAATTCACCTCTGCCCCATTCAACACTTTGCTAACGTAATAGATAGGCAAATGTTTCTTGTCTTCTTCGCGCACGAGTACTGTGCTTAATGTATTCTTCGTTATGGCCAAGTAAAGATATAACATCTCATTGTCCTTGGGCTTAGATAGTAATGGTGGTGTCGTAAGATACACCTTCAATTGACGAAAAGCCTCTTCACAATCTTCAGTCCAGACAAACTTAGGTGTCTTACGTAACTTCTTGAAAAAAGGTAAACTTTTTTCTGCAGAATGCGAAATGAATGGACTAAGTGCCGTGATCCTCCCCACCAAGCGTTGCACCTCTCGAACAGACTTGGGGGACGGTAGATCCATTATAGCTTTAATCTTGTCTGGGTTAGCTTCGATTCCTCTCTCATTGACCATATACCCTAGAATCTTTCCAGCCTTAACACCAAAAGTGCACTTCTTGGGATTTAACTTCATCCCGTATTATTTCATGATACCAAAAGCCTCTTCCAGATGTTTTATGTGATCTTCCGCCTTTAGACTTTTCAAAATCATGTCATCAATGTAGACCTCCATAGTCTTGCCGATTTGATGGTAAAACATCTTGGCAACCAACCTTTGAAAGGTTGCTCCTGCATTCTTCAAACCAAACAGCATCACCTTGTAATAGTATATTCCTCTATCAGTGATAAAGGCCGTTTTATGTTGATCCTTTACCGCCATTAGTATTTGGTGGAAACTGCGCTGCGCATCGCAAAGACTTAGCACTGCACACCCTGCTGTAGAGTCAACCATGAGATCAATCCTGGGCAAGGGGAAAGGATCTCGTGGGCAATGTTTGTTCAAGTCAGTGTAATCCACGCACATCCTCCATACGGTCGGCTTCTTTGGAACAAGTACAACGTTGCTTAGCCATTCAGAGTATTGTACTACAAATATGTGGCCTGCAGCAAGCTTTGTTTGTACTTCCAACTCTGCAGCCTTGTTCTTTTCATCACTAAAGTGTCTCTTCTTCTGTCGGATAGGCTTAGCATTTGGGTTAACATTCAGGTGATGTACCGCAACTCGAGGATCTATTCCTTTCAAGTCCGAGTCCGTCCATGCGAATACATCAAAGTTTCTTTGCAGACATTCCAATAACGCCTTCTCAATCTCCGGGGTCAGCTCGCTTCCAATTTTAATGACCTTGTCAGGCTCATTATTCAACAGAATCACCTCCTTAAACTCTCCAGAAGGTTTCAAACGCTCAATCTCCATCTTCTTTTTATAGCGCAAAGTCATTTTGTCTTATTTTTCTTCCTCCGCCTTCTTCGAGGCGTCTTCAACATTGGGAGGAGTAGGATCCTCCAGTATCGCCTTTTGGTCCACTTGCGTAGCAAGCACCATCTCCGTATCAACTTGTTTTCCTATTTCAGGTGTCTCCAATGGGTGTATGTCAATCATCGCAACATTTGGATCCGTTTTTGCCTTGATAGGTTTAGTCGATGTAACATAGCAACTCCAAGAATCACGATAGTTTGTAGTGAGTTCAGCAACTCCGCCAGGCGTTGGGAATTTGACCTTTTGATGCACCGTAGAGATGATCATAGCAAACGCCGTTATCCCAGGCCTTCCAATTAGCACGTTGTACGCAAAAGGTATGTCGACAATGAGATATTCCACATTCAGTGTTCTTCTCTTTGGATTCACGCCAAAGGATGTTGGCAACATGATCCTTCCTACAGATTTAACTTCACTTCCACCAAATCCCACTAGTGGTGAGTTAACATCAGTGATCTCGTATTGTCCAAGCTTCATTTGTTGTAAAGCATCCATAAAGATGATGTTGGACGAACATCCATTATCAATCATTATCCTCTTTACCCCGTGATTCGCAATCACCGCAGAAACCACCATAGGGCAATTCAAGTATTGTGCTTCCTTAGCTTGTGAAGACAAGCTGTCAAAATCGCTATCGTCGAATGTGATTCTTGTATCCAACTTGTCCACTGCAAAGACAAGATCTATTTCAAGGCGCTTCAACCGTTCATTGTATATATCACGTGAGATGCGTTTTCTACTTTTAGCTGAGTCTGCGCCAGTTGGTCCACCAGCAATCACATTGACTCCATTCTCAATATCATCATTCCCATTACCCCTTTTAGGCTTTGGTTCATCCTTCTTCTCTTTTGGAGATCTATCCCGCTTCCGTCCAGATGACGCCTTCTCTTGACGTGACTCTCTATTCTCAAGGACGTACTCAACGTGTTTCCCCTCTTGAATGAGTCGTTCAATCTCGTTCTTTAGGGCCTTGCATTCATTAGTAAAATGCCCATTCTGCCTGTGGAACTTACAATATTTTTTCGACACCTTGGTCTCCTCCGTCTCTCGGAATGGTTTTGGGGTTCTCAGCAACCCACTATCTTTCTCAATGGCGTAGATCTCGCCAATTTGTTTCCTCAGTGGAGTATAATTGTCAAATTTCTTAAAGGGTTGTCGATTGCGATCACGATCTTTGCCCCTTAACTCCTTCCTCCAATCTCTATCTTTATTCTCCTTGCCTCTATGAATTCCGGGTGAATCCATCAACCCTTGGTTCATGGTCGCCTCTTCAACTTCAATGACCTTACTAGCGAGGTCCATCACTTGCTCAATGGAATCAGGTGTATTCCATGTTATCACTTCTATCAGCTTTTTGCTCCGACAACGATGCTCCAATACAGAGATGACCAAGTCAACATTGGGAGCATTCACTCTACCAATCTCCAGATTCAGACGCTCTATATACCTTCCCAAAGGTTCATCAGGTCCTCTATAGATATTAAACAGCGTGCTTGGAGACTTCTACTTTATCCGATAAGTTGCAAACTTCTTTACGAACATGGTCCTGAACTGCTCAGATGATTTCATTGAACGCGAACGCAAGTTCTTGAACCATTCCTTTGCAGGGCCTCTCAGACTGAGCGAAATAAGTTTCGCCCTCATATTCTCTCCATACCCCAAGACCTGCAAATCTCCATCTAACTCATCATAATGTGCTACTGGATCAGTATTTCCATCATACTTCTTCTAGACAGGAAGATTAGTTCCTTCCTTCAATGTTAAATTACTGATCGCCTCACAAAAGGGGTTTGGCCTCTCCCGTATTGGAATATGTTCTGCAACAACAGGCTCTAGTCTTGGGACAACTCTCTCAGGCAAATCCCTATCTCTTCCGGCAGTTCGACTTGCTGCGGGTCGATGATCAGGAGCTCTCTGCCTAGAATTCACCTCTCCATCCCTCACTTCTCTATCTCGACCAGTTGCTCGACTGGGAGCTCTGTTAGCATTAGTCCTCATTGAACGAGGATTCCTCCTTTCAGGCGAGGGAGATGGATCCCTTGGCCTTGTTATCCTAGTCTGCGTATAATGCCTTGAATCATCACGACGTTAGGTCTGATGTGACCTTCCTTGCTGTAGTGCTGCAGGCTGTGCTGCTGGTTGTTGTGCTGTTGGAGCCTGAGCATTCTGTTGAGCATAAGTATTAGCCAATTGCTGCACAATCATTGGAACCATAGTCCTTTGGAATGCTGCCATAATTTGATCCAACTGAGCGGAATTCAATAGCTGTTGTTCCGTGAGAGGAACTTCAGGTTGATTCGCTGCATGAGTTGGAGGATCAAGGGGAGTGCTGGGCTCTGCCACTGATTTTCGCTCAGAAGCATCGGGTGCCTGATTCTCGTCCTCCCTCTGTGATCTAGTCCTTCCTGCCATTCCATTCTTCTCCGTTGCTCTCCGTTGAGCCATTGAGTGAGTGTTTGTTACTAAGTGCGTATAAAGGTTCCCACAGACGGCGCCACTGATGTGGGGTATTTTCGTCTGTATACGTGTCCGCTCTCCAACACTCCACGTCAGACTGATTCAGTTCCTGCTGGATGCTTAAGCAGGTTTTGAGTTCAGAACCTGCACTCAACACTACACATAAACTAAGCCGGTGCCTCCTCCGGCGAAGGCACTCCGACGCTCAAGTCAGATAGGTCGGAATGTGAGGTATTGTCGTCAAAAACAATAGCTCGAACAAATAGGTCGAATTTAGCTAAAATAGGTTGAATTTTAGCCGTACAGGTCGAATAAGCACACCTCGAAATGGTTTTGAGAACCGAGATGAAGGCACCCGAATAGGTCGAATTACGCTCAAATAGCTCGAAATACACTCTATATAGATCGAACAAGAGCTATTGCAAATAGCTCGAATTATTGCTCTATAGCTCGAATTCGATGTATATAGCTCGAAATCAAATGCTTGAAAAATTAAAATGTACCTTAGAATGAGGCATGGGACCCCCTTACATAGTAATAAGATTCCTTATTCAGATAGAAGTACTATCCAAGTCAAACTATAAGTCTAAATAGGTCGAATTACACCTATTTTGAAATAGCTCGAATTGGGCCTTCAAATAGGTCAAACTGGGCCTTGAATAGATTGAATTTGCGCCCAGATAGCTTGAACTGGGCCTCAAATAGATCAAATTTGGCTCCATATAGCTCGAACTGGGCTTGATATAGCTCGAATTAGGACTTTTCAGGCCCAAATAGATCTCGCTTGGGCTCAATTTGGGCCTACTTGGGCCGATTTCCGAGTTTTGCCTTGAATTGTAATTTTGCATTAAAAAATAATAGTGCTGACTTGGCATAATATGTCCCGAAATACGTCCGTGTATTGCATCAGATATTATGACGTGGCGGTACCGAAATATAGTACATCACCAATAATGGTCAATGTTAATTAAAAATAGAAGTTTTATTTTAGCAAAAATAAATAAATCCAAATAAAGTAAAAAGAGATCAACAAAAGATGAAACCCAATCAATTATTATATTAACTTCAAACAATGATATTATTATCATAAAGCCACTAGTATGTATTTGTCGATCAGCTTAAGTTGTGAAATTTTTGTTAGGTATTTTACAAGCTAGTTTATAGGTCCCCGTGTTAAATGTAATTTGTTGCAAACAATTTCCATTGTACATAAATGTTACTATATAAGGGTGTATCTATTTTTGTATCAACTGCAGTTAAGCATCTAAATTTTATGTCTCCAACAGAATAACCCGCAGGCCTCACCGTCCATTTCATCGAACACTGCGCCCAGATACAGTTGTCCTATATGCATGGACGAGCTAGTCGAACCAACGTCTACAATATGTGGGCATATTTTCTGCAAAAGTTGCATTACAACACCAATTGCATATCACAAAAAATGTCCAACTTGTCGGCGAAAGATTACACTAAAGGGCACACGTAAAATCTACCTCCCAGAAACTATTGCTTAGGAGTTTGTATAATTCTTCTGCTGTATCGAATATTTTGTCTTTGCACTCTATTATGAATAAAAGCTCTGGGCCAAAATAAAGTTGTGTTGCCTTTACTTGTTTAAATACTTCAAAATTTAAATTAAAGTCTGTGTTTATCCATTAATGAACATTTGCGCATGTTTGGTGCTACACGTCCTCGTTTTTGCATCTCCTCAGACACTTAAACCCAAAGTTAATTTGATGATCAATATTGTATAATATATACCTTATGTGGCCCCATACATTTATCAGATCAATCATCAACTAAAGGAAGAAACGTTCCGACCCAATGATAATCAATTGTTATTTGATGAAGCATTGAGACGAAAACAGAGGTTACTTTCACCGTTTCGCAAATTTCACCGATCTATGATAAACTACTTGTATTTGTGAGGAGATTGTAGATTATTTTTATCTTACTGGAATGATTTTTTGGGACCTGCTGAGCCGATTGCTTCTAAAGATTCATCCCAGCATTAAGTAGGGAACTACTCCAAAATTACTTCCAGTTAACCACCTGGTATGATTAATTAGTAGATTGTTCTTATCAAATTTGAATATTATCAGATAACACCATGGAATTACAGTCTAAGTTGACTTTATCAATAAGTACTGAGTGTATACATACCAAACTTTTAAGGAACTATTTGTTCAGCCTCTAACCGAGCAAAATGAAACATCCTATTACGGTAAAGTACTAAAATAAAATTTGTAAAAAGAAGAGGGGATAAACCCCATATCGTTTGAAAGAAGAAGCAAAAACCACATTGTGAACATACATAGACAAAATATTATTTTGTGTTTTGCAAAAAAAGAATTAAACACCATTGATATTTGAAAAGAAGAGCCAATAACAAACCCATCACCTTTGTACCCACATGTAGTTATAGGCTGATTGTTCTTCTACATGAGTGTTTTTTTATTTGGCCTTTTGTGCAAAGAACGTGTTGTTTCTTTTTCTTTCTTTATTCTCTTTCAGAAAAACAAAAGGAGTGTTCGGCGTCTCTTTTCTTGTTATGGTTTGTTTTGCTGTGTTTTGCCAGAATACCCAAACGAAATATTATGTTTTTCATTCATATTTTGGCATTCTCTTTTGAGTTTTACAAATTAATCAGTACCCTTTCTTTGTTGATAATTTTTTGGAAAACAATTGTTAGATCTTAGTTAATAAAAAGTGAATATGCAACTTTATGGTTTGACATATTAACTCGTAGTATATCAAAGAAGTATAATAACGAGTGAGTTGTGGTAATATTTTGAGTACGTACATATCAATTCTATTTTCGAGGGAATATATTCTAATTTTTTCTAATCCAACGAAGTGTTTTCAAATAAAATTTATTTAGGGTAGTCTGCCAATTAAAATTACACATGGGGAAGTTTTCTTGATTCATCATTACACATTTGTTTAGGTTGTGTTCTTTTTGCAGACGAAATATTAAAGAACGATCAAGCATATATATCATAACCTCGACATATATAGAAATAGATTCTTTAACCATCAAGGAGTTTAGTGATTATTTAAGAATGTTAGTTTGGCAGAATAAAGACCTTATAATTTTAAAAAAAATATATATATATATATATATATATCTGTCCTCGATGTATTATTATTAGAATAAGTCTTTTCCTATCAATTAACAATGCATCTTTTCTCTTGATAATATGACAAGTATCATTAAAGCAAAATGGCATGTTTTTTCTTAAACCATTTTTAAAGGAGTAAGAAATTGTTTAAGACCATCAAGAATTGAAGTGTATACTGGTTTCGTAAGAGCCGAGAATGTTTGTAGAGTAAAAGGTGGCAAATGTTGCACTAACGATTACCAGGACCTGGCCCCACCTAAAACGTCTCGATTAGTAATAAATCTTATGTACAACTATGAAATATTAAAAATAATTGAGGTCAGCAGTGAATAATTTGGAAGATTATTCAATGCATTAATTGCAAGCCTTAGAATGGTCACTGGGGAAAAGCATGTCATAACTTTGGTTAAGTTTTTACCAATTTGAAATAAATGCACCTCAAAAATATTAACTACACGCACCTTAGTCCTACCTATTTATTTTTTGTATCCAACATTCCTTGACAATCTTACAATTTTTCTTACATAAATTTCCATAAACCTTGCATCTCTTCTGTCTTTGAGCCGGCTATCTTTCTTCAGACCCTGATTCAATGGTTACAAACAATCCCTCACAGTATTTTATCTAGTTACAACCGAGTTTTTTTTTTAGTGGTGTTGGTTTTCTCAGCAATTTTAGTGTTTAATCTTTCATTTTTATAGGTTAATTGTGCTCCTCTGAGTTATTTTAGTTCTCTTATTCATGGAAAAGTTGTGTCATCCTTAATCCTTACTTTTTTTGTCGTAAGTTTGTGCAGTTTTTGTCTTCTATATCTATAAATATGCATTATATAATTTTTGGTTTTGATTAACTCCAAGCGTGCTTGCTATTTTGTAGAAATAAATGATGAGACATAGGGTTTCTTGTCGTTTAGTGACCATAAATGATAGAGTCGTGATTTATTGTGATCTATTTTAAGACATTTGGTCGGAGGCTTACTGTTTCATAAGTTATTAGGATAAAGTAGTCTTGAATATAAGAGTCATATGTTTATTAAATATTTATTTCCTATATTTGTGATTCTAACAGATATACCGTACATATTTTTACACACGTACCATTATATCTCAAAAACATTATTCGAACCAGACAAACAATTGGTTTGAAAGTTTTTAAATTTGTCCCAAATGGCTAACTGAACCTACATTAACCATGTATTTTGGCTTCTTCCGCTCTATAACATATACAAACTTCAATAGAATAAATTTGAGAGATGTCTCCGTGTTTAACCGTTTATAAAAAATTAATGCGACGATCACATATCCTATTTCTCTTTTTATACATCATTTAGTGTTATTAACTACATAAGTTTGCAAGTAATTGAATACGAATAGGATTCACCAATTTTTTCACGATCCATCTCAACTATCAGAAAATTAACAAATGTTGTATAGTTGTACATACCGAAAGATTCAAACCTGATATCTTTATTATTAATATTTGAATACGATCAACATTCAAACATGATATATTTGTGTTTGTACTCAAGTTTCTAACGATGATTTCTTGTAAACACAAAGCATGTTTCAATAAGTTATGGATATCTATATAGTCTCTGCATAGTGCAAATTTGTTGGTGATGAAAGGGTTAATTATTGTACAATGAAATTCTAATTAACTTCGGGTAATATTTTAATATATTTATAGATGGCACGTGATTTGGACATCAATAATCCATATTATCTTGAGGAAGTCAACACAAATCTCTAACTTGGGTAGCCATATTCATCTCAAGTAGGAGAGGTAAACACTAACTTAGTGCTTGCATTGCCTTCTTCGCAAGGGAGCACATCTCGAGATATGGAGGATGATGAGGTGATGATTTCCTCACCGACGAGTTTTTATCAGGTAATAGCATCCTTTGGCTTTTAAGGTTTACACGTTAATCTAGACTTTAAGTTTAACAGATATTCTGTGCTATGCTAGGCTGTCAATAGAAGAAACAATCACCGTAGAATGACGCAGATAATACATGAAGGTGCTTGATCCAACGAAGGCTACTCATCAGGTTGGCACTTCCACTTCCAAACATATTCGATATGATGTATATTTTAGATATGTGTATGGTATGTTTCATTTGGGATAAGAAATAGTAATAGTTCTACTTCGAATTGGTATCACAAAAGAAGTAATAAAAAACAAATACACGTACCACTTTTGTGGGGTGTGCATGTATACATGGTTTCATATGCACTTCGAAAAAACTTAAATAATATTAAAAAAGAATATTACACATTACAAATGAAGATCCATATATATATATATATATATATATATATATATATGTATATATATATATATATATATATATATATATGTCACAATGTCTGTGCATGCGAGCCTTTTCCAAAGGTTATTTTCTAATGTCACTTCTACTCTTTCTTATTTTGTGTATTCAAATACCATATTTCTATTTCATGCTCTTACTAGGTGACATTGTGTCTCTTATTGTGTTTTTAACTTAAGTTCATTCTCTATGTTGTAAACCGAATTTAATACGTTGAACACCCCTCTTAATAGAACATATCTTGTTCGTTTGGATGGAAACATGTTGTTTTAGTTATGTAAATGAGAATTCGTTAGTTTCACTATAGAAATGATCTAATATCTATTATTTAAATTTTTTGAATGCAGAAGTACGTCCTGAGATATACGAAACTGTCCTTCCCAACCTTTAGGATGTATTGGAGGTAAAGTTTGATGATTGTCGAAACCTATATTGCACGTTGATGTACCATATTTCGGTACCCGCCACGACAGCACCATTATTTTTTAATACAAAATTACAATTCAAGGAAAAACTCGGAAATCGGCCCAAGTAGGCCCAAATCGAGCCCAAGCGAGATCTATTTGGGCCCGAAAAGGCCCGATTCGAGCTATACAAGCCCAATCAGAGCTATATGGGCTCAAAGAAGATCTATTTGAAGGCCCAAAAGCCCAATTCGAGCTATATGGGCTAAAATCCGATCTATTTTAGGCCCAGGAGTCCAGTTCGAGCTATATGGGCCCAAATTTGACCTATTCGAAGCCCAATTCGACCTATTTGAAGGACCAATTCGAGCTATTTCAAAATAGCTCTAATTCGATCCATTTTGAGTCATAGTTGTACTTGGATTGCACTTTTAGACGAATAAGGACTCTTATTACTATATAAGGGGGTCCCATGCCTCATTCTAAGGTACGTTTTTTATTTTCTAGCATTTAATTTCGAGCTATATACATCGAATTCGAGCTATAGAGCAATAATTCGAGCTATATTGCAATAGCTCTTGTTCGATCTATATAGAGTGTATTTCGAGCTATTTGAGGGTAATTCGACCTATTCGGGTTTCCTCATCACGGTTCTCAATACCATTTCGAGGTGTGCTATTTCGACCTATTCAGCCTAAATTCGACCTATTTGGGCATATTTTGAATTATTTGTTCGAGCTATTGTCTCCGACGACAATATCTCACATTCCGACCTATCTGATTTGAGCGTCGGAGTGCCTTCGCCGGAGGAGGCACCGGCTTATTTACGTGTGGTGTTGAGTGCAGGTTCTGAAATCAAAAGCTGCTTAAGCATCCAGCAGGAACTAAAGCAGTCTGACGTGGAGTGTTGGAGAGCAGACACGTATCCAGACGAAAATACCCCACATCAGTGGCGCCGTCTGTGGGAACCTCTTTACGCACTTAGTAACAAACACTGACACTCAATGGCTAACACTTCTGTTCTACAGAATGTTCAGGCTCCAATAGCACACCAACCAGCAGCACAGCCTGCGGCACCGCAGCAAGGAAGGACTCATCCGACCCAGCGTCGTGATGATTCAAGGCATTATACGCAAACTAGGATGAGAAGGCCAAGGGATCCATCTCCCTCGCTTGAAAGGAGGAATCCTCGTTCAGTGAGGACTAATGCTAACAGAGCTCCCAGTCGAGCAACTGGTCGAGATAGAGAAGTAAGGGATGGAGAGGTGAATTCTAGGCAGAGAGTTCCTGATCATCGACCTGCAGCAAGTCGAACTGCCGGAAGAGATAAGGACTTGCCTGAGAGAGTTGCACCAAGATTGGAACCTGTTGTTGCAGAACATATTCCACTAGGGGAGAAGCCAAACCCCTTTTGTGAGGCGATCAGTAACTTGACGTTGAAGGAAGGAACTAATCTTCCTGTTTTGAAGAAGTATGATGGTAATACCGATCCAGTAGCACATTATGATGAGTTAGATGGAGATTTGCAGGTCTTGGGGTATGCAGAGAATATGAGGGCGAAACTTATTTCGCTCAGTCTGAGAGGTCCAGCAAAGGAATGGTTCAAAAACTTACGCTCGCGTTCAATTGAATCATCTGAACAATTTAGGACCATGTTCGTAAAGAAGTTTGCTACTTATCGGATAAAGAAGAAATCTCCAAGCACGCTGTTTAATATCTATAAAGGACCTGATGAACCTTTTGGAAGGTATATCCAGCGTTTGAATCTGAAGATTGGTAGAGTGAATGCTCCCAATGTTGACTTGGTCATCTCTGTATTGGAGCATCGTTGCCGGAGCAAGAAGCTGATTGACCTCGCTAGTAAGGTCATTGAAGTTGAGGAGGCAACCATGAATCAAGGGTTGATGGACTCGCCAAGAATTCATGGGGGCAAGGAGTTAAGGGGCAAAGATCGTGATCGCAATCGACAACCCTTTAAGAAGTTTGACAATTATACTCCACTGAGGAAACGAATTGACGAAATCTACGCCATTGAGAAAGATAGCGGGTTGTTGAGAACCCCAAAACCGTTCCGAGAGACGGAGGAGACAAAGGTGTCGAAGAAATATTGTAAGTTCCACATGCAGAATGGGCATTTTACTAATGAATGCAAGGCCCTAAAGAACGAGATTGAACGACTCATTCAAGAGGGGAAACTCATTGAGTACATCCTTGAGAATAGAGAGAGAGTCACGTCAAGAGAAGGCGTCATCTAGACGCAAGCGGGATAGATCTCCACATGAGAAGAAGGATGAACCAAAGCGTAAAAGGGGTAATGGGAACGATGATATCGAGAATGGAGTCAATGTGATTGCTGGCGGACCTACTGGCGCAGACTCGGTCAAAAGTAGAAAACGCATCTCACGAGACATATACAATGAACGACTGAAGCGTCCTTAGATAGATCTGGTCTTTGCAGTGGACAAGTTGGATACAAGAATCACATTCGACGATAGCGATTTTGACAGCTTGTCTTCACAAGCTAAGGAAGCGCAATACTTGAATTGCCCTATGGTGGTTTCCGCGGTGATTGCAAATCACGGGGTAAAGAGGATAATGATTGATAATGGATGCTCGTCCAACATCATCTTCATGGATGCTTTACAACTAATGAAGCTTGGACAATACGAGATCACTGATGTTAACTCACCACTAGTGGGATTTGGTGGAAGTGAAGTTAAACCCATTGGAAGGGTCATGTTGCCAACATCTTTTGGCGTGAATCCGAAGAGGAGAACACTGAATGTGGAATATCTTATCGTTGACATAGCTTTTGCATATAACGTGCTGATTGGAAGGCCTGGGATAACGGCATTTGCTATGATCATCTCTACGGTGCATCAAAAGGTCATATTCCCAACGCCTGGCGGAGTGGCTGAACTCACTACAAACTATCGTGATTCTTGGAGTTGTTATGTTACATCGACTAAACCTATCAAGGCAAAAACGGATCCAAATGTTGCGATGATTGACATACATCCAGTGGAAATAGGAAAACAAGTTGATACGGAGATGGTACTTGCTACGCAAGTGGACCTAGAGATGATGCAGGAGGATCCTACTCCTCCCAGTATTGAGGACTCCTTGAAGAAGGTGGATGAAGAAAAAGAAGACAAAACGACGTTGCGCTATAAAAAGAAGATGGAGATGGAACGTTTGAAACCTTCTGGAGAGTTTAAGGAGGTGATTCTGTCAAATGATGAGCCTGACAAGGTCATTAAAATTGGAAACGAGTTGGCTCCGAAGATTGAGAAGGCACTATTGGAATGCCTGCGAAGAAACTTTGATGTATTCGCATGGACGGACTCGGACTTGAAGGGGATAGATCCTCGAGTTGCGGTACATCACCTGGATGTCAACCCAAATGCTAAACCCATCCGACAGAAGAAGAGACACTTTAGTGATGAAAAGAACAAGGCTGCAGGCCAAATATTTGAAGTACGATACTCTGAATGGCTAAGCAACGTTGTACTTGTTCCAAAGAAGCCGACAGTATGGAGGATGTGCGTGGACTACACCGACTTGAACTAACATTGCCCACGAGATCCTTTCCCTTTGCCCAGGATTGATCTCGTAGTTGACTCTACAGCAGGATGTGCGCTGCTAAGTCTTTGTGATGCGCAGAGTGGTTTCCACCAAATACTAATGGCAGAAAAGGATCAACATAAAACGGCCTTTATCACTGACAGAGGGATATACTGTTACAAGGTGATGCCGTTTGGTTTGAAGAACGCAGGAGCAACCTTTCAGAGGTTGGTTGCCAAGATGTTTTACCATCAAATCGGCAAGACTATGGAGGTTTACATTGATGACATGCTTATCAAAAGCCTAAAGGTGGAAGATCACGTAAAACATTTGGAAGAGGCTTTTAGTATCATGAAACAATACGGGATGAAGCTAAATCCCAAGAAGTGCACTTTTGGTGTTAAGGCTGAAAAATTTCTGGGATACATGGTCAATGAGAGAGGAATCGAAGCTAACCTTGACAAGATTAAAGCTATAATGGATCTACCGTCACCCAAGTCTTTTCAAGATGTGCAACGCTTGGTGGGGAGAATCATGGCACTTAGTCGATTTATATGGCATTCTGCAGAAAAGAGTTTACCTTTTTTCAAGAAGTTACGTAAGACACCTAAGTTTGTCTGGACTGATGATTGTGAAGAGGCTTTTCGCCAATTGAAGGTGTACCTTACGACACCACCATTACTATCTAAGCCCAAGGACAATGAGATGCTATATCTTTACTTGGCCATAACGAAGAATTCACTAAGCACAGTACTGGTGCGCGAGGAAGACAAGAAACATTTGCCTATCTATTACGTTAGCAAAGTGTTGAATGGGGCAGAGGTGAATTACCTGGAGATCGAAAAGCTGGCATACACACTTGTGATAACTGCACGAAAGTTAAGACCATATTTTCAATCACATCCGGTTACTGTCTTAACTAATCAACAACTGAAACAAGTTATGGCAAAACTGGAGACATCTGGGAGACTGGTGAAGTGGGCGACCGAGTTAGGAGAATATGGCTTGGAGTATATACCAAAAAGAGCGATCAAAGCACAAAGACTAGCGGACTTTATGGCTGAAACTATCTCAGAGGCGGAGCAAGCGCTTGATGTAGCAATGGTAACGGAAGAGGTCAAAAGTGACAAACCTGTAGTTGCAAGGGGAACTTGGACTTTACATGTAGATGGATCGTCCACGAACGACGCTGGTGGTGCAAGAATTTACGTAAAATCGGCGGATGGTAGAGAATTCGACTATGCAATAAGGCTAAATTTTCAAGTGACGAACAATTAAGCGGAATATGAGGCTATGCTGGCTGGCATCCAAATGGCAAAATCGTTGGGTATAACGAATCTTGTTGCATTTACTGATTCACAATTGATTGCTAATCAATTCGAAGGAAGATATGAGGCAAAATAGGCTGCAATAGTAAAGTATCTCGAAAAATTGAAGGAGGCGACATCAAACTTCGATACTTTCTCTATCTCGCAGATCCCTCGAGCGGAGAATGAACGCGCTGACTCTTTGTCACGATTTGCAAGTACCGCCGAAGTGTTTGTTGAAAGGCGAGTAACTTTATTGGCTTCAGAGCAACCTTCAATCGGCAAAGGAGTTGAGTCAAAACCGACGCAAGCATTGGATTATGCTCTGCCAGTGGAAGTTGAGGCATGTTGGAAAGATGAGATCATTGATTATCTACAGAACGGGAACTTACCTAATGATCCTCAGGTGGTCAGAAGGCTCAAGTACAAATCTGCTAGATTTACTATGTTTAATGGAGAACTGTACAAACGGTCTTTCGAGGTACCACTTTTAAGATGCCTATCTCCGTCATAGGCAAAACAAGTTTTACGAGAAATTCATGAAGGAAGTTGCGGAAATCACTCAGGAGAACGATCTTTGGCCGAGAAAGTACTCCGACAAGGATATTTCTGGCCAACTATTATGAGAGATGCTATGGATTACTCTAGAAGGTGTAGAAGCTGTCAATTGCATGCGAAGATCATTCATACACCTGCACAACCTATGACAACGGTGAGTTATAGATGTCCGTTTGATCAATGGGGAATAGATATTGTTGGACCAATGCCTAAGGCTACGGGAGGTAGAAAATGGTTATTGGTGGAAGTCGAGTACTATACGAAATGGGTTGAGGCTGAAGCACTTGTAAACAGTACTGAGGCTAATGTGAAACAATTCATCTGGAAGAACATCGTTTGTCGATTTGAAATCCCAAGGGTCTTAATTTCCGATAATGGAAGGCGGTTCCAAGGTTTTAAGATTCAGGACTGGTGCAAAGACATGAAAATTGAGCAACGTTTTACATCCGTAACGCATCCTGAAGCAAATGGGCAAGTGGAGGCCACTAACAACACATTAGTGAAGAGTTTGGAGAAAAGGCTGGAAGGAGAAGGAGGAAACTGGGCGGACGAGCTACCAGGAATACTATGGGCATATCGCACAACTCCTCGTACCTCTACCGGAGAAACTCCATACTTATTGACGTATGGATCTGAAGCAGTGATACCCGCTGAGATTGGAATGCCAACGTATCGTATTGTTACATATGATGAGGAGGAGGCATTAAGGGCAAGACAAATGGATTTGGAGTTGATCGTAGCAACAAGGGAAGCAGCATACCAACGTACTCAAGCGTATAAATCTATGATGGCGAAAGCATATGACGACAAAGTTCATTTCAGGAACTTTCAAGTGGGGGACTTGGTACGTAGGAAAGTTGAAGCTACCAAGCATGTTGGAAAGTTGAAGCCGAACTGGGAAGGACCTTACAGAGTGGAGAAAGCAAGCTCGAAAGGATATTATTACTTACAAGAATAAGATGGAAGGACTTTGTCACGCCGCTGGAACGTCAAGAACTTACGAAGGTTTTATAGTTAGAACACTAGTTTTCTAATGGCCTTGTGGCACGATAGGACCGTAGTTTCAATACTTCATTCGCTTATTCTTTTACGAATTACGAGTCTCTCCACGCGGATTCTCATTGTAATAGTTAGCAGCGAACTACGGGGACTTGATTCCTAGCCAACCTATATACGGCGGGATACGTAGGCAACTCGGAAGTTACTCGAGCTCAGTCCCAAAACTAATAAAATCTCTTATTTTATTCAAGTTTAGCCGTTGCCTACTATTTACCCGCAAGATTACAATCTATTAGGATACATGAAGTTAAACTCATACTGTCTACAAACTTTAAGTTTAAAAACTTAATCAAAACGAACTTAGCTTCGTACAACGAGCACTAGACTCGTGGAGTCAAGCACTAGTCCTTGCACTCCCGCGAACATAGCTTCGCAAGCGCAAACATAGCTTTGCACAACGAGCACAAGCCTCGTGGAGTCAAGCACTATTCCTTGCACTCCCGCGAACATAGCTTCACAAGCGCAAACATAGCTTTGCACAACGAGCACAAGCCTCGTGGAGTCGAGCACAAGTCCTCGTACTCCCGCGAACATAGCTTCGCAAGCGCAAACATAGCTTTGCACAACGAGCACAAGCCTCGTGGAGTTGAGCACAAGTCCTCGTACTCCCGCGAACATAGCTTCGCAAGCGCAAACATAGCTTTGCACAACGAGCACAAGCCTCGTGGAATCGAGCACAAGTTCTCGTATTCTCGTGAACTTAGCTTCGCAAGCGCGAACATTAGCTTCGCACAACGAGCACAAGCCTCGTAGAGTCGAGCACAAGTTCTCGCATTCTCACAAATACTTGTTTATAAAATTTAAGTGTTTTAGCAAGTGACAAATTTAAACTTAAAAAGTAGACACATATGAGTGAAGATTTAACGAGACAAAGTAAAGACATTCAAAAGATTTCTCAAGTCAAAACTGTACTAGCAAGGGATAAGCGCTAAAATCGCGCAAATGTTCACAAGATATAGGTACGGAAGGAATGTACTACTATGAATAAACTGTACGGAATGAAAAGATGTTCAAAAATATTAAAGATAAGGCACAGATGCCAAGGAATAAAGGCACGCAGGCCAATCTAAGCTATCAGGGCAGCAAATTCAGCCCAAGAGACTTCACGGCACCCTTGCTCTGCTCTTGGATATCTACGAACGACTCGTTCAGGGGCCCAGTGTCATCAACATGAGAAATCTGACGAGGAGTAGGAGCAGCTACTGTAGCATCAGGCATAGGCTGATCGCCCTCAGCAGGCTGATCCAAGACCTGAGGGTCGAAACCCATCTCACCCTCCTCCAAGGGCTCATCTGGAGCAGCAACAGCAGCAGCAGTGACAATAGACGTAGATGGCTGCTCGTCGGCAAAGTCAGAAAGCCATACCTGCCGGAGAGGATAGAAGGAAGTGAAGGGATCATGCTTTGGCTCGTCACCGTCCACAGTAGCAGCAGGCTCAGGAGGAGGCGGATCGGCAAGAAAAGGATCGGCAGCAGCAGCACCTGAGGATTCACCGACCTCCGTGTCATCCTCATTCAGGCAGTTGAGGACATTGAAATCCTCCCTCTTGAACCCAGGAGCAAGGGCACCTCGGGCGACGATGTCGTCAAGGGCCATGTTGTAGCCCTTGGTCGTGTCAAATCCACCCCTCTCCATCGCAATCTGCTCCCATGTAGCCGAGCGGAAGAACTCAATGGCTACCATCACCTTGTCTTCGTCAGGGAGCTCTTACGAACCAAGTAGAGAGAAAGTAAGTATGTAACACAAAACCTCAAGGACAAAGAAATAAAGTCAAGTAAAATAGGAATACCTTAGTCATGGCCCTGTTGTAGCCATCCTCTTCAGCAGTCGCAAGGCGAGCTTTGGCATCAGCTAGCTCAGCCTCGAGTCTCAAACGTTCTGCCTCAGCAGCAGCAGCGGCATCCTTCATCGTCCGGATAGTGTCGACGTGATTGTCAACAAGGGCTGTGGCATGCTGGCAGTCGGTGGTGAGCTGACTGGACAGTCGCTTCTCCTCAGCGAGCTCCTTGTCAACGGCAGCTTTAGCAGCTTTCAGGGCTTCCAGCTCGGCCTGAACTGCCTTCAGTTCGTCAACAGCGGCGACAAGATGCTTCTCAACTTCAGCCTTCGCCTCCTTAGCTTGTTTCTCCAGTCGTTTAGCTTGCAAGGCTGAAGAGAGGTGCCTGTCCATCAGCGCCCTCTGCTGATCCTGAGTCGTCATGACCATGTTGAAATTCTCTGCCATGGTCTGAACATTGACGAAGAACTACGAAAAATGGAAAAAGTCAGTGATATTCAAATACAAGTACAAAACGGAGTTCAAGGAAAGATTATAAGTACACAAACCTCGCACAGAGACAAAGCAGTGCGGCTAACTAGCTTCTCATGGCCCATCGCCTGGTAGTAAAGCTGACGGTCGAAGTCAGGCAGAAATCCTTTGATGAGTCGAAGGGCAGTAGTGTCCTTCAGTGTGAATTGCCCTGATTCGACCGAAGCTCGCACGATCTCCTCAACGTCGATGTCGAGATCGTCACCATCATAATCTTTGTCTTGCGCGACACGATTACCCCGTCGAATCTCCTCAGTAGTAGCAGACCTCTTCCTGGTTGCTGACTCAGGGTTAGCCTCATTGAAGCGACGAGCCGCTTCAGCAACACAGGGAAGATGCACTCTTCCGGTTGAAGGTGCAGGTGAAGGAGAAAGCTCTGGAAGGATTGGCTCAGAACCGACAGGTGGCGATCCAGGAGCAGCCTCAACAGTCAACTGCGAAGGAACAGGGGCAGGCACAGGAACTGGAGAAGGCACAGGGGCCGGAGCAGTACCCCTACCACGTCCCGACCCTCGAGTCGAGACAGCAGCGGTGGAAGGAGTAGGAGCACTGCCGCCCCTCGAAATGGTGTCAGCCGTCTTTGCACCACGGTGACTGGTCTTCTCAGGGATGGGCACTGAGGATTGAGGAGCGTTTGCGCCACGCTTCATAGTGGCCAGCCTCTTCTTCGTCTTGTCCATAACGATGCGCTCTGAAAATTGCAAACAATACAAAGGTTAGAAGACAACGAAGGAAGACGTAAAATCAATAAGTAAAAAGAACAAAAACATGCATAATGTTATACCAAAGACAGAAAGCTCAACGCCCGCATGATAAGTATAACCGTCGGCCCGCAACACTGGGGTAGTGGTTAACTCAAAAGCATCAAATTGATGCTCTTTCAAGTTTTTCACCACCGTCAGGGTATAGATAGGAGAATTGGGGCGTCGTGGCGATGGACGGGCATCCGTCCAAAGCCGCTTGAATCGGAATTCCTGAGGCTTGGATTCCTTGATGTAAAACCACTGTTTCTTCCAGTGAGCCCCGAAGCTTGTCTGTAGATCAGATAGGAAGCATTGCTTCTTTCGCGAGCTCAAATAGTAGAACGCAGCGTCTACACCTCTGTTACGGAATTTCACTATGAATAATTGCCAAAAACCGGCTACAGAGCAAGGGAGGTCAAAGACGCGGGTTAGCATCGCATAAGCATACATCTGTGTGTATGCGTTGGGGGTAAAATGTGAAGGAGAAGAATTGAGAGAGGACATGATTTCTGAGACAATAGGGAAAATGGGAAAACGTAAACCACAGTGAAGGTAGCTACTAAATATAGTGAGACACTCTTCTGGTGGGTTGTTTATCCTATCATCTGGCCCAGGCACAATAATCTCATAAGTATCAGGGATGTCATAGGTATCACGATAATAAGCTATGTCGTGAGGAAGGGAAGAAGGAAACTGATCAAAATTAATCAAGTTTGGTTGAGCAAGTTGTTCGGGAGAGTTAGCGGCAGGTATGGGAACATTGTCAGCAGGATGTAAATAAGGTACGATGGGGAGAGGGTTAGATTCAACCTCATCATCTCCTAGGATGTCTACGTCTACCTCCATATCAGACGCCCTATTATTGCTATTTCTCTCATTGCTAGATGAGGTCTCGTCACTGGAGTCGTCCGTACTGCCGCTAGTCGACACATTTTCTTTAGCCTTAGACGACTTAGACGACTCACTACTACTTTCCCTACTACTACAGGAAGACTGAAGATCAATAACTCGCGTCATAAAGAGGTTTAGGTTGAAAGATTACCGGCACGAGGGTCTAGATCTACAGAAACTTCTTCGTTTGGATGGATTTGCTCGTATGATCTCTGCGCGGGTGCAAATAGCTTTGGAGCGCCAGGTACTCGGATTCGGCCAGGTTCTGGTTGCCGAGGACGAATTGGGGATGATGGACGCCTATTGTTTGATTCACGAGGATTCCAATATGAAGAATTGCGTGATGGGTTGCGTGCGTTATAGTAGGCCCGTTGGTGAGATTGTGGTGGTGATGGACGACGTGGAGACCGGTTACGTCGAAGTCGCGTCATCGTGAACAAATCTGCACAAAAAAATTTCAATTTTAGCATTTTCAAAATTTTTCAAAAAAATTGAAAAATTTTCTAAGGGTTATAGCTCGAATTTCCTCAGGAAATTCGAGCTATATATTCGACCTATCAGAAACTCACCAAAGGATATAGCTGGTAGTAGATTTTTCGAGCTATTCCAGCCAAATTCGATCTATTTGTGAGGTTTTTCGAGCTATATGGAGTTTTTTCGAGCTATTTTGCGAGACTTACTAAATTGGGATGTATTTCGAGCTATTTCAGCACACTTACTATATTTAGTAATTTCGACCTAATAATTCGAGCTATTTCTCGAGAGCTCTGGATGAATGCTTAGGCGCGAAATGAGGAAATGAAGCTGGGAGTGGAGTATTTATAGGCGAAATGATGCGGAAATTACCAAAATGCCCTCAAATTCGACCTATTGGTAAATTCGAGCTATTTTCAGAAAATTTTTCCAGAAAAATTCGAGCTATCTTTTGGAGGGCGATTTCGACCAATATATAATTCGAGCAATTTTACGGAAAATTTGAGCTATTTTACGGAAAAAATTTCTGGCATTCGAGTTATCTTTTTCGAAGGTAAATTCGACCTATACTAATTCGAGTTACCAAAAATAGTAAATTCGACCTATTTTTGAATTTTGGTCAAATTCTTTGTTTTTTACGCTGAAGCCGATCTCGTTGCACGATTCTCGGTTTTGTGACTTCTTTTTAGTTCGTATGACCAATGTTCATACACATTACTCCTACGAACTGGGGGACTCCATGATGTACCATATTTCGGTACCGCCACGTCATAATATCCGATACAATACACGAACGTATTTCGGAACATATTATGCCACGTCAGCACCATTAATTTTTAATGCAAAATTACAATTCAAGGCAAAACTCGGAAATCGGCCCAAGTAGGCCCAAATCGAGCCCAAGTGAGATCTATTTGGGCCCGAAAAGGCCCGATTCGAGCTATACAAGCCCAATCCGAGCTATATGGGCTCAAATAAGATCTATTTGAAGGCCCAAAAGCCCAATTCGAGCAATATGGGCTAAAATCCAATCTATTTGAGGCCCAAGAGTCCAGTTCGAGCTATATGGGCCCAAATTCGACGTATTTGAGGCCCAATTTGACCTATTTGAAAGACCAATTTGAGCTATTTCAAAATAGCTCTAATTCGATCTATTTTGTCATAGTTCTACTTGGATTGCACTTTTAGACGAATAAGGACTCTTATTACTATATAAGGGGGTCCCATGCCTCATTCTAAGGTACGTTTTTTATTTTCTAGCATTTAATTTCGAGCTATATACATTGAATTCAAGCTATAGAGCAATAATTCGAGCTATATTGCAATAGCTCTTGTTCGATCTATATAGAGTGTATTTTGAGCTATTTGAGGGTAATTCGACCTATTCGGGTTTCCTCATCACGGTTCTCAATACCAATTCGAGGTGTGCTATTTCGACCTATTCAGCCTAAATTCGACCTATTTGGACATATTTCGGGTTATTTGTTCGAGCTATTGTCTCCGACGACAATATCTCACATTCCGACCTATCTGACTTGAGCGTCGGAGTGCCTTCGCCGGAGGAGGCACCGGCTTAGTTTACGTGTGGTGTTGAGTGCAGGTTCTGAACTTAAAAGCTGCTTAAGCATCCAGCAGGAACTAAAGCAGTCTGACTTGGAGTGTTGGAGAGCGGACACGTATCAAGACGAAAATACCCCACATCACACGTAATGAAGTAGAAATTGGTTTTCCTTTACGCTCTGCCATTATATTATATAAACTGATATGGACAAGATATGCATGGACCATACTATTCAAAATTGTTCACAATTAAGTAGTAACTCATGTGTCGGTAATGTAATTAAATTTCCTAATGAAACCAACAATGGTCAATGTTAATTAAAAATAGAAGTTTTTATTCAGTAAAAATAAATAAATCCAAATATTGTACAAAAAGATCAACAAAAGATGAAATCCAATCAATTATTATATTAACTTCAAACAAAGATATTATTATCATAAAGCCACTAGTATGTATTTGTCGATCAGCTTAAGTTGTGAAATTTTTGTTAGGTATTTTACAAGCTAGTTTATAGATCCCCTGTTGAATGTAATTTGTTGCAAACAATTTCCATTGTACATAAATGTTACTATATAAGGGTGTATCTATTTTTGTATCAACTGCTATTAAGCATCTAAATTTTATGTCTCCAACAGAATAACCCGCAGGCCTCATGGTCCATTCATCCAACACTGCGCCCAGATACAGTTGTCCTATATGCATGGACGAGCTAGTCGAACCAACGTCCACAATATGTGGGCATATTTTCTGCAAAAGTTGCATTACAACAACAATTGCATATCAGAAAAAAATGTCCAACTTGTTGGCGAAAGATTACACTAAAGGGCACACATAAAATCTACCTCCCAGAAACTATTGCTTAGGAGTTTGTATAATTCTTCTGATGTATCCAATATTTTGTCTTTGCACTCTACTATGAATAACACCTCTGGGCAAGAATAAAGTTGTGTTGCCTTTACTTGTTTAAATACTGCAAAATTTGAATTAAAGTATGTGTTTATCCATTGATGAACATTTGCGCATGTTTGGTGCAACACGTCCTCGTTTTTGCATCTCCTCTGACAGTTAAATCCAAAGTTAATTTGATGATCAATATTGTATAATATACACCTTATATAGCCCCATACAGTTAGTTATCAGATCAATCATCAACTCAAGCAAGAAATATTCCGACCAAATCATAATCAATTGTTATTTTATGAATATTGAGATGAAAACAGAGGTTACTTTCACCGTTTCGAAAATTTCA
This sequence comes from Misopates orontium, assembly GCA_946800315.1. Classification (NCBI taxonomy): domain Eukaryota; kingdom Viridiplantae; phylum Streptophyta; class Magnoliopsida; order Lamiales; family Plantaginaceae; genus Misopates; species Misopates orontium. The sequence continues at coordinate 12,084,885 of OX326951.1, forward strand.
CCGACCTATGATAAACTACTTGTATTGGTGAAGAGATTGTAGATTATTTTTATCTTACTGGAATAATTTTTTGGGACCTGCTGAGCCGATTGCTTCTAACGAGTCATCCAAGCATTAAGTAGAGGACTACTCCAAAATTACTTCCAGTTAACCACCCGGTATGATTAATTAGTAGATAGTTCTTATCAAATTTGAATATTATCAGATAACACCGTGGAATTACATTCTAAGTTTACTTTATCAATAAGTACTGAGTGTATACATACCAAACTTTTAAAGAACTATTTGTTCAGCCTCTAACCGAGCAAAATGAAAGATCCTTTTACGGTAAAGTGGTGTTCGGCGTCCCTTTTCTTGTTATGGTTTGTTTTGCCAGAAATCCCAAACGAAATATTATGTTTTTCATTCATATTTTGACATTCTCTTTTGAGTTTTATAAATTAATCAGTACCCTTTCTTTGTTAATAATTTTTTGGAAAACAATTGTACATCTTAGTTAATAAAAAGTGAATATGCAACTTTATGGTTTGACATATTAACTCGTTGTAGATCAAAGAAGTATAATAACAAGTGAGTTGGGGTAATATTTTGAGTACGTACATATCAATTCCTTTTTCGAGGGAATATATTCTAATTTTTGTTAATCCAACGAAGTGTTTTCAAATAAAATTTATTTATGGTAGTCTCACAATTAAAATAACACACGTGTAAGTTTTCTTGATTCATCATTACACATTTGTTTAGGTTGTGTTCTTTTTGCAGACGAAATATTAAAGAACGATCAAGCATATATATCATAACCTCGACATATATAGAAATAGATTCTTTAACCATCATGGTTTAGTGATTATTTAAGAATGTTAGTTTGGCAGAATAAAGACCTTATAATTTAAAAACAAAAAAAATAAAAATATATGTCCTCGATGTATTATTATTAGAATAAGTCCTTTCCTATTAATTAAAAATGCATCTTTTCTCTTGATAATATGACGAGTATCATTAAAGCAAAATGGCATGTTTTTTCTTAAACCATTTTAAAAGGAGTAAGAAATTGTTTAAGACCATCAAGAATTGAAGTGTATACTGGTTTCGTAAGAGACGAGAATGTTTGTAGAGTAAAAGGTGGCAAATGTTGCACTAACGATTACCAGGACCTGGCCCCACCTAAAACGTCTCGTTTAGTAATAAATCTTATGTACAACTATGAAATATTAAAAATAATTAAAGTCAACAGTGAATAATTTGGAAAATTATTCAATGCATTAATTGCAAGCCTTAGAATGGTCACTAGGGAAAAGCATGTCATAACTTTGGTTAAGTTTTCACCAATTTGAAATAAATGCACCTCAAAAATATTAACTACACGCACCTTAGTCCGACCTATTTATTCTTTGTATCCAACATTCCTTGACAATCTTACAATTTTTCTTACATAAATTTCCATAAACCTTGCATCTCTTCTGTCTTTGATCCGGTTATCTTTCTTCAGACCCTGATTCAAAGGTTACAAACAATCCCTCACATTATTTTATCTAGTTACAACCGAGTTTTATTTTTTTAGTGGTGTTGGTTTTCTTAGTAATTTTAGTGTTTAATCTTTCATTTTTATAGGTCAATTGTGCTCTTCTGAGTGATTTTAGTTCTCTTATTCATGGAAAAGTTGCCTCATCCTTAATCCTTATTTTTTTGTCGTAAGTTTGTGTAGTTTTTGTCTTTTATATCTATATATATATGCATTATATAATTTTTGGTTTTGATTAACTCCAAGCATGCTTGCTATTTTGTAGAAATAAATGATGAAACATAGGGTTTTTGTCGTTTAGTGACCATAAATGATAGAGTCGTGATTTTTTGTGATCTGTTTTAAGACATTTGGTTGGAGGCTTAATGTTATGGTAGGTCAGACACGCAGGATGCAGGGGATGGTAGGTCAGGAAGGCGGCCAGTTACATCCATGACAGTCCATGTCGGTGCAGAGTACGGGGCATCGACATCAGCCGGACAGATCACCTTCACCTCATTATTTGGCAGCAGGAGTTCCCGGAGGTAGTCTAGCAGTTGCTGCCGAGGGTCAGTTATCGGGATCAGCCGCTGGAGCTTCGACAAGCGCCATGAGTGATTTACGGCGAGATACAGAGGGGGTCCATTTAGGGGATGACGTGGACTTAGGGGGTGATGGTGCAGATGGTCCAGTGGGGCACGATGAGGCGGGTGCTGATGATGGTGGCGAGGAAGCGGGTGCTAAGGAGGTAGATGGTGTTGTGTATCGTGGGGGGACTATCCCTGAGCATCCCCTCGTAGACCCATCCCTGAGGCGAAGGCTTTATTTCAACCATCACACTGGGGAGATAACAGGCAGTGACAGATTGGTTAGCACTATCAGCACGAATTTGAAGGCGCGTGAGTTTTGCAAAAAATAATTAATCAACATTGATATTTGAAAAGAAAAGACAATAATAAACCCATCACCTTTGTACACACAGGTGGTTATAGGCTTATTTATCTTTTACATGAGTATTTTTTTGTTTGTCCAGTTCTGGAAAGAACATGTTTCCTTTTCTTTCTTTGTTCTCTTTCTAAGAAAAAAAGGAGTGTTTGGCGTCTCTTTACTTGCTAGGTTTGGTTTGCGGTGTTTTGCTAGAAATCCCAAACGAAATATTATATATTTCATTTATATTTTGACATTGTTACGAAGTCTTTTGGGTTTTATAAACTAATCGATACCTTTTTTTGTTAATATTTATTTGGAAAGCAATTGTTAGATTAGTTTAATAACAAGTGAATAGGCAACTTTACCGTTTGAAATATTAACCCGTAATAGATCAAATAAGTAGAATATCGAGAGAGTCGTGGTATTATTTTGAGTACGTACATATCAATTCCATTTTCTAGGTAATATGTTCTAATTGTTTCTAATCCAACGATGTGTTTTCAAATTCAATTTATTTAGGGGAGTCTGACAATTAAAATAACACACGGGTAAGTTTTCGTGATTCATTCATTACACATTTGTTTAGTTATCTTCTTTTTGCAGAAAAAAATATTAAAGAACAATAGAGCATATTTATCATAACCTCGACACATATCGAAATGGATTATTTGCCCTTCGAGGTGTTTAGTGATTATTTAAGAATGTTAGTCTGGCAGAATGAAGACCTTGTAGTAAAAAAAAAATTAAACTATTTGCCTTCTATGTATTATTATTAGAATAAGTCTTTTCCTATTAATTTAAAATGCATCTTTCTCTTGTTAATATGCCAAGTATCATTAAAGCCAAATGGAATGGTTTTTTCATACAGTTTTAAAAGAAGTAATAAATTGTTTAAGACCATCAAGAATTGAAGTGTATACTGGTTTCCAAAAAGCCAAGAAAGTTTGAAGAGTAAAAGGTGGCAAACTATCACTACCACCAGGCTTCACCAAAAACGTCTCGATTAGGAATAAATCTTATATAAACCTTTGAAAAATTAAAAATAGTTAAAGTCAACAGTGAAGGAATTCGGAAAAGTATTCAATGCATTAATTGCAGGCCTTAGAATGGTCACTTGGGAAATCTATGTCATAACTTTTGTTATGTTTTCACCAATATGAAATAAATGCACCTAAAAAATATTTACTCCACGCACCTTAGTCCTCCCTATTTCTTTTTTTGTATCCATCATTCCTTGAGAATCTTACGATTTTGCTTACATAAATTTCCATAAAGGTTAGATCCTGCTATCTTTCTTCCCCCCCTGATTCAAAGGTTACAAACAATCCCACGCTTCATTTTATTTATTCACTACAGAGGTAGTGTTTTTTTTTTTACTAGTGTTGGTTTTCTCAGCAAATTCAGTGTGGAATCTTTCATTTTTATAGGTTAATTGTGCTCTTCAGAATGATTTTAGTTCTTTTATTCATGAAAAAGTTGATTGCCTCCTCCTTAAAATCTTATTTTACTTGTTGTTAGTTTGTGCAGTTTTTTTCTTTTAGATCTATATATAAGCATTATAGTGTTTTCAGTTTAGATTAACTCCATAGCGAGCTTGTTATTTGGTAGAAATATATGATTACAAATAGGGTTTCTTGTCGTTTAGTGACCATGAAACATAGAGTTGTGATTTATTGTGATCTATTTTAAGATATTTGGTCAGAGGCTTAATGTTTCATAAGTTAACATCAAATATATGGATAATTTAGTCTTGAATATAAGAGTAATATATGTATTCTATATTTATTTCCTTTATTTGTTATTTTAATAGACATATTGTACATAGTTGTACATAAGTACCTTTATTTCTCAAAAATATTATTTGAACCAGACAAACGATTGGTTTGAAAGTATTGTTTTTTTCCCAAATGGCAAGCTGAATCTCAATTAACCATGTGTTTTAGCTTCTTCGGCTCGTTAACATCGACGAACTTCTGTACAATAAATATGATAGACGTCTCCTTGTTTAACCATATATAAAAAGTTAATGCGACAATCACATCTCTTTCTTTCTATTTCTATACGTCATTTATTGTTATTAACTACATAAGTGATCAAGTTATTGAATACGAATAGGTTTCATAAATTTTGTCACGATACACCTCAACTATCGGAATATAAACAAATATTGTATAGTTGTACATACCGAAAGACTTATAGAGTGCCTCATCATAATGTATTCAAGTTAGTAATATCTACATATTATTTAACCACAATTTATATTTTACTCCGTATAATATTTGAATATGATCAACATCCAAACATGATATGTTTGTGCTTGTACTAAAGTTTCTAACAATGATTTCTTGTAGACGCAAAGCATGTGTCAATAACTTATGGATATCTATATTTTGTCTACATAGTGCAAATTTTCTGGTGATGAGTGGGTTAATTATTGTCCAATGAAATTGATGTACCATATTTCAGTACCGCCCCGTCATAATATCCGATACAGTACCACGAGCGTATTTCGGGATATATTATGCCACGTCAGCATCATTATTTTTGAATGCAAAATTACAATTCAAGGCAAAACTCAAAAGTAGGCCCGAGCAGGCCCAAATCAAGCCCAAGCAAGCAAAATTTGGGCCCAGACAGGCCCATTTTAAGTTATAACAAGCCCAATTGGAGCTATCTGGGGCCCATTTCGATCTATTTGAGGCCCAGTTTGACCTATTTGGGAGCCCATTTCAAGCTATTCCAAAATAGCTCTATTTCGAGCTATCTTGAAGCATAGTTCTACTTGGAGTGTACTTCTAGCCGAATAAGGACTCTTAATACTATATAAGGAGGTCCCATGCCTCATTTCTAGGTACGTTTTTTATATTTCAAGCATCCGTTTCGAGCAATATAAGTCGAATTCGAGCTGTTTGGCATTCATTTTGAGCTGTCTGAAATAGCTCTCATTCGACATCTATTGAGTGCATTTCGAGTTGTTTGAAGTCTTCGTTTTGATCTATTTGAAGAATTTCATTTCGACTTATTAGTGCCATTTCGAGTTGTTTGTTTTTGACCTGTTTCGTACATTTCGACATATTGTTTTGATCTATTGACTCGCACAACAAGATCTCACATTCTGACCCATCTGACTTGAGCGTCGGAGTGCCCTCGCCGGGAAGCACCGGATTTGTTACGTGTAGTGTTGAGTGCAGGTTCTGAATTCAAAAGCTACTTAAGGATCCAATAGGGACTGAAGCAATCTATCGTGGAGTGTTGGCAAGTGGACACGTATCCAGATGAAAATACCCCATATCCGTGGCGCCGTCTATGGGAACCACTATACGCACTTAGTAACAAACACTATCACTGATTCAATGGCTCATCGCAGAGTCACGGAGAAGAATGGAGTAGCTACAAGGACTAGATCATAAAGGGAGGACGAGAATCAGGTTACTGATGCATCTGAGCACACATTAGTTGCAGCACCCACCACTCCTTTGGATCCACCACGTGCTGCAGTGGATCAACCTGCAGTGCCTCCCCCAGAACAACAACTGTTGAATCCTGCTCAATTGGATCAAATTATGACAGCTTTTCAACGGACCATGGTTTTGATGATTGTGCAACAATTGGCTAACACTGTCGTGCAGCAAAATGTTCAAGCACCAACTGCACAACAAACATCGTCGCAGCAAGCAAGGTCTCATTAGACGCAACGTCGTGTTGATTTAAGACAAGACACTTATTCATGGTTGACAATACCTACTCGGAGGGAACCATCACCATCCCCTGAACGGAGGAATCCACGTTCAGTGATTACCGCTAGGAACAGAGCTCCAAGTCAAGCAACTGTTAGAAATGGAGAAGTTAACTCAAGGTAAAGAGGTCTCGAAGTCCGTCAAGCCGCAAGTCATACAGTAGAGAGAAATAGGGATCTTCTTGAAAGAGTTATACCAAGGCCAGAACCGATCGTTGCTGAACATATGCCACTAGTGGAGAAGCCAACTCCATTATGTGAGACAATCAGCAAATTGACACTGAAGGAAGGAACTATTATTCCTGAGATGAAGAAGTATGATGGAACAACTGATCCTGCAACGCATTTTGATGACTTGGATGCACTGAGAACTTAAGGGCAAAGTTGATATCACTTAGTCTGAGGGGAACTGCCAAAGAATGGTTCAAGAACTTGCTGCCACGCACAATTGAATCATCAGAACAATTCACAGATATGTTCATCAAAAAGTTTGCTACTTATCGCTTGAAGAAGAGATCTCCAAGTTCTCTATTCAATATTCAAAGAAAACCTGATGAACCTTTGGAGAAGTACATAGAACGTCTCAATATAGAGATTGGACAAGAGAAATTTCCTACTGCTGATTTGGTTTATCTCTATATTAGAAAATCGGTGCCAGAGTAAAAAGTTGATAGAAGTAATAACTTGGGAAGCACCAACTACTATTAAGCAAATCATGGATCTTGCTCGAAGAGTTATTGACATTGAAGAGGCTACTCTGAATTAGGGTCTTATGGATTTGCCAGATTCATACAGGGGAAAGGAGAATAGAGATTGGAGAAAGGACGGTAGAGGGAAAGATCGTGATCGAAATCGACCACCCTTCAAGAAGTTCGATAACTACACTCCTTTGAGAAAAGACATTGCTGAAATTTATGCAGTTGCAAAGGATAGAGGGATATTCAAACCGCCTAGGCCCTTTAAAGAAACTGATGAGATAAAGGAGTCAAGCAAATATTGCAAATTTCATAGGCAAAATGGGCATTGTACTAATGAATGCAAGGCCTTGAGGAACGAAAATGAACGACTTATTCAAGATGGGAAACTCATTGAGTATGTCCTTGAGAAAAAAGAACCGTGAGAGGACAAATCCTCAGAAGGATGAAAGCGGAGTCGATCTTCCCATGAGAAGAAAGATGAACCTAGGCGTAAGAAGGGTAATGGCAACGATGCTGCTGAAAACAGGATCCATGTGCTCGCTGGAGGACCAGCTGGAGCCGACTCGGCCAATAGCAGAAAACGAATTTCACGTGACATATAAAATGAACGTCTGAAATGTCCAGAGATTGATCTTCTGTTTGCAGTAGACAAGTTAGACATGAATATCACATTCGATGACGACGATTATGAGAGTCTGTCTTCACAAGCCAAGGAGGCTCAATACTTGAATTGCCGTATGGTAGTTTCAGCAGTAAAATCTAACCATCTTATAAAGAGGATCATGATAGACAATGGCTGCTCTGTCAATATTATCTTTATGGATGCATTGCAACAAATGAAGTTGGGGAAGTACGAGATTACTGATGTAAATTCTCCTTTAATGGGATTTGGTGGTAGCGAAGTAAGGCCAGTCGGCAAGGTTTTATTGCCAACTTTCGCATCCACGAAGGAGGACATTGAATGTGGAATATCTTATTGTTGACATATCTTTTGCGTATAATGTATTGGTTGGAAGGCCTGGAATTTCAGCATTCACTATGATCATATCAACTATGCATCAAAAGATCAAATTTCCTACTCCTAGGGGAATTGCTGAGCTTAGTACAAATTATCATGACTCTTGGAGTTGCTATGTCACGTCAACAAAACCAATCAAGGCAAAAACAGATCCCAACGTCGCGATGATCGGGATTCATCTCTCAGAAACGCCTAGAATAATTGAAAATATGGATACAGAGATGGTAATTGCAACACATGAGGATCATACAATGATGCCAGACAATCCTAATTCATCAAACGAGAAACTTATGCCACAGGAAACTAAGGAGGAAAAAGAAGACAACACTACTTTGCGCTACAAGAAACAAATGGAGATTGAACGCATGAAGCCCTCTGGGGAATTCAAGGAGATCATTTTGGTGAACAATGAACCTGACAAGGTCATTAAGGTCAACAGCAAGTTACCATCTGAAATTGAGAAGGCATTACTGGAATGCTTGCGAAGGAATTTTGGTGTATTTGCATGGACGAACTCAGATTTGAAGGGAATTGATCCTCGAGTTGTGGTACATCACTTGAATGTAAATCCAAATGCGAAGTCTGTACGACAAAAGAAGAGATACTTCAGTGACAAAAAAAACAAGGCTGCAAAATTGGAGGTACAAATAAAGTTAGCTGCGCGTCACATATTTGAAGTACGGGACTCTGAATGGCTCAGCAACGTTGTACTTGTACCGAAGAAGCTGACTGTATGGCGTATGTGTGTGGATTACACTTATTTTGAACAAGCACTGTCTACGAGATCCTTTCCCATTGCCCAGGATCGATCTCGTGGTTGACTCCACTGCCCGGTGCGCATTACTAGGTCTCTGCGATGCACAAAGCGGATTTCATCAAATCCTAATGGTTGTAAAAGATCAACACAAAATGGTTTTATCATTGACAGAGGCATATTCTACTATAGAGTAATGTCGTTTGGCTTGAAGAATGCAGGTGCAACCTTTCAGAGGTTAGTAACAAAGATGTTCTACCATCAAATTGGTAAAACTATGGAGGTCTACATCGACGACATGCTTATAAAAAGCCTAAAGACAGAGGATCATGTTAAACATCTTGACGAGGCTTTTGGTATCATGAAACAATACGGGATGAAGCTAAACCCAAAGAAGTGTACATTCGGAGTCAAGGCAGGAAAATTTCTGGGTTTCGTTGTGAAAGAACGAGGTATCGAAGCTAACCCAGATAAGATCAAGGAAATAATGGATCTACCTTCCCCCAAGTCCATTCGTGAGGTGCAAAGTTTGGTGGGAAGAATCACGGCACAAAGCCGCTTTATTTCACACTCTGCTCAGAAAAGTTTACCTTTCTTTAAGAAGATGCGAAAGACACCTAAGTTTGTCTGGATGGAAGATTGTGAAGAAGCCTTTCGCCAGCTAAAGGTCTATCTCTCGACACCACCATTATTATCTAAGCCCAAGGATAACGAGATGCTATATCTCTACTTGGCCATAACAAAGAATTCACTAAGTACAGTACTGGTGCGTGAAGAAGAAAGGAAGCACTTACCAGTTTATTATGTAAGTAAAGTGTTGAAAGGGGCAGAACTAAACTCTTTGGAAATCGAAAAGCTAGCATATGCACTCGTGATAACAGCACAGAAGTTGAGGCCATACTTTCAATCACATCCGGTCACTATCTTAACTAATCAACGATTGAAGCAAGTTACGGCATAACCGGAAACTTCGGGCAGACTAGTAAAATGGGCAATTGAGCTAGGTGAATATGGTCTAGAATATCTTCCAAAGACCGCAATCAAGGCACAAAGGTTGGTAGACTTTGTGGCAGAAACTATCTCGGAAGCAGAACAGTCACCGGACGTTGCTATGGTGACGCATGAATCTAACGGGGATACATCCGGGATAGCCAAGGAGACATGGACCTTGCATGTAGATGGATCATCCACAGTTGATGCTGGCGGGGCTGGAGTCTACTTAAGGTCGGCGGATGGAAGAGAGTTTGACTATGCGATAAGGTTGAACTTTCAAGTTACTAATAATCAAGAAGAGTATGAGGCTATGCTAGCTGGAATTCAAATGGCGAAATCGTTAGGGATAACTAAACTTGTGGCATTCACAAATTCACAACTGATTGCTAATCAGTTCCAGGGAAGGTATGAAGCTAAGGAGGCTGCAATTGTTAAGTATCTTGACAAGCTTAAGGAAGTTACTTCAAATTTCGAGACATTTACTATCTCACAAATACCAAGAGCAGAGAACGACAGCGCTGACTCCTTGTCACGATTTGCTAGTACCGCTGAAGTCTTTGTTGAAAGGCGAGTTAGTCTATTGTCTGAAGAGTAACCTTCAATTGGCAACGGGGGCGAAACAAATCAACCACAAGCATTGGAGTACGCTCTGCTAGTGGAGGTTGAGGAATGTTGGAAGGATGAAATCATTGACTACTTACAGAACGAAACTCTGCCAACTGATCCACGAGTGATCAGGAGATTGAAGTACAAATCGGCAAATTCACAATGTTCAATGGAGAACTTTACAAAAGATCTTCGAAGGACCACTCTTAAGATGTATGTCACCAGCACAGGCTAACATCTTTTAAGAGAAATACATGAGGGACGCTACGGAAATCATTCGGGAGGACGATCCTTAGCACAGAAAATACTCCGACAAGGATATTTCTGGCCAACTATTGTGAGAGATGCCATGGATTACACTAGGAAATGCAGAAACTGTGAACTACATTCGAAGATCATCCATATGCCTGCACAACCTATGACAACTATAGCTATGGATGTCCTTTTGATTAGCGGAAAATAGATATTGTTGCACCGATGCCAATAGCTTCTGGTGGTAGAAAATGGCTATTGGTGGCTGTGGAATATTACACCAAGTGGGTGGAAGCTGAAGCACTGGTGTCAATAACGGAGGCAAATGTAAAGCAATTTTTATGGAAGAATATCGTGTGTCGATTCGGAATACCAAGGGTCTTAATTTTTGACAATGGAAGGCAGTTCCAAGGATTTAAGATTCAAGACTGGTTCAATGACATGAAGATTGAACAACGGTTTACATCTGTCACGCATCCCAAAGAAAATGGACAAGTTGAGGCTACAAACAATACGCTGGTGAGGAGCTTGGAGAAAAGGTTGGAAGGAGAAGGAAGAAATTGGGCAGAGGAGCTACCAGGTATACTATGGGCATATCGCACTACGCCCCGAACTTCTACGGGAGAGACTCCATATTTGCTAACATATGGTTCTGAAGCAGTGATACCTGCAGAGATTGGGATGCCAACTTACCGTATTGTCACATACGATGAGGAACAAGCTCTAAGGGCAAGACAAATGGACCTTAAACTGATAGGAGCAACAAGGGAGGAAGCTTACCAACGTACTCAAGCATACAAATCTATGATGGCTAAAGCATATGACAACAAGGTTCGGTTTTGGATTTCCAAGTGGGGGACTTGGGCTTGAGGAAAGTTAAAGCCACCAAGCATGTTGGGAAGTTGAAGCCAAACTGGGAAGGACCGTACAGAGTTGAGAAAGCAAGTGCCAAAGGATATTACTATTTGCAAGAGTTGGGTGGAAGGATTCTATCACGCCCCTGGAACGTCAAGAACTTGAGAAGGTTTTATAGTTAAGACACTTGTATTCTAACAGCCTCGTGGGACAATAGTTTCGATGTTATTACTGCTTATTCTTTCACGAATTACGAGTTTCCGCATGTGGACCTCGATTGTAATACTTAGCACAGAACTATGGGGACTTGATTCCTGACCACCTATATACGGCAGGTTACGTAGGCAAGTCGGAAGTTACTCGAGTTTAGTCCCAAAACTTATAAAATTTCTTATTTTATTCAAGTTTGACTATTTGCCTACATCCTACATACATGTTAATGAGCACAAGCACTCTTAAATTGAGCACAAGCACTCAAACTCATAAGTATAAACACTTAGAATTTTTCGGGCACAAGCACTTGAAAATCGAGCACAAGCACTCGCAAAACGAGAACAAGCACTCGTAAAACAAGCACAAGCACTCGTAAATCGAGCACAAGCACTCACAAAATGAGCCCAAGCACTCGTAAAATCGAGCACACGCACTCGTAAAATCAAGCACAAGCACTCGTAAAATTGAGCACAAGCATTCAAAATCATAAGTTTAAACACTTACAAATTTTCGAGCACAAGCACTCAAAAATCAAGCACAAGCACTCGTAAATTGACCACAAGTACTCAAACACCTGAATAAAAACGCTAACATAATGAGCCGAGAACTCACGATATAAGCACAAGTACTTGTACAATAATCTACTAAGCATACAAGCATGGGAAAAGCATTCATATGGTAAACAGGAGAAGAAACGAGATAAACATCAATTAAAACACATAAGACAAAAAGATACCAAGCAATGTCAAAAGTCAATATGTACTAAAACGAGGGATAAGCGCTCAAATTGCGCAAAAGTCAACGCCAATGTATTGAATTAAAGAACTGTACGAATGTAAGTTGTACTAGAAACTAAGGTACAGACGGCAGATATAAGGCACGCAGGCCAGTAAGAAAAAAGAGCAAGGGCGAAGGTTCAACCCAAGGGACTCCACAGAACCCTGACTCTGCTCCTGGAGATTGGCATACGATTCATTCAGAGGGCCAGTGTCGTCGATAAGAGAGATCCGACGCGGCACAGAAACTCGAGTAGGAGCGTCTCGCATAGCGAGGTCTGTCTCCATAGGAGTCTGCAGAACCGGGGGATCAAAGGCTTACTCACCCTCCTCAAGTGTAGCGGTAGGCACAACAGCAGTAGAAGTACTGGGCTGATCAGCTAAGTGATCCTTAAGCCACACCCCCTCCTCAAGGATCATGCTTCGGCGAGCCAACCTGCTCCTCAGGGGCAGGATCAGCAGCAGCAGTAGAGGTGCCTAATGTCTCGCCAACCTCAGTGCCGCCTTCCTTGAGGCAGTCAAGGATGTCGAAGTCTTCCTTCTTGAATCCTGCTACGAGAGCACCACGGGTAATGACATCATCCGAGGCCACGATGTAGCCCTTCGCCATGTCATATCTGCCTCGGAGATCCTCCCAGGTCTCTAAGAGGAAGAACTCCACGGCCACTGCCACCTTGTTGTTGTCACAAAGCTCCGACAAAAACACAATCACAAAATTAAAATTTTAACACGTGAAATAGAATGCGGAGCTAAAGGAAAGAGTTAGAGTCCAAATTTACCTCGCGCATAGCCCTATCGTAGCCGTCTTGCTCAGCAGTAACGAGCGCGGCCTCAAGCTTTGCACGCGCCTCTTCAGCAGCCGCAGCACCATCCCTCAGAGTCTGGATCGTAACATTACGACCATCAATCTCTGCATTAGCATGCGCCAGATCCTGAGTCAGCTGCGCAGCATGAAGCGTGTACTCCTTGACCTCTCGTCTGGCCTTGTAAGTCGTAGCATGAGCAGCCTCCAACTCAGCAGTGGAGCGCTCCAACTCCCCAACAACGGACTGCAAGTTCTTCTCCGCCTTGGCAGCATCCTCCTTGGCCTTCTTCTCCAGAACTGCAGCAGAGCGATGCCTCTCTAGAGTCTCATTGTACTGGCCTTGAGCATCCATGACTATGTCAAAATTCCCTGCCACAGTCTGTGCATTGATGAAGAACTGCATAAGACAAAGACAATGTTAGCACAAAATACAACATACAAGTTAGAGCAATTGGTGAAACAAATTACTAAGTAAAAATAGATAAAAGTAAACTAACCTCGCACATGGACAGAGCCATGCGACTGATCAGCTTCTCATGGCCCAGCTCCTTGAAGTACCTCTGCCGATCAAAAGCAGGCATGAAACCCTTCATCAGTCGAAGCGCGGTAGTATCAGTCATCTTGAGCTGACCAACCTCGATGGATGCCCTGACAATCTCCTCCACGTCAATATCCAACTTGCCTGGCTCGTAGGTGTTTGACGTATCATGGGTGGGTCGTTTACCGCGACGGCGATCCTAAGCAGTAGAAGGCCTCTTCCGCATTTGGGTCCGGGCCTATCTCGTTCGCCCGCCTGACAGCATCCACAATGGGAGGAATCCGCAGCCTATCAGTCGAAGAGGCGGGAGGAGGAGAAGACTCTGGTACGAAGGGCTCCGCATCGCCCGTCGGAGAGGAAGGAGTGGTAGAAGAAGCCGAATGAGAAGGAGCGGCAGGAGGAGCCGGCGCCGCACCCCTACCACGACTTGACCCCCTCGTCGAGTCAGTAGCAGCAGTAGCAGGAGTAGGGGCAGTGGGAGCCCTATAATTGGAACCAGCACCGACAGACTTTGCGCCACGGCGACTCATCTTAACAGGAATCACCGTCTCAGTAGGTGGCACATTAGCGTTCCTCTTCATAGCAGCCAGTCTCTTCTTGGTCTTGTCCATCACTATCCTTTCTGCAAAGCAAAATTTTTCAAAGGTTAGAAGACATATAAAGAATAAAGAAAGAGCAAGCAGAAAACAATAAACATGCATAACTATATACCAAAAATTAAAGACTCAACAACAGCGTAATGAGTAAAACCACCGGCCTGCAAGACTTCGGACGTGGTCAATTCAAAGTCACCTAATTGATGCTCCTTGAGCATGTCAATCACTGTCTGAGTGTAGACAGCAGCACGACACAGTGGCGACCGTCGCCCGTCAGTCCAAAGTCTCTTAAACCGGAACTCTTGAGGCTTAGACTCCTTCACGAAGAACCACTGCTTCTTCCAGTGTGCCCAAAAACTCGACTGCAAGTCAGAAATGAAGCAGTTGTTCTTCCTTGAACTCAGGTAATAGAATCCTGCAGCAACGCCCTTGTTGCCAAATTTGACTAGGAACAGTTGCCAGAAACCGTTCAAGGAGCACGGAAGATTGAAGACTCGGGTAAGCATGACATATGCATACATCTGAGTGTACGCGTTAGGAGTGAAGTGAGAAGGGCAAGAGTTCAGGGAGTTTATAATGTCAGAGACTACGGGATCAATAGGAAACCTAAGCCCACACTGAAGGTAACCGTTGAATACGGTAAGACATTTTTCAGGCGGGTTATTCATTCTATCATGTGGACCGGGTACTATCACTTGATAAGTGTCAGGAATATCAAAGGTCTCACGGTAATAACTTATGTCATGAGGTAACGCGGAAGGATGTAAATCAAAGTTTAGTATGTTGTGAACAGGGCTAGGAGCAGGAGAATATAAGTTTCCTTTGTCGGCCAATTCCTGAATGGTCTCATCTACTATAGTGGGATTAATAGAAGGAGCATCACTGGTTGGTTCAGAATTGGGATTGTCAGAAGGTGGATTTGCAAACGACACAATGCTATTCCTAGCAGAAACAACATAATTATTCTCATTTTCACCTATTAAGCCTTTCGACCTATTATTTCGAGTTATCCAAGTTATTTCGACTTACGGAGGGTAAACCGATAAAATCACAGGTTTTTGAGTTATTTTAGGTGTTCTTCGACCTATTCTTACTGTTCACTCACGGGGTATTTCGACCTATCTATTTCGAGCTATTTTATATGCTCTCTGGCTTGCAGCGCTTGCGAGAAATGGGAAAATGAGTTTCAGCGCCGAGTATTTATGGGCGAAATGATCCGAATATTACAAAAATGCCCTCATTTCAACCTATCGCCTATTTCGACCTAAATACTCATTTCGATCTATCCTAATTCGAATTACTATTTCAGGTTTGTATTTCGAGCTATCCTATTTTGAGTTATCAAAATTAGAAAATTCGACCTATTTACGAGTTTGGTTATTTTTTTTGAAAATGTTGGTTTTTTACACCGAGGCCGCTTTCGTTGCACGATTCTCGGTTACTTGACTTATTTTATAGTTTGTATGACCAATGTTTTTACACATTACTCTTACAAACAGGGGGACTTCATGATGTACCATATTTCGGTAGTGCCATGTCATAATATCCAATACAGTACGACGAGCGTATTTCGAGATATATTATGCCATGTCAGCACCATTATTTTTTAATGCAAAATTACAATTCAAGGCAAAACTCAAAAGTAGGCCCGAGCAGGCCCAAATCAAGCCCAAGCAGGCCCAATTTGGGACCAGACAGGCCCATTTCGAGTTATAACAAGCCCAGTTCGAGCTATCTAGGCCCATTTCGATCTATTTGAGGCCCAGTTTGACCTATTTGGGAGCCCATTTCAAGCTATTCCAAAATAGCTCTATTTCGAGCTATCTTGAAGCATAGTTCTACTTGGAGTGCACTTCTAGCTGAATAAGGACTCTTAATACTATATAAGGGGGTCCCATACCTCATTTTCAGGTACGTTTTTTATATTTCAAGCATTCATTTCGAGCAATATAAGTCGAATTTGAGCTGTTTGGCATTCATTTTGAGCTGTCTAAAATAGCTCTCGTTCGACATCCATTTAGTGCATTTCGAGTTGTTTGAAGTCTTCATTTCGATCTATTTGAAGACCTTCATTTCGACTTATTAGTGCCATCTAGAGTTGTTTGTTTTCGACCTGTTTCATACATTTTGACCTATTGTTTTGATTTGTTGCCTCGCACAACAAGATCTCACATTCTAACCCATCTGACTTGAGCGTCGGAGTGCCTTTCCCGGGAAGGCACCGCCTTAGTTTACGTGTAGTGTTGAGTGCAGGTTCTGAACTCAAAAGCAGCTTAAGGATCCAGCAGGGACTGAAGCAGTCTGACGTGGAGCGTTGGCAAGTGGACACGTATCCAGACGAAAATACTCCACATCAGAAATTCTAATTAACTGCTTGTGATTTTTTGATAGATTTATAGATGGCACGTGATTTGGACATTAATATTCCATATTATCTTGAGGAAGTCAACACAAATCTAGAACTTGGCTTGCCATATCCATCAGAAGTAGGAGAGGTCAACACAAACTTAGATCTTGCATTGCCTTCTTTGCAACGAAGCACATCTCAGGTTGTGGAGGATGATGAAGTGATGATATCCTCACCAACAAGTTTTTATCAGGTAATAGCATCATTTGGCATTTAAGATTTACACGTTAGCCTGGATTTTAAGTTTAACACATATTATGTGATATGCTAGGTTGTCAATAGAAGAAACAATCGCCATAGAATGATGCAGATAATACATGAAGATGCTGCATCCAACGAAGGCTATTCATCAGGTTGGCATTTCCACTTCCGAACATATTTGACACGATATATATTTGAGATATGTGAATGGTATGTTTCATTTGAGATAAGAAATAGTAATAGTTCTACTTCGCATACGTATCATAAAACAAGTATTAAAAAACAAATATATGTACCACTTTTTGCATTCCAAAAGGTTTTATTTTAAAGAAAAATTACACTTCACGCACCTCATGAGAACTCACTGAGATATTATCTCACAATAAATGTTTTCTTTTTTCTCACTGAGAGGGAAGTATGCAGTATAGTTTGAGAATGATCTATATTAGCTGAGTGTTGGGTTTGCTCAGTGCTCAAGTTGTAATGCATTACCGTTAGGGGGCCCGACTGGCAGTAATTCATTACATACTAAAGTCTTGAGGGGAGAGTGAGATATGAGGGAGCGTGTAGTCTGCTCATCTTGTCTATCATTTTCTCTTAGGTAGTCAATGTACTAGTCTTCATAACTTGAGTCAAATTTTCCTGACATGAGTCAATCACTTTATACCTCTTTATAACCTTCTCACTAGAATTGTTCTCGTAAATGTAGTTATATTGACTTAACATCCATTAATTGTCCATGAAGGACTTCACTTGTTTCACACCATTCTCCTAATGAATTCTGCTCTTGGTAAATAGTGTACCATCGATTTTAGTAAATTTGTTGTTTCTTACCTTTTTACCTCCTTGTCATTTTTCGCTATTTTATCATCAAAGTGACTGGAACCTTTTCCTACTTATGGTAACCAAACTTGATCATACGAGATTCGTTCTTCTAATATTTTTGCTTGATCATTTGAAATATCTTGATGTGCCTACTTCTATTTTGATTCCATGCTGTCATTTTCAACACCAATTTCATTGGTCCTTGCACTATCCTCGTCTCTTGTATTATCCCACATCTTTATAATTTAATATGGTAAATTTTGTCTTATCAACCGCGATCATTCTTTCACTTTGTTGGTACATCTGTTTGATTTTTGTCTTTTAATGTGCTTTGCATAACTTCTCTGTTAGCCAGTTGATCAACCATGTTACTCTTTCCTCTAATATACTCTAGCCATACTTTCACTACTTTAAGCGCTTTTTTCATTCTTGGTAATCTCTCGTGATGTTTTAGTAACATCTCGTCCGATATTCATTCACTTGTTTTATTAGTTTAGCATCCATCAACATTCAGACTCTGTTCGGTCCATGCTTTATGGAGTTCTCCAATACCCGAGAAGCCTATATATTTCATGATCCTTAATAGCCCACATCAGATGTTTTTTTAAGATTACGTATAGAGTTAATATCGTGCTTAAATTGATGGATCATTTGTTTGTGGTTCTTTTTGTATTGCTTATTCACAGCTAAAATGATTTCTTACTTTGAATACTAATAACTCACCCATGTTCTTGTTTCACTTACTACAGTTCCTTTTAATTCACCCTTTTCGTGGTCAAGTGTATACATCGTACGCCTAATATGCTCAGGTCCAATCCCCATTTTGACCAATTTTTCTTCGCAAGACAACTTGATTTTTCTAGTTGTTTCTCCCATTTTAACGCGAACGTAATGAAATATTTCTGTTATTCTTAACGACATGCTATATTCACAATATATCATAAATATTGGTATAAAAGCTGCAAACATTCTCATGCGAGTTGAGTTCCACTTCCTTTCATTACTTAATCAATTTATAACCAATAATTTGGTTATCTCTACCATAAATACTTATATTTGGTGACCTTTTCCCCACAAAAAAATAAAAATTAAAATCACGTCACTTTCATTATCTGGTACTAAATTCACTTAAATTGTATTCTCTATTTTACCTTTTCCTGATTAACCTCTCGATTGACTTAATTACCTTTGAAACTTTGTTTCTAGATCAATCATTTATCTTCTTATATCTTCATAAGTGTTTCTGCTATTGCTCGTCGCTTTATGACTTTGGTGGTGTTTGCAAACTCTTAAAAAAAGTTATAATCAACTTTTTATCTTAAATAATCACTTTTAGGGTGTTTGGTCAACAAGCTAAAATCACACAAGCACTTTTTTTAAGCTAAAAATACCCATAATCTACAAGTTGCTATTCCCCTGCTTTTAGCTCTTGTCGGTTATTTTTGATAAATATAATTATAATTTACCAAGTTTTTAGGAGCTTTTCGATTTTTTTTTCAAACACCTCCACTTATGGTGAGCTTTTAGATTATTTTGCAAACACCGTCAACTTATGGTATAAGCATAATTTTATAGCTTTAACTTAAATTATGAGCTTCGGCTTTTGAAGAAGAGTTTGCTAACACCACCTTCATGGCATTGTTGACTTGTGCACTTTATTCAAGAATTAATTCATGTTCTTCTCAATTCTTTCATCTTCATCTCAAAAACTTGAACTGTTTCACCAATTGATAGTTCCCCACACATTTGACTTTTTTACTCAACACATTATTTTTGTGTGCTTCTTGAATTCCTTTCAATTCATAGTTTTTGCATTCAATTATAGGTTTATTCACCTAACCTACTGATGCACTCTCAACGAGATTCACTTTTTACATGATTATTTGAAGTTCTACTGGTTTACTTTTTCATAACCAGAACTTTCAGATATAGCATAAACACTTTCAGTCGAGTTGAATACCTCATTTTTTTCTTGCATTATTTGATTAGTTGATAAGCTTTTGTAATCTCTACCCCGATGATCGGTTTCATTATCTTGCAGCACATTCGCTTGAACTCGTGTATTCTCTTATTTCCTGATCAATTTTTATGTTTATTAATGAACTTCCTCTGAAATTTTACTTCTGGAACTATCTATCTCGTTATTCTAAATATACCAGTGTTTCTGTTATCAGTTTGTATATGCCTAACTTCAAACTCATTGCTCAATTATGTGGGTTATATTCATAAAGTGATTTATATAGTCCCTAATTATTTATTCCTCATCAGGATGAACTTAGACTATTTTAGCGTTAGATTGTTCTCCATACCAGTAGTCACATCAGAAATAGTCTTCTCTTGTTTCCATGTTACACACTCTCCGTCATGCTTGTTTGACCCTCTCTTTGCTTCATACTGCTGAAATTCAGTCCTTTAAGCATGACCATTTTCACTTCTTTTGAATGCTTCTCATGTATAAACTGCTCTCACAAGACCTTTATATTTTCATAACCATTATAGGTACTTGTACAAAGGATGATTTGGTATTACCGGTTTAGGTGTTGACCTTAGAATTAGATCGTGGAATAGAACACGATTTTAATGCCTATTTTAATAGGTTAATAGTCTTGACCTTGCAATGTGATGGTCATGTGTGGGAAATCATTATTATTATGTGATTTAATAACTTTACTTTGTGTGTCATTATACAAGTCACATACAATATTTTGTACAATGTTCCATCTAAGATGCTTTGGTTATGTAAAAGGTAAACATTTTATATGTTAATTGAAAGCATGAAATACGATGGGTGCGAGCGATCTCATTATTCTGAAATATATGTTAAATGAGAGTAGAATTTGGGAACCACATTCTTTTAAGGGGGTTGATCGTAATACCTTGTATTTTTTTTTTAAAGAGTCTTAATTTAATTCAAAATTTTATTAATCACATAATTTTAAGAATCTGGATCCATTTAACTTATCGTGTTACATCGTTTGAGGAATTTGGCTAGTTGTAAATTAATAGTATAATTTACTTAAGTTATAAAAAGCAGTAGAAGCACTTAAGATTCTAGAAGCTCAAATAACTGACTCGTAATTACCCTAAATTAAATTTGCATTTAACCCTGTTACACGTAGGAAAATGATATGCTTACAGTCTGTAACCATAGAGACCCATCTATAGCCGCTTGATTTTACTTTGCAAACCACAACCGGAACAGCTGGTTCCTTCAACGTCACGAAACTAATTTTAGCCCATAACTTTTTAAAATAAAATTTTAATCCTTCAGATAGTGACAGATTCATTAAATCATGATTACTAACAACTTTTCAAATCTTTGTACACATCTTTTCCATTCCGACAGTGCGTAGGAGGTCGCTCTCTAAAAAAAATAAAAATTGTGTAAGAGCTCTTTTCCTTTTCAATTTTCTGTAGCTTGTAGCTATTTATTTGTACCTTTACTTCTCTTTTGATTGCCTTTCATAACAAGTAGAAAAGGTGGTTTCTTTACGCTCTGGCATTATCTTATATAAACGGATATGGACAAGATATGCATGGACCATAATATGCCAATTTGTGCACAATTAAGTAATGACGTACTTGTTGGTGGTGTAATTAAATTTCACAATGAACCCAACAATGGTCTACGTTAATTTCAGATAGAAGATTTTATGTTAGTAAAAAATAAATAAATCCAAATGAAGTAAAAAGACACAAATAAAAGATGAAATCCAATCATTTATTATATTAACTTCAAACAAACATATTATTATCATAAAGCCACCAGTACGTATTTTTGATCAGCTTAAGTTGTGAAAATTTTGTTTGATGTTTTACAAGCTAGTTTATCGGTTCCCATGTCAAATGTAATTTGTTGCTAACAATTTCCCTTTTACATAAATGTTAATATGTAAGGGCTAATGATATAGACAGAGCAATTTCCCTAAAAACAGAGCAAAATTGCATGAAATCTCATTTTTACCCTTATCCAATCTAAATTCCCCATATCTTAATGCTTAATTCCTAACTAGTAATAATGGTATCCATAATTGAAGGGATTTGCTGCGTAAATTAGGCAACACTATGTTAAGTATTAATTGAACGAAAACATTTATCTCCAATGAGAATTCAATGTGAATTCCAATTTTACAAATTTAAAATGTATTCTAAATTTGACCTGCAAAAATACATTAATCACTGTAAAACTATTTCATATTAAAATATGAAAACACCAAGAAGGAGTCCAAAATTATATGTATACCATTTAATTCAACAAAAAATAAATGACACTGTTAGATTTAGTCAAAATTATTAAGAAAAAAAGAGTGCATTATGCATAAAGAATTTCCGAGTAAAAAGTTAACAAAGTTGAATAAACAAACAACTAATAGTTAATAATTTTTTCAGATTTTAAACACTTCTTCATATTTAATTAATGTATATGTATATGTGGATCCATATGTGTTCTTTATTCGGTTTTCACGATATTAGTCACTTTTGTGATTAAATATACATTAATTATGGAAATTGTTACATTCTCGTCTAATTTTATTTGTTATATTCAAATTGTATTATTTAGGGAAAAATAATTTGACCTTAATTAGAAGGATTCTGGTATATGAGAGAGAGAGAGACTGATTAGCATGAAACTTATTTATGGTTAAGCACAAAATCAGTAACTAAAAGAAGGAAAAATAATTTAACCTTAATTAAAAGGGTAAAAGAGAAAGAATAATGCTTTTGCTCTGTTTTTAGGGAAATTGCTCTGTCTATATCATTGGCCATATATAAGGGTGTATCTGGTTTTGTATGAACTGAAGTTAAGCATCTAAATATTATGTCTCCAGCAGAATAACCTGCAGGCTCATCATCCATTTCATGCAAAATTCCACCCAAATAAAGTTGTCCTATATGCATGGACGAGCTAGTCGAACCAACGTCAACAATATGTGGGCATTTTTTGTGTAAAAGTTGCATTGCAACAATGTTGGCATATCAGAAAAAATGTCCAACTTGAACAAAAATAAAGTTGAAGAAAGAATTACAATCATCTTCTTCCCACACGCACAAGATTTATTAAAAAAAAAAAAAAGAAAGAGTTCATTTTCTCCCTCATCTCCGACATCTCAGATCTTCTCTCCTCCTCCAAAAAATAAAACAATTAAATTATATAAAACATAAAAAATAAATTATATAAAACACAAAAAATAAATGGTAGAAATATGTTTCACTTAAATTTTACACAATAAATATTTTGAAATATTTTAGAGTTTAAATGTGATTTTCTGAAAATATTTGGGGTGGAAATGGAAAAAATTCTAAAATTAAGGGTCAAAATTAAAAAATTCGTCCAATTTTTTAGTCAAAATCGTTGACTCTAACGTCAGAGGACCAAAATCGCATCACTAGCCACTTTAACGGACTTAAATTAGACACTGCCACTTTACAGGACCAATTTTGCAAGTAGACCACTTTAAAGGACCATTTTTGCAATTTGTGCTCAACAAAATGGTTGAAATCAAAACTGGAACATCCCTTCCTTTGATTAATTATTTAGGTATCATATACATATTACTAATTCAAAACCCAAATGTAGTACACCTGACTTTCGAAATATTAAAATAATATTGATGGCATGCAACTATCATCATTATAGAATTCTACGTAAAACCAATACATATAAAAGAAGTCAGTCAGCTTTTATTCTACTTTGCCCGGAAGAGCAATTATGAAGAGAAATATTACCCGTGAGGTGTGAATAGCCGCACAACGAAAAGTGCAAGAAAAATATAAGACAAGTGTGAAAAGCTGACTAATTGAACCCTATATGGCAATATAAAATGAATTGCCATTGGGCCAATACTTTTGGACTTAAGGCTGCGATTGTTTCCAAGGAAAATGAGGGAAAAGGAAAATTTTTTTGGAAAATGAGGATTTTGAGGAAAACTTCCATGGAAAATAAAACTTTCCTCTCTTTTCCATGTGATTGGCATGCCATTAGTTTTCTGGGAAAATTTTATACTTTATTTGCTTACTCATCATATTAAACAATGTAAAAACTGTTATTATTCTTTAAAATTTAATTTTTTCAATAAAACTCATATTAAGTTTATATTTTTTCTGAAAACTAATTTATGTTTTATTTTTTTATTTTATAAAATCATTTATAACTTCTTCAAGAGTAAAGTTAGTTTATTTTAATATAATTAAAATTTGCAAGTACTATTAATATATTTGAAACGAAACAACACAAACAAAACAAATTTAATCAAGAGAACCTTCAAATAATATTATTATCCAATGGAATTGAAGTACAAATAATTAGAAAATATGAAATACATCAAATGCTTGATTTAAAAAACTTTTGAAACTAAATTTATTCATAACTCTCCCACACTAAGTCAGCTTCAGATTGAAACTTTTGCAACCAACGTTGTCTTCCCCCCGGATTTTTCACGAGAAATGACCTTGCAACCTTATCATTTTCATTCAAATAATCAAAAGCAGATTCAAGAATCAATTCATTAAATCCTTCGCTCTTCATAACTTCAGAATATAGATAAGCAGTGTGATCTTGACTGTTGGTGGATTGAATTCACTACAAAAAAAGTGATTTTTTGTGACAACATTATATGACGTAGTACATTTTTTGTCGCATAAATGTCAATATATATGACGATTAGGAATATTGCCACATAAGATTAGCTTTTTATGTGGCAATCCAAAATTTCGCCATCTAAGCTAAACTTTCGTCATAATTTGTAAAATTGGAGTGACAAAACACGATTTTGCCATAATTTTTGTCACTTGAGCTGCTGCACTAAAAAAGCGGCAAATTTCCGGCGACTTTGCCAAAATTTCCCTCTCTTAAATTTTTTTCCTCATTTTCACTTTGCCACAAAAATAATATTTTGTCCAAAAAAAAAAGTGAAACGACGTCGTTTTGCTTATAACACTCAATTTCAGATTATTACAACCTAAGCTTCCACAATTCTCGAACAAAACACGCTCCACCAAATCTCTCTCAAACTCAAACAAAAAAACACTCTTCTTCCACCAGATCTGCAAAATTGCACAATTCTCTCTCGATTTCGCACTCTCTCTTCACATGTAGTGGTAAGAAAACTCTTATTCTCTTATACTCTGAGATTAAGTTGTAATATCATCCTCGAAAACCCTAATTCTCGATTTTTTTGATGTTTAACAGGTGGGTTTGCTCGACCTTGCTGGATAGCTAACGTTTCCCCATAATTTGTGTAAGTTCTATCTTACTTTAGCTTTACATGAGTGAATCTATGGGTTTTTCTTGTTCTTTTTTTGGAAAAAAAAAAAAAAAAACAAGTACGAATGAGGATTTAGGGATTAGGGATTTCGAAGTTCTGCGTGTATTTTGTGCAATAGTGATGTTGTGTTTCTCAAACATGGAGATATCTTGTAGATTAGTTATCTTACTTCTAACAATGTGTTAAATTTTGGTTCACAACTTTAAAATATGTTGTTTTTGTTATTCTTAAGTAGAAGCTCTTCAAAAACTGAGTGGTTTTGTAAAATCTCTTTGTAGATTTATAAACTGCTATTATTGTTATGATTTTTTTTGTTAAAAGTTGTTGGTCTTGTGTATTACTTTCAAATTGTGTTGAAATTTATGTTCATAACTGTAGAAATTGTTGGTTTCGTGTCATTTTTGTTGTTAAGTGAAAACTCTGCAAAATTGTGTGGAGTATTTGTGATTTCTTTTTAGAACTTTGTTGACTGGTCATTTTTTCGTGATTAGTTTTGTTAAAAGCTCTTTAGGAAATGTTTGGAATTGCAACTTTACTTCATTATTGTATAAACTGCTGTTTTTCAACATCATGTGTGTTGTTGAGTAAAAGCTCTTTAATAAATTTGTCATTCTACTTATGACTTTGGAAACTGATGGTTTTCATGTGAGTTGAGTTGTTATTTTGGATGTTTTTACTGTAGTTGTTAAATAAATTTACATTACTTTATGCAGGTTTAGCAAGTGGAGTTGTTTACTAGTTTAATTTCTATGGGGATTAGATTGAGATTCTGCTGAAAAGTTGAAAAGGTTCGTAGAGTTTCAGGTTATTTTATAATTCAGTCATTTTTGGTCTGTTTATTAGATTGATTTTTGGTAAATTACATTGTTTTGTGAAGAACTATATACTACAGCTGGAGTAGTCTGGTTGGGAAGGATTGAGAGTCGGCCTAGAATCTGAAAATGTTTTGTGAAGAATTATATACTACAGCTGGAGTAGTTTGGTTGGGAAGGATTGAGAGTCGGTGTATAATCTAAAAAGGTTTGTTCCTGCATCTCCAAAGCTTTCTGTTTAATTCTCTTATCCATTATAATTTTTTCATCATGTACAATATAGAGAACTAAAGCACAACTATAATTTAACATTGTATATAGTATGATGAAGGAGAAGATGATAAGGGACACTTGGAATAAGAAGATGAAGAGTCTTGATAATGATTAAGCTAGAAAAATTAGCCTTTAAACAAATTTTTGTGTTTTTTGTACTTAGTTTTATTAAAAATAAAACCTTATCTATAATATTTCCTTATTATTCTGGATTGGTTGGGTTAATTTATATTCAATTGGATTAGATAAAATAGTTATGACATCTTAATTTGCATATTTATACATAATGCATTTAACAAGGGAATGTTGGAGTAAAGGGAGC
This sequence comes from Misopates orontium, assembly GCA_946800315.1. NCBI lineage: Eukaryota > Viridiplantae > Streptophyta > Magnoliopsida > Lamiales > Plantaginaceae > Misopates > Misopates orontium. The sequence goes on from OX326951.1 coordinate 12,111,261, forward strand.
AGTTGGAAGATGAGTTGGAAGCATAAAAGGCTAAAAATCGGAGGTATGAACACCAACTTGAGGCTATGCAAGCACAGATTCATAAGATGCACAACATTTGGCGAAGACTTAAATAGGTAATGATGCCATAATCCTGTTGTTTAGTTTTCTAAGATATACCTATTACTATGATGATAATTAGGGAAAATGAGCATCGTGTGCCATGAGTTTATGTGAAATACGTTTCATTTGGATTTTGAACAGCCTATAGAAATGAAAAGTATAATGAAGACTATGGAATTGTTGCCTGATTTTGTTAAATGTGTGAAAATGTATGAGTTTATAATGAAGTTTATGTCGAAGTGCGATTATAGGATTTAATAAGTGTGTGAAACTGTTGTGGATTGGTGAAATTGTTGGTTGACTTTGATAATTTCATTCAATATGTTTATATATGTTGTGGGCAAATGTTGGATTTTGGTAGCTTATGCCATCTAAGGAGTTATATGATTTGATATATTTTCAAGTTTATGGTGTTTGCATATGGTTTGTGTAAGTGGGGCTACAATGAGTTTGAACATGTTGCTCCTTTCTTATGGTTTGTGTTCTTGTAAGTAGCATTTTGTTTTGTGTGAACGTGCTGCTCTTTACATATAGTTTGTGTTAAAGTCTCTGGATATTGAAGTAAATGAAGAAGGGTGGAGGTTCCTATTTTGATAACTTATGGTTACTAGAACTATCTGCTCTCCAGGAGGTATGAAGAACGACTCGAGGCTATGCAAGCGCAGATTGATAAGATGCAGAACTTTTGGTAAAGAGTTAAATAGGTAATGATGCCTTAACCCCTTTTCGCAGCTTTCTGAAGATATACCTATTACTATGATGAAAATTATGTGAAACGAGCATCGTGTCCAACGAGTATATGTGAAATATGTTTTAGTTGGAGGTTGAACAACCTATACAAATGAAAAGTATATGAATATTATAGAATTGTTGGCTCACTTTGATAAATGTGTGGAAATATCTAAGTCTATATGGAAGTTCATGTAGAAGTGCAGTTATATGATTAAATAAGTGTGTGAAAATGTTGTGAATTCGTGAAATTGTTGATTGACTTTGCTAGTTTCATTCAATATGTTTATATATGTTGGGGGTAAATGTTGGATTTTGTTAGTTTATGCCATCTAAAGTGTTATTTGATTTGATAAACTTGCAAGTTTATGGTGTTTCCATATGGTTTGTGTAAGTGGAGCTGTAATGAGTTTGAACATGTTGCTATTTGCTTATGGTTTGTGTTCTTGTAAGTAGCATCTTATTTTGTGTAGACATGTTGCCCTTTACTTATGGTTTGTGTTCATATGAGTGGCATCTTATTTTCTGTGAATGTGGTAGAATATGCCTGGTTAATTTCATGCTAAATTGTTTAGTGATCAGTGCAATGTGATCAGTTTTGTAGGTGTGCAGTGGTCATCTACACAAAAATAGAGATTATGGCAGTTTTTTTGAAGTCTCTGGATATTGAAGTAAATGAAGAATGGTGAAGGTGTCTATTTTGATGACGTATGGTTACTAGAACTAAATGCTTTCCGATTGTGAAAGCTATTTCGGCTTAATTCTGGAGAAACTATGTTATGTAAGAATAATGCAATTTTTTGATGGATTTAGGGTGGTAATTGATGAATGCAATTCTGGAGAAACTATGTTTTGGTATTTATTATTATGTCAATCACATTCTATTGTATTATATGTAATTATGAATGGTGCATTTGCTGTTATTAGGTGCGGCAAAAGAACTAACGCATACAAAACTCTTGAGTGACAACAGATTCCCCACAAGAAAATCAAAATAACAAGTTTTGTGGAAGATTGCCTGGTACACAAATGTTAATGACAAAATATGTTGTCACAAGAAATCATTAATGTAGATCCTTTTATGTGACAATGTGATGCTATGATGGCGAAATTTTACTACTTATGTGACAACAATATCGTCACTTAAATTAACTTTTTTGTGACAACAGTATTTTCGTCACAACTATATGTGACGAAACTAAAATTTTGCCACTTATACTTAATACGACGGGGTTAATGCGGTGAATTTTGTGACGATATATTTTGTTGTATAGGGTTCATACGACAAATTATTGAGGTTAAATGACAATAATTGGCGCCACAAAAAATCACTTTTTTTGTAGTGATTGCATTAGCCACTTCTCCAATTTTTTCTGCAAGTTTATCTATCTTTTCACCATACACATCCATAGAGCGAATTCTTTTGCCATGTTTTCGTACATGTGAAGAGGATGCTGAGTTCTGTATTGGTGTCTGGGTGCTATTAATGGATAGTGTGATCTTGACTGTTGGTGGATTTAATTGCATTAGCCACTTCTCCAATTTTTTCTGCAAGTTTATCTATCTTTTCACCATACACATCCATAGAGCGAATTTTTTTGCCATGTTTTCGTACATATGAAGAGGATGCTGAGTTCTGTATTGGTATCTGGGTGCTATTAATGGATAGTGTAATATCTTCAAGACCAATCTCAGTTATTTCTTCAGTATCACACATATCATCTCCATTGCATTTTGAAAAAGAACCTGTGGCTTGATCATCTCCACATACGATACGCATTTCATCATACATAAAAATTGGTTTGTTTAGGTATTGTGCGGCTCTTGGATGTGCCTAACAACGTACAAGTTAATAGATATAAAAAAAATAATATAGAACAATATCAAGATATGTGAAAGCTCTTACCCGAATGTAATCGTTGTAGACATTTTCTGAGCATTTCCACATCTTTTGAGTATCATCCCAACTCATTCCACTACTATTACTTTCAATCTTTTTAAGTTCCTTATAATTTTTCTTAATTGTCTTCAAACGGTTCTCCACATTTTCTACACTGCAAACTAATTTAAATTTTTGTGAAACTTCTTTTGCTACTCGTGTGAAGCTAGATTTCTTAAAAGATTTGTCCACCTTGTAGCCTTGTTTGGCCTCTTCAACAAGAAATTCAATAAGAAACTGATCCATAGCTTTAGTCCACCTAAGTTGTTTTGAATCAGCTTCTACTCTTGTGCCATTGACATCCTCTCTTGATGTATCCATCTTCTTTGTGTAATCCAAAAAAAAATAAAAAATTAAAAAATCAAGCAATTATTACTCAATATTCAAAAAGAACAATCTGAATGGTAAATTTGCAAAGCAAAAATAATATATAAAAGACATAGACTTTCACACGTTCTACACAAAGTTATTCAAAAGATATAATTCAAAGTTTTATTGTTAAAGCATACAAATAAACAAACTTTATCTCGCATACTCTAAAAAACATATAACTAGAAATATACATTAAGGCGTGCACCACCTTTTCAATTTCTAATATAGTCATTATACATGTTAGAAGCTAATTCATCTCTCTTTCTTGTCCATTCACAATGTTCAATTCTTTCTTCCCTCATTGTTCTTTCTCTTTGTTCAGGTATCTCTGAAATTGTCTGTTGCATGGCTTGAACATATAATCGATCATCTGGGTCAACTCCTATAATATAATTATGTAACACACAACAAGCTATCACAACTTCAACTTGTTTTTCAAATGGCCAAAATTTCTGATTAGCCTCTAAAACGCGAAACCTTTTTTTTAGCACGCCAAAATCTCTCTCTATTGTTGTTCTAAGTGAAGAGTGACGTAGATTAAACAATTCCTTATGGTTCTCGGGTTCGTGGTTGCTATATTCTTTCAAATGATATCTAGCACCACGATATGGTGGAATAAATCCCTTTCTGATACCATAGCCCCCATCTACTAAATAATATTTACCTGAAGATTAAGAAAAAAAGTTACAATTAGAATAGGCTTATATACAAGGGTTCTTATAATAGAGACAAAAATATATTATAAAAAGTAAGTAGAATTTTGTATTAATAGATATATATATATATATATATATATATATATATATATATATATATATATATATATATATATATGTATACACACTAATATACCGTCAGGAACAATAAGTCTGTTTCTTCTTGTTAAAGCATCATCCAAAATAATAGAATCATTAGCGGATCCTTCCCAACCAGCAAGAACATAAGTGAATTTTAAGCCAAAATCAACAGCTGCCATGACATTTTGTGTGGGTTTTTCTTTGCGTCCTCGAAAACGACCTTGAATTTTAATAGGGACGGATGCAAATATATGTGTCCCATCTATAGCTCCTATACAATCCTAAAAATGCAATAAATATCAATTAGCGTATGCATGTATAATTTATGATTTAAGTATCCTTTATTCTATTAACTTTATCAAAATTAGTACCTTGAACCATGGCCAATATCGATCGCTTGTCAATATCTTTTCCGGAGTGGGACTTTCGTTTCCCGGTTGTACTAAATACTCATTCCTTAATTCTAAAATAACTCTTAAGACATCATTGAAATACCGTGACACTGTTTCCCCTGAACAAAAAAATCTACTACCAATAGTACGTTGTCTTACATTATGGCCGAGTGTGTGTAGAAACATTGCTACTTGGTGTTGCACAGACAAATAAAGTGTTGGCTTCAATAGATTCTTTTTGAAAAGCATTGCGCATAATCCATGAAAAGCTCTTCTAGACATTCGAAGTTCAGATTGGCATACACTGTCTCTTTCATGTATTAAGCTATCAATATATGCACTTCTTTCGAAATCTTTATTAATATGAGGTTCCCTCGGTATTTTTATGCATGACTTTATGCACTGATAGCAGCAACACCGGCTGACATTATTGTCACACTTGCAGCAATCAATTGCATTTTCATTTCATTTGAAATACCATCTTCAGCCATCTATGTATATGATGTATTGAATATACATTAATATAATTATTAAACATAGAAAACCAAATAAGCAAAATTCACTAACAACAAATTGGATCAGATTATTTGACATAGGACTACAAGAAAAAACAAATAAACGAGGAAACATATCATGATCCTAATCGTAGTGCTTCAAAACAATTTAATTTATTGATTTACAACCAAATCTTATGTCGCTTGATTCTAGAAAAAATATGCCATACATTGTTTTGTTGTCAAATAATATGGTTATAAATCTTATATTCTATTGTTTCTCTCACAATTATGTTCTACATGCTTTTAAGATCCCCGTAAATTTATGAACTAAGATTGTCAAAAGAAGTATGATCTGTAATCATAGTTTTTCTATACGTACGATAGTTAATTTCGTTGGAAATAATATGGATGTGTTTACTTGGGGGCATTATACATACATATTTACCGTTTCCAAACCATATCAAACATATAGTAAACATAAAAACATGTACCTTAGATTCAAATGACGCCCTGAAGAAGACAAAATATAGTACCTAAAACATTGAACAAGATTATAGATTAAATTAAAATAATAATTTATTAAAGATGATAAATAACTAGAATAAGAAAATATAAAATAAATAAAGAAGTATTACCCGAGAGTTGAAGAAGATGTGTTGGTGGAAAATATTGATCTTACAAGTGTTTATATAGATTCTAAATTGGTGGGAATATGAAATTTTGAGAACTAGAAATTTTTTCAAAGAGGATTGAATTTTCCCACCTTTTGTATTGGAGGGAAATCTGAAAATTTTGAGGATGATAATCTTTAATTACATTTGGTTCCAAAAAGAAATCTTACGATGAAAAGAATAAGTTTTAGATTATTTTTGAAGGGAAATCAAAGTTTGTGAATTGTAAAAATGTTAGATAAAGATTCAAAAAAGATTTTCCTATCTTTTCCTATCTTTTCCCATCTTTTCCTATCTTTTCCAAAATTTTCCTTGGTACCAATCACTTGGAAAATAAGATTTTCCAATATTTTTTTCCTTTTCCCTCATTTTCCTTTGAAACAATCGGAGCCTAAAAGAATTAGTACGATTCTTAATCTATAAATCGTCTAAAGGAAATAATAATATTTTTATTAATGGCTAATTAGGAAATAACTTTTTGTGACATAAGCTCAAGAGTTTATTCCAATTCAAATTGACCTTCGTTATAGGTTTTCGAAAACTTTTCAATAAAAAAAATAAAACAAATTGGGATTTTACACCTTTACTTGTTTAAATACTACAAAATCTAAATTAAAGTATGTGTTTATCCCTTAATGAACATTTGCGCATATTTGATGCTACACGTCCTCCTTTTTTGCATCTCCTCGGCCACTTAAATCCAAAGTTAATTTGATGATGATATTTTATAATAGACACCTTATATGGTCCATACAGTTATCAAATAAATCATCAATTAAAGCAAGAAAGGTTCCAACCCAATCATAATCAATTGTTATTTGATGAAATATTGAGAAGAAAACATAGGTTATTTTCACCATTTTAAAAATTTCACCGACCTATTGTTAAAGCACTTGTATTTGCGAGGACATTGTAGATTATTTTTATCTTACTGGAATGATTTTTCGAGACCTGCGGAGCAGATTGCTTCTAAAGATTCATCCAAGCATTAACTAGAGAACTACTCCTAAATTACTTCCAATTAACCACCTGGTATAATTCATTACTAGATAGTTTTTATCAAATTTATAATTATTAAATAACACAATGGAATTACATTCTAAGTTGACTTTATCAATAAGTATTGAGAGCTACATACCAAACTTGTAAATAACTATTTGTTCAGCCTCAAACCGAGCAAAAAGAAAAGGTATTTTGGACGTTTCCCATATTAGGACTAAGGATCAACTCGCGGACTTTCTCACCAAGCCCTTACATCGTACTCGTTTTCATTTATTACACTCCAAAATTGCCATTGCTGATGGCACGACTGTATTCTGGTGGCGCATTGTGGACTCTCCCTCCTCGTCGGATATTTCAAAATAGATTGGATAGATTTGTTTTTCTTTTGTAATTATCTCATTTCCTTTGTATATTATTTTGTTTCCTAGTTTAGCGGATTTAGCCTTGTATAAACGATCTCTCTCATTGTGAATTATATTTGTTAGGACCACAAATCCGACAGGATTCAAACTTGATTGAGACAGTCAGGGGTGCCAGGTCCAACTCGATTTATTTCCTTGTTTGCAAAAATATTATAAAGGAAAATTCTGGTTTTATTTTAGTTTGATTTATTTACTGAAATATTCGCACTTGATTTTATGGTAATTATCTTGTTAAAGGCGAGTGAATATTTGAGTAAGTTTGTAAAGATTTAACTTGATCTTATAGAATCTTATCTTATGGAAAGTTAATATTTATCAAACTCTTGTTTATATCCTTAAGTAATCTATTCCCTGTGGAGTTCTTTTTCTTCTTTTATGTGCAGAATAACGAAGATCGTGAAGATCTTATCAAAAGGAAACAAAGACTTATCAAAGGAAAAGAAGCCTTATCGAAAGAAATATTCGGATATATTTGGAAAGATCTTGTCCCGACTGGATTGGGAGACTGGCCGCGGATCTCAGGATCTTTCAAGGAGAGCTATTATATAAATAGTAGAAATCCTAGGAATCAATGTACAACACTCGTGTAACAAAATATACATCTTTAGGTGTTCCGTTTTATTTTGATTTCTTAGTTTTCATTACTTGATTTAATTCAAGAACGTGACGAGTTGACAAGAGTTGAAGGGAGTTCAACGTGAAAGGATTGCGCTAGTTAGAGAGATCTATACGTACGTGCGGTTCGCTTGGAAGCTTGATCATAAGAAGATCACAACGGGAGTTTGGTCTTATGGGTTCAAACGGAGTAGACGCGAAAAAGGTTCCGGTGGTATCAACACTAGAGGGATTCGGTGTTAGAGTAAAACCAGTTGGTGTAATAACTTTTGTCCGTTGAAAGAACTTTGTTCTCAGGCGAAAGCCTCGTGGATGTAGGACATAGTCCGAACCACGTTAAAATCTGTTGTCTTTATTTACTGTCTTATATACCTGTCTAAACTAGGGATCGCAACTACTGTTTAGAACGTAAATTTAAAGACTTAAAGATCTATCAATTGGCATCAAGAGCCTGTCACCAACTTACATTAGTGAGATTCAGGTTTTATTTAGATCTTGCAGATTTGATGGCACAAAACATTGAAGGATCATCATCATCAAATCCACCGGTTTTGAATGAGTTCAACTACTCATACGGGAAGGTCCGCATGAAAGCTTTCATCAAACGGGAAAATCAGAAAGCGTGGAAAAGCATTCTCAAAGGATGGACTCCACCAAAAGACGAAGATGGAAACCCAAAGCTCGAGCTCAACTGGTCTGACGCAAAAGATCTTGACGCGAGTTACAACTCCATTGAAATCAATGCAATACTAAATGGAGTCGACCTAAACCAGTTCAAACTGATTTCAAAGTGTGAATCGGCTAAAGATGCATGGAATTCCCTTCGCGTTACCCATGAAGGTACCCCATCCGTGAAAAGATCCAAAAGACAAATCCTTGGTACACGGTTTGAGGAACTCAAAATGGAGGAACACAAAACAATAGCTCAATACAATGCCAAACTGAGAGACATTGCAAATGAAGCCTTCCTCCTTGGTGACGAGTACAGTGAGTCCAAACTTGTTCAAAAAACTCTTTGCACTTTGCCCTCAAAATTCGGTATGAAAATTGAGGCGATTGAAGAAGCAAGAGACGTGGAGAACTTATCACTTGAAGAACTCATGGGTGCACTTTCAACATTTCAGTTGAAAAAGAATTTGAATGGAGTCACTAGAAAAGGTGTTGCACTTAAAGCTGAAATCAAAGACAAACCTCAAAGTGACGATAAGGAGGAGTTTGATAAGTCTGTTGCGTTTCTCACCATAGGACTTCGAAAGTTTTCCAAATGGAAAAATAAAGGTACGAACACTTTTCCTACAAACTCTGATGATACATTAAAATCTTCCGATGCTAATGATCTTAGTTACAAAAGAAGAGGAAGAGGTGTTCAATGCAGGGAATGCCAAGGCTATGGTCATATACAAGCTGATTGTGTAAATCTTCTCCTGAAGAATAAAAACAAAGCCATGGTGTGCACCTGGAGTTATGAAGCGTCAACTGAAAGTGAAGATGAGGCAGAAGAAAGAGCAAACATAGCACTCTCCTCTGTCATCCGCCTTGACTCTCCACCTGTCGCGACTGACTAGGATGGCTCTGAAGCTGTTTCTGAGAATAAAACGATGATATCCACATGCAGTAATGACGAGTCAGCTCTTTGTGATAACGAACCTGAAGAAAGAACATTCTTTGCATTTTCTTCCATTATCAGTGATGACTCACTACCTGTCGTGACTTGTCACGGAAACAACGATGTTATAACGGATGCTGAGGACGAAGACTTCCCTAATCCTTTCTCGGAAATCAAATCTCTTTAACATGTGGTTGTTTTAGAAATGCGCAAAAACTATGAGCTAAGAAGAGAAGTCAAGTCTCTCAAAATTGATGTTCAAAGTGTTTTAGAATCCATCACAATTTTTGAGGATTTACAAAAACACTTTCAGGATGTTCTCAAGGTTCTCGAGAAGGTTGTTTCAGACAATCTAGATGATGAGTCGGATCATCAAATTCCTTGTTCCATTCGTGCTGGCCTTGGTTCCCATTCACCGATCTGACAAGACAGGGAGAATTTTTTTTTCTAGCATTGATGAGGAAAATCTCAGATTAGAACGTGCTCTTAAACGCTCACAGTCTCATGTTTTTAATCGCAGGTGTAGTCCAGCTAACAGGATCAGTCCCGTTTGCAGGTCACGACCAACTCGCAAGTCTAGCAGAGTCTGTTATCATTGTGGTGTTAAAGGTCATATTCGTTCACGCTCTATTGATCTCAAGCAGAACTCATCAAGGAACACAGCACCAAAACCTGTTGGACCACGAGTCACCACAACTCAGGAGACTCAAAGAAAAACAGTGTTAGATGACTCCGATGAAGATTCTGAGCCAACAAATCACATAAGGATGAAATATTCTAATCATAAAAATATCTATTTTTCATTTTCCTCTGTTGAAAACGCCTCACCTAGTTGTTGGTATCTTGACAGTGCACGCTCACATCACATGACAAGGAACAAAAACTTTGTGACAAATTGTGTTACTGGTCCAAGTGGAACGGTTCAGCTCGAAAATGGTAAAAAGGGTCAAGTGGTTGCAAAAGGAACACTCATTATCAACGGGTGTCCAAAGCTTAGCGATGTGTTCCATGTGGTTGGACTTGAGCAATAATTGATTAGCATAAGCCAGCCATGCGATCAAAAGATGGTTGTCACTTTCTCACAAGATGAATGTCATGTGTTTGATGACCAAAAGTTTTGTGTTTTTACAGGAAAGCGGACTGCTGAAAATTACTACACTCTAATGCAGTCACGACTCCCTACAGAACAGTTCACAAACTTTGTTTCAAACAGATCCATTTCTCCTAAAGTTAGTGAACTAATTTATTTTTATGGTTCGCATGTTAATCAAGGAGCCAACACATTGGTCATCGATCAATCCAAATGTGTTCAATATCCTATCAAGGACCTTGACCGTGAAACCGCTGAACAGTTGATGGTTCATGTGGCAACCCTTAAATGGGTTGTCAATGAGACAAGAGGCAACTTCATAGACCTCAGTTTCTCCATTTTCAGAACAGGAAGTCATCTCTACCTAACTAAGCATAATCTTGTCATATTACTTAGTGTTGGTTGGGTTGATCATATGCTTAAGAACTTTAATGTTGTGCAACTTGATGTCTTGGTCTTTAGTAACCACATAGTGCTATTATCATTGCTCATAATCATGTTAAGCACTTATGCACACAGCACACGGATATATGGCACCACTTCATATGTGATTTGGTTGATAATGAATGTGCAGTCATTAAGCATGTCGTGACTGAAAGACAAACTGCTGTTATTTTTATGAAGGAACTTGTTTCACAAAGCTTTGAGACCCTCAGAAAGTCTCTCAGCATTTGTCTTCAATAAGCGCTGGTCTCGTGCCCGATTTAACTGAGAAGTTTTTGTTTGTTGAACTAACTGTCATGACTTACTTGCAGACTTGTTGGACAACCGGTTCTGGAGCGTACTTAGAACTGCATTGATGCACAGTGCACCTCTTTCCCTAAGTTAAATCAGGGAAATCGAAGGATTTTGCAACGGGCAATTTTTATTTTTAATTTGTTTTTATTATCTCTTTGACATGGACATTGTCCACTTTTGCTACCTCATCACATCAAAAACAGAAGGATTGAGCATGAAAAGGAAAGAATGAGTGTGCAAAAGAGTTATGAAAAGAAAAGAACAAAGGGAGTATGAGCCAAAAGAAAACGTGCTTCAAAAGAAAAATATATGGAGGTAAAAGTTGCCTAAACTCAATGAATATGTGTGAAAGCATTCAATTCTTATCTCACGTTCATCACTTCATTGAAAGGAGCTACCATATTCTACATAAAGTTGTGAGCGAAAGCTACCTCCATGCAAAAGGCTCAAGTGTGTGTACATGGTGCGATTGTATTGTTTGAAAAGAGATATATTGCAAAACGATTTTGCCCCTTCAAATTCTCTTCCCTTTCATCTGTTTATCTTATGAGAATTCACACACACACATTTTAGTGTATTCATCTGCTTCATGGGTATTCTTCGGTTCTGGCTGTTTTATACTCAGTCTTACGATATGTCATGACAGGGTGTCCCGACATCCACTCACACCAGTTGAATCGGTACTCGGTGAGTTATGTGTAATTTTCTGAGTTACTTTCTGTATGTTTCTTTTAATTTGTGTTTAATTTTATCAGGTGCAATTTTAATTTTTAATTTAATTTGTCTTTTAAGCGCGAGATGTTTAATTGATGGCATGTTTTCCCGCCTATATTCTTTGCCGTGATTTTTTGTAGAGTTTGAGTTGCATGTAATCTGTTGGAATCTTTCCTTGATTATGTCTTGGGAAGAGTCCTATCAATTTTGGGAACTTGTGGATAGAGTTATAGAAGTAAAATATTTGATTTGATTTATCCTATCTATATAAATCTCATATCACACGCAATCCCTACTCACTCTCTCTCTTGTGTTTATTTTTCTTTGTGTGTGGTTTTTATGTCTTCTTTCTCACCATCTTTCCTCAAGAAAATATTTAACATGGTGAAAAACAAATCTTCAGGTGAACCGTCACAGTTAACCCCACTAGTCGACTAAGACAGCGAATCCTCCATGGACAATAAGTTGTCCACTGTCTTGCAACAGGAGCCGCTACTAGTCCAATTCCCACCGGATTATGTTCCACCGCCATCATCTGATGCACCACCGCCGCTGCAAGACACCACACCACCGCCACCGGCAACAGAATCTCCGCCACGTGCCACACCATCTCAGCTACGAGAGTTTTCACCACCGCTGGATTTCTCTCATCTGTTCCGCCGCCGGCAGACACTCCGTCATCACCGTTGATTCCGTCTCCTTCACGGACCACACCTGCACCTGTACCTGCATCCTCTCGCCGCCACTCCGCTGCGGCTAAAGGGAAGTAGAAGGCTCAACCTACGAAGCGCACCCCATCTGCTCGCCAAAAGTCAAAACCTGTTGCAGAGGGTGTCGCGAGCCGAGTCGGGAGACGTACCCAAACTACCACTCACAAACATCCTCGACCTGTTGCTGCTGCTGCGTCGGACTCTATTCCAATCAAGCTATCCAACACAAATTCCAGTCCAGTCCGCAAACAGCAGAAACGGCCAGTTAAGTCCTCGTCTGATGAGGTTAACTAGTCTGGACACAAGTCTGATTCTGAAGCAGGCAGTCAGGTCCAGTCTGAAGAAGCTGATGGAGGCTATGTAGTCCTTCCCAGAGTTCCACCGTCCGATGAGCCTTTTCAGGTGAAGAAGGCTATGTCCACAAGGTTCTATACGGCTCATGCCAAACTCAGGTATCCACTTCTTGCCCGACGCATTCCTGTTAATGAAGTCTAACTTCATGATGATTCTTATGCGAGTACGGGGGTTATCGAGTTTTTGGAAGGGAGAGGTTTTCTTGAATCCACTCGCAGGGTACAACCGTTTTCACCCAGATTGTGCATGACTTTTATGCTAATCTGGAGACTCAACTTGGCGTTCCAGGCTCAGCCAAGGAACATTCAGCATTCGTGAGGAACCACATCTTCCAGCTTAGTCCTCAAATCCTGAACATGCAGTTGGGTTCTCGTAATGTGCAAACCAGTCGCGACTGTGAGTTGGAACTGGAGGAAGACTTGAATGCAGTCGCATCAACCATAACCGGCCAACCCATGAAATGGCCCCAGAATGGCAGTCTCCAGCGTGGTTCTCTTGCCCCTTGGTATGGTTTGATCTACGGAATCATGGTACGAAACTGGTTTCCCATGTCTCATACTTCTACCGTGAGTCCTTTTTAACTGCTTTGGTTTTGTTCTGTATTGGTTCGAATGCGCCCATTAATCTGGGGAAACTGGTCTTTGGGAGATTTCAACTTGAAGCATTCAACCAAAAGATAGAGACGACCCTGGGCTATCCATCCCTGATCTACCGCACGCTCACATCCCAAATGGATATCTGGGTCAAGAAAAATAAGATGACGCGCCGCCCCAATCCTTATCATGCTCGGAATCACCTTGTTCAAGCCCTTCTCAGTTCTCCTATCCGACGAAATGTCCCACCTACTGGTGATAATGAAGCTGGACCATCTGTTCACTAGGGCAGTCTCGACAACCTACAGTCGCAACTAGCCTGTGTGATTACATTGCTTGAGTCCATGAAGGAGTCACTTGCCCAACTAGCGGCTAAGCCTTGACTAGTTCTGGCGAAATGGGAGAGTAAGCAGAAAATGGAGAATGGGGGAGATTTTGAAGAATGGGGGAGATCTTCACTGCTACTGCTGTTATCTTATGTTTTAATTTAATTTTGTTTTTATTTCTCCGCTTAAGAACATTGATTATTAACTGTTTATTTTTAAGTTGTTTTGCAGAGTGTTGCACTGCTGTTGCAACAAGTTTTTATTGCTGTTATAACTCGTTAGTTGCTTTATCTACCTATGTCTTTACTAACTTGTTATTTTTCAGCATGTCTACATTTTCCTGGGATTTTAAAAGAGTTTTGCCAAACAAGTCAATTGGGGGGATTGTTAGGACCGCAAGTCGGACACGATTCAAACTTGATTGAGACAGTCAGGACTGCCAAGTCCAACTCGATTTCTTTCCTTGTTTGCACAAATATTTTAAAGGAAAATTCTGGTTTTATTTTAGTTTAATTTATTCACTGAAATATTCGCTCTTGATTTTATTGTCATTATCTTGTTAAAGGCGAGTGAATATTTGAGTAAGTTTGTAAAGATTTAACTTGATCTTATAGAATCTTATCTTATGGAAAGTTAATCTTTATCAAACTCTTGTTTATATCCTTAAGTAATCTATTCCCTGTGGAGTTCTTTTTCGTCTTTTATGTGCAGAATAACGAAGATCATGAAGATCTTATCAAAAGGAAACAAAGATTTATCAAAAGAAAAGAAGCCTTATCGAAGGAAATATTTGGATATATTTGGAAAGATCTTGTCCCGACTGGATTGGGAGATTGGCCGCGGATCTCGGGATCTTTCAAGGAGAGCTATCCTATCAATAGTAGAAATCCTAGGAATCAATGTAGAACACTCGTTTAACAAAATATACATCTTTAGGTGTTCCATTTTATTTTGAATTCTTAGTTTTCATTACTTGATTCAATTCAAGAACGTGACGAGCTGATAAGAGTTGAAGGGAGTTCAACGGGAAAGGATTGCGCCAGTTCGAGAGATCTATACGTACATGCAGTTCGCTTGGAAGCTTGATCATAAGAATATCACAACGGGAGTTTGGTCTTACGGGTTCAAACAGAGTAGACGAGAAAAAGGTTCCGGTGGTATCAACATTAGAGGGATTCGGTGTTAGAGTAAAACCAGTTGGTGTAATAACTTTTTTCCGTTGAAAGAAGTTTGTTCTCAGGCGAAAGCCTTGTGGATATAGGACATAGTCCGAACCACGTTAAAATCTGTTGTCTTTATTTACTGTCTTATATACCTAACTAGACTAGGTATCGCAACTACTGTTTAAAACGTAAATTTAAAGACTTAAAGATCTATCAATATTATCCGAAAATATTTTCCCTCAACTCTCGTCTTCTTCCTCTGCGCAAAAACCATGTAACTATACTAACAATGTGAACTATATATATAGGTTCTACAAATGAAAACCATGCCTTCGGATTCTCTATTATGAAGTGTAACTGGGTGCAGAAAAATATATGAACTCGCAGATACACGCTGACTCAAACATAATGTATTTTGAGGATAAACAAGATGACAAGTCATCATTACTCATAAGCAATGAGCAACAATCAGTTGAGAAGAAACACAAGTTTCATTCAACAGACGATTTTAAAGAAAAATGAAGGGGATAATCATAAACAAGTACTTGTCTACTTTTGTGATTTCCTTTGAGAATTGTGATACGTTGAGGATAACACACTCGACGATATCCGTTTTGGTAACAAAATGTACACAACTGGCAAATTTATATTATATATCTCTGATTTGTAGTATGATACTGCTCAACTCCAAACCCTCACTTTGGAAAAATCAAATGAAAATTATTGAAAATAACAAAGAATTGAAAAATACAAAGAGAAGCAGGAAAGCAGGCTAAAACAACCTGAATATGTTATCATGGAATGAAGTAAGCATGTAACGCGATGCTTATGTCTAACAAAATACTGTGTAGCTTTGTACTTCGAAGTGCTTTATGCTTTTTCAAGCATTCTTATTAGCATATAATCACAATAATATATGAAAATAACGTAGAGTTAAATGTTACTTGAGAAGTACAGTCCAGTTATAAGTCTGTACACAAATGTGAAATACAGATATAGTACATCTGAAATTTAATCTTGGTGGGAAATTAGGTCTTGTTAAACACAGTCCAGTAAGTCGTTAAATGAAACAAACGTTGTTCAAAGAGTCGCAAGAAATAAGGCTGGATTGGGGTCAATTGTTCGTTGAAAAAAGACTAGTTTTTTTTCCTATTTTAACTTTATTGGCGTGCTTTGGTGTAAATTAAGTACTCATTCTTAATGTCTCTTCATTTTCACATGTTTCACGCTTGGTAGATAAAAAAAAAGTTCTAGACTATCTCTTTTTTTGTTAAGTCTTCCCACTCGTGATAGTGCATTATTAATATGTGATGCATTTCTAGAATAGTCTAAATGCATCTAGGTAAATAATAAAAAGAGTATGGATGTGTCTAGAGTAATTCAGACTTACCTAGTTTAAGAATATTCCTAGAGTAATTCTGGAAAAGTCTTATAAATTATCTTGTAAGAATAATGTAGAATTATCCATCCTCACATATAAATACCACATAAGGGTGAAGTTTGTAATATAAGAAGCAAAGAAACAAAATCTCAAACTATACGAGAAACATTCTCTATGTATTTGGAGATACGTACTCCATTCTATAAACTCTAAATCTAGTGTATTTGGAGAGAAGTGCTCCAGTCTATATTTTATACACTATCTAAAATATTTTCTATATCTACTATCCTAGAAACATCAATATCAAGCCTCTATTTTCTAACAGCCAATGACGAGCATAATGCAAGTAATATTGGCTACCCTTCGGGTGAAAAATGAAGAATTCTATATGCTTTTGCCACTCCCTAAGCTTCTAAGCTCTAGTTTTGTATTCTAGTGAATGTAGACCTTCAATTACTTACAACTCGGGTATGTTTTTTGTTGTACTGTGTTAGAATATTGAATATTGAATGGACAAATAGCCGCTTTCAGGGTTTGCCTGTTGTGAAAAAAGGAAACAAAAGGATAAAATACAAAAAAAGTAATAATATAGGGATTTAAGGTAGAAACTCCAAATTCGGAGAAAAAACACGGGAAACAAAGTGACAATTTACTATGTAGCAAACTGTTACAACTAGAATTTCTCATCAACACTCATCCCTAAAGACAACTTGTGAGCCCTATTACTAGAAACACTCCCTAATTTACCTCGCGCCAGTATGTAGAATATATTGAAAGGAATTAGGGTGTTTGAGAATGTTTATCTACAAACATGCATCAAGAGGGTGTAGTGAACTTGAGAAGATTGGCTCCTTGTGCCGTCGTCGTCGTCTGTCCGTCTCGACTCGACTCGCCTTGCCTCGCCTCGTCGCTTCGCGTCGCGCGTGTCCTTGCTGGGAAGGCAGCCTAATCTTTTTGGTGAAAGTTTATTTATTTTGTGCAAATAAATAAAACAAATTAACTGATTTAAAATTCAATATTTTTTGAATTAAATTCGGTTAAAATTCGCACTTAAGGTTGTTGTTAATTGCTGAACGTTTCAATCAGCTTAATGGCGCGAGTTTAACTGCCCAAAACGTGCGAGACGTTTTTAGTCAAGATTATTGACCGAGTTATTCCCCTCCTAAATGTGATGTGTGGCTGTTACGTTTTTCCCACCTATAAAAGGAGGCCTGCAGGCTCCGTGTTCTTCATCCAAAACAAATCTTCATTCTCATATTCATAGCAAAAAAAGAGTTCTGCAATATCACGAGTAGTTCGTCTGAGGAAAAAGCTTTCTGCTTCAGAAACTTGTTCGTCGAGAGAGACGTTGCACCTTGGAGCTTGGTGTCCATGAGGGCGTGAAGCAATTACCGGGCAAAAAAAGCTTAAGGAAAGGTGGTGCAACCGCTGCCTCGTCATATTCTTCCTGTTCGAAAGTTTGAGGTTTTTCTGTATTTAGATTTGGTAATTCTGTTGCCTTTGTTTTAATGTATTATCTTGTACTGTTCATATGCTTATTGGTTGCAATGTCTTGAGATTATGTTCAAAAGCATGTTCATAGCTTCAGTTTAAGCACGTATACGTCTCGATACCAACAAAAAGAAATCATAAAACTTTGACCACCTTAGCACTCAGTTAAATGCTTATGCTCTTTAACATTGAGTCATGTGAAAAATCTAAAAGGGAAAAAAATGTATAGATGCACAAGTACCCACTAATATCTGTTCCTTAAGGTGGATTCACTGATTTATAATAGACATGATGTTTGTTGAGTTGAGCTGAGCTGAATTGTGTATGTATAATGTATGTATAGCTTTTCCTTTCTCTTCTTTGCTCTGTATGCCGCTTCTGTTTTGAGCTCAGAATTTGAACTTCACCCTATTTATGTGTTAGATTTTTTCTGTATTTTAATGGACAAAATAATACTCCATATGAGCTGGTTAGCGTTGATAGGCTAAGTGAGATGAGTAAATCAATTAGAAGAACATTTTCACAAAAAACAAATAAAAAAAACTAAATAAATTGAAAAATCGAATTGATAATTTTTTTAGGGCAAATTGCGGCAAACCCCCAATCTATGAGTACTTTTACAGTGTACACCTTAAGCTATCGTTTTGTGCGATATGCACCCTAACCTATCCAATTTTGTGCGATTTGCCCCCTGGAGCGTTGACCGGCCAATTTGGCCGAAAAACGTGACAGTCACGTGATCGTCGGAAGGCAACTTCGTCCAATCAAAAAATAGCATTTTCTTAAAATATTATAGGTTACACCCTAATGTATTTATATAAACCCCCCAATCTATTCGAGAGTACCCCCTCACCTATTAATTTTTTGCCCCCTCATCTATTTAGTTGCCACTTTCTATATGTACATGTTTTGTCCTTCATATTCACTGCCACTGTGCCATTAGGGTGTTCCAATTCAAACCTATAAAGTAATATTTTTTAAAGTGTAACGCATATTTATTGTAACACATTATCTTTTATATATTTGCACATAGAGGCCGCACCTGTTTTTCTTTTGGTGTAAACTATGTTCTAATGTTTTATTTTTTTACATAATTTATGATATAATTGAAAATGGATGATTATCAGCGAATTTAATTTAAATTTCTATTTGATGAAAAGAAATTTTATTTTTAACATGATTTTCTTTTAAGAGTATGAAGAGTAGTTTTTAGACCAATATACTTAGAAAATAAACATACTCACATAATTTATGTATCATCAGTAAGCAACTAATCTTATTGTTTCATACATAATTATAACTTTCACCATAAGCAAATAATCAATTCCAAAAATCACAAACAATATACATGAATTAATCAAAACATTGTTCGGCATTCACCGTGATGCAATTTTGACATAATATTTCAAATAGCAAAAATTAAATAAATAAGCGGAAAATCAAATAAGAAAAGACTACGCACAATTAATAGCATGAGATCAGGTGAACTCTCTCAAAAGATTGATCTTCCTCTTATCGTGTCCTGTATATAAAAACCTTCTCTTGCATCTTCTGATATTCTGTATAGATCCCATCACGGCATCTTCATGGAATCGATATTTTGTAGAGATCACATCACGACATCTTTATTGATCATGTTCAACAATTAGTGAATATTATGGGGAAATAAAATAATAGTTGCAATTTTTTTTGCTTTACAGTTGATCACACCTTCCGCCGTTCTTATGCGTGTGTTTTCTTCTAACTGCATGACCTTCCTAGAAGCCAAACTCAAGAGCATTAAACATATATTTAATGCTTCATAATAACTTTTCTGTATGATAGAATTTGTAGAGTCAAATATTAAAAGTTTAAAGTTTATGGTTACTTGCTTTATAGTTTATCACACCTTCAGCCGTTCTCCGTTGATGAAATTAATAGTGTAACATCAAATTATTTATTTTGTTTAGAGTTGAATCCAAGTTGTATACATTTTCAATTAGTATTTTATTTCTCATAATATTCATTAATTGTTGAACATGATCCATAAAGATGTCGTGATGTGATCGCTACAGAATATCGATTCCATGAAGATGTCTTGATGTGATCTCTACAGAATATCAGAAACGGGTTAAATATTTGATGAGGATAATAGGAAGATCAATCTTTTGAGGGAGTTCACCTGATCTCATGCTATTAACTGTGCGTAGTCTTTTCTTATTTGATTTTCCGCTCATCTCAGTTTTTCTATTTGAACTTCTGTGTCAAGATTGCATCACAGTGAATGCCAATCAATGTCTTGATTAATTCATGTATATGTTTTGTGATTTTTGGAATTGATTATTTGTTTATGGTGAAAGTTATAAATATGTATGAAACAGTAAGATTAGTTGCTTACTGATGATACACAAATTATGTGAGTATGTTTCTTATGTAAGTATATAGGTCTAACCACTACTCTTGATACTGTTAAAAGAAAATCATGTTAAAAACAAAAAATATTTTCATCAAATAAAAATTTAAATTAAACTAACTGACAGCCCTCCATTTTTGGTTATATCGTATATTATGTAAAAAACAAAACATTAGAACATTGTTTACACCAAAAGAAAAATGGGTGCGGCCTGTATGCGCAAATATAAAAAAGATAATGTGTTACAATAAATATGCGTTACACTCAAAAACTATTACTTTATGGGTTTGAAATGGAACACCCTAATGGCACAGTGGTAGTAAATATGAAGGAGAAAATTGCACATGTAGAAAGTGGCAAATAAATAGATGAGGGGGCAAAAAATTAATAGGTGAGGGGGTACTCTCGAATAGATTCGGGGGTCTATATCAATACATAAGGGTGTAACCTATAGTATTTGTAAAGAAGTTATTTTTTGAATAGACGAAGTTGCCCTTCCGACGATCACGTGACTGTCACGTTTTTCAGCCAAAATGGCCGGTCAACGCTTCAGGGGCAAATTGCACAAAATTGGATATGTTAGGGTGCATATCGCACAAAACGATAGGTTAGGGTGCACATTGCAAAAACACCCATAGATTGGGGGGTTTGCCGCAATTTTCCCTTTTTTAACATAAATTAGGAGTTCGCAGTATTGAATCAAAAACACAAATATATGATCATCCATGTATATACCAAATACATACATATAAAATTAAAGAGAATTTTTTTCACGAGAATATACCATTTCGCTCTTGAATATGATTCACATAACATAGTTGCCCCCTTTTCACGAGGATTGAAACTAAATGTGCGCTTTCTATAATTGTTTTCTCGAATTATATGCGATCGGCTAACTTTTTTTCATTGAATCTTACTTGGATATATGAATTTTCAGAATTATAGTAACAAACCTAACGTGGATGGTCGAACATGCATAAATATTTTACGTCAAACATTTCTTGTCTCAACTCTCACACATACATAAGTCACTTTGCAGACTTCCACATCATTTGTATGAGTATACTGTATACATATATGTATAATTTTCCTCAATGGTTGTTGATGACACACAAATTGCGGCAAGAGATTTTCTCTCCATTTTAAAAGAAAAAGAAAACGACGTGTTAACCAAAGCGGTTGCGGTTGTGACAAATCATTTGCCAAACTGAAGAAAAGTGTCGAACAATAACAAATGAAACACACGACAAGATTATGCTTGGACTTCAAGAGTTGTTATTCAACAAAATGTGAAAAAAGGGACACTGGGGAAATTAATTTGCTTTTCGAATGTGAATGTGTTAGTTATAAAGACTGAATATATAGTACTTGAGTTTTGGTCCAAACTCGGACTTGGGATGCCAATGCAGATGCAAGAAAATTCATAATACCAATCCCAGCATTCAAATTCTCTGACATGATAGCCAGGATCCAAAATGTCCACTCTTCAATAAACTTCAGACAAAGAAACATTCAAAAGGCTCTCATGAGGTACATTTAGTGGTGGCAAATGGTTCCAACTCTAATGTGGATTCAAAAGTATGGTTCCATTACAAATTCAACTTGGATTCAACCAACTTGTGATCTATGTATACATCAATTTAAATCAACCCACATCAACCAATTCAACCCAAATCAACATAACTGCATCCAAACCCTATATTTATGAGTAATTATATTTTTCACCCGTTAACTATCAATAATCGCATCTCCACCCCTATATTCCTAAGAAATTATGTTTTTGCTCCCAAACAATCAAATAATTGCATTTGCACCCCTAAATTTTTGAGTAATTTTATTTTACCACCTAAACATTAAACAATTGCACACAAACCCATATATTTACGAGTATTTACATTTTTACCGCTTAACTATCAATAATTGCATCCCCACTCCTACATTCCTAAGAAACTACGTTTTAGCCCCGAACTACGTTTTTCCACTCTGTATTTTGCGTGCTCTGCACATCCATGAATTCAGATTTGGCTTGGACTGCATAGTCCACATATTGATTAATTTGAGTAGCTCATACCAATTTCCTCATCTCGATTCATCGTCCAATGGTGCTTCTTCTGTGCATCTCAATCATTACAACATTTGGATCTCATTTCATTTTCATCGATGTGGTTGTCGTCACAAAACCACTCCACACTTCTTGATAGTTTGTTGTTATATCAGCTCTTCCCCCTGGTGTTGGGCATTTGATCTTCTGGTGACCAGTTGAGATTATGGTAGTGAATGCTGCTATGGCCGGTCTTCCTATTAACACATTGTATGCGAACAACAGGTCAACTATCAAGTATGCGATGTTCAGTGTTCTACATTTTGGGTTTTCTCCAAAGGAAGTGGGTAACATTACTTTTCATATTGCACAAACTTCTCCCCCTCCAAAACCCAAAAGTGGTGAGTTTACCCTTGTAATCTCGTATCTTCCCATCTTCACACATTTTAAAGCATCCATAAACATTATGTTTATTGAACTTCCATTATCCACCATGATTCCTATTACTGGATGATTCACAATCACTACGGACACTACCATAGGGCAATTAAGATACTTAGCCTCAAGAGCTTGTGAGGTTAAATCCTTCCAATCGTCGTCATCAAAAGTGATTTTTTTATCTAGTTTATCCTCTACCAAGACCAAGTCATTGTTTGTCACTTCAAGCGATCATTGTAGAGGTCTCTAGATATTCTTTCGCTACTATTCCCCGAATCAACCCCAGTCAGGCTGCCTGAAATCATACTAATTGTTGAATCAATCCAGGTGTTATGGATGAACCTTCTTGCGGAATCCCTCTTCTCGCTTATCTTTTGGAGAACAACTTCTCTTCCATCTCGAGATGATTTCTTCTTCCGTTCATCACGATTTTTCCTTAAACGAATTCCACGACCTTTCCATCTTGTATGAGGTGCTTAATCTCATTCTTTAGAGCATTACAGCCGTTGGTGTAATGTCAGTTCTACTTAAGGTATTTGCAATACTTTCGCGATTCTTTCATTTGTTCGGTATCTTTAAACTGGCATGGTGTTTTATGTATTTCGCGGTTCTTGACTATTGCAAAGATTTATGCAACATCTTTCCGTAACGGAATATAATTATGAAACATTTTGAATGGTGCCCGTCTCTTCTTGCCCTTATCTTCCTTCCTTCAATTCTTATTCTCTTTATTGAGTCGTTCTAGATATTTCCCAAACCTTCTTCATGGTTTCTTTGGAAAATAACATAACTGACTTGGTGCTTCTTCTTTTTCCGATAGGTGGAAAATTCTTGAACAAACATTTTTTTGAATTGTCCAAACGATTCTATAGTGCGAGGGTGGTATGTTTTTGAACCATTCCTTAGCTAGTAATGTCAAGCTAATGGTGATCAACCTTGCCCTCAAGTTCTTACAGTAACTCACCATCTGCAACTCCTCATCCAGATCATCAAAATGTTTCACATCATCGCTAGTCCCATCATATTTCTGCATGTCAGGGAGGTTGACTCCTTCTTTCAAAGTCAGCCGACTGATCGCATCACAAAATGGAGTAGGCTTTTCCACCCGCGGATTATGTTCTGAAACCACCGACTCAATTCTCTGTCCGACATGATTTGGTTGATCATGATGCCTCCCTACCGTTTCAATCTTGCTAGCTGCAGGTTGCATATTTGATCCTCTTTGTCTAGAACTCACTTTTCCATCCCTTGCTGCAGTGGCTCGGTGCTCTGTCTTTTACATTCCTCTCCGTATGTTATGAACGTGGATTTCTTGGCTCGGGTGACCCTGGTGGATATCTTCTACTTGGCCTTGTTGCCCGTGAATGGGTATTCAACCTTGAATCAACTCTATGCTGAGTTTGATGAGATCTTGCTGGTGGAGCAGATGGTTGTTGTGCTATATCCAACGGAATGTTTTGTGGAACCACTGTATTTGCCAGTTGTTGCACAATCGCATTCACCACTCTTTGCTGAAAAGCTGTCATAATCTGAGTCATCTGAGCACGATTAAACAATGGTTGCTCTGGTGTAGGCATGGTCGTTTCTTCCGCCCCACCCTTGAACTATCCAGGGGAGCGTTA
The DNA here is from genome assembly GCA_946800315.1 of Misopates orontium. NCBI lineage: Eukaryota > Viridiplantae > Streptophyta > Magnoliopsida > Lamiales > Plantaginaceae > Misopates > Misopates orontium. The sequence goes on from OX326951.1 coordinate 12,135,458, forward strand.
GAAGTATGCTCATACGCGTCCGTAGCTCTATCTTCCTCTTCACATTGAGACCTTGCCCTAGGGCAATTCCATTCTTCTCTGTGACTCTCTTTTGATCCATTGAAATGATGGTGTTTTGCTTTTAAGTGTGTATAGTGGTTTCTAGAGACGACGCCTCTGATGTTGGGACACAAACTTTGAGCTTGCATTGCCTTCTTTTCAAGGAAGCACATCTCAAGATATGGAGGATGGTCAAGTGCTGATATCCTCACTAACGAGTTTAGGTTTACAAGTTAACCTAGATTTTAAGTTTAACACATATTATGTGCTATGCTCGGCTGTCAATAGAATAAACATTCACCATAGAATCATGCAGATAACAAGGGGGAGCCAGGAATGATCTAGGGGGGCGAAATCATGTGAAGAAATTTTTCAATAAAAATATTATTTTTTGTTAGTTTATTTGATTTTAAAAATAATCAACATACTAAAAACATTATTATCTTGAGGAGATATTTAGTATAGAGATATTTAATACTAAAAAATAACTCTAAAGTAACACAACAAATTAATAGTTTTAAAATTGTAATACAAAACTAGATAAATAGATGTAAAAAATATGTCATACTAAATAGACATATCGTATTCGCTCCTAGGACATTAATGTTCACTTAGAGTCGTTTGTTGTAACGTGATATTCATTTACAACTAAATTAATATCATAGTATAGAGTGATTACTTTCTTAATATATATAACTAGTGCAATATTAAAGAAATTATTTTTATCTTTACTTATGAAATTTTGCATCAAATAATTTTCTAATACAAAAATATATGTTGCGTATAAAGAGTTGTAAGAAAAAGTTACATCATCCAAAAAATAAATAATACACGGAAATGTTATGTTACTTACTATCCTTAATTTTATTAACTACGTGAAAAGAGTAAGAGAAACTTTAAATAAAACTCAAAAAGTAGTATAACAAATTATAAATAATAATATGAAAATAAACAGTAGAATCTGAAAATAAATTAAACTAAAATTTTGAGTATAAAATTAAACTAGAATTTTACATTATGTGTACTTATATTTAACTATATATAACTTTACATTATGTGCCCTGGTAGATAATACATGAAGATGCTTGATCCAACAGAGGCTACTCATGAGGTTGGCACTTCCATTTCCAAACATATTCGGCATGATGTATATTTGAGATATGTGAATGGTATGGTTCATTTAGGATTAGAAATAGTAATAGTTATACTTCGCATTGTTATCACAGAAGAAGTAATAAAAAAAAAAATACGTGTACCAATTTTTGTGGGGTGTGTATGTATATGGTTTAATATGCACTTCAAAAAATTAATATTGCTTATTTTACTCAAGTGACCTCTGACTTTTTGACCAGCTTAAAAAAGAAAACAAAATTGGGGGTAAAATAAGGAAAACAACATTAAATTAAAGTAGTTGTTGTACCAAAATTGTGTTTTCCATATTTATCCTTAGTCTACACAATGAAACAACGCACTCCAGGGTCAATAGTGTCATATTCGATACCCCACTATCAATCCATCCCTTGATTTACGATGGAGGTAGCTTTTGGCCATTTCTTTCCTTCTTTTCCCTGGTAAGTTATTTTTCTTTCACTTCACTAATCACCATATAATTGTCAAATCTCCATTAATAAGCAAAAATTAAGGAGAAACCGCACCACCACATTCTCAGGAAAATAAAAAACCGTATCACTCATTAAAAATTTACAAAAAGGGGAATCATCTATTACTATATTAAAGAAAGGTGATTTTGTGTCTAAGCTTGCAGTTTTTTTGCAATTTTTACACAAAATGCCTTAAGAAATTTCGGTCAAATTTTTCTATAGAATAAATGAAGGCTAAGATAGTAAAATGACTGCATTTTGAGGTAGTTCTCGGTCCAAATTTCTGTCTTTCCTAATACACCTTCAATTTCATAAATTTGATGATAGAAACCAATACACCACTATTAGGGTAAAGTTGTATCTCATCTAAAATACAAACACACCTTCCCACGTCAGGAGATTTCTTCGATGACCTTCACCAAATCTGCTCCTTGGAATTAGGGAAACAATATTTTTTTTTTATTTTTTTATATCAAAATCATTTTAACTAATCTCCTTCTCTGGTTATTTGGGTTGGGGAAGACGGACAGATTTGTGCAGATTTCAATCTTATGTGTTTTGGATTTTGTGCAATTTGTTCATCTCATAAATTATTTTTAAAAAGATTTATTTGCTGTGAGTTGAGCGTGGTTTCTACCATGTCGCTGGATTCATTTTTCTGACTTATTATTTTATAACTTTGTTAGTCGTCGCTATCCAGACTGGAGTGCGATATCGTTTCGGTATTACTTCTCAAATTGGTCACCATTATCAGGAAGATATTCCTTCTCCAGCTCAGCAGCTCCCGCGCATCGCCAGCTCATCATCGCCACGTCAGAGGAGTTAGTTAGTTAGTTTTTTTGAAAGTGTGCAGAGCACCTTGCAACGTTTGTTAGCTGCGCATTTTAGCTTTCCCCTTTCCTTTAAATCCTTGTTTTGTTTGTTGATTCACACAATTTTGTAATCTCATTATCCAGATTGATCAATACATTTCTCTCATTTTGTTTTCTCTTCATCAATGGAGTTCATTAACTTTGATAGCAAATACTTTGATCAGACTAGGTCTCATTGTCTCTCGATCACCGTCCACATTTCAACAATTCAATCTCTGAATATCGTTTGTCTTTACGTCATTCATCATGAGTGGTCATGATCCATCGTATTCTGATGTTCTCAGTGGAGTTAATCGGAATCGCACACTTGAGGATCCTGCTAATCCTCTATTTTACATCACGGAGAAAATCCAAGACAATTGTTGGTTAATTAGCCCTTGGATTCTCAAAACTATCACAAATGGAGTTGCGTGATGTTCGTTGCTCTGTCAGCTAAGAATAAACTCGGTTTCATTGATGGATCGATACCAAAACCTCCGGTTAATGATCCTCTATTTTCTAGTTGGATGAGGTGCAATTATATGGTGCTAGCATGGATAACGAATAGTTTATCTGCAGAAATCGTCGGTTATACATTGTATTCGGACTCTGCGTTTCAAGTTTGGAAGGAATTGAAGCAAAGATTATCCAAATCCAGCAATAATCGAATCTATATGCTTGAGCAGCGATTGATTCACACAAAATAGAAAGGAACACCGGTTAGTGTGTATTTCTCAAAACTTACATCACTTTGGGATGAAATATCTTTGTATGAGGAGCATTGTGTATGTACTGTTTGTGATTGTCAAGTGTTGATGGAGATGCATAAACGTAATGGTAGGAGACGTATTATGCAGTTTCTTATGGGGCTTGATGATTGCTATCTTCAGTTGAGAAACCAGATTTTGTTGCCTGAGGTCAAGCCTGGTTTAGATATTGTATTTAGCTTAATCCTTCAAGAGGAAGCTAATAATTAAATGAATGCTTTCACCTGCACCTAAGGTCTCTGAACCTGCTGCTATGGTGTCTAAGTTTGAGACCCAAGGAGAACCATAGATGAAACCAGGTTTTAAACCTTCAAATGGCAAGAACAAACCTGCTTGTACATATTGTGCAAGACTAACCACACTGTTGATAATTGCTTTGAAGTGTATGGTTATCCTCTAGGTCATAAACTTGCCAAATATAAACCAGATTAACTATGGTGCTTCACAAGACAATGCATCACCTCCAGCTTTTGAGCCAGTTGTGGTTGTTCCCTCTGTCAGTCCAGAACAGTATCATCAGCTGTGTGAACTACTGAAGCAATCGAATCCAATGGTTAGCCATGTATCTGCACACTTCAATACTACAACAGGTACTTCTTCTCATTTTGTGACCCCCACACCGTCATCTTATCTGCAAACTTCGTGTGTCAGAATGGTACTGGTATTTCATTTCCTCGCACATGGATATTGGATTCAGGGGCAACAGATCACATCACCTGTGTGTCAAAATGGTACTGGTATTTCCTGTCAAACAACCTGATGGCTCTTCTGTGAATGCAACACATCTTGGTTTCATTCAGTTTAGTGAGCATATTATTCTGCAGAATGTGCTGTGTGTTCCCACATTTAAGTTTCATCTGCTATCAGTTAGCAAACTTGTCAAAGACGTGCATTGTTGTTTGACTATCTCACCTTAGTTGTGCACTCTACATGACACAACAACATGGAAGGTGATTGAGATAGCTCAAGAGAATTTTGGACTTTACTATATGACTAAGAATACTGATGTTTCTTCTGTCAATAAATGTATACTTAGTTCAGTTACTTCTACAGCTTTTTCATCATTAAGTTTGTGGAATAATCGTATTGGACATCCATCTGTCAATAGATTGAATTGTTGCATCAATTGACTGAGTTTATTCCTCATGGTAATGTCAGGTTTGTATGTGATTTATGTCATAAGGCAAAAACAACACAGACTCCCTTTTCCTTCTGACTCTCACATGGTTGATCATCCCTTTTATTTGGTTCATGTTGATATCTAGGGACTATTTGCCACAAATTCTTATGATAACTCAAGATACTTTCTCACCATAGTTGATGATTTTAGCAGACTTACATGGGTGTATCTTATGACTAATAAGGTCAGACTGGTGGATTGATCAAACAGTTTGTAAACTATGTTAAAACTCAATTTGACTCATCCATCAAAGCTATTCGTTCTGATCAAGGGAAGGAATTTCAGATGACAGAATACTTTGTTTATCTGGGGACTTTACATCAGAAAAGTTGTGTCTACACTCCAAAGCAGAATTCTGTACTTGAACGCAAGCATAGAAATTTGCTTGAGGTTGCACGTTCCCTCAGATTTCAGGCTGCTTTGCCTTTATCTTTCTAGAGTTGTTGTATACTTACTGCTGCTCATCTCATCAATCGTATTCCAACTCCAAACCTGCAGAATTCCACTCCTTTTGCAAGACTTTACAAGAAGTCTCCTTCTTATTCTCATCTCAAAACTTTTGGTTGCCTTTTCTATGCCTCTTCTTTACCTGTCAATACACATAAATTTGCCCCTCGTGCAGCCAAGTGCATTTTTGTTGGATACCGTGCCAACATGAAAGCTTACAGGTTATACAATTTGGAGACCTGTTCTTTCTTCACTTCCAAAGAATTTATCTTTTATGAGACCATCATTCCTTTTGCTTCTCCAGTTTCCTCTCCTTCATCTCATATATTTCCAGTGCCTGTTGATTCTCTCTTTGGAGATATTTCTTCTCCTGCAGACACTATTTCTTCTCCCAACACTCTAAACACTGACCACACTGAAACCACTGAACCCACTGAACCTGCTTTTCCAGCAGATTCTTTTGATACCACAGATTTGGTTCCTGCTGATGTCTCTTTTGATTTATCTCCTGTTGTTTCTTCACCACAACAGGAACTGATTCCTTCAGTTACAAGAAAATCAGGTAGAGTACATCAGGCACCAGCATATTTCAGAGATTTTCATTGCAACAATACTGTCAAAAATCACTTACAATATGCTGATCTCAAGTATTTTTTGAACATATCTACTGATGATGAACCTTATTCTTATAAGCAAGCCATCACTGACCCCAGATGGTGTGAAGCTATGAAAACTGAGCTTGAAGCTCTTGCCTCTTCTCATACTCAGGATATTCAGTCTTTACCCTCATCTAAGAAGGCTATTTGTTGTAGATGGGTGTATAAGGTTATAAGGAATGCTGATGGTTCTGTTGAACGGGTTCAAGGCCAGGTTAGTGGCCAAGGGTTATACACAACAATAAGGTATGGACTTCTTTGACACCTTTTCACCTGTGGAAAAGATTACTACAGTGAGGTGTTTGCTGGCAATGGCTTCTAATAATGATTGGTCTTTGTTTCAAATGGATGTGAGCAATGCTTTCCTTTATGGAGACTAAGATGAGGAGGTGTATATAACTCCTCCACCAGGGTTAGATGTTGCAGAATGGATGGTTTGCAGGTTGAGGAAATCATTGTATGGATTGAAGCAAGCATCTAGGCAATGGAATCACACGTTGACAACTGTGATAACTCATAATGGTTTAATGCAAACACAAAATGACCATTCTCTCTTCATCAAGGCACAAAATCATAAACTTACCTTCCTACTGGTGTATGTTGATGATCTGATTATCTTTGGGAATGGTCCTCTTGAAATTGACTCTCTCAAATCATATTTTTACAGAGTCATTTCAAGTTAAAGGACATTGGTGAGTTGAAGTTTTTTCTTGGAATTGAAGTTGCAAGAACTTCTGCAGGTACTCATATCAACCAAAGGAAGTATGCCCTTGAAATCATAGCTGATTGTGGTGTGCTTGACGGCAAGCCTGTGAAGACTCATATTGAACGAAATCTCAATTTGAGCAAAACAGGTGGGGAGCTTATTGAGAATGCAACTAATTATAGAAGGTTGGTTGGTCGCCTTCTCTATCTCACTGTTACTAGATCTATTACTAGACCTAATATTACATTTGCAGTTCAATCACTTAGTCAGTTTCTTGACTCACCTACCTCAACTCACATGAAAGCAGCACTTAGGGTGGTGAAGTTTCTCAAAAATGCTCTTGGTCAGGGCCTTTTTTATCCAGCTCAGACTCAGACACATCTCAAGGCATTTTGTGATGCTGATTGGACCTCTTGTACTGATACCTGCCGATCAGTTACAGGTCATTGTGTGTTCCTTGGAGAGTCTTTGATCTCATGGAAATCAAAGAAACAACACATAATTTCCAGATCTTCTGCTGAAGCAGAATACAGATCCATGGCTTCTACAGTTTGTGAACTGGTTTGGCTGAAGAGATTGCTTTCTGACTATGGTTTTCTTAACCATCAACCAACACTTCTCTTTCGTGATAACTCAGCAGCTATTCACATTGCATCAAACCCGGTTTTTCATGAACGTACCAAGCACATTGAGCTTGATTGTCACTTGGCCAGGGAACATCTTCAGGCTGGATTGTTTAAAGTGTTTAATCTTGCCACTAAACAACAAATTGCAGATATTCTTACTAAGGCCTTGGGTTATGGTCTCTTTCATCCCCTTGTGTCCGAGATGGGAGTATCTAATCTATACTCTCATCTTGAGGAGGTGTATCAGGAAGATATTTCTTCTCCATTTCAGCAGCTCCAGCTCATCGCCAGCTCATCATTGCCACGTCAGAGGAGTTAGTTAGTTAGTTATTTTGAAAGTGTGCAGAGCACCTTGCAGCATCTCTTAGATGCGTATTTTAGCTTTCCCCTCACCTTTAAATACTTTTTTTGTTTGTTGATTCACAAACTTTTGTAATTTTATCTTCGAGATTGATCAATACAATTCTCTCAGTTTGTTTTCTCTTCATCAATGGAGTTCATTAACTTTGATCACGCCATTTCTATCGACCATGGTTGCTTTAGTGGTTTTGTAGCAAGGGCACAGTTGCTCAGAGGTTTTTCTAGCATAATGTGTAATTTTCTATCAAAGAGGCACCATAAAATGCAGTAAATGCTTTAATATATCGGATGGATATTACGTTTGGTCATTCAGTTTATCTTTAATATATAGGATGGATGTTACGTTTGGTCATTTAGTTTATCTTTATGGGGAACCTTCCATCATAAGCCAACCAGCTTTCTGTTTTGGTATAACGGACGAAGAAAAATGGAGTTGAGGGTTCTATTGTGGGGTCGTTGCTATCTGCATTACCGTGCTTCAAGAAGTGTTGTCCTATTTTCTGAGTTGGGCTTTATTTGAAAAAAAAATAAAAAGTATTTAGGTTTTTAGATCGAGGCAATGGCCATCAATTGCTCATCTAGACTTTATAACATGCACAATTGGGCAATTATTATTAGATTGATTGTCGGTGCCAATTTTGAACTCGCACGTGTGAGCACGTGCTCAATGCCTAGTTTTGAGACTTTTAACAAACCATTTAAAGACAAAAGCACAATATATTAGAGATACCATTTACACAAATTGATGAATTAAATATATGGTAAATATCCCACTCTTGTAATGAGAGGACATTAGAATACAAAAGGCATGCTCTATGACATGAAGCACGCGAGTGCTTTAACAAACGCCTTATATGTCGGAAGGGTACATCTACTCCACTTTAATGAAAAAAGCATATTCTAAGAATTCCCACGAAATGCCACTGTAGTGTAACCGCATGACATATTATGCGTATGACGACAAAGTCCACCTTATACAACAAATCCGCATTTTGAGAATATGCGTAGGGGAAAATCTCATTTTCAAGAAGTGTTGTCCTATTTTTTGAGTTGTGGTTTATTTGAAAAACATAAAAAATATTGAGGTTGTTAGCTCGAGGTAATGGGCATCAATTTCTCGTCTAGACTTTATAACGTGCACAATTGAGCAATTATTATTAGATTGACTGTCACTGCCAATTTTGAACTCTCACGTGTGATCCACATGCTCAATGCCTAGTTTTGAGACTTTTAACAACCCATTTAAAGACAAAAGCACAATATATTAGAGATACCACTTAAACAAATTGATGCATTAAATATATGGTAAATATCCCACCCTTGTCATGAAAGGACATTAGATACAAAAGGCATGTTCTATGACATGAAGCACACGGGTGCTTTGACAAACGCCTTATATGCCGGAAGGGTACATCTACTCCACTTTAATGAAAAAAGCATATTCTAAGAATTCCCAAGAAATGCCGTTGTAGTGTAACCGCATGACGTATTATGCGTATGATGACAAAGTCCCCCTTATACAACAAATCCGCGTTTGGAGAATATGCGTAGGGGGGAATCTCATTTTCAAGAAGTGTTGTCCTATTTTATGAGTTGGGCTTTATTTGAGAAAAAATAAAAAGTATTGAGGTTGTTAGATCGAGTCAATGGCCATCAATTTATCATCTAGACTTTATTCCATGCACAATTGGGCAATTATTATTAGATTGAATATCAGTGCCAATTTTGAACTCGCACGTGTGATCCACGTGCTCAATGCCTAGTTTGAGACTTTGAACAACCCATTTAAAGACAAAAGCACAATAATTATAGCTACCATTTACACAATTTGATGCATTAACTATATGGTAAATATCCCACTCTTGTCATGAAAGGACATTTGAATACAAAAGGCATGCTCTATGACATGAAGCACGCGAGTTCTTTAACAAACGCCTTATATGCCGGAAGGGTACATCTACTCCACTTTAATGCAAAAAGAATATTCTAAGAATTCCCACGAAACGTTATTGTAGTGTAACCGCATGACGTATTATGCGTATGATGACAAAGCCCACCTTATACAACAAATCCACGTTTTAGAATATGCGTAGGGGAAAATCTCATTTTCAAGAAGTGTTGTCCTATTTTCTGAGTTGGGCTTTATTTATTTAAAAAAAATAAAAAATATGGAGGTTGTTAGATTGAGGCAATGGCCATCAATTTCTCATCTAGACTTTATAACATGCGCAATTGGGCAATTATTATTAGATTGATTGTCTGTGCCAATTTCGAACTCGCACGTGTGAGCCACGAGCTCAATGCCTAGTTTTTAGACTGTTAACAACCCATTTAAAGACAAAAGCACAATATATTAGAGATACCATTTACACAAATTGATGTAAATATCCCAATCTTGTCATGAAAGGACATTAGAAAACAAAAGGCCCACTCTATCTCATGAAGAACGCGGGTCCTTTATATTCCGGAAGCGTACATCCACTCCACTTTAATGAAAAAAGCGTTTTCCAAGAATCCCCACACAATGCCGTCGTAGTGCAACCGCATGACGTATTATGCCTATGACTACAAAGTTCACCGCATAGAGTGAACCACCACACCACAGTTTCCATGGTAGTATATGCAAGGTTTTGATTTAAAATAGTATAAGCAAGGTTTTAATTTAAAAATTCCCAACAAAATTATGCAATCGATTTATCTATCCATTAACGATACCACTGCATAATGAATCATCTCGCTGAAAAAACAATTACATGAGATGAATTCATCAATAATGGAAGGCAATGATCTGAATAAACTATTTTTTTTTAGAAACTATAATCAACTTTACTTCAATGCCCAAACTTGTAAGCTCAAAACGGAACCCAAAAATACTTATAATACAGTTTAATGGTAAATGCACAAACATGTACTGCACATGAAAAAACAAGATTCATAACAAGATTCAGAAATGGAATGCCTTAAAAAACATCACAACTAGATCGAAAAGTCGATCATTGAGGCAAACCTTGATTCAACATCCGGCTACAAATAGGAAGTACCAGCATGAAGGATCCAAGATTCTACCAAAAGCTCCGTCAAATACGGACTGAAATCAACAAATTAAGTCCTCCGAAGACAAATAATGTTAACAATAAAATAATAAAAATCAGAAAATAAGAATTTACAGCGATAAAATCTTGTAAAAGCTCATAATGTTGTTGGCGCATTTCTGGAGCATCATGGAACATTTTACTAAATAGTGTTTTATGGATCTACAGTGTGAATCGCAAAATTTGATGATAAGTATTAGGAATATCCTAGTTTAGATATGGATTCTAAAGATAATTATTCCTTGTAAATAGATAGGATTACTTTCCAATTAGTTTAGGTCCTACTATTGTATTTATAAATTGTCCTTAGACCTAAACTAATTGGAAGTTCCCGGGAATTTGGAGTGGAGGTTCAAACATTGAGTTCAGTAAGACACACAAAATGTGGTGGCTTGTTATGTTGCATCCTATACAAGCCTGTGATTTATCGCGATGATAAGTCCAACAACATTCAGACAAATTCGAGAAGATGTGAACACTCAAGGGTCAAAGAATGTCGGAAACAGTATAAACCTAAATTACAACAAAAAAGAAAAAAAAAATGGGATTATTTACCAAACAAAGAAGAAAATATGAAATTTTCGTTTTCAAAGAATGGAAACTTAGTATATATCACAATAACATATATAAAATACTATTTCGTAAGATGCGCCAAAAGATTATGAATTATGAGATGATTAAAGTTGTAAATTTTATTATTTTCAAAGGATTAACTAATTAACCAAGATTTTCAACGTTAAGTATTATACATATTTATTTTATATCTTGATATGCTCATAATTAACTTAACAAAAATTATATTGTGTCCATTGAAGACTTTGATCCAAAAAAATAAAGAATTTTTTGAAATATAGCGTTGTGTAATTTTGCACGATTAGACATAGAGGCTAGTAAAATGGAAGTTCAAACACACTTACAATTATAATGTTGTTACATCATAAAAGATTAAGTTAAAGTGGTAATTTTAAAATTACAAAAAGAACAACAAATCTCAAAAAAAAAACTAGGTGGCAGATCTCCTATCAAAAGGAGAATAATATGAATAATGATCACAAAAGATCGATAAATACATGATTAGAAAAATTATTTTTAAAAGCTCGATTTGACTTAAAGAGTTAATTTGAAATGTATTTATTATTTGTACATCAAAATTGATTGTTGAATTGCAATTGTATCATATTTTTAGCATTGTTTTTACAAAGTACATATTGTGTCATATGAAAAGGCCGGTTGATTACATTCTCGAAGGTTAACTCAACAACGCATTTCTTAAATTTTTTTCCTAGAAAAATACGTGAAATTACTGTGAATAATAGAATGATACTTCATAACATGCACAAGGCAATTATGTTTTGAATAATCGTTAGAGCCAATTAAACTCGCACGTCTGTGCCACGTGCTCAATGCCTAACTGAAAGACATTTCGTAGCTTATAATTATTTTTCGCCTACCAATAGATTTTCTAAACCTTATGCTTTTATACGAAGGGGGCTAATTTAATTTTTCATCCCTTGGTTATTGTATTTTATTTAGGGCAAATGCATATAATCCCTTGAACTATGAGGTATTTTGCGCATTGCCCCATATAAAAGAGAAACATACTTTTTAACTTATTTAAAAATGTGTGATCAAACCCTAAGTCATTGATTAGTTCAAGGGGAAGTTTAGACATTGATGAATGTAGAAGTTTTGACTACCAAGTTGTACCTCTTTCATAAACTTTTTTAACCCAAATAAATAAACATCAAGAACCAAACAAAAGGTTACCGGTAGCCAAGAATTAAAAATAAAGATTTTGAAGCAACCATAAAAGAAACGTCATGTATGAGAAATTCTTACGTTTCATTGAACGACTTCAACTAGATGAGCGCCACCCACGAAAATTGTAGATCCAGAGTGCGATTTCAATAAAAAAAAAAATCTGCGAAGAATCAAATTATTTGAGAGTTATTTGTTTTGAATGTTATAGAAAGACTAACGATAGTCTTACAAAATAGGAGAATAAATAAAATCTTTCCACATATACTAGCACAATCACCTTTTTTGAGCATCGAAGTGCAGCAAATCGATTGGAGATAAAGAATGGGGCTAGGGTATTTTGGGAAAGGGAGGAAAGAGAAAAAAAATGAAGACTGTACCCCGAATAAAGTCTGTTAAGGCATTGTACAAGTCGTCGGGGCTAAAGAGTTAATGTGCTCTAATATTGTATTCTATCTACCTAATTAAAAATCATCATAAATGCTATCATTATTGATTTCAATTAAAAAAAAAACGAGGATATTAAATATAGGATTACACGTGTACTGATTTTAATTTCAAAAATAATAATTCTCGAGATTATACTATCTACAAACCAAACACCACCTAACTTCATAAGTATTGTAATTTTCCAAGGACAAATGTTGACGAAATATTTACACAACTTTGTAAAGATAATTTTGCGTGCTAATTATTAGCATAATGTAATGTTCCATTTTCAATATCAAGTTTCTTCAAAGCATAGAAATTTAGAATGAATACAAAAACTATTCCCTCTATTATTTTAATTAGCAAAAAGAAATCCGATTTTCTCAATGGTACAAGGGCAGAAATTTACCCATCGTCATTTGCAGAAAGCACCACCTTTGGAATCGTTCCTCTCTCCATGTGCTTTAGCTTGATACTATGATCAACCCCTGATGCAGCATGCTTCCCAATGACATGTTCAGTGCGGAACATACCACGCTCTAGGGAAGCACGGTTCACCAATATCGAATCCTCTCGGTTGTACCCAAGATGGACGTTCACCGCCACTGTAGCACGTTGGCCATTGAGGAACTCAGGATGTGGTTGCATCCCCTTGAGATGAGAAGAATATTTTGACTCGTTTGGATCCCTTGACACACTTATTACTCGATTGTGAAGAAAATGCAGAATGATTAAAGGCAAACGAAGTATTTTTCCATTCACAAATGAAACAAGACAAAAGCTACATATTGCGTCGTATAAAAAGGCGGGTTCATTACATTCTCGGAGATTAATTAAACAACTCTTTTTAAAACAAATTCAAGAAAAATATATGGAATTACTGTGAATAATGGAATGAGACTTTGTAACATGCACAATTTGCCAATTATGATTAGAATGTTTGTCAGTGGCTTAGTGCCAATTTTCAATATATTGGTTGATTAAACTCTCAAGTTAGAGTCACGTGCCCAATGCCTAATTTTGAGACTTTTCATAACTCATTTAAAGACAAAAGCACAATATATAGGAGACACCATTTACACAAATTGATGCATCAAATATATGGTGAATATCCCACTCTTGTAATGAAAGGACATTAGAACACAAAAGGCATGCTCTATCACATGTAGGCCGCGGGTGGTTTAACAAACGCCTTATATGCCGGAAGGGTACATCTACTCCACTTTAATGAAAAAGGCATATTCTAAGAATTCCCGCGAAATGTTGTTGCAGTGCAACCACATGACGTATTATGCGTATGATGACGAAGCCCACCACATACAGTGAACCACCACCCACAGTTTCCATGGAGTATAAGCCAGGATTTGTTGTAAATATTCCCCACAAAGAGGGTGGGAAATGATGTAAATAAATTACAACAATTAGAAGAAAAATTACTGGGATTGTTTACCAAACAAATTAAGAAGAAAATTTGAAGTTTTCGGTTTCAAAGAATTGCAATTCAGTTTAAATGGCAATTACATAAAATACTATACTGTATAATGCACGAAAGATGGGCCAAAATTTTTATGAATTATGAGAAGATTAAACTTGCACATTCGGGCATCTATGTGTAGAATAATTGTTATTGTCAATTTTCTATAAATTGAACAATTAAACTCGCACGTGAAGATTAAGCTTGCACATTTGGGCATCCATGTTTAGAACAATTGTTAGTGCCAATTTTCTATAAATTGAACAATTAAACTCGCACGTGTTTGCCACGTGCTCAACGCCTAATTTAGAGATTTTTCATAGCTCATAATTATATTTCCCCAACCAATAGATTTACTAAATTTTGCTTTTACTATGAGCCTTGCTTATTTTTTATTTTTATTTAGCGTAAAATGCATCAAACCCCTTGAAATATAAGGTGTTTGCAAATGGCCTCCAAACCTATAAAAAGGAAAAATGTGCCCCTTCACCTATTTAAAAATATCTGAACGACCCCTAAGTTATTCAATGTGGACACGCTGATGAATCTTTCGTAAAAAGTTTCTAACCCAAATGCATAAACCACAAGAACAACAGAGAAACCTACCAATAGCCAAGAACTAAAAAGAAAGATTTTGAACTAACCATGATGAAATGGCATTTGGGAGAAATTCCTACATTTCCTTATCGACTTCAAGTAGACGAGCGCCACCTACAAAACTAGTAAATTCAGAGTGTAATTGCAGTGAATTCATTTCAACTGAAACGTGCAACGATCCATAAGATTTTCCTTTTCGTAAAATTAAAACAAAAAAAAAAAGATACATAAAGATCTACGAGAAATCCACTTATTTGAGATCTGTTTGTTTTAAATGTTAAAGAGAAACTAGTAATCCCTTAGGCTCGTTACCTTGGGTCAAAACCGTGTTCTAGAACCTTCAAAGACTTTCTGAGGAAGAATTCCCACTTCAATCCTTACCAATAGGAGAATAAATCAAATTCTTGCCAAATACGCTCGTAAAATCACCTCTTTCGAGCATCGAGGTGCAGCCAATCGGCCGGGGATGAAGAATGGGGCTATGGTTTTTTTTTTTTTTTTAACCACCATTGTAGCACATTGTCCAAGCAAGATCCTTAGCCACCCAATGTCTATTCAGGCATATCTGCTCCTGTGCAAAAAAAATGTATGCACAAAGAGTTCTAAGGGCAACGAGCCAATAAGGCTGAATAACCAAAATTGTCATGTAACCAAACAAAAAAAGTTCACTCAGCGCCTCGTTCAGATGAGTAACATATGCCTCACTGTAGGTAATGGCTTTTCTCTGGCGTTTCCCACCACCAAGAGCTGCTTCCTCCTCATTTTGATATTTTTCCCATCTATAGAATGCATGAGAAATGATATGAGATGAGAGGTATCAGTATAGAAAAGAAGACTCCATTGTAGATAGTTTAAAATACAAAGGAGTTGTTTGTTATGTAAGGAATAATTCATTTAAGTCTGAATTAAGCAAGTTCCTGAATGTATTAGTGCCATTTACCATATTTGAATGGTGTTTGATACGACTTTTTACAATCTGAACTCGGTAGATTATGTAATCCACCAAGAACGGATGGATGATATTACGCTATGAAGCAGCAGCTTGCCTGATTCAAACCGGCCAGCCCATAAATCTTATAGTCCTACCAAACGCAATATTAGTGCATGGTGTCTGCCAATTAAACCTTTTAACCTGGGCCTACGAAAGCGGAACCTAATGTAAACACAATCACATCATTTACACAACCAGATGGAGCAGAAACAGAACTCTGCATTTAAGAGGTCTTTTTTGCTGATTGATTATACCAAAATTTCAATAAAAACAAGATAAAACAAGCTACGCATAATAACAAGGCACCATGACAATCGATCTTCTCATTAGTGCCTGCCATATTGTCATCAAGCATATCAGACCCCAACTTCTTCTTCTGCAGATTTAGTATTCCACTCCACCGCCCGAGGGAAAATTAGGAGAAGCATATGAGAAAAAAATGATAATCAAATCAAGACTATGTTTCTTTATTGAAAAGCCAATCCTCAATATATATGTTCTTTCCTGATCAGAGAACAGTCCAAACATAGTAACTGAAAAGAACATGCGAAAAATCAAGAAGGAAGTGATTCTTTCACATATATATAAGTAAACTGTCAAAGAAGAAAATATCTTTTACAGTAAATGACTAATAAAGAGTAGAGGCGAGATATAAATGGCAGTAAAGGGTCACGAGTTGAGGAAGCAGTTAACACCTTCACAGAACCAAGCGTGTGATTTTCTGATTCAGACACGGCATTATCAGACGAACCAGGATGGAGATTTGTGCGGTCCAGCAATTTCAGAATGGCACTTTCGTCCCACATGATCTTCTTACTGGCATCTCCACATTTGTCTTCATATACATCTCCAAGGCTACCAGTTCTTCTCCTACTACAGCGCTCCATAACCGTACGTACTTCATCTTTATTCTTGTGGTTTTCACCATCACTCCCCGTGGAAGAATCGCTAAAAAGTTCTTCAGTTCCCCACTTTAGGATGTCCGCTACCTCCTTCTGTGATCCAGACTTGTTCACAAAAAGTTGGTCAAGCATCAGTTTTTTCTTTCCAAGCTGCAAGATACGCTCTTCAACGCTAGCACGGACAACCAGCCTATATACAAGAAGTCTTTTTGAATGTCCAATTCGATGAGCTCGATTCATTGCTTGGATATCAGCATGCGGGTTGAAATCTGAGTCATAGATAATGACAGTATCAGCGGTGGCTAAATTGATGCCCAGGCCACAGGAGCGTGTTGATAGGAGGAATATAAATCGACTCTTATCATGGTTAAATCTTGCTAATGCTGTCTGTCTATCAGCCACAGCGACAGAGCCATCCACTCTCTCATATGTCTCTGGCCCAAATTCAAAAGACAGGTAATCCTCAAGGATATCAAGTAACTTGGTCATCTGGGAAAAGATAAGGACTCTGTGGCCTTCTTTCCGTAAAACTTTAAGCATCGAATGCAATAGAGTCAGCTTGGATGAAGCTTTTATTCTTATTTCCTGCAGAAACTCAACTGAGCCTGATTCAGGCTCCGTGCCCGGTATGAGATAAGGATGATTGCAGACCTTCCTTAACTGCATCACAATATTCAGCATTGACTGCTGAGGAACTCCTTTCCCTATGTTGCGTAATATTTGGTAGTTCTTTGTGAGCATGGCACGGTAATATTCTGCCTGGTTAGACGACAGCTCGACTGGAACTACTCGTTCAGTCTTCGGCGGGATATTCTGCATGGCATCTTTTTTAAGCCTTCGAAGCATAAATGGAGCAACAAAAGTTTCTTCAATTCCTTCACCTTTTTTTCGGTCGTTAGATCATTAAATTTATCCTCAAACGAAGAGAGGGATGGAAATCAAGCTGGCTGGAAGAAGTTTTGCAAATTGTACATCTCGCCAATGCTGTTCTGCAGAGGAGTACCAGTCAATAGCACTCGATGCTGGAATGAAAACGTATTCAGCATGCCAAATAACTTACTGCCAGAATTTGTCAGCCAATGGCCCTCATCAACTACTAGAACCATTTCATAAATAGTCAAGAGAACATTGAATTTATAAGCAGATGTCTTTTTCTTGAATCCATGAGGATCGCATGCATGCCACTCATATTGGCGAAGAGCTGCTTGAACTCTTGTGTTACCATGATATTCCACCACGTTGACATCTGGAGCCCACAGTGCCAACTCTGACATCCAATTGAGCATTGTGGATAAAGGAACCAAAACTAGACAAGGGAGTGTAGCCTTGAACTAGACAAGAGCCCACAGTGCAAACTCTGAGATCCTGTTTTAAAGTGCTGGATTTTCTTCTGTATGGTTTACGTTGGTCTCTGGAAGTTTAAAGTTTTGCCCAGATATTGTTCTTGAGATTTTAATGCTGTAAGTGTACGTTATTGTTTAAAGCCCCTTTAGTTTGATACTATGATCAAACTGAAAACCATAGAGAGTGTTTAAAGCTTGGTGGATTCAGCCATTCCTGAAGTTTACGAGGAACACTCGATCAAAGTTTTAAGGGTTGCACTTTAATGTACAGTCAAGCTTCCAACTTTGAGGCCTACAATGAGAAGTGTGGTTCAAGTGCTAGAGGAAGTTCAGCCTTGTAAATTGCTTGGCATTATTGTTACTAAAGATGATAGAGGAGGTAAGCCGTACGACTTCGGAGAAAATTACCCGTGTGAATGATAAGAGGGCAGAAATTTTCCCCCCTGTCATTTGCAGAAAGCACCACTTTATGAACCGTTCCTCTTTCCGTATGCTTTAGTTTGATATTATGATCAACCCCAGATGCACCATGCTTCCCAATGACAACGTATTCAGTTTTTAGCTTTTCCTGGTGCATCTGAATTTCCACCTCAGCCTTGTAACTCCTCACATGTCCAGTGCGGAACACACCACACTCCAGGGAAGCACGGTTCATTACTATCGAATCCTCTTGGTTGTACCCAAGATGGACATGAACCACCATTGTTGCACATTGTCCAAGCAAGATCCTTAGCCACCCACAGTCTATTCAGGCATATCTGCTCCTGTGCAAAAAAAATGTATGCACAAAGGGCAACGAGCCAATAAGGTTAAATAACCACAATTGTCATATAACCAAACAAAAAAAGTAGGACTTTCCATTTAAAACAGTTAAAACAGCTAAAGAAAAAACCCATTATGTTAACATTGCTCCATTACCATGAGTAAACTTCCTCTAGGCCAAGCAAGATCCTTAGCCACCCAAATTCTTTCATTATCTTAGCAATGTTAAGTGGGTGTGAAGAAATGCAGAATGATTAAAGGCAAAGAAAGTATATATTTTACCATTCACAAATGAAACAAGACAAAGTTTGATAAAGAAAAAGATGGCCAAGCAAAAACAAAATACAAAAAAGGCAAGCAATAAATTCTTTAGATTCAGATGCAAGGGCAATACAAATGTACATTATATTTTTGGTGTTAGCTCACTTGGTCTAGTATATCGCACTATAAATGCTCCGGCTAACTTTTTACGAGAAAAACTAAACTAGTACGAACAATTTACCAATGAATGGGAAAACCCCGAGGTTATGCAAATGCCCCACAATAAAGCTACTGTCCAGTGATACAACAGTTTTTGAGTCCTGTGATTTGTGAAATCATTTGTATGAACTGATCAGCCGACCGATTTAACCATACAATCAAAAATCATATGAACATATCTTAATTTCTACAAGAATCATCAAACGTTAAGCAGACAAAAGAAAAATTGAAACATTTCACAAGTAAGAAATCAGAGAGATAGTACATTACGTCAATAATATCAAGGGCTTCCAGAGTAATTTGTTGCTTTTTGTTAAATGCGTTAAATACATTAACTTTATCGCTGGAATGCAGTGAGGAAGATTGCGCTTCTCAGCCCGCTGTGATGTGCATGGCCTGGTCAGGGACTTGAAAAGAATTAGTGAAATGAATGGAATTAATGTGGATGAAACCAAATATATTTTCTCCTAAATTCTTTCTAATCTTGTTCTTCTTCTTTTAGTTCTTCCTCAATTCCCTCTAAAGTTTAATCTTATCTCTCTAATTCTCTAATCTTTCTTCTTGTCATCAAAGTAGTAAAAATCATATAACTTATAAAAACTCTGTCCAGATCATTGATTAATAATAGAAAAACCTTTGGTTGTGCTTATGATGATTTGAACTGATGTCGTAATCAAAGTCACTGATGGTCTATGAAACTGTAGGGAATATAAGCTTTTATGTTCCAATTCAAGCTGATAGATCTTTAAGTCTTAATCTTTACGTTTTAAGCAGTCGTTGCGATACCTAGTCTAGACAGGTATATAAGACAGTAAAGTAAAACATCAGATTTTTAACCTGGTTCGGACTATGTCCTACATCCACGAGGCTTTCGCCTGAGACAAACTTCTTTCAACGGACAAAAGTTATTACACCTAATGGTTTTACTCTAACACCGAATCCCTCTAATGTTGATACCACCGGAACCTTTTTCGCGTCTACTCCTTTTGACCCGTAAAACCAAAACTCCCGTAGTGATCTTCTTATGAGCGAGCTTCCAAGCGAACTGCACGTACGTATAGATCCCTCTAACTGGCGCAATCCTTTCCCGTTGAACTTTCTTAAACTCTCGTCAGCTTGTCACGTTCTTGAACTGAATCAAGAGATGAAAACTAAGAAATCAAAATAAAAGCGGAACACCTAATGATGTATATTTTGTTACACGAGTGTTCTACATTGATTCCTAGGATTTCTACTATTTATAGGATAGCTCTCCATGAAAGATCTCTAGAATCTCGGCCAGTCTCCATATCTAGTCGAGACAGAATCTTTCCAAATATATCCGAATCTTTCCATTGATAAGGCGTCTTTTCCTTTGATAAGTCTTTCTTTCCGTTTGATAAGATCTTCATGATCTTCGTGAATCTGCACACCAAAGACGAAAAAAAACTCCACAAGGAATAGATTACTTAAGGATATAAACAAAGAGTTTGATAAAGATTAACTTTCCTCTATAAGATCAAGTTAAATCTTTACAAACTTACCCAAATATTCACTCGCTTTAAACAAGATAATTGCCATATAATCAAGAGCGAATATTTCAGTAAATAAATCAAACTAAAATAAAACCGAATTTTCCTTTAAAATAATTTTGCAAACAAGGAAATAAATCGAGTGGGACCTGGCAGTCCTGACTATTCAATCAAGTTCGAATCGTGTTGGACTTGCGGTCCTAACAATCTCCCCCAATTGACTTGTTTGGCAAAAACACTTTTAAGATCCAAGGAAAATATAGACATGCTGAAATAAAACAAGTTAGTAAGAGATAGGCACATAAATCAACTAACGAGTCTTAACAGCAATAAAAACTTGTTGCAACAGCAGTGCGACACTCCGAAAAACAACTTAATAACATAAGCAGTTAATAATAATTGTTCTTAAGCGGTAAAATAAAAACAAACAAAAATAGAAACATAAGATAAACAGCAGCAGCCTTGAAGATCTCCCCCATTCTTCAAAATCTCCCCCAATCTCCATTTTTTGCTACTCCCCCATTTTGCCAGAACTAGTCAATGCTTGGCCGCTAATTGGGCAAGTGACTGGTTCACGGACTCGAGCAGTGTAATCACACGGGCTAGTTGCGACTGTAAGTTGTCGAGACTGCCCTGGAGAACAGATGGTCCAGCATCATTATCCCAAGCAGGTGGGACATTTCGCCTGATTGGAGAACCAAGAAGTGCTTGAACAAGGTGACTCAGGGCGTGATAAGGATTGGGCCGGCGCGTCATCTTATCCTTCATGACCCGGATATCCATTTGGGATGTGAGCGTGCGGTAGATCAATGATGGATAGCCCAATGTCATCTTTATCTTTTGGTCGAATGCTTCAAGTTGTATGCGCTCAAAGACCAGTTTCCCCAGATTAATGGGGGCATTCGAACCAATTCGGAACAAGACAGAAGCAGTTAAAGGACTCACAGTAGAAGTATGCGACATAGGGAACTAATTTCTTACCATGATACCGAAGATCAAACCATACCAGGGAGTGAGGGAACCTCGTTGGAGATTTCCATTCTGGGGCCACTTCATGGGTTGGCCAGTTATGGTTGATGCAACTACGTCCAAGTCTTCCTCCAGTTCCAACTCCGAGTCGCGACCGGTTTGTGCATCAGGAGAACCCAACTGCATGTTCATAATTTGAGCACTAATCTGGAAGATGTAGTTCCTCACGAATGCTGAATGTTCCTTGACTGAGTCTGGAACGCCAAGTTGAGTATCCAGATTGGCATAAAACTCATGCACAATCTGGGTTACAAACGGTTGTACCCTGCGAGTGGATTCAAGAACACATCTCCCTTCCAAAAACTCGATAACCCCCATACCCGCATAAGAATCATCATGAAGAGTGACTTCATTAATAGGAATGCGTCGGGCAAGAAGTGGATACTGAGTTTGGCATTAGCCGTGTAGAACCTGCGGACATAGCCTTCTTTACCCGGAAAGGCTCATCAGACGGTAGGACTCGGGGAGAGACGGCGTAGCCTCCATTAGCTTCTTCAGACTGGACTTGACTGCCTTCATCCGAGGCCGACTTGTCGCCAGACTGGTTTGCCTCATCAGACGAGGACTTAGATGGCCGTTTCTGCTGTTTGCGGACAGGACTGGGATCAGTGTCAGAGACCTCGATTGGAGCAGAGTTCGAGGCAGCAGCAGCAATGGATCGGGGACGTTTGTGAGTAGGAGTCTTGGTACGTGTCCCAACTCGGCTGGCGACACCCTCTGCAACAGGTTTGGACTTTTGGCGAGCAGATGAGGTGCGCTTTGGAGGTTGAGCCTTCTACATCCCTTTTGCCGCGGCGATGTGGTGGCGAGAGGATGCAGGAGCAGGTGCAGGTGGTGTCCGTGAAGGAGACGGAACCACTGGTGACGGCGGAGCGTCTTCCGGCCGCGGAACAGAGTTAGAGTCATCCAAATGTGGAGAAAACTCTCGTGCCTGAGATGGTGTGGCACGTGGCCGAGATTCTGTTGCCGGTGGCGGCGGTGTGGTATCTTGCGGCGGTGGTGGTGCAACAACACTCGTCGATGGTGGACCGTAATCCGGTGAAATTCGGACGGAAAGTGGCACCGGTTGCAAGACTGTGGACAACTTGTTATCCGTGGATGATTCACTGTCATAGTCGACTAGTGGGTTCGACTGAGACGGTTCACCTGTAGACTTGTTTTTCACCATGTTAAAGATTTTCTTGAGGAAAGATGGTGAGAAAGAAGACATAAAAACCACACACAAAGAAAATAAGCAGAAGAGAGAGAGTAAGGATGGCGTGAGATATGAGGGAAAGACATGTAAATAGATATAATCGAATCAACATCATATCTTCCACAATCATTATCCACAACTTCCCATAAGTGATAGGACTCTTACCAAGACTAATCAAGGAAAGATTCCAACAGATTACACGCAACTCAATCTCGACAAAAATGCGGAAAAAGATAGGCGGGAAAACAAACATGCCGAAATTAAACATCTAGCGTTTAAAGAGAAATTAAATTAAAAATTAAAATGCACCTCAATAAATTAAAACACAAATTAAAAGAAACAAACAGAAAGTAACTCAGCAAATTACACATAACTCACCGAGTACTGATTCAACTGGTGTAGGTGGATGTCGAGACACCCTGTCATGACATACCGTAAGACGGAGTATAAAACAGCCAAACTGAAGAATACTCATGAACTAGATGAATACATTAAAATATGTGTGTGTGAATTCTCATATGATAAACAGATGAAACGGAAGAGAATTTGAAAGGGGCAAAAATCGTTTTGCAAGATATCTCTTTTCAAACAATACAATTGCACCTTGTACACACACTTTGAGCCTTTTGCATAGAGGTAGCTTTCGCTCACAACTTTATGTAGAATATGGTAGCTCTTTTCAATTTTGGTGATGAATGTGAGATAAGAACTGAATGCTTTCACACATATTCATTGAGTTTAGGCAGCTTTCTCCTCCATATATTTTTCTTTTGAAGCACGTTTTCTTTTGGCTCATACTCCCTTTGTTCTTTTCTTTTCATAACTCTTTTGCACACTCATTCTTTTCTTTTCATGCTCAATCCTTCTGTTTTTGATGTGATGAGGTAGCAAAAGTGGACAATGTCCATGTCAAAGAGATAATAAAAACAAATTAAAAACAAAAAATTTCCCGTTGCAAAATCCTTTGATTTCATTGATTTAACTGAGGGAAAGATGTGCACTGTGTATCAATGCAGTTCTGAGTACGCTCCAAAACCGGCTGTCCAACAGGTCTGCAAGTAAGTCATGACAGTTAGTTCAACAAATAAAAACATCTCAGTTAAATCAGGCACGCGACCAGCGCTTAGTGAAGACAAATGCTGAGAGACTTTCTGAGGGTCTCAAAGCTTTGTGAAACAAGTTCCTTCATATAAATAACAGCAGTTTGTCTTCTAGTCGCGACATGCTTAATGACCGCACATTCATTAACATCCAAATCACATATGAGATGGTGCCATATATCCGTGTGCTGTGTGCATAAGTGCTTAACATGATTATAAGCAATGATAATAGCACAGTTGTGGTTATTAAAGACCAAAACATCACTTTGCACAAAATTAAAGTTCTTAAGCCTATGATCAACACAACTAATATCAAGTAATATGACAAGATTATGCTTAGTTAGGTAGAGATGACTTCCTGTTCCGAAAGTGGAGAAACTTGGGTCTATGAAGTTGCCTCTTGTATCATTGACAACCCATGTAGAAGTTGTCACAGAAATCACCAACTGTTCAGCAGTTTCACAATCAAGGTCCTTGATAGGATATTGAACACACTTGGATTGATCGATGGCCAATCTGTTGGCTCTTTGACTAACTTGCGAACCATAAAAATAAATTAGTTCACTAACTTCAGGAGGAATGGATCTGTTTAAAACAGAGTTTGTGAACTGTTATGTAGGGAGTCGCGACTTCTTTAGAGTATAGCAATTTTCAGCAGTCCGCTTTCCTGTAAAAACACAAAACTTTTGGTTATCAAACACATGACATTCATCTTGTGAGAAGGTGACAACCATCTTTTGATCGCATAGCTGGCTTATGCTAATCAAATTCTGCTCAAGTCCAACAACATGGAACACATTGCTAAGCTTAGGACACCTGTTGATAATGAGTGTTGCTTTTGC
The DNA here is from genome assembly GCA_946800315.1 of Misopates orontium. NCBI lineage: Eukaryota > Viridiplantae > Streptophyta > Magnoliopsida > Lamiales > Plantaginaceae > Misopates > Misopates orontium. Next base: position 12,160,196 of record OX326951.1, read on the forward strand.
AACCACTTGACCCTTTTTGCCATTACCGAACTGAACTGTTCCACTTGGACCAGTAACATAATTAGTCAAAAGGTTTTTGTTCCCTGTCATGTGATGTGAGCATGCACTGTCAAGATACCAACAATCAGGTGAGGTGTTTTCAACAGAGGAAAATGCAAAATAGATATTTTTATGATTAGAACATTTCACCCTTATGTGATTCGTTGGCTCAGAATTTTCATCGGAGTCACCAAACACTATTTTTCTTGGAGTCTCCTGAGTTGTCGTGACTCTTGGTCTAACAGGTGTTGGTGCTGTGTTCCTTGATGAGTTCTGCTTGAATATGACCTTTAACACCACAATGATATCAGACTCGGCTAGACTTGCGAGTTGGTTGTGACCTGCAAACGGAACTGGTCCTGTTAGCTGGACTAGACCAGCGATTAAACAAATGAGGCTGTGAGCGTTTAAGAGCACGTTCTAATCTGAGATTTTCTTCATCAATACTAGAAAATAAATTCTCCCTGTCTGGTTGGATAGGTGAATGGTAACCTAGGCCAACATGATTAGAACGAGGGCTTTGATCCGACTCATCATCCCGATTGTCTGAAACAGCCTTTTCAAGAACCTTGAAAACATCCTGAAAGTGTTTTTGTAAATCCTCAAAAATTGTGATGGATTCTTTTACATATTGAACATCAATTTTGAGGGCTATGACTTGTCTTTTTAGGTCATAGTTCTTGCGCATTTCTGAAACAACCAAATGTCGAAGAGATTTGATCTCAGAGAGTGGATCAGGGAAGTCTTCGTCCTCAGTATCTGTTATAACATCGTTGTTTCCCTGATCAGTCAAGACAGGTGGTGAATCATGACCGATAATGGAAGAGAATGCAAAGAATGTTCTCTCTTCAGGTTCGTCAACACAAATATCTGACTCGTCATCACTGTTTATGGATATCATCGTTTTATTTTCCGAAACAGCTTCTGAGTCACCCTGGTCAGTCGCGGCAGATGGAGAGTCAGGTCGAATGATAGAGGAGAGTGCTATATTTGCTTTTTCTCCTGCCTCATCTTCACTTTCAGATGACTCTTCATCACTCCAGGTGCACACCATGGCTTTGATTTTATTCTTTGGGAGAAGATTTGCACAATCAGTTTGTATGTGACCATAGCTTTGGCATTTCCTGCATTGAACACCTTTTCCTCTTCTTTTGTAGATAAGATCATTAGCAGGGGAAGATTTTAATGAATTATCAGACTTCTCGAACTCGTCCTTATCGTCACTTGGAGGTTTGTCTTTGATTTCAGCTTTAAGTGCAACACCTTTTGTAGTGACTCCATTCAAATTCTTTTTCAACTCAAATGTTGAAAGTGCACACATGAGTTCTTCAAGTGAAAAGTTTTCCACATCTCTTGCTTCTTCAATCGCCTCAATTTTCATGTCGAATCTTGAGGGCAAAGTGCGAAGAGTTTTCTGAACAAGTTTGGACTCCCTATACTCGTCACCAAGGAGGAAGGCTTCATTTGCAATGTCTCTAAGTTTGGCATTGTATTGAGCTATTGTTTCATGTTCCTCCATTTTGAGTTCCTCAAACCGTGTACCCAGGATTTGTCTTTTGGATCTTTTCACGGATGGGGTACCTTCATGGGCTATGCGAAGGGCATTCCATGCATCTTTAGCCGATTCACACTTTGAAATTAGTTTGAACTGGTTGAGGTCGACTCCATTAAGAATTGCATTGATTGCAATGCAATTGTAACTCCCGTCTAGATCTTCTGCGTCAGACCAGTCGAGCTCGAGCTTTGGCTTTCCATTTTCTTCTTGTGGTAGAGTCCATCCTTTGAGAATGTTTTTCCACCCTTTCTAATTTTCTCGTTTGATGAAAGCTTTCATGCGGACCTTCCAGTATGAATAGTTGAATTCATTCAAAAGCAAGGGCTTTGATGATGATGATCCCTCAACGTTTTGTGCCATCAAATCTGCAAGATCTAAATAAAACCAGAATCTCACCAATGTAAGTAGGTGACAGGCTCTTGATGCCAATTGATAGATCTTTAAGTCTTAATCTTTACGTTTTAAGCAGTAGTTGCGATACCTAGTCTAGACAGGTATATAAGACGGTAAAGTAAGACAACAGATTTTTAACGTGGTTCGGACTATGTCCTACATCCACGAGACTTTCGCCTGAGACAAACTTCTTTCAACGGAAAAAAGTTATTACACCTAATGGTTTTACTCTAACACCGAATCCCTCTAATGTTGATACCACCGGAACCTTTTTCTCGTCTACTCCGTTTGACTCGTAAGACCAAAACTCCCGTAGTGATCTTCTTATGAGCAAGCTTCCAAGCGAACTGCACGTACGTATAGATCCCTCTAACAGGCGCAATCCTTTCCCGTTGAACTCCCTTCAACTCTCGTCAGCTTGTCACGTTCTTGAATTGAATCAAGAGATGAAAACTAAGAAATCAAAATAAAAGCAGAACACCTAGTGATGTATATTTTGTTACACGAGTGTTCTACATTGATTCCTAGGATTTCTACTATTTATAGGATAGCTCTCCTTGAATGATCTCTAGAATCTCGGCCAGTCTCCATATCCAGTCGAGGCAGAATCTTTCCAAATATATCCGAATCTTTCCATTGATAAGGCGTCTTTTCCTTTGATAAGTCTTTCTTTCCGTTTGATAAGATCTTCATGATCTTCGTGAATCTGCACACCAAAGACGAAAAAGAACTCCACAAGGAATAGATTACTTAAGGATATAAACAAAGAGTTTGATAAAGATTAACTTTCCTCTATAAGATCAAGTTAAATATTTACAAACTTAACCAAATATTCACTCTCTTTAAACAAGATAATTGCCATATAATCAAGAGCGAATATTTCAGTAAATAAATCAAACTAAAATAAAAAAAATGAAGATTGACACCGAATAAAGTGTGTTAAGGCATCGTTCAAGTCGCCAGGGGCCCTAACTAAAAGTTAAAATCATAAATACTATCGTTATTAGTTTTAACGGTTAAAGATTTGGAGTATATTAAAAACAACATTATAATTGTACCAATTTTAATCTCAAAAATAGTAATACCCGAGATTATACGTCTACAAAACCAAACACCACCGAACTTCATAAAATTTGCCAAGGACTAAGGTTGACAAAATATTAACATTATATTTGTATACATAATTTCATGAGTGCTAATTAATAGCATATTGTGCTAAATGTCTAATTTTCAAAATTAACTTTCCCTAGAGCATATAAGTTGAGAATTAAATTAAAAAACCACCCCTCAATTATTTTAAATTAGCAAAAATAATCCTATTTCGTCTGTATTGCAAGAAAATCCATGTTCTTCAATACACGATCGGTGTCTTCCTAGGAGTAAGAAAAAAAATTGTACATTAGATGCTTTAGTCTCTTTCTGTTTGTATTTTATTGCAGAAGGCTTTTGAGGTAATCTTTTACTGTAGAAATTAGAAGAAAAATCGGATTTATCGTTGCAAATCAATATAATCTTCTCAATGGATACTTTTAACTTCATTAATCTCATGGCATCCTTCAAAATTCTCTGGATTTTGAAGTGATTATGTGAAACAACCGATTCAAATCATATTGAATCTGGTGAATTGAACAACAATCGGATTAAAATCTATGAAAAGGAATTGAAATTTGTGTTGACGGTTGAATCAAATTACAATGATTGAAGAACAATGTGTTGAGAGAGAATTATGTAAAACCTCTCTCTACAATCTAATCTAATGAATTAAGTGAGTTCAAAAACTAACTAATAATCTCTATTTATAAGGATCAAAAGTCGGCCGAAGGTGTGAATGCAGGTGAAGGAATATTCTGTTTCTGGAAAGTTCAGCTCCAACGGTCATAACCGTTTTACAAAATATTTCCTAATTCGGAAATATTTTTTGTTTGTATTTGATCAGCTAAGGGCCCCCCTCAAGATGGGAATGGATGTTGATTAATCCCATCTTGGATTTCATGTTGTTGAATGGTCCAATAGATAAAGGTTTTGTCAATATATCTGTCATTTGATGAAGATTTGAAAAATGCATTAACTAGAGCTCTTTGTTGCTGATTTTCTCCCTGAGAAATAAGCAATCGATCTGAAAGTGCTTGGTTCATTCATGCTGCACTGGGTCTGTTGCTATGCATAGAGCACTTTTGTTATCATTGAAAAGATAGAAGTCTTGGAGCAGGTAATGTTGAGTTCAGATAGAAGTTGTTTTAACAAGAGAATTTCAAAAGTTGTGGTGGCGTTTGCTCTGTAATGTGCTTCTATGCTTGACCTGCTAATGGTTGGCTGCTTCTTGGCCTTCCAAGATATGAGAGAATCCCCCAAATAGACTAGATAACCTGTGATACTTCTTCTAGTTAGAGTGCACCCTGCCCAACCACTATCACTCTATGCTTTTAGTTGAAGAACATCAGTGTTGGCTTTGTAGAACATGCGTTTTCGTGGAGCAGCTTTGAGATATCTCAAGACCCTATATGCTGCAGTCAAATGAGTTGTTGTAGGTTGAGACATATGTTGAGTCAGACATTGTATTATGTAGCTAATGTCTGGTCTTGTAATAGTGAGGTACAATAATCTTCCCACTAATCTCCTGTATTCCGTGGGATCTGCCAAAGGAACAACATATGTGTCATTGAGCTTGAGATGAGGATCCATTGGAGTAGAACTTGGCTTGCAATCTAGGTAGCCAGAAACTGTGAGGATGTCCAGTGCACACTTGCATTGACAAATAGAGATTCCTGTTTTACTCCTTGCCACTTCAATCCCCAAAATGTACTTCAAAGTGCCTAAGTCTTTTATAGTAAACTTGGCATCTAGATGTGTCTTGATGTTCTGGATTTCAGCAAGATCATTTCCTGTCAAAATGATATCATCTACATAGGTACAAAGCACTCTTATAGATGATTTATTTTGAAGTATGAAGAGGGAACAATCAGATATAGTTTGTTTAAAACCATAAGCCATAAGAAAAGTAGTGAGTTTAGTAAACCATTGGCGAGATGCTTGTTTAAGGCCATATAAGCTCTTCTTTAGCAAGCACACTCTAGTGTCACTAGGTTTGCAATAGCCAGGAGGAGGCTTCATGTAGATTTCTTCATCCAAGTCACAATGGAGGAGTGCATTATTGACATCTAGCTGATAGAGATGCCAATTTAAAGAGGCAGCAAGTGCAAGAATAACTCTAACAGTAGTAAGCTTTGCAACTGGACTGAATGTATCAAAATAATCCAATCCTTCTTCCTGTGTGTATCCTTTAGCAACTAAGCAAGCTTTGTAATGCTCTATGGTGCCATCGGACTTGTATTTGACTCTATACACCCATTTGCAACCTACACACTTCTGTTAGAAGGAAGGTAGTAAGCTGCCAAGTGTTAGTTTTCTCAAGATCATTGATCTCATTTTGCATGGCTGCTCTCCATTCAGATGACTTACTTGCTTGGGTAAAGGTTTTGGGTTCTGTAATCTGAGATAAAGAAGCAGTAAAAGCCTCACTAGATAGATACTTGGTGATAGAAGAAGTAGAGACAGAGTTAGATTTATGCAAGGGTTGAGGTAAGTTATAGTCATATACTTGCAAATAAGAGGGTGGAGCTGAAGATCTACAAGATCTTCTCTAAGGAACAATGTAAGGAGGGGGAGGAGGAGGTGATACAGAAGTACCTGGTGCAATATTATCATGTTGCAATAACTCATTTTCCACTTCTGTAACTGGTGGTACTACTACTGGAAAAGGAGCCTGAAGAACTGTATCACTGGAAAAATGACTATCTGCTTTTGAGTAATTTGATAACTATAATTGTCAGATAAGTTTTCTGGTAATTGATCCACTATAAGAATAGTAGAATCAGAAATCTGTACAGTATCATGACTGATATCAGGATGCAATTGAATGAAGGCATTACTTGATGATCTTTGATGTAAAGAAGTAGTGATATCTGTAGGATCAATAGAACTTTTGAAAGGAAACATATCTTCATAGAATGTAACATTTCTAGAGACAAACACTTTATTATTTTCAAGATTCAAACAATAAGAATCCTTTAGTGTTCTTTGGATAACCAAGGAAAACACATTTCACAGCTCTTAGATCAAACTTCAATGCGTGAGCAACAATAGTAGAGGCATATGGTAAACAACAAAGACCTTTAAACAGGAATAATCAGGAGATCTGTTGTAAAGCAATTCAAAAGGAGATTTCATGGAAGTATGATGAGATGAAGGCAATCTGTTAATGAGATATGCAGTAGTATCTATGCAATTGCTCCAATACACTATAGGAATGTTAGATTGAAACTTTAAAGGTAAAACACTTTAAACCCCCCAACCTATAGGGTGTTTCACAATGTGCCCCCTAAACTATAAAAAAAAGCAAATAGCCCCCCAACCTATTAAAAAATGTGCGACTTGCCCCCTGAGACCAAATCTAACGGATAAAAATGCAGACACGTGTCCAAAATAAACGGTGGATCGACGACTCAGGGGGTATTTCACACATTTTTCAATAGGTTGGGGGGCTATTTGCTCTTTTTTATAGTTTAGGGGCACATTGTGAAACATCCTATAGGTTGGGGGGTTTAAAGTGTTTTACCCAAACTTTAATGATCTTGCAACTTGTAGGAGATGGTGGTGGTTGCGTTCAACAAGACCGTTTTGCTAAGGTGTTTCCACACAACTAATTTGGTGAATGATCCCTAGCTTGTCATAGAAATCACAAAGAATAAACTTAGAACCATTGCCAGTACGAATGACTTTTATTTTATTGGAAAACTAAGTTAAAACCATGTTATAAAACTGAAGCATATAATGTTTGGCATCAGACTTATGCTTGAGCATACAAATCCAAGTACACCTGCTGAAGTCATCAACAATAGTTAGAAAATACTTGAATCCTTCATGAGATTCAACTGAAAAGGGAAACCAAACATCACTAAGAATCAAGTCAAATGGAGCATTAGATAAAGAAGTACTGATAGGAAATGGCAACTTTTTCTGCTTTGCCAAATGACAAGTTTCACATTGCAATTTATTACATTTCATAGAAGCAAGTAAAGGTAAAGAAGACATCTTCTCAAAGGAAAGGTGTCCAAGTCTAAGGTGCCACAAGTTACCCTCTGTGGGCACATTATTACATAGAACAACAGAATGTAAAACATCAGAATTACAAGGTTTTGAATGACATATAGCAGGTAAAATGTAAAGGCTATCTTGCTGTCTAGCAGAACCAATCATCTTCTTGGTGGTTGAATGCTGCAACAAACAAAGAGAAGCAGTAAATAAGAGGTTAGCATATGAGGTTTTGGTCAGTTTAGACACAGATAAAATGTTATGCTCAAAATCAGGAACATATAAGACATTATGTAATATGATGTCAGAAAACAAACATATCTTACCAATGCGAGTAGCATAAGTTCTGCTATTATTAGGTAAATGAATCATAACACTTATAGAAGTAGGTTTCTCAAGAAATAACTCAAGATTACAGACCATATGATCTGTTGCACCTGTATCAAGAATCCATGCACACTTATAATTGACGGACTTCTTAGAATAAGTAGTAAAAACAGAGATTTGATAGCTTTTACCAGTGGCTGCAGTAGCAGCAAAATGCTCAGATGCAGGAGCAGAAGGATGAATATGTTCACGAGCCTGTTTGTAAGCCAAGAATTCATTAAACAAAGCCTGATTAGGAGAAACAGGAACAGATTTAGCCTGCACATTAGAAGAGTTATCAGTTTCATTAGAAGAGCTATCAGTTTCATTATTGGCCTGAGATGAATGGATTCTTTTGCCTTTAGGACAATCCCATCCTGGTGGATATCCAATCAGTTGGTAAAACTTGTCCACAATATGCCCTGTATAGCCACACTGAGTACAACACAACTTTTTCTTATCCTTTGGATTAGGCTTATACACCTGTGAGTTAGTCCTTGGAGCAGAGTAAGGAACTTTGTTCTTTGAATCTTGAATAGGATTATGCCTTGTAAGCATAGCTAAGGCATCATAAACAGCAGGATTAGAGTACAAATCTCTCTGATGTTCTTCTTGCAACATCATAGAATACACCTTTGAGACAGCAGGCAGTGTAGGGTTCAAGAAAATTTGACTACGCAAAGCACTATAGGAATCGTTTAACCCAATCACAAACTTCAACACACAATCGTACTACTGTAAATCGATCATTTTCTTGTTAACATCACATGTACAAAGACCATAGCTACCTGCTATAATAGGCCTATGAGTAAGAAGCTCATCCCACAGTCAACGAAACAAATTATAATACTCTGTGATCGAAGTACTTCCCTGAGAAATTGTGGAGAGTGTTTTCTGCAGTTGATACACACGCGATCCATCGGCTGTGTCGTATCGAATTTGCATCTCCAACCAAAGATCAAGAGCAGAGTCAAAATAGAGCAAACTTTGACGCAATTCTTTAGATACTGAATTCAGCAACCAGGACAACTCCAGGCTATTTGCACGCGTCCAGCAAGTGATTTCCAAGTTATCTGTGGTAGGTTTAGCCAAAGACCCATCAATGAAACAGATTTTGTTGCGGATCTTCAATGCCATTATAATTCCTTTGCTCCAGGCTATATAATTTTTGACTGTGAAAACATCACCAAGAATAGAAACACCAGCATGATCATGAGATCCTAAAAAATACATGAATCATCACTCAAATTTCGCCAATTTGAAGAACCAGAGGAAGAATTAGGAGGATTAGACATCACTTAAAGTAAGATCTAATCAATTGATCGAGATGATCCTAGTAATCCGAGCAAAAACGGATCAAAAAACGAAGAATTAGGTTAGCGGAAGCAAAATTTTGGCCCAATCGAATGATACCATGTGAAATAACCGATTCAAATCATATTGAATCTGGTGAATTGAACAACAATCGGATTAAAATCAATGAAAACGAATTGAAATTTGTATTGACAATTGAATCAAATTACAATGATTGAAGAACAATGTGTTGAGAGAGAATTATGTAAAACCTCTCTCTACAATCTTATCTAATGAATTAAGTGAGTTCAAAACTAACTAACAATCTATATTTGTAAGGATCAAAAGTCGGCCGAAGGTGTGAACGCAGGTGAAGGAATATTCTGTTTCTGGATAGTTCAGCTCAAACGGTCATAACCGTTTTACAAAATATTTCCTAATTTGGAAATATTTTTTGTTTGTATTTGATCAGCTAAGAACTGTCGACTCTTTATATCATTCTTGGGTAAGTATACCGACAACATGATCGTCGCTAATACCTTCATCTCTCTTAATGAGTATTCAAATATTCCTACTTCTACACTCCAAACTTCATGAGTTCATTGTTTTTTCCACTGCTTTTAATTCTACCCTCCTTGTGGTTTCAAAAACCTGGACAAAATCCCTTGTGGTTTGTAAACTTCTTAGAATCCCCTTGTAGTTTCATTAACTCTGCATAAAATCCCTTCCGTTAAGTTTCTTGTAACTCCATTAGTTTTTTTATTAAGTGACTATAATGCCCTTACTTCACTATCTATAAATATATATTGTTTAAATTTTAAAAAATATATTTTATTTTTAAAAAAAAATTCAAACGTAATTTTGTTTGAATTTATAAGACAAATAATAATAATTACGTATATTTTTTTTATAAAATATATATTAAAATAGGGATTCCGTGCAGGGTTTTCAAACCACAAGCGGGTTCTGTGCAGGTTTCCAAACCACAAGGGGTTTTCTGCTAAAGTTTTAAAGGGTAAAATTGACTTTTTCAAGAGAAAAAAGTACACAAAAGTCAAGCAAACTCTCACATAGAGTGAGTGTAGACCACGCTCTAACGGAGTTGGACGGAAAGGGGATTTCGTGCAGGGTTTTTGAAACCACAAGGGGGTTTTGTGCATAGTTTTTGAAACCACAATGGGGTTCTAGACAATTATCAAACCATAAGGGGGTTTTTGTGCAGGTTTTCGAAACCACTAGGGGGTTTTATGCATTTCTCCCCAAGTTGTGGCAGTAATATTTTAACTTTTTGCTGATTCTCAAGCTGAACTCCTGGAATATCAGAATGGTTGACCCATTAGTATGTAAAAAGAAGAGACAAGTTGCAACTTTATGATGAAGTCCTTATTTATTGCTCAACTCTTTCATGATGAGTTACATGGGTATGAAATTCATTTCTTATTTATGGAGCTTAGAAAACAGATCATGGCTAGGGACAATTTTGAAGCACCTTGCTTGCTTTTAATGATTTAGTCGATAGAGAAGCTTCAAAATATTAATCGTTTGTAGCTCATATTGATTTTCATTTTATTTTGATTTTTTTTTTTTTGTTAATGACACAAATACACGCATATACAAATTCAGCTGGTGCATAGAAAGTAAAGCTTTATGTTACACCACTTATCAGAGACTACAGAGCATATGTAGCAAAAAATTGAAATGACGACTTAAATTGTAGTTTTCCATTTCTAGGATACATTTTTCATTCAACAGAAAATACACGGGTACAATTGAAGGGCTAAAGAGACCCTTTTTCTTCTAGCTCATTGATGCATGTTGCGTTCTTTTTCTTTCTTGTTTTTGGACGAAACACTGATACATACTTATTTCTCCATGGTTTGAGCTTATATAATACATTCTTATCTTTGTTGTTGCACTTTGTTGATTTATTGTAAGTATGTCAGTTGTGTAGGGACTTTTATGTAATTATTCAATTAGTTAGTTGCCAGCTCAGAGTTAGTTTCATAACAGTTTTTCCCGCTTTGTATATATAGCACTCTCTGTACATTTCATTTCAGTTGATTGATGAATAACATAATTTTGATTCTCTTTTCTCTCCGATGATCTAAATACACACTTGCAGTTATCACTGTAAAAGTATCTTGAATATAAGGCTTTTCCTGCAATAAAAAATATATAACTTAGAAGTAACGTGAATATGAGGAAGAGTTCATGCGCGAACAAGACAAAAATGAGATGCCAAGTGCATACTAAAAACGAAACATATTAAAAACTATTTATATATCTATAATGTTTTAGTTATTGGAAGCACAGTTTAATATCAAAGTAAAGAGTTAAAATTAGGTATTTGTTAGAGTGTTAGACTATAGGACTTATGTATCAATTGTTAGACTCTTCTATCTTTTTTTTCTTTGTTACATAAAGTTAGACTGTTCTATCTGAAGCTCAATTTCAAGAAATAATAATACCTATGCCAGACACAGTGACACACGCGTTACTCTACCTAATCAGAATACTTCATACGCGATGTTTGGATTCATTTGTAACCTACAGATACTATGCAGTCTATGCTCTCATTTAACATGATTATCCAATATTTTGACATTAATTACACATTCTCGTACTTCATGTATGCTCTAACTAAGTTATGAACTTTATTTGTTCTCATTAAGGAGATTATACTAGAGAAAAAAAAAATCAGATCTTCTTATATATAGTCGTCACCACACAAAATAATTGCAATGAGTACGGCTTTCTTGATGTGGTCTACGTTTTACATGTTGGTAACCAGTTAATATGAAATATTCACATATAATATTGTACAATCGAAACTGCCGCATAAAAATGTACTTCCGTAAACATAATATACAATGCCTCTTATTATTCTTCTTTACCCGTTGTTTGTAACTGTTTTAACACTTTTGACCATAGTTTCACAAGAATTTGCAGAAACCCAAACATATTTCCAAGTTATGTACTCAACATTATAAGCTACATATCACATTGTCAAAATCAAGATTAAAAACCAATAATGTCGAAAAGAAAATCGCTCAAACGACAACAATCTCGATAGACTTGCAAATGGAATCGAGTCCCCAAAACCTCGAGTTTTAACAACAACTTCACATTTCCATTTAAGCGATAACAAAAATAACTACGCAATCCGAACAATCTACTCAAATCTCATATACTGCGCATCAAATAGCACCAGATAAAAAAAAAACAAGAAAACCTCTCCAACATTTCACTGTTATATTAAACATCAAACAGAAACAAATACCTATCATATAATTTTGAAGAGAATCACATACAGAGCATAACATAACAACCAACAAAAAAAGATGCGAAAAGAGCGAAAAGGAACGTATATCGCATTCAATTGTTTTCTCAACTTAGTCACTTACAACACTATAAACAGATTTTGCACACTTTAGTTAAGTGCCTGATCATTTTCTGGATCATTTCAAATAAAACTACTTGTGAATTTACTTGGATAAAGATACAACTAATTTTTACATTGAAGGCAAATCTCCAACATATATTTCAACAATTTTACTACAATTTGGTAAGTGGGAAATTAGGTATAATGAAATATTGGTTTTGGAATTATCTATGCATTCTAATTTTTCAAGGGTACATAAAAATAATTAAGATATGGATTTTTTTTAATTGCATAAAATGTGTGGAAGTACCACGCGTTAGCATTCAAATATTCTTTAATCAATTCATAATTTCACACGCGGTCCCGCGTTGGCCTTGGTTGCTAGTTGAGCCAATAAATCAAAGAGTTAAATGCAAAACTACCCGTGTAATCTCTAATTGACAAAAAACTCCCTGTGTAATTTTAATTAGGAAAAACCCCCCTATGTTATTTATTCAAAGGCAAAAAAACCCCTCTTACCCCAATGTGTAGTAGACGCGCCTTATATAATGGGGCTGAAATTTTGGATTTGAAATTACGCTGTTACCCTCATTTTTTAAGTTATTACTAAACTAAAAAGAAAAGAATAGAAAGCCAAAGAAATGAGGACATCACGGGTACATGCAACACCCCAACATAACCATCTCCAGCCAGCTTCCAGACCTTCTTCTCTTCCGCCACTTTCGCCGCACAAAACAAAAGAATTTCAAAGGAAGAATTTTTTGTATTGCATTTGAAGAGAACGTGAGTACTAAAACTGATTTACAAGGATGACCACTAGCACTTATTTATACTAACCTATATGCAAATGGATAAAACTTTACAAGTGGATAATGACTATAGGCTATAGCCTATCTAATAATTTAAATGAATCTAATCTAACAAGAATAGGAAAAACGTTGGAGCATGCAGCGGTAATTTTCTTGAGATATTAATCCCAAGAAGTATTTTTGGTTGAATAATCTCTTTGAAAAAATGGGTAGACTTGATCAAAGCTTATCAACAAGCATATCTTCTACATTTTTGAATTGAATATGATGAGTAAGATTTTCCTTATCCCTCCATCACCTTATCGCTCCAAACTTCCTCATCATTTGGATCAGCATGAGATTTGTTAAGCTGATCTTTTACAATAACAACTCCGATTATACAAATCAGAGCAAAAATCAGAAAAAGAATTAACGTAAAATTTTAGTGTTTTGGATATGGCGCGAAGGAGAAGATAAACCAGCGGGAGGAGAAAATATGGTCGGGAAGCCTGCTATAGTAGAGGTGGGTGACGACCTGACGAGAGAGGTGAGGAAGATGATGACCTTCTTTAAAAAAAATGATTAGAAAAAAAGAAGTTAAAATACTTTAGTTTTTTATTTGAATGTTAAGATACTTGTTTTTAAATTCAAATTAGGTATTTTAAATATATAGAAAATGAAATTACATGAAATTTTAACTATTTTGTCCGTTTTTATTTTTTCTTAAAAGTAATTAATATATATATATATATATAATGAGCCTCCCACCACACACACACATATATATATATATATATATATATATATATATATATATGTGTGTGTGTGTGGTGGGAGGCTCATTACTTCAACTAGTCCCCGTGTTCCTCGAATGGATCTCTTAGTTGTTGAGAAGGTTGCCCAAAAGCGGTATATAAGGCGTACCCCGTGAAACTTAAAAGTATATCTATATATCTATATATATATATATATATATATATATATATATATATATATATATATATGGTAACAAAGCGCTCTTAATTTAACATTTTCAAAGTAAATTTTTAGATAATTAGAATAAGGGTAAAAATGACATCTTGCATCAAGTCATAGCTGAAAATGAGTTTGGATGGATTGTGCTAATATTATAATAACACGGGGTTTTTTGCATTTAACTCTAAATCAAAGGTGAATATCATTCTTATCTCCACAACAACTCCGTTTTGCTTATGCATTAATAATGTTTTAAGTTTCTGTTAGCCTGATAATCTATTTGTTTTACCAATTGACATCGATAGTTCTTTGGATTTGTTATGGAGAGGCATTGGGTGACAAAGTAACGGAAGAAATGGGGTAATAAGTATTGGGAGGAGAGAATGGGGCGTTGGCAACATATTTCTCACGGCAATGTCACAGACAAGGAGGGTCAATATATTTTAGGCAAGTAAGAGTTTCATGTATTTATATTTGTCAACTCTTAATATTTTTATTTTATTAAAGCACACCAATTTCTTTACTGAGATAGGGTTGGAATGAATGAATGTCAACTGAGGACTGCTTTAGCATTTGTGTGGTTAAATACATTCAAAACCTGTTTAAAATGGATTATTGACATCATTTTTCTTTTCTTTTTTTTTGCTATACAGCGGGAGTATTTGATACCAGGCTTATGGGGGAACATAAATGGGTCAATCGAGGCCGAAATTTCAAAGATCTCTTGCTTCTATCAAGGTTTTGATGAACTAAAAAGGGAGTAAGGGAGTACACTTCTTATATGTTATTTACATTATTTTGATTCATTGTACTTTCATTAGATTATAAATTACAAGTAACTGGGATATGCAACGTTAGTTTAGACTGTTATCACTATCAAATGACTCACTTTCATTGTTTTGCAGTATAAAGTTTGAATTAGAGTATTTATTTTCTCATAAAATTGTATTTGATTTAAAAATGTCATTTCATATTACTGTTATGTTTGTCTTTCTTATAGGTGCCATGCCTGGGGAAGAGAATAGTTTCAACTAATTTGCTGATCCCTGCAACAATTACGGTTGACTTAGACATGAGGTGGTAAAATGTAGTTGGAGTTACTATAAACTTAGGATGCTTACTAATTAGTTGGAATTTCTTTGTTATTGTGCATGTGGTTGTCTTTCTCACTATTGATACTAATTCTTCTTTTATAATTTTACTATTATATTTAAAAATCTCACCAATGGCACAACAATAAATTTGAAACTGTTAAGGTATAAAACGATTTTTTGTTTTCCTTTTCTGTTATTACTTTGGCAAGGTGGTTGAATATTAATTCATGTCTTTAATTGTAATAATTACTAGGCCACAGAAAAAAAGATGTTTTCAGTTTTACAGATGAGACTGCTTATGGCAAATGTCTTCAGTAATTCTTTTGAAATGATGCATCAATATAGATCTTTCAAATGACACGTAAAGTATGATGCACTTTATAGTGATACATCAAATATATGAATAGTTTCAAATAAGTTACCTTTGTGAATTTTACTTCTGAAACTACAATTTCTCGTATTGTTCAAGGCAATAAAGACCGTGTGTAAAAAGTGGTTGCATACTATATCTCGAAGTTACAAAAGTTACAAAAGAAAAGATAGTTAAAACTTAAAATTGTTAGTTTAATATTGTAAACCTATATTCGTGAAGAGATATACTCAAATATTTATATAAATTCTAAAATATGCATCCAGTACTTTTTAAAACAAATAAACATGACTAATTTTACCGTTGTAACCATACGTGGTGAAAACATTAAATAACATTACAGCTAAAGATAACTCACTGACAAAGATAATCAACTATGTTTTGTTTTTCTTTTTTGATCTGATTAATAAGTATATATGTTAGTGGGAGTATATTCTTCCATTAAAGTACCAAACTGTCGAATTATCATATGCATTATATTTCTCTGTTTTTTTTAATATGGATCAATATTTCAAGCAAGATTGGCAGCAGAACCGTCTAACTACTGTATGTATTATATTTCATTAATTTTCTGAATTTGGATCAAAGTTTGAAGTAAGATTTGCAATGAGCACCTACCTAGTAAATGTATACTTTTTAGTTCATCTATCTGATTTATAATGTGTGCAAATTGTTAGTTTGTCAATGGGAGAAGTTGAATATCTAATTTCAGGGTTTGAATTTATTAACTACCTTAGTAAGTTTCATCCAACCGACTCTCCATAACTCATGTAAAATTTCAGGGTCCCAAAACAATGTCTAATTTTTATTTATAGGATAAACTATAAAATAAACGTTATAATTACAAATTCTTAACACTAAACCACGACTTGCACGCGGTCTCTGGATGCGCCTCGGTTGCTAGTACACACACACACATATATATATATATATACATATACATATATATATGTCATGTATGTGTGAGCATGCGAGTTTATTCCAAAGGGTTTTTTTTTTTTTTTTCTAATGTCACTTCTATTGTTTGTGTATTCAAATACAACAATTATATTTCATGCTCTTACTAGATGACATTGCCTTTCTTATTGTGTTTTTAACTTAGGTTCATTCTCTATGATGTTAACCAAATTCAACACGTTGAACACCTCTCTTAATAGAAAACATATCTTGTTCGTTTGGAAGGAACCGTGTTAATTAGGTTATGTAACTGACAATTCATTAGTTTCATTGTAGAAATGATCTAATATCTTTTATTTAAAAAAATTTGATGCAGAAGTACGTGATGGGATATATGCAACTGTCCTTCCCAATTATCAATACATATCGGAGGTAAAGTTTAATTATTTTTAAAACCTATATTGCACGTATTCAAGTAAAAAAGGTATTTTCTTTACACTCTGGCATTATTTTATATAAACGGACATGGACAGATATGCATGGACAATAGTATGCAGATTTGTGCACAATTAAGTATAACCTATTTGTTGGTAGTGTAATTAAATTTCGTCATGAACCCAACAATGGTCTATGTTAATTTGATAGAAGTTTTTATGTTAAAAAAAAAATCTTAATAAAGTAAAAAGAGATCAATAAAAGATGAGATCCAAAGGTTATTTTCTAATGTCATGTATGTCTGTGCAAGCGTGTCTGTTCCAAAGGTTACACTTCTATTCTTTCCTATTTTGTGTATTCAAATACAATAATTATATTTCATGCTCTTTTTAGATGACATGGCCTCTCTTAATGTGTTTTTATCTTAAGTTCATTCTCTATGTTGCAAACAAAATTCAACACGGTTAACATCCCACTTAATAGAAACCATATCTTGTTTGTTTGGAAGGAAATGTATTGTTTAAGTTATGTTCCTGAAAATTCGTTAGTTTCATTATAGAAATGGTCTAATATCGACTATTTAAATTTTTTTGACTGCATAAGTACGTGCTGAAATATATGAAACTATCCTTCCCAATGTTCAGGATGTATTGGAGGTAAGGTTTGATGATTGTTAAAATCTATATTGCACGTAACGAAGTAGAAAATGTTTTTCCTTTACGCTCTGGCATTATTTTATTTAAACGGGATAGGGACCGTAGTATTCAAATTTTTTCACAATTAAGTAATAACTTATTTGTTGGTAGTGTAATTAAATTTCATAATGAACCCAACAATGATCTATGTTAATTTAGGATGGAAGTTTTTATACTAGTAAAAAACACATAAATCCAAGTAAAGTAAAAAGAGATCAATAAAAGATGAAACCCAATCAATTATTATATTAACTTCCAACTAACATATTATTATCATAAAGCCACCAGTATGTATTTGTCGATCATATTAAGTTGTGAAATTTTTGTTTAGTATCGTACAATCTAGTTTAACGGTCCCCATAAGTGATCATATACGAACTTCAGTACAATTAATTTGATAGAAGTCTCTGTGTTTAACCATAAATAAAAAATTACTGCGACGCTCGCATCTCTTTTTTCTAGTTCTATAATTCGTTTGTTGTTATTAACTACTTAAGTGATCAAATGATTGAATACGAATATGATTTAAAATTTTTGTCACGATGCACCTCAACTCTCAGAATATTAAAAAATATTGTATAGTTGTACATACCGAAAGACTTACTGAGTGCCTCACATTAATGTTTTCAAGTTAGTAATAATATCTACGTACTATTTAACAACAATTTATATTTTACTCCATATAATATTCGAAAACGATCAATATTCAAACATGATATCTTTGTGCTTGAACTAAAGTTTCTAACAATGATTTCTTGTAGACGCAAAGAACGTATCAATAACTTGTGGATATCTATATTGTCTCTGCATAGTGCAAATTTTCTGGTGATGAATGGGTTAATTATTTTTCAGTGAAATTCTAATTAAATGCTTGTAATGTTTTAATATATTTATAGATGGCACGTTATTTGGACTTTAATAATCCATATTAAATTGAGGAAGTCGACACAAATCTAGAACTTGGCTTTCCATATCCATCTCAAGTAGGAGAGGTCAATACAAACTGAAAGTTTGCACTACCTTCTTTGCAAGGAAGCACATCTCAAGTTATGGAGGATGATGAAGTGATGATATGCTCCCCGGCTAGTTTTAATCAGGTAATATCATCCTTTGGTATTTAAGGTTTACAAGTTAACATGGTTTGAAGATTAACACATATTATGTGATATGCTAGGCTGTCAATAGAAGAAACAATCGCCATAGATTGATGCAGATAATACATGAAGATGCTAGATCCACCGAAGGCTACTCATCAGGTTGGCATTTCTACTTCCAAACATATATATGTGAGAAATGTGAATGGTATGTTTCTTTTGGGATAAGAAATAGTATTAGTTCTACTTCGCATAGGTATCGTAAAACAAGTAATAGAAAACAAATACATGTACCACTTTTGTGGGGTGTGTATGTAAACATGGTTTCTTATGCACTTCGAAAATAATTAATTTATATTAAGGAAGAATATTACACATTAAAAATGAAAATCCATATATATATAAATATATATATATATATATATATATATATATATATATATATATATATATATATATATATATGTTGGAATATTTTAATAAAAACAATATTTTTGAGAATTATTTACAAGACATTATTGTCTTGACTAGTGGGGGTTAATGTGATGGTGGTTACAAATATTTGTGTTAATGAGATTAAAGGGTTGAGACTCATAACCACCCTTTTATTTTGTGAATTAAAACACCCCCAATATCATCATATTTATGTGGTATAATAAAATACATATTTATACAATCATATTTATATTGTATAATAATATTATATATTAATTCCCTAATTATTTTGGAGTTACAAGACAAATGTTTTTCGCACTATAAATAGTTGTCTTGCAAATCTTTTTTAAGAAGAGAGAAAAATAAAAGAATATAACTCTTCCTTCAACAAGTGTTCTCACTCCTATTATATGTGTAAATATTATGAGTGTAATATATGAGAAACACCTTTGGGCAAAGAAAAGTGTTGGGCCACGCTTCGACTTCGTCAAGTAGTGGAGACTTAGTGCGAAGTCACAACAAGAAAAATGTTGGGCTGTTCTATTCCGGAGGCGGACGTGTCGATGGCCTACTGCATCGGATAAAGATTATCCGTAGGTCGCGAAACAGTCTTTAAGAGAGCAGACCTAGTCCGTGCCTCATCCCAATGATTATAAAGTATGATTGTCCGGTAATGAACTAATTACTGGCATCGAGGTAACCTTCATCAATTGACAAATCGAGGTAAACATTCATCCATTGGAGAATTGAGGTAATATCTTATCTTTGTTCATTTGAGTTGAATTATTATTTTGTTCCTCTATGTTATTGTTGTGTTTTTTGAACAGGGGAACAACAATTTAAAGACGGTTTAGCCTTTGAGTTAAACTAATTTGTGTTAAACTAAACTAAAGTCTCTCACATGAAAATCTATTCTTGACGACTTAAGAATTTTGGCGAATGACAAAAGAGTTTACATGAGAAAACATATACAGACAATTTTAAGACAATTTGCCTAAGTTCAAAAATATGTGTTATAATATATTATCATGAAGGGGTAGTAAATGGCTAAACTATTTTTTGATAATTGATGCAATGAATCGGAGCACAATTAAATTTGTGGCATTCATGGAGAAGAAGTTTTATGGTACGTAAGTGATATGGATTTAAGGGCTTTTATCTCCAGTGATATGTTGATAAATAAAATATGGATACTATGCAAATTATTTGCCTATAGTGATCTCAGTTTCTTATGTCTCTTTCTGGTGAAACTTGAAACTGGATTTTTAATTTCCTAAGTCGAAATTTTGAGCAGAATTTATGTGAGACTTATATAAGCCAGCAATGATATTTCTTTGATGCATAAAATACTAGCCCAGATTTTAAATCTGTTTTTAAGCTCATAAATTAATTATTTTGCCGTTACCCAAGTTATTTGATATGACCATTGTCTTGTCCAGAAACTGAATCCTGAATAACTTCAACGCACATAAATGGAGATATGAATCTGCATAGAAAATTTGAGATATGTTTGAGATATGTTTTTTCCTTCTTGAAAATTAAATGACCTGCCGTATGCATGTGATTATGTATGCACCTCTATGTCTTAAATTATTTTCTTGAAATCAAATGTGGGGAAGTACAATTGCAGCGGTGAGATAGGAGAAAGCAGTCTCCATTTTGCAAGACTCTGGTAAGAAATTCTTTTTATTATAAACATCATTTTCCACATTTCTAATGCTTGATTTTACACCACAAAATTATGAGGGTGAATCATTTGAGTTACACTTCCTGTCAATCATGTGTAAGTTGATCTTAAGATTGGAGTTAAATGAGTGCTATAAAATAAGGACAGTGGTTTTATGTGGTAAAACAAATAATTTTTTATAAAGAAAAAGTTTATATATTTATTAAAGATATTGAGAAGGTCATAGAAGTGTTTACTTGTTTTTTGTGCGTGGAATACCACATTCATACAACATGAAATATTATAAGGTCATGATGTGAATTTGGGAATAAAATAAATTAATAAAGCTTCATTGTTTTGAGTGAATTCTTTCCTTGAAGAAAAAATCATGAAAAATAATTGCTCACTGTTCTTGTAAATGCTCATGTGTGCATGCATTGGAACTATATATATCCTGAGCATTTTAATCTATTATGAGCAATTGAGAAAATGACCAGATGAGAATTATCTTGGGGTTGGCACATTGAAGTGTTGTATGTTAATTTATCATGTATCCCTACTTGACAATGAAATCTTAACTTCTCTTGATTAGTGGGGGTTATTGCTCTATTTTCATATGAGATGCTATTTTTTGTGAGATTGAGTGTTTGTGCAAAAATATGAAAAAGCATTCATGCACTCGTTATGTATGACTAATGTGAAAATTGTTATGACCACATCTATGAATGAGATATTTTGAGATGTGATTAATTTTTAAATTATTTGATGAGACATGTGCAAATTAGACTCTCATTCATGTTGAGGAAAGACTTTTGGCAATACTTTATGATGCTTCGTGGTCATATATATAGTTAAGCATTGTGTTTGCTTGAAGGGAAATATGGTTGTCCTATTTGCATATGCGATACTAGTCTTATGACATTAACTATGTTAGCAAAAGTATGCAAAGCATGAATTATATATGAGATTTATATATATTTAAAAAAAAATAGTTGTACTTGAAAATTATAAAATTATTGAGAATAAATAGTTGAATGAGAATGAAGTGCAACTAGTGAGAAATTAAATGGCTCCTAGTAGGTATACAAAACTACTGGCCATTATTATAAAGTAAAGTTCCATAGATTGATGAATGAGAAATATATTTGGTACCTTAAAAGGTTGTTGAGCATGAGATGCTCATTCTCACTTGAATGATGACAAAATTGTGTGAAATAAATATTAGTGCTTGAGATGCATTATTTGTGAAAAACTATGACATGAGCTAAAAATAAAGCATCGGTGCTGAAATCCTTGACCTTTACTATTTTTTTTTTTTTGTGAAAAACTCGAGCTTGAGTTAAGGGTCTAAGGAACATCGAGGGGGAAGGGACTTGCCCAATTATGTAATAAACTTCCTATGAGGATACCCTACCTAGGGACTGGAGATCCCAAGAACTAGGTTAAAGGAAAAACGAATCATAGAGTAGTTTGGTGAGTAATACATGCACTTTAAAGATATTTTGATCACTTGTCCCTCCCTATGGTGTATGTGCATGTTTCCTATGACGATGTGAAGGTTGAGATAAATATAATCTCTTAATGAGTTCTATAGCCCTTATGGGTGGGATGTAATAGTCATGGAAGCATCCTTGATAACTCGCCTATAGGAGTGTGGAAGTGGGGCCGCTTTCTATGAGAATACGGGCTAATTCTCTAGATCACTCATGAAAACTGGGATAAAGCACAAGGTTGTTAACGTGCTAGCTTGTGAAGCGAATTAGAACACTTGGAGTGTCATGTGTGTTTCACGATTCTACGTGCCCTCAAGGGTCATTGTTTAAAGGCTTTGTCCACTCTGACTCTAGTACGAGATTGTGTGACACTAAGTGAAGGTTTAAAGGCATTGCCACTTTCATGATGTTCTATCTTTGCCCATTAGGTGTTATTATTTTTATTAAAATAAGTGGGGGATTGTTGGAATATTTTAATGAAAAAAATATTTTGAGAATTACTTACAAGACAATATTATCTTGACTAGTGAGGGTTAATGTGGTGGTGGTTACAAATATTTGTGTTAGTGAGATTAAATGTTTGGGACTCATAACCACCATTTTATTGTGTGAATTAAAACACCCCCATTATCATCATATTTATGTGGTATAATAAAATACATAATTATACTATCATATTTATATTGTATAATAATATTATATATTAATTCCCTAATTATTTTGGAGTTACAAGACAAATGGTTTTTCACACTATAAATAGTTGTCTTGCAAATCTTTTTTAAGAAGAGAGAAATAGAAGAATATAACTCTTCCTTCAACAAGTGTTCTCACTCCTATTATATGTTTAAATATTATGAGTGTAATATATGAGAAACACCTATGGGCAAAGAAAAGTGGTGGGCCACGCTTCGACTTCGTCAAGTAGTGCAGACTTAGTGCGAAGTCACAACAAGAAAAAGGTTGGGTTGTTGTATTCCGGAGGCGGACGTGTCGATAGCCTACTGCATCGGATAAAGAAAATCTGTAGGGGCGCGGAACCGTCTTTAAGAGAGCGGACCTAGTCCGTGCCTCATCCCAACGATTATAAAAGTATGATTGTCCGGTAATTAACTAATTACTGGCATCGAGGTAACCTTCATCAATTGACAAATCAAGGTAAACATTCATCCATTGGAGAATTGAGGTAATATCTAATCTTTGTTCATTTGAGTTGAATTATTATTTTGTTCCTCTATGTTATTGTTGTGTTTTTTGAACAGGGGAACAACATATATATATATATATATATATATATATATATATATATATATATATATCATGTATGTCTGTGCAAGCGAACCTATTCCAAAGGTTATTTTCTAATGTCACTTCTATTCTTTCCTATTTCGTGTATTCAAAATACAATAATTATATTTCATGCTCTTTTTAGATGACATGGTCTCTCTTATTGTGTTTTTAACTTAAGTTAATTCTCTATGATGCAAACCAAATTTAACACGGTTAACACCCCTCTTAATAGAAACCATATCTTGTTTGTTTGGAAGGAAATGTGTTGTTTAAGTTATGTTCATGAAAATTTGTTAGTTTCATTATAGAAATGATCTAATATCTACTATCTATGATGCACGGATACTCCAAAAAATTACCCCGTGCACGTATCGGATACTCCGATACTCGGATACTCTACCGATACTGCTCGGATACGTATCGGATACGCCACGTAGCGTATCCGAGAATTTAAAATAAATAATAAACATCGGATACGTATCGGATACTTCTAGAGGACGTATCCGGCACCTTCAGGATACATTTTTGCAGATTTAAGAAGTTTTGATTTTCAAGGGTCAAAACAGAAACTTAAAACATATTGTAAATAACAAAAGAAGAAAACAAAAATTAAAGAAAAATAAATATCTAGTAAGTATAAAAGCAGAAAGTTTCTTCCCGTTTCTAACTTACTCTCAAGAATGACAGTAAAAACTTCAACTTTCAAACCAACAACACTCGATTGCTTAGAATCTCTTTAAAATTCATTTTATTCTTGTTTTTTTATTATCTTGACCTTCAAACTTTGTTACTTTTAAAGTTTCAAGAGTTTAAATTTCAATCTACGGTTATTTTAGTTTTTATATTTAATATAAATTATTATATAAAATATATATAGCCGTATCCTCGGCGAACCCGTATCCTATATTTTCAAAAAATCCGTGTCCCCGTATCCGTATCGTACCGTACCCCTATCCCCGTATCCGATCCATGCATCATAGTCTACTATATATATTTTTTTGACTGCAGAAATATGCGCTGAGATGTATGAAACTGTCCTTCCCAATGTTCAGGATGTATTGGAGGTAATGTTTGATGATGGTTAAAATCTATATTGCACGTAATGAAGTAGAAAACTTCATTACGCTCTGGCCTTATCTTATTGAAACAGGATATGGACGGGATATGCATGGACCATAGTATTCAAATATGTTCACAATTAAGTAATAACTTATTTGTTGGTTGTGTAATTTAATTTCATAATGAACGCAACAATGGTCTATGTTAAATTAAGATAGAAGTTTTTATGCTAGTAAAAAATAATTAAATCCAAATAAGTAAAAAGAGATCAATAAAAGATGAAACCCAATCAATTATTATATTAACTTCAGACAAACATATTATTATCATAAAGTAACCAGTATGTATTTGTCGATCATATTAGGTTGTGAGATTTTTGTTCAGTATCGTACAAGCTAGTTTATCGGTCCCAATGTTGAATGTAATTTGTTGCAAACAATTTCCCTTGTACATAAATGTTTATATATATCAACTGTAGTTAAGCATCTAAATTTTATGTCTCCAACAAAATAACTCGCAGGACTCACCGTTCATTTCATCCAAAAATTGCGCCCAGATACAGTTGTCCTATATTCATGAACAAGTTAGTCGAACCAACGTCAACAATATGTGGGCATATTTTCTGCAAAAGTTGCATTGCAACAACATTGGCGTATCAGAAAAAATGTCCAACTTGTCGGCGAAAGATTACACTAAGGCGCACACATAAAATCTACCTCGCAGAAACTATTGCTTAGGAGTTTGTATAAATCTTTTGTTGTATCGAATATTTTTGTGTTAGCATTTTATTATGAATAACCCCTCTAGGCAAGAATAAACTTATGTTGCCTTTACATGTTTAAATACTGCAAAATTTAAATTAAAGTATGTGTTTATCCATTGATGAACATTTCCACATATTTAGTGCTACACGTCCTTGTTTTTGCATCTCCTCAGACACTTAAATCCAAAGTTAATTTGATGATCGATATTGTATAAGAGACACCTTATATGGACCCATACAGTTACTGATCAATCAACAAATAAAGCAAGAAAAGTTCGAGCCCAATCATAACCAATTGTTATTTGATGAAATATTAAGAAGAAAACAGAGTTTACTTTCACTGTTTTGGAAATTTCACACACCTATGTTAAACAAGTAGTATTGGGCAGGAGATTGTCGATTATTTGTTTTGTACTAGAATGATTTTTTGAGACCTGCAGAGCCGATTGCTTTTAAAGATCCATCCAAGCATTATCTAGATAATTACTCCAAAATTACTTCCAGTTAACCACCTGGTATAGTTCATTACTAGATAGTTCTTTTCAAATTTAAAAATTATCAAATAACACCATGGAATTACATTCTAAGTTCACTTTATCAATAACTATTGAGTGCTACAGACGAAACTTCTAAATAACTATTTGTTCAGCCTCTAACCGAGCAAAATGAGAGATCCTTTTACGGTGAACTGGCAAAATAATATTTGTAAAAAGAAGAGGGGATGAACCCCCATATGTTTTGAAAGAAGAAACAAAAACCGCATTTGTGAACATAAATAGATAACATAATCTTTTGTGTTTGTAAAAAAGAATTAAACACCATTGATATTTGAAAAGAAAAGGCAATAATAAACCCATCGGCTTTGTACACAATGGTGGTTATAGGCTTATTTATCTTTTACATGAGTGTTCTTTTATTTTGCCAGTTCCGGAAAGAACATATTTCTTTTTCTTTTTTTGTTCTCTTTCTGAAAAACAAAAGGAGTGTTCGGCATCTCTTTACTTGCTAAGGTTTTTTTGCGGTGTTTTGCTAGAAATCCCAAACAAAATATTATATTTTTCATTCATGTTTTGACATTGTTACGAAGTCTTTTGGGTTTTATAAATTATTCGGTACCTTTTTTTTGTTAGTATTTATTTGGAAAGCAATTGTTAGATTAGTTTAATAACAAGAGAATATACAACTTTAGGGTTTGAAATATTAACCCATACTAGACCAAAGAAGTATAATAACAAGAGAGTCATGGTATTATTTTGAGTACGTACATATCAATTCCATTTTTTAGGGAATATATTCTAATTTTTTCTAATCCAACGATGTGTTTTCAAATGAAATTTATTTAGGGGAGTCCGACAATTAAACTAACACACGGGGTAAGATTCCGTGATTCATTCATTACACATTTGTTTGTGTAATCTTCTTTTTGCAGACAAAATATTAAAGAACAATAGAGCATATATATCATAACCTCGACACATATAGAAATGGATTGTTTGCCCATCGAGGTGTTTATTGATTATTTAAGAATGTTAGTTTGGCAGAATGAAGACCTTATAATTTAAAAAAGAAAAATATTATTTGCCTTCTATGTATTATTATTAGAATAAGTATTTTCCTATTAATTAAAAATGCATCTTTCTCTTGATAATATGACAAGTATCATTAAAGCTAAATGGGATGTTTCCTTTTAAACAGTTTTAAAAGAATTAAGAAATTTATTAAGTCCATCAAGAATTGAGTGTATACTGGTTTCTAATGAGCCGAGAAAGTTGGAAGAGTAAAAGGTGGGGAATGTTGCACTAACGATCCCTACCACCAGGCCCTACCTAAAACGTCTCGATTAGTAATAAATATTATATACAACTATGAAAATTTTTAAATAGTTAAAGTCAACAATGAAGTAATATGGAAAAGTATTCCATGCATTAATCGCAGGCCTTAGAATGGTCACTGGCCAAAAGCATGTCATAACTTTTGTTATTTTTTCACCAATATGAAATAAATGAACCTTAAAAATATTAACTCCATGCAACTTAGCCCTACCTATTTCTTTTTTGTATCCATCATTCCTTGAGAATCATACTATTTTTCTTACATAAATTTCCATGAACCTTGAATCTCGTCTATCTTAGATCCTGCAAGCTTTCTTCAAACCCTGATTCAAAGGTTACAAACAATCCCTCACTTCATTTTATTTATTTACAACCGAGGTAGTTCTTTTGTTTTTTGTTTTTACTAGCTAGTGTTGGTTTTCTCAGCAAATTCAGTGTTGAATCTTCATTTTTATAGGTTAATTGTGCTCTTCTCAATGATTTTAGTTCTCTTATTCATGAACAAGTTGATTGCCTCCTCCTTCATTCTTATTATATTTGTTGTTAATTTGTGCAGTTTTCGTCTTTTAGATCTATATATAAGCATTGTAGTATTTTTTTTTTTTTGATTAACTCCATAGCTAGCTTGTTATTTAGTAGAAATATATGATGAGAAATAGGGTTTCTTGTCGTTTAGTGACCATAATAGATAGAGTCGTGATCTTATTGTGATCTATTTTAAAACATTTGGTCAGAGGCTTAATGTTACAAAAGTTAACATCAAATATATGGATAAAGTAGTCTTGATATAAGAGTCATATATGCATTCTATATATTTTTTTTTTTTTGTTATTTTAATAGATATACCTATATATTTGTACATAAGTACCTTTTTAGCTCGAAAATATTATTCGAACAAGACAAACGGTTGGTTGGAAAGTATAAATTTTTTCGCAAAGGGCTAAGTACTGAACTTCAATTAACCAAGTAAAAAGAGATCAATAATAGATGAAACCCAATCAATTATTATTTTAACTTCCAACAAAATATTATTATCATAATGCCACCAGTATGTATTCGTCGATCATATTGAATTGTGATATTTTTGTTTAGTATCGTACAATCAAGTTTATCGGTCCCCATGTTGAATGTAATTTGTTGCAAACAATTTCCCTTGTACATAAATGTCAATATATATCAACTGAAGTTAAGCATCTAAATTTTATGTCTCCAACAGAATAACCCGCAGGACTCATCGTCCATTTCATCCAAAACTGCGCCCAGATACAGTTGTCCTATATGCATGGACGAGTTAGTCGAACCAACGTCAACAATATGTGGGCATATTTTCTGAAACAAATGCAATGCAACAACATTGGCGTATCAGAAAAAATTTCCAACTTGTCGGTGAAAGATTATACTAGTTCTATAATCTATTTTTTCTAGTTCTATACTTCTTTTATTGTTATTAACTACATAAGTGATCAAGTGATTGAATATGAATAGGATTTATAAATTTTGTCACGATACACCTCAACTATCAGAATATTAACAAATGTTGTATAGTTGTACATACCGAAAGACTTACTGAGTGCCTCACATTAATGTATTCAAGTTAGTAATAATATTTACATACTACTCAACAACAATTTATATTTTATTCCGTTATAATATTTGAAACGATCAACATTCAAACATGATATCTTTGTGCTTGTACTAAAGTTTCTAACAATGATTTCTTCTAGACGCCAACACGTGTCAATAACTTGTGGATATCTATATTGTCTCTACATAGTGGAAATTTTCTGGTGATTAATTATTGTCCAGTGAAATTCTAATTAACTGCTTGTAATATTTTAATATATTTATAGATGGCACGTGATTTGGACATTAATAATCCATATTATTTTGAGGAAGTCAACACAAATCTATAACTTGGCTTGCCATATCCATCTCAAGTAGGAGAGGTCAACACAAACTTAGAGCTTGCATTGCCTTCTTCGCAAGGAAGCACATCTCAAGTTATGGAGGATGATGAAGTGATGATATCCTCACCGACAAGTTTTTATCAGGTAATAGCATCCTATGGCATTTAAGATTTACACGTTAACCAGGATTTTAAGTCTAACGATATTATGTGATATGCTAGGCTGTCAATAGAAGAAACAATCGCCATAGATTGACTCAGATAATACATGAAGATGCTAGATCCAACGAAGGCTACTCATCAGGTTTGCATCTCCACTTCCAAACATATTTGACATGATGTATATTTGAGATATGTGAATTGTAAGTTTCATTTGAGATAAGAAATAGTATTAGTTCTATTTCGCATAGGTATCATAAAACATGAAATAAAAAACAACAACATGTACCACTTTTGTGGGGTGTGTATGTAAACATAGTTTTATATGCACTTCGAAAAGAATAAATTTATATTGAGGAACAATATTACACATTAAAAATGCAAATACACACACACACACACAGATATATATATATATATATATATATATATATATATATATATATATATATATATATATATATATATGTCATGTACGTCTGTGCAAGCGAGCCTATTCCAAAGGTTGTTTTCTAATGTCACTTCTATTTTTCTCTTTTGTGCATTCAAATAGAATAATTATATTTCATGCTCTTTTTAGATGACATTGCCTCTCTTATTGGGTTTTTAACTTAAGTTCATTCTCTATTTTGTAAACAAAATTCAACACGTTGAATACCCCTCTTAATAGAAAATGTATCTTGTTAGTTTGGAAGCAAATGTGTTGTTTAAGTTATGTACATGAAAATTCGTTAGTTTCATTTTAGAAATGATCTAATATCTACTATTTAAATTTTTTTGAATGCAGAAGTACGTGCTGAGATGTATGAAACTGTCATTCCCAATGTTCAGGATGTATTGGAGGTCAGGTTTGATGATGGTTAAAATCTATATTGCACGTAATGAAGTAGAAAAGGTTTTTCTCTACGCTCTGGCATTATCTTATTTAAACGGATATGGACGAGATATGCATGGACCTTAGTATTCGAATTTGTTCACACTTAAGTAATAACTTATTTGTTGGTAGTGTAATAAAATTTCATAATGAACCCAACAATGGTCTATTTCATTTTAAGATAGAAGTTTTTATGCTAGTAAAAATAAGTAATCCAAATAAATTAAAAAGAGATAAATAAAATATGAAACCCAATCAATTATTATATTAACTTCAAACAAACATATTATTATCATAAAGCCACCGGTATGTATTTGTCGATCATATTAAGTCGTGAAATTTTTGTTTAGTATCGTACAAGCTAGGTTATCGGTCCCCATGTTGAATGGAATTTGTTGCAAACAATTCCCCTTGTACATAAATTTTAATATATAAGGGTGCATCTATTTTTGTATCAACTGCACTTAAGCCTCTAAATTTTATGTCTCCAATAGAATAACTCGCAGGACTCATCGTCCATTTCATCCGAAAAAGCGCCCAGATACAGTTGTCTTATATGCATGGACGAGTTAGTGGAACCAACGTCAACAATATGTGGGCATATTTTCAGCAAAAGTTGCATTGAAACAACATTGGCGTATCAGATAAAATGTCCAACTTGTCGGCGAAAGATTACACTAACGCGAACACGTAAAATCTACCTCTCAGAAACTATTGCTTAGGAGTTTGTATAATTCTTTTGCTGTATCGAATATTTTTGTCTATCCATTTTATTATGAATAACCCCTCTGGGCAAGAATAAACTTATGTTGCGTTTACTTGTTTAAATACTGCAAAATTTAAATTAAAGTACGTGTTTATCCCTTAATGAACATTTGCGCATATTTAGTGCTACACGTCCTCGTTTTTGCATCTCCTCAGGCACTTAAATCCAAAGTTAATTTGATGATCGATATTGTATAAGAGACACCTTATATGGCCCCGTACATGTATTGATCAATCATGAAATAAAGCAAGAAAAGTTGCAGCCCAATCTTAATCAATTGTTATTTGATGAAATATTCAGAAGAAATCAGAGTTTACTTTCACCATTTTGGAAATTTCACCGACCTATGTGAAACTACTTTTATTGCTAAGGATATTGTAGATTTTTTTATTGTACTAGAATGATTTTTCGAGACCTGCTGAGCCGATTGCTTCTAAAGATCCATCCAAACATTATCAAGAGAACTACTTTAAAATTACTTCAAGTTAACCACATGGTATAATTCATTACTAGATAGTTCTTTTCAAATTTAAAAATCATAAATAACACCATATATATACATTCTAAGTTCACTTTATCAATAAGTATTGAGTGCTACAGACAAAACTTCTAAATAACTACTTGTTCAGCCTCTAACCGAGCAAAATGAGAGTCCCTTTTACGGTAAACTGGCAAAATGAAATTGGTAAAAAGAAGAGGGGATGAAGCCCCATATGTTTTGAAAGAAGAAACAAAAACCACATTGTGAACATAAATAGATAACATAATCTTTTTTGTTTGTAAAATAGAATTAAACACCATTGATATTTGAAAAGAAAAGGCAATAATAAACCCATCACCTTTGTAAACAAAGGTGGTTATAGGCTTATTTATCTTTTACATGAGTGTTTTTTTATTTGGCCAGTTTCACAAGAATATATTTCTTTTTATTTCTTTGTTCTCTTTCTGAAAAACGAAAGGAGTATTCGGCATCTCTTTACTGGCTAAGGATTGTTTCGTGGTGTTTTGCCAGTAATCCCAAACAAAATATTATATTTTTCATTCCTGTTTTGACATTGTTACGAAGTCTTTTGGGTTTTATAAATTAATCGGTACCTCTTTTTTGTTAGTATTTATTTGGAAAGCAATTGTTAGATTAGTTCAATAACAAGAGAATATGCAAATTAATGGGTTGAAATATTAACCCGTACTAGACCAAAGAAGTATAATAACGAGAGAGTCGTGGTATTATTTTGAGTACATACATATCAATTCCATTTTCTAGGGAATATATTCTAATTTTTTCTTTTCCAACGATGTGTTTTCAAATGAAATTTATTTAGGAGTCCGACAACTAAACTAACAAACGGGTAAGTTTTCGTGATTCATTCATTACACATTTGTTTATGTTATATTCTTTTTGCAGAGAAAATATTAAAGAACAATAGAGCATATATATCATAACCTCGACATATATAGAAATGGATTCTTTGCCCATCGAGGTGTTTACTGATTATTTAAGAATGTTAGTTTGGCAGAATGAAGATCTTATAATTAAAAATAATATATAATATTCGCCTTCTATGTATTATTATTAGAATAAGTATTTTCCTAATAATTAAAAATGCATCTTTCTCTTGATAATATGACAAGTATCATCCAAGCTAAATGGGATGTTTCCTTTTAAACAGTTTTAAAAGAAGTAAGAAATTTATTAAGACCATCAAGAATTGAAGTGTATATTGGTTTCTAAAGAGCCGAGAAAGTTTGAAGAGTAAAAGGTGGCAAATGTTGCACTAACAATCACTACCACCAGGCCCTACCTACAACGTCTCGATTAGTAATAAATCTTATATACAACTATGTTAAGTTAAAAATAGTTAAAGTAAACGGTGAAGTAATTTGGAAAAGTATTCAATGCATTAATCGTAGGCCTTAGAATGGTCACTGGCCAAAAGCATCTCATAACATTTGTTATGTTTTCACCAATATGAAATAAATGCACCTTAAAAATATTAACTCCATGCACCTTATTCCTACCTATTTCTTTTTTGTACCCATCATTCCGTGAGAATCTTAAGATTTTTCTTACATATATTTCCATAAACCTTGAATCTCATCTATCTTAGATCCTGCAATCTTTCTTCCCACCCTGATTCAAAGGTTACAAACAGTCCCTCACTTCATAGTGCAAACATATTATTATCATAAAGCCACCGGTATGTATTTGTCGATCATATTAAGTTGAATTTTTTTTTAGTATCGTACAAGCTAGTTTATCGTTCCCCATGTTGAATGGAAATTGTTGCAAACAATTCCCCTTGTACATAAATTTTAATATATAAGGGTGCATCTATTTTTGTATAAACTGCACTTAAGCATCTAAATTTTATGTCTCCAACAGAATAACCCGCAGGACTCATCGTCCATTTCATCCTACCTCCCAAAAACTATTGCTTAGGAGTTTGTATAATTCTTTTGCTGTATCAAATATTTTTGTCTTTCCATTTTATTATGAATAACCCCTCTCGGCAAGAATAAACTTATGTTGCCTTTACTTGTTTAAATACTGCAAAATTAAAATTAAAGTACGTGTTTATCCCCTAATGAACATATGCGCATATTTAGTGCTACACGTCCTCGTTTTTGCATCTCCTCGGGCACTTAAATCCAAAGTTAATTTGATGATCGATATTGTATAAGAGACACCTTATATGGCCCCATACAGTTACTGATCAATCATGAAATAAAGCAAGAAAAGTTCCAGCCCTATCATAATCAATTGTTATTTGATGAAATATTCAGAAGAAACAGAG
This sequence comes from Misopates orontium, assembly GCA_946800315.1. Taxonomy (NCBI): domain Eukaryota; kingdom Viridiplantae; phylum Streptophyta; class Magnoliopsida; order Lamiales; family Plantaginaceae; genus Misopates; species Misopates orontium. Next base: position 12,193,698 of record OX326951.1, read on the forward strand.
TTTACTTTCACCGTTTTGGAAATTTCACAGACCTATGTTAAACAAGTTGAATTGGTCAAGGAATTGTAGGTTATTTTTTTCGTGCTAGAATTATTTTCTGAGACCTGCAGAGCCGATTGCTTTTAAAGATCAATCCAAACATTATCTAGAGAACTCCAAAATTACTTCCAGTTAACCACCTGGTATATATAATTCATTACTAGATAGTTCTTATCAAATTTAAGAATTATCAAATAACACCATGGAATTACATTCTAAGTTCACTTTATCAATAAGTATTGAGTGCTACAGACGAAACTTCAAAATAACTATTTCTTCAGCCTCTAACCGAGCAAAATGAGAGATCCTTTTACGGTAAATTGGCAAAATAAAATTTGTAAAAAGAGGAGGGGATGAACCCCCATATGTTTTGAAATAACAAACCAAAACCACATTGTGAATATAAATAGATAACATACTCTTTTGTGTTTGTAAAAAAGAACTAAACACCATTTATATTTGAAAAGAAAAGACAATAATAAACCCATCACCTTTGTATAGACAGGTGGTTATAGGCTTATTTATCTTTTACATGAGTGTTTTTTTATTTGGCCTGTTCCGCAAAGAACATATCTCTTTTTCTTTCTTTGTTCTCTTTCTGAAAAGGAGTGTTCGGCATCACTTTACTTGCTAAGGTTTGTTTTGCGGTGTTTTGCTAGAAATCCCAAACAAAATATTATATTTTTCATTCATGTTTTGACATTATTACGAAGTCTTTTGGGTTTTTAAATTAATCGGTACTTTTTTTGTTAGTATTTATTTGGAAAGAAATAGTTAGATTAGTTTTGTAACAGCCCCGAAATTCAAGTCTAAGACAGAAAAACACATGAACAAGTAATGTATCCAAACAATCAATACAATATCTCATTTCTAAAAGAATGACATGATCACTGAAAGAGAAACCGACAAATACAAAAATAATCTTAATTACATAACTCTAATCTATAACTCGAACTGGTTAACTCCAAACACCAAAGTCTCTGAGGTCTTGAGCCGAAAGTTTCCTAGTCTGAAAGGAAGGAAAACAAAACTAATGAGATGAAAATATCAGTGAGTGCTCGATGGGTGTGAAAGTGCATTACCATTTTCTTTCAAAAACATACTAAACTATACATGCAAATTATGCTTTATGTGGCTCAAGAATATTATTAGTAGGTACCAATAATTTATTTGAAGTTCATAATTTCGAAACAAATACAGAACGAGACAAGATCATTATTTTACAGAACAAAGAAATGAATGTTGGTACTAAATAATAATAACTTAAGACAAGCATATCGATTATTTTAATTAATTATGATGATCAACGAAATAGCTGATGTCGTCAACCTTAACGCCCCACACGAACACTCATATCGCCCCGTCCAACGAGCTACCCTGAAAACTAATCACATGCCATGGTACATGCATAACGAATAATCTGCAGAGACACAACGAACATCCCGCCGTGTCTAAGAAGAAGGGACAAAGGGGCATGAAGCACCACCGACAACTCTCTGCTGCCCATGAATACTCCATGCCTACCTAAGCCAAGTTGGATCCAACTAACAAATAACTGAACTGAACATAACCGAAATGGTGATCATCATAACCAACTTAATTTCTTTTACAATTTAAAATTAAAGATTTTGCTTACTTTACAAAAGCAGTGTAAGGTATTCAAAGTGACATACATACATATACATGCATTCCTTCCAGTTTTACAAAATAAATAAAATTTTGGAGCACTCACCTGATCTTATAACCGCAGAGGAAACAAAGAATGAAAGGCTAGCCAGAAACACCTATTATTCAAAGTAAAATCTTAAATAACACACCAATTATACTGTAATTCTAATCTACTACACTTAAACTATGATAAATTACTATTCTTAAGTTATAAATATATTCTCATAACACCATTAATATATACATATGTACATTCACATCATGCATATAATAATATATACACACACCTTAATGATAACTAAAATACATATAATACATATATATAATTGCACATACCAATGGATATAATTGCATCTAGCATACACTCAACTATGTATGTATATATATTTACATCTGCTAACTGTACTACTATAAAATTCATGCTAATGTTCTCATCTTGCACACACATCACTCATAAGATACATACAATATTAATATCATATACATACACTTTACTACAAAAGAAAATTGCAACAGACACCCAACAAATTTAATACAATAACAATTATAGTCAAATTCTCCGGTAATCGTGCAACTATAATCCTAATCATGAAATTAATTTGCAGAAACCGTTCCCCAATTTTGAATATCACAGAATATACTTGTTAATTTCTTTCTATGAAGGCATATAATATTCTAAGTTATTGTTGGTCATGCAATATAGGGGTGAAACTTGCAAAATAGGAACAAATTAAAAGCAACAGATCATTACGTGCTCCAAACAAGAAATATGGTAACGGAGAGAGATTAGAAGAAGAAAATAAAAGAAGAGAAGGACTGTTTCACATAATATGATAAATGGTCCCTATTTTTATAATAAATTATGCTTAACAATAAACATCATTAATATATATTTGTGGGCTTTCATAATCTGGGCTTTAAAGTAAAAGAGAAATACATTTTATTATTAAGTAATTTAATTGGCCCACTATAATATTTATATTATTAATGATTAAGGCAAATTGAATTAAATAAAAAAAATACTTTATTTCTAAAAAATATTAGGGTTTTACAAGTTTAATAACAGGAAAATATGCAACTTTATTGTTTGAAATATTAACCTGTACTGGACAAAAGAAGTATAATAACGAGAGAGTCGTGGTATTATTTTGAGTACTACATAATAATTCCATTTTCTAGGGAATATATTCTAATTTTTTCTATTCCAACGATGTGTTTTCAAATAAAATATATTAGGAGAGTCCGAGAATTAAACTAACATACGGGTAAGTTTCGTGATTCATTCATTACACATTTGTTTATGTTATATTCTTTTTGCAGACAAAATATTAAAGAACAATAGAACATATATATCACAACCTCGACACATATAGAAATGGATTCTTTGCCCATCGAGGTGTTTAGTGATTATTTAAGAATGTTAGTTTGGCAGAATGAAGTCCTTATAGTAAAAAAAATTATTTGCCTTCTATGTATTATTATTAGAAAAAGTATTTTCCTATTAATAAAAAATGCATCTTTCTCTTGATAATATGACAAGTATCATTAAAGAAAAATGGGATGTTTCCTTTTAAACGGTTTTAAAAGAAGTAAGAAATTTATTAATACCATAAAGAATTGAAGTGTATACTGGTTTCTAAAGAGCCGAGAAAGTTTGAAGAGTAAAAGGTGGCAAATGTTGCACTAACGATCACTACCACCAGGCCCTACCTAAAACGTCTCGATTAGTAATAAATCTTATATACAAATATGAAAAACTAAAAATAGTTAAAGTCAACAGTGAAGTAATTTGGAAAAGTATTCAATGCATTAATTGCAGGCCTTAGAAAGGTCAATAGCGCAAAGCGTGTCATAACTTTTGTTATGTTTTCACCAATATGAAATAAATGCACCTTAAAAATATTAACTCCGTGCACCTTAGTCGTACCTATTTCTTTTTTGTATCCATCATTCCCTAATAATCTTACAATTTTTCTTACATAAATTTCCATAAACCTTGCATCTCTTGTATCTTAAATCCTGCAATCTTTCTTCAAACCCTGATTCAAAGGTTACAAATAATCCCTCACTTCATTTTATTTACTTACAACCGAGGTACTTTTTTTGTTTTTTGTTTTTACTAGCTAGTGTTGGTTTTCTCAGCAAATTCAGTGTTGAATCTTTCATTTTTATAGGTTAATTGTGCTCTTCTGAATGATTTTAGTTCTCTTATTCATGAACAAGTTGATTGCCTCCTCCTTCATTCTTATTTTGTTTGCTGTTAATTTGTGCAGTTTTTGTCTTTTAGATCTATATAAAAGCATTATAGTATTTTCGGTTTTGATTAACTCCATAGCTAGCTTGTTATTTGGTAGAAATATATGATGACAAATAGGGTTTCTTGTCGTTTAGTGACCATACAAGATGGAGTCGTGATTTATTATGATCTATTTTAAGACAATTGGTCAGAGGCTTAATGGTTCATAAGCTAACATCAAATATATGGATAAAGTAGTCTTGAATATAAGAGTCATATATGTATTCTATATTTATTTCCTTTATTTGTTATTTTAAGAGATATATCGTACATATTTGTACATAAGTACCTTTTTTTCTCTAAAATATTATTCGAACAGGCCAAACGATAGGTTGGAAAGTATAACTTTTTTCCCAAATGGCTAACTGAACCTCAATTAACCATGTTTCTTCGCTTCTTCGGCTCGTTAACATATACGAATTTCAGTACAATTAATTTGATAGACGTCTCCGTGTGTAACCATTTATAACAAATTACTGCGACACTCACTTCTCTTTTTTCTAGTTCTATACTTCATTTATTGTTATTAACTACATAAGTGATCAAGTGATTGAATATGAATAGGACTTATAAATTTTGTCACGAGACACCTCAACTATCAGAATATAAACGGGATACAAATAAAGCTCAAAATTTCAAGTTGTACATGTCAAACAATTCTAACATGCATCAGTGATAGCATACATTTCAGTAACAACGCCCTCTTGAAAATGTTCTCACCAAATTGCCACACTTTCTCCACGCTTGAACAACACAGGCTAAATGAACTGAAATTGTTAACATTGAAGATGAAGTACTTCTGTAATATAGCTGCACAAGATCGTGTTTTCACTTTTTTCATGTAGTCCTGAATGTGGATATAACCATATATCATCAACATTTAAGAAGCCATCTTATCTCACAAAAACTTTACATAGTAATCATATCTATATTCTTCTATACTTGCAACACTCACAAAAACCCTTGGAAGATATCTCCTAGCCTTTTGGTTGTCTGGGATGTGGAAGCTTTGGATACAATTCAGGAGTTGTACTAGGCATGTTTTCAATAAGAAAGGAGTATCTCGGCAGCATCTTCTCATCGAATGGTCGCTTGGTGTTATACAATATATCTATGACTTACTGGAGTAGAAGGCAGAAATTTATCAGGGACATCACTCTTTGGATGCGATCGAGACATTCCAAGTAAAAAATTAGATAATGCATATCGAGCCGAGTTTGAGTCATGACCTATCACTGTCATTTCATTCAGCATGCCAATAGCAGAACATATAGCGGCTAATGGGAACTCCAGACCGGGCCCTTGCTTTGATTGTCTCTGATAGGCTCTTGAGAATCTCTGCTGCAGTGACTCCACACTATTAAGATCATTTGGCACACGGCGCGCCTAGTCCAAGAACTTGCAGCAAATTGTTGCTTGTATCACCAATAGAGCTCATTTGTCGCGCATCAGATACGATATGATCATCCAGATTAAAAACAGATTTCTGATTGGAAATCCTTCCCATCTCAAAAGTTAGTCTGCCATGCTGCTTGGCCCTTCTTTTTGATCACGACCCATATCTTCATAATCAAAGGCTGAAGATTTTTCTTCAAAACTATGAGCTAGTACAGCCATTTTAGAGATGAATATGGGGGTGTAGGAAATTAAGGAATCGACTCTAACCTGTACTGTTCCTAACACTGAGCAGATGATTCAGTTGCATTCCTCTTCGCCAATTTTCTCCTGTACGAACCATAGCATGTTCAATAATAATCACGTTAGTACTACATATTCTCAACAATAGTCAGCAGAATAAGAAAATTTGTGTTGATCAATAAATTATTAAGTAGAAGGATTTAGTTAAATTACGGTCTTTCAATATTAAGAAAAATAATTACTGACTTAGCACATATCTTGCGAATTATGTGCAGTTTCTGCACAATGCACAGGAAGAATATTATTACCAACAACTGCGAAGAATTTCTGCCAGGCTAGATGTTACTGAAGTTAGCACTTTGAGAAAGGTTCAAGGTAGCGCAATTTGGTGCGACAAAATCTTCTTAATGCCAACTACAAAGTCTCCTCAATGTTGTTCTGCAGAGGAGTACCAGTCAATAGAACATGATGCTGGAATGAGACGTATTCAGCATCCAAAATAACTTACTGCAAGAGATTTTCAGCCGATGGCCCTCATCAACGACTAGAACTTCCCACGGAACTTCCCAAAAATGAGAGGAATCACATAGAACCATTTCATAAGTAGTCAACAGAACATTGAATTTGTAAGCAGATGTCTTTTTATTCAATCCATGAGGATCGCATGCATGCTACTCATATTGGCGAATAGCTGCTCGAGCTCTTGTGTTACCATGATATTCCACGACGTTGACGTCTGGAGCTCACAGTGCAAACTCTGACATTCAATTGCGCCTTGTGGATAAAGGAACCAAAACAAGACAAGGAAGTGTAGCCTTGAACTCAAAAATATAAATATGATATGAAAGTACAGGTGGACACTGTTTTACCAAGCCCCATTTCATCAGCAAGTATCACATTTCTTGATCTATGCCAGCTCTTCTGTAACCTATTCGATGCTTCCAGCTGATGTGGAAACGAAGAGACTCCAACTAGCTCTCTTGCCTGTTCTGCGGGTGTAGTTACTTCACATTGTTGCAACACGTGCGTTAGTCTCGCGCACCAACTGTTGCAAAATGTATGGGAAGTGCTAAAATCAAAGGGTAACTGGTTTTGCGTTATAACTGCACAAGGTTGTTATTTCACTTTTTACTGCACATCCGTTTTAATCATCACAAAGAGGCTAAAGCCGAAGGCTAATGATAGCGCAATCCGAAATAAACCATGGTGTGTCATTGAGAAAGGAATCAATTTTTCTAGGCTGCGAACAAAATTAAACTCCTTACCTAACTCTCAGAAACCTGTCCCATTGATTTTCTTCATCAGCGCTAATCATATTGTCATCATGCATATCAGAAACATACTCAATTGTGTCGTTAGTCTCCACAGGAGCTGACACCATCCTATTCTGCAAACTCATTGTTCCTTGCCACCAAACTGAGGAAAAATTAGGAGAAGTATATGCGAAAGAAATGATAATCAATTCAAACGTATCCCTGTATATATATGTACTTTTCTGATCACAAAACAATCCATATAATGACTAGTAAAAAATGGAGAGGTCAGAGGCCAGGAATAGAAAGAAAATCAAGTGTTTCAAACACTCTTAAATATTGTTTAATAGTGTTTCGCGCATTGCTAATTTTTTTATAATATGCCTAAATTAAGAAAAAAAGAGTGCATACATTAAAGAGAATTAATTAATGACAAACAAATTGTTTTTTGACCATTAGTCTAGCTCCAAAAGATAAAAGTCTAAAAGAGAATAAAATTAAAGACGAACAAATTATTGTTTGACTTTATCTTCGAAACACTCGAGAGATATCGTCTTTATTTGAAGGGAAAAAAACATGAAGTACTAGAACAAATACGATATAACGAGATGGAATTCATTCACGTCACAAGTGAGAAGCCACCTCCCATTACATGGTACATGACATCGATCTCGTCTCCAGTTTTCAAACCTAGCTGCACAATCAAACCATATGAGACTTAGAAGGTAAAACTCATGAAATTTAAAATTTCTCAATTAATTTTTTCATAAATTGAACTATTACCACAAAAAATGTAACTAGGTGACATACCTCATCCGGAGTTCGTGTAGCTGTTACTCGTGCTACCTCGTTATACAGAAGTTGTGTGGCCGCGTACTCCATATTCTTGTGTTCACAATAAGCCATCAACAAATGTTTGATAGGTTTGTCGCATCTAAATCTGTAATAAGCTTTACCTCCATCCTATAAGAAAATATCAAAACAGAAGAGATTTTTAAATGCACAAGTTAATATTCACTTAAAGATTGACTACTATTATGCGAGAAACCATCCATTTCTTTGCCACGCGAAATGATTCAATTTATTCACCGAGCTTGTAAGATTTTGTAGGTTTACCCGTAGCAGATTTCCTCTACGAGAATTGTGGTGATGTGTTCACGTTCAAATAAGAAAAGTAAGTTAAAAAATGACTGAAGTCTGTGTTGCACTAAAATTGGAGAATGCATGATTAATATCTCTATGATTACCAAATTAGGAATATATGCAGCAAACAATTATGAGTAATAAGAAGGAAATTGAAATAAAGGTTATGAGTTTAGGGAGCAGTTAACACCTTCACTAAACCAAGCATGTCAATTTCTCATTCTGACACGGTATGAACTGGACTGGAGATTAGTGCGTTCCAGCTGCTTCAGAATCTCGAGCTCATCCCACAAAATCTTATTACTTCCATCTGCACATTTGTCTTCTTATACATCTCCAAGGCCAACCATCCTCCTCCTGCTATTAGCCTCCATCTTTAAACGTGCTTCATCTTTTTCTGGTCGTTTTCACCAACATTTACGGAAGATGAATTGCTAAAATGTTCTTTAGTTAGGATGTCCTCTACCTCCTTCTGTGATCCAGTATTGTTCACAAAAAGTTGGCCATGCATCTTTTTCTTTGCAAGCTCAAGATACGCTCTTCAAAGCTGACTAAAAGTCTGTATAGAAGAAAGTCTTTTAGATAGCCTAATTCGATGTGCTCGATTCATTAGTTGGATATCTGCATGTGGATTGAAATCTGAGTCATAGATAATGACTGTATCAGCAGTTGCCAAATTGATGCCAAGGCCACAGGAGCGCGTTGATAGAAGGAATACAAATCGACTCTTGTCTTGGTTGAATCACGATATTGCTGCCTTTCGATCAGCCACAGCGACAGATCCATCCACTCTCTCATATGTCTTTGGCCCAAGTTCAACAGTCAGATAATCCTCAAGGATATCAAGTAACTTGGTCATCTGTGAAAAGATGGCCTTCTTTGTGTAAAACTTTAAGCATGGAATGGGCTAGAGTCAGCTTGGCTGAAGCTTGGCTAGAAATTCAACTGAGCCTGATTCAGGCTCTGTGCCCGGTATAAGATAAGGATGATTGCCTATGTTGGGCAATATCTGGTAGTTATTTGTGAGCATGGCCCGGTAATATTCTGCCTGAATGGACAGCAACTCGACTGGAACTACTCGTTCAGTCTTGGGCGGGACATTCTGCATGGCATCTTATCTAAGTCTTTGACGCATGTGTGGAGCAACAAGTTTCTTCTGAGGTGAAATAATTCTGTGCTCTAACTGCACAAGATTGCGTGTTCACTTTTCTAATCATCGCAAGAGGCGTAGCCAAAAGGCTTTGCAATCTTCAATGTGAATATAATCATCTGACTTCATCAGTTGACAAGTCATCTTATCTTAGAAAAACCCACTTATACTCTCCTATACTTATTGTAAGTTTCTTTGGTGTAATCAAACATTACAAAATAACTAGGTTTGTTGTGCATATTTATGTTGTATTTTATTATCACAACACTTCTATAAACATTTAGATTGCTAGTTTTTAGTTATGGTCTTCTTTCCTGAATTGTCACATTTTTACTGTAATTGACTATCATTCTCGGACTGAGTTAGTGATATACATTTATGTTGCACTATTAGTTTAAAGTTGCAAGTTTTCGATGATTTTGATTCAAACATTTTGTTAGATCTTAAAGTCAATTATTTTTACTTTTTAAACAATAAGTCGTGTGACCTAGTCTAGACAGGTAAAGAGTCAGTAAAAATAAAGACGCGGGATTTAACGTGGTTCGGATTCCCGTCCTACATCCACGAGGCTTTCGCCCAAGAATTCAAACCTCTTTCACTATCAAAAGCTATTTACAACTACAGGCAAGCTTTAATCTAACACTCAGACTCCCTCTAGTGCTTCGACACCTATAGCAACACTTTTATCGCTACTCCGTTTGAACCCATAAGACCGAACTCCTGTCGATCTTCTTATGAACAAACCTTCAAGCGGCTAAAGCACCTACGCACAGAATCCCTCTTGCTAGTGCAATCCTTTCCCGTTGAACTCCCTTCAACTCTCGTTGGTTTGAACACGTGCGGTGAAGTATCCCACTTCTTTTTACCCGAAGTATCCCACTTCTTCGTTCGGCACTATAAAAACTAAGGAATATAAAAACGAGAACACCTTACAATGTGTATGATTTAAATCGTGTATTCTAAGTTCTAAAACCTTGTTCTTCTACTATTTATAGGATATCCCTCCTTAGAAGATAAGTCTTGATCTTGAAGTCTTCCCTTCCAGTCGCGACTCGAATCTTCCTAAATATCCGGAATCTTTCCTTATGTTGATCTCTTCGTGATCTTCATAATCTGCACACAAGGAAACAACAAATTCTTCCAATAGGAAGCTTGTTAGACCGGATAAAAATAAGAAAGAATAAAGATTTAATTTCCGTAAGATCAGCAAGATAATTCCTAAATCTTATTCTATTCTATCTAAGTTACCAAATATTCCTAATCATATGGAATTTTATTTCCATGCAAATCGTAAACATATAGAATTCTATTTCCATGCATACTCTAGGAATAATAAGGTAACTCCTAACAATCCCTATCCTTATAGAATTATATTTCCATGCAAACTCTAAGGAATTGTAAGGTAACTAAAATAAATGCAATTTTCCATAAAAGAATATTTCCAAAACTTGTAAATTCATATCATACGGACGCATGGTCCTAACATTCTCCCCCAATTGACTAGTTTTAGCAAAACACTTTAAGCCCAGGAAAATTCCAATTATGCTGCAAGAGATTGTTTAGTCGAAAACCATATAAACAATGAAAGTACAAAAACAATCTAGGCAGATCTCCCGCAATCACTTTGCTCCTCCATACTTCCAGCTAGCTCGCTATAAATACTCCCCCATTTTGCCATAACCAGTCAAGACGGGTCTATCGACAGGATAATAGACACTAGAAGCAACACCGGAAATAGAAAAGCGTAGAGAGAAATAGGTAATGCATAGTGACTCATCACGCTGCAAAAAATATTTTGCGGTAACAACTGCCATAATTAAGCGAAATGCGTGGAAGAGACAAAGAAATGAAAAAAAAATGCACTACTTTAATATAATGAAAACAAAAAGGAAACTCAGCAAGTGCCACACGACTTACCGAGAGCCTGATTTACCTGATTTGTGTGTTTGGAAGAACACCCTGTCGTGACAACTTCAGCGACTCGTTCACAAACAGTTTGCCCAAGGTTTTCTCATTTACCAGATAATCACAAAACAATGTGTACTTTAAATCCTCAAGTATGATATATGATGAAGAAGAAGAGAATTTGAAAGAGGCAACAATTGTAACAAGATATAACTCTTTTCAAACTAGACAATTGTACCTTAACACACATATTTGAGCCTATTGTAAGGAGGTAGCTTTCGCTCATGGACTTTATGAGAATATGGTAGCTCTTTTTCAATGAATGACGACCGTAGATAAGAATTCAAAGCTTTCACACATATTCATTGAGTTTAGGCAGCTTTTTCCTCCTTTTATTTTTTTCTTTTGAAGCACATGAATCATTTCGGCTCATATTCTCTTTTCTTTTTCTTTTCACGCTCTTTTGCACACTCAAACATTTCTTTTTATGCTCAAAACTTCTATTTTTGATGTGTGAGGTCACAAAAATGGATTTTAATCCAAGTCAAAGAGAATAAGCAAAAAAAAACAAAAATTGCCTGTTGCAAAATCCTTCGATTTCACATGTTTAACTGGGGAATGGAGCACTGAGTAAGTAACACTAGTCAGATCGAGCTCCGGAACAAACTGCTGTGATAAGTCTGCAATATGAGTCATGACAGTTAGTTTGACAATAAACAAAAACATCCCAGTTAAATCAGGCATAGCGGCAGGCTTAGTGAAGGCAAATGCCGAGAGACTTTCTGAGGGTCTCAAAGCGTTGTGAGTCAAGTGCCTTTGTGAAAATATCCACAAACTGCCTCTCCGTCGCGACATGCTTGATGACTACTGTTTTAGATTCTACCAATTCACGAATGAAGTGGAGTCTTATGTCAATATGCTTTGTGCGTGAATGCTGGACAGGATTTTTAGCTATGTTAATAGCACTAGTATTGTCACAAAACATAAGTAACTCTTCATGAATGATACCATAGTCTTTTAGAATTTGTTGCATCCAAATGAGTTGAGAGCAACAACTACCAGCAGAAATATACTCGGCTTCACCAGTGGAGAGTGAAATCGTGTTTTGTTTCTTACTATACCATGATACTAAGTTATTTCCTACATAGAAACAACCTCCAGTGGTGCATTTTCTATCATCAGCACATCCAGCCCAGTCTGCATCACTGTATCCTGCAAGATTTGAGTTAGTATCAAAAGTGTAGCTAAGACCATAATCTGCTGTACCGTTCACATATCGGATGATTCGTTTTACGGCACGGAGATGTGATTCCTTTGGATGTGCTTGATAACGGGCACACACACCAACACTAAAACATATGTCAGGGCGACTGGCTGTCAAGTAAAGAAGACTTCCTATCATGCTTCGATATAGGCTGGGATCTATGGAGCTTCCTTCTACATCGGCTGACAACTTGTCATTCGTCCCCATCGGAGTTCTCATCGGTTTAGCAGTTTCAAGGCCAAATTTCTTTACGAGATTCCTTGCGTACTTGGATTGAGAGATGAAGAATCCATCGGTTCCTTGTTTAACCTGCAAACCAAGAAAATAAGTTAATTCACCCACCATGCTCATTTCGAATTCTTTTTGCATTAAGGTAGTGAATTCGTGAAATTGACTTTCAGAGGTAGAACCAAACACAATATCGTCCACATAAATCTGTGCTATCACCATATGAGTCGCGACATGTTTGACAAACAGTGTTTTATCAACCCCTCCCCTTGAATACCCATTCTCTATGAGATATACTGTAATTCTTTCATACCAAGCACGAGGTGCTTGTTTCAATCCATACAGAGCTTTTCTAAGTTTAAAAACATGAGAAGGATTATGGGGATCAGCAAAACCTTTAGGTTGCTCTACAAAGACTTCCTCATTAAGGAAACCATTTAGGAAAGCACTTTTAACATCCATTTGAAATAATTTGAATCTAAGAACACAAGCAATGGACAATAAAAGGCGGATAGACTCAAGTCTAGCCACAGGAGCAAATGTTTCATCAAAATCAACACCCTCAACTTGAGTGTATCCCTGAGCAACCAATCTTGCTTTATTTCTCACAATGTTACCAGATTCATCAGTTTTGTTTTTGAAAATCCACTTTGTTCCAATAACATTTGTGTTAGATGGTCGAGGAACAAGTTCCCAAACATTGTGTCTGGTAAACTGTTCAAGTTCATCTTGCATTGCTTCAATCCATGCGTCATCAAGAAGAGCTTCTTTGATGTTTGTTGGTTCAATTTGTGATGTAAAGCATGCAAACTGCACCATCTTATCATACCTGCGTCGTGGCAAGTCACGAGTGCGAATACCTTTAGTCAGATCACCTATGATAGAATCAGCAGGATGATTCTTTTTGATCCATGACGAGGGACCTGTCGAGAGTGCCTCGTGAGACTCATCAGTTTCTGGGAAATCTTGATGGTTTGGTGACTCTGGTGGATTTTCAGTATCATCAGGTGTCGCGACTTGAGGTACGACTGGTACTTGACTGATGTCATCATCACTGGTATTATAATGATCTCCTGTAAATGAGAGAATTTATTTTTCCTGTGATGTGTCAGAATAATCCCTAGAATCATCAAATTCGACGTTAGACGATTCAATAACAGTTTGAGTTCTCAAGTTTAAAACTCTATAAGCACGACTGTTATCAGAATACCCCAGAAAGATGCCTAGATCGCTTTTGGATTGGAACTTACTTAGATTCTCTCGATCTTTAAGTATAAAACAAGTGCATCCAAACACATGAAAGAAATTGACATTTGGTTTCTTACCTTTACATACCTCATATGAAGTCATAGATGTACCTGGACGAAGATAAGTGCGGTTGATAATGTAACATGCTATGTTAACCGCTTCTGCCCAATGTTGCATAGGGAGTCTCTTGGAGTTGAGCATGACTAGTTCCATCTCAAGCAGCGTTCTGTTTTTCCTCTCGACAACACCATTTTGTTGTGGTGTTTTAGGTGCTGAAAACTCATGAGCAATTCCATACTTCTCACAGAACTTAGAAAATGATGAATTCTCAAATTCCTTACCATGATCATTTCTAATCCTTTTAATTTTGAGATCCTTTTCATTCATCAATTTCACACTCAATACTTTAAACACTTCAAAAGTTTCAGATTTTTCTTTTAAGAATTTTACCCATGTAAATCTTGAAAAATCATCAACACAATTAAAAATGTACCTTTTTCCTCCTGTACTCTCTCGTGAAGTAAGTGAGTGATGGCCTGTTGGATGATTTCCTCTCTTTTGTTTTCCACGAAGACAAAGTTTACACTTTCCAGAAGGTTTTGAACCGAATTCAGGGAGACCTCGTACAACCTTTGTTCTTCCTGGTTTGATGAGCAACTTGTAATTCACATGTCCCATCTTCTGGTGCCAGAGATCAGTTTGATATGCATTAGTAAAGAAACAGGTGAGTTGATCAGAGGATTGATGAGACTTAGTCAGAGTATAACAATTTTCTGCAGTGCGTTTTCCTGTAAGGACACACATATCATGTTCATTAACCACTCGACAATCTCCTTTTGAGAAGTTCACATAAAGGTCCTGATCACACAATTGACTAATGCTAATCAAATTTTGCTTCAGCCCGATGACATGGTAGACATTGTGAAGCTTTGGAAAGCCTTTGATGTTGAGTGTTCCTCTAGCCACGATTTGACCCTTTTTACCATCTCCAAACATGACCGTTTCCCTCAGATCAACAACATAGTTTGTTGGAATGTCTTTGTTCCCTGTCATGTGTCTTGAGCAAGCACTATCAAAGTACCAACAATAAGGTGAACTGTTTTCCACAAAAGAAAAAGCATTAGAAACAACAGATGAATAGGCATAAGCAACATTATGATATCCTGAATTAGGCAGTGGATTGAATCGTTACACCCATTTTTGCTTTGTCTGTTTCTCCTTTGTTACAGTTGTCTGTTTCACTGGTTTCCTATGAGTCGTCTGACCGGTCGTGACTCCCTTCTTAACTCTTCGTGAAACATTAGCATTAGATGGTACGTTCAAGTATTGATAACAGTATGGTCGTATATGCCCTGCTATTCCACAGTTATGACACACTGGAGTGAACCTGCGATCAGAAAATGAAGACTGTGAGAATATTGAGATTTTTAACTTCTGAGATTTCTTAACAGTCTGTTGATGTGTTTTTGGACTGTTTATCTAATGATTCCTTTGAGCAAGTTCTTGCTTATTATGTGCCTTTCCCATTGTAAAACCAAGAGCAGTACGATCATTTTTCAGTTTCACATTTTTTCGAACTGAGACAAGCTCTGTCTGAACATCTTGGTGCAACTGTTCAAACATGTTAGCTGTTTCTTTTGCTCCTTCAACAGCAGTTTTGAGAGCTTTGACTTCCCTTTTGAGATCAGAATTTTGATTTTGCACTTCGAGTAGTTTTTGCTCCAGTGCTGTTGTGTCGTGTACACTGTCTCGACTAGCTTCCTTCAGTTTCTTATTCAGCTCAGCATTTTTCATGGTTTCTACTTTCCATTTGTCCACAAGAATAAGAAAATTTCTTATGAGGGTTCCCGGGTCGATGTCCTCGTAGTCACTTTCATCATCGTTATACAAGTCGTCCTGGCAAGTCGTGACAGTCGTAGAATCTTGACTAATGACTAAAGTGAAAGCAATATTCGCTTTTTCTTCAGGTTCTTCCTCGTTGATATCAGATTCCCCATCACTCCAGGTGGCCACCATCGCTTTATCTTTGTTCTTTGGAAGAAGATTTCCACAATCAGCTTGAGCATGTCCAAAACCTTGATATTCTCTGTATTGAACACCTTTTCCCTTTCTTTTGACACTAAGATCATTAGCAGCGGAAGAATTTAAATCAGAGTCATGGATTTTTGTGTTCTTACCTTTATTCGTCCATGAATTTCGTATTCCTCTGGTGAGATAGGCGATGGCATTCTCTAGGTCCTCCTTCTCTTCATCTTGAGAACTATCTTCAACATTAGCTTTCAGGGCGACTCCTCCTTGAGTAGTACCAATCATATTTTTCTTTATCTCAAACGTGGCAAGAGCTCCCATTAACTCTTCAAGAGGTAAATTTTTAACATATCTTTCTTCTTCAATGGCTTCGATTTTCATGTCAAATCTAGCCGGTAAAGATCTTAAGGTTTTCTGACCAAGCTTTGCATCGTTATAGTCATCACCAAGAAGAAAACCTTCGTTTGCAATGTCTCGAAGTTTTGCATTGAATTGTGCAATGGTTTCATGCTCCTCCATCTTGAGTTCTTCAAACCGAGTACCAAGGATTTGTCTCTTTGATCGTTTGACTAATGCAGTTCCTTCATGAGCAATTTGAAGTGTGTTCAGGCATCTTTAGCAGACTCACATGAAGATATGAGTTTATATTGATTTAGGTCGACGCCATTCAGGATTGCATTTAATGCAATGGAGTTGTGACTTGCTTCAAGGTCCTCTGCATCCGTCTGGTCAAGTTCATCTTTGGATTTTCCATCATCTCCTTTTGGTGGGGTCCATCCTTTGAGAATGCTTCTCCAAGCCTTCTGATTCTCTCGTTTGATGAAGGCTTTCATCCGAACTTTCCAATATGAGTAGTTAAACTCATTCAGAAGCAGCGGTTTTGATGCAAACGTCCCCTCAATATTTTATGCCATCTGCAAGATCTAAAAACTACAGGATCTTTCACCAAAATGGTGTTAAGCACTGATACCAATTGTTAGATCTTAAAGTCAATTATTTTTACTTTTTAAACAATAAGTCGTGTGACCTAGTCTACACAGGTAAAGAGACAGTAAAAATAAAGACGCATAATTTAACGTGGTTCGGACTCCCGTCCTACATCCACGAGGCTTTCGCCCAAGAATTCAAACCTCTTTCACTGATCAAAACCTGTTTACAACTACAGGCAAGCTTTAATCTAATACTCAAACTCCCTCTAGTGCTTCTCGACACCTATAGCAACACTTTATTGCTACTCCGTTTGAACCCGTAAGACCGAACTCCTGTCGATCTTCTTATGAACAAACCTTCAAGCGGCTAAAGCACCTACGCACAGAATCCCTCTTGCTAGTGCAATCCTTTCCCGTTGAACTCCATTCAACTCTCGTTGGTTTGAACACGTGCGGTGAAGTATCCCACTTCTTTTTACCCGAAGTATCCCACTTCTTCGTTCGACACTATAAAAACTAAAGAATATAAAAACGAGAACACCTTACAATGTGTATGATTTAAATCGTGTGTTCTAAGTTCTAAAACCTAGTTCTTCTACTATGTATCGGAGCCCTACTTAGAAGATAAGTCTTGATCTTGAAGTCTTCCCTTCCAGTCGCGACTCGAATCTTCCTAAATATCTAGAATCTTTCCTTAGGTTGATCTCTTCGTGATCTTCATAATCTGCACACAAGGAAACAACAAATTCTTCCAATAGGAAGCTTGTTAGACCGGATAAAAATAAGAAAGAATAAAGATTTAGTTTCCGTAAGATGAACAAGATAATTCCTAAATCTTATTCTATTCTATCATAAGTTACCAAATATTCCTAATCATATGGAATTCTATTTCCATTCAAATCCTAAACATATAGAATTCCATTTCCATGCAAACTCTAGGAATAATAAGGTAACTCCTAACAATCCCTATCCTTATAGAATTATATTTCCATGCAAACTCTAAGGAATTGTAAGGTAACTAAAATACATGCAATTTTTTATAAAAGAATATTTCCAAAATTTGTAAATTCATATCATACGGACGCATGGTCCTAACACATTTAATACTTTATATCTGCAAAACTGGAAAGGTGACTAAAGCTTTACTTTGAATTTGTATGCATGTATTCTTATGAATATAACCCATCTGGTTCTTATTGATTCACGAAGGCCATATAAATGTTGAAAATTTAAATATGATATATTATTTGGTCTAATAGCAAACTTAACAAGAAACAGGAATAAACTTTATAAGAAGTGAAACTCACTGTATTTCTTTAAGAGCTTGTCCGGCTGGTGTATACTTGCGCTCAAGCTCAATTTGACGCTCCCATTCGTCTTCAACTTCGCTCTGTTTTACCACATTAATCAAATATCACCGGGATGCTCATAAATGCACATGCTTCAGTCATTAAAACAATCGAAAAAATTTGGTCAGAAGGACATTACACGATTCTAACATATAAAACTGTTATATACCAAAAGAAAATCAAATGAAATTTATTGTCGGGATAAGTTATAATTCATAAGTTTGTTCCTTCACAAACTATCTTGGATTTCTTAATGCACCAAGATCTTATGATAAAGAAAATAAAAACATGGCTGAAACTTGGTCAGTAACCATAGTATCAAACGTCCACCCTATTGGTTCTAAATGCATCAACAACCTATCTCACTGATCTTTCAATTTGCATGATTAAGCACAATTTAGAAAGAAAAACTACCAGGTCAATAATTATAGATAGCAATTGTAATGGTTCCAATTATTGCTGTCTAAAATGAGAAAAAATAAGACAGTTCCGAAGTCAAAATGTTAGGTTGAAGTTGAGTTAACTGCTTAATTGAGATATTCAGAGCAAATACATTATTTATTGCAGCTACTTTTGCTAAATGAATTGCTGATTGGTGAATGAAGAGCAGAAAGAATTAAGTTAAGTACATAAATTATTTAGCACTACTTTCACCCACTTTTATGAGCATACGTACGCTTTACCTAGTTCTCAAAATAAATATTTTGGTCAAAATACCAAAGCATAAAAAGTTAACTATTCTGAAAGCTAGCTTATATCATTCAATGGATAAAACGCCAGGAGTATGGACTGTATTTTCCAGAACATGAACCACATGCGCATCCAAGAACTGCTCAAATACTCCAATTCAACAACTTCATTCCGCAAAGCGTCAAACATGTATAGTGAACGACACGCATGAATTATTTTTCGTTTGGAGTTGTTTCAGCAATACGAAAAAAGAGATATTATGGTAACATGGCAATTAACTTTCTTTTCGTATGTTATTTCACTTTTCTCGCAGTTGACTCTTAATTATCGCAATGTGGATATAATCATGTAACGGCAAAATTATGCAAGTCATCTCATCTTACAAAAACATTGCACAGCAATCATGTAATTATATTCCTCTATAGTCTATACTTATAACACACACAACTGCACTAGAAAACTCTAATTTCCCTCTTGCAGCTCCCTAACAGATTTTCCAATTGTAGACACCGTAGGAGGCAGGTCCGGTTCGAGAGTTTTGCTGGGAGCGATACTGCTTCTCGCAGCCAATAATGGAGCGTGCCTTCCGAGACTTGCATCTAGATGCATCTTATTTATTTCAGCAACCAGCAAAGAATCCTGGAGCTCACTCTTTCTCATATAAGTTCAATCCTTATGCTTCTTCCTTTGCTGCAACCCAAGAAGATTCCAACAACTAGTTCCGAGTGAGTTCAACACAGATGGTGACTCAGTTGGGTAAATTGATGCCCAGGCCACAGGAGCGTGTTGTTAGGAGGAATATAAATCGACTCTTATCATGGTTAAATCTTGCTATTGCTGTCTGTCGATCAGCCACAGAGACAGAGCCATCCACTCTCTTATATGTCTCTGGCCCAAATTCAAAAGACAGGTAATCCTTAAGGATATCAAGTAACTTGGTCATCTGGGAAAAGATAAGGACTCTGTGGCCTTCTTTGCGCAAAACTTTAAGCATCAAACGGCGTTGAGTCAGCTTGGATGAAGCTTTTATTCTCAATTCCTGCAGAAACTCAACTGAGCCTGATTCAGGCTCTGTGCCCGGTATGAGATAAGGATGATTCCAAACCTTCCTTAACTGCATCACAATATTCAGCATTGACTGCTGAGGAACTCCTTTCCCTATGTTGCGTAGTATTTGGTAGTTCTTTGTGAGCATGGCACGGTAATATTCTGCCTGGATAGACGACAGCTCGACTGGAACTACTCGTTCAGTCTTCGGCGGGATATTCTGCATGGCATCTTTTTTAAGCCTTCGAAGCATAAATGGAGCAACAAGTTTCTTCAATTCCTCCACCTTTTTTTCGGTTGTTAGATCATTAAATTTCTCTTCAAACGGAGAGAGGGATGGAAATGAAGCTGGCTGTAAGAAGTTTAGCAAATTGTACATCTCGCCAATGTTGTTCTGCAGAGGAGTACCAGTCAATAGCACTCGATGCTGGAATGTAAACGTATTCAGCATGCCAAATAACTTACTGCCAGAATTTTTCGGCCGATAGCCCTCATCAACTACTAGAACTCCCCAAGGAACTCCACGTAAATGAGAGGAATCACATAGAACCATTTGATAAGTAGTCAAGAGAACATTGAATTTATAAGCAGATGTCTTTTTCTTGAATCCATGAGGATCGCATGCATGCCAATCATATTGGCGAATAGCTGCTCGAGCTCTTGTGTTACCATGATATTCCACCACGTTGACATCTGGAGCCCACAGTGCAAACTCTGACATCCAATTGGGCATTGTGGATAAAGGAACCAAAACTAGACAAGGGAGTGTAGCCTTGAACTCAAAATATAAAGATGATACGAATGCAAAGGCTGACACTGTTTTACCAAGCCCCATTTCATCAGCAAGTATCACAATTCTTGATCTATGCCAGCTCCTCCGCAACCAATTCAATGCTTCTAGCTGATGTGGAAACAAAGAACCTCCAGCTAGCTCTTCAGGCTGTTCTGTGAGTGTAGTTACCTCGCTTTGTTGGAAGCCACCTTTCCTTCGAATTGATGCAAGATTGGTAGTATCATTCTCCAATGCTTGCTGTTCAAACCTCAAGAACAAGTCCACCAGGTTCATCCATTCTTTCCCAAGTTCATTCATCATAAGGAAGACCCGTCCATTTAACTAACACTTCTGATGAACCACCTGAGGATGAACGAGTAGCAATGACTCGCTGTGGCATCTTCTACTGTTCCTGGCACATATTCATTGTAGCCGTCCCATACTTTGCCTTGTAATTATCCAGTTTCCTCTTTCCCAGAACTTTCAGTTCAGTTTCAGAAATCCAACTGATGTGAATATGTGATTTCCCAATCCACTTGACCAAAAACTCATACGAAATAGAGGACGAATTTGATTGAACCATGCAAGGGTCCATGAGTTTCTTATTAGGAGCAATGGTCGTACTCTTGATCATTTTGATTGTACCCGTATTGGCAGTTTTTTCTGCACTGGAGCATGAGATGCTCTCATCTTGATTTTTGTTGTACTGCACCTTCAAACCAGAACCCTTAATCTCAGTCTTCAGAGAATATATGAAGTTTCTTTCACTACGTAGTTTGCGCACTAATCTTCTGTGCTCTGGCGGCTTGTAACTTTTAATATTCACTCCTCCATCTGAACAGCTGGCCACATCTTGAACTCGAGAACCAACAACCCGGTCAACCTGCTTCTTTAGAAGAAACAAAAGTAAAAGTAGAAAATTCTCATCATTTAGTTGCTTGACGAGGTAAAAGATTCAGTAAAACAATGGGAGGCTAAGAAATATGTTCTTCATAACAAGTATCCTCACAAGATTCATACCGGCTGATCGCCACGGGCATTATCTTCATAAATTAAGGGTCTGTGCACTGCCTCCTTAGAAACCATCTGTATCAAAGAAACTTACATGGAAACATAAATAGCAAAACTAACTTTGAAAAATGGAGCAAGAACAGGTGTGTGCAAGAGAGTTAATGTCCATTTGACAAGAGATGTATTAGTGTAACTACAGATACTATAATAGGAAAGAGGACTAGCTCCGAGCCTAGATACGATGCAACAGAAGAAAAGGCCGTATAAGTGGGTTACATGCAATAGAATGAAAACAACAAAATGATTTAGGATATATAACCAAAAGTCTGAAAGATAATGTTGGAAATGTACCTAATGAAGACATCCTGCTCATTGGAATGACGTACAGGAAAATTCATGGTTTTACTCAAAGTGATTTACATCTTGGTTCATACAACTGCCTCAGTCGATAGGGACAAAAAAGTAAGTTGTTTTTTTCCTAGTTTGTTGAAGACCTCCTCAAAATTGTTTCCACCATTTTAGTTTTGAGTAATCCAGCTCAAAATGTGATGCTGGTGACTGAGTACACTTGCTGTTAGTAAACCACTACATTTTGACACTGTTCTTGGTTTAAGAAAAAGAAAAGATGTTCCTCAACTATCAGGATGACAAGCGCCTCTTTCTGATCAACGATAAAAAGAAAAAAAGAAATCATAAAACTTTGACCACCTTAGCACTCAGTTAGATGCTTATGCTCTTTAACATTGAATTATGTGAAAAATCTAAAAGGGAATGTATAGATGCACAACTCTTCAAGCATGCAAATTAATTGGAAAAAGAAAAAATAAAGTCCAGGTCAATAGTGGTTAGTAAAAATTCAAATAAATATATCGGAAAAGCCGTAGGAATATACACTACCAAAAAAACTGCTTCTCCCGGCGCTTTTTAAGGGTTTTGCCGTCGCTTTAAAACGCCGACGGAAATCTTACCGGCCCCTTATAAAGCGCCGGTAAATTTGCCGGCTAAACCGGCGCTGCTTCAAAAAGAGCCAGTATAGATTACCTTTGTCGGCCTTTAGAAGCGCCGGTAAAAGTAGCTTCTTTTTAATCAAATTTTGACAGATACGGTCTCTGTTTGGCTCTTTTTTTTTTTCTTTTTCTTTTCTTCTAGTCAATCCAACACTGTATCTTAAACCACATTTACATATAAACACTGGATTTTTAATCAAAGTTGTATTGAAGAATAAATTAGATACAAATACATCTTAAATTTCAAAATTACAACAAAATCCATAACAATTACATCTTGAATTTCAAGAGTACGACATAATCCAATCCTACTAAAAATACTTACTTTGCTGCAAATTTGCAGCATAAGTAAATAATTCATCCCCTAACCATTAACTGTACTATACAAAATAAAATCACATTCCAAAAAAATCATCAAGACATATCAATTGTTCCAATCCAAAAGACCTATCCAGTTCAACATACTTGTGTCTTTTTGTTTGAGTCCTATGCAATATATACTGGAGAAAGTTCATAAGTAATCACATTTACAATTTTAAAGAAGATGACATGCTGCAAGAAAGAACTATTGAACACAGATAGTTTAAAAAAAATTGCATTTATTATTTGTAAAGCGAATTATGTTCAACGGGTATTCATCAGTGAATCAAGCAATGTTCTCCGTTATGCTCAAACATTGCTAGGAAATGAAAAAAACAAATTACTAACAAGTAAGATTCATGAAATGACTCACTTCTCCTTGGAGAGCCTGTCCAAAACACTTAAATTGTTTCCATTTTCTTCTGCAAATCATCGAAACCACAAAGCAACACCAGATAGATAACTCAAGAGGTAAGAAAGTTATGCTTTCTATGTTGTTGTATAAGAAAGCGAATTAAGTTTGCACTTACGAAGCAGATCTTCAAAATTGATAATACCAGCATCACAAGTTATGCTTTCTATGTTGTATAAAATTAAAACATGAGAAATGAGATATGTCAGATAAAAATATATAAATATTGTAAAATATATAAATATATAAATCTTTGAAAACCTAATGTAACCAAAAGCAGCTACCTTCAACTGTCCTCTGGAATTCATCAAAACACTTATGGCACCAAACAAAAATTTTAAAATATTAATTACTGGACAAAAACAATCCATCAGCAGTAAATAGTTTATGAAAATCTAACCAACTTATGCTTTTAGTTGCCTTACTTTGACATTAGATCACAATGATGACCAGCTCGTGCTTGCACTCGTGAAGATGATTCATTCCCCTGGAGATAAATGGCATCTGCGTTTAAATTGAAGAATAGAGAAGAATTCACAATAAAACACAAAAAATAAGTGAAACTAAAGTGATCGACGGAGATTTGATTATAGCATAAGTTAATATATAATAAAGGCAAGATTAGTAGTACCTCAGCAATAAACTCGGGAACTAATTACATGGATAATCAATATCTTGGTTGTACAACAGCAAGGTCTCTAGTGCAGGGGATACAAGTAGTAATATATCTGAAAAATCTGCATTTTCAGGGGATACAAGTACTAATTTATGTTAACATTTGAAGGTCCAACTTGAAAGACTTAACACAACTCAGACTATTCATGCGACTTACTGCATAAATAGCAAAGAAGGCATCTTCATCCTAGCAAAACAACCACATAAAAAACCAGTAAATTACTATGAGAGAGACTAGCTAGTTCTTACATGAAGTAAGAATTATCAAAGATGAGAGGATTTGCAGTCCATAGTACCTCAAAACCAAAACTACCTTCTTGCATCTTCCCTCTAAAATAAGATAAATAACAATATTATTATTACTAAAAGCTCAAAGTATCATCATTATAGCAGAACCATTGCCAGAGAGTGCAACAGTATCCTGGTGGCTTATACCCATTTGCTTGACCAACATATCCTTGAGGTAGTCACATCTTGCAACAACATTAATAATGATAAGATCCACAAAACTGATAGTCTCCTTTTTCCCATGCTGACACTAAAGACTGCATATGATTATATGAATCCAACTGCATATTGGGCGGGTTCTAAAATTTAAGTTTATCAGAGTACAAATATAGACATACATCTTAATTGATCACGTGTAAGCATGCTTCCACTCATGTACCTCCAAGTTGTGCGTTTCTCTAGGCCTCGAAGGATCAAGTCCTCTGGAAAGTAATTATATGAACTATCGTCAAATTCCAAAGGTAATACCTCTTTGTATTGATACCCATATGCAACTAAAAATCATAACATCTTTCAGATCACACAGAAGCTTACTTCCACCAGATTTTGTTCTTAAGCTTTTTTTCAATAAGACCAATCCTTTCAAACACATCAGTTACATCATATATCTGCCTCTTCTATACCTGCGAATCCTGAAATCGCACGGTGAAAGTCATCACAAGATGGAATTCATACAGTTTTATATGTTTATGTACATGTACACATAGTAATCCAACTGGAGTTGAAGAAATCTTGAATGCTGGGATGCTTCTGTCAAACGAAAAAGAACTTTAAATTAGTAAATTAGGAGTCTAAGGTCTAGATTACCATCCGACTGAGATTAGAAATGTTTAGCTGCAATGAGTACATATTCACGTGAGCAAGTATATAAGTTTCTAACATAAATGCAGTTACTGGGAAATATATATTTTTAGCCATACTTCAACTATTTCAACAAACATATAGTAAAATGCCATGTAAAACTAATGAGATGAAGGCTACAACAGCAGAGCTGATAGCTCACTAATATGTTTAGGACACAGTTCTAAAACTAAAATCAGCTGTATAACTTAACACCCAATTCCTTAGACCTGTCCAATAAAATTTGCACTTGACATCATTTGGCACTTCACTGAGATGATTAGCCATTGTTGAGCTAAAACTTACCCCAATGTGAGAATTATAACTTTAGACAAGACTATGGAGTACCTATTAAGTCTATAACTAACTATTAACTGGGATATCAAATGTCCATATTATCTTCCTATGTTAAACTAACATACCTCTTAGAACAAAATTCTAATTCTTACATTCCTTTTGTCATTGCCTCTACCCACATAACCCGTCACCCAAGACTGTTTATGCAATAATAGTAAAAACTCTTGTTGTACATTATACATACATCTTATAGACCAGCTGGCTTCGCACTGTATCGATGTTCAGCCAAGCTAAACAGCATATACTGCAAAAAATAGTAAAAAATCTTGTTGTACATCCAACCAAATAAGATACCTACTTGAATGCTAAAAATCAAGTTATATGAATGCCCAATAGACATTAATTTTCATGAATCTGTAACTGTTAGAAAGATCGAAACGCATAGTTGAGAAGCTTAAAAAGAATGAAATATGCTCTATACTAATCAAAATACACTAAACCTACTGGAATGAAATATGCTCAACTTTTCAGGAAACACTAAAGCTTAAAAAGAATCTATGTTACTCAGATTCGGTCGAAAAAGTCAATGTTCATACGAAAAAGTCAATGAACGGATTTTATTTTTAATTTTAAAATCATGTTAAATTGTTTCAATATTCTTTTTTTATAAAAGGACCGACTAGTAGCTTTGGTTTTATAATTTCCTGGCAGTCACTCAAGGCGCTTGCAAAAAAAGGCCAGGAGAGCTCTTTTTTCTTGTAGTGAATAAACATTAAAGAAATGAATTAGTTCTAAACAATGCGTGTTGTTAGAACAAGAAAATATATAAAAAGAAAGATAAGACGATAACATACACCATCATCCCCTATTATCTTGCTAGAAGATTGATCTACACTAACATCATCTTCAGGACCACGTTTCGATGAAGTAGTACTTTGATGTTGAGCTGGTTTGTAATTTTTCCCATTGCCACTGGACTTATCATGAGTACCAGCAGGAATCTTTCCGCTCTTGCGTTTCAATAAGAAGTTTCTGCTAAGCACTGAGCTAGTCTCGGGACCAGTTTCCTCCATTGTCGTCACAGTTGTAAACTGCAATAAGGAAAATCATACGAAGGTTAACTTTAGAAAGAAAGAGCGCCGACAAGTTGAGATATAGAAAGCAACCTGCACTTCATAATGAAGGTTTGGCGGGAGTGTTAATACTGAATATAGCATTAAGAAGAAATAAATGTGGGGAGACTGGCACTTTTACACGACACCGACACTCCTCCGACACGTGTATGCCACGTGGCGTGTCTTAATAAAAATAAAAGAAAAAGAAAGGGGTCACCGTGTCGGACGCCTGTACACTTTTTGAGTTGATGATGTACCATATTTCGGTATCGCCACGTCATAATATTCGATATAATACCACGAGCGTATTTTGGAATATTATGCCACGACAACACCATTATCTTTTAATGCAAAATTACAATTTAAGGCAAAACTCAAAATTAGGCCCAGGCACCCAATTTTGACTTATTCAGAGCCCAATTCGGATTGCGCAAGCCCAATTCGAGTTGTTCGAGGCCCAATTCGAGCTGTTTCAAGGTCATTCAAGTTATTTTCTTGCAGGTCATTCGAGCTATTTTGCAAGGTCATTCGAGTTATTCCAAAATAGCCCTAGTTTGACTTATTCAACTCATAGTCCTACTTGGACTGCACTTCTAGCTGAATAAGGACTCTTATGTCCCATTCCTCATTCCAAGGTACGTTTCCAATATTTCCAAGCTCTAAGTTCAAGTTATATAAGTCGACCTCGACCTATTCATCAAACTCATTCGAGTTGTTCTCTAATAGCTCGAGTTCGACCTATTTTGCATTCGATCGAGTTGTTTTGGACTGCTTCATTCGACTTGTTTGGCTCAGTTCATTCAACTTGTTTGTTGCTTACATTTGACTTATCGCTTTAGCACTATTTCGCCTATTCTGACCAGTTCATTCGACTTGTTGCCTTGCTAAAAAAGATCTCACATTCCGACCCATCTGACTTGAGCGTCGGAGTGCCTTCGCCGGAGAAGGCACCGACTTAGTTTACGTGTGGTGTTGAGTGCAGGTTCCGAACTTAAAAGCTACTTAAGCATCCCGAAGGAACTGAAGTAGTCTGACGTGGAGTGTTGACGAGTGGACACATATCCAGACGAAACGCACTTAGTAACAAACACTATCACTGAATCAATGGCTCATCGCAGAGCCGCGGAGAAGAACGGAGTGGCCGCAAGAACAAGATCCCAGAGAGAGGACGATGATCAGGTTGTTGATGCGTCCGAACACACATCAGTGGTAGCACCTAACGCCCCTCTTGATCCATCACGCGTTGCAGCTGATCAACCTGAAATGCCTCCCCTGGAACAACAACTGTTGAATCCTGCTCAACTGGATCAAATCATGACAGCTTTACAACAGACCATGGTACCGATGATTGTGCAAAAATTGGCTAACACTGCCTTGCAGTAGAATGCCCTAGTACCAACTGCACAACAAACATCGGCGCAACCAGCTAGATCTCATCTGACACAACGTCGTGCTGATTCGAGACAACAAAGTCAATCGAGACTAACTAGACCCACTCGGAGGGATCCGTCGCCCTCCCCGGAATGCATGAATCCTCGTTCGTAAGGAATACAGAGAACAGAGATCCAAGCCGAGCAACTGTTAGAGGTGGAGAAGTTAACTCAAGGCAGAGATGTCCTGAAGATCGTCCAGCCGCAAGCCATACAGCGGGGAGAAACAGGGATATGCCTGAAAGAGTTATCCCAAGGCCAGAACCTGTCATCGCTGAACATATTCCATTAATGGAGAAGGCAACTCCATTATGTGAGGAAATCAGCAAGTTGACACTGAAAGAAGGAAACTATCCTTCCTGAGATGAAGAAATATGATGGCATGACTGATCCTGCGGCACACTTTGATGACTTGGATGCAGAATTGCAGATTCTGGGCTACAATGAAAACTTAAGGGCAAAATTAATATCACTCAGTCTGAGGGGAACTGCTAAGGAATGGTTCAAGAACTTGCGTTCGCGCACAATTGAATCCTCTGAACAATTCAGAAGCATGTTCATCAGGAAGTTTGCTACTTATCAATTGAAAAAGAAATCTCTAATTACTTTATTCAATATCCACAGAAAGCCTGAAGAACCATTGGGAAAGTACATAGAACGTCTCAATGTGGAGATTGGACGTGTACAATCACCTATTGTTGATTTGGTAATCTCTGTGTTGGAAAATCACTGCCAGAGTAAGAAGCTGATAGAAGTAATCACTTGGGAAGCACCCGACTCTATTGAGCAAATCATGGATCTTGCTCGGAGAGTGATTGACATTGAAGAGGCCACTATGAATCAGGGATTGATGGATTCACCAGAACTCCTTAGAGGAAAGGAGAATAGAGACTGGAGGAAGGATGTTAGAGGGAAAGATCGGGATCGTAATCGACTACCCTTCAAGAAACTCGATAACTACACTTCGTTAAGAAAACAAATTGGCAAAATTTATGCAATTGCGAAAGATAGTGGGATATTCACACCACCAAAACCCTTTAGAGAAACGGATGAGACGAAGCAGTCAAGGAAATATTGCAAGTTACAAAGGCAAAATGGACATTATAGTAATGAGTGCAAAGCCTTGAGGAATGAAATTGAACGACTTATTCAAGATGGGAAACTCGTTGAGTACGTCTTTGAGAATAAGAAACCACGAGAGGAAAAGTCATCAGGTGGATGAAAACTGAGTCGATCTCCGCATGAGAAGAAGGATGAACTTAGGCAGAATAAGGGTAATAGCAATGATGCCGCAGAAAATGGAATCAATGTGAGTGCTGGAGGATCGACTGGCGCTGACTCAGCCAAAAGCAGAAAATGGATTTCACGTGACATACACAATGAGCGTTTGAAACGTCGTGAGATGGATCTTGTCTTTCCAGTAGACAAGTTAGATACAAGGATCACATTCGATGACAATCATTTTGATAGCTTGTCCTCACAAGCTAAGGAGGCCAAGTACCTAAATTGCCCTATGGTAGTTTCAGCAGTGATTGCAAATCATGCGGTAAAAAGGATCGTGATAGATAATGGTTGCTTGGCCAACATTATCTTTATGGATGCATTGCAACAGATGAACAACATTATCTTTATGGATGCATTGCAACAGATGAAGTTAGGACAATATGAGATCACTAAAGTAAATTCACCATATTGGGATTTGGTGGAGGCGAAGTCCAACCGGTTGGAAGGATAATGTTACCAACATCTTTTGGGAAAAATCCCAAAAGAAGAACTTTGAATGTGGAATATCTCATTGTTGACATTCCATTCGCATACAATGTGTTGGTTGGAAGGCCCATAATAACTGCATTTGCTATGATCATATCGACGGTGCATCAAAAGATCAAATTTCCAACACCTGGGGGAATTGCTGAACTCACTACAAACTATCGCGACTCTTGGAGTTGTTATGTTACATCAACTAAACCAATCAAGGCAAAAATTGATCCCAATGTCGCGCTGATCGGGATTCATCCCTCAGAAACACTTGGAACAATTGAACATATGGATACAGAGATGGTGCTTGCAATACATGAGGATTATAGGGATATGCCGGACAATGTTGACTCTGTGGAGATTGAGCGTATGAAACCCTCTGGAGAATTCAAGGAGGTTATTCTGGTGGACAATGAACTTGACGAGGTCATTAAGATCGACAGCGAGTTACCACCTGATATTGAGAAGGCGTTGTTGGAATGCTTGCGGAGAAATTTTGATGTATTTGCATGGACGAACTCAGATTTGAAGAGAATAGACACTCGAGTGGCAGTACATCACCTGAATGTCAATCCGAATGCTAAGTCTGCTCGACAGAAGAAGAGACACTTCAGTGATGAAAAGAACAAGGCTGCAGAATTGGAGGTACAAACAATACTAGCCGCATGCCACATATTTGAAGTACGATACTCTGAATGGCTCAGCAATGTTGTACTTGTACCGAAGAAAACTGTATGGCGAATGTGTGTGGATTACACTGATTTGAACAAACATTGTCCACGAGATCCTTTCCCTTTGCCTAGGATTGATCTCGCGGTTGACTCAACTGCCGAGTGCGCATTACTAAGTCTCTGAGATGCTCAGAGCGGATTTCATCAAATCCTAATGGCTGTCAAAGACCAACACAAAATGGCTTTTATCACAGATAGAGGCACATTCTGTTACCGAGTGATGCCGTTCGGCTTGAAGAATGCAGAAGCAACCTTTACATGGAGACATGCTAATCAAAAGTCTAAAGGCGGAGGATCACGTTAATCATCTTGATGAGGCTTTTGGTATCATGAAACAATACAGAATGAAGTTAAACCCAAATAAGTGTACGTTCGGAGTCAAGGCCGGAAAATTTTTGGGCTTCATGGTAAACGAGCGAGGCATTGAAGCTAACCCAGATAAGATTAAGGCTATAATGGATGTACCATCTCCCATGTGCGTTCGCGAGGTGCAACGCTTGGTGGGGAGAATCACGACACTTAGCCGTTTCATTTCACATTCTGTAGAGAAAAGCTTACCTTTCTTTAGAAGCTACGCAAGACACCTAAGTTTGTCTGGACTGAAGATTGTGAGGAAGCTTTTTGTCAGTTAAAGGTCTATCTCACGACACCGCTGTTATTATCTAAGCCCAAGGATAACGAGATGCTATATCTCTACTTGGCCATAACAAAGAATTTATTGAGTACAGTACTTGTGCGCGAAGAAGATAGGAAACATCTGCCAATCTATTACGTGAGCAAAATGTTGAATGGGGGCAGAACTAAACTATCTGGAAATCGAAAAGCTAGAGTTTGCACTCATGATAACTGCACGGAAGTTGAGGCCATATTTACGATCAAAGATAGCAGCACACAGGCCAGGGATCATAGCACGCAGGTCGGCTTCAAACACTGCCCATCTACTTCTTCAAGCATAGACCCACCGCCTTCAAGGCACCTCTGCTATGCCTAGCAATATCCTCCATCGAATCACTCCATGGGGACGTGTCATCCTCAAGCCGCAAAGAAGTAGAAGTAGGAGCAGGATCGGCATCAGGTGCAGCATCAACAATAGGATCAGCCGCAACAACTGACAGATCAGGAATAGAAGTAGGTGCTGGTGAGGAGATAGTCACGAGACCAGAAGATGCAAGAGGCACTCCTTCAGGAACTTGGGCGAGCAATAAGGTATGCGGCAGCTCTCCTTCTTCAAGAACTTCAGAAGAAGTCATCTGTGACACAGAAGCAACCACTGCAGTACCTGACAAGGAGGCTTTCGCCATAGCCTTTGCCCTCACCTGGGCCCTCAAATTATCTCGGAGCCAAACTTCCCTCATCCCCTTTATGCTGAGAAATGAATCTGGACGATTCTCATCTTCGTTATGAGAAACATCCGGAATCAGCCACATCCTCAGTGAGCCGATCAAGAATATTGAACTCCTTATCACGACCAGGGGAAAAAAAACCTTTGCGCTCCACATGTTTAAGGGCATAATTGTACCCCTTTACCATATCAAAGCCACCGCGTGCAGTCGTAATGCTGTTCCAGGCGGAAGAACGAAGGAATTCGACCACAACAACAACCTTGTCATCAACAGATAAGTCCTGCAATAAACGAATAAAGGATAAGCATTAAAGAGATAAGAAACTACAAAACTAAAACCTCTGCCTTAGCATGCTCGTAACCGATCTGCTCAGAAGCTGCCGCTTGTGCCCTAGCTGCGTCATGCTCCTCTTCAACAATCTTCAAGCGGCCAGCCAAGGCAGTCAGCTCTTCCTGGGCCCTGAAGTCCTTCATGGCCAAATCATCCTTAGACCGCTGCAATTTGTCGAAGTCTTTGGACAATGCCTTCAATTTGTTGTCACTAGTAGAAAGAACATCCTGGGACTTCTTGAGCTCCTCCTTGGCCTTCCGCAGCTCCTCCACCACACTAGCCATCGACGCTTCAGTGTTGCGGGCTCTTTTCTTCGCCGCCTCCTCCAATAGCTTTGCCTAGGACGCCACACACTTCTGATGCTCCAAATGAGAGTTGTACTCACTCCGAGCATCATTAGCGATGTCAAAGTTTTCCAGAAGAGTCTGCACATTAATCATCGCCTGCGAACAAAATACAACAAAGTCTCAACACAAGTAAAAAGGGAAAGACATAAGTGGTGAAAAAAACAGCTTACATTCGTCAATGCCAAGGCAGTACAGCTGCACAAGCCTTCAGGACCGACCTCCTCATAATACCTCTTCCTGTCAAAGGCAGGAAGCAAACCCTTGCATAGCCAAAGAGCAGCTGTATCGGTCAGCTTGTAATGACCAAGGTCCATAGAGGCAAGTGACACGTCCTCCACATTGATGTTCAATTCATTGGGCTCGTACGTGTTCGAAGGGTCATGAGAAGGTCGCTTTCCGCGACGGCGGTAATCAGAGGAAGCAGGACGCTTTTGCGCATTCGGATCAGGGCCAGCCAGATTCCCCTCTCTCACAGCATTTACAACATCAGGAATCCGCTCGCGGCCACCGGCAGAAGTAGGAGGCGTGGGAGCTTGACGTGAAGATCCGCCCGTCGTCTTACTCCTCGAGCTCCGAGAAGCACTAGCAGTCAAAAGAGCACTCGAGGGAGGTGCTGCAGAGGATGGAGTCAAAGCAGCAACAGGAGGATCAGCGGGAGCAGCCTCAGTGGAGGAAGGAGCAGCCCCAGGAGTCGGCTCCTGCGGAGCATCACCTCCAGCGCTAGCACTGCCTGAAGCAAGATCCTCGTTTGTCTCCTGCATAGCAGCCAGCTTCCTCTTGGACTTGCTGATGACCATCTTTTCTGCAAGTAGGAAAGGACAAAGGATTAGCATCAAAATAAAAAGATACTAACAATAGTAAACAAGACAAACAAGCAATAAAAGAAGAGAAGTTATACCAAAATCAACCGCGCCATTATAAGGTACGGTGGAATACCCCCCAGCACGCAGAATGGCATTCTTAGTCAGTGATGAAGCATCAAACCTATAACTCCTCAACATTTTGATGTCGTCAGAGGACAAAGAAGCAGGAGAACACCGTGGGGCACTAGCACCATCTGTCTAATGTCGCCTGAAGTTGAACTCTCCAGGCGTGGACTCCTTGATGTAGAACCACCGATTTTTCCAAGTTTTCCCAAAGCTGGACTGGAGGCCGGTCAAGAAACTACTATTTTTCCTCGCAATCAAAAAATAGAAACCCGCGTCCTCCCCGATCGTCCTAAACTTCCTAAGGAACATCTGGAAAAAAGCATCGGCAGTACAAGGAAGTTTATACAGCCTCATCAAGATGATGAAGGCGTGAATGATGCAGTAGGTATTGGGTGTAAAATGAGAGGGACAAGAAGGCAATCGAAGGAGTATTTGACGTACTACATCATGGAGAGGGAACCTAAGCCCGCAAGAGAGAAGTTGTGGAAAACGGTCAAACCACCGGCAGGAGGATTGTCCAACCGGTCGTCAGGGCCAGGAAAGATAATAGCATAAGGTTCAAGGACCTCATACATAGTTCTATAAAATGACTCTCCATGAGTATTTAAAGGGCGAATACCCGCAAAGTTCAAAAGATTATTAGCAGGAGAGGGAGTGTCTAGGTCTATCCCTTCATCAGCTAACTCTTGAATAGTCTCATCTACGATGGCATTATCAACCTCTATGGGGGGTGGTGTAGTAGACTCATTGGCAACTATAGGGATCGGTTCGGCAATATTGGTCAGAAATTGCTCACTATCGGAATGATCTCGGATATTGACCTCCCTATCTGACCCTTGGGAATTGGAAGAGGATGTTTCACTATCCGGCCCCAGACCCAGATGACTCAACAACGTCAGGAACATCTACAGGACTAGTGGACTCGATATCTGACTCAGAAGCCATAAGTGCTATAGGAAGGAAGTTAGTGTTTACCGGTTCTAGGGTTCAAGTCTAGAACTCATTCGAACTGAGGGTCTCGCCTCTCGTAGGATCTCTCCACAGGCACAAAGATCCTTGGAGCACCCGAAACACGGATTTTTGCAGGACGAGAGGGTTGTGACGAACTAGGAGGGCTAGATCTCCGTGTAGAGCTACGATCCCGATCAGAGGTGGGACGTGAGGATTGTGAATGGCGATTGGAGCGTACTGGTGGACTGCGGCGGGAACGTTACTTGTTGGAACGAGCCGTTGTGACAAATCTGCACAAAGTTAACGAAAGATGAGTTCGAGAAATTTTTTCTGAAAATTCTTGAGAAAAATCCTAAGTGTTATAGCTCGAAATCAAGCTTCACCGAGTTATGGCATATAAGTCGGATCAACACCAAGGATTTCGAGCTATTCCAGCATAGTTTCGCGTTATTTTCAGCATTATCGAGTTATTACTAGATGATCCGAGCTATTATATCATATTCGACCTATTCTATATGTGTTAGAGTTATCGTGAAATCAATCCAGTTATACCTAGTGGTTTTTAGCTATTTCCAAGTGTTTTTGAGCTATTTTAAGGCGCACAGTGTATTCGAGCTATTCGCTGTTCGAGCTATTGGCGGAGTTCGACTTATTTGTGGAAAAATTAAATCTGAAATGAAATCATTTTCAGTGGGTATTTATAGGAGCGGCTGGCGATAAAATTACGTAAATGCCCCTGTTCGAGTTATTTCACATTCGAGCTCAATGTATTTGACTTATTTTCGGAAAAATTTTCAAAAATATTTTTCGAAGAGTTTGGTTACGTTTCTTCACTGCCGGACTCGTTGCACGATTACCGGGGTTTCTTGCACTATTTTTAGTTTGTATGGCCAATGTTTTCACATATTACTCTTACAAACTCGAGGACTCCATGATGTACCATATTTCGGTATCACCGCATCATAATATTCGATATAATACCACGAGCGTATTCCGGAATATTATGCCATGACAACACCATTATTTTTTAATGAAATACTACAATTTAAGGAAAAACTCAAAATTAGGCCAAAGGAGGCCCAATTCGGATTGCACAAGCCCAATTCGAGTTGTTCGAAGCCCAATTCAAGCTGTTTCAAGGTCATTCGAGTTATTTTCTTGCAGGTCATTCGAGCTATTTTGCAAGGTCATTTGAGCGTATTACAAAATAGCCCTAGTTTGACTTATTCAACTCATAGTCCTACTCCAACTGCACGTCTAGCTGAATAAGGACTCTTATGCCTATATAAAGGGGTCCCATTCCTCGTTCCAATGTACGTTTTCGTTATTTCCAAGCCTTAAGTTTGAGTTATATAAGTCGACCTCAACCTATTCATCAAGCTCATTCGAGTTGTTCTCTAATAGCTCGAGTTCGACCTATTTTGCATTCGATCGAGTTGTTTTGGACTGCCTCATTCGACTTGTTTGGCTCAGTTCATTCGACTTGTTTGTTGCTTACATTCGACTTATTGCTTTATCACTATTTCGACCTATTTTGACCAATTCATTCGACTTGTTGCCTTGCTCAACAAGATCTCACATTCCGACCCATCTGACTTGAGCGTTGGAGTGCCTTCGCCGGAGAAGGCACCTGCTTAGTTTACGTGTGGTGTTGAGTGCATGTTATGAATTTAAAAGCTGCTTAAGCATCCATAATGAATTGAAGCAGTCTGACGTGGAGTGTTGACGAGTGGACACGTATCCAGACAAAAATACCCCGCATCAGCTGATTTTGTACTTTTTAATTTTTTTTTATTGTTAAAATTTAAACTTCTTAAAATACATAGATAAACATATTAGAAGAATCAAACATTAAACTTTAAAAGTTTAAATAATTATGTAGTAAAACTGCATAAATGATAACTTTTTTCCTCATCAAGTCTCATGAATGAGTCTACTGCATTGCTCTTTGCGCAAAAACAAAGACGGGCAAAAAAAAAATCGTTTTTTCTTCGAGTCCTGGCACTAATATCCTATTTAAAGATTTTATTTGAATATGGTATAAAACTTTGTTTTGTCATTTGGTATATTCCTTTGTATTTAATACTTGAAATTTATGACTTAAACTTTAATGACTATTTTTATTTGAACTTGTAGTAGTTGGTTAATTGGTTTTCAGTGTAAATATGTTTGATTTGATTCTATATTTGAACGTAATAATGTTATTTGTGCATATTATGATGACGTCTTCTATATTTTAATATAAGAAATACAACATTGTCGCCGCCATGTCCGTATCGTGTCTGTATCGTGTCGTGTCCGTGCATCATAGGTGGTCAATCAAGCTTATGCAATATTGTCCATGTAATTAGTAAGTGAAATATGCAATTCACCAAGAATAATGGATGCTGAGAGCATCATACGTTATCTTTTTGTCGTTTCCCTAAGCGTGTAGTCAGAAACAGTAAAGTTGTATACAGACACATACACACACACACACACGCGCGCGCACAACCACACACATATATATATACACGTATATATGCATATATTAGACATATATAACAACTATTGGATGTCGAGATTCTGTTCACAGCAGGTAGTAAATAATTAAAATTATCGAAATTAATGCACTGCAATCTCGGGCTCCCACGACCAAGCATAACAGTTGCTAAATGTGGAAAATATGTTCGTTTTTGAATTATTTTCTGGAGAACTCATTCTTGTTTCATTCCTATTTTCATAAAAAATCAAAATATAATCAATTATCCACTTTTTTTTTTTTTTTTTGCGTTCCCCTCTTCGACAAGTTTCTAAAAACAGAATGCCGAGATTCTCCTATCCCTTTCTAAATTGGCAAGCACCGCATAAAGCATATTTGCCCTTCCATTTCGTTTTAACTACCAACAATTTTATACATTTTTGCAAGCAAAACTCTTCACCACCGAATTCCATTCTTAGAACTTTTCTCTTACTTAAATTGTGGAGCATGTTAGTTCACCATCAGTGCAAACAATGGAGTGAAGAAGAGGTTTGAAGCATGCTGAAGAGAGTTAGTTAAAATCAGTTAGTTAGTTAGAAAACAGAAACTGGTTTTTTTTAGCAGGAAAAGCTGTTAGCTTTTCAACTGATTCTTTTACTTGTTTTACAGAGTGTTTTTGTATATAAACTGTAGTGTGTTAGCTATCATATTATAAGAGAGATACAAGAGAGTTGTGAGGCGATTACACTTGTAAATTCTCTGAAACACATTCAATAAAACCACTGATCATTTCTCCCTTGGATGTAGGTGCTTGATCACTTTGATCTTGCACTGAACCAAGTAAACTTGCTCTGTTGTGTGTGTTGTTTGTTCTGTGATCTTTCTCTAATATTGTGTGTGATTCATCTGGTGTATTTGTGATCGAAATTGGTTAGATTCAATCGGTTAAAAGTGAATAAAACTTTACAAATTGGTGCGGTGAATGTGGAGGTTCTTTAATGGCGACTGCAAAGTTTGATGTGGAGAAGTTTACAGCACTTAATGACTTTGGATTATGGAGGTTGAAGATGAGAGCGCTTCTGGTTCAACAGGGTTTGTTAGATGCACTAAATGAGCAGAGCATTGATAAGGATATGGATGAAAAAGCCAAGAAGATGATGCTTGAGAAGGCTCATAGTGATGATGCTTGAGAAGGCTCGCAGTGCAATCATTCTGAGCCTTGGTGATAAGGTTTTCAGGCAGGTGTCAAAAGAGCAATCTGCAGCAGGTGTTTGGTTGAAGCTCGCGAGCTTGTACATGACCAAATCACTGGTAAACGACTCTATCTCAAACAAGCTTTGTATTCTTTTATAATGAATGAAGAAAAACCAATTGAGGAACAAATGGATTTGTTCAACAAGTTGATTCTGGATCTTGAAAACATTGATGTAACAATCGATGATGAAGATCAAGCTCATATGCTGTTAAGTTCACTTCCTAAGTCATATAGTCATTTCAAGGAAACTCTTATATTTGGTAGAGAAGTTTTAACTCTGAATGAGGTACAATCTGCTCTGAATTCAAAGGGGTTGAATGAGAGGAATGATGGTAAATTGACTATAGCTGTAGAAGGATTAATGGTAAAAGGGAAGAATCAGAAACAGGATAAGAAAGGAGCCACGAAGAAGGGCAAAACACAGTAGAAAGATGAAGGAAGTCCAAGAAAATGCTACCATTGTCACAAAGAAGGCCATATCAGGAGGCTCTGTCGTGAGTGGCAAAAGAAGAAGAAGAACTCTCACAAAACTAAAGATTAAGGTGATGCAGCCATTGCTCAAAATGGTTAGGAATCTGCAGACGTTCTAATGGTATCAGAAAGGAATCCTGAAAGAGAATGGGTGATAGATTTAAGGTGTTCATTTCACATGACACCTATCAAAAGCTAGTTTGAAGAGTTCATTGAAAGAGTGGGTGGATCTGTGTTGCTTGGAAAAAACAAACCATGTAAGATAGAAGGAATTAGTTCTATCAAATTCAGAATGCATGATTGCAAAACCAGGCTTCTAATAGAAGTAAGTTATGAACCTGAACTCAAAAGAAATCTTATATCTCTTGGTGAATTAGACAGAAAAGGTTTTCAGTTCAGTTGTAAGAATGGTGTGTTGCAAGTATTGAAAGGGTCCACTTTTGCACTGAAAGGGTATAGAAATGATGGTTTATATACCCTTGATAGAGATGCCATTGAAGGGTCCGTAGCAACAACTAAAAGTACTACAGATTCTAAAGTAGAATTGTGGCATAAAAGACTTGCACATGTGAGTGAAAAAGGTCTTGTTGAGCTGTAAAAACAAGGTATGTTAGGAAATGAGAAACTAGACAAACTTAGTTTCTGTGAAGAGTGTCTTCTTGGAAAATCATGCAGGGTGAAGTTCACAAAAGGAGTTCACAGAACCAAAGAAACACTTGACTATATTCATACTGCTTTGTGGGGTCCTTCAAGGACTCCATCTCACTCAGGTGCAAGATACTTTCTATGTTTGGTGGATGATTTCTCAAGAAAGATATGGGTCTATACTCTGAAGTCAAAGGACGATGGATTACCTTGACAGAAAATCAGACAAGCAGGAAAGTAAAGAGGCTTAGAACAGATAATGGGCTTGAGTCCTGTGCTAAATACTTCAATGAATTGTGCAGAAAGAATGGAATCTTAAGGCATACTGTAGTAGGCACTCCACAGCAAAATGGTCTAGCTGAGAGGTTCAATAAAACTTTTCTTGAGAGAGTTAGATGCATGCTACATAGTGCTGTTGTACCAAAGGTGTTCTGGGCAGAAGCTGTTACCACAGCTGTATACATAATCAATAGATGTCCTTCTGCAGCCTTGGATATGAAAACACCAGATGAAGCTTGGTCTGGACATGCTCCTGACCTAAGCAGGCTAAGGGTGTTTGGATGTGTGGCTTATGCACACAAAAGGAGGATAAATTAGAGCCAAGAGCTCTAAGATGCATGTTCCTTGGATACCTTGGTGGAGTGAAAGGATACAAGCTGTGGTGCTTAGAAGAAGGGCATTAAA
This sequence comes from Misopates orontium, assembly GCA_946800315.1. Taxonomy (NCBI): domain Eukaryota; kingdom Viridiplantae; phylum Streptophyta; class Magnoliopsida; order Lamiales; family Plantaginaceae; genus Misopates; species Misopates orontium. Next base: position 12,233,685 of record OX326951.1, read on the forward strand.
GATGCCTGATAAGCAGAGATGTAATCTTCAATGAAATAGAGATGGATTTTAAGAAAGCTGAGAACAAGAAGGATCAATCTGATTCAGTAGATAAGATTAAGGACGGGTATCAAGTTGAGGTGAAGCCAACAGAACAAACTGAAAAGACTCAAGATGGAAGTTAGTTGTTGGATGACGAGGAGGAAAAAGTAACTCAGAGAACAACACCTCAGCCACAAGATACACCTGAGGAACTGGAGGAAGAATCGTATATGTTGACAAGAGACAGAATTAGAAGGCAAACAAATGCTCCAGAAAGGTATGGATATGCTGATTTACTAGCTTATTCATTGGCAGCTGCAAGTACTGTACTTGAAGAGGAGCCTAAGCACTACCAAGCAGCAATAAAGAGTAAAGATAAGCATAGATGGATAGAGGCAATGAATGAGGAAATGAATTCCTTGCATTCAAACAATACATGGGAGCTGGTAAGCAAACCTGCAGGCTCAAAGGTTGTCAGCTGTATATGGATTTACAAGAGAAAGCAAGGTATTCCTGGTCTTGAAGAGAGTAGATATAAAGCAAAGTTAGTTGCTACATGATTCACACAGGGAGAATGAGTAGATTACAATGATGTTTTCTCTCCTGTTGTAAAGCACATATCAATTAGGATTTTGCTGTCAATGGTGGCAAAGTATGACCTGGAGTTAGAGCAAATGGATGTGAAAGCTGCATTCTTGTACGGAGAATTGGATGAAACCATACGTATGAAACATCCATAAGGATTTGAGGTTAAAGACAAGGAGGATTTTGTGTGCAAACTACAGAAATCTCTCAATGGTTTAAAGCAATCTCCAAGGCAATGGAATAAATGGCTTGATGAGTTTATGACTCATATTGAATTCACAAGAAGCAAATTTGATAACTGTGTATACTTCAAGTACTGCTCTAAAGAAGATTTTGCAATCTTACTACTGTTTGTGGATGATATCTTACTGGTGAGCAACAACAAAAAACTAGTAGCAGAGATAAAAACATAGTTGAAGAGTGAGTTTGAGATGAAAGATCTTGGTCCTGCCACCAAGATTTTGGGTATGGAAATCAGAAGAGATAGAGCAAAGAGTGTGCTATATCTATCACAAGAAGATTACCTGAAGAAAATCCTTGAGAAGTTTGGAATGTTACTGCAAAACCTGTGACTACTCCAATGTCTCAAAAGTTCAAGTTGAGTAATGAACACTCTCCTACAAATGATGAAGAGAACGAGTTCATGGAAACAATCCCTTATGCAAATGTTGTTGGATCACTGATGTATGCAATGGTTTGCACCAGACCTGATCTTGATCATTCCGTGAGTATTATGAGCAGGTTCATGTCTAATCCTAGCAAAACACGCTGGAAGGCACTCAAATGAATTCTAAGATACATCACAGGATCGTTGAATAAGGTGCTAACCTATGGTGGATTTGAGAAGGATAATGAAGAGATCATGGGATTTGTGGACTCTGACTATGCTGGATGCCTTAACACAAGGAAATCTTTAACAGGATATGTGTTCACTGCATTTGAAACAGCAGTGAGTTGGAAAGCAAGCTTACAAAAAGAGTTGCTCTAACTACTACTGAACCTGAATATATTTCTTTGATAGAAGCAGTGAAGGAGGATCTTTGGTTACAAGGAATAGCTAAGGAGCTCATGTTATATGAAGGTGTTATCACAGTCTATTGTGACAACCAAATTGCCATTCATTTGTCCAAGAATCAAAGGTATCATGAAAGGACAAAGCATGTGGATATCAGGCTTTATTTTGTTGAAAGGTGATAACTAAGGGAGCTGTTAAAGTAAAGAAGATATATACTAATCATAATCCTTCAGATATGATCACTAAAGTGTTGCCAAGAAGCAAGTGCCAGTACTGCTTGGAGTTGATTAACTTGACTGGAAGATAGCCTGAAATAGGCTGGTGGAGCTTGGTGAAACCAGGCTGGAGAAGTCTGTGATTACAGGCTTGTGGAGATCTTGATGTATAGCATGTTAATGTTGAACAAAGGTGGAGAATTGTGGACCATGTTAGTTCACCATCAGTGCAAACAATCGAGTGCAGAAGAGGTTTGAAGCATTCTGAAGAGAGTTAGTTAAAATCAGTTAGTTAGAAAACAGAAACTGTTTTTTTTTAGCGGGAAAAGCTGTTAGCTTTTCAACTGATTTTGTTACTCGTTTTACAGAGTGGTTTCATATATAAACTGCAGTGTGTTAGCTCTCGTATCATAAGAGAGATACACGAGAGTTGTGAGGCAATTACACTTGTCGATTCTCTGAAGAACAATTAATAAAACCATTGATCATTTCTCCCTTGGATGTACGTGCTTGACACATTGATCTTGCACTGAGCCAAGTAAACTTGCTGTGTTGTGTGTGTTTGTTCTGTGATCTTGCTCTAATATTGTGTGTGAGTCATCTGGTGTTTTTGTGATCGAAATTGGTTAGGTTCAATCGGTAAAAGTGAATCAAACTTGATGTACCATATTTCGGTACTGCCACGTCATAATATTCGATATAATATCACGAGCATATTTTGGGATTATTATGCCACATCAGCATCATTAATTTTTAATGCAAAATTACAATTCAAAGAAAAACTCAAAATTAGGCCCGTGCAGGCCTAATTTAGAGTTATTCAGGGCCCAATTCAACTTATAACTCTATTTGAACTACAATTCTAGTTAAGGAACGACTCTTGGTAGTATATAAAGGGGTCACATTCCTCATTTCAAAGGGCGGAGAACTTATAATCCTACATGTAATGTACTTCTAGCCAAGGAAGGACTCTAAGTAGTATATAAAGGAGTCACATTCCTCATTCCAAGGGGGAGGAGAAGTTTTGGAGAGTGAATCCCGAGCAGTATTTCGACTAGTTATTTCGAGCTATCAATTCAACTCCAGATTTTTAAGAATTTAATAATGTTGGAAAGCCTTTGAGTTCTAGTTTCCAAATCAAAAAGCGGATCTAGATTTCGAGGTCTACAGAAGGAGATATAACAAAAATGGTGAGACTGCGCAAAGCTGAAGAATAAGTCGAGATACGACTTATTTGGCCCTCATTCGAGCTATTGGACCCCGTTCAAGCTATTTTAAAGCCTTTCAAACTATTTGAAGGCTCCATTCGAGTTCTTTCAACAAGTCATTCGAGTTATTTCACTATGTCATTCGAGTTATTCTAAAATAGCTCTAATTGACTTATTTCACCTCATAGTCGTGCTTGGACTGCAATTCTAGCTGAATAAGGACTCTTACTCCTATATAAAGGAGTCCCATTCCTCATTCCAAGGTACATTTTCATTATTTCCAAGCCCTATGTTTGAGTTATATAAGTCGACCTTGACCTATTCTCAAGCTCATTTGACTTGTTCCCAAATAGCTCGAGTTCGGCCTATTCTACATTCATTCGAGTTATTTTGTGCTCTCATTCGACTTATTGCTTTTACACATTTCGCCTTATTCAGACCAGTTCATTCGACTTGTTGCCTTGAACAACAAGATCTCGCATTCCGATCCTGACTTGAGTGCCGGAGTGCCTTTGCCGGAGAAGGCACCGACTTAGTTTACGTGAGGTGTTGAGTGTAGGTTCCAAACTCAAAAGCTGCTTGAGCATCTAGAAGGAACTGAAGCAGTCTGACGTGGAGTATTGACAAGTGGACACGTATCCAGACGAAAATACCCCACCTCAAAACTTTACATAAATAACTACGAAGTAGCGACAGTTCCAGTTACGTCAAATTCAATGCAAAACACAATAAATAATAAATAATATCCATGCAATTCAACAATCTTCTTGTGACATTAATCGAAATATCTTGAAAATGATGTAGACCTCTATGTTCAAATTTAGACAACAAAAACTTGAGGCTATTCATTTAAAAGGCTACCACATGCAACACAATCCGATTCATGGAGGATCAAAACAACTTCATCAAAAATTGGAAACCATTAAACTCCAATCTAAAAGAACTCAAAGATCACGAATTCAACTCAACAAAAACTTAAACCACAACATGCAGGACATCAAAACAACATAACAATTAACTCAAATTCGCATCACAAGAAACAGATTTAACACTCACCAAAACACTTAAACAGATGCAAAATTGACAAGAATTCAATCGTGTTTCACCACTTTAATGCAATTGAACTGATTCATCGGGCTCGTTCTCACAAAAAACAAATAGAAAAACCTAAATAAATTGAAAAATCAAATTGATAATATTTTTTAGTACAAATTGCGGCAAACCCCCCAATCTATGTGTACTTTTGCTATGTACACCCTAACCTATCGTTTTGTGCGATATGCACCCTACCTATCCAATTTTGTGCGATTTGCCTCGGGGAGCGTTGAACGGCCGATTTGGCCGAAAAACGTGACAGTCACGTGATCGTCGGAAGGGCAACTTTGTCCAATCAAAAAATAGCATTTTTTAAAAATATTATAGGTTACACCCTAATGTATTTATATAAACCCCCAATCTATTTGAGAGTACCCCTCACCTATTAATTTTTTTCCCCCTCGTCTATTTAGTTGCCACTTTCTACATGTGCGTGTTTTCTCCTTCATATTCACTGCCACTGTGCCATTAGGGTGTTTCAATTGAAACCCATAAAGTAATATTTTTAAAAGTGTAACGCATATTTATTGTAACACATTATCTTTTATATATTTGCACATAGAGGCCGCACCTATTTTTCTTTTGGTGTAAACAATGTTCTAATGTTTTGTTTTTTTACATAATTTATGATATAACTGAAAATGGAGGATTATCAGCCAGTTTAATTTAAATTTGTTTTTGATGAAAAGAAATTTTATTTTTAACATGATTTTCTTTTGCGAGTATGAAGAGTAGTTTTTAGACCTATATACTTAGAAAAGAAAAATACTCACATAATTTATGTATCATCAGTAAGCAACTAATCTTATTGTTTCATACATAACTATAACTTTCACCATAATCAAATAATCAATTCCAAAAATCACAAAACATATACATGAATTAATCAAAACATTGATTGGCATTCACCGTGATGGAATCTTGACATAATTGTTCAAATAGCAAAAATTAAAGAAATAAGCGGAAAATCAAATAAGAAAAGACTACGCACATTTAATAGCATGAGATCAGGTGAACTCTCTCAAAAGATTGATCTTCCTCTTATACTTATCAAATATTTTTCCCGTATATAAAAACCTTCTCTTGCATCTTCTGATATTTTGTATAGATCCCATCACGACATCTTCATGGAATCGATATTTTGTAGAGATCACATAACGACATCTTTATGGATGATGTTCAACGATTAGTGAATATTATGGGGAAATAAAATAATAGTTGCAATGTTTTTGCTTTACAGTTGATCACACATTCTGTCGTTCTTATGCGTGTGTTTTCTTCTAACTGCATGACCTTCCTAGATGCCAAAGTCAAGAGCATTAAACATATATTTAATGCTTCATAATAACGTTTCTATATGATAGAATTGGTAGAGTCAAATATTAAAAGTTTAAAGTTTATGGTTTCTTGCTTTATAGTTTATCACACCTTCAGCCATTCTCCGTTGATGAAATGAATAGTGTAACATCAAATTAATTATTTTGTTTAGAGTTGAATCCAAGTTGCATATACTTTTCAATTATTATATTATTTTCCATAATATTCATTAATTGTTGAACATGATCCATAAAGATGTTGTGATGTGATCTCTATAGAATATCGATTCCATAAAGATGTCGTGATGTGATCTACAGAATATCAGAAACGGGGTAAATATTTGATGAGGATAATAGGAAGATCCATCTTTTGAGGGAGTTCACCTGATCTCATGCTATTAATTGTGCGTAGTCTTTTCTTATTTGATTTTCTGCTTATCTTAGTTTTTGCTATTTGAACTTATGTGTCGAGATTGCATCACAGTGAGTGCCAATCAATGTTTTGATTAAGTCATATATATATGTTTTGTGATTTTTGGAATTGATTATTTGCTTATGGTGAAAGTTATAATGTATGAAACAGTAAGATTAGTTGCTTACTGATGATACACAAATTATGTGAGTATGTTTCTTATGTAAGTATATAGGTCTAACAACTACTCTTGATACTGTTAAAAGAAAATCATGTTAAAAACAAAAACTCTTTTCATCAAATACCATTTAAATTAAACTGACTGATAGTCCTCCATTTTCGGTTATATCATAAATTACGTAAAAAAGCAAAACATTAGAACATTGTTTACACCGAAAGAAAAATGGGTGCGGCCTCTATGCGCAAATATAAAAAAGATAATGTGTTACAATAAATATGCGTTACACTAAAAAACTATTACTTTATGGGTTTGAAATGTAACACCCTAATGGCACAGTGGCAGTAAATATGAAGGAGAAAAATGCACATGTGAATTTGCCCTTTTCTTTAACATAAATTAGGAGTTCGTAGTATTGAATCAAAAACACAAATATACGATCATCCATGTATATACCTAATGCATACATATAAAATTAAAGAGAGTTTTTTTCACGAGAATATACCATTTCGCTCTTGAATATTTGTCACATAACGTAGTTGCCCTCTTTTCACGAGCATCGACACTAAATGTGCTTTTTCTATAATTGTTTTCTTGAATTATATATGATCGACTACCTTTTTTTTCATTGAATCTTACTTGAATAAATGAATTTTTTTGTATTATAGCAACAAACCTAACATGGATGGTCGAACATGCATAAATATTTTACGTCAAACATTTCTTGTCTCAACTCTCACACATACATCAGTCACTTTGCAGACTTCCACATCATTTGTATGAGTATACATATGTGTATAATTTTGGTTGTTGATGACACACAAATTACGGTAAGAGAATTCTCTCCATTTTAAAAGAAAAAGGAAATGACGTGTTAACCAAAGCGGTTGCGGTTGTGACAACTCACACTACAAGAATACAAGGCAATGGGGTCAAAAATATGGTGAGTGATTAAAATCTGAAGACATGTAGGAACAAAATTTAAATCAAAGGAGTCCAAAAAATTTGTAGCCAGCAATGGTGAGAAAAAAATCAATCACTAAGCATGGAGTGAAAAAAATCAGTCACCATTGGACACAATGGTGACACAATAATTTGTAGCCATATAAAATAAATGGGGTCAAAATAATTTGACCCCATTGATTTAAATCGTGGTGTCAAAATTATTTGACACCACGATTTAACGGTCCGGATCATGTAAAAGGGCATGATCTGGACCGTTCGATTAAACAAAAAAAAAAAGAAAACAATTTTTTTTTTAAAAAGGACCATTGCGTCCGAATTATTGTACGAAATGCGTGCTGTCAGACGAATCTGACAGCACGCGCAGTGTCCAATAATCCGGATGCCACATTTGACCCTCCCAGATCATGCCAAATGGCATGATATGGGCCACTTATTTGTGGCGTCCGAAATTTTGGACGCCTCAAATATGAACCTTTGATTGCCAACGGTGATCAACGGCTCACAGTCCAGATCGCATGATCTGGCCCGTTCACATGTGGCGTCCGATTTTTCGGACACTACATGTCTTAAAATAAATCATCCGAATCCCTTTTTTTTATTCTTTTTCTGTTTTTCACCGATTTTCATGTTCCTCAACCCCACCCAAGCTCGGCCCTACACCTAAACCCTAATTTGTTTTTTAGAATCCACTCAATTGATCTCCAAATTCAACAATTATTTAAGGTATGTTCTTGTATAATGTTTGGAGAACACTATTATGCAAAAAAAATCTATTTTCTATGGTTGAATTGTATGTTTTTGATTTCTTAAATTTTTCTATTTATTCTTAATTAATTTGTATGCATTTCATATGTTGATATTGTTGTGTTTATGAGTATTTGTCAGCAAAATATAGTATTTATTGAATAATTGCTTGTTTTATAATTTTTATTAAATATTTAGCATTTCATATTTGTTTATGCAACTATTACTGTTAATTAGAATTTTAAGCATGCATGCATGTCTTATGGGTACTCTTTTTATAATTAGTAGTAATTAGGAGAATTTCACTTTAATTAGGATAGTTTTAGTAAAACTGATGGAATTTTGTTATAAAAAATAGGAAAAAATTAAAATTTAGCATAAAATAGCAAAATTAAATTTGTAGTTAAATTAAATGGCATGATTATATTAGTAATTAACACTTTGATGACAATTATTGTATAATTAGTAATCAAACTATAAATTTCATAGTAATTTGAGTATAATTAATTAGTAATTAAGTTTAGCTAGGTAAATCATGACTATATATGTGTACTCATTCTATAATTTGTTGTAATTAAGAAAGTTTTAGTAAAAGTGTTGAAATTTTTGATATTAAAGTTAGGAAAAGTTAAGAAATATTATGGAATTTAGGAAAAAATTAAAACTTAGCATAAAATAGCAAAATTAAATTTGTAGGTAAATTAAATGTCATGATCATATTAGTAATTAACACTTTTATGACTGTTACTGCATAATTAGTAATCATGTGTATCTTTTTATTGGAGCGTCAAATGTAATATATGATGTTTTTTAACAATTATATAACAGATGGCAGATAGACGACAGATCGATCCCTCGCAACAGGGGCAAGGCAAAGGAAAAGGCAAGTCAAGAGCTAACACAAGCGCATCATCTAGGTAGCATGTGGTCACTGCACCGTCTAACATGCTAAATCATAGGGTGTTTGAGGCGTTGAGGCAGAACCTCAACAGTACGTCGCAGGAAGGAAGGGTTGGAGCGTATAACCTAAATGCAACTGGGCCATTTACTAACTTGTTGTAGACACACAAATGTTATCCCTAGACAGTTTCACGGGGCATCCAACCAGATGTCGGGCATGGTGGGCCATGCAGGCGGGATGGAGGGGATGGTAGGCCACGCAGGCGGCATACAGGGGATGGCAGGGCACACAGGTGGGATGCAGGGGATGGTAGGCCACACAGGCGGGATGCAGGGGATGGTAGGTCAGGCACGCGCCCAGTTAGATCCACAACAGTCCATGTCGTTGCATAGTTCAGGGCGACGACCTCAGGCGAATAGATTGGTTTCACCTCGTTATTCGACATCAGGAGTTCCTGGAGGTAGCCTACCAGTAGATGTCGATGGTCAGTTATCGGGATCAGCGGGTGTAGCTTTGACAGGCGCCATGAGTGCTTTACGGCGAGATACAAAGGGGGTTCATTTGGGGGATTAGGTGGAGCAAGGGGGTGATGGTGCGGATGGTTCAGTGGGGCACAAGAAGGCGGGTGCCGATGATGGTGGCGAGGAGGGGGTGCCGAGGAGGTTGACGGTGTTGTGTATCGCGGGGGGACTCTCCGTGAACATCCCCCCGCAGACCGATCCCTAAGGACGAAGCTTTATGTCAACCCTCCACTGGGGAGATTAAAGGCAGTAACAGGTGGGTTAGCACAATTAGCGCGAATCTGAAGGCGCATTGTAATGGACCGTACCTCACGTACCAGGGTCATTTGGCAGCCGATTGGCAGGCGGCTTGGGATAGATTTGTGGTACTTACACTTTGCCATAATTACATGAAGTATAATTTAACATTATATGTATTATTACTATATTAATTATATTAACTACTTGTGATCGATTCTTGAATTTCAAGCGAATCAGTGGAGTGAGCGGGACGCTGTAAGGATCAACAGAACGTATCACAACATTTGTTCCAAGAGATTCAGTTCTAATGTGCATCGTGCTAAGAAGTATTGGGAGTACAACACGAGCAATCCTACTTCGAGGAGGATTCAGAGATATTGGATGCACGAGGAATATGTCCCGTATTACATTAGTCACTGGCAGTCTGAGAAGGCCCAGAAACAGAGTGAGATTGCAAAGGCAAACAAGGCCAAGAACAAGGCACCGACGTGGTTTGGCCGGTCGAGGAGCATAGAAAGAGTAAAGAAAAAAATGGTATGTCTTTAATATTTCTATTAGTGTTTATTTATTTTTAACTTAGTGATCTAACCGATACTTCTGTGTGATTTATGAGGTGAAAGTTATCGTAGGGGGGAGGGACCCAGATTATGTGAAGCACCATGATCGGGAAAGTGCAAAAAGCTTCAGAACGGACGGGAGCAGTGGACGAGCCAGAAGGATGAGAGGGCGTATGTAAGTTATTTCAACCTTGATCAATTAAAGTGATAGTTTTAAATATTCATTTTTACTAAATGAAATATTGACTTCGTATATTTAATTTTTTAAAAGGGAGCAATATGTCACGGGACTAGCAGTGTCATATCAAGATGTAGTCTGGCCCGCTTGGATCCGCAGCTGTGGCCTGATGCGGTAGGGGGCCCAAACAAGAATAAGATGCCTGGTAATTAAAACTTTATCAGTTTAAATGTTGTGATGTATTGTATATCTGCATCCACTATTAATGTTTGAAACTTGATATAAATACATGATCTGATTTCAGGTGTTCCGACGTAAGGGCGCATCCGAAATAGAAGGACAACAGTTGGGCATCAACGAGCAACAATTGCTACGATCCTAGAGATGAACAAATCTAGGTATAATGCGTGCCTTCAAACTGACCTCCGTATGCATCATTGACCATATCTAGGTACCCACTTTCGACATTATCATTATTAGTGGACGACTCTTCTGCGTATGCGTAATTTCCAGAGAAGTTGTCCCTTTCTCCGTGTGCCTCCCATACGTAATAATGAGGAACAAAATGGTACTTCTATAGGTGTTCCTGAATGACACTCCTCTTTTTGCTCGTGCTAAGACCACACCGAGTGCACGGACACTTAACTCTTCGATGGTGTGCTAAGTGACCTTGAGAAAACGCAAAATCTAGGAATCTGTTGACGCCATCTACGAAATAAGGATTGATATGCCCCTGATCAACATTTCCTTCTTCTTACATCCAACTCCGATCTTTGTTGTTATGCATATTTTTCCTAATTAAAAATTAACAATGCATCAGCACGAAAACTGACTATTTAATTACGAAAAGAAGGCTAATTAAAATTAATCTTCAAATATTAACAAGATGAACAACTAATTACACACATGCATATATAACATATATATTACTAATTAAATCACGAATATTGCATCTCAGTTATTCTAAATATGATGAATAACAAGTATTAAATATTAATTAGTTATATTAATAAAATTACAAAAATCACTAAATTAACCAACAACATCAACAAGAAAATTAATATTGATAATTAGTTATACTAATAAATTTACAAAAATCACTAATTAAATTAAGCAACATCAACCAGAAAATTAATCATCAATTATATTTTACAAGATGAACTCTAATTACACACGTATACAACATATTACCAATTAAACAAGGTTTAGATCTCAGTTATTCTAAATTAGATATGATGAGATTAGACTAATCTACTAAATTTACAAAAAAAAATTATATTAATCAACGAATTACGATAATACGGAAAGAGATACCTCTCGTGAAGTGAGCTTTGCTGAGAATTACACTTTCCAAAAAATCACAGGGAAGAAACGAAATTTTGCTGAGAAATAGAGAAGAGAGAGGGAAGAAATGCAGTAGAATCTGGGGAAGAAACCGAGGTTTGGATTTGAAATGTGTGGAGGAGAGTATAAAACTAATAAAGTTATTGCAAGGCCCAAATCCCTTGCCGCTGCTGAAAGAGCAGCTTTTCTGACACAGTTGGAAGGGACAAAGAGGTTGCAATAGCTTTTCACCTTTAGCAACCTCAGTTTACCTTGAAACAGTACAACTAACCTATTGCAAGGTCCATTTCCCTTGCTGCATATTTCAGAAATTTTGGCGGAAATTTCAAATTTCCCCAAGTTTTCTTAATTTATTTTCCATCATGATCCACTTATATTATATATACATATATAGAACCATGCATCTTATAATACATTATATATATATATATATATATATATATATATAAAATGTAGAATAATAGTTATATGTTACTATATTCTAAGTTTTAGTGATATATATATATTGTATAATTACAATTAATGAGAGTGTTTTATAATTATACATTATAAAGTTTAGTGTGTATATATATATATACATATATATATATATAGTATTAAGAAATTTTAGATAACATTTTATTAAAATGTGGGGGTTTTTACCGCCACTTTTCCTAAACAAAAAATTTATCTACAGCAACATCCACAAACGTTGCTGTGATATTATAATAAAAAAAATATTTAAAACATTCAACAACGTCCGTGGACATTGCTGCCAAATAAAAAAAAATATAAAGCGCCTAGCAACGTCCTTGCAACGTCTAAGGACGTTGATGTGGGGTATTTTCGTCTGGATACGTGTCCGTTCTCCAACACTCCACGTCAGACTGCTTTAGTTCCTGCTAGATGCTTAAGCAGCTTTTGAGTTCAGAACCTGCACTAAACACCACACGTAAACTCAGCCGGTGCCTCCTCCGGCGAAGGCACTCCGACGCTCAAGTCAGATAGGTCGGACTGTGAGGTATTGTCTTCAAAGACAATAACTCAAAATTATAGGTCGAATTAGCTCAAATAGGTCAAATTTGAGCCGTATAGGTCGAATTAGCACACCTCGAAATGGTATTGAGAACCGTGATGAGGAAACCCGAATAGGTCGAATTACCCTCAAATAGCTAGAAATACACTCTATATAGATCGAACAAGAGCTATTGCAATATAGCTCGAATTATTGCTCTATAGCTCAAATTCTATGTATATAGCTCGAAATTAAAACGTACCGTAGAATGAGGCATGGGACCCCCTTATATAGTAGTAAGAGTCCTTATTCAGCAAGAAGTGCAATCCAAGTAGAACTATGACTCAAAATAGGTCGAATTAGAGCTATTTGGAAATAGCTCGAATTGGGCCTTCAAATAGGTCGAATTGGGCCTCAAATAGGTCGAATTTTGCCCATATAGCTCTTACTAGACTCCTGGGCCTCAAATAGATCGAATTTGAGCCCATATAGCTCGAATTGGGCTTTTGGGCCTCAAATAGATCGAATTTGAGCCCATATAGCTCGGATTGGGCTTGATATAGCTCGAAACGGGCCTTTTTGGGCCCAAATAGATCTCGCTTGGGCTCAATTTGGGCCTACTTGGACCGATTTCCGAGTTTCGCCTTGAATTGTAATTTTGCATTAAAAATAGTGGTGCTGACGTGGCATAATATGTCCCGAAATACGTTCGTGTATTGTATCGGATATTATGACGCGGCGGTACCGAAATATGGTACACCATGGAGTCCCCCAGTTCGTAAGAGTAATGTGTACAAACATTTGTCATACGAACTAAAAAGAAGTCACGTAACCGAGTATCGTACAACGAAATCGGCATCAACGTAAAAAACCAAGAATTTGACCAAAAATATCAAAATTCGAAAATAGGTCGAATTTACTAATTTTGGTAATTCGAATTAGAATAGGTCAAAATTACCTTTGAGAAAGATAACTCGAATTCAAGGAAAAATTTCCCGGAAAATAGCTCGAATTTCATATTGGTCGAAATTACCCTCCAAAAAGATAACTCGAATTTCGTTAAAAAATTTCCTGAAAATAGCTCGAATTTACAAACAAGTCAAATTTGAGGGCATTTTGGTAATTTTCGCATCATTTCGCCTATAAGTACTCCACTCCCAGCTTCATTTCCTCATTTCGCGCCTAAGCATTCCTCCAGAGCTCCCAGAAAATAGCTCGAATTTATAGCTCGAAATTACTATTTTTAGTAATTTCACTGAAATAGCTCGAAAATCCTCCAAATTTAGTATGATTAGCACAATAGCTCGAAAATAACCCCAAATAGATCGAAATTTACCGGAATAGCTCGAAAAACTCCCCTGCTAAATATATCCTTTGGTGAGTGATTTATAACTTGAAATTATAGCTCGAATTTCATGTGGAAATTCGAGATGTAACACTTGGAAATATTTTTCAATTTTTGAAAATTTTTTAAAATTCTAAAATTTGAACTTTTTGCGCAGATTTGTTCACGACGGCGCGACTTCGACGTAACCGGTATCCACGTCGTCCATCACCACCACGTCTCACCAACGTGCCTACTATAACTCACGCAATCAATCACGAGATTCTTCATATCGGAATCCTCGTAACTCAAACACAAGGCGTCCATCATCCCCGACTCGTCCTCGGCAACCAGAACCATCCTGAGTCCGAGTACCTGGCGCTCCAAAGCTATTTGCACCCGTGCAGAGGTCATACGAGCAAATCGACCCAAACGAAGAAGTTTTTGTAGATCTAGACCCTCGTGCCGATAATCTTTCAACCTAGACCTCTTTATGACGCGAGTTATTGATCTTGAGTCTTCCAGTAGTAGTAGGGAAAGTAGTAGTGAGTCTTCTAAGTCGTCTAAGGCTAAAGAAAATGTGTCGACAAGCGGCAGTAGTGACGACTCAAGGATCGAGACCTCATCTAGAAATGAGAGAAATAGCAATGATAGGGCGTCTGATATGGAGGTAGACGTAGACATCCTAGGAGATGACGAGGTTGAATCTAACCCTCTCCCCATCGTGCCTTATTTACCTCTTCCTGACAATGTTCCTATACCTGCCGCGAACTCTCCTGAACAACTTGCTCCACCAAACTTGATTAATTTTGATCAGTTTCCTTCTTCCTCTCCTCACGACATAGCTTATTATCGTTCCAGGGTTAGATGATAGGATAAACAACCCGCCAGAAGGGTGTCTCACTGTATTCAGTAGTTATCTCCATTGTAGTTTACAGTTTCCCATCTTCCCTGTTGTCTCAGAAATCATGGCCTCTCTCAATTCTTCTCCTTCACATTTTACCCCCAACGCATACACACAGATGTATGCTTATGCGATGCTAACCCGCGTCTTTGACCTCCCGTGTTCTGTAGCCGGTTTTTGGTGATAATTCATAGTGAAATTCCGTAACAGAGGTGTAGAGGCCGGGTTTTACTATTTGAGCTCGCGAAAGAAGCAGTGCTTCCTGTCTGATCTACAAACGAGCTTCGGGGCTCACTGGAAGAAACAATGGTTCTTCATCAAGGAATCCAAGCCTCAGGAATTCCGATTCAAGCGGCATTGGACTCCTATCTATAACCTGGCAGTGGTTAAGAACTTGGAAGAGCATCAGTTTGATGCTTTTGAGTTGACCACCACCCCAATGTTGCGGGCCGGCGGTTATACTTATCGTGCAGGCGTTGAGCCTTCTGTCTTTGGTATAACATTATGCATGTTTTTGTTCTTTTTACTTGTTGATTTTACGTCTTCCTTTATTGTCTTCTAACCTTTGCATTTTCTGCGATTTTCAGAGCGCATCGTTATGGACAAGAAGAAAAAAAGGTTGGCCGCTATGAAGCATGGCGAGAACGCTCCTCAATCCTCAGTGCCCATTCCTGAGAAGACCAGTCGCCGTGTTGCGAAGATGGCTGGCACCAGTTCGAGGGGCGGCAGTGCTCCTACTCCTTCCACCGCTGCTGTCTCGACTCGAGGGTCGGGACGTGGTAGGGGTTCTGCTCATGCCCCTGTGCCTTCTCCGGCTCCTGTGCCTACTCCTGCTCCTTCGCAGTTGACTGCTGAGGCTGCTCCTGGATCACCACCTATCGGTTCTGAGCCGATCATTTCGGAGCTTTCTCCTTCACCAGCACCTTCAACTGGAAGAGTGCATCTACCTTCTGTTGCTGAAGCGGCTCGTCGCTTCAACGAGGCTAACCCAGAGCAAGCGACCAGGAAGAGGTCACGACTGCTGAAGAAATTCGACGGGGTAAGCGCGTCGCGCAGGACAGAACTTATGATGGTGACGAGGTCGACATCAACGTAGAGGAGATAGTGTGAGCTTCGGTCGAATCAGGACAGTTCACACTGAAGGACACTACTGCCCTTCGACTCATCAAGGGATTTATTCCTGACTTCAACCGTCAGCTTTACTACCAGGCGATGGGGCACGAGAAGCTAGTTAGCCGTACTGCCTTGTCTCTGTGCGAGGTTTGTGTACTTATAAACTTTCCTTGAACTCCGTTTTGTATTTGTTTTAACTTTCAGACCATGGCGGAGAATTTCAACATGGTCATGACGACTCAGGATCAGCAGAGGGCGCTGATGGACAGGCACCTCTCTTCAGCCTTGCAAGCTCAACGACTTGAGAAACAAGCCAAGGAAGCTAAGGCTGAAGTCGAGAAGCATCAGATCGTAGCTGTCAACGAGCTGAAGGCAGTGCAGGCCGAGCTGGAAGCCCTGAAAGCAGCTAAAGCTGCCGTTGACAAGGAGCTCATCGAAGAGAAGCGCCTGTCTAGTCAGCTCACCACCGACTGCCGGCATGCCACGTCCCTTGTTGACGACCACGTACACTATCAGGACGATGCAGGATGCCGCTGCTGCTGCTGAGGCAGAACGTGTGAGACTCGAGGCTGAGCTAGCTGATGTCAAAGCTCGCCTTGCGACTGCTGAGCAGGATGGCTACAACAGGGCCATGAATGAGGTAGTCCTGTTTTACTTGACTTTATTTCTCTTTTCTTGATCTCTTATGTTTTGTACTTACTTTCTCTTTACTTGGTTCGCAGGAGCTCCCTGATGAGGACAAGGTGATGGTAGCCATCGAGTTCTTCCGCTCGGCTACATGGGAGCAGATTCCTTATGAGAGGGGCGGATTTGATACGACCAAGGGCTACAACATGGCCGTTGATGACATCGTCGCCCGAGGTGCCCTCGCTCCTGGGTTCAGGAAGGAGGATTTCAATGTCCTCAACTGCCTGAACGAGGATGACACACAGGTTCGTGATCCCTCAGGTGCTGCTGCTGCCGATCCTTCTCTTTTTGATCCGCCTACTGAGCATGCTCCTACTGTGGACGCTGGCGAGCCCAAGCATGATCCATTCACCTCCTTCTATCCTCTCCGTCAGGTATGGCTCTCTAACTTTGTTGATGAGCAGCCATCCACGTCTACTGCTGCTGCTTCTACTGCTGCTCCAGATGTGACGTTGGAGGAGGGTGAGATGGGTTTCGACCCTCAGGTCTTGGATCATCCTGATGAGGGCGATCAGCCTATGCCCGATGCTACTGTTGCTGCTCCTGCTCCTCGTCAGATCTCTCTTGTTGATGACACCGGGCCCCTGAATGAGTCGTTTGCAGATATCCAAGAGCAGAGCGAGGGTGCCGTGAAGTCTCTGGGGCTGAATTTGCTGCCGTGATCACTGAGAGTGGCCTGCGCGCCCTTATTTTTGGCGTCTATGCCTTATCTTTAGTATTTTTGAACATCTTTTCATTCCGTACAGTTTGACTTGAGAAATCTTTTGAATGTTGTTACTTTGTCTTGTTAAATCTTCACTCATATGTGTCTACTTTTTAAGTTTATATTTGTCACTTGCTAAAACACTTAAGTTTTATAAACAAGTATTTGTGAGAGTGCGAGAACTTGTGCTCGACTCTATGAGGCTTGTGCTCATTGTGCGAAGCTAATGTTCGCGCTTGCGAAGCTATGTTTGCGAGAATACAAGAACTTGTGCTCGATTCCAAGAGGCGTGTGCTCGTTGTGCAAAGCTATGTTTGCGCTTGCGAAGCTATGTTCGCGGGAGTACGAGGACTTGTGCTCGACTCCACGAGGCTTGTGCTCGTTGTGCAAAGCTATGTTTGCGCTTGCGAAGCTATGTTTGCGAGAATACAAGAACTTGTGCTCGATTCCAAGAGGCTTGTGCTCGTTGTGCAAAGCTATGTTTGCGCTTGCGAAGCTATGTTCGCGGGAGTGCAAGGACTTGTGCTTGACTCCACGAGGCTAGTGCTCGTTGTACGAAGCTAAGTTCGTTTTGATTAAGTTTTTAAACTTAAAGTTTGTAGACAGTATGAGTTTAACTTCATGTATCCTGATAGATTGTAATCTTGCGGGTAAAGAGTAGGCAACGGCTAAACTTGAATAAAATAAGAGATTTTATTCGTTTTGGGACTGAGCTCGAGTAACTTCCGAGTTGCCTACGTATCCCGTCGTATATAGGTTGGCTAGGAATCAAGTCCCCGTAGTTCGCTGCTAACTATTACAATGAGAATCCGCGTAAAGGGACTCGTAATTTGTAAAAGAATAAGCGAATGAAGTATTGAAACTACGGTCCTATCATGTCACAAGGCCATTAGAAAACTAGTGTTCTAACTATAAAACCTTCGTAAGTTCTTGACGTTCCAGGGGCGTGACAAAGTCCTTCCACCCAATTCTTGTAAGTAGTAATATCCTTTTGAGCTTGCTTTCTCCACTCTGTAAGGTCCTTCCAAGTTCGACCTCAACTTTCCAACATGCTTGGTAGCTTCAACTTTTCTAAGTACCAAGTCCCCCACTTGAAAGTTCCTGAAACGAACTTCGTTGTCATATGCTTTCGCCATCATAGATTTATACGCTTGAGTACGTTGGTATGCTGCTTCCCTTCTTGCTCCGATTAACTCCAAATCCATTTGTCTTGCCCTTAATGCCTGCTCCTCATCATATGTAAAAATACGATAAGTTGGCATTCCAATCTCAGCCGGTATCACTACTTCAGATCCATACGTCAGTAAGTTTGGAGTTTCTCCTGTAGAGGTACGAGGAGTTGTGCGATATGCCCATAATATTCCTGGCAGCTCGTCCGCCCACTTTTCTCCTTCTCCTTCCAGCCTTTTCTCAAAACTCTTCACTAATGTGTTGTTAGTGGCCTCCACTTGTCCATTTGCTTCCGGATGCGTTACGGATGTAAAACGTTGCTCAATTTTCATGTCTTTGCACCAGTCTTGAATCTTAAAACCTTGGAACTGCCTTCCATTGTCGGAAATTAAGACCCTTGGGATTCCAAATCGACAAACGATGTTCTTCCAGATGAATTGTTTCACATTAGCCTTAGTAATGTTTACAAGTGCTTCAGCTTCAACCCACTTTGTATAGTACTCGACTGCCACCAATAACCATTTTCTACCTCCAACTAGCATAGCCTCATATTCCGCTTGATTGTTCGTCCTTTGAAAATTCAACCTTATTGCATAGTCAAATTCTCTACCATCCGCCGATTTTAGGTAAATTCCTGCACCACCAGCGTCGTTTGTAGACGATCCATCTACATGTAAAGTCCAAGTTCCCCTTGCAACTACAGGTTTGTCACTTTTGACCTCTTCCGTCACCATTCCTACATCAAGCGCTTGCTCCGCCTCTAAGATAGTTTCAGCCACAAAGTCCGATAGTCTTTGTGCTTTGATCGCCGTTTTTGGCATATACTCCAAGCCATATTCTCCTAAGTCGATCGCCCACTTCACCAGTCTCCCAGATGTTTCCGGTTTTGCCATAACTTGTTTCTGTGGTTGATTAGTTAAGACAGTAACCGGATGTGATTGAATGTATGGTCTTAACTTTTGTGCAGTTATCACAAGTGCGTATGCTAGCTTTTCGATCTCCAGATAATTCACCTCTGCCCCATTCAACACTTTGCTAACGTAATAGATAGGCAAATGTTTCTTGTCTTCCTCGCGCACCAGTACTGTGCTTAGTGAATTCTTCGTTATGGCCAAGTAAAGATATAGCATCTCATTGTCCTTGGGCTTAGACAGTAATGGTGGTGTCGTAAGATACACCTTCAATTGGCGAAAAGCCTCTTCACAATCATCAGTCCAGACAAACTTAGGTGTCTTACGTAACTTCTTGAAAAAAGGTAAACTCTTTTCTGCAGAATGCGATATTAATCGACTAAGTGCCGTGATCCTCCCCACCAAGCGTTGCACCTCTCGAACAGACTTGGGGGACAATAGATCCATTATAGCTTTAATCTTGTCAGGGTTAGCTTCGATTCCTCTCTCATTGACCATGTACCCCAGAAATTTTCCAGCCATGACACCAAAAGTACACTTCTTGGGATTTAGTTTCATCCCGTATTGTTTCATGATACCAAAAGCCTCTTCCAAATGTTTTACGTGATCTTCTGCCTTTAGACTTTTGATAAGCATGTCATCAATGTAAACCTCCATAGTCTTGCCGATTTGATGGTAAAACATCTTGGCAACCAACCTTTGAAAGGTTGCTCCTGCGTTCTTTAAACCAAACGGCATCACCTTGTAACAGTATATCCCTCTATCAGTGATAAAGGCCGTTTTATGTTGATCCTTTACTGCCATTAGTATTTGGTGGAAACCGCTCTGCGCATCACAAAGACTTAGCAGTGCACACCCTGCTGTAGAGTCAACTACGAGATCAATCATGGGAAAAGGGAAAGGATCTCGTGGGCAATGTTTGTTCAAGTCGGTGTAGTCCACGCACATTCTCCATACGGTCGGCTTCTTTGGAACAAGTACAACGTTGCTTAGCCATTCAGAGTATCGTACTTCAAATATATGGCCTGCAGCAAGCTTTTGTTTGTACTTCCAACTCCGCAGCCTTGTTCATTTCATCACTAAAGTGTCTCTTCTTCTGCCAGATAGGTTTAGCATTTGGGTTAACATTCAGGTGATGTACCGCAACTCAAGGATCGATCCCCTTCAAGTCCGAGTCCGTCCATGCGAATACATCAAAGTTTCTTCGCAGGCATTCCAATAATGCCTACTCAATCTCCGGAGTCAACTCGCTTCCAATTTTAATGACCTTGTCAGGATAATCATTCGACAGAATCACCTACTTAAACTCTCCAGAAGGTTTCAAACGCTCAATCTCAATCTTCTTTTTATGGCGCAACGTCGTTTTGTCTTCCTTTTCTTCCTCCACCTTCTTCGAGGCGTCTTAAACATTGGGAGGAGTAGGATCCTCCTGCATCACCTCTTGGTCCACTTGCGTAGCAAGCACCATCTCCGTATCAACTTGTTTTCCTATTTCAGGCGTCTCCACTGAATGTATGTCAATCATCGAAACATTTGGATCCATTCTTGCCTTGATAGGTTTAGTCGATGTAACATAGCAACTCCAAGAATCACGATAGTTTGTAGTGAGTTCAGCAACTCCGCCAGGCGTCGGGAATTTGACCTTTTGATGCACCGTAGAGATTATCATAGCAAATGCCGTTATCCCAGGCCTTCCAATGAGCACGTTATATGCAAAAGGTATGTCAACAATGAGATATTCCACATTCAGTGTTCTTCTCTTTGGATTCACGCCAAAGGATGTTGGCAACATGATCCTCCCAATAGGTTTAACTTCACTTCCACCAAATCCCACTAGTGGTGAGTTAACATCAGTGATCTCGTATTGTCCAAGCTTCATTTGTTGTAAAGCATCCATGAAGATGATGTTGGACGAGCATCCATTATCAATCATTATCCTCTTTACCCCGTGATTTGCAATCACCACGAAAACCACCATAGGACAATTCAAGTATTGCGCTTCCTTAGCTTGTGAAGGCTGTCAAAATCGCTATCGTCGAATGTGATTCTTGTATCCAACTTGTCCACTGCAAAGATGAGATATATCTTAGGGCGCTTCAGTCGTTCATTGTATATGTCTCGTGAGATGCGTTTTCTTCTTTTGGCTGAGTCTGCGCAAGTTGGTCCGCCAGCAATCACATTGACTCCATTCTCAATATCATCGTTCCCATTACCCCTTTTACGCTTTGGTTCATCCTTCTTCTCATGCGGATATCTATCCCGCTTGCGTCCAGATGACGCCTTCTCTTGACGTGACTCTCTATTCTCAAGGACGTACTCAACGAGTTTCCCCTCTTGAATGATTTGTTCAATCTCGTTCTTCAGGGCCTTGCATTCGTTAGTAAAATGCCCATTCTGCCTGTGGAACTTGCAATATTTCTTCGACACCTTTGTCTCCTCCGTCTCTCGGAATGGTTATGGTGTTCTCAGCAACCCGCTATCTTTCTCAATGGCGTAGATTTCGCCAATTTGTTTCCTCAGTGGAGTATAATTGTCAAATTTCTTAAAGAGTTGTCGATTGCGATCACAATCTTTGCCCTTAACTCCTTCCTACAATCTCTATCTTTATTTTCCTTGCCCCCATGAATTCCTGCCGAATCCATCAACCCTTGATTCATGGTCGCCTCCTCAACTTCAATGACCTTACTAGCGAGGTCCATCACTTGCTCAATGGAATCAGGTGTGTTCCATGTTATTACTTCAATCAGCTTCTTGCTCCGGCAACGATGCTCCAATACAGAGATGACCAAATCGACATTGGGAGCATTCACTCAATCAATCTCCAGATTCAGACACTCGATATACCTTCCCAAAGGTTCATCAGGTCCTCTATAGATATTAAACAGCATGCTTGGAGATTTCTTCTTTATCCGATAAGTAGCAAACTTCTTTACAAACATGGTCCTAAATTTTACAAATGATTCAATTGAACGCGAGCGCAAGTTTTTGAACCATTCCTTCGCAGGGCCTCTCAGACTGAGCGAAATAAGTTTCGCCCTCATATTCTCTGGATACCCCAAGACCTGCAAATCTCCATCTAACTCATCACAATGTGCTACTGGATCGGTATTTCCATCATACTTCTTCAAGACATGAAGATTAGTTCCTTCCTTCAACGTTAAATTACTGATCGCCTCACAAAAGGGGTTTGGCCTCTCCCTTAGTGGAATATGTTCTGCAACAACAGGTCCAGTCTTGGCACAACTCTTTCAGGAAAATCCCTATCTCTTCCAGCAGTTCGACTTGCTGCGGGTCCATGATCAGGAACTCTCTGCCTAGAATTCACTTCTCCGTCCCTCACTTCTCTATCTCGACCAGTTGCTCGACTGGGAGCTCTGTTAGCATTAGTCCTTACGGAACGAGGATTCCTCCTTTCAGGCGAGGGAGATGGATCCCTTGGTCTTTTCATCCTAGTTTGCGTATAATGCCTTGAATCATCACGACGCTGGGTCGGATGAGTCCTTCCTTGCTGCGGTGCTGCAGGCTGTGCTGCTGGTTGTTCTGCTATTGGAGCCTGAACATTCTATAGAACAGAAGTGTTAGCCAATTGCTGCACAATCATTGGAACCATAGTCCTTTGGAATGCTGCCATAATTTGATCCAACTGAGCGGAATTCAATAGCTGCTGTTCCGTGGGAGGAACTTAAGGTTGGTTCGCTATGTGAATTGGAGGATCAAGGGGAGTGTTGGGCGCTGCCACTGATGTTCGCTCAGAAGCATCAGGTGCCCGATTATCATCCTCCCTCTGTGATCTAGTCCTTCATGCCATTCCATTCTTCTCCGTTGCTCTCCCTTGAGCCATTGAGTGTCAATATTTATTACTAAGTGCGTATATAGGTTCCCACAGACGGCGCCACTGATGTGGGGTATTTTTGTCGGATACGTGTCCGTTCTCCAACACTCCACGTCAGACTGCTTTAGTTTCTGCTAGATGCTTAAGCGACTTTTGAGTTCAGAACCTGCACTCAACACCACACGTAAACTAAGACGGTGCCTCCTCCGGCGAAGACACTCCAACGCTCAAGTCAGATAGGTCGGAATGTGAGGTATTGTCGTCAAAGACAATAGCTCGAAATTATAGGTCGAATTAGCTCAAATAGGTCGAATTTGAGCCGTATAGGTCGAATTAGCACACCTCGAAATGGTATGGAGAACCGTGATGAGGAAACCCGAATAGGTCGAATTACCCTCAAATAGCTCGAAATACACTCTATATAGATCGAACAAGAGCTATTGCAATATAGCTGGAATTATTGCTTTATAGCTCGAATTGGATGTATATAGCTCGAAATTAAATGCTAGAAAATAAAAACGTACCGTAGAATGAGGCATGGGACCCCCTTATATAGTAGTAAGAGTCCTTATTCAGCTAGAAGTGCAATCCATGTAGAACTATGACTCAAAATAGTTCGAATTAGAGCTATTTTGAAATAGCTCGAATTGGGCCTTCAAATAGGTCGAATTGGGCCTCAAATAGGTCGAATTTGGGCCCATATAGCTCTTACTAGACTTCTGGGCCTCAAATAGATCGAATTTGAGCCCATATAGCTCGAATTGGGCTTTTGGGCTTCAAATAGATCGAATTTGAGCCCATATAGCTCGGATTGGGCTTGATATAGCTCGAATCGGGCCTTTTCGGGCCCAAATAGATCTCGCTTGGGCTCAATTTGGGCCGAGTTCCGAGTTTTGCCTTGAATTGTAATTTTGCATTAAAAAATAATGGTGCTAACATGGCATAATATGTCCCGAAATACGTTCGTGTATTCTATCGGATATATGACGTGGCGGTACCGAAATATGGTACATCAGACGTTGCTGACAAATAGTGTCAGGACACTATAGCAACGTCCATAGGCGTTGCTGTGTTTCATCGAAAACAAAAACGAGATTTTAACAAAAACGTGCGTGAATTAATTGCAACGTCAAAAGTCATTGCAATTGAATTTTGTGTCACAATACATAGCAACATCCACGGACGTTGCTGTTAATTGTGTGTGACAGAAAACTCCAGCAAGGGAAATGGACCTTGGTATAGGTGTGTGTCGGAAAAGCAATAGCAAGGTCCATTTCCCTTGCAACATGCAAAAATATCGTTACCAACGCAACCTATAGCAACGGATGCTACCAACGTCCTTTTCCCTTGCTGTAAATAAATAGCAAGGAAATTTCAACTTATTGCAAGGTTTTTGGACCTTGCTATAGCCCACAATTCTTGTAGTGATATATAAACTAATCAATTTTAATTTGTTCATAAGAAAAATTAAATGCAAACTATTTGAAAAAGTATGAAAAGAGCATTGACGAAAAATAAACGTGCATTATTATAAATAAAATAAAATAAAGTTACCCCACATATTCCTACTGCGCATTATTTGATTCTAGATCTTCAAAATTATTTTTCTTTGCTATATAGGAAAGATAAACATATGTATTTAAGAGTATTTAATTGATCATTCACATGATTTTACAAGTGTATATTACTTATTTTAACATGTATATATTTAAATTTGAAAAACCTTGTAAATTGGACACACAGAAAATCGAAAGAGAGAACCTTGGAATTATTTTTCAGTAAACAAATCAATAATAATTGATTTTTTTTGACGTAACAAGGGTCTTGTATTTGTATAAAAGGAAAATTTGTTAATGTACTATATGAAAAAGGAAAGGTGAGATTGTTTTGTGTTCAGCAAAAAAGAAAAAAGAAAGATAGAAGAAAACCAGAATCAGTCGTTTAACTAATAAGAGATGAAACATCTAATTCCTATAATCACACATCAAATCTCCTATAAATAGGGACCCCAGATTTATATAATATTTTAAATTTATTTGATTTGGAAGGGTTAAAAGTGAAATTAGTTGGAATTGCGTAAGTTGTTTTGGAGATAGAAGAAAACCGGAGAATTAACTGTGTGCTTTTTATGTATATTAAAGAGGACACATGCCACTCATCAAAGCTATGTAGGAGAGGATGTAGAATTTTTTGTAGGAGGTGATCCTGTTTAAAGAAAATTATATCACGAAAAGGCACAAAAAATTGAACGAATAATGTTCCAATTATTGGCGTACTTACAACTAATTTTGTCTCGAAAGAAATATAGTTCCACAATTATTACAGTTCCATTACATCTTCACTACATAAGATAGATTAGTTTCGATCCTTCAATTGCATAAAATAATACGCCAACCTAACTTGCCCACTTATATCTTTTCTTTTCATTCACGTAAATGCCATCATCCTTTGCCGTCCAATAGAATATTCCATAAACCCGATGGTCCCATAGTGAACTATAAGAATCAAATGCTACATTCTTCGAACCCCACCAGAGATGACAAAAGAATAAAGTGTTGAAGACAACACTATCGCAAAAGTTCCAACTAAAATCTTGATTTCTAACAAGTTTATGATATCCTAGATCGTCGTCCTTAGACGCGCAATGCAGCACCAATGCCCCAGAATCTGACGAAAGTTTGTTAACCACATGTACCTCTTCATAATTGCTAAATAAACAAGTGCGTTCTAAGGAAAAAGCATGCAACCGGTTGTTTACGATCAGTAAGAGAAACAAGAGTATCTTCATGATAAAACTGTTGCTTTATCTTGATAAATGTAATATTCGAGTATGGTGGTGATGGTCATGCGAAGTGCTTTTATAGAGTTAATTTATTTTCCAATCCCAATTAAAGCAAAAAATAAAGCAATCAGGAGATTGACCTATTTAATGTGATTTGGTTGTTTGGATGACGAGTTGGTTTCAAAGGCTAAAGTTAAAGCAGTCATGATTTGACCTATTTAATGAATTGGTTACCCTGGTCAACTCTTAGCAAAGTGCTATTAACTAACCGGTAATCCACAGGTATCCGGTAGGTCGAGTCTATTATGACCCCTTTAATATTTATGAAAAATTATAAGATTTACAATATTTTCCACAACACATATCACCTAAAAAATGTACATACTTCACTTAAATAAAGGGATATAATATACCTACACTACATAAAATAGTAACACATCATACTACGCTAAATCATCTAAAAAACATGCACTACACCTTAAATGTAAGCTAAACTAAATTACGTAAAAGCATACGTTACACCTAAATAACCTATAAAATACACGTTGCACCTAAATCGACAAATGAAAAACAAAATCGCTATTCACTAGAATTACCTATAGAAAACATACAATATACGAAAATAATTTTAAAAAACAAATACTGCAACTAAATCACCTAAACAATGATCACGTTACCTAAATTAGCTAAAAGAGTACACATAACATTTGAAAAACACAATATACCTAAATCAGCTATAGAAACAAAAATCAGACCTAAAATATACATGACATTTTAAATACACAATACACCGAAATTACCTAAAAGATACACACCACATATAAAATACATGCTACACCCAAAATGAGTAAAAACACACATTACACCTAAAACAAGTACTACACTTGAAGCACACACCACATCCGAAATATAAAATACACCTAAATCACATAAAAAAATAAAAAATTACACCTAAACCACCTAAAGAAACAACCACACCTTAAAAGCACATTACACATAAGTTACTTGAAAACACATACTACTCAAAGAACACCTAAAAAAGTACAAATCACACACACATAAACACCTAATTAAAATACACAAAGTACACCTAAATCACATTAAAAACACACATCAAAACTAAAATATACGTTACATTAGAACACACCCTACATCTAATTCACCTAAAAACATGCATACGACACTTAAAACGCACTCTGCACCCGAATCATCTGAGAAAATAAATAATATACACCCAGTAAACTAAATATACCTAAATAAATTTACAACATAACAACACCACCTAACAAGCACACACTACCTAAATAATATAAAAATATATGCTACACCTTAATTACCTAAAAACTCACAGCGCTTCTAAAACACACGTAAACTACACATACATTACTTAAAAGACATACACTACACCTTGATTACGTAAACATACACACTACAAATAAGCCACTACATTTCAATCCACTAAGAAATGCACGTCACATTCGAAACACACACTACACCTAAATTACCCGAGAAACAACTAAATTATATAAAACAATATATAAAATTACGTCACACTTTAATCACCAGCACAACAAAATTAGGATTTACTGACATTATGTAATTAACAGTTAAAATATGCAAACATAATTAAAATAATTGACATTGTAGAGATGTCACGGTAACTAATTATTAATGACATTTCATGTGGGGTATTTTCGTCTGGATACGTGTCCGTTTTCCAAGACTCCACGTCAGACTGCTTTAGTTCCTGCTAGATGCTTAAGCAGCTTTCGAGTTCAGAACCTACACTCAACACCACACGTAAACTAAGTCGGTGCCTCCTCCGGCGAAGGAACTCCGACGCTCAAGTCAGATAGGTCGGAATGTGAGGTATTGTCGTCGGAGACAATAGCTCGAAATTATAGGTCGAATTAGCTCAAATAGATCGAATTTGAGCCGTATAGGTCGAATAAGCACACCTCGAAATGGTATTGAGAACCGTGATGAGGAAACCCGAATAGGTCGAATTACCCTCAAATAGCTCGAAATACACTCTATATAGATCGAACAAGAGCTATTGCAATATAGCTCGAATAATTGCTCTATAGCTCGAATTCGATGTATATAGCTCGAAATTAAATGCTAGAAAATAAAAACGTACGTTGGAATGTGGCATGGGAACCCCTTATATAGTAATAAGAGTCCTTATTCAGCTAGAAGTGCAATCCAAGTAGAACTATGACTCAAAATAGGTCGAATTAGAGCTATTTTGAAATAGCTCGAATTGGGCCTTCAAATTGGTCGAATTGGGCCTCAAATAGGTCGAATTTGGGCCCATATAGCTCTTACTGGACTCCTGGGCCTCAAATAGATCGACTTTGAGCCCATATAGCTTGAATTGGGCTTTTGGGCCTCAAATAGATCGAATTTGAGCCCATATAGCTCGGATTGGGCTTGATATAGCTTGAATCGGGCCTTTTCGGGCCCAAATAGATCTCGCTTGGGCTCAATTTGGGCCTACTTGGGCCGATTTCTGAGTTTTGCCTTGAATTGCAATTTTGCATTAAAAAATAATGGTGTGGACGTGGCATAATATGTCCCGAAATACGTTCGTGTATTGTATCGGATATTATGATGTGGCGGTACCGAAATATGGTACATCATGGAGTCCCCCAGTTCGTAAGAGTAATGTGTACAAACATTGGTCATACGAACTAAAAAGAAGTCACGTAACCGAGTATCGTACAACGAAATCGGCATCGGCGTAAAAAACCAAGAATTGACCAAAAATATCAAAGTTCAAAAATAGGTCGAATTTACTATTTTTGGTAACTCGAATTAGTATAGGTCGAATTTACCTTTGAAAAAGATAACCCGAATTCCAGAAAAAATTTCCCGTAAAATAGATCGAATTTAATATTGGTCGAAATTACGCTCCAAAAAGATAACTCGAATTTCGGGGAAAAAAATTTCCGCGAAATAGCTCGAATTTGCAAATAGGTCGAATTTGAGGGCATTTTGGTAATTCCCGCATCGTTTCGCCAATAAATACTCCACTCCCAGCTTCATTTCCTCATTTTGCGCCTAAGCATTCCTCCAGAGCTCCCAAAAAATAGCTCGAATTTATAGCTCGAAATTACTATTTTTAGTAATTTTACTGAGATAACTCGAAAATCCTCCAAATTTAGTAAGTTAAGCAGAATAGCTCGAAAATACTCCTTATAGCTCGAAAATAACCCCAAATAGATCAAAATTTACCGGAATAGCTCGAAAAACGCCCCTGCTAAATATATCCTTTGGTGAGTGATTTATAACTCGAAATTATAGCTCGAATTTCAGGTGGAAATTCTAGCTATAAAACTTAGAAAACATTTTCAATTTTTGAAAATTTTTTAAAATGCTAAAATTTTAACTTTTTGCGCAGATTTGGTCACAACGGCGCGACTTCGACGTAACCGGTCTCCACGTCGTCCATCACCACCACGATCTCACCAACATGCCTACTATAACTCACGCAATCAATCACAAGATTCTTCATATCGGAATCCTCGTGACTCAAACACAAGGCGTCCATCATCGCCGATTCGTCCTCGGCAACCAGAACCTGCCCGAGTCCGAGTACCCGGCGCTCCAAAGCTATTTGCACCCGCGTATAGGTCATACGAGCAAATCGACCCAAACGAAGAAGTTTCTGTAGATCTAGACCCTCGTGCCGATAATCTTTCAACCTAAACCTCTTTATGACGCGAGTTATTGATCTTGAGTCTTCCAGTAGTAGTAGTAGGGAAAGTAGTAGTGAGTCTTCTAAGTCGTCTAAGGCTAAAGAAAATGTGTCGACTAGTGGCAGTAGTAACGACTCAAGTGACGAGACCTCATCTAGCAATGAGAGAAATAGCAATGATATGGCGTCCGATATGGAGGTAGACATAGACATCCTAGGAGATGACGAGGTTGAATCTAACCCTCTCCCCATCGTGCCTTATTAACCTCTTACTGACAATGTTCCCATACCTGCAGCAAACTCTCCTGAACAACTTGCTCCGCCAAACTTGATTAATTTTGATCAGTTTCCTTCTTCCCTTCCTCACGACATAGCTTATTATCGTGATACCTATGACATCCCTGATACTTATGAGATCATCGTTCTTGGGCCAGATGATAGGATAAACAACCCGCCAGAAGGGTGTCTTACTGTATTCAGTAGTTATCTCCATTGTGGTTTACGGTTTCCCATCTTCCCTGTTGTCTCAGAAATCATGGCCTCTCTCAATTCTTCTCCTTCACATTTTACCCCCAACGCATACGCACAGAGGTATGCTTATGCGATGCTAACCCGCGTCTTTGACCACCCGTGTTCTGTAGCCAGTTTTTGGCAATTATTCATAGTGAAATTCCGTAACAGAGGTGTAGACGCCGGGTTTTACTATTTGAGCTCGCGAAAGAAGCAATGCTTCCTGTCTGATCTACAAACGAGCTTCGGGGCTCACTGGAAGAAACAATGGTTCTTCATCAAGGAATCCAAGCCTCAGGAATTCCGATTCAAGCGGCATTGGACTGACGCCCGTCTATCGCCGAGACGCCCCGATCCTCCTATCTATAACCTGGCAGTGGTTAAGAACTTGAAAGAGCATCAGTTTGATGCTTTTGAGTTGACCACCACCCCAGTGTTGCGGGCCGGCGGTTATACTTATCGTGCAGGCGTTGAGCCTTCTGTCTTTGGTATAACATTATGCATGTTTTTGTTCTTTTTTACTTGTTGATTTTACGTCTTCCTTTATTGTCTTCTAACCTTTGCATTTTTTGCAATTTTCAGAGCGCATCGTTATGGACAAGACGAAGAAAAGGTTGGCCGCTATGAAGCGTGGCGCGAACGCTCCTCAATCCTCAGTGCCCATTCCTGAGAACACCCGTCGCCGTGGTGCGAAGACGGCTGGCACCAGTTCGAGGGGCGGCAGTGCTCCTACTACTTCCACCGCTGCTGTCTCGACTCGAGGGTCGGAACGTGGTAGGGGTTCTGCTCCTGTACCTGTGCCTTCTCCTGCTCCTGGGCCTTCTCCTGCTCCTTCGCGGTCGACTGCTAAGGCTGCTCCTAGATCACCACCTATCAGTTCTGAGCCGATCATTCCGGAGCTTTCTCCTTCACCAGCACCTTCAACTAGAAGAGTGCATCTACCTTCTGTTGCTGAAGCGGCTCGTCGCTTCAACGAGGCTAACCCAGAGCAAGCGACCAGGAAGAGGTCTGCGACTGCTGAAGAAATTCGACGGGGTAAGCGCGTCGCGCAGGATAGAACTTATGACGGTGACGAGGTCGACATCGACGTAGAGGAGATAGTGCGAGCTTCGGTCGAATAAGGACAGTTCACACTGAAGGACACCACTGCCCTTCGACTCATCAAGGGTTTTATGCCTGACTTCGACCGTCAGCTTTACTACCAGGCGATGGGGCACAAGAAGCTAGTTAGCCCTACTGCCTTGTCTCTATGCGAGGTTTGTGTACTTGTAAACTTTCATTGAATTCCGTTTTGTATTTGTTTTAGAATATCACTGACTTTTTCCATCTTTTGTAGTTGTTCTTTAACTTTCAGACCATGGCGGAGAATTTCAACATGGTCATGACGACTCAAGATGAGCAAAGCGCGCTGATGGACAGGCACCTCTCTTTAGCCTTGCAAGCTCAACGACTCGAGATACAAGCCAAGGAAGCGAAGGCTGAAGTCGAGAAGCATCTGATCGTAGCTGTCGACGAACTAAGGCAGTGCAGGCCAAGCTGGAAGCCCTGACAGCATGCCACGTCCCTTGTTGACGACCACGTTGACACTATCAGGACGATGCAGGATGCCGCTGCTGCTGCTGAGGCAGAACGTGTGAGACTCGAGGCTCAGCTAGCTGATGTCAAAGCTCGCCTTGCGACTGCTAAGGAGGATGGCTACAACAGGGCCATGAATGAGGTAGTCCTATTTTACTTGACTTTATTTCTCTTTTCTTGATCTCTTAGGTTTTGTACTTACTTTCTCTTTACTTGGTTTGCAGGAGCTCTCGATGAGGACAAGGTGATGGTAGCCATCGAGTTCTTCCGCTCGTCTACATGGGAGCAGATTGCTATGGAGAGGGGCGGATTTGATACGACCATGGACTACAACATGGCCCTTGATGACATCGTCGCCCGAGGTGCCCTCGCTCTTGGGTTCAAGAAGGAGGATTTCAATGTCCTCAACTGCCTGAACGAGGATGACACAGAGGTTGGTGAATCCTCAGGTGCTGCTGCTGCCGATCCTTCTCTTTCTGATCCGCCTACTGAGCCTGCTTCTACTGCGGACGCTGACGAGCCCAAGCATGATCCATTCACCTCCTTCTATCCTCTCCGTCAGGTATGGCTCTCTGACTTTGCTGATGAGCAGCCATCCACGTCTGCTGTTGCTGCTGCTTCAGATGAGCCGTTGGAGGAGGGTGATATGGGTTTCGACCCTCAGGTCTTGGATCATCCTGTTGAGGGCGATCAGCCAATGCCCAATGCTACTGTTGCTGCTCCTGCTCCTCGTCAGATCTCTCCTGTTGATGACACCAGGCCCCTGAACGAGTCATTTGCAGATATCCAAGAGCAGAGCAAGGGTTCCGTGAAGTCTCTGGGGCTGAATTTCCTGCCGTGATCACTCAGAGTGGCCTGCGTGCCCTTATTTTTGGCGTCTGTGCCTTATCTTTAGTATTTCTGAACATCTTTTGATTTCGTACAGTATATTCACATTAGTACATTCTTTCCGTACAGTATATTTTGTTAACTTGTGCGCGATTTTAGTGCTTATCCATTGCTAGTACAGTTTGACTTGAGAAATCTTTTGAATGTTGTTACTTTGTCTTGTTAAATCTTCACTCATATGTGTCTACTTTTTAAGTTTATATTTGTCACTTGCTAAAATACTTAAGTTTTATAAACAAGTATTTGTGAGAGTGCGAGAACTTGTGCTCGACTCTACGAGGCTTGTGCTCATTGTGCGAAGCTATGTTCGCGGGAATACGAGAACTTGTGCTCGATTCCACAAGGCTTGTGCTCGTTGTGCAAGGCTATGTTTGCGCTTGCAAAGCTATGTTCGCGGGAGTACGAGGACTTGTGCTCGACTCCACGAGGCTTGTGCTCGTTGTGCAAAGCTATGTTTGCGCTTGCAAAGCTATGTTCGCGGGAGTACGAGGACTTGTTCTCGACTCCACGAGGCTTGTGCTCGTTGTGCAAAGCTATGTTCGCGGGAGTGCATGGACTTGTGCTTGACTCCACAAGGCTAGTGCTCGTTGTACGAAGCTAAGTTCGTTTTGATTAAGTTTTTAAACTTAAAGTTTGTAGACAGTATGAGTTTAACTTCATGTATCCTGATAGATTGTAATCTTGCGGGTAAAGAGTATGCAACGGCTAAACTTGAATAAAATAAGAGATTTTATTAGTTTTGGGACTGAGCTCGAGTAACATCCGAGTTGCCTACGTATCCCGCCGTATATAGGTCGGCTAGGAATCAAGTCCCCATAGTTCGCTGCTAACTATTACAATGAGAATCCGCGTAAAGGGACTCGTAATTCGTAAAAGAATAAGCGAATGAAGTATTGAAACTACGGTCCTATCATGCCACAAGGCCGTTAGAGAACTAGTGTTCTAACTATAAAACCTTCGTAAGTTCTTGACGTTCCAGGGGCATGACAATGTCCTTCCACCCAATTCTTGTAAGTAGTAATATCCTTTTGAGCTCGCTTTCTCCACTCTGTAATGTCCTTCCCAGTTCGGCTTCAACTTTCCAACATGCTTGGTAGCTTCAACTTTTCTAAGTACCAAGTCCACCACTTGAAAGTTCCTGAAACGAACTTTGTTGTCATATGCTTTCGCCATCATAGATTTATACGCTTGAGTGCGTTGGTATGCTGCTTCCCTTGTTGCTCCGATCAACTCCAATATCCATTTGTCTTGCCCTTAATGCCTGCGCCTCATCATATGTAACAATACGATAAGTTGGCATTCCAATCTCAGCCGGTATCACTACTTCAGATCCATACGTCAACAAGTATGGAATTTCTCCCGTACAGGTGCGAGGAGTTGTGCGATATGCCCATAATATTCCTGGTAGCTCGTCCGCCCAGTTTCCTTCTTCTCCTTCCAGCCTTTTCTCCAAACTCTTCACTAATGTGTTGTTAGTGGCTTCCACTTGCCCATTTGCTTCAGGATGCGTAACAGATGTAAAACGTTGCTCAATTTTCATGTCTCTGCACCAGTCTTGAATCTTAAAATGTTTGAACTGCCTTCCATTGTCGGAAATTAAGACCCTTGGGATTCCAAATCGACAAACGATGTTCTTCCAGATGAATTGTTTCACATTAGCCTCAGTAATGTTTACAAGTGCTTCGGCTTCAACCCACTTAGTGTAATACTCAACTTCCACCAATAACCATTTTCTACCTCCAGTAGCCTTTGGCATTGGTCCAACGATATCTATTCCCCATTGATCGAATGGACATCCATAACTCACCGTAGTCATATGTTGTGCAGGTGTATGAATGATCTTCGCATGCAATTGACAGCTTCTGCACTTCCTAGAGTAATCCATAGCATCTCTCATAATAGTTGGCCAGAAATATCCTTGTCGGAGTATTGTTTGGGCCAAAGATCGTCCTCCTGAGTGATTTCCGCAACTTCCTTCATGAATTTCTCGTAAAACTTGTTTTGCCTGTGACGGAGATAGGCATCTCAAGAGTGGTCCCTCGAAAGACCGTTTGTACTGTTCGCCATTGAACATAGTACATCTTACAGATTTGTACTTGAGCCTTCTGATCGCTTGAGGATCATTAGGTAAGTTCCCGTTTTGAAGATAATCAATGATCTCATCCTTCCAACACGCCTCGATCTCTACTAGCAGAGCGTAGTCCAATGCTTGCGTTGGTTTTGAATCAACTCCTTTGCCGATAGAGGGCTGCTCTGAAGCCAATAGAGTTACTCGCCTTTTAACAAACACTTCGGCGGTACATGCAAATCGTGACAAAGAGTCAGCGCGTTCATTCTCTGTTCGAGGGATCTGCGAAATAGAAAAAGTATCAAAGTTTGATGTCGCCTCCTTCAATTTTTCGAGATACTTTACTATTGCAGCCTCTTTTGCCTCATATCTTCCTTCGAATTGATTAGCAATCAATTGTGAATCCGTGAATGCAACAAGCTTCATTATACCCAACGATTTTGCCATTTGGATGCCAGCTAGCATAGCCTCATATTCCGCTTGATTGTTCGTCACTTGAAAATTTAACCTTATTGCATAGTCGAATTCTCTATCTTCCGCAGATTTTAGGTAAATTCCTGCGCCACCAGCGTCGTTTGTAGACGATCCATCTACATGTAAAGTCCAAGTTCCCCTTGCAACTACAGGTTTGTCCCTTTTGACTTCTTCCGTCACCATTGCTACATCAGGCGCTTGTTCCGCCTCTGAAATAGTTTCAGCCACAAAGTCCGCAAGCGTTTGTGCTTTGATCGCCGTTTTTGGCATATACTCCAAGCCATATTCTCCTAAGTCGATCGCCCACTTCACCAGTCTCCCAGATGTTTCCGGTATTGCCATAACTTGTTTCAGTGGTTGATTAGTTAAAACAGTAACCGGATGTGATTGAATGTATGATCTTAACTTTCGTGTAGTTATCACAAGTGCGTATGCTAGCTTTTCGATCTCCAGATAATTCACATCTGCCCCATTCAACACTTTGCTAACATAATAGATAGGCAAATGTTTCTTGTCTTCCTCGCGCACCAGTACTGTGCTTAGTGAATTCTTCGTTATGGCCATGTAAAGATATAGCATCTCATTGTCCTTGGGCTTAGATACTTGTGGTGGTGTCGTAAGATACACCTTCAATTGGCGAAAAGCCTCTTCACAATCATCAGTCCAGACAAACGTAGGTGTCTTACGTAACTTCTTGAAAAAAGGTAAACTCTTTTCTGCAGAATGCGATATAAATCGACTAAGTGTCGTGATCCTCCCCACCAAACGTTGCACTAACAGACTAGGGGGACGGTAGATCGATTATAGCTTTAATCTTGTCAGGGTTAGCTTCGATTCCTCTCTCATTGACCATCTAACCCAGAAATTTTCCAGCCTTAACACCAAAAGTGCACTTCTTGGGATTTAGCTTCATCTCGTATTGTTTCATGATACCAAAAGCCTCTTCCAAATGTTTTACGTGATCTTCCGCCTTCAGACCTTTGATAAGCATGTCATCAATGTAAACCTCCATAGTCTTGCCTATTTGATGGTAAAACATCTTGGCAACCAACCTCTGAAAGGTTGCTCCTGCGTTCTTCAAACCAAACGGCATCACCTTGTAACAGTATATCCCTCTGTCAGTGATAAAGGCCGTGTTATGTTGATCCTTCACTGCCATTAGTATTTGATGAAAACCGCTCTGCGCATCGCAAAGACTAAGCAGTGCACACCCTGCTGTTGAATCAACTACGAGATCAATCCTTGGCAAAGGGAAGGGATCTCGTGGGCAATGTATGTTCAAGTCAGTGTAATCCACGCACATCCTCCATAGGGTCGACTTCTTTGGAACAAGTACAACGTTGCTTAGCCATTCTGAGTATCGTACTTCGAAAATGGCCTGCAGCAAGCTTTGTTTGTACTTCCAACTCCGCAGCCTTGTTCTTTTCATCACTAAAGTGTCTCTTCTTCTGTCGGATAGGTTTAGCATTTGGGTTAACATTCAGGTGATGTACCGCAACTCGTGGATCTATTCCCTTTAAGTCCGAGTCCGTCCATGCGAATACATCAAAGTTTCTTCGAAGATATTCCAATAACGCCTTCTCAATCTCCGGGGTCAACTCGTTTCCAATTTTAATGACCTTGTCAGGCTCATTATCCAACAGAATCACCTCCTTAAACTATCCAGACGGTTTCAAACGCTCAATCTCCATCTTCTTTTTATAGCGCAAAGTCGTTTTGTCTTCCTTTTCTTCCTCCACCTTCTTCGAAGCGTCTTCAACATTGGGAGGAGTAGGATCCTCGTGCATCACCTCTTGGTCCACTTGCGTAGCAAGCACCATCTCCGTATCAACTTGTTTTCCTATTTCAGGCTTCTCCACTAGATGTATGTCAATCATCACAACATTTGGATCCGTTCTTGCCTTGATAGGTTTAGTCGATATAACATAGCAACTCCAAGAATCACGATAGTTTGTAGTGAGTTCAGCAACTCCGCCAGGCGTTGGGAATTTGACCTTTTGATGCACCGTAGAGATGATCATAGCAAAGGCCGTTATCCCAGGCCTTCCAATCAGCACGTTATATGCAAAAGGTATGTCGACAATGAGATATTCCACATTCAGTGTTCTTCTCTTCGGATTCATGCCAAAGGATGTTGGCAACAAGATCCTCCCAACAGGTTTAACTTCACTTCCACCAAATCCCACTAGTGGTGAGTTAACATCAGTGATCTCGTATTGTCCAAGCTTCATTTGTTGTAAAGCATCCATGAAGATGATGTTGGACGAGCATCCATTATCAATCATTATCCTCTTTACCCCGTGATTCGCAATCACCGCGGAAACCACCATTGGGCAATTCAAGTATTGCGCTTCCTTAGCTTGTGAAGATAAGCTTTCAAAATCGCTATCGTCAAATGTGATTCTTGTATCCAACTTGTCCACTGCAAAGACGAGATCTATCTCAGGGCGCTTCAGTCGTTCATTGTATATGTCTCATGAGATGCGTTTTCTACTTTTGGCTGAGTCTGCGCCAGTTGGTCCGCCAGCAATCACATTGACTCCATTCTCAATATCATCATTCCCATTACCCCTTTTACGCTTTGGTTCATCCTTCTTCTCATGCGGAGATCTATCCCGCTTGCGTCTAGATGACGCCTTCTCTTGACGTGACTCCCTATTCTCAAGGATGTACGCAACGAGTTCCCCCTCTTGAATGAGTCGTTCAATCTCGTTCTTAAGGGCCTTGCATTCATTAGTAAAATGTCCATTCTGCCTGTGGAACTTGCAATATTTCTTCGACACCTTTGTCTCCTCCATCTCTCGGAATGGTTTTGGGGTTCTCAGCAACCCGCTATCTTTCTCAATGGCGTAGATTTCGCCAATTTGTTTCCTTAGTGGAGTATAATTGTCAAATTTCTTAAAGGGTTGTCGATTGCGATCACGATCTTTGCCCCTTTAACTCCTTCCTCCAATCTTTGTCTTTGTTCTCCTTGCCCCCATGAATTCCCGGCGAGTCCATCAACCCTTGATTCATGGTCGCCTCCTCAACTTCAATGACCTTACTAGCGAGGTCCATCACTTGCTCAATGGAATCAGGTGTGTTCCATGTTATTACTTATATCAGCTTCTTGCTCCGTGATAGATCTTAGAGTCTAATACTTTACGTTTTAGCAATAGTTGCGGTACCTAGTCTCGACAGATAAGTAAGACAGGTAAGTAAGACTGTAAAGTAAGACAACAGATTTTAACATGGTTCGGACTAAGTCCTACATCCACGAGGCTTTCGCCTGAATCAAACTTCTTTCAACGGACAAAAGTTATTACACCAACTGGTTTTACTCTAACACCGAATCCCTCTAATGTTGATACCACCGGAACCTTTTTCGCGTCTACTCCGTTTGACCCGTAAGACCAAGACTCCCGTAATGATCTTCTTATGAGAATGCTTCCAAGCGAACTGCACGTACGTATAGATCCCTCTAACTGGCGCAATCCTTTCCCGTTGAACTCCCTTCAACTCTTGTCGGCTTCTCACGTTCTTGATGTAACTCAAGAGGGCGAAAACTAAGAAATCAAAATAAAAGAGAACACCTAAAGATGTATATTTTGTTACACGTGTGTTCTACATTGATTCCTAGGATTTATACTATTTATAGGATAGCTCTCCTGAAAGATATCCTTGATTCTCGGCTAGTCTCCATATCCAGTCGAGACGGGATCTTTCCAAAGTATATCCGAATCTTTCCATGATAAGGCGATTCTTCCTTTTGCAACGTCTTTGTTTCCAATTCATAAGATCTTCATGATCTTCATATATTCTGCACATCCAAGACAAAGAAGAACTCCACAAGGAATAGATTACTAAAGGATATAGGAAAGAGTTTGATAAAGATTAACTTTCCATAAGATAAGATACTATAAGATCAAGTTAAATCTTTCCAAACTCACCTAAATATTCACGCGTCTAATAACAGGATAAATACCATAAAATCGTGTGAATAAATAAGTAAATAAATCAAAGTAAATAAAACCGAAATTTTCCTTTAAAATAATTTTGCAAACAAGGAAATAAAATCTAGTTGGACCTGGCAGTCCTGACTATTCAACCGAGTTCGAAACCTGTCGGACTTTGCGGTCCTAACACTCCGGAAACGATGCTCCAATACAGAGATGACCAAGTCAACATTGGGAGCATTCACTCTACCAATCTCCAAATTCAGACGCTCGATATACCTTCCCAAAGGTTCATCAGGTCCTCTATAGATATTAAACAGCGTGCTTGGAGATTTCTTCTTTATCCGATCAGTAGCAAACTTCTTTACGAACATGGTCCTAAATTGTTTAGATGATTCAATTGAACGCGAGCGCATGTTTTTGAACCATTCCTTTGCAGGGCCTCTTAGACTGAGCGAAATAAGTTTTGCCCTCATATTCTCTGCATACCCCAAGACCTGCAAATCTCCATCTAACTCATCATAATGTGCTACTGGATCGGTATTTCCATCGTACTTCTTCAAGACAGGAAGATTAGTCCCTTCCTTCAACGTTAAATTACTGATCGCCTCACAAAAGGGGTTTGGCCTCTCCCTTAGTGGAATATGTTCTGCAACAACAGGTTCCAGCCTTGGCACAACTCTCTCAGGCAAATCCCTCTCTCTCCCGGCAGTTCGACTTGCTGCGGGTCGATGATAAGGCACTCTCTACCTAGAATTCACTTCTCCGTCCCTCACATCTCTATCTCGACCAGTTGCTCGTCTGGGAGCTCTATTAGCATTAGTCCTCACTGAACGAGGATTCCTCCTTTCAGGCGAAGGAGATGGATCCCTTGGCCTTGTCATCCTAGTCTGCGTATAATGCCTTGAATCATCACGACGCTGGGTCGGATGAGTCCTTCCTTGCTGCAGTGTTGCAGGCTGTGTTGTTGGTTGTTGTGCTATTGGAGCCTGAACATTCTGTAGAACAGAAGTGTTAGCCAATTGCTGCACAATCATTGGAACCATAGTCCTTTGGAATGCTGCCATAATTTGATCCAACTGAGCGGAATTCAATAGTTGTTGTTCTGTAGGAGGAACTTCAGGTTGATACGCTGTGTGAGTTGGAGGATCAAGGGGAGTGCTGGGCGCTGCCACTGATGTTCGCTCAGAAGCATCAGGTGCCCGATTATCATCCTCCCTCTGTGATCTAGTACTTCCTGCCATTCCATTCTTCTCCGTTGCTCTCCGTTGAGCCATTGAGTGTCAGTGTTTGTTACTAAGTGCGTATAGAGGTTCCCACAGACGGCGCCACTGATGTGGGGTATTTTTGTCTGGATACGTGTCCTTTCTCCAACACTCCAAGTCAGACTGCTTTAGTTCCTACTAGATGCTTAAGCAGTTTTTGAGTTCAGAACCTGCACTCAACACCACACGTAAACTAAGCCGGTGCCTCCTCCGGCAAAGGCACTCCGACGCTCAAGTCAGATAGGTCGGAATGTGAGGTATTGTCGTCGGAGACAATAGCTCGAAATTATAGGTCGGATTAGCTCAAATAGGTCGAATTTGAGCCGTATAGGTCGAATTAGCACACCTCGAAATGGTATTGAGAACCGTGATGAGGAAACCCGAATAGGTCGAATTACCCTCAAATAGCTCGAAATACACTCTATATAGATCGAACAAGAGCTACTGCAATATAGCTCGAATTATTGCTCTATAGCTCGAATTCGATGTATATAGCTCGAAATTAAATGCTAGAAAATAAAAACGTACCTTAGAATGAGGCATGGGACCCCCTTATATAGTAATAAGAGTCCTTATTCAGCTAGAAGTGCAATCCAAGTAGAACTATGACTCAAAATAGGTCGAATTAGAGCTATTTTGAAATAGCTCGAATTGGGCCTTCAAATAGGTCGAATTGGGCCTCAAATAGGTCGAATTTGGGCCGATATAGCTCTTACTGGACTCATGGGCCTCAAATAGATCGAATTTGAGCCCATATAGCTCTAATTGGGCTTTTGGGCCTCAAATAGATCGAATTTGAGCCCATATAGCTCGGATTGGGCTTGATATAACTCAAATCGGGCCTTTTCGGGCCCAAATAGATCTCGCTTGGGCTCAATTTGGTCCTACTTGTGCCGATTTCTGAGTTTTGCCTTGAATTGTAATTTTACATTAAAAAATAATGGTGCTGACGTAGCATAATATGTCCTGAAATACGTTCGTGTATTGTATCGGATATTATGACGTGGCGGTATCGAAATATGGTACATCACCTGGCATGAGAATGACACCTAAGCATCTTTCAACTCCGTATAAATACCGCAAACCCCGCTCATTAGAGGGCTAAGTCTGAACCCCTGAAAGCAAGTACTAAGCAGTTGATACATCCCTAACTTAGTTATACACGAGGTACGCTTCGCGTTATAACCTTCGTGTTCAGGAAAAAAGTGTTCCAATAGTAAGCAAGGGAGGTTAGGCTTGTTTAAACCCTTAAGACTTCATTACCCACTTGACCACATCAGGTACAAAATCAATGGCTTTAGATTTCACACAGAGGCGCACAATATTGGGAATACCACGATGAACAGTGGTGTGTGTTAAGGGAAATCTTGGTGCAGTCGAGGACACAAATTTTAATGGCATGATCCATGATATATTGGAAGTTGATTACTGGTGACACTGGAGGCAGCAGACCATTGTGTATTTCAAGTGTGATTGGTATGACATGCCCCGTTAAAGCCCGTTCCACACTCGTAATCGTCTAGCAGACATCAATCCTTGTTCGAGACTGAAAACCAATGAACTTTTCATATTTTGCGAACCAGTGGCAGCAAGTTTACTATAGGCCATACCCATCAGCGAGCCATTTCCCAGCTCGTAGGAGGTGGTGGGTCGTGTGCACTACCCGATCTAGATATGTCATCGACACTACTTCACTGCATGCTGAGAAAGAGAGTGAAAATGAAGATACCACTGTGGAGACTGAAATACTACGAGATGTCTAACCCACCCGAGTAGTCGACATTGCTGATGATTGCCACAATTACAATAAACACATGGCACTTGCTGATACTGAGATACAACTAGTTGTGCCGGTTGATAGCGAGGACTCGATCAGGATCAGAATAGTTGATAGTTCCAATTACTCGTAACCGATTCCATTTTACCAGTTTATTTTATATTATTGTTGACGCTTAATTCTTAGCTTGTGAACCAATATTTTGCTTCAAGTCACTTAAACAATTATTTGGTATGTAATTTTCAAACCACAATAGTAATTATATAATGAAAAGCAATAAATATTCCATCACACATAAATAAATTACTAATAACTAAATACATTCCCAGAAAAAAAAAAAAAAAAAAAAATCCCTGCAACCTCATCCTCCACCTCGTCACTGGCAAGGTCATCATCGTCCTCAAGGTCGTTGTCTAGGTGTCTCTGGATATGCACCGGCATCCCTCCATCTACCTGCATCCCTCCACCCATGGGCATCCCCCTGTCCACTTGGTGATATGCCTCAAACATGGCATCAATGTTAGGCATGTCAATTACAAAATTGAAACTATGTTCTCCTTACTGATAAACTCCACCTTTCCATCAGCAGTCCTCCTGGTCCTCGTTGCCAGCCGCAAATCAAGGTATGACACAGGTTCATTCGGAGTTTCAGCTTGCTGTCAATAAATATACGTTTCAAAAAATTAACCAAGGCTGAAAGAGTAAAACACTAAATATCCTAATTTTCCTATAAATTGTACCCTAAAACACAAATACCAACTATCCAAAACACAAGCACAAATATACATAACATAATTTTGTATCATTCTTAATAAGCACTAATATTTTATTAATTAAGACGATGAAAATTACTTACACTTCTTCTGTGATGATCTTGACTGTTAATAGAGCCCCCGCAGTAGTTGCGGTCATTGCCCTTAGCCTTATTGGCCTCCAAATCCCAATAGTGAG
Organism: Misopates orontium; assembly: GCA_946800315.1. Classification (NCBI taxonomy): domain Eukaryota; kingdom Viridiplantae; phylum Streptophyta; class Magnoliopsida; order Lamiales; family Plantaginaceae; genus Misopates; species Misopates orontium. The sequence goes on from OX326951.1 coordinate 12,276,744, forward strand.
TGTAGTGTGAAAGAAGTCAATGGGGAGTCCAACAGGGGTTGTCCTTGAATTTTGGATCATCCTTTCTCTTCTCGTAACACAACTTTGCCCTGTTGATTCGCTCGACAGACGATGTTGAGCTATTGCTTCAAACCCCTCAAAGATCGTAACAGTCTGATCAGGATCTAACTGGTAAATGGACTGCATAAACAACAATATGTATAAGAATTAGATAACTACATATACTTCTCAAATTAACTTTTTCACTATAATATCAAATGAAAGAGATTACATGTATATACCCAAAATCGATCCCAAAACTGTGAATTTCCTGATACGTCAGCCACAAATGGGTCAACAGGGTCTTAACTGCCTTGTTGATTGTGCGTACCACTCGCTTACAATTATCCCATCCCCCGTACTCATCTGTAGATATCCATATCCAATCCTCTAGACGAGCAGCATGCACATCTGTCAAAGCCATACCTCGTACATCTCGCCCCGCCTGACTAGGCCCAACTATATCTTTGGGACGCATCTGAGCGGACGAGCCTCCCTGATGAGGGGCCGCTCCACCTTGGCCTGCATGTGCATTTCCTGAATGCAAAGGGGCGGTCGGGGTAGTGTCCACGGTTGGGGTGGGACATGAACTGCTCCCAGTGAAACTGGAGACAATCCCTACATGTCGACACTACAGAACCCATGTAATATACGCAAACCTACAGATGTGCTAACGGATTCCCCCTTCAAGCCAACTGGTGATGAAACACCCGAACTACATGGTCGGGGGACAAACACCCTCCAAACGGTACACTGGGGGCACATTAGCATCATAAACGGTTGAGGTTGAGGTGTCAACCCTGTCGGCGCCCAGTAGCGCGAGGTTGCTCTAGAGGAGGCTGAACCCGTACGTTCAACAACATGAGAGACATGACTAAGTGGTGGTGTCGGCGCCGCTCATCGGATAGTCTGGCCAGCCTGAACGCTCGGTAAAGAGGCACCAACCTGACTAGGAAGTAGTGGTGGCGATGCTCGTCGGATAGCCTGGCCAGCCTGATTGCTCGGTACAGAGGCATCAGCCTGACCAGTAGTGGCAAAACATCCTCTACGTGGCCAGTTTTACCCTTCGTCGACCCAACACCAGAATCACGTGGTCTCGGATGATCTTCCATCTGTAAAAGTCACATATACCAAAATCAATTACACAAATTCCAAAAGATACGTAACTAAAAAGATAAAACTATAAACAAACCACACCCCAGTTTATAAGTTATAACTAAAACTCGCTCAATTGCCACACTAATCGGCTGAAAACAAGAATACCATTTTTAAACACAACAACATGCATTGAGCCCCCGCTAGAACTTCATAAAAACAAGAAATTCAATAAATTGTAGGACAAACATGATCATAACACACAATATAATCAATAAATTACAATATCAGTAAAATACATTACAAAAACATCATAAAACACAATATAATTAATTAGTCGATAAATTACGAAACAAACATCGAAACATACAATATAATCGATAAAATATACTACCCTAACATCATAAAACACAATCTACTCAATAAATTACAAAACGAAACGAGATAAAACCCTAATTAACCAATGAAATACCACAAAAACACAATAAATACATACTAAAAGCAATTAAAAAACATAAATAACATAATCTAATCGGTGTAAAATACGTACATGTGGGATTTCTAGACAGAGAAAGGCTTTAAAGAGGGGGTGGAGTGTGTAAAATGGTCTGGAGAAATGGGCAGCCCGTTTATATGCTCGCCAGCATTAGAAGCGGGTTGCCCGTTTCTAATGATATCTTTACTAATGGCAAGCCCATTTCTAAAGATATCTGATTATTGGTGACGGGCAGACCGTCACTAACAACTTTACTAGAGACGGCCTGCCCTGCTCTAGTAAGTAGCGGGTACTAGAAACAGGCATATCGTTTCTAATAACCCGTTTCGAGTGACCAACAGTCAAAAGGACGCCAAATGAAATCAATTTGGCGCCCAATTATTAGTGACGGATTACCCGTCACTGATAATGTAAAATCACTACAAACGGGTTGCACGTTTGTAGTAATCTTTCTAGAGACGGGTAACCCGTTTCTAAAGGTTGTTAGATTTTTAGAAATGGGTTACCCATTTGTAATTATTTACATTTACAAACGGGTTTTCACCCGTTTATAAAAAAATGGTCCCTAAATACCAGTTTTCTTGTAGTGATATGTAAGGTAAACTGTTTTATCTTGCAAGTTTGAGTTTCAGGTTCACTAATTTATAGCGAAAGATGAATTCTTTTTATTAAGTAATCAATTCACCTTAATAATGAGGTTATTTTATTGAGAACGCGACAATTATACTATGAATACATAGAAAAAGGGTAAATCTCATCAAACCCCCTAAAACCTATACCTGTTTTTACAAGTTGCCCCCTAACCTTTGTTCTTTTACAACTAACCCCCTCATCCTATTGAAAAATGTGTGAACTATCCCTGAACCCAAATCCAGCCGTTTGATTTGGCCACGTTTCTACAATTTTGTCCGTTGGATTTAGGTTCAGGGGCAGTTCGCACATTTTTCAATAGGTTGGGGGTTAGTTGTAAAAGAACAAAGGTTAGGTGGCTACTTGTAAGAATAGGTATAGGTTTTGGGGGGTTTGATGCGTTTTACCCTATAGAAAATATTGATTCAAAATCAAGTGATCAATATCTGAATTCTGAACAATAATGATATTGTGAATATTGCATTAATTGCATTAAAACAACATGTACATTTGGATTTATTTTAATATGCAAAAAATTAAGTCAATAGTAAATAACCTTATCGGACTTATTAATGAGGATATGCCAACTAAACTGTGATGTATTGAAAAAAATTGAAGTGACGATCTAAACAATTATGATATTTTAATATTAGATTAACCAAATGCATGGGTGTTTTTTTCTAATATGCAGCAAAATACTACTATAGATCCGAAATCAACAACGTTAGTTATTTAAGATGAACTCTTTATTATGTGTGAGTTCTAAAGGACTGCTTCTCCTAGCCAAGGAGAAATTAACACCGTTTACTACTTGTGGCATTCTAATAATGAAATTAACACAGTCTGAGAGGCCCCGCAAAGGAATGGTTCAAAAACTTGCGCTCGCGTTCAATCGAATCATCTCAACAATTTAGGACCATGTTCGTAAAGAAGTTTTTTACTTATCGGATAAAGAAGAAATCTCCAAGCACGCTGTTTAATATCTATAGAGGACCTGATGAACCTTTGGGAAGGTATATTGAGCGTCTGAATCTGGAGATTGGTACAGTGAGTGCTCCCAATGTTGACTTGGTCATCTCTGTATTGGAGCATCGTTGCCGGAGCAAGAAGCTGATAGAAGTAATAACATGGAACACACCTGATTCCATTGAGCAAGTGATGGACCTCGCTAGTAAGGTCATTGAAGTTGAGAAGGCGACCATGAATCAAGGGTTGATGGACTCACTGGGAATTTATCGGGGCAAGGAGAACAAAGAAAAAGATTGGAGGAAGGAGTTAAGGGGCAAAGATCGTGATCGCAATCGACAACCCTTTAAGAAATTTGACAATTATACTCCACTGAGGAAACAAATTGGCGAAATCTACGCCATTGAGAAAGATAGCGGGTTGCTGAGAACCCCAAAACCATTCCGAGAGACGGAGGAGACAAAGGTGTCGAAGAAATATTGCAAGTTCCACAGGCAGAATGGACATTTTACTAACGAATGCAAGGCCCTTAAGAACGAGATTGAACGACTAATTCAAGAGGGAAAACTCGTTGAGTACATCAATAGAGAGTCACGTCAAGAGAAGGCGTCATCTAGACGCAAGCGGGATAGATCTCCGCATGAGAAGAAGGATGAACCAAAGCGTAAAAGGGGTAATGGGAATGATGATATTGAGAATGGAGTCAATTTGATTGCTGGCGAACCAACTGGCATAGACTCAGCCAAAAGTAGAAAACGCATCTCACGAGACATATACAATGAACGACTGAAGCGCCCTGAGATAGATCTCGTCTTTGCGGTGGACAAGTTGGATACAAGAATCACATTCGACGATAGCAATTTTGACAGCTATCTTCACAAGCTAAGGAAGCGCAATACTTGAATTGCCCAATGGTGGTTTCCGCGGTGATTGCAAATCACGGGGTAAAGAGGATAATGATTGATAATGGATGCTCGTCCAAAATCATCTTCATGGATGCTTTACAACAAATGAAGCTTGGACAATACGAGATCACTGATGTTAACTCACCACTAGTGGGATTTGGTGGAAGTGAAGTTAAACCTGTTGGGAGGATCATGTTCCCAACATCCTTTGGCGTGAATCCGAAGAGAAGAACACTAAATGTGGAATATCTCATTGTCGACATACCTTTTGCATATAACGTGCTGATTGGAAGGCCTGGGATAACGGCCTTTGCTATGATCATCTCTACGGTGCATCAAAAGGTCAAATTTCCAACGCCTGGCGGAGTTGCTGAACTCACTACAAACTATCGTGATTCTTGGAGTTGCTATGTTACATCGACTAAACCTATCAAGGCAAGAACGGATCCAAATGTTGCGATGATTGACATACATCCAGTGGAGAAGCCTGAAATAGGAAAACAAGTTGATACGGAGATGGTGCTTGCTACGCAAGTGGACCAAGAGGTGATGCAGGAGGATCCTACTCCTCCCAATGTTGAAGACGCTTCGAAGAAGGTGGAGGAAGAAAAGGAAGACAAAACGACTTTGCGCTATAAAAAGAATATGGAGATTGAGCGTTTGAAACCTTCTGGAGAGTTTAAAGAGGTGCTTCTGTTGGATAATGAGCCTGACAAGGTCATTAAAATTGGAAGCGAGTTGACGCCGGAGATTGAGAAGGCGTTATTGGAATGTCTACGAAGAAACTTTGATGTATTCGCATGGTCGGACTCGGACTTAAAGGGAATAGATCCTCGAGTTGCGGTACATCACCTGAATGTTAACCCAAATGCTAAACCTATCCGACAGAACAAGAGACACTTTAGTGATGAAAAGAACAAGGCTGCGGAGTTGGAAGTACAAACAAAGCTTGCTGCAGGCCATATATTCGAAGTACGATACTCAGAATGGCTAAGCAATGTTGTACTTGTTCCAAAGAAGCCGACCATATGAAGGATGTGCGTGGATTACACTGACTTGAACAAACATTGCCCTCGAGATCCCTTCCCTTTGCCCAGGATTGATCTCGTAGTTGATTCAATAGCAGGGTGTGCACTGCTAAGTCTTTGTGATGCGCAGAGCGGTTTTCATCAAATACTAATGGCAGTGAAAGATCAACATAAAACGGCCTTTATCACTGACAGAGGGATATACTGTTACAAGGTGATGCCGTTTGGTTTGAAGAACGCAGGAGCAACCTTTCAGAGGTTGGTTGCCAAGATGTTTTACCATCAAATCGGCAAGACTATGGAGGTTTACATTGATGACATGCTTATCAAAAGTTTGAAGGCGGAAGATCACGTAAAACATTTGGAAGAGGCTTTTGGTATCATGAAACAATACGGGATGAAGCTAAATCCCAAGAAGTGCACTTTTGGTGTTAAGGCTGGAAAATTTCTGGGGTAAATGGTCAATAAGAGAGGAATCGAAGCTAACCCTGACAACATTAAAGCTATAATGGATCTACCGTCCCCCAAGTCTGTTCGAGAGGTGCAACGTTTGGTGGGGAGGATCACGGCACTTAGTTGATTTATATCGCATTCTGCAGAAAAGAGTTTACCTTTTTTCAAGAAGTTACGTAAGACACCTAAGTTTGTCTGGACTGATAATTGTGAAGAGGCTTTTCGCCAATTGAAGGTGTATCTTACGACACCACCACTACTATCTAAGCCCAAGGACAATGAGATGCTATATCTTTACTTGGCCATAACGAAGAATTCACTAAGCACTGTACTTGTGCGCGAGAAAGACAAGAAACATTTGCCTATATATTACGTTAGCAAAGTGTTGAATGGGGCAGAGGTGAATTATCTGGAGATCGAAAAGCTAGCATACACACTTGTGGTAACTGCACGAAAGTTAAGACCATACGTTCAATCACATCCGGTTACTGTCTTAACTAATCAACCACTGAAACAAGTTATGGCAAAACCGGAAACATCTGGGAGACTGGTGAAGTGGGCGATCGAGTTAGGAGAATATGGCTTGGAGTATATGCCAAAAACGAAGATCAAAGCACAAAGACTATCGGACTTTATGGCTGAAACTATCTTAGAGGCGGAGCAAGCGCTTGATGTAGGAATGGTGACGGAAGAGGTCAAAAGTGACAAACCTGTAGTTGCAAGGGGAACTTGGACTTTACATGTAGATGGATCGTCTACAAACGACGCTGGTGGTGCAGGAATTTACCTAAAATCTGCGGATGATAGAGAATTCGACTATGCAATTAGGTTAAATTTTCAAGTGACGAACAATCAAGCGGAATATAAGGCTATGCTAGCTGGCATCCAAATGGCAAAATTGTTGGGTATAATGAAGCTTGTTGCATTCACGGATTCACAATTGATTGCTAATCAATTCGAAGGAAGATATGAGGCAAAAGAGGTTGCGATAGTAAAGTATCTCAAAAAATTGAAGGAGGCGACATCAAACATCGATACTTTTTCTATTTTGCAGATCCCTCGAACGGAGAATTAACGCGCTAACTCTTTGTCACGATTTGCAAGTACCGCCGAAGTGTTTGTTGAAAGGCGAGTAACTCTATTGGCTTCAGAGCAGCCCTTTATCGGCAAAGGAGTTGATTAAAAACAAACGCAAGCATTGGACTACGCTCTGCCAGTAGAGATCGAGGCGTGTTGGAAGGATGAGATCATTGATTATCTTCAAAACGGGAACTTACCTAATGATCCTCAAGCGATCAGAAGGCTCAAGTACAAATCTGCAAGATTTATTATGTTCAATGGCGAACTGTACAAACGGTCTTTCGAGGGACCACTCTTGAGATGCCTATCTCCGTCACAGGCAAAACAAGTTTTACGAGAAATTGATGAAGGAAGTTGCGGAAATCACTCAGGAGGACGATCTTTGGCCCAGAAAATACTCCGACAAGGATATTTCTGGCCATTTATGAGAGATGCTATGGATTACTCTAGGAAGTGCAGAAGCTGTCAATTGCATGCGAAGATCATTCATACACCTGCACAACCTATGACTACGGTGAGTTATGGATGTCTATTCGATCAATGGGGAATACATATCGTTGGACCAATGCCAAAGGCTACTAGAGGTAGAAAATGGTTATTGGTGGCAGTTGAGTATTACACTAAGTGGGTTGAAGCCGAAGCACTTGTAAATATTACTGAGGCTAATGTGAAACAATTCATCTGGAAGAACATCGTTTGTCGATTTGGAATCCCAAGGGTCTTCATTTCCGACAATGGAAGGCAGTTCCAAGGTTTTAAGATTCAAGACTGGTGCAGAGACATGAAAATTGAGCAACGTTTTACATCCATTACGCATCCTAAAGCAAATGTGCAAGTGGAGACCACTAACAACACATTAGTGAAGAGTTTGGAGAAAAGGCTGGAAGGAGAAGAAGGAAACTGGGCGGACGAGCTACCAGGAATATTATGGGCATATCGCACAACTCCTCACACCTCTACGGGAGAAACTCCATATTTGTTAACGTATGGATCTGAAGCAGTGATACCGGCTGAGATTGGAATGCCAACTTATCGTATTGTTACATATGATGAGGAGCAGGCATTAAGGGCAAGACAAATGGATTTGGTTGGAGTTGATCGGAACAACAAGAGAAGCAGCATACCAACGTACTCAAGCGTATAAATCTATGATGGCGAAAGCATATGACAACAAAGTTCGTTTCAGGAACTTTCAAGTGGGGGACTTGGTACTTAGAAAAGTTGAAGTTACCAAGCATGTTGGAAAGTTGAAGCCGAACTGGGAAAGACCTTATAGAGTGGAGAAAGCGAGCTCAAAAGGATATTACTACTTACAAGAATTGGGTGGAAGGACTTTGTCACGCCCCTAGAACGTCAAGAACTTACGAAGGTTTTATAGTTAGAACACTAGTTTTCTAATGGCCTTGTGGCATGATAGGACCGTAGTTTCAATACTTCATTCGCTTATTCTTTTACGAATTACGAGTCCCTTTACGCGGATTCTCATTGTAATAGTTAGCAGCGAACTACGGGGACTTGATTAATAGCCGACCTATATACGGAGGGATACGTAGGCAACGATTACAATCTATCAGGATACATGAAGTTAAACTCATACTTTCTACAAACTTTAAGATTCAAAACATAATCAAAACGAACTTAGCTTCGTACAACGAGCACTAGCCTCGTGGAGTCAAGCACAAGTCCTTGCACTCCCGCGAACATAGCTTCACAAGCGCAAACATAGCTTTGCACAACGAGCACAAGCCTCGTGGAGTCGAGCACAAGTCCTCGTACTCCCGCGAATATAGCTACGCAAGCGCAAACATAGTTTTGCACAACGAGCACAAGCCTCGTGGAGTCGAGCACAAGTCCTCGTACTCCCGCGAACATAGCTTCGCAAGCGCAAACATAGCTTTGCACAACGAGCACAAGCCTCGTGGAATCGAGCACAAGTTCTCGTATTCCCGCGAACATAGCTTCGCAAGCATGAACATTAGCTTCGCACAACGAGCACAAGCCTCGTAGAGTCGAGCACAAGTTCTCGCACTCTCACAAATACTTGTTTATAAAACTTAAGTGTTTTAGCAAATGACAAATATAAACTTAAAAAGTAGACACATATGAGTGAAGATTCAAAGTAACAGCATTCAAAAGATTTCTGAAGTCAAACTGTGCTAGCAATGGATAAGCGCTAAAATCGCACACAAGTTAAAAAGATATACTGACGAAAAGAATGTACTAATGTGAATATATTGTACGGAATGAAAAGATGTTCAGAAATACTAAAGATAAGGCACAGACGCCAAAAATAAGGGCACGCAGGCCACTCTGAGTGATCACGGCAGCAAATTCAGCCCCAGAGACTTCATGGCACCCTCGCTCTGCTCTTGGATATCTGCAAACGACTCGTTCAGGGGCCTGGTGTCATCAACAGGAGAGATCTGACGAGGAGCAGGAGCAGCACAGTAGCATCGGGCATAGGCTGATCGCCCTCAGCAGGATGATCCAAGACCTGAGGGTCGAAACCCATCTCACCCTCCTCCAACGGCTCATCTGGAGCAGCAGCAGCAGCAGCAGCAGTAGACGTGGATGGCTGCTCATCAGCAAAGTCAGAGAGCCATACCTGACGGAGAAGATAGAAGGAGGTGAATGGATCATGCTTGGGCTCGTCAGCGTCCGTAGTAGGAGCAGGCTTAGTAGGTGGATCAAAAAGAGAAGGATCGACAGCAGCAACACCTGAGGATTCACCAACCTCTGTGTCATCCTCGTTCAGGCAGTTGAGGACATTGAAATCCTCCTTCTTGAACCTAGGAACGAGGGCACATCGGGCGACGATGTCATCAAGGGCCATGTTGTAGCCCTTGGTCGTATCAAATCCGCCCCTGTCCATAGCAATCTGCTCCCATGTACACAAGCGGAAGAACTCGATGGCTACCATCACCTTGTTCTCATCAGGGAGCTCCTACGAACCAAGTAAAGAGAAAGTAAGTACAAAATATAAGAGATCAAGAAAAGAGAAATAAAGTCAAGTAGAATAGGACTACCTCATTCATGGCCCTGTTGTAGCCATCCTCCTCAGCAGTCGCAAGGCGAGCTTTGACATCAGCTAGCTCAGCCTCGAGTCTCACACGTTCAGCCTCAGCAGCAGCAGGGGCATCCTGCATCGTCCTGATAGTGTCAACGTGGTCGTCAACAAGGGACGTGGCATACTGGCAGTCGGTGGTGAGCTGACTAGACAGGTGCTTCTCCTCGATGAGCTCCTTGTCAACGGCAGCTTTAGCTGCTTTCAGGGCTTCCACCCCGGCCTGCACTGCCTTCAGTTCGTCGACAGCTACGATCAGATGCTTCTCGACTTCAGCCTTAGCTTCCTTGGCTTGTTTCTCCAGTCGTTGAGCTTGCAAGGCTGAAGAGAGGTGCATGTCCTGATTCGACCAAAGCTCGCACTATCTCCTCTATGTCGATGTCGACCTCGTCACCGTCATAAGTTCTGTCCTGCGCGACGCGCTTACCCCGTCGAATTTCTTCAGCAGTCGCAGACCTCTTCCTGGTCGCTTGCTCTGGGTTAGCCTCGTTGAAGCGACGAGCCGCTTCAGCAACAGAAGGTAGATGCACTTTCCAGCTGAAGGTGCTGGTGAAGGAGAAAGCTCTGGAATGATCGGCTCAGAACCGATAGGTGGCGATCCATGGAGCAGCCTCAGCAGTCGACTGCGAAGAAGCAGGAGAAGGCACAGGAACTGGAGTAGAACCCCTACCACGTCCCGACCCTCGAGTCGAGACAACAGCGGTGAAGGAGTAGGAGCACTGCCGCCCCTCGAACTGGGGTCAGCCGTCTTCGCACCACGACGACTGGTCTTCTCAAGAATGGGCACTGAGGATTGAGGAGCGTTCGCACCACGCTTCATAGCGGCCAACCTTTTCTTCGTCTTGTCCATAACGATGCGCTCTGAAAATTGCAAAAATGCAAAGGTTAGAAGACAATAAAGGACGACGTAAAATCAACAAGTAAAAAGAACAAAAACATGCATAATGTTATACCAAAGACAGAAGGCTCAATGCCTGCACGATAAGTATAACCGCCGGCCCGCAACACTGGGGTGGTGGTCAACTCAAAAGCATCAAACTGATGCTCTTTCAAGTTCTTAACCACTGTCAGGTTATAGATAGGAGGATTGGGGCGTCTCAGCGATGGACGGGGATCAGTCCAAAGCCGCATGAATTGGAATTCCTGAAGCTTGGATTCCTTGATGAAGAACCATTGTCTCTTCCAGTGAGCCCCGAAGCTCGTTTGTAGATCAGACAGGAAGCATTGCTTCTTTCACGAGCTCAAATAGGAAAACCCGACGTCTACACCTCTGTTACGGAATTTCACTATGAATAATTGCCAAAAATTGGCTACAGGACACGGGAGGTCAAAGACGCGGGTTAGCATCGCATAAGCATACATCTGTGTGTATGTGTTGGGGGTAAAATGTGAAGGAGAAGAATTGAGAGAGGCCATGATTTCTGAGACAACAGGGAAGATGGGAAACCGTAAACCACAATGGAGATAACTACTGAATACAGTGAGACACCCTTCTGGCGGGTTGTTTATCCTATCATCTGGCCCAGAAAAAAATAAAAAATATTGAGGTTGTTAGCTCGAGGTAATGGGCATCAATTTCTCGTCTAGACTTTATAACATGCACAATTGGGCAATTATTATTAGATTAACTGTCACTGCCAATTTTGAACTCTCACGTGTGATCCACATGCTCAATGCCTAGTTTTGAAACTTTTAACAACCCATTTAAAGACAAAAGCAAAATATATTAGAGATACCACTTAAACAAATTGATGCGTTAAATATATGGTAAATATCCCACCCTTGTCATGAAAGGACATTAGATACAAAAGGCATGTTCTATGACATGAAGCACACGGGTGCTTTGACAAACGCCTTATATGCCGGAAGGGTACATCTACTCCACTTTAATGAAAAAAGCATATTCTAAGAATTCCCAAGAAATGTCGTTGTAGTGTAACCGCATGACGTATTATGCGTATGATGACAAAGTCCCCCTTATACAACAAATCCGCATTTGGAGAATATGCGTAGGGGGGAATCTCATTTTCAAGAAGTGTTGTCCTATTTTATGAGTTGGGCTTTATTTGAAAAAAATAAAAAGTATTGAGGTTGTTAGATCGAGTCAATGGCCATCAGTTTATCATCTAGACTTTATTCCATGCCCAATTGGGCAATTATTATTAGATTGAATATCAGTGCCAATTTTGAACTAGCACGTGTGATCCACGTGCTCAATGCCTAGTTTGAGACTTTGAACAACCCATTTAAAGACAAAAGCACAATATATTATAGGTACAAGTTACACAACTTGATGCATTAACTATATGGTAAATATCCCACTCTTGTCATGAAAGGACATTTGAATACAAAAGGCATGCTCTATGACATGAAGCACGCGAGTTCTTTAAAAAACGCCTTATATGCCGGAAGGGTACATCTACTCCACTTTAATGCAAAAAAGAATATTCTAAGAATTCCCACGAAATGTTATTGTAGTGTAACCGTATGACGTATTATGCGTATGATGACAAAGCCCACCTTATACAACAAATCCACGTTTTAGAATATGCGTAGGGGAAAATATCATTTTCAAGAAGTGTTGTCCTATTTTCTGAGTTGGGCTTTATTTAAAAAAAATAAAAAAAATATTGAGGTTGTTAGATTGAGGCAATGGCCATCAATTTCTCATCTAGACTTTATAACATGCGCAATTGGCAATTATTATAAGATTGATTGTCTGTGCCAATTTTGAACTCGCATGTGTGAGCCACGTGCTCAATGCCTAGTTTTTAGACTGTTAACAACCCATTTAAAGACAAAAGCACAATATAATAGAGATACCATTTACACAAATTGATCTAAATATCCCAATCTTGTCATGAAAGGACATTAGAAAACAAAAGGCCCGCTCTATCACATGAAGAACGCGGGTCCTTTATATTCCAGAAGCGTACATCCACTCCACTTTAATGAAAAAAGCGTTTTCCAAGAATTCCCACACAATGCCATCGTAGTGCAACCGCATGACGTATTATGCCTATGACTACAAAGCTCACCGCATAGAGTGAACCACCACACCACAGTTTCCATGGTAGTATATGCAAGGTTTTGATTTAAAATAGTATAAGCAAGGTTTTGATTTAAAAATTCCCAACAAAATTATGCAATCGATTTATCTATCCATTAACAATACCACTGCATAATGAATCATCTCGCTAAAAAAACAATTACATGAGATGAATTCATCAATCATGGAAGGCAATGATCTGAATAAACTATTTTTTTTTAGAAACTATAATCAACTTTACTTCAATGCCCAAACTTGTAAGCTCAAAACGGAACCCAAAAATACTTATAATACAGTTTAATGGTAAATGCACACTCATGTACTGCACATGAAAAAACAAGATTCATAACAAGATTCAGAAATGGTATGCCTTAAAAAACATCACAACTAGATCGAAAAGTCGATCATTGAGGCAAACCTTGATTCAACATCCGGCTACAAATAGGAAGTACCAGCATGAAGGATCCAAGATTCTACCAAAAGCTCCGTCAAATACGGACTGAAATCAACAAATTAAGTCCTCCGAAGACAAATAATGTTAACAATAAAATAATAAAAATCAGAAAATAAGAATTTACAGCGATAAAATCTTGTAAAAACTCATAATGTTGTTGGCGCATTTCTGGAGCATCATGGAACATTTTACTAAATAGTGTTTTATGGATCTAGAGTGTGAATCGCAAAATTTGATGATAAGTATTAGGAACATCCTAGTTTAGATATGGATTCTAAAGATAATTATTCCTTGTAAATAGATAGGATTACTTTCCAATTAGTTTAGGTCCTACTATTGTATTTATAAATTGTCCTTAGACCTAAACTAATTGGAAGTTCCCGGGAATTTGGAGTGGAGGTTCAAACATTGAGTTCAGTAAGACACATAAATGTGGTTGCTTGTTATGTTGCATCCTATACAAGCCTATGATTTATCGCGATGATAAGTCCAACAACATTCAGACAAATTCGAGAAGATGTGAACACTCAAGGGTCAAAGAATGTCGGAAACAGTATAAACCTAAATTACAACAAAAAAGAAAAAAAAAATGGGATTATTTACCAAACAAAGAAGAAAATATGAAATTTTCGTTTTCAAAGAATGGCAACTTAGTATATATCACAATAACATATATAAAATAAAATTTCGTAAGATGCGCCAAAAGATTATGAATTATGAGATGATTAAAGTTGTAAATTATATTATTTTCAAAGGATTAACTAATTAACCAAGATTTTCAACGTTAAGTATTATACATATTTATTTTATATCTTGATATGCTCATAATTAACTTAACAAAAATTATATTGTGTCCATTGAAGACTTTGATCCAAAAAAATAAAGAATTTTTTTGAAATATAGCGTTGTGTAATTTTGCACGATTAGACATAGAGGCTAGTAAAATGGAAGTTCAAACACACTTACAATTATAATGTTGTTACATCATAAAAGATTAAGTTAAAGTGGTAATTTTAAAATTACAAAAAGAACAACAAATCTAAAAAAAAAAACTAGGTGGCAGATCTCCTATCAAAAGGAGAATAATATGAATAATGATCACAAAAGATCGATAAATACATGATTAGAAAAATTATTTTTAAAAGCTCGATTTGACTTAAAGAGTTAATTTGAAATGTATTTATTATTTGTACATCAAAATTGATTGTTGAATTGCAATTGTATCATATTTTTAGCATTGTTTTTACAAAGTACATATTGTGTCATATGAAAAGGCCGGTTGATTACATTCTCGAAGGTTAACTCAACAACGCATTTCTTAAATTTTTTTCCTAGAAAAATACGTGAAATTACTGTGAATAATAGAATGATACTTCATAACATGCACAAGGCAATTATGTTTTGAATAATCGTTACAGCCAATTAAACTCGCACGTCTGTGCCACGTGCTCAATGCCTAACTGAAAGACATTTCGTAGCTTATAATTATTTTTCGCCGACCAATAGATTTTCTAAACCTTATGCTTTTATACGAAGGGGGCTAATTTAATTTTTCATCCCTTGGTTATTGTATTTTATTTAGGGCAAATGCATATAATCCCTTGAACTATGAGGTATTTTGCGCATTGCCCCATATAAAAGAGAAACATACTTTTTAACTTATTTAAAAATGTGTGATCAAACCCTAAGTCATTGATTAGTTCAAGGGGAAGTTTAGACATTGATGAATGTAGAAGTTTTGACTACCAAGTTGTACCTCTTTCATAAACTTTTTTAACCCAAATAAATAAACATCAAGAACCAAACAAAAGGTTACCGGTGGCCAAGAATTAAAAATAAAGATTTTGAAGCAACCATAAAAGAAACGTCATGTATGAGAAATTCTTACGTTTCATTGAACGACTTCAACTAGATGAGCGCCACCCACGAAAATTGTAGATCCAGAGTGCGATTTCAATAAAAAAAAAAATCTGCGAAGAATCAAATTATTTGAGAGTTATTTGTTTTGAATGTTATAGAAAGACTAACGATAGTCTTACAAAATAGGAGAATAAATAAAATCTTTCCACATATACTAGCACAATCACCTTTTTTGAGCATCGAAGTGCAGCAAATCGATTGGAGATAAAGAATGGGGCTAGGGTATTTTGGGAAAGGGAGGAAAGAGAAAAAAAATGAAGACTGTACCCCGAATAAAGTCTGTTAAGGCATTGTACAAGTCGTCGGGGCTAAAGAGTTAATGTGCTCTAATATTGTATTCTATCTACCTAATTAAAAATCATCATAAATGCTATCATTATTGATTTCAATTAAAAAAAAACGAGGATATTAAATATAGGATTACACGTGTACTGATTTTAATTTCAAAAATAATAATTCTCGAGATTATACTATCTACAAACCAAACACCACCTAACTTCATAAGTATTGTAATTTTCCAAGGACAAATGTTGACGAAATATTTACACAACTTTGTAAAGATAATTTTGCGTGCTAATTATTAGCATAATGTAATGTTCCATTTTCAATATCAAGTTTCTTCAAAGCATAGAAATTTAGAATGAATACAAAAACTATTCCCTCTATTATTTTAATTAGCAAAAAGAAATCCGATTTTCTCAATGGTACAAGGGCAGAAATTTACCCATCGTCATTTGCAGAAAGCACCACCTTTGGAATCGTTCCTCTCTCCATGTGCTTTAGCTTGATACTATGATCAACCCCTGATGCAGCATGCTTCCCAATGACATGTTCAGTGCGGAACATACCACGCTCTAGGGAAGCACGGTTCACCAATATCGAATCCTCTCGGTTGTACCCAAGATGGACGTTCACCGCCACTGTAGCACGTTGGCCATTGAGGAACTCAGGATGTGGTTGCATCCCCTTGAGATGAGAAGAATATTTTGACTCGTTTGGATCCCTTGACACACTTATTACTCGATTGTGAAGAAAATGCAGAATGATTAAAGGCAAACGAAGTATTTTTCCATTCACAAATGAAACAAGACAAAAGCTACATATTGCGTCGTATAAAAAGGCGGGTTCATTACATTCTCGGAGATTAATTAAACAACTCTTTTTAAAACAAATTCAAGAAAAATATATGGAATTACTGTGAATAATGGAATGAGACTTTGTAACATGCACAATTTGCCAATTATGATTAGAATGTTTGTCAGTGGCTTAGTGCCAATTTTCAATATATTGGTTGATTAAACTCTCAAGTTAGAGTCACGTGCCCAATGCCTAATTTTGAGACTTTTCATAACTCATTTAAAGACAAAAGCACAATATATAGGAGACACCATTTACACAAATTGATGCATCAAATATATGGTGAATATCCCACTCTTGTAATGAAAGGACATTAGAACACAAAAGGCATGCTCTATCACATGTAGGCCGCGGGTGGTTTAACAAACGCCTTATATGCCGGAAGGGTACATCTACTCCACTTTAATGAAAAAGGCATATTCTAAGAATTCCCGCAAAATGTTGTTGCAGTGCAACCACATGACGTATTATGCGTATGATGACGAAGCCCACCACATACAGTGAACCACCACCCACAGTTTCCATGGAGTATAAGCCAGGATTTGTTGTAAATATTCCCCACAAAGAGGGTGGGAAATGATGTAAATAAATTACAACAATTAGAAGAAAAATTACTGGGATTGTTTACCAAACAAATTAAGAAGAAAATTTGAAGTTTTCGGTTTCAAAGAATTGCAATTCAGTTTAAATGGCAATTACATAAAATACTATACTGTATAATGCACGAAAGATGGGCCAAAATTTTTATGAATTATGAGAAGATTAAACTTGCACATTCGGGCATCTATGTGTAGAATAATTGTTATTGTCAATTTTCTATAAATTGAACAATTAAACTCGCACGTGAAGATTAAGCTTGCACATTTGGGCATCCATGTTTAGAACAATTGTTAGTGCCAATTTTCTATAAATTGAACAATTAAACTCGCACGTGTTTGCCACGTGCTCAACGCCTAATTTAGAGATTTTTCATAGCTCATAATTATATTTCCCCAACCAATAGATTTACTAAATTTTGCTTTTACTATGAGCCTTGCTTATTTTTTATTTTTATTTAGCGTAAAATGCATCAAACCCCTTGAAATATAAGGTGTTTGCAAATGGCCTCCAAACCTATAAAAAGGAAAAATGTGCCCCTTCACCTATTTAAAAATATCTGAACGACCCCTAAGTTATTCAATGTGGACACGCTGATGAATCTTTCGTAAAAAGTTTCTAACCCAAATGCATAAACCACAAGAACAACAGAGAAACCTACCAATAGCCAAGAACTAAAAAGAAAGATTTTGAACTAACCATGATGAAATGGCATTTGGGAGAAATTCCTACATTTCCTTATCGACTTCAAGTAGACGAGCGCCACCTACAAAACTAGTAAATTCAGAGTGTAATTGCAGTGAATTCATTTCAACTGAAACGTGCAACGATCCATAAGATTTTCCTTTTCGTAAAATTAAAACAAAAAAAAAAAGATACATAAAGATCTACGAGAAATCCACTTATTTGAGATCTGTTTGTTTTAAATGTTAAAGAGAAACTAGTAATCCCTTAGGCTCGTTACCTTGGGTCAAAACCGTGTTCTAGAACCTTCAAAGACTTTCTGAGGAAGAATTTTATATCTTGATATGCTCATAATTAACTTAACAAAAATTATATTGTGTCCATTGAAGACTTTGATCCAAAAAAATAAAGAATTTTTTTGAAATATAGCGTTGTGTAATTTTGCACGATTAGACATAGAGGCTAGTATAATGGAAGTTCAAACACAATATATTCAGCTTTTAGCTTTTCCTGGTGCATCTGAATTTCCACCTCAGCCTTGTAACTCCTCATATGTCCAGTGCGGAACACACCACACTCCAGGGAAGCACGATTCATCACTATCGAATCCTCAATCTTTAGTTTCAAAAATCATTATGCACAAAGAGTTCTAAGGGCAACGAGCCAATAAGGCTGAATAACCGAAATTGTCATGTAACCAAACAAAAAAAGTAGGACTTTCAAATTTAAAACAGTTATAACATCTAAGAAAAAACCCATTATGTTAACCATAGGTAGAATCAATGAGATAAGCTTAACATTGCTCCATTACCATGAGTGAACTTCCTCAGGGCCATCTAGGCCAAGCAAATAAGCCACCCAAATTCTTTCATTACCTTAGCGATGTTAAGTGGTTGTGAATAAAATGAAGAATGATTAAAGGGAAAGAAAGTATATATTTTACCATTCACAAATGAAACAAGACAAAGTTTGATAAACAAAAAGATGGCCAAGCAAAAACAAAATACAAAAAAGGCAAGCTATAAATTCTTTAGATTCAGATGCAAGGGCAATACAAATGTACATCATATTTTTGGTTTTACCTCACTTGGTCTAGTATATCGCACGATAAATGCTCCGGCTAACTTTTTACGAGAAAAACTACACTAGTACGAACAATTTACCAATGAATGGGAAAACCCCGAGGTTATGCAAATGCCCCACAATAGAGCTATTGTGCAGTGATACAACAGTTTTTGAGTCCCGTGTTTAGTGAAATCATTTGTATGAAATGATCAGCCGACCGATTTAACCATACAATCAAAAATCATATGAACATATCTTAATTTCTAAAAGTATCATCAAACGTTAAGCAGACAGAAGAAAAATTGAAACATTTCACAAGTAAGAAATCAGAGAGATAGTACATTACGTTAATAATATCGAGGGCTTTTAGAGTAATTTGTTGCTTTTTGTTAAATGCGTTAAATACATTAACTTTATTGCTGGAATGCGATGAGGAAGATTGCGCTTCTCAGCCCCCTGTGATGTGCATGGCCTGGTCAGGGACTTGAAATGAATTAGTGAAATGAATGGAATTAATGTGGATGAAACCAAGTATATTTTCTCCTAAATTCTCTTCTAATCTTGTTCTTCTTCTTTTAATTCTTCCTCAATTCCCTCTAAAGTTTAATCTTTTCTCTCTAATTCTCCAATCTTTCTTCTTGTCATCAATGTAGTAAAACTCTCATATAACTTATAAAAACTCTGTCCAGATCATCGATTAATAATATAAAAACCTTTGGTTGTGCTTATGATAATTTGAACTGATGTCGTAATCAAAGTCACTGATGGTCTATGAAACTGTCGGGAATATAAGCTTTTATGTTCCAATTCAAGCTGATAGATCTTTAAGTCTCAATCTTTACGTTTTAAGCAGTCGTTGCGACACCTAGTCTAGACAGGTATATAAGACAGTAAAGTAAAATAGCAGATTTTTAACGTGGTTCGGACTATGTCCTACATCCACGAGGCTTTCGCCTGCGACAAACTTCTTTGAACGGACAAAAGTTATTACACCTAATGGTTTTACTCTAACACCGAATCCCTCTAATGTTGATACCACCGGAAACTTTTTCGCGTCTACTTCTTTTGACCCGTAAGACCAAAACCTCCGTAGTGATCTTCTTATGAGCAAGCTTCCAAGCGAGCTGCACGTACGTATAGATCCCTCTCACTGGCGCAATCCTTTCCCGTTGAACTTTCTTCAACTCTCGTCAGCTTGTCACGTTCTTGAATTGAATCAAGAGATGAAAACTAAGAAATCAAAATAAAAGCGGAACACCTAATGATGTATATTTTGTTATACGAGTGTTCTACATTGATTCCTAGGATTTCTACTATTTATAGGATAGCTCTCCTTGGAAGATCTCTAGAATCTCGGCCAGTCTCCATATCTAGTCGAGATGGAATCTTTCCAAATATATTCAAATCTTTCCATTGATAAGGCGTGTTTTCCTTTGATAAGTCTTTGTTTCCGTTTGATAAGATCTTCATGATCTTCGTGAATCTGCACGCCAAAGACGAAAAAGAACTCCACAAGGAATAGATTACTTAAGGATATAAACAAAGAGTTTGATAAAGATTAACTTTCCTCTATAAGATCTAGTTAAATCTTTACAAACTTACCCAAATATTCACTCGCTTTAAACATGATAATTGCCATATAATCAAGAGCAAATATTTTAGTAAATAAATCAAACTAAAATAAAACTGAATTTTCCTTTAAAATAATTTTGCAAACAAGGAAAAGAATCGAGTTGGACCTGGCAGTCCTGACTGTTCAATCAAGTTTGAATCGTGTTGGACTTGCGGTCCTAACAATCTCCCCCAATTGACTTGTTTGGCAAAAACACTTTAAATCCAAGGAAAGTGTAGACATGTTGAAATAAAACAATTTAGTAAGAGATAGGCACATAAATCAACTAACGAGTCTTAACAGCAATAAAAACTTGTTGCAACAGCAGTGCAACAATCCGCAAAACAACTTAATAAAATAAGCAGTTAATAATAATTGTTCTTAAGCGGTAAAATAAAAACAAACAAAAATAGAAACATAAGATAAGCAGCAGCAGCCTTGAAGATCTCCCCCATTCTTCAAAATCTCCCCCAATCTCCATTTTCTTCTACTCCCCCATTTTGCCAGAACTAGTCAAGGCTTGGCCGCTAATTGGGCAAGTGACTAGTTCATGGACTCTAACAGTGTAATCACATGGGCTAGTTGCGACTGTAAGTTGTCGAGACTGCCCTGGGGAACAGATGGTCAAGCTTTATTATCCCGAGAAGGTAGGACATTTCGCCGGATTGGAGAACCAAGAAGAGCTTGAACAAGGTGACTCGGGGCGTGATAAGGATTGGGTCGGCGCGTCATCTTATCCTTCTTGACCCGGATATCCATTTGGGATGTGAGCGTGCGGTAGATCAGTGATGGATAGCCCAATGTCATCTTTATCTTTTTGTTGAATGCTTCAAGTTGTATGCGCTCAAAGACCAGTTTCCCCATATTAATTTCTTACCATGATACCGAGATCAAACCATACCCTGGAGTGAGGGAACCTCGTTGGAGATTTCCATTCTGGGGCCACTTCATGGGTTGGCCAGTTATGGTTGATGCAACTACGTCCAAGTCTTCCTCCAGTTCCAACTCGGAGTCGCGACCGGTTTGTGCATCAGGAGAACCCAACTGCTTGTTCAGAATTTGAGCACTAATCTTGAAGATGTAGTTCCTCACGAATGCTGAATGTTCCTTGACTGAGCTTGGAACGCCAAGTTGAGTATCGAGATTGGCATAAAACTCGTGCACAATCTTGGGTTACAAACGGTTGTACCCTCCGAGTGGATTCAAGAAAACCTCTCCCTTCCAAAAACTCGATAGCCCCCATACCCGCATAAGAATCATCATGAAGAGTGACTTCATTAATAGGAATGCAAGAAATGGATACTGAGTTTGGCATTAGCCGTGTAGAACCTGAGGACATAGCCGTCTTTACCTGGAAAGGCTCATCAGATGGTAGGACTCAGGGAGGGACGGGTAACCTCCATCAGCTTCTTCAGACTGGACTTGACTGCCTTCATCATAGGCCGACTTGTCGCCAGACTGGTTTGCCTCATCAGACGAGGACTTAGCTGGTCGTTTCTACTATTTGCGGACAGGAATGGAATCAGTGTCAGAGACCTCGATTGGAGTAGGGTCCGAGGCAGCAGCAGCAGTAGATCGGGGACGTTTGTGAGTAGGAGTCTTGGTACGTGTCCCAACTCGGCTGGCGACACCCTCTGCAACAGGTTTGGACTTTTGGCGAGCAGATGGGGTGCTCTTTGGAGGTTGAGCCTTCTGCTTCCCCTTGGCCGATGCGGTGTGGTGGCGAGAGGATGCAGGAGCAGGTGCAAGTGGTGTCCGTGAAGGAGACGAAACCGCTGGTGACGGCAGAGCGTCTTCCGGCGACGGAACAGAGTTAGAGTCATCCAAAGGTGGAGAAAACTCTCGTGCCTGAGATGGTGTGGCACGTGGCGGTGATTCTGTTGCCGGTGGCGGTGTTGTGGTGTCTTGCGGCGGTGGTGGTGCAACAGCACTCGTCGATGGTGGACCGTAATCCGGTGGAATTCGGATGGAAAGTGGCACCGGTTGCAAGACTGTGGACAACTTGTTGTCCGTGGATGATTCACTGTCATAGTCGACCAGTGGGTTCGACTGAGACGGTTCACCTGTAGACTTGTTTTTCACCGTGTTAAAGATTTTCTTGAGGAAAGATGGTGAGAAAGAAGACATAAAAACCACACACAAAGAAAATAAGCAGAAGAGAGAGAGTAAGGATGGCGTGAGATATGAGGGAAAGACATATAAATAGATATAATCGAATCAACATCATATCTTCTACAATCATTATCCACAACTTCCCATAAGTGATAGGACTCTTACCAAGACTAATCAAGGAAAGATTCCAACAGATTACATGCAACTCAATCTCGAATGACAGAGGAGAGTGCTATATTTGCTTTTTCTCCTGCCTCATCTTCCCTTTCAGATGACTCTTCATCACTCCAGGTGCACACCATAGCTTTTATTTTATTCTTCAGGAGAAGATTTGCACAATCAGTTTGTATGTGACCATGCTTTGGCATTTCCTGCATTGAACACCTTTTCCTCTTCTTTTGTAGATAAGATCATTAGTAGCGGAAGATTTTAATGAATTATCAGAGTTTGAAGGGAAAGTGATCGTACCTTTATTTTTTCCATTTGGAAAACTTTTGG
Organism: Misopates orontium; assembly: GCA_946800315.1. Taxonomy (NCBI): domain Eukaryota; kingdom Viridiplantae; phylum Streptophyta; class Magnoliopsida; order Lamiales; family Plantaginaceae; genus Misopates; species Misopates orontium. Next base: position 12,299,628 of record OX326951.1, read on the forward strand.
AGTCCTTTGGAGAGAAACGCGACAGACTTCTCGAACTCGTCCTTATCGTCACTTTGAGGTTTGTCTTTGATTTCACCTTTAAGTGCAACACCTTTTGTAGTGACTCCATTCAAATTCTTTTTCAACTCAAATGTTGAAAGTTCACCCATGAGTTCTTCAAGTGACAAGTTCTCCACATCTCTTGCTTCTTCAATCGCCTCAATTTTTGTGTCGAATCTTGAGGGCAAAGTGCGAAGAGTTTTCTGAACAAGTTTGGACTCACTATACTTGTCACCAAGGAGGAAGGTTTCATTTGCAATGTCTCTAAGTTTGGCATTGTATTGAGCTATTGTTTCATGTTCCTCCATTTTGAGTTCCTCAAACCGTGTACCAAGGATTTGTCTTTTGGATCTTTTCACGGATGGGGTACCTTCATGGGCTACGCGAAGGGCATTCCATGCATCTTTAGCCGATTCACACTTTGAAATTAGTTTGAGTTGGTTGAGGGCGACTCCATTAAGAATTGCATTGATTGCAATGGAGTTGTAACTCGCGTCTAGATCTTCTGCGTTAGACGAGTCGAGCTCGAGCTTTGGCTTTCCATCTTCGTCTTGTGGTGGACTCCATCCTTTGAGAATATCTTTCCACGCTTTCTGATTTTCCCGTTTGATGAAAGCTTTCATGCGGACCTTCCAGTATGAATAGTTGAATTCATTGGAGTCATTGAGCTTGAGATGAGGATCCATTGGAGTAGAACATGGCTTGCAATCTAGATAGCCAGAAACTGTGAGGATGTTTAGTGCACACTTGCGTTGCAAATAGAGATTCTTGTTTTACTCCTTGCCACTTCCATCCCCAAAATGTACTTCAAAGTGCCTAAGTCTTTTATAGTAAACTTGGCATCTAGATGTGTCTTGATGTTCTGGATTTCAGCAAGATCATTTCCTGTCAAAATGATATCATCTACATAGGTACAAAGCACTGTTATAGATGATTTATTTTGAAGTATGAAGAGGGAACAATCAAATATAGTTTGTTTAAAACCATAAGCCATAAGAAAAGTAGTGAGTTTAGTAAACCATTGGCGAGATGCTTGTTTAAGGCCATATAAGCTCTTCTTTAGCAAGCACACTCTAGTGTCACTAGGTTTGCAATAGCCAGGAGGAGGCTTCATGTAGATTTCTTCATCCAAGTCACAATGGAGGAGTGCATTATTGACATCTAGCTGATGGAGATGCCAATTTAAAGAGGCAGCAAGTGCAAGAATAACTCTAACAGTAGTAAGCTTTGCAACTGGACTGAATGTATCAAAATAATCCAATCCTTCTTCCTGTGTGTATCCTTTAGCAACTAAGCAAGCTTTGTAACGCTTTATGGTGCCATCGGACTTGTATTTGACTCTATACACCCATTTGCAACCTACACACTTCTGTTAGAAGGAAGGTAGTAAGCTGCCAAGTGTTAGTTTTCTCAAGAGCATTGATCTCATTTTGCATGGCTGCTCTCCATTCAGATGACTTATTTGCTTGAGTAAAGGTTTTGGATTCTGTAATCTGAGATAAAGAAGCAGTAAAAGCCTCACTAGATAGATACTTGGAGATAGAATAAGTAGAGACAGAGTTAAATTTATGCAAGGGTTGAGGTAAGTTATAGTTATATACTTGCAAATAAGAGGGTGGAGCTGAAGATCTAGAAGATCTTCTCTAAGGAACAATGTAAGGAGGGGGAGGAGGAGGTGATACAAAAGTACCTGGTGCAATATGATCATGTTGCACTAACTCATTTTCCACTTCTGTAACTGGTGGTACTACTACTGGAAAAGGAGCCTCAAGAACTGTATCACTCGAAAAATGACTATCTGCTTCATTTAAATTGTCAGCAGTTTGAGTAATTTGATAACTATAATTGTCAGATAAGTTTTCTGGTAATTGATCCACTATAAGAACAGTAGAATCAGAAATCTGTACAATATCATGACTGATATCAGGATGCAATTGAATGAAGGCATTACTTGGTGATCTTTGATGTAAAGAAGTAGTGATATCTGTAGGATCAATAGAACTTTTGAAAGGAAACATATCTTCATAGAATGTAACATTTCTAGAGACAAACACTTTATTATTTTCAATATTCAAACAATAAGAATCCTTTAGTGCTCTTTGGATAACCAAGGAAAACACATTTTACAGCTCTTGGATCAAACTTCAACGTGTGAGCAACAATAGTAGAGGCATATGGTAAACAACAAAGACCTTTAAACATGAATAATCCGGAGATCTGTTGTAAAGCAATTCAAAAGGAGATTTCATGGAAGTATGATGAGATGACGGCAATCTGTTAATGAGATATGCAGTAGTATCTATGCAATTGCTCCAATACTCTATAGGAATGTTAGATTGAAACTTTAAAGGTAAAACACTTTAAACCCCCCAACCTATAGGGTGTTTCACAATGTGCCACCTAAACTATAAAAAAAGCAAATAGCCCCCCAACCTATTAAAAAATGTGCGAATTTCCCCCTGAGACCAAATCTAACGGATAAAAATGTAGACACGTGTCCAAAATAAATGGTAGATCGACGACTTAGGGGGTATTTCACACATTTTTCAATAGGTTGGGGGGCTATTTGCTCTCTTTTATAGTTTAGGGGGCACATTGTGAAACATCCTATAGGTTGGGGGGTTTGAAGTGTTTTACCCAAACTTTAATGATTTTGCAACTTGTAGGAGATGGTGGTTGTTGCGTTCAACAAGACCGTTTTGCTGAGGTGTTTCCACACAACTAATTTGGTGAATGATCCCTAGCTTGTCATAGAAGTCACGAAGAATAAACTTAGAACCATTGCCAGTACGAATGACTTTTATTTTATTGGAAAGCTAAGTTAAAACCATGTTATAAAACTGAAACATATAATGTTTGGCATCAGACTTATGCTTGAGCATACAAATCCAAGTACACCTGCTGAAGTCATCAACAATAGTTAGAAAATACTTGAATCCTTCATGAGATTCAACTGAAAAGGGAAACCAAACATCACTAAGAATCAAGTCAAATGGAGCATTAGATAAAGAAGTACTGATAGGAAATGGCAACTTTTTCTGCTTTGCCAAATGACAAGTTTCAGATTGCAATTTATTACATTTCATAGAAGCAAGTAAAGGTAAAGAAGACATCTTCTCAAAGGAAGGGTGTCCAAGTCTAAGGTGCCACAAGTTAACCTCTGTGGACACATTATTACATAGAATAGCAGAATGTAAAACATCTAAATTACAAGGTTTTGAATGACATATAGCAGGTAAAATGTAAAGGCTATCTTGCTGTCTAGCAGAACCAATCATCTTCTTGGTGGTTGAATGCTGCAACAAACAAAGAGAAGCAGTAAATAAGAGGTTAGCATATGAGGTTTTGGTCAGTTTAGACACAAATAAAAGGTTATGCTCAAAATCAGGAACATATAAGATAGTATGTAATATGATGTCAGAAAACAAACATATCTTACCAATGAGAGTAGCATAAGTTCTGCTATTATTAGGTAAATGAATCATAACACTTACAGAAGTAGGTTTATCAAGAAATAACTCAAGATTACAGACCATATGATCTGTTGCACCTGTATCAAGAATCCATGCACACTTATAATTGACGGACTTCTTAGAATAAGTAGTAAAAACAGAGATTTGATAGCTTTTACCAGTGGCTGTAGTAGCAGCAAAATGCTCAGATGCAGGAGTAGAAGGATGAATATGTTCACGAGCCTGTTTGTAAGCTAAGAATTCATCAAACAAAGCGTGATTAGGAGAAATAGGAACAAATTTAGCCTGCACATAAGAAGAGCTATCAGTTTCATTAGTTTGTGCATTATTGGCCTGAGATGAATGGGTTCTTTTGCCTTAAGGACAATCCCATCCTGGTGGATATCCAGTCAGTTGGTAAAACTTGTCCACAGTATGCCCTGTATAGCCACACTGAGTACAACGCAGCTTTTTCTTATCCTTTGGATTAGGCTTATACACCTGTGAGTTAGTCCTTGGAGCAAAGTAAGGACCTTTGTTCTTTGAATCTTGAATAGGATTATGCCTTGTAAACATAGCTAAGGCATCATAACTAGCAGGATTAGAGTACAAATCTCTCTGATGTTCTTCTTGCAACATCATAGAATACACCTTTGGGACAGCAGGCAGTGTAGGGTTCAACAAAATTTGACTACGCAAAGCACTATAGAAATCATTTAACCCAATCACAAACTTCAACACACAATTGTACTGCTGTAAATCAATCATTTTCTTGTTAACGTCACATGTACAAAGACCACAACGACATGCTATAATAGGCCTATGAGTAAGAAGCTCATCCCACAGTCAACGAAACAAATTATAATACTCTGTGATCGAAGTACTTCCCTGCAAAATTGTGGAGAGTGTTTTCTGCAGTTGATACACACGCGATCCATCGGCTCTGTCGTATCAAATTTTCATCCAAAGATCAAGAGCAGAGTCAAAATAGAGCAAACTTTGACGCAATTCTTTAGATACTGAATTCAGCAACCAGGACAACACCAGGCTATTTGCACGCGTCCAGCAACTGATTTCCAATTGATCTGTGGTAGGTTTAGCCAAAGATCCATCAATGAAACAGATTTTGTTGTGGATCTTCAATGCCATTATAATTCCTTTGCTCCCGGCTATATAATTTTTGACTGTGAAAACATCACCAAGAATAGAAACACCAGCATGATCATGAGATCCTAAAAAATACATGAATCATCACTCAAATTTCGCCGATTTGAAGAACCAGAGGAAGAATTAGGAGGATTAGACATCACTTAAAGTAAGATCTAATCAATTGATCGAGCTGATCCTAGTAATCCGAGCAAAAACGGATCAAAAAACGAAGAATTAGGTTAGCGGAAGCAAAATTTTGGCCCGATCGAATGATACCATGTGAAATAACCGATTCAAATCATATTGAATCTGGTGAATTGAACAACAATCGGATTAAAATCAATGAAAACGAATTGAAATTTGTATTGACGATTGAATCAAATTACAATGATTGAAGAACAATGTGTTGAGAGAGAATTATGTAAAACATCTCTCTACAATCTTATCTAATGAATTAAGTGAGTTGAAAAACTAACTAACAATCTCTATTTGTAAGGATCAAAAGTCGGCCGAAGGTGTGAACGCAGGTGAAGGAATATTCTGTTTCTGGAAAGTTCAGCTCAAACGGTCATAACCGTTTTACAAAATATTTCCTAATTTGGAAATATTTTGTGTTTGTATTTGATCAGCTATGAACCGTCGACTCTTTATATCATTCTTGGGTAAGTATACTGACAACATGATCGTCTCAAATGCCTTCATCTCTCTTAATGAGTATTCAAATATTCCTACTTCTACACTCCAAACTTCATGACTTCATTGTTTTTTCCACTGCTTTTAATTCTACCCCCCTGTGGTTTCAAAAACCTGTACAAAATCCCCTTGTGGTTTGTAAACTGCTTAGGATCCCCTTGTAGTTTCATTAACTCTGCATAAAATCCTTTCCGTTAAGTTTCTTGTAACTCCATTAGTTTTTTTATTAAGTGACTATAATGCCCTTACTTCACTATCTATAAATATATATTGTTTAAATTTTAAAAAATATATTTTATTTAAAAAAAAAAATTCAAACATAATTTTGTTTGAATTTATAAGACAAATAATAATAATTACGTATATTTTTTTTATAAAATATATATTAAAATAGGGATTCCGTGCAGGGTTCTCAAACCACAAGGGGGTTCTGTGCAGGTTTCCAAACCACAAGGGGTTTTCTGCTAAAGTTTTAAAGGGTAAAATTGACTTTTTCAAGAGAAAAAAGTACACAAAAGTCAAGCAAACTCTCACATAGAGCGAGTGTAGACTACGCTCTAACGGAGTTGGATGGAAAGGGAATTTCGTGCAGGGTTTTTGAAACCACAAGGGGGTTTTGTGCATAGTTTTTGAAACCACAATGGGGTTCTAGACAATTATCAAACCATAAGGGGGTTTTTGTGCAGGTTTTCGAAACCACAAGGGGGTTTTATGCATTTCTCCCCAAGTTGTGGCAGTAATATTCTAACTTTTTGCTGATTCTCAAGCTGACCTCCTGGAATATTAGAATGGTCGATCCATTAGTATGTAAAAAGAAGAGACAAGTTGCAACTTTATGATGAAGTCCTTATTTATTGCTCAACTCTTTCATGATGAGTTACATGGGTATGAAATTCATTTTTTATTTATTGAGCTTAGAAAACAGATCATGGCTAGGGACAATTTTGAAGCACCTTGCTTGGTTTTAATGATTTAGTCGATAGAGAAGCTTAAAAGTATTAATCGTTTGTAGCTCATATTGATTTTCATTTTTTTTTGATTTTTTTTTTTTTGTTAATGACACAAATACACGCATATGCAAATTCAGCTGGTGCATAGAAAGTAAAGCTTTATGTTACACCACTTATCAGAGACTACAGAGCATATGTAGCAAAAAATTGAAACGGCGACTTAATTTGTAGTTTTCCATTTCTAGGATACATTTTTCATTCGCTAGAAAATATGACTTTTTTAAATTGAAGGGTTAAAGAGACACTTTTTTCTTCTAGCTCATGGATGCATGTTGCGTTCTTTTTCTTTCTTTTTTTGGGACGAAACGCTGCTACATACTTATTTCTCCATGGGTTGAGCTTATATAATACCTTCTTATCTTTGTTGTTCCACATTGTTGATTTATTGTAAATATGTCAGTTGTGTAATTATTCAATTAGTTAGTTGCCAGCTCAGAGTTAGTTTCATAACAGTTTTCCCGCTTTGTATATATAGCACTCTCTGTACATTTCATTTCAGTTGATTGATGAATAACATAATTTTGATTCTCTTTTCTATTTTGTCCCTTTATATTTTTTCTTAAAAGTAATTAATATATATATATATATATATATATATATATATATATATAGATATAATTTTAACATGATTATCCAATATTTTGACATTAATTACACATTCTCGTACTTCACGTATGCTCTAACTAAGTTATGAACTTTATTTGTTCTCATTAAGGAGATTATACTAGAGAAAAAAAAAATCAGATCTTCTTATATATAGTCGTCACCACACAAAATAATTGCAATGAGTACGGCTTTCTTGATGTGGTCTACGCTGTACATGTTGGTAACCAGTTAATATAATATTGTACAATCGAAACTGCCGCATAAAAATGTACTACCGTAAACATAATGTACAATGCCTCTTATTATTCTTCTTTACCCGTTGTTTGTAACTGTTTTTAAACACTTTTGACCATAGTTTCACAAGAATTTGCAGAAACCCAAACATATTTCCAAGTTATGTACTCAACATTATAAGCTACATATCACATTGTCAAAATCAAGATTAAAACCAATAATGCCGAAAAGAAAATCGCTCAAACGACAACAATCTCGATAGACTTGCAAATGGAATCGAGTCCCCAAAACCTCGAGTTTTAACAACTTCATTTCCATTTAAGCGATAATAAAAATAACTACGCAATCCAAACAATCTACTCAAATCTCATATCACTGCGCATCAAATAGCACCAGTTAAAAAAAAAAAAAAAAAACAAGAAAACCTCTCCAACATTTCACTGTTATATCAAACATCAAACAGAAACAAATACCCATCATATAATTTTGAAGAGAATCACATACAGAGCATCACATAACAACCAACAAAAAAAGATGCGAAAAGAGCGAAAAGGAACGTATATCGCATTCATTTGTTTTCTCAACTTAGTCACTTACAACACTATAAACACATTTTGCACACTTTAGTTAAGTGCCTGATCATTTTCTGGATCATTTCAAATAAAACTACTTGTGAATTTACTTGGATAAAGATACAACTAATTTTTACATTGAAGGCAAATCTCCAACATATATTTCAACAATTTTACTACAATTTGGTAAGTGGGAAATTAGGTATAATGAAATATTAGTTTTGGAATTATCTATGCATTCTAATTTTTCAAGGGTACATAAAAATAATTAAGATATGGATTTTTTTTAATTGCATAAAATGTGTGGATGTACCACTCGTTAGAATTCAAATATTCTTTAATCAATTCATAATTTTACACGCGGTCCCGCGTGCACCTTGGTTGCTAGTTGAGCCAATAAATCAAAGAGTTAAATGCAAAAACTACCCCTGTGTAATCTCTAATTGCAAAAAACTCCCTGTGTAATTTTAATTAGCAAAAACCCCCCTATGTTATTTATTCAAAGGCAAAAAAACCCCTCCTACCCCAATGTGTAGTAGACGCGCCTTATATAATTGGGCTGAAATGTCGGATTTGAAATTACGTTGTTACCCTCATTTTTTATGTCATTACTAAACTAAAAAGAAAAGAATAGAAAGCCAAAGAAATGAGGAAATCACGGGTACATGCAACTCCCCAACATAACCATCTCCAGCCAGCTTCCCGACCTTCTTCTCTTCCGCCACTTTCGCCGCACATAACAACTCCGATTATACAAATCAGAGCAAAAATCAGAAAAAGAATTAACGTAACATTTTAGTGTTTTGGATATGGCGCGAAGGAGAAGATAAACCAGCGGGAGGAGAAAATATGGTCGGGAAGCCTGCTATAGTAGAGGTGGGTGACGACCTGATGAGAGAGGTGAGGAAGATGATGACCTTCTTTAAAAAAAAATGATTAGAAAAAAAGAAGTTAAAATACTTTTGTTTTTTATTTGAATGTTAAGATACTTGTTTTTAAATTCAAATTCGGTATTTTAAATATATAGAAAATGAAATTATATGAAATTTTAACTATTTTGTCCCTTTATATTTTTTCTTAAAAGTAATTAATATATATATATATATATATATATATATATATATATAAATATACTTTTAAGTTTTACGGGGTACGCCTTATATACTGCTTTTGGGCAACCTTCTCAACAACTAAGAGATCCATTCGAGGAACAGGGGGACTAGTTGAAGTAATGAGCCTCCCACCATATATATATATATATATATATATATATATATATATGGTAACAAAGAGCTCTTAATTTAACATTTTCAAAGTAAATTTCTAGATAATTAGAATAAGGGTAAAAATGACATCTTGCATCAAGTCAAAGCTGAAAATGAGTTTGGATGGATTGTTCTAATATTATAATAACACAGGGGTTTTTTGCAAATTAACAGAAGAAATGGGGTAATAAGTATTGGGAGGAGAGAATGGGGCGTTGGCAAAAGATATTTCTCACGGCAATGTCACAGACAAGGAGGCTCATTCTCTATGTTGCAAACAAAATTCAACACGGTTAACACCCCACTTAATAGAAACCATATCTTGTTTGTTTGGAAGGAAATGTGTTGTTTAAGTTATGTTCATGAAAATTCGTTAGTTTCATTATAGAAATGGTCTAATATCTACTATTTAAATTTTTTTGACTGCAGAAGTACATGCTGAAATATATGAAACTGTCCTTCCCAATGTTCAGGATGTATTGGAGGTAAGGTTTGATGATTGTTAAAATCTATATTGCACGTAACGAAGCAGAAAGTGTTTTTCCTTTACGCTCTAGCATTATTTCATTTAAACGGGATATGGACCATAGTATTCAAATTTTTTCACAATTAAGTAATAACTTATTTGTTGGTAGTGTAATTAAATTTCATAATGAACCCAACAATGATCTATGTTAATTGAGGATAGAAGTTTTTATGCTAGTAAAAAACAAATAAATCCAAATAAAGTAAAAAGAGATCAATAAAAGATGAAACCCAATCAATTATTATATTAACTTCCAACTAACATATTATTATCATAAAGCCACCGGTATGTATTTGTCGATCATAATAAGTTGTGAAATTTTTGTTTAGTATCGTACAAGCTAGTTTAACGGTCCCCATGTTAAATGTAATTAGTTGGTAACAATTTCCCTTGTACATAAATGTTAGTATATATCCACTGCAATTAAGCATCTAAATTTTATGTCTCCAACAGAATAAACCGCAGGACTCATCGTCCATGTCATCCAAAACTACGCCCAGATACAATTTTCCTATACGCATGGACGACTTAGTCGAACCAATGTCAACAATATGTGGGTATATTTTCTGCAAAAGTTGCATTGCAATAAACATTGGCGTGAAAAAAATGTCCAACTTGTTGGCGAAAGATTGCACTAAGGCGCATACATAAAATCAACCTCCCAGAAACTATTGCTTAGGAGTTTGTATAAATCTTTTGTTGTATCAAATATTTGTGTGTTTGCATTTTATTATGAATAACCCCTCTGGGCAAGAATAAACTTATGTTGCCTTTACTTGTTTCAATACTGCAAAATTTAAATGAAAGTATATGTTTATCCATTAATGAACATTTCCACATATTAAGTGCTACACGTCCTCGTTTTTGCATCTCCTCAGACACTTAAATCCAAAGTTAATTTGATGATCGATATTGTATAAGAGACACCTTATATGGACCCATACAGTTACTGATCAGTCAACAAATAAAGCAAGAAAAGTTCCAACCCAATCATAACCAATTGTTATTTGATGAAATATTAAGAAGAAAACAGAGTTTACTTTCACTGTTTTGGAAATTTCACACACCTATGTTAAACAAGTAGTATTGGGCAGGGGATTGTAGATTATTATTTTTTGTACTAGAATGATGTTTTGAGACCTGCAGAGCCGATTGCTTTTAAAGATCCATCCAAGCATTATCTAGATAATTACTCCAAAATTACTTCCAGTTAACCACCTGGTATAGTTCATTACTAGGTAGTTCTTTTCAAATTTAAAAATTATCAAATAACACCATGGAATTACATTCTAAGTTCACTTTATCAATAAGTATTGAGTGCTACAGACGAAACTTCTAAATAACTATTTGTTCAGCCTCTAACCGAGCAAAATGAGAGATCCTTTTACGGTGAACTGGCAAAATAACATTTGTAAAAAGAAGAGGGGATGAACCCCCATATGTTTTGAAAGAAGAAACAAAAACCGCATTGTGAACAAAAATAGATAACATAATCTTTTGTATTTGTAAAAAAGAATTAAACACCATTGATATTTGAAAAGAAAAGGCAATAATAAACCCATCGCCTTTTTACACACTTGTGGTTATAGGCTTATTTATCTTTTACGTGAGTGTTCTTTTATTTTGCCAGTTCCGCAAAGAACATATTTCTTTTTCTTTCTTTGTTCTCTTTCTGAAAAACAAAAGGAGTGTTCGGCATCTCTTTACTTGCTAAGGTTTTTCTGCGGTGTTTTGCTAGAAATCCCAAACAAAATATTATATTTTTCATTCATGTTTTGACATTGTTACGAAGTCTTTTGGGTTTTATAAATTATTCGGTACCTTTTTTTTTTGTTAGTATTTATTTGGAAAGCAATTGCTAGATTAGTTTAATAACAAGAGAATATGCAACTTTATGGTTTGAAATATTAACCCATACTAGACCAAAGAAGTATAATAACAAGAGAGTCAAGGTATTATTTTGAGTACGTACATATCAATTCCATTTTTTACGGAATATATTCTTATTTTTCTAATCCAACGATGTGTTTTCAAATGAAATTTATTTAGGGGAGTCCGACAATTAAACTAGCACACGGGTAAGATTTCGTGATTCATTCATTACACATTTGTTTATGTAATCTTCTTATTGCAGACAAAATATTATTAAAGAACAATAGAGCATATATATCATAACCTCGACACATATAGAAATGGATTCTTTGCCCATCGAGGTGTTTAGTGATTATTTAAGAATGTTAGTTTGGCAGAATGAAGACCTTATACTTTAAAAAAGATAAATATTATTTGCCTTCTATGTATTATTATTAGAATAAGTATTTTCCTATTAATTAAAAATGCATCTTTCTGTTCATAATATGACAAGTATCATTAAAGCTAAATGGGATGTTTCCTTTGAAACAGTTTTAAAAGAATTAAGAAATTTATTAAGTCCATCAAGAATTGAGTGTATACTGGTTTCTAAAGAGCCGAGAAAGTTGGAAGAGTAAAAGGTGGCGAATGTTACACTAACGATCCCTACCACCAGGCCCTACCTAAAACGTCTCGATTAGTAATAAATATTATATAGAACTATGAAATTTTTTAAATAGTTAACGTCAACAGTGAAGTAATATGGAAAAGTATTCAATGCATAAATCGCAGGCCTTAGAATGGTCATTGGCCAAAAGACTGTCATATAACTTTTGTTATGTTTTTACCAATATGAAATAAATGAACCTTAAAAATATTAACTCCATGCAACTTAGTCATACCTATTTCTTTTTTGTATCCATCATTCCTTGAGAATCTTACTATTTTTCTTACATAAATTTCCATAAACCTTGAATCTCGTCTATATTAGATCCTGCAATCTTTCTCCCGACCCTGATTCAAAGGTTACAAACAATTCCTCACTTCATTTTATTTATTTACAACCGAGGTAGTTTTTTTGTTTTTTGTTTTTACTAGCTAGTGTTGGTTTTCTCAGCAAATTCAGTGTTGAATCTTCATTTTTATAGGTTAATTGTGCTCTTCTGAATGATTTTAGTTCTCTTATTCATGAACAAGTTGATTGCCTCCTCCTTCATTCTTATGATATTTGTTGTTAATTAGTGCAGTTTTCGTCTTTTAGATCTACATATAAGCATTATAGTATTTTCTGTTTTGATTAACTCCATAGCTAGCTTGTTATTTAGTAGAAATATATGATGAGAAATAGGGCTTCTTGTCGTTTAGCGACCATAATAGATAGAGTCGTGATTTATTGTGATCTATTTTAAAACATTTGGTCAGAGGCTTAATGTTTCATAAGTTAACATCAAATATATGGATAAAGTAGTCTTGATATAAGAGTCATATATGCATTCTATATTTTTTTTTTTTTGTTATTTTAATAGATATACCTATATATTTGTACATAAGTACCTATTTAGCTCGAAAATATTATTCGAACAAGACAAACGATTGGTTGGAATGTATAACTTTTTTCGCAAAGGGCTAAGTACTGAACTTCAATTAACCAGGTTTTTTGGCTTCTTGGGCTCGTTAACATATACGAACTTCAGTACAATTAATTTGATAGACGTCTCCATGTTTAACCATATATAAAAAATTACTGCGACGCTCAAATCTCTTTTTTCTAGTTCTATACTTCATTTATTGTTATTAACTACATAAGTGATCAAGTGATTGAATACGAATAGTATTTATAAATTTTGTCATGATACACCTCAACTATCAGAATATTAACAAATGTTGTATAGTTGTACATATTGAAAGACTTACTGAGTGCCTCACATTAATGTATTCAAGTTAGTAATAATATCTACGTACTATTTAACAACAATTTATATTTTACTCCGTATAATATTTGAAACGATCAACATTCACACATGATATCTTTGTGCTTTTACTAAAGTTTGTGACAATGGTTTCTTGTAGATGGAAAGCACGTGTCAATAACTTGTGGTTATCTATATTGTCTCCGCACAGTGAAAATTTTCTGGTGATGAATGGGTTAATTATTGTCCAGTGAAATTCTAATTAACTGCTTGTAATGTTTTAAAATATTTATAGATGGCACGTGATTTGGACATTAATAATCCATATTATCTTGCGAAAGTCAACACATATCTAGAACTTGGCTTGCCATATCCATCTCAAGTAGGAGAGGTCAACACAAACTTAGACCTTGCATTGCCTTCTTTGCAAGGAAGCACATCTCAAGTTATAGAGGATGATGGAGTGATGATATCCTCACCAACAAGTTTTTATCATGTAATAGCAACCTTTGGCATTTAAGGTTTACACGTTAACCTGGATTTTAAGTTTAACACATATTATGTGATATGCTAGGCTGTCAATAGAAGAAACAATCGCCATAGATTGATGCAGATAATACATGAAGATGCAAGATCTAGGGGCGGAGCCAAGGGGTGGGGGGCTAGGGGCGGTGCCCCCCCCCAACCTCCAGCCCACCTCTGTATATATATGCGTTTTACATATGTGTGAATATGTATTATATAATAAATGTGTTGAAGTTTAGAAGGACTATAATATTAAAAAATGGATGGTTAACGCACACCAATTATGGGTGGAATCTCAATTCTGTAGATCTCTCCTATATTTGGACCGGATAATTATGGAGAATAGGAATAATAGTTATTATCAAACTTTTGATTAACACTGACACATGATGCAGTATAAATGTAACAATATATCCACGGAGAGTAAAAGATACATATAATCTAAGATTGATACTTGAATATGTAAGGAAGGAGGAGGTTCCCTTTTCGATAAGTACATGCATAGAATGACTCTTCATTAAAAAAAAAAAACATAATACAGACACACACACGCATATATATATATATATATATATATATAAATAATAATCACATTGATAGTGTAACTTTATATAATATCGACATGGGCTAGTGTAACTTTATATAATATCGAAATGGAATTTACTTTTATACCCAATTATTTTCCTACTTTTCCACTTGTTCAATTGCCTAATATCTTAATAATTTATTCATAACTTATTTTACTACTTTTTAGAAGTTATCTGAATTTTATTTTACTTTTTCCAAATAGAAATAATTAGAAAATTGTCATGTAATATAATATTTGAGTGTATATTTTATTTTTAGGATGATACAACTTTTTCTAAAAAATATTTGCAATGAAACATTTATTTTGGATAAAAAATATTGGTGAAGACACAGTTATATATCAAAGTTGAAAAAATGATTTCTTAATTAATATTAGATTACTGATAAATGTTGTTTATCAAAGAAATAACCCAATTAATAACTTGGTATTAACTTACTTATAGGTTAAGATATATATTATTTAACCATGCATAGAGATTATAATGTCTAAATGAACATAAATAATAGAAAACTGATTTAGGAGTGGATTCAATATCTTTATTTTATAAACAATATTGTTGTGTATGTTTATATACTTTTATTTTAATTCTTTTACAAGTTTAGCTATAATTAAATTACTCTAGAATTAATTTTTTTAACTTTATCTATTAAATACCTGCTTATTAAAGTATTTGTGTTTTTGCAACAATTTACTATTTTCGAAACTAATTAAAAAAGACTAACAATTAAATTTATACATTTATTTAAGAAAATATTTCACATGATTTCGCCCCCCCTAAGCCAAATTCCTGGCTCCGCCCCAGGCTAGATCCAACAAAGGCAACTCATCAGGTTGGCATTTCCACTTCCAAACATATTTGACATGATGTATATTTGATATATGTGAATGGTATGTTTCATTTGGGATAAGAAATAGTATTAGTTCTACTTCGCATAGGTATCATAAAACAAGTAATAAAAAACAAAAACATGTACCACTTTTGTCGGGTGTGTATGTAAATATGGTTTCATATGCACTTCGAAAAGAATTAATTTATATTAAGGAAGAATATTACACATTAAAAATGAAAATCCATATATATATATATATATATATATATATATATATATGTATGTATGTGCAAGCGAGTCTATTCCAAAAGTTATTTTCTAATGTCACTTCTATTCTTTCCTATTTTGTGTATTCAAATACAATAATAATATTTCATGCTCTTTTTAGATGACATGGCCTCTTTTATTGGGTTTTTAACTTCAGTTCATTTTCTACGTTGTAAAAAAAATTCAACACGTTGAACACCCTTCTCAATAGAAAACTTATCTTGTTTGTTTGGAAGGAAATGTGTTGTTTAAGTTATGTACATGAAAATTCGTTAGTTACATTATAGCAATGATCTAATATCTACTATTTAAATTTTTTTGAATGTAGAAGTACTTGCTGAGATGTATGAAACTGTCCTTCCCAATGTTCATGTAACAGCCCCAACTTTTCAAGACTAAAATAATAGAGCAATTCTAGAGCACATACTAAAGATTAAATATACAAACTAAAAACTAATACAATCAACTCTATACATAACCCTCAATCCCACCAACAATGCCCCAAAGTCTCGCTGCAATAGTACCTAGATCTGAAAGGAAGGAAGAAAAAGAAAATATTTTTGTGAGATAAAAATCTTAGTGAGTTCTTGATGTGTGTGAAGTTCGAGATTTTCTATAAATGTTTTTGTTGATTTGATTGTGTTTTTGTGTTAATTATGTATGATTACACAAGATATTAGAAGTAATTTTACCGATCTACATGTATTATGTTTTTTTTTAATAAAAATTAATGGTTAGATTAGTGTAATTATATTATTTGTATACTTAATGAAGAAGATACATGTAGTATGCACGCTTATTATTAAGATATCATATGTAATTATTGACGATCTACATATATTATGTTTTTTTTTTGTAAATTAATGGATAGATTCGTGTAATTATATTATTTGTATGCTTAATCATGATCTAGATGTATTATGTATGCTTATTATCAAGATATTATAGGTAATTATTGACGATCTACTTATATTATGTTTTTTTTAAATTAATGGTTAGATTTGTGTAATTATATTATTTGTATTCTTAATTAAGATCTACATGTATTACGTATGTTTATTACTAAGAAATTGTAGGTAATTATTGACGATCTACGTGTATATATATATATATATATATATATATATATATATATATATATATATATATATATATATATATATATATATATATATATATATATATATATGATAATTAAATAATATAAGATTTGTTATTTTGACAATGTAACTACGTAAATTAATTTTTGTTAGAAATTAATCGACTAACTTTGTATTATATAGCATATATATATATATATACTTGTGTTTATGTTAGAACGTATTTATATGTTAATTAGATATGCTTAAAATGTTATTTGCACAGCAAAAATATACTTGTAATACATATAAGTATTGAGCTTTTACTTAATTGCAATACATTGATTAGAAAAATTAGCAGAAGTTTGTATAATTTAGACGTCAAAGATGTATATATACCTAATTAGTCGATTTAGTAAATGAATAGATAGTATATATTGTCGTGTATGTCTTTTATATTAATTTGACCATGCTAAATATTTATTTATCAGATGTCCGGCTCGTCAGATAAAAGTAAGGGAAAGGGAGAGGGGAAAGGAAAAGTGAAGGTGTCGAAGAACCAAGTGCCACACCCGGATGGGGTACCTCGAGGATCATTCTCTTCGCAGCCTGATCTTAGTTCGATGGGTTCATTTTCATCACTGAAGCCGTTGTTTCCTGGAGAATCATTTCTACAGAACCAGATCGGAGGCCGTCCGAGTGGGACGTTTCCTTCTCAGACTATGGGATCACACGACGCAGGAGCCCGCATGACTGGGCAGTTTACCAATCAGTTGTTAGGTGTAGGGGCGCCAATGGGGCCTGGAATTGGTGGGGGTGGTTATGGTGGGCATAGATTTGGTGGTTATAGTGGGCCTGGATTTGGTGGAGCCGGTTATGGTGGGGCTGGATCTAGGAGTGGGCCTTGATTTGGTGGAGCCGGTTATGGTGGGCCTGGATTAGGTGGGCTTGGATTTGGTGGACCCAGTTATGGTGGGTCCGGATCTGGGAGTAGGCCTGGGTTTGGTGGAGCCGGATTAGGTGGACCTGGTTTTGGTGGGGCTGGATCTGGGACCGGGACTGGGACAGGATTTGGTGTGTCGCAAGCACAACAGCTTTGGCAACAATTTGTGAGAGGCACAAATGCATTAGGGACTGCAACTGGTGTGGCCATGACAACGCCACAGGTTCAGGGGACAGGTAATACTGTTGGGCCGTCATCATCGGGCTCACGAGGTTTACGCACTCATGCTCAGGTATCCGTGGAGTTAGGCGAGGATAACGGAGATAGCAGTGATAATGAAGTCGGTGGTGCCACAGACGCAGTACGAGGATAGTCTAGAGCTCATTTACCACCGCAGAATCCAAATGAGAGGGAGGTACTTTATTTGTTCTTCGATGGCTCAATAGAGAAACGTGCAACTATGTCAACGATTGCTACCGATCGGAGGAACACGTTGCGACGGGCACACTTCACGTACGACATGTGGCCAGATGAAGATAAGGCAATGTGTTGGAACAGATTTAGGGTACGCACTTAGCTTGACTTCTATTAATATTAAATATTTATAAATATTTGTTAATCATTAATTATTCAGTAATGTGACCAAATTTAATTGATGTTTTTATTAAATGCAGCAAACTTTTCAGTGGGACCCGTCAATAGAAGATGCAGTCTATCGATGGTAGGACATGGTCGCTACTGCGAGATTCGTCGGTTCAGTTAACGAAGCCAAGATATGGTGGTTGCATTGCGAGAAGGACGCCACCTATAGTCTGAGGCACAGTTGTTGTCTTCACGAAGATTTTCATGACGCATTTATTGCTTATTGAAAGCTTGAGTCGATAGATCATAAATCAAAACAGAACCATGCAAATCACAAAAAGGGAAAATCGGTTAACTATAGGGGTGGGTCTTACAGCACCAACAAACATAGGATATACCTGGTAAGTAGAACAATATAATTGGTTATAAATCAAGTATCATCATTGATTTAATAATGTGATATATACTTGCTTTAATGAATTTTCATTTTGTGACAGGCCAACAAAATGAATATAGCCCCCGAGAAGGTTCCGTTTCAGGATGTCTTGTTAAAGACTCGTGCAAAGAAACATGATAACGGAACGGTTGTATAGCTAAACCCTGAGGATAAAGCTAACTACGTGAGTATAATTTATTTCCTCAGTACAGTGGTGTAATCGTCAGCATTGTTATTGTCAGTCATAATACTAATGTTTCTTGCTAAAAAGATTTTGAATCTGTATATGTTATTTGTAGGATGCTTATATGGAACACTGCCTGAGAGAATATGGGGCAGATATGAGCAAATGGCCGCCCCGGGATGTTAGACCGTGGCAGCAAATTGCCACAACCGGACGTGTAAAGCAGAATGGCTGTCGGGTATGGCGAGTTATGGCGAGCCCGAGTGCCTAGGATACTTGGCTCGAAAACATTACAGGTAATTTGAGATTGGCTCTAGTAGCTTGGACCCGATTCGCGCACAGCATCAGAAATACCAGGTCGAAGCACAAGCAGCTTGGCAGACTCAACAGGAGGAAATCTCACAATTAAGGAATGTTGTCAAATACTTGGTGGGAAAACTTAGAATGCTGGTGCCTCATGATGTGTGGTTGCCGCAGCCGCAACAACAACAACAACAACAGTTCAACAGCTTCCCCGGAGCTTTTTTCCAGCCAACGCAGCCGACGTACACGAATCTCGGCACCGGACCAGTATCATGGGATCCATTGTTTCAACCAGAGGCACAATCTACTCATTAGGAGGACGAAGAGTCCCAGGAAAGAAGTGCGGATGGGGTGCTAACGACACTACTGGCATTGATGATATGGAATTTGACTAGGGGACTTAAAATTAAACTATTATTTGCTGGTTTTATTTGTATTTGTATAATTATGAACAAACGAGGTTTGTTTTAGCTTGTTTTTATTTATGTTTGCACCTTAACTGACAAATTAGGATTGTTTGAAGTACAAGTTGCTTGCCAATGGACAAATATTTATTTGAATTAGTTTTTAATATATATATATATATATATATATATATATATATATATATATATATATATATATATATATATATATATATATATGCAAATGCCAATAAATCCATGTTGATTTGAATTAGTAAGTAAAAGCCTCTATGGTAGTAGTAAATTGCATTTGAGTATGACAGTTCAAGTTACTAAATTATTACAACTCAACCTTACAAACTCCGAATAAACCACTGTTTAAGTTAACAAATTCTTACGACATAAGCTTACAGAGTAGTCAGAAAATAAATTACTTGTAATCAAGGTCATCGTCATCACCATCCTCATGATCTTCATCCACATCATCGTCAGCGGGAGTGTTGTCATCATCGACTTCCACAATATCATTATCTACAAGTCTGAAAGGTGTATTGTCGATATTGTTGATGTCATCCAAACTTATCAAAGGTGCAGTGCTGTCTTGGTAAATCTCGAGATGAGCCAATGCAGTTGTGTCAACGAGATATCGTGCTCTTTTCGTGCAAACCGCTCACCATCCTCTCCACTGGTTTTTTTCTGTGCAGGATACGGACTGTAATAGACTTGTTGCGCCTGACTTGCGAAGATAAACGGTTCGGACGCTCCTGTCCTGAGTCGCATTGTTGGATTAATATCAGCAAGACCATATGTTGGATTAGTTGTTATGCCATTATACACGTCGTACCAATCACATTTGAATATAACAATTTGTTCCAAGTTTCCACTTCCCCATTAATCAAGTTGTATTATCTCTTGAAGCATTCCATAGAAATTACGTGTGTTTGGGTCGCCAGTGTCGCCCTTCACATAAACGCCACTGTTCATTGTTTGCCTACCAGCCCCATATGTTTCTTTATGAAATTAAATCCGTTAACGTTGTAACCATTATACGTTTCATCTTTCAAAACGGGACCCATAGCAAGACCATGTAATCTAGGATCCACACTGTAACTTCCAGACACAACAACTTGTTTGAAACAGTTGACAAAATAAGTGTTACGTATCTGATCTTTATGACATTGCGGATATCCTGCGCACATCTGTTCATCAAACATACTATTACAAAAAAAGCCGTTTAAAACATCTATTGATATACTGGCAAGAATAAATTGTAGTCTTAACTAATCTTACCTTAACCAACACTCGAGCTCTGGGCAATTCAACAAGACATATAGATGAGCTGCTTTGTGCTCTGAGAGAGTTAAATTTCTGTAATTGACACAACGACCCATTGCTTTCCCCTTTTCTCGAATACTGATAATTGGTCGCCGTGGTAAGTAGATATTGGAACTTCGTTCCCGTTCAAACGTGTTGCTCTAGTTTCAATACTGCTATCAAAATATAGTGAGGAGAAATTTGCAATTTCTGCATAGATGTACGCCTCAACTATTGACCCTTCTATGTGTGCCTTGTTACCCCTTGTTCTCTTAAAATCAAACATCCGTCTAAAAAGGAACGTAAAAAATTAAGTAGTCAGATTACGAACATTGTATAGTAATTAATATAACACTAACTGGAATATACCTCTCAAATGGGTACATCCACCTGTATTGTACGCGCCCACCAACTTTTGCCTCCCATGGAAGGTGTATTGCTAAATGCTCAATGGAATCAAAGAACGACGGAGGAAAGAATTTTTCCAGCTTGCACATAGTCACCACAATTGAACGTTCTAATAACTCCACGTCACTATATCGAATGTCAGGAGCCGATAAATCTCCAAAAAATTTGCTGATCTCCACGAGCGAACCCCAGATAGTATGGCAAGAAGTCACGAAACGGTATCGGAACCAGCCTTTGCCAAAAACGTGACAATCATGACTTTTCATTCCCACGAGACGCAATTGTGGCATTTGAACACAACGGGAAATGTTTGACGCGTATCCATCCAGAAACTTGAGACTGTGCAACCACTCACACACTTTAACCTTTTCGTCCCTACTTATACAGTACGATTCTTTACGTATGTATACCCTACCTCCCGGTCTGGGTTGCAGAACCGAAGATCTTCTCCCGGTCAGTAATTGCAAATCTTTGCGAGAGTCTTATAGAAATAGAACACATACCTTCAATAAAAATGAGATTTGGAGGTCAAATGGTAGGATTTGATAGATTTTTGGTGAAAAAATGGAAGAGAGCCGAGAGTGTTTAGCAATGAAGAAATTCGCAGGAAAATGCTGCGGATTTTGCCATTTAAATGTGGGAGCAATGTCAAAAGACTTTGCTGCCAACTTTTTTTAAATTTAAAAAAAAAATTAAATCTAGCGCAGCAACTTTGTTTAAAGTTGTTGCGTGCAGCGTGTGATTGTTTGAAAAAAAAAACACTCACAAAATGATAGCAACGTCCTATTTTATTTTTTTGAAAAAAAAATAAACAGCGACAGCTTTGTGTTAGACACAAAGTTGTCGCATGAATCGTGTTTTAAAACAATTGAACAAAATGACAGCAACGTCAAAAGACGTTGCTGTCATATTTTATTTTATTTATAAAAAAAAAACAGCGTGCAGAGCTTGGATTGCAGCAACGTCTTTGGACGTTGCTGCAATTCTTATTTTAAAATAAATTAAAAAAAAAAGAAAGACACAGCAGCAACGTCCTTGACGTTGCTGCGTTTTTTTCCTTTTTTTTTTTTTAACTTTTCACGTACCAACGTCTTTGACGTTGGTATAGAAAATTACTGCAACGGATTCAAAGTCAGTTGCAGTATGGACGTTGCAATTGCACACAATTCTTGTAGTGTATTGATAATAAAAGAAGTATAAAGGAGGAGTTATTTCTTTCGTGTGTGTTTAATTGGTATTTCTAATTTATTTTATGATTATTATATTTGTATATGCAGAAAGAAAGTGAATTTATGTAATCTCAGAAATAGGAAAGAGAAATAGTAAAGGTACATATTGAAGATCTTAAAAGAGAAAACCAACGGTTCGTTATTTTCTTAAGGGTAAATTTGACAACATCCAAAATTTGCTAAAACTTAGGAGTATGGTTCTGTCTATATCATTTATAGAGTAGTAATCTCAGGAATTTGCAAAAAATTAAGGAAATTAAAAGAATTTATTGAAAAATGGAAAAGAAATAGAAAAAAAAAAACCTGGGAAGAGAAGCAGTAAATTTAGAGAGAGCATAAGGTGGAGGTCTGATTGTGTTTTTCTTGTGTATGTTAAAGAGTGACATGGATACATGTCACTCATCAAAACTATGTAGGAGAGGATGTAGAATTTTTTGTAGGAGGTGATCCTATTTGAATTTTCTTTACCCCATCAACGAAAGAGCACACTTTTTGATATATAAGAATCCTGAAAATACTTTTTGTGACAATTAAAGCAACATTTGTGTTTAGCTTTTGCCCTTTTCCACCGTTGTTTTCAATTTTGACAGGATCTTGACATTAGACTAATTTTTCAGTTTTTAACAACTTTTGTTTAAGTTGAGGGGTTTAAATTTGGTAAACTTGTTATGGGTTTTGATTATACAACGAAATGTTGGTTTGAGTAATTAGCTGCTTTTTTCCTATATTGAGCTGAAAAAAACAATAATTTTATATTACTCTTTTGTTGTATAAAGGTGTTGGTAATTGGTTTTGGTTTTCATTTAATGCAGAAGCATCTTATTCGGTATGGGCTTTATTGGTTTTGGTAATTGGTTTAGGGTTTAAGGTGTTGGTAATTGGTTTTGGTTTTCATTTATGCTAATTGTTTATATTGGGCTAATTAAGTGATCAGACTTAGGAGCCCAATAAGCATCTTATTCGGTATGGGCTTTGTAATGTGTAATTCCCAGAGTAATCTAATTAGGAATTAATGGGGTCCTAACTAGGTTATTATATAAGGTTATAGGATCATGGTTCTCAAGCCTTATCACAATATTTTCTTTTCCTCCATTTCCATCAGTAGAGTGACAACCATTAAGAGATGTTGATTAGTCTGTGGAAGACCAAAGTTTCCACGATCTTCTTGCTGATGCAGCAATAATGAAATCGAGTCCGTAACACCAACCACGTCGATATATCAAACAATTAATCATGTGTATTAAGGTACGCCTTTCGGTTTATGCTTTTAATATTAATTCTTGATGATTTCACATGAAAGCTCTTGGGATTATTTAGAACCCAACAAGTGGTATCAGAGCCACTTCATGTTGAATCATTGAGAAGTATTTTTGATCAATAATTATTTGTTTGATGTTCTCGAATTTCATGACTATGTCTTTCCTGTTGAAATTGAAATTTGAGAAATTGTGGTTGAATTTTCTGGATTCAAAATATAATTGTATTACGGGTGTTCTTACTTTTGAGTTCGATGATCTATGTCATTGTACGGTGTTTCTTGTAGAATTCAATTTCAGAGCAATTTTGTGGTTGATATTTCAACAAAATTCATTAACTAAAATTGCATAAAGTGATTGTATTACAGAATTTCTCAATTTGAATTAGTTTCGGTTTTATGAACTAGATCGTGATTGTACTATAGCAATTTGGGATTCTTCAATTTTGGTTTATTGCAAATTGTGATACGTTTTATGATTGCCAGAGGAAATTGTTTTACAATCTTTATGGAATTATATCAAGTCTTCCGAATTCCTTAAGAAATTTTTTTGTGGAAGGGAATGATATATTTTTTTTTTATTCATCCCTTAAGGTTCATTAAATCTCATGCAATTTTAAATTTTGGAAAAGGACTACACTGTTGCGATTTTGGGGAAAAGAGGGAATTTTTCATTAATTGCAAATTTGTCCATGAAATTGCATATCAGCCCCTAGATATTGCTCCCTCTAATTGCAAATCAGTCCCTTTAAATGTGAAACCTTCAATCCCTCACCGTCACTGTTGATAGAGGCGTAATCACCGCTCAGCATCCCTCGTCACCATCAAGCTTCAGTGGACGAGATTCAGTTGGCCACTCACTGGCTGCGTTGGCAGAGGTGTTTGTGTCGCCGGCCACGGAGGTGGTGGACGGAGGTAGGTTGCGGGTGAGGCGGCGGATTTGAGGAAGAAGATGATGTTTGGGCTCGGCCGTTTTTCTTTGGGCTAATTTCTTTTGGGCCCAGTATCTTATCTAACCGGCTGAATATTAAAGTTAGTGGGTCGGGCTTCCAGCCCAGTGTAAAAAAAAAAGATAGAGAAACCTGTGGGCTGGGTTGTTTAGGGCCAGTAATTTCAGTCTAGGTTTATTTGGACTGGATCGGCCCACTTCGGCTTCTGGGTTGAAGTTGACCTAGTAGTTTAAAAAAAAAAAAAAGGTGTTTGGCCCAACTTCAGTAAATCCAGTGAGCCCATAGCCCTATATGTTTGTTCATCCGTGTTTGATACAGATTTCACTCCATTTTGTGTTATTATTTCAAAATAATAAATGAGATTTATTTTGGGGAATAAGTTGATTAAATTATGTGATCTACAGGTTATGTCTGAAATTTATGCGAAGATTAATCGGCTGAAAGGAAGGTGAATTTTTGGCTAGATAATAGGCATAAATTAATATTTCGACCCAAAGGAAGTCATGTTATTGGCAGGAATTTGATGTCAAATAATTATTAACTCAAGATAATAAGTATGTGGTAATTAAGGTTTCATGCATATAATATACCAGCCCAAAGAAAGTTTATTATTGACAAAAGAATGTTACCAATATTTATACTTTTGTTTGTTTTAGAAGTACCATTTGGTATTTCATAAGGATTCACCTCATTTTAAGTTTCACATAATTTTAATCCTTGAGATATAAATATCAGGTTGCATGAAAAATATTCAAGTAAATTTTTTTTTTTCTGGCATTGATTTTATGGAATGCTCTTCTGTGTGCATAAGCATGCTAATTGAATTTTCTATTTTCAGTTAATGCATGATTATGTTACTGTCTGCTTAATCCCTTTGAGGTGCATATTCAGTACATGACTATATTTATATATGGTCATAATACACTAAAAGATTTTGGATTGGGCATTTGCTTAAAACCCTGTGTCCTCTATTTTGAAGTAAATTAATTGAAGCAAAATGTTGCCAAAGTAACCTCTTTTGCGTAAATTAATTTATTTTAGAATAGCAGGATGTGTGTGTTTCTTGTTTATGCGATTACTGATCGGCCCAAAGGAAGGTCACCGATTGGCCAAACAAGGAATGCACATGCGGGAATGATGCGTGACAATTATAAAGTTTCCATGCGAACAATATACCGACCCAAAGGAAGGTTGTTGTTTGACCGAATTTATTATCAGTGTTTGATTTCTGCACGAGAGTACGACTTACAAATTGACGTTCATGTCCAAAGGCTAAACCTTAATGTTGTGCTAGGTATCTTGTACAAATGGGCCCATCACACTTCAGTTGATTGAGATTTATGTCTTAACATGAATTTCAATTATGCGAGTTTGTATAATCTGTTTGTTCTAATTAGTTAATATTTTTGCTGTTAATATTGCTGCCAACATTAACCAAATTTTTGTGCTTAACTGCAAAAAATTTAAGAGCTGGAAAGAGAACATTCAGTTAGTTCTCAACTGCATGGATTTAGACTACACGTGAAGAAAGAACGCTCGACTTCTCATACGGAGAAAAGTTCCACTGAGTAAAAAGCGAACTTTGAGAAGCGAGAACATTCTAATTACTTAAGTCTAATGTTGTCAAGGTGCAGTGTTCCAGAAGTATTCAGTGACAGTATGTCTAATGAGGTATATGAGAAAGTTTCCTTAACAAATTGAAGAATGTTCTGTAAAGAACTAAATGATTGTGATAAGAAAGCTTTTAGCTGACCTTGTCCAAGTAAGGTATAAAGTTAAAGGAAACATTAAGGAGTGCATCATGGAGATTTCTAACATCGCTTTAAACTTAAGGCAAAGCTTGATCTTTTGATGACTTGCTTGTGCATTCGGTACTCATCAATCTTTATTTCACACCATGTGCAAGAAGAGGATTGACTAAAGCGTGAAAGGTTAAATGTGCTCATGTTGCAACTACCTCTAAGAGCATAAAGTTAAAGATGACTGAAAATAAGGATACTGCAGTAGGGACTTTGCAACCCGAGAATCAAAAGACTCAGGATAATGAACTTACTTGTTTCTTTTGCCAGAAATTTGAGTGTGAATAAGGAATGTTCCAAATACGCCAAATACATCATTTGACGTACAAGGAAACGGTTTTACTTTTGGTCGATTGCCGAGTGATGTTGAAAGAAACAACTATAAGGGCAATGACAATGCAACTCAGTTGAAGTAATTGTCACTTTAAATTATCTTTCGAGACTGGTCATTTTGTTGAATTAATAAACTTAGAAAGCTCTGTCATTTGGATGGAATCCGATTTCTATTTCTACTTTGGACAACTATAGTTATTCTTGTCGATATGGAAATAGTAAAGTTAGCTCTTTTAATTCTACTCTGGTTGCGGATGGTACTTTGATTCATAAACTATATGTGAAAACTATTTCTTCAACTAATAAGATCCAGACACTCAAGACTACAATATGCATACTTTTATGATCCCTATGCATACTTTTATGATCCCTAAACTGAGTCATTATTTAAATGAGAAATATAAGATTTCTTGAGGATGTTGTGTTTGTGGGAGGGAGATAAGGTCTTGCCTTTTCAAGATAGGAATGAGGACTCACTTATGAAACTCCTTCACTCAAAATAAAGAGAATGCTCTAGAAGAGCAAACGCAACAACCTCAAGAGAAAGTGTTACTCAAGCAAGCTTCTCATTAATGGTATCACAAATTTAATCAAGTCATTATCTCATACAGTTTTGAGGTCAAGGTATTTGATGAGTTTGTATATCACTAGGTCAGTGGGAGTAAATTGTTATTCCCAATGATATGTTAACGACATACTATTTAAAGAAAGAGCTATAAAACATTCATTATGCTTAAGTTGTTAAGAGTCTTATGTATGCTCAAGTGTGTACGCATCTGGATTTTGCGTACATTATGAATATGTTGGGCAGGTACTTAATTTGCCCTGGCATGGATCATTGAGAGCAGCCAAATGGGTTATGATGCACTTATAACGAACAAAAGATTATATATACTCACTGATTGGAAGTCCGAAAATTGGGATATCATTTGGTATTTTGACTTCGATCTGGCGGGTTGCCAAAGGATCCACTTCTAGCTATATACACATATTGTCTGAACGAGCTATAGTCTGGAAAAGTGTTTAGCAGACACTTATAACTTCTTTTACAGTGACAACATTGTTATTAGCTTGTTATGAGGCAACCAATCTTGTATGACTGCTAAATTGTCACTGGGCTGCGAGATGTGG
Source organism: Misopates orontium (assembly GCA_946800315.1). Lineage (NCBI taxonomy): Eukaryota > Viridiplantae > Streptophyta > Magnoliopsida > Lamiales > Plantaginaceae > Misopates > Misopates orontium. The sequence continues at coordinate 12,327,496 of OX326951.1, forward strand.
ATAAGTTTGAAAGACCAGTCAAGATTCATGGAGACAATTTTTCAGTAGTTATATGTTTGAATAACAATGGATATTCATCAAAGTCTAACCACATAGACATTGAAGTTTTCGATTGTTAAATAAAGAATCCAGAGTAAGATAGTGTCGATTGAGCATATCGAAACAAGCTTGATGCTAGCAAACCCACTTATAAGGTTTGACACTCAAGGTCTTTCATGGGCTTACTGCTCATATGGGTGTTGTTTTATTTTATGGCTTCCAGTTTTAGTGGGAGTTTGTTTCATGTGTTTGGCTCTTTTATTGACACAATTGCCTTGCTTTATGCATGCTCAGTTTTCTGCAGAAAAAATTGATGGTTATCATTACAACTCTGAATAGTATTTATCTTTCAATTGTGGTTTGACATAAAGTTTGAAAGGCTCAGGATTGATCTCACTAAGGAATTAGACTAATTGGAAATAGGCATGATTAAGATCACATTGCATGTAATTTCAGTGTTCCACATCCATACTTGATCTATGTCGTTGAATATATTTGGCATGTGTGATCATTGAGGGTCGAGTTAAGATAAATGTAACAAAGGCCGCTTTGGTTCCATGTTGGTATAGGAGATGGACGAGATTGACCACAGAAGATGGTTCGGTAATTAGCAACTTTTGCGCGCACCTAAGGTTATTAAATATAATTGTCATTAGGATTTAATTTGTAGCCCAAGTGGGAGATTGTTGGGTTTATTTCAATAACCCAATAGGTGGGCAAATAAATTAAGATAATTATATTTTAATTTATGCTAATTGTTTAGATTGGACTAATTAAGTGACCAGACTCAGGAGCCCAATAAACATCTTATTCGGTATGGGCTTGTAATGTGTAATTCCCAGAGTATCTAATTAGGGTTTAATGGGGTCCTAACTAGGTTACTATATAAGGTTATAGGGTCTTGGTCCCCAAACCTAATCACACTATTCTTTTCTCCTCCATTCCCATCAGTAGAATGAGAACCATTAAGAGATGTTGATTAGTATGTGGAAGAGCAAAGTTCCTACGATCTTCTTGCTAATGCATCAATCATGGAATCGAGTCCGTAACACCAACCACGTCGATTTATCAAACAATTAATCTTGTGTATTAAGGTACGCCTTTCGGTTTATCCTCTTTAATATTTATTTTTGATGATTTGACATGAAAGCTCTTGGGATTATATAGAAGCCAACAATAGACGATCCGGAGGATGTTATTGGTGCTCTTTCGTTGATTATATACTCTCTTACTCTGATACCTCTCCTCAAGTATGTGTTCATTGTCCGTAGAGTAAATGAAAATGGTCAGAGTATGCTGCTCTCAAACCAACTTTTTGCACTTTTCCTATTTTTCTCGACCATCTCACTGTATTTGTGTACAATCATAATGATACTGGTATTATCCCTCATAAGAAAATTGCTCAATTAATTAGCGGGGGCTCCGGTTTTTCAAAAAGATAATGTGTTTGTAGGCTACAGTAATGCTTGAGAGTTGTAAAATGCTTTTGTTTTGGGTCTTTAGAATATACAATTTAGTTACCCTTGTACTGAAGATGCCCGAACTACCATTTTACTGGGAGAATATTTAATAGCCCTTGTTGGCTTAAAAATGACATCCGCCAAAGTGAAGTTCTGTAAGCACTTCAATGGTTCTGCTTCATAATCGTCTATTAACTACTTGTATGCATGTTATATAATTGCACTCTGAAATAACTCGTGATAGATCAATTTCTAAAAGAATGCTTGTTAGTTTTGAAGCTAGTAATTGGACAACAATTTCAATTTGTGAAAACGTAAGCCTTAACTTGCTGTATTCGCTGATGGTAATATTTGACACTCGTGGCAGCATGGATGATTTTCTGAGATATTTATTGTGTTGTACCATATTGCATGCATTCGTACAAAATTATTATGTTTCTTATGTAATACTTCTGAAGAGATCTAGCACAGGAAGAAGCGGTGAATGTGGAATTGTTATGCATGATGGACATGGAAATTAGTTGCCCCTTATTTCAGTTACTAGACTGACAGTTTCTAGTAGAAAATCTCGGCTTTGATTCTGTTTTATTTACAAAACGATATTTAAGTTTTGAATGGAACATATTTTTCCGGCTACCAACTATTAGATCTTAGTATATCTCCTGGTAACAAAGTGATACGCATTCAATGTTTATTTATTTTATTTTGGAAGGTATCGTGTTTCAGATCTGTGTGAACTATGCAAGTATATTAAGTAACTCTTGGCTTTATCCATTGAAAACGTCATTGAATAAGATATATTTCTCTTATCTCTTGGCTAACATGATACGTCACAACTTAGACGTAATGCACTGCGAAAAAAACTTCTTCGATAATATCAAAACATGGTGATGGAGCCGCCTCTCTTCACCGCTAACTCTCGTTGCCGGCGCGCCTCCATGGATTGCGATCTGCTCTTCCCGGAGATCACCAGCCTTCCTCTTCCCCCAGACCCTGCAGCGCTCCCTTCAATTCCAAAAAACACATATGCAGCCATGATCACGACGGATCGCACGCCGATACCGTTTTCTCCACAGCCGAATAATATTGCTGATATTGGCGGCTACTACCCCGTGAAGGTCTCGCAATCGGCGTATGTTCAGCGTCTGGAAACTTGCAAATTCTCCCTAATTGGTAGGGTTACGTTGGCAAAAGGTGAAACACCATGGAAACAACAAGACTTGAAAACGAAGCTTAATTCTTTCTGGGAACTCAACATGGACTGGAAGTTAATTTCCTTGGGCAAAGGTTTCTTTCATATAGTTCTAAATTCAGATGCAGCCCTTCAACGAATTTGGGGTAGAGGTGCGACCAATCTTCGTCCAGGAATACTTCGCCTAATGCCCTGGACCCCAGGGTTTGATCCCAAATCTCAAAAATCAACTTCAAATCAAGTGTGGGTGCGAATTTACAATCTGCCATGGGAATTCTGGGATATGAGGATTCTTTCGGATATCGCGCGAGGAGTTGGAGTTCCACTGAAAATCCATAAAAATACACTTGAAGGAGAATTGGGTCACTTTACTCGAATCCTAGTAGATATTGATCTCCAGAAACCGATTCAAGAAACCCTCAGAGTCGACACAGACAATACGAAAATATGGGTTAATCTTGAATATGAGGGACTGCCGGATTTATGCACCACATGTAACTCTATTGGACATAGTTCCATCAATTGCAGACGTAATGCCCGTAAAGAGGAGGTGCTAGATAAGGCAAACCCGCAAAGTAAACCTCACGAGTCCCAATCTCCATCACGAGGCAGATCACGCAACCGAAAGGTTTGGCGTCGTAAGAGTGCTGAAAAGATTCCGCCAGTTATCCAGGCGCTGGAACAAGTTGACGAGGGACTGCATAATTCAGGTGAACAGGTGCAACGTGATATAACTGGTGAAGCGGCTCAACTTGGTAATATGCCTCACTCGGATGAAATCCCAGAATATGATAATCATACTAGGGTGGAGGAATCGCCTAAGCATGTTCCAAATACGGTGCGATCACCGTCTCCGGCTACCAGGGAACCTCCAGGTTCTTGGGCTGATGAAGTTGACGCCAATGAGGGTAATTTGACTACGGTAAGGGGAGGGAAAAAAGGTAGCGCTGAACACGTTGCCCGCGACAAACGGACAACCCGTAAACCCTCACGTTTTACTTAATGATTGTTCTCTACTCGAACTGTCGGGGCGTTGCTAATTCTAGTACTCAGTGCTCTTTGTATAACTACTGTACTCGCTTTTTGCCGGATTTCCTTTGTATCGCGGAGCCTAAAACCTCGCTTACGTCGATCCCCGCTCGTTGGTGGGAAAATCTCGGGTTTCTTTGATTGGTACGACTACCACGACTTTGCCTTCACTTTGGGTGTTTCGTAAACGCAGCTTTGATGCGCCCCAGCAAATTTGTTTTGGCACGCAGCATGTTAGTTTCTCTATGAATGTTCAGGGCTCGCTGCATGCTTTTTCATGTGTTTATGCAAACACAGACTCTATTATTAGACGCCATCTTTTCCATAAGTTACAACAACTTACTTTCGTCAATGGATTGCCTTGGGTTGCAATTGGGGATTTTATTGCCATTAAGGGTGCACATGAGAAAACTTGCAGAGCACCCGCTAACACCCCTTGTCGAGAATTTCGACAATTCTCGAATGATTGTGACTTTGTGGATGTGCCGTTGCAGGGGGCCTCTTACACGTGGTGTAATGGTAATCGACGGGGTGGACGAGTGGAGTGTTGGTTGGACAGATCGATGACTAATTCCCTGTGTTTGAATCATTGGCATTCTGTGACTTGTGTGGCCTTACCGAAACACGGCTCGGATCACTGCCCAATTGTCTTGTCTTGCTTAACAGTTGCCCCACGTTTCTCTCGGTTCCGTTTTCAAGGTATGTGGCTAACACATCCCGATCTTAGACGTTTTATTCATGATAATTGGCCGGTGCTCGCAGACATGCATCCTATGCATGCATTCCAAATTAAGTTAAAGATTCTTCGCACGACACTTCGGGGATGGAATAAAAATGTCTTCGGGTTATTAAGCAACAATATTTCAGAAGCAGAAAATTTTCTTGGTGATATTCAGAGAGACATTGCATCTAATGGTGTGACGGAGCAAAACTTGGAACATGAGGTGCAAGCTCACGCTAATTTAGAGCTTGCTCTGAAGCAACAAGAAATATTTTTTAAGGAAAAGAGTTGTAACACTTGGCTTGCTGCGGGGGACAGAAACTCAAATTTTTTCCACCGTTCGGCGATAATTATGAATTCACGGAACGGAATTCATTGCTTAATGATAAATGATGAGATTTCATTGGATAGTGAACAGATTTCAACCTTCGTCACAGATTATTACGAAGGTTTGTTCCAGGTTTCTAATGACACTACCACGAACCCAGATTTAATCTGTGAAGTTATTGTGTCATTGGTGGATGAATCTGATAATGCCACTCTTACATCGGTGCCCTCTAATGATGAGATTCATGCAACGGTTCTCGACATGGATGGAAGCAGCGCACCAGGGCCTGACGGTTTCACTGGCAAATTCTTCCAAGCATTTTGGGATATTGTTGGCGAAGACACATGTCGTTGTGTGAGATACTTCTTTTCGCATGGCAAGGTAACGAAGGGACTCAATTCAAGCTTTATGATTCTTATTCCAAAAATAAAAAATGCGATCCATATTGAGAATTTCAGGCCTATTGTTCTTAGTAATTTTTGTTTCAAAATAATTACTAAAATATTGGCAAATCGTCTTTCGGCTATTGCTTCAAGAATTATTTCCGTGAATCAGTGTGGCTTTGTTAAGGGAAGGGATATAGCAAACTGTATTGTTGCGGCTTCTGAGGGGGTGAACACCCTTGATAAAAAAGCTTTTGGTGGAAACATGGCGCTGAAAATTGATATCCGCAAAGCGTTTGATACGATGGATTGGGGATTCATAAATTTCGTGCTTGAGGCATTCGGTTTTGATGCCAAATTTAGAGGATGGATCAAGGATATCTTTGCATCCTCCCGCATATCAATCTTGCATAATGGTGCGGCACTCGGCTATTTTGGGTGCACTCGTGGGGTTCGCCAGGGGGATCGGCTTTCTCCTCTATTATTCGTCCTTGCCGAGGAATTTTTGAGTCGTCTCATTACAAAATTTGTGGATGAAGGGCGTCTGCAGCCTATGAGATATACGACTCGCTCAAATTTCCCTACTCACTTGCTTTATGCCGATGATGTTTTGTTGTTTGTCGCAGCTACAAAGTGCAATATCCAAGCCGTAAAGAGTATTTTTGATATTTATGCTGCACTTTCGGGGCAAATTGTGAATTGGAACAAGTCTGGGATTTGTCTAAGTACATATATCACGGAGCAACGGAGAATTTGCATTATTGATGCTTTGAACTTGAAGCAAATTCACTGCCCTATTACTTATTTGGGCGTGCCAATTTTCAAGGGAAGTCCAAGAAAAAGATGGCTACAGTCAGTCGCCAATACAATTCTCGGTAAGTTTGCTAATTGGAAAGGTGCTTCTCTTTCGATGCCGGGAAGAGTTACTTTGGTTAATTCGGTGATTCAGGGCTCTTTCATTCACTCTTTTTCCGTCTATACCTGGCCAAAGAGTCTCATTCGACGTATGGAACGTGCAATTTGAAACTTTGTTTGGACGGGATCAGTAGATACTCGAGATACTCGAAAAACTTGTGACTGTGCCATGGAGTAAATGCTGCCTGCCGATTAATAAAGGTGGACTCGGACTAAAGGATTTGTCAAGTTTTAACAAAGCCCTCATGGCCAAGCTTTATTGGAAATTTCTCGTTGTCGATGCATATCCTCTGACTATCATTAAGTCTCATCTATTCTCCAGCTATAGTTTCCTTAAAAGCACACACATATCTTCATCTATATGGTGCTCGCTTAGGTGCTGTAGGGGTTTAATGTCCGAAGCAGTTCGTTGGCTAATTGGAAAAGATTCAAAGTGCAATTTCTGGAGTGATAATTGGATCTTTCCATGCATTGCTGATCAGCTCACTATTCCTTTGGCCGACCGAACTCTGTTACGGGATAAAGTCGCAGACTTTTATTACAACAAACAATGGCATCTCCCAGCTAATATCCCTATGGATATTTCAGCAATTATTAGAGATCATCAATTCCTGGAGGAGGGGAATGATACTTGTGTATGGGGCTTGACATCGGATGGTAATTTCCTGGTTAGTAGTGCTTATAACGCTATTCGCAATGTTAACTCGCTTACTAGTTGCTGGCAAAAATTTATTTGGAAGGAATTCCTTCCTCCCTCGTGGTCGATGGTTTGTTGGCGAGCTGCATTGGGTTATTTACCAACTGAGGATGTTTTAATGCGAAAGGGGTTCCACTGCGCCTCTTTCTTCTGTTTATGCAGCGCATCCACTGAAACAATGGATCATTTGTTCGTCCATTGTCCTTTTGTGCAACTTCTTAACGATGCGGCCACTTTTCGCTTTAGCTCACAAATTCAAGCGTTGTGGATAACGGCGGTGGCATCATGTGTTTGGTTAATCTGGAAAACTAGGAATGCTTGCATATTTGAGGATATGGCACCAGATATTCATGCTTTTCTGAGGCAAATTTGGAAGCACATCAAGGAGGTGGAATTTTTTAACTTGGGTTGTGCATCCTCTGTCGAAGATCTTCAAATTCTCAAGTTGTTCAACATGGCCATGAGACCGAGGCGTGCGCCAAGAATTATTTCGATTATTTTGTACCCACCACTACCTACATGGGTTCAATGTAATACGGATGGTGCGGCTCAAGCCTTTCCGGGACTGGGAGGAGCAGGGGGATCTTTCAAAATTCCAGGGGATTCACACTGGGTGCATTTGCTTGTCATCTTGATTCGGTTTTTGCTTTCGAGGCTGAAATATGGGCGGTGATTTTTGCTTTGGATAAGGCGAGGGAGTTTCATTGGAACCACATTTTGTTAGAAATTGATTCTACTTTCGTTGTCAATCTTATCAAATCAAATTCCGATAGGGTGCCATGGAGAATCCGTTGTCGGTGGATTAAGTCACTGAAATTTAAAAATTCCATTAACTTTCAAGTGTCTCATAAATTCCGAGAAGGGAACAAGGCGGCGGACGCTTTAGCTAATTTTGGGATGCATCAAACTGGGAATTCGTGGTGATCGACACACCCACCGTTTATTAGTACTTTTGTCTCTGATGATTCTTGTAACAGGGAAAACTTTAGATTTGCTTGATTTTTTGTAACTCTTTTCTTCTTCATTTTTATATCATGCGAGCTCCGGGACATCCCTGGACTCAGTTTCATTTAAAAAAAATGATCTAGAGAAGAGTAAGGATAACTTGAATACGAGAAGAGATTTGCAGTTGTTAACGAGCCGACGGGAGTTGTTCTTGGGGCTGGGCCGAAATGGTAGAGTTGTCAAGAAAAAAGCTAAGTATTGCTGTGAATGGCTCTGGGGTTTGAGGTTCCATGATGGGTATGCTTCTAACATTTCACGATGTGTTCATATGGACCAACTTAAACTAGTAGGGATGAAAAGTCATGACTGTCACGTGTTCATGCAATGATTGTTGCCTCTTGCATTTTGTGACCTATTACCGGATAGTGTTTGGGTCCATTAGTGGAGGATAGCAACTTTTCAGAGCTTTGAGCGCCCCTGAAGTTCGAAAATCCGATATGGCTACGCTCGAGGTATCAATAGTGGAGACGATGTGCAAGTTGGAAAAAATATTTCCACCAGCCTCCTTTGATTCGATGGAGCATTTGGCGATTCATCTACCGTGGGAAGCGAAGGTCGGCGGACCGGTTCAATATAGGAGGATGTACCCATTTGAGAAGTAACAATTTTTGGATTATTACTCATTTCTATATTTGTAGTTAGTAAAGTATGTATATTCAATAAATTGCATATGTTTCGTACCAGGTGCATGCTAGTTTTGAAGAGATCGACGGGTAATAAAGCTAGAATAGAAGGTTCGATTGTGAAGGCCAATATTACGAGGGAGATTACTAACTTTTGTGCAGTTTACGTCGGACTAGGAGTTGAAACCCGTCATAGCCACCTGAATAAGAATGAGGTTGAGACGTCTCTAAATTTGAGCGATGAATTGTCCGTCTTTAAAAATAAAGGAAAACCTGAGGGAGACGGGACAGATCACGCAATTTGACCCTTTCCAAGCACAGAGCCGCTGAGTTATACGTCCTTCTTAACTGCACGGAGGTCGAACCGCGGATAAGGTATTTATTATATTATGATCGTTCATGTTATGAATTACTATACATATATACATATGTAATTTAAGTACATATCCCCTGAAGTTGTTTATATGTGACAGGTTGTTTGAACACGAGATGTGTCAGTGTCCCGGATCATGTGATTCCGGAAAGACGCACACACTTATTTTGTGGATTGGTTCAAAGAGACTGTCAGGTCCGGGCGTTACACGTTTGACCAACGCCTGCTCGCTTTAGTACACAACCCACTATTAAGAGTACAAATATTCAAGGCATTTAAGATTAACGATTTCCGTTTCCATACTGAGGAGCATGGGATGGACAAGAAGATGATGAATAGTGGCGTATATCTGACGGGAAATGTAGGGGGACCTAATGATATGATCTACTATGTCATGCTACAAGAAATTATTTAGTTGGAATACTGGGGTAGTGGTTCAATGAAGAGTAGTGTACTGTTCAAGTGTGACTGGTACGATATCTACGGGGGCATGACGGTACATCGTAGTTACCGGTTGGTGGATATCACTCCGCAGAGGCGATTGGAAACTGGAGCGGCTGAACCGTTTATACTTGCAAGCCAGGCACATCCAGCGTATTACACAAAATACCCTTCCCAACAAAACACGAGCAGAAGAGGGTGGTGGGCAGTGTGTACTACAAGGGCAAGATACGTCGTCGATGCCACTTCTGTGTTTCAAGATGAAAACGCAACTGTTGTCCTGCCCGTTCCTGATAACAGTTCAGTACCTCTCGCAGACGACAAAATTCAGCAAGTTGATGATGTATACGAAGAGGATGATGAGGACGAATATGGCGATATAAATGACGAAGTTGGCGATGATTCCGCCCCTGAAGATGACAACATCAATGATGACTCTGAATCTGTTAATTATATTTAGCATTTCGATTTCAACGTGTAATGCATGTATTTTTTGTTGAACTGTTGATGAGACGATTGTGTGAATGTGGACTATTTTTAGTATTTACCAAAAATATCTATTTAAAACTACGAGGAAAGAAATAACCATTCAACAACAACTTAATTAATAATTTAATTTAAAACTACTGAAAATGTTAATAACTAAAAAGTTACACATTTAAACATTAAATAAAAGTAAATAAATGTTCAACTAATTATATGTAGAGTCGAATGGGAATCCAGTGGGATCGGGGCCACCTCTGCTATCGGGGGGGGGGGGGGGGTCCCAGGCTGATGATCCTGAGTAATCCCTGTCTCTGCGGGTGAGGAGTGTAAGTCCCTTGTGGCGTCATGTGCGCGCGCTGCTCGTTGAATTAACTCAACATGGCATGCTGATCAGCAAACGTAGGCTGCACAGGCTGACTTGTCCCACCCTGGTAGAGTGTTGTGTTTACTCGTGCCATGAACAACTCGAACACACTAAATCTCTCCTTCTGGCTCTGTAATTCTTCCTCTCATCCCGCGATTCGTTCATCTCTAGGATCGCAGCAGTTGTTGCTCGTTGATGCCCAGCTGTTGGCCTTCAATTTTGGGTGCGCCCTTACATCGAACCCCGCGTACTGTGCATCCCCATGAGTCGAAACACCTGAAAATCAGATCATGTATTTATATCAAGTTTCAAACATGAATAGTGGATTCAGATATACAATGCATCACAACATTTAAACAAATAAAGTTTTAATTACCAGGCATCCTGTTCTTGTTTGGGCCCCCTACCGCATCCGGCCACAGCTGCGGATCCAAGCGGGCCACTCTACATCCTGATATGACGCGACATATTGCTCCTTTTAAAAAAATTCAATATACGAACTTCATATTTCATTTAATAAAAATGAATATTTAAAACTATCACTTTAATTGATCAAGGTTGAAATTACTTACATACGCCCTCTCATCCTTCTGGCTCGTCCACTGCTCCCGTCCGTCCTGAAGCTTTTTGCACTTTCTCGCCTTCTAGACGTCATGGTGCTTCACATAATCTGGGTCCCCCCCTCCCGTATCTTCCACCTCATAAATCACACAGAGTTATCGGTTAGATCACTAAGTTAAAAATAAATAAACACTACTAGATATATTAAAGACATGCCAATTTTTTCTTTACTCTTTCTATGCTCCTCGACCCGCCAAACCACGTCGGTGCCTTGTTCTTGGCCTTGTTTGCCTTTGCAATCTCACTCCGTTTCTGGGCCTTCTCAGACTGCCAGTGACGAATGTAATACGGGACATATGCCTCGTGCATCCAATATCTCTAAATCCTCCTAGAAGTAGGATTGCTCGTGTTGTACTCCCAATACTTCGTAGCACGATGCACTTTAGAATTGAATCTCTTGGAACAAATGTTGTGATTCTGTTGATCCTTAGAGCGCCCCGCTCACTCCACTGATATGTCGCTTGAAATTCAAGAATCAATCACAAGTAGTTAATATAATTAATATAGTACTAATACATATAATGTTAAATTATTCTTCATGTAATTATGGCAAAGTGTAAGTACCACAAATCTATCCCAAGCCGCCTGCCGATCGGCTGCCAAAAGACCCTGGTACGTGAGGTACGGTCCATTACAATGCGCCTTCAGATTCGAGCTGATTGTGCTAACCAACCTGTTACTGCCTTTAATCTCCCCAGTGCGAGTGTTGACATAAAGCTTCGTCCTTAGGGAACGGTCTGCGAGGGGATGCTCAGGGAGAGTCCCCCCGCGATACACAACACCGTCAACCTCCTCGGCACTCCCTCCTCGTCACCATAATCGGCACCCGCCTCCTCGTGCCCCACTGGACCATCCGCACCATCACCCCCTTGCTTCACCTTATCCCCCAAATGGACCCACTTTGTATCTCGCCGTAAAGCACTCATGGCGCCTGTCAAAGCTACACCCGCTGATCCCTATCACTGACCATCGGCATCTACATGTAGGCTACCTCCAGGAACTCTTGATGCCAAATAACGAGGTGAAACCAATCTTTTCTCCTAAGGTCGTCGCCCCAAACTATGCAACGACATGGACTGTCGTGGATCTAACTGGCCACCTGCCTGACCTACCATCCCCTGCATCCCGCCCGTGTGGCCTTCCATCCCCTGCATCCGACCTGCGTGCCCTGCCATCCCCTGCATTCCATCTGTGTGGCCTACCATCCCCTCCATCCCGTCTGCGTGGCCCACCATCCCCGGCATCTGGTTGGATGCCCCGTGAAACTGGCTGGGGATAACATTTGTGCGTCTGCAACAAGTTAGTAAATGGCCCGGTCGCATTCAGGTTATACGCTCCAACCCTTCCTTCCTGCGACCTACTGTTGGGGTTCTGCCTCAACGCCTCAAACACTCTATGATATACGGTGCAGTGACCACATGCTGTCTACATGATGCGCTTGTGTTAGCTCTTGACTTGCCTTGCCTTGCCTTTGCCTTGCCCCTGTTGCGAGGGATCGATCTGTCGTCTGTCTGCCATCTGTTATATAATTGTTAAAAAACATCATATAGTACATTTGACGCTCCGATAAAAAGATACACATGATTACTAATTATGCAATAACAGTCATAAAAGTGTTAATTCCTAATATGATAATGACACTTAATTTAACTACAAATTTAATTTTGCTATTTTATGCTAAGTTTTAATTTTTTCCTAAATTCCATAATATTTCTTAACTTTTCATAATTTTTACAACGAAATTCCAACACTTTTACTAAAACTTTCTTAATTACAACTAATTATAGAATGAGTACACATATATAGTCATGATTTACCTAGCTGAACTTAATAACTAATTAATTTTAATCAAATTACTATGAATTTTATAATTTTATTACTAATTATACAATAATTGTCATCAAAGTGTTAATTACTAATATAATCATGAGGCATTTTTGTAAACTACAAATCGAATTTTCCTATGTTATCCTAAATTTTAGTTTTATCCTAAATTCCATAATATTTCTTAACTTTTCCTAACTTTTAAAACAAAATTCCAACACTTTTACTGAAACTATCCTAATTAAAATGAAATTCTCCTAATTACTAATATAATCATGCCATTTAATTTAATTACGAATTTAATTTTGCTGTTTTATGCTAAATTTTAATTTTTCCTAATTTTTATAACAAAATTCCATCACTTGTACGAAAACTATCCTAATTAAAGTGAAGTTCTCCTAATTACTACTAATTACAAAATGAGTACACATAATGTGTTCCTAATTACACATTAATCATCTAATAACAAATAATTAAGACATGCATGCATGCTTAAAATTCTAATTAACACTAATAATTGCATAAACAAACATAAAATGTTAAATATTTAATAAAAATTATGAAACAAGCAAATAAAATGCAACAATATCAACATATAAAATGCATACAAATAAATTAAGAATAAATAGAAAAATTTAAGAAATCAAAAACATACAATTCAACCATAGAAAATCGATTTTTTTTGCATAATAGTGTTCTCCATACATTATAGAAGAACATACCTTAGTTAATTGTTGAATTTGGAGATGAATTGAGTGGATTCTAAAAAAACAAAAATTAGGGTTCGGGTGTAGGGCCGAGCTTGGGTGGGGTTGGGAAGATGAAAATGGGGGAAAAAGAAGAAAAAGAATAAATAAAAAAAGGGATTTGGATGATTTATATTAATACACGTGGCGTCCGAAAAATCGGACGCCACATGTGAACGGGCCAGATCGCATGGGTCGTTGATCACCGTTGGCGATCAAAGGCTCATAATTGAGGCGTCCAAAATTTCGGACGCCACAAATAAGTAGCCCAGATCATGCCATTTGGCATGATATGGGAAGGTCAAATGTGGCGTCCGGATTATTGGACACTGCGCGTGCTGTCAGATTCGTCTGACAGCACGTGTTGCGTCCAATAATTCGGACGTCATGCTCCTTTTTTAAAAAAAAATTGTTTTCTTGTCTTTTTTGTTTAATCGAACGGTCCAGATCATGCCTTTTTACATGATCCGGACCGTTAAATCGTGGTGTCAAATAATTTTGACACCACGATTTAAATCAATGGGGTCAAATTACTTTGACCCCATTTATTTTACATGGCTACAAATTATTGTGTCACCATTGTGTCCAATGGTGACTGATTTTTTTCACTCCAACCTTGGTGATTGATTTTTTTCTTACCATTTCTCGCTACAAATTTTTTGTACTCCATTGATTTAAATTTTATTCCTACATGGTTACAGATTTTAATAACTCACCATGTTTTTGACCCCATTGCCTTGTATTCTTGTAGTGTGAGTTGTCACAACCGCAACCGCTTTGGTTAACACGTCGTTTTCTTTTTCTTTAAAATGGAAAGAAATTCTCTTACCGTAATTTGTGTGTCATCAACAACCTTTGAGGAAAATTATACACATATGTATACTCATACAAATGATGTGGAAGTCTGCAAAGTGACTGATGTATGTGTGAGAGTTGAGACAAGAAATGTTTGACGTAAAATATCTATGCATGTTCGATCATTGACGTTATGTTTGTTGCTATAATACAGAAAATTCATTTACTCAAGTAAGATTCAATGAAAAAAGAGTATAGAAAACGCACATTTAATGTCGTTGCTCGTGAAAAGAGGGCAACTACGCACATTTATATGTATGCATTTGGTATATACATGGATGATCGTATATTTGTGTTTTTGATTCAATACTACGAACGCCTAATTTATGTTAAATAAAAGGGCGAATTGCGGCAAACCCCCAATCTACGGGTGTCTTTGCAATGTGCACCCTAACCTATTGTTTTGTGCGATATACACCCTAACCTATCCAATTTTGTGCGATTTGCCCCCTACAGCGTTGCCGTGCCAGTCACATGATCGTCGGAAGGGCAACTTCGTCCATTCAAAAAATAGCATTTTTACAAATACATTAGGTTACAACCTTATGTATTGATATAAACCCCCCCCCCCCCCCAATCTATTCGAGAGTACCCCCTCACCTATTAATTTTTTGCCCCCCTCATCTATTTAGTTGCCACTTTCTACATGTGCATTTTTCTCCTTCATATTTGCTGCCACTGTGCCATTAGGGTGTTCCATTTCAAACCCATAAAGTAATAGTTTTTTAGTGTAACGCATATTTATTGTAACACATTATCTTTTTTATATTTGCGCATAGAGGCCGCACCCATTTTTCTATTGGTGTAAACAATGTTTTAATGTTTTTGTTTTTTTACGTAATTTATGATATAACCGTAAATGGAGGACTATCAGTCAGTTTAATTTAAATTTGTATTTGATGAAAAGAGTTTTTGTTTTTAACATGATTTTCTTTTAACAGTATCAAGAGTAGTTGTTAGACTTATATACTTACATAAGAAACATACTCACATAATTTGTGTATCATCAGTAAGCAACTAATCTTAGTGTTTCATGCATTATAACTTTCACCATAAGCAAATAATCAATTCCAAAAATCACAAAACATATACATGAATTAATCAAAACATTGATTGGCATTCACTGTGATGCAATCTTGACACAGAAGTTCAAATAGCAAAAACTAAGATAAGCAGAAAATCAAATAAGAAAAGACTACGAACAATTAATAGCATGAGATCTGGTGAACTCCCTCAAAAGATGGATCTTCCTATTATCCTCATCAGATATTTACCCCGTTTCTGATATTCTGTAGATCACATCACGACATCTTTATGGAACGATATTCTATAGAGATCACATCACGACATCTTTATGGATCATGTTCAACAATTAATGAATATTATGGAAAATAATATAATAATTGAAAAATATATACAACTTGGATTCAACTCTAAACAAAATAAATAATTTTATGTTACACTATTCATTTCATCAACGGAGAACGGCTGAAGGTGTGGTAAACGATAAAGCAAGAAACCATAAACTTTAAACTTTTAATATTTGACTCTACAAATTCTATCATATAGAAAAGTTATTATGAAGCATTAAATATATGTTTAATGCTCTTGACTTTGGCTTCTAGGAAGGTCATGCAGTTTGAAGAAAACACACGCATCAGAACGACGGAAGGTGTGATCAACTGTAAAGCAAAAACATTGCAACTATTATTTTATTTCCCCATAATATTCACTAATTGTTGAACATGATCCATAAAGATGTCGTGATGTGATCTCTACAAAATATCGATTCCATGAAGATGCCGTGATGGGATCTATATAAAATATCAGAAGATGCAAGAGAAGCTTTTTATATACGAGAAAAATATTTGATAAGGATAAGAGGAAGATCAATCTTTTGAGGGAGTTCACCTGATCTCATGCAATTAATTGTGCGTTCTTTTCTTATTTAATTTTCCGCTTATTTCTTTAATTTTTGCTATTTGAACTATCATGTCAAGATTGCATCACGGTGAATGCCAATCAATGTTTTGATTAGTTCATGTATATATTTTGTGATTTTTGGAATTGATTTTTTGCTTATGGTGAAAGTTATAATTATGTATGAAACGATAAGATTAGTTTCTTACTGATGATACATAAATTATGTGAGTATTTTTCTTTTCTAAGTATATAGGTCTAAAAACTACTCTTCATACTCTCAAAAGAAAATCATGTTAAAAATAAAATTTCTTTTCATCAAAAACAAATTTAAATTAAACTGGTTGATAATCGTCCATTTTCTGTTATATCATAAACTATGTAAAAAAACAAAACATTAGAACATTGTTTACACCAAAAGAATAAACAGGTGTGGCCTCTATGTGCAAATATATAAAAGATAATGTGTTACAATAAATATGCGTTACACTTTTAAAAATATTACTTTATGGGTTTGAACTGGAACACCTTAATGGCACAGTGGCAGTGAATATGAAGGACAAAACATGCACATGTAGAAAGTGGCAACTAAATGGATGAGGGGGCAAAAAATTAATAGGTGAGGGGTACTCTCGAATAGATTGGGGGTTTATATAAATACATTAGGGTGTAACCTATAATATTTAAAAAAAAATGCTATTTTTTGATTGGACGAAGTTGCCCTTCCCACGATCACGTGACTATCATATTTTTCGGCCAAATTGGTCGGTCAACGCTCCAGGGGGAAAATCACACAAAATTGGATTGGTAGGGTGCATATCGCACAAAACGATAGGTTAGGGTATACATTCCAAAGTACCCATAGATAGGGAGGTTTGCCGCAATTTGCACTAAAAAAAATTATCAATTCGATTTTTCAATTTATTTAGGTTTTTTTATTTGTTTATTGTGAAAATGTTCTTCTAATTGATTTACTCATCCCACTTAGCCTATCAACGGTAACCAGCTCATATAGAGTATTATTTTGTCCATTAAAATACACAAAAATCTAACACATAAATAGGGTGAACTTCAAATTTTGAGCTCAAAAAAGAAGCGGCATACAGAGCAAAGAAGAGAAAGGAAAAGCTATACATACATTATACATACAGAATTCAGCTCAGCACAGCTCAGCAAACATTATGATGCATTCGGTCGGCTTCAAGCGGTAGAAAAGTAAGAAGAGAACAAAATGGAAGAAAAAACCGTGACGAGAGTGATCCACGTGGCATCGAGTGGGGCTTGGCTTGACCAAACAGGTCAATGTGTGCGTGTGTGTGTCAAGTTCTATGAGCCCAATGACTCAGTTTAATTGCATTAAAGTGGTGAATATTGTCCTTGGTTTTCTCTGGGTCATCCATCACAGTGTTCTTAATATTGTCAAAGAAGTTCTTTTCACAATGCATGACATCTAGGTTGTGGCAGATCAGCAAATGCTTCCAATACGGCAGTTCCCAAAATATACTTCTACGACACCAATTGTGGTCCAAACTAAAGCCCTCAACAAATTCTCCGCAAATACCAAATACGACTGGTGGAAGACGCTCAACGTGTCTCAACATGTCTATCCCTGATCTTCTTGGTAGAGGTTGATCAGTTTCTATTCTACCTTTTGTGAAGTCAGTTGTGTTTAGTCTCCACGAATGGTCTGGATGCAAGAATCGAAGAAGACTGTCAAAGAAAGAAGTTTTTTGACCGTGCTTCAGTCGAAAACTCTTGGTCGCTTCCATACAGTACGGGTAAGATAAACGACCATTTGTGCTCCATTGGGATAACATGGCATACCCTGGGTAGTCACTGATCGTCCATATCAATGAAACTCGCATTTGGAAATTCTGTTTGCAAAAACTATCGTATATTTGGACACCAGAATCCCACAGTGACTTACGTTCATCAATTAGGGGTCTGAGTAACACGTCAATGTTCTTTTCCAGGACTCTTTGGGCCAGATATCATTAAACTTAGGAAAATATATTCTTGCCACATGCATAGGTCAGGAGGAAGGTTATAAGGGGTCACAAATACTGGCCAACACCAGTAAGGAGCTGAAGAGTTCCCGAAAGGATTAAAACCATCGGTGCAAAGTCCAAGTCTAACATTTCATGGTTCGGTAACAAAATCTGGAAAAATCCTGTCGAAAGTTTTCCAAGCCAAACTAGAAGCAGGATGAATCATTTGATTGGTATTTTCCTGACACTTCAGATGCAATATCATGTGCTCCGATATTTTGCGTGATGTGTAAAGCCTCTGCAATCGAGGCGTCACTGGCAAGTACCACAACTTCTTACGTGAAACAAGCTTCTTGTTATTGATGTTTTCCTCATACCTTGCTTCTCCACAATAGGGACACTCGGTCCAGTTCTCACTTTCATACTCCCTGTCATAAACGATACAAATATTAACACACACATCATATGTTACGTACCTGAGTCTTAAACTTTTTATGAATGTCTTCACCCCGTACCAATTTTGAGGCAATCTATGACATTTACCAGAACTAATTAATATGTGGGCCGCTTGTAGTTGATTGTCGGCAGAGGAATTTGTTGCACCATGACGAACCTTGTCGGCGATAAACGTTGTTAACCACTGGAATGGTGTTGTTTCACACCTATTTGTACTGGCACCTCGGCTTCCCGTAGCATTTCAAAAAAGCACCATGCCTCACAGTTTGGCTCTTTTTCTATATTTCGATTATAATGCGTGCCTTCTAACTAACCTCCGTATGCATCATTGACCATATCTACGTAACCACTTTCGACATTATCATTATTAGTGGAAGACTCTCTTGCGTATGCGTAATTGCCAGAGAAGTTGTTCCTTTCTCCGTGTGCCTCCCATACATAATAATGAGGAACAAAACCGTACTTCAATAGGTGTTCATGAATCACACTCCTCTTTTTGCTCATGCTTAGACCACACCGAGTGCACGGACACTTAACTCTTCGATGGTGTGGTAAGTGACCTTGAGAAAATGCAAAATCTAGGAATCTGTTGACGCCATCTACGAAATAAGGATTGATATACCCCTGATCAACATTGCCTCGATCGTACATCCAACTCCGATCTTCGTTATTATGCATTTTTTTCCGAATTAAAAATAACAATGCATCAGCACGAAAGCTGACTATTTAATTACGAAAGTAAGGCTAGTTAAAATTGATCATCAAATATTAACAAGATGAACAACTAATTACACACATGCATATATAACATATATATTACTAATTAAATCACGAATATTGCATCTCAGTTATTCTAAATATGATGAATAACAAGTATTAAACATTAATTAGTTATACTACTAAAATCACTAAATTAAGCAACAACATCAACAAGAAATTAATATTCATAATTAGTTATACTACTAAATTTACAAAAATCACTAATTAAATTAAGCAACAACATCAACAAGAAAATTAATCATCAATTATATTTAACAAGATGAACTCTAATTACACACATATACAACATATTACTAATTAAACAAAGTTTAGATCTCAGTTATTCTAAATTAAATATGATGAGATTAAACTAGTCTATAAAAAAAAAAAATTACGCAACGAATTACGATAATACTAAAAGAGATACCTCTCTTGAAGTGAGCTTTGCTGAGAATTACACTTTCCAAAAAATCAAAGGGAAGAAACAAAATTTTGCTGAGAAATGGAGAAGAGAGGGGGAAGAAATGCAGTAGAATCTGGGGAAGAAACGCAGGTTTTGGATCTAAAATGTGTGGAGGAGAGTATAAAACTAATAAAGTTATTGCAAGGTCCAAATCCATTGTCGCTGCTGAAAGAGCAGCTTTTCTGACACAGTTGCTAGGGAGAAAGAGGTTGCAATGGCTTTTCACCTTTAGCAACCTCAGTTTCCCTTGCAACAGTACAACTAACCTATTGGAAGGTCCATTTCCCTTGCTGCATATTTCAGAAATTTTGGCGGAAATTTCAAATTTCCCCAAGTTTTCTTCTCCTCTTCACCTTCACTTTCTTTTTTTCTTAATTTATTTTGCATCATGATCAACTTCTATTATATATACATATATAGAACCATGCATCTTATAATACATTATATATATATATATATATATATATATATATATATATAATGTAGAATAATAGTTATATGTTACTATATTCTAGGGTTTAGTGATATATATATTGTATAATTTAAATTAATGAGAGTGTTTCATAATTATACATTATAAAGTTTAGTGTGTGTATATATATAATGTAGAATAATAGTTATATGTTACTATCTTCAAGGGTTTAGTGATATATATATTGTATAATTAATGAGAGTGTTTCATAATTATACATTATAAAGTTTAGTGTGTGTATATATATATATATATATATGATGATTAATATATAGTATTAAGTAATTTTAGAAAAAATTTTAAAAATTATAATGATATATATATATATATGTATATATGTGTGTGTGTGTGTGTATCTTATAATTTCACTATTCGTACTATATTTTTTACACATACTATATGATGACGCCCCTGGATCGCTGTACCTGTCACCGAGGCTGTCCGCACGCCGGTCCCGACCTAAGATGATCCTGGATCCGGCAAGCTCCTGGGATGGTGGACGCGTCAGGGAAGCCTTCCACTGCAAGTATCCACGACCCTTCGGGGTTCAGGCTCCGTTCGCACGATCTCCCTTCAAACAGCTACTATTGCTGGGGCTCGAACTCTTCCGACCTTGCACGCTCGTGCTTGCTCTTTCTCTCTCTAGGCTCTTATAGCTATATGCTCGCTTGGATTGGAGATTGTGAGATGCATTTATGACCAGCCCGATTCCCTATTTACAGGGTGAGGGGAGGGCATAGATGTACCAGAGGCACGTGTCGGCATGCATGCTGGTTTCGAGGGTAATAGAGTATTTGCGTGTCCCCGAAGAGTAGGGTACGTGGAGCTTCTGAGTCTTGAAGAAATAGGCACGTGATGCCTGAGTAAGCTTCGTAGGGTAGGGCACGTGGTGCCTGCATGTTACCCTCGGTGCACACCGTGCTCCGTTTACATTCTATAGCCCCCAAGCCCTCGCCCCTCATTGGGGAAGCAGGGCGGTCAAGCCCTGGAAGGGCGACAACGCAGTCGGATAGTGAAAGATGACGTCGGGGCTGACGTTAGATGCCCCCCTCCGGTTGGCCAGGGGGCGGTCGCCTTTGCTTCGCCGCTAAGGATGCTATACCTGCACGTGTAAAATACAACCCTCCCCTTGTTGGCACAACGAGGGGTTGGCGAGGCAAATAATACATTATAATACTTATCAGGGTCGGGGAATTCGAGAGTGGACTCACCAGGGTCGGAGAATCTGAGAAAGGGGGTCGTGAGACCGGACGTGATCAGGGGATTAGGCCACGTGGATGGGTACGATCCCAAGTGGGTGAGTATGCGTCATCATAAGTCCCCCAATCTGTGTCACAGTTCGCATAACGTGGCATAGAGTAAAAATTTTAGCGGTCTAATCATCTGATCATGTCTGTCTCACTCCCTGATTTCTCGGGATTGCTAAAAACTTCCCTCGTACGCTGAGCGATGCGTGGCATTCATCTGCTGCTCCTAGGGTAATGACCGGGAATTATCCCGCCTTTTTGCCCATCTATTTAGATCTCTCGCACTGCGATTTCTAGGGCTCATAGACTTTTTGCCTTCTCTGCTTTCTCTCTACAACCGTTGCTTTTCCTCTACATTCGTTTATTCGTCGCAATAATGTCGTCTGTTAACACTGCCGCCGCTGCTAATTCTGGTTCTACCCCCTCCTGCTTCTCCGTCTCAATCGACGCTTCCTTCGCCTCCGACTACTCGTCGCAGTAAGCGTACTGCTGCCTCCGCCGCTCTTTTCCAAGAAGGTGATAAGGGGACATCGCCAGCATCGTAACTCAGGCCTTTGCCAACGGCTTTCTCGTCAAGCACAATGTGGCGAGGGAGAATGTGGCGGTGTTGATCCCAGAGCCTTCGCACCGGGCAAATAACCCCCCTGCCGGTTATTTGACCGTCTATTTCCCTCAGATTGAGGCGGGAGGCGGATGTTCGTGCCATCATTTTTCCAAGAGGTGGCCAAAGCCCTAGGGCTTTGACTAAGTCAGCTGACGCCTAACGCCTTCTCTATCATGGCCGGGTTCGAGATCACCTGCCGGAGCGGAGGGCTCCTCTGTTCTGCGGAGCGTTTTCTGGCTATGTACGATGTGGGCGTGAGCCATGCACTCTTCTTCTACCTTACCCCTTGCTCTTCTCAAGCGGTCCCGGGGGAGAGAATTCTGACCGATGCTTCCTCTTCGTACGGGAGTTGGAAGTCTTCTTCCTTCTTTGTGGAGCCCTCCGGTCGTAACTGCGAGAGCTAGGGGGTTAAGAACGTTTGGTCGAGTGGCCCTACAGAGTTGGATTCTTCTCACCTCAAGAAAGTTCGACTCCAAATGAA
Source organism: Misopates orontium (assembly GCA_946800315.1). Classification (NCBI taxonomy): domain Eukaryota; kingdom Viridiplantae; phylum Streptophyta; class Magnoliopsida; order Lamiales; family Plantaginaceae; genus Misopates; species Misopates orontium. The sequence continues at coordinate 12,349,988 of OX326951.1, forward strand.
GGAAGAAGGTTACTTCCAGGTGAAGTACCATGTCATGAAGCTAACCAAGATCCCGAGGCTGTTTCAGCTCTGCGGCCTTCAGGAGGGGGCTCGTTCTGCCGATTTCTCGGATTTGAATAAGGACCCTAAGTTTTGTAAGTGTTTTCCCTTGCTTTCCTTTGTATCCCATGACTCCTTTTCTTGTGGTCTTGACGGATGTTTTTCAGGTTCTTTGGTATATCCACTGGCATAAGCAGCCACGGATACGGTGGCACCTCCTCGGCTGCCCCGGAGAAGTAGGTCGCCTCAAGGAAAGGCCACTTCTTCCCGGTAAATAGTTGCCGCAGAGGTCGAGGAGCCCACTTCATATCCTCAGTCAGCGCCTGCTCCGGGTGGAGGTCGATCCCCATCTCTGCACTCCGCGCCTGAACCGAGTGGGGAGCCTTTTCCATCTTCTCGCTCGGTACCCGAACTGAGCGGTGAGGTGAGTTCCGGCTTGCCATACTTTGGCAACTTCCAGAGCCTGTAGGAGGACGATCTCGAGGTCTTCCATGATCCTGCTCCTACGATCCTGAAGCCTGCGGCTGGTTTTGCTTGGTTTCGTGAATCCTTGCCTGCTTCTTTTGATTTGAGCTATCTTGCAACCCCATTGGTGGGGCATGAGGGGGCCTCGATTTCACAGGCCTCTCCTCCCCGTGGTTCATCTTCGCACACTCTTTCCGATCCTGCTCTTCTGATCGAAGGTCGTGGGGAGACTGATGGGTCAGAGCATTCTTCCCCGAGCCTTTGGGATGGTTTGGTGGGTTCAACTGCGGGCCCGTCTGGAGGTGTGGGCGGAAGCTCCCTCGTTACTTCTTCCAATCCAGTAGATGACGCGACTCCTGGCAAGAGGGGGTTGTTCAGTTGGAATCACTAGCGGGGAGTGGGAGGCTGGAGGAGGATGCTAAGGCTCGGGGTGATGGAGCCGGTAATTGGGTGGAGAATTGTGAAGAAGCGACTTCTTCACAGATGGCGGTAGATCAGTTGCCTCGACCTGGTCCCGTTGAGTGTTCCCTGGTGGAGGAACTGCGTGGCGTGGGTGCTGGCTTTGCTCAGTTGCGTCAGGCGGTAGACCCTCTCAAGGTTGAGTCGCTCCGGAATCGAGGACTCCAATGGTTGAAGGATACGACGGGTTACGCGGCGGTTGACGTAAGTCTTTGCATTTCCTTTACTTTGCTCGACGTTATACCTTCTGACTTCTGACCCTTTCTTTTTCTTTTCTGCAGTTTAGTGCCCGCCAATTTTTGCTGCTGGAGCACATCCAGACTTTGGAGAGTTGTGTGGCAGAGCTGGAAGATGCTGCTCCCGACCCTCGAGCGCATGAGGAATTCAAAAGGTTGAGGTCAGATCACTCTCGGGTTTTGGTCGAGCTGCAGGAGGCACGAGGCGCTCTTGAGTCCCGCACGAAGAGGTGTCGCGAATGGGAAACATTCGCGACCGAGTTGACGGAGGCTTGGGACCTTGCACAAGAGCGCCTTTGAGTGGCCGAGGGGCCAAGGGACGAGGTGGCTTTGGAGCTGGTGGATCTGAAGGATACTCTAGAGACGACCTCTCGGCTGTAGCAGGAGGCTGAGGCGGGGTATACGGAGGCGGTGAAGACTGCAGAGACCCTTTGGAAAAATGCCAGGCCACCATGGATGATCAGATCGACAACCAAGTACGTCGAATCAACAAGGAGCTCAAGGGGCAAATTGTTGAGAAAGCCAGGCGCGACGCGTTCGAGCTTTTCATTCGATACATCGGTTCCCCGCTCCATCATGGTTACCTACGGAAGGTGTTCGCTTTCCTGGTCATGGTGGGGTACAAGGGGTCCATTCAACAGTTAAAAGCAAGAAACTAGATCGTACCTGAGGTTGACTTGACGAACTTTTCTCCGCAAGAGATTGAGGTTCCAGGGGATATACCGCCGGGTTCTCCCCTGAGCCCTTCCGAGATGCAGGCAATTCGGGAAGCCTACCAGGCCAAGCTTCCATCCACGCAGATCGTTATCGCTGAGGCTGGTGGGGTAGCTCCTCGTGGTTCCTCTTCTGAGACGAGGGCAAGACGGGTTCGGGCGATGGCCACGGAGATCATGGTTGGTGGGCCATTGGTTACTGGCCCTGGTCCTCCGGGCTCCCGACTCGTTGATACTCCTACTCCTTGTCCGACGGAAACCGTTTTGCGTGTAACCTCTACAATCGTGGCATCCGAAGCTGAGGATGATGCTCTGACGCTGAGGGAGCACCGAAGGACGATAAGAGTTGGCAAGCGGCCCTCTTGAGGGGAATAGTGGTGTAGGCCTCCTGCGTTATATTTTTCCATTCTTGTAGTTGTAATATCTTGAGAGGAATAAACGTTTTTTGGGGGGTCTTCATGTGCGTCTTCTTTTGCCTGTTTTTCCTGTTAAATTACCAGTTTGGGTAGAATTTCGAGGATGAAACAATCGGGGGAGCACATTTGCTCCACGTGTCGTGGTTCGACAAGGATTGTTGTTTAACTCCTTGGAAGTACTTGCGAGGCTCCTTGGGTTCCCGTTAAGGCACCCAGGAGTTGGTTGGCTATGACCCTCGAGGTGTATTACTGGGAGCAAGTCGACCCGTGATACCTCTAGAGGAATCGGTCACCTAGATGCGTGATTCGACGAGGGTTGTTGTTTTCCCCTCGGAAGGAACGTGGGGCTCTAAGGTTCATAATGGGACACCTCGTTTAGAGCAGTTGGCTTGGGCCCTCGAGCCGTATTACGAGGAGCAAGCCGACTCGTGATATTCCTAAAGGGATGGTCGCCTGTCATCAGGGTATCCTTCACCCCTCATTGTGTGTTTCGACAAGGGTTGTTGTGTTTCCCCTCGGAAGTACGCATGGTGCTCAAAGGTTCATAATGGGACACCTTGTAGAGAGGGTTTTGACGTAACCCCTCGAAATGCTACCTGAACCGGTCAATCTTTTTTCTAAGGTCTTCAAAGGCAATTTCTTCAATGTCTTCAATGGAGATCGCGTGGGTCCGATGAACCTCTTCGTTTAATTTCTTCGAGGATGTGTTATGGCTCAAGGAGCTTCTGTGTTGGTTGTAACGGCTCAAGGAGCCTCTTCGTATAATTTCTTCGAATGGTTGTAACGGCTCATGGAGCCTCTTCAGTTTAGCTTCCTGGAGAAGCCATAACGGCTCGAGAAACCACTTCAATTTGGTTGTTTATTACTTGTCGCTTCTTTCAATCGATAGGTCCCATCCTGTCTTCTTGGTTAGCGTGCTACCCTAGATATCATTTACTTTTGCACGCATAAAATCTCACGGTCATCATTAGTGCCTCGAAAAGGTGCATTAATGATAGATGGCTCTGTATAGCCGACACGTGTCTTTTGCTAACACCCCTTATTGGTAACCGGACCCGGTAGCGATTTTCACACAAGTTTCATATTTGGCGTTTTGCAGATTCCCGCCTAAATTGAAGCATCGCTTCGGAGATTGTAAAAAGACTCTTTACTTACCCTTTTTTTATCACTTCATCTTCTGTAGCAAATTCGATCTTGTCTCTCTAGCTTTCCTGCAAATGGCTTCCTCTGCGTCTTCCTCCTCCGATACTTAGCTTTCCTTTGAATCTTCAGACTCGTCTTCTGCCGAGATTCCCATGGCGAATCATCATGCCCCTACTCCACCACCCGCTGTTCAACAGGCGAGTGGTGGATCTTCCCGCATCCGCCGCAGTTCTCGCAGGGTGGCTTCCGTACTCGCCAGAGGATGGAGAGCCAACTTGCTAGTGCTGCCCGTAACCTCAGGGCGGCGGATGACGATTTCTTGTCTGACGATCCTCTCATTGATGACATCACCACTACTTTCTCTGACCGGGACCCATATGACGCTCCGCCGGTGGGGTTTCAACTGGTTTCCCGTGATGTCGAGCCTGACCAGATGCTGGGGGTTGGGCGTGCCGGTTCAACCCCTTCTACTGAGACGGCCGAGTCGGTGCAGGCGTTGCAGGACCAGTACAGGATCCTTGGCGTGGATGTACGGATACCGACCCCTACTGAGCGAGCTTTCAATCCTCCCGCTGGTTATTTAACCGTATACTCCGATCAAATCCACAATGGACTCCGCTGCTTCTTCCATCCTTTCATGACGCTCATGTTCACCTTCATGCAGATCTGCTCGAGCCAGTTAGTCCCCCATTCCTACCGATATCTGTTGGGTTTTACTCTTTTGTGCTACCATTTTAACATCCCCATGACTCCTTCTATCTTGTTTGGGGCCTTCGCCCTGCGGCCCGTGAGACAGGGCTACCCGTTCTTCCAACTGGTAGCCCGTCAGTCCGTAAATTTCTTCTTGACTAGAGTTTTGACTGCCGTCCCCTCCAACCGTAACTGGAAGAGCCGCTACTTCTTCCTTTGCCCTCGTGGTGGGCAGTGGTGCATATCCACCAGGTGGGGAGTAAGTTATGTAGACTCCCTTCATTCTACCGCGGATACTGCCTTTCTGCAGCTCCGAGGATTCTTTTCTTTGGCCTATGATTCGTTGTCAATCCTTGAGCGCCCTCAAGCCATGATAATGGTGGGTTTTCAAGGTGGCCCTGACTATATTAACTTCGTTGGCGCCCAAATGGGACGAGGCACTCCTTTCGGTAAGTTCCTTTCCTCTTTGTAGCGTGATTTTGTTATGCCTTTACTCTTCCGATGCTAACTTTTTTTTGTGGTGTTGCCAAGGGTGGAGTTAGCCACGCATGCTGCAGGCAATTCCACCGCAGAGGCTGCGCGGTTGATCCCTTCCGACGATGGTTCTCCTGCTTCCGAGGGTCAAGCTACCTCAGAGAGGCGTCGTTTGAGTCCGGTTGCCCCTCTTGACCCTCTCTCCTCGGGGGACAATATGGCCTCTTTGCCTTCTCCGTCTAGACCTACTCCAGGGGCTAGTGCTACTCCTAGCCGTAATTACTCCATAAAGGATTTCCTTCGCGGCTCGTCTGAAGACAGGTCAGGGGGTGATTTCTCGAGGGGGGACATTTCCACTGAGCCCGAAGCTCCCAATTCTCAGCCGGCGTCAATCCTTGTTGTTTCTTCAGGCAAGGGGACAAGCAGGGGTCCATTGCTACCCCATGACTCTCAATCAATCTATATCCCAGAGGGCCTCCGGATTTGGTGTATGGGTTTCTGGAGCCCGAGGAGCGGGAGCGCCTCGGTCACGAGGATGGTGCTCCTTTGCTGGCCCGCCTGTCCCGTAACGTCCTTGATGTGAGTCTTGATTCCTTTTCTTCTTCTTGACGTTTCCTGCGTGTATCTTTATTTACTATTTCTTTTTTTCCAGATGCTGTTCGTGGCTCGAGAACTTGACTCCCGGAGATCTTGTCCTCTCGTGATTCCCAGCGAGTGCAAGGTGCTCAGATGATGGCTCATTTTCACCAAGGAGTGGCAGAGAAGTATCACAAAGAGCTTGAGGAGGCGAGGGTGGCCTGGCAAGAGGAATCCTCCAAGTTGAGGGAGGAGGTGGTGACTCTTCAGGCTGCTCGGGAGGAGGCAAGGTCGATGGAGCACTTTTTGGTGGAGAGGGCAGAGGAATTGCGGTATATGGAGGAGGATTTGAGGGCTTTGGCGGACTCGCTGATGGCGGATCGTGTGCAGATGGATGGCTTGAGGGAAGATCTGGCACGATCCGTGGTTAGGTTGGCTAAGGTAGAAACGGCGCTGGTGAGGGTGGAGTTTGAGACCCGTAAGCAGGCTGAAGTGGACACAGCCCGGGACAAATACGAGAAGAAGTTGGCCTCGGGGCTCTCCACCGCACGGACTGACGCGGCTAAAAAGACGAAGCTTGCCGTGGTTATTGATGGCATGGACGTCCTGATTTTCATGGGCATGGGTCACGACGTGTGCATGAGCATCGGCTATGGCCTTCCTAGAGTGCCCCGGGACTTGGTGATCCCTTCGTTCGATGCATCTTGTCGTTCGAGGGTCGAGCCCCGTCGTCCTAGGGGTCGCACCCCGGTTTCTGCCGCCCCTGTTGTACCTGCTGCTTCTATTGCTGCGGCGTTCATGGCGCCTGTAGCTCCTCCGCGCGGATTAAGCAGTTCCTGAAAGGATGGTCAGGGAGGTGACAGATGAGGAGCGAAGGGCAGCCATCCGAGCCGCGAAGCGCCGCCGCGAGGAGCCTTGAAGAGAATCAAGGTTGTTGGATGATGGCCTGTTGCGGCCTTAGTTGGTGGGTAGTGGCCTGTTGCGGCCTTAGTTTTGTATATTTTTTGGGAGCTTTCTCCGTCCTATGTGGGTGGCGGGCGGAGCAGTTCGTTGGGGTTCCGACCCCTACTACGTAGAAACCCACTCTTTTTGAATGAAATTTCTGATTTTCTGTACCTGCATTGTCAGTTTAACTTCATGCTTGTGTGTTGTGTACATATATTATTTTTATTTTTTGGGGCTGAACTCGAGTAACTTCCGAGCTTCCTACGTATCCCTCGCAATAAAATTGGGAATCAAGCCGCATGTAGTTCTCTAAATGACATGAGGCTAAATAGCAAATACAAACTGGTTAATACTTAAAACTTGCAAGGTTTATTTATTTACCTGGGTTCGGTTTCCCCCACGTTTTTCCGAAGGGAAGCGTTGCCTCTGTCTTGCAAGCGATATCTAAGGGTAGAACTTTCTGAGGTTCAGAGTGTGCTAGGAGCGCAGCTGGTATGTTGCTGCCCCCAGGATGCAGGATATTTGGAAGGGTCCTTCCCACGCGAGATCCAGCTTTCCCACAGCTTTTTACGCCCCTACTCTTCGTATGACCAATTCTTCGATTTGGTACGTTCGGTCTTTCACACGCTTATTGTAATACCTGGCCATGTGAGCCGTGTAGTGAGCACTTCAAAGCGCGACTTGTCTTTTGTGTTCTTTCAAGAGGTCCAGTTCCAGAACCATGTGTTCCTCATTGCAGTCTTCCTCGTATTCCTATATTCTCCAACTGGGTATGGATATCTCTGCGGGTATAACTGCCTTGTGTCCATAAGCTAGGCTAAATGGAGTTTCACCGGTGGAAGATCTGGCAGTGGTTCGGTAAGCCCACAATAGACTTGGGATTTCCTCGACCCTCTTTTTCCGATATGCCATGAGACGTGCCTTTAGTCCCTGAATCAGAGTGCGGTTCGTGACTTTGACCTGGCCGTTCGATTGTGGATACCCTACAGAAGTGAAGCGATGCTGGATTTTCCAGTGGTCGCACCACTTTGCAAGTTGGTCACTAGTGAACTGTAGCCCGTTGTCACTAACCAAGACCCGGGGTACTCCGAATCTGCAAATGATGTTTTGCGAGAGAAAGTTGATAACTGCTGCGGAAGTGATCTGCACCATCGGCTCGGCCTCGAACCACTTAGTGAAGTAATCGACAGCCACTAAGAGATACTTCTTCTGCCCGCGATCTTGTATCAATGGTTCGACGATGTCAATACCCCACTTATCAAACGGGCAGAGGACGAGGTTTGGTTCGCAAGCTGCCGCGGGTAGGTGTGACATCATGGCATGCTTCTGACATTGCTCACACTGTTGTGTAAACGCCTTGGTGTCTTTCTGCATGGTAGGCTAGAAATAACCTTGTCGGAAGATCTTATGGGCAAGACTCGTACCTCCTGAGTGGTTTCCGCAGCTTCCTCCGTGTACATCCCTCATTACTTCAGTGGCTTTCTCTTCGGTTAAGCATCGTTGGTACGGTTGTGAGAATCCTTTCTTGTACAGTATACCATCATTCAGAAAGAACCGAGTGGCCCTCTTGCCTAATTCACTGTCGTGCTCATAATTCTCCGGGTTTAGCAAATATGCCTTCACCTCGGTCATCCATCCTTTCCGATCTCTTTCAATGTTCAATGCCTCTAACGCTACATGGCTTTTTTCAGTCAAGCTGATGGTAAAAAAAGTTACCCGTCGCGTTCCAATGGGGTGCATACCAGCTGCTGTTCTGTTCGTTCTCTGCCCGGGGTATCTGTTCGAGAGTGAATTCCTTGAATCTCTCCTGTGACTTGCGTAGTGCACTCAGGTACTCCTTCATTCTTTCGTCCCTAGCTTCGTATGTTCCTCCTACTTGCTGTACCACCAATTGCGAGTCACTATGGAAGCGGACTCGGGTCATCTTCTCTTCTTTTGCCAGCCTCATTCCGATTAGTAGCGCCTCGTGTTCTGCTTCTTTATTTGATACTGAGAACCCTATGTTCATAGCAAAAGATAGCACTTCTTCGGGTTGATTCTCGTGTGGCAGCTTGAACACGACACCTGCTCCTCCCGTGCCATTGCTGGAAGACCCATCCACGTAGACTTTCCAAGCATTTACCGTGCTAACCTCCTCGGTTATCTCGTTAGTTTCCACCATAAAGTCAGCCAATACCTGGGCTTTTATCACCGGCCTCGGGCCATACTGAATGTCGTTCTATCCAAGTTCTACCGCCCGTTTTACCATTCTTCCCGATACTTGAGGATGACTAAGTATGGCCCATAAGGGGTGTTTTGTAAGTATGGTGATAGGATGATTTAAGAAATATGACCTTAATTTCTGGGCGGTCGTGACCAGCGCGAAGGAGATCTTCTCGATGGGAGAGTACCGCGTCTCAGCATCTTTCAGGGTTCGACTGGTGTAGTATAGCTGGAGATGATCTCGGCCTTCTGCTCGAACCAGCACAGCACTTACTACTTCCTTTCCTACAGCCAGGTATACGTAGAGTTGTTCTCCCTGTTACGCTTGACCAGGAGGGGTGGGTGAAGCAGGTATCCTTTATAATTGTTAAATGCTTTCTTGCACTCATCGGTCCACTAAAAGTCTTTCACGTTGCGAAGCACCTTGAAGAAGGAAAGCCCTTTTTTGGCTGCCTTCGAGAAGAAGCGGTTAAGCGAGGCCATCCTTCCCGTGAGCCGCTGCACATATCAGACCGTGTGAGGTGGCGACATCTCCAATATTGCTTTAGCGTTTTCAGGATTAACTTCAATTCCTTGTTGGGTGACGAGGAAACCCAAGAACTTGCCTCCTTGAATCTCGAAGGAAAACTTGCGGGGATTTACGTTTAGCCAAACTTGTCCATGATCCGGAAAGCCTCGATCCAGTCGGCATTGTGCAAACCTGCTTCTTGGCTCTTGACTACTATATCATCCACGTACACCTCAAGGTTGTTCCCGATCATCGGAGAGAACATGGCATTCATGAGCCTTTGGTATGTGGCTCCTGCGTTCTTTAATCCAAAAGGCATAACGAGGTAGCAATACGTACCGAATTCTGTGATAAAGCTGGTTTTCTCTTGATCCTTTTCGGCCATCCGGATTTGATGATATCCTTGATGCCCGTCCATCGTGGAGAGCAGAGCGCATCCCGCCGTCGAATCCACCAGCTGATCGATACTAGGCAGGGGGAAGCAATCCTTCGGGCATGCGTTGTTGAGGTCAGTAAAATCGATGCACATTCGACATCGTCTGCCTGATTTCGGAACTAGAACTACGTTGGCCAGCCACTCAGGATATTGCACCTCTCGGATCTGGTTCAGACCAATCAACCTTTGTATCTCTGACTTGATCACTTTGTTCCTCTCAGGCCCCATCTTGCGCTTTTTCTGCTGGACAGGCTTGGCGTCGGGATGCACATCGAGGAAGTGTTGGCATACCTGCGGGATGATGCGCCCCGGTGGTCCTCCTTCCCAGGCAAACACGTGCTGGAAGCGCCGCAATGTTTCGAGGAGCTGCATCTCTATTGGTAGGTCGATGTTCGTTCCCATTTCCACAACCTTCTTGGTTTCTCCAGGGACAACTTCTACCGTTTTGAGCTCTTTTGCGGGATACAACTTGCCTACTTCGACACGCCGAGGCTCGCCTTGACTCTTCCGATCGCTGTTTTCCTCTTTCTCAATCGCGGCAATGGTATTCAGCCTGCAGTCTCGAGCCTTGCTTGGTTTCCTCTTACCTCCCCAATTCCATTCGTAGTGGGGAATTTTACCTTCAAGTGGAGAACTGAGGGCACGACCTCCAACAGGCAAATAGAAGGTTGTCCACAGATCACGTTGTAAGTTTTAGCTAGTGCATTGATTATCCTGAATCTAACTTCTTCCGTTCTTCATAAGTGCCCTTGCCCCCACGACATCAAGAGCGGTATGGAGCCTAAGGTTTCACTCGGACTTCCATCAAAGCCCAATGGAGTCTTTTTCCGGTATTATCTTCTCCAGTTGAAGCCCCAAAGCCAGGAAAGTATGCAGGAACATCACGTCTACTGAGCTTCCCGTGTCCATTAGGACCCTGGCCACCTCAGCCCCGTGGATTATGGCTTTGATCACTATGGGATCGTCGTGAGGGTGGACAACATCTATTAAGTCCGCTGGACCAAAGGTAATTGCAGGGGGAGCGGATACGATAGTGGAAAAGACAGGATACTTTAAGCTAACCAGTTGTGTCTCTTTAAGAAACTTCTTCTTCCTCTGAGCTGACGAAGCTGCTAGTGGACCCCCTTTGATCACGTTGATTGTTTTGCCGGACAGGGGATTCTGCATGTAATACAAGGGCGGGGGCGGTAAATTCTAGTGTCGGGTTTGTTCTTCGGGTGTCGATTTGTGCTCGTATCTCCTTCTTTGGTTCTGGGAATCCTCTTTTTCCTTTTCCGGTCGCTCCGTACTCCTACGTAGTTCCCGCACCTGCTCACGAGGTTGGTTTTCCTCTCTCCCTTATGTGGGTCTCTCATTCCTAGGGAAGGCCCCTTTCCTTGTGAGGAATTGGCGCAAATACCACATCTTCAAGAGGCGCTCAATTTCCATTCCAGGTGATCGCACTGCTCTGTTTTATGACCCCAGCTTCGATGAAACGAGCACCATTTCTCAGTACGGCGCACAGTTTCTGAATTTTGAGATTGAGGTGGTCATCGGAGGTGTGGGTGCCCCTCCATTACTTCTAACACCTCGGTACTAGAAATTTTCAAAGGGGAGGGGCTCTAAGTACCTTTTCACCACGTCCTGTCGACCACGGGTGTTATCTCCTCTCCTGTTCTTTGCACGATCATCATGCCCCGGTAACCCAAGCTTGGGAAGCCGCGTATCTTCTAGCAACATATATCTTTCTGCTTTCTGCATGAGTTCTTCCAAGGTTCGAGCGGGGCGTCTTACCATGGATTCAGCAAACTCTACAGATCGGGTGCCTTGAGCCATGAACTCGGAGAGAATGTGAGGATCTACATGCCTTACGTCGATCACAGCATTGGCAAACATTCGCATGTAGTCCCCAAGGCTTTTTCCTTCAGCTTGGACCATCGTCATTAGGTGCCCAACCGTCTTTGGGTATCGATGGTTACATGCAAACTGTTGTACGAACAGCTCTTGCAGGTCATTGAAGCTGTGTATGGATCCTCTGGGCAATTGGGAGAACCAAGCCTGCGCCCTCTCTGTCAGGGTGGATCGGAAGATTCGGCACAGGGCATGGTCGGGAGCATTGAGAATGTCCACCATCGCTAGGAACTGGTTGATGTGATCTCGGGCGTCCCTAGCGTTGCGATCTCCAGTATAGACCACGGGGTTAGACAGGCGCATTGTTACCGGAATCTCGGGGGCTAATATATAGGGGGCGAAGGGACTGCCTTTTTCCTCCTCTTCCATCTCTCCGTCTCGGTCTTTCTTCAATGTTAGTACTTATCTTCTTAACTCATACATCATATCGATAAATTGCTGGTTACTACTGGCCATACCTGGAGACGGGCGATATGCCCCATTGCGCTGATTTCCAACGGGTCGCTCCCCTCGACTGCACGTGGGCTCCGTCTCTACTCTTGACCGCCGAGGCTCGGGTTGTCTACGATAGTATTCATTGACCCGTGCAGTGGTGTCAGGAGGTGGTGCCCATCTTCCTCTGGCTCGCGTCTCCTGTTGTCGCACTCGTCGGGCACCTCGCTCCGCGGCGGTTTCGAGCAGGCAATCCAACTTACTCATAGTCAGGTGAACTTCGGTGGAGGTTCCTTCATTGGGGATTCCCTCCCGATTCGGGGACTCGTAATCCCATTGACTCGAGACCTCCAGCGACGAGGAGATGGATTCTCTAGAATTTTGGGGGGAAATGGCCATAACAACTTGGGCAAATTTGCGAGAAGGGGATTGGAAGCTAATAATACTGTTTACGGAGTAAGAACTTACCGAATCCAGGCTCATTTCTTAGGCTACCTCAGGGACTCTGATGACGTTCCCACAAACGGCGCCACTGATGATGCCCCTGGATCGCCGTGCCTGTCACCGAGGCTGTCCGCACGCCGTTCCTGACCTAAGATGATCCTAGATCCGGCAAGCTCCTGGGGATGGTGGACTCGTCGGGGAGGCCTTCCGCTGCGACTATCCACGACCCTTGGGGGTTCGGGCTCCGTTCCCACGATTTCCCTTCAAAGAGATACTATTGTTGGAGCTCGATCTCTTCCGACCTTGCACGCTCGTGCTCGCTCTTTCTCTCTCTAGGCTCTTATAGCTATATGCTCGCTTGGAATGGAGATTGTGAGATGCATTTATGACCAGCCTGCTTCCCTATTTATAGGGAGAGGGGAGGGCATAGATGTAACTTTACCAGGTGCACGTGGAGCTTTTGAGTCTTGAAGAAATAGGCAGGTGATGCCTGAGTAGGCTTCGAAGGGTAGGGCACGTGGTGCTTGCATGTTACCATCGGTGCATGCCGTGCTCCGTTTACATTCTATAGCCCCCAAGCCCTCGCCCCTCATTGGAGAAGTAGGGCGGTCGAGCCCTGGAAGGGCGACAACGCACTCAGATAGTGGAAGATGACGTCGGGGCTGACGTCAGATGCCCCCCCTCCGATTAGCCAGGGGGCGGTTGCCTTTGCTTAGCCGCTAATGATGCTATACTTGCATGTGTAAAATACGACCCTCCCCTCGTTGGCACAATGAGGGGTTGGTGAGGCAAATAATACATTATAATACTTATCAGGGTCGGGGAATTCCAGAGTGGACTCACTAGGGTCGGAGAATCCAAGAGAGGGGGTCGTGAGACAAGACGAGATCAGGGGATTAGGCAACGTGGACGGGTACGATCCCTAGGGGAAGAGTATGCGCCATCACTATACATATATAATATTGAGGTTTCAATTAATGTATAATGTGTGCATATATATATATTAAAAACTATTTTATTAAAATGTGGCGGTTTTTACCGCCACTTTTCTTAAACAAAAATGTATCTACAGCAACATCCACAGACATTGCTGTGATATTAAAATAAAAAAATATATAGAACATTCCACAACGTCGGTGGACGTTGCTGCCAAATAAAAAAAAATATAAAGCGCCTAGCAACGTCCTTGCAACGTCTAAGGACGTTGCTGACAAATATTGTCAGGACACTATAGCAACGTCCATAGGCATTGCTGTGTTTCATCGAAAAAAAAAATGAGATTTTAACAAAAACGTGCGTAGACCAATTGCAACGTCAAAAGACGTTGCAATTGAATTTTGTGTCAGAATACATAGCAACGTCCTTGGACTTTGCTGTTAATTGTGTGTGTCAGAAAACTCCAGCAAGGGAAATGGACCTTGCTATAGGTGTGTGTCAGAAAAGAAATAGCAAGATCCATTTCCCTTGCAACATGCAAAATATCGTTACCAACGCCACCTATAGCAACGGATGCTACCAACGTCCTTTTCCCTTGTTGTAGATCAATAGCAAGGGAATTTCAACCTATTGCAAGGTTTTTGGACCTTGCTATAGCACACAATTCTTGTAGTGATATATAAACTAATCAATCTTAATTTGCTCATAACAAAAATTAAATGCAAACTGTTTGAAAAAGTATGAAAAGAGCATTGACGAAAAATAAACGTGCATTATTATAAAAAAAAAAAACATTTACCCCACATATTCCTATTGTGCATTATTTGATTCTACATCTTCAAAATTATTTTTCTTTGCTATATAGGAAAGATAAACATATGTATTTAAGAGTATTTAATTGATCATTCACATGATTGTACAAGTGTATATTACTTATTTTGACATGAATATATTTAAATTTGAAAAACCATATAAATTGGACACACAGACAATCGAAAGACAGAACCTTGGAATTATTTTTCAGTAAACAAATCAATAATAATTGATTTTTTTTTGAAGTAACAAGGGTCTTGTATTTGTATAAAGGGAAAATTTATTAATGTACTATATGAAAAAGGAAAGGTGAGATTGTTTTGTGTTCAGCAAAAAAGAAAAAAGAAAGAAAGAAGAAAACCAGAATCAGTCGTTTAACTAATAAGAGATGAAACATCTAATTCTTATTATCATGCATCAAATCTCCTATAAATAGGGACCCCATATTTATATAATCTTTTATTTTATTTGATTTGGAAGGGTTAAAAGTGAAATTAGTTGGAATTTGTGTAAGTTGTTTTGGAGAGAGAAGAAAACCGGAGAATTAATTATGTGCTTTTTATGTATATTAAAGAGGACACATGCCACTCATCAAAGCTATGTAGGAGAGGATGTAGGATTTTTTGTAGGAGCTGATCCTGTTTAAAGATAATTATATCACGAAAAGGCACAAAAAATTGAAAGAATAATGTCCCGATTACTGGCGTACTTACAACTAATTTTGTCTCGAAAGAAATATATGCTAATAAAATAATTAGAAGTCCTTAGTATCTATGAATCAAGATTAGCCACAATTGTTTTTACAGCCCAATCAGGAATTGATTGACAAAATAACATAGCGCATTCCAAATATCTATTTCCATATTGAAATGAAAGGAAAATTATCTTTAATATTCTCTTAATAGATTAATCTATTTCCATATTGAAATGAAAGGAAAATTATCTTTAATATTCTCTTAATAGATTAATGGCACGCGATTTCAGTATTACACAATTATTACAGTTCCATTACAACTTCACTACATAAGATAGATTAGTTTTGATCCTTCAATTGCATAAAATAATACGCCAACCTAACTTGCCCACTTATATTTTTTCTTTTCATTCAAGTAAATGCCATCATCCTTTGCCGTCCAATAGAATGTATAACCCAGACGGTCCCATAGTGAACTATAAGAATCAAACGCTACATTCTTCGTACCCCACCAGAGATGACAAAAGAATAAAGTGTTGAAGAAAACACTATCGCAGAAGTTCCAACTAAAATCTTGATTTCTAACAAGTTTATATATCCTAGATCGTCGTCCTTAGACGCGCAATGCAGTAACAATGCCCCAGAATCTGACGAAAGTTTGTTAACCACATGTACCTCTTCATAAGTGTTTAATATACAAGTGCGTTCTAAGGAAGAAGCATGCAACCGGTTGGTTATGATCAGTAAGAGAAACAAGAGTATCTTCATGGTAAAAATGTTGCTTTATATTGATAAATGTAATATTCGAGTATGGTGGTGATGGTCATGCGAAGTGCTTTTATAGAGTTAATTTCTTTTTCCAATCCCAATTAAAGCAAAAAATAAAGCAATCAGAGGTTGACCTATTTAATGATTTGGTTGTTTGGATCACCGAGTTGGTTTCAAAGGCTAAAACTAAAGCAAAAAATAAAGCAATCCCAATTAAAGCAAAAAATAAAGCAATCAGGAGGTTGACCTATTTAATGATTTGGTTGCTTGGATCACCGAGTTGGTTTCAAAGGCTAAAACTAAAGCAGTCATGACTTGACCTATTTAATGAGTTGGTTACCCTGGTCACCCCTTAGCAAAGTGCTACTAATTAACAGGTAATAAACAGGTATCCAGCAGGTCTACTCCATCATGACCCGTTTAATATTTATGAAAAATTATAAGATTTACAATATTTCACACAACACATATATCACCGAAAAATGTATATACTTCACTTAAATAAAGGGATATAATATACCTATACTACATAAAAGAAAAACACATCATACTGGGCTAAATCTTCTAAAAATCATGCACTACGCCTTAAACGTAAGCTACAACTAAATTACGTAAAAGCGTACGTTACACCTAAAAATACACGTTGCACCTAAATCGACAAATGAAAAACAAAACCGCTAGTCACTAGAATTACCTATAGAAAACATACAATATACGAAAATAATTTTAAAAGACAAATACTGCAACTAAATCACCTAAACAATGATCACGTCACCTAAATTAGCTAAAAGAGTACACATAACATTTGAAAAACACAATATACCTAAATCAGCTAAAGAAACAAAAATCAGACCTAAAATATACATGACATTTAAATACACAATACACCGAAATTACCTAAAAGATACACACCACATATAAAATACATGCTACACCCAAAATGAGGAAAAACACACATTACACCTAAAACAAGTACTACATTTGAACACACACCACATCCGAAATATACAATACACCTAAATTACATAAAAAAAATAAAAATTTCACCTAAACCACCTAAAGAAACAACCACACCTTAAAAGCACATTACACATAAGTTACTTGAAAACACATACTACTCAAAGAACACCTAAAAAAGTACAAATCACACACACATAAACACGTAATTAAAACACACAAATTACACCTAAATCACATTAAAAACACACATCAAAACTACAATATACACTACACTAGAACACACCCTACATCTAAATCACCTAAAAACATGCATACCACACTTAAAACACACTCTGCACCCGAATCATCCGAGAAGATAAATAATATACACACAGTAAACTAAATATACCTAAATAAACGTACAACATAACAACACCACCTAACAAGCACACACTACCTAAATCATATAAAAATATATACTACACCTTAATTACCTAAAAACACACACCGCTTCTAAAACACACGTAAACTACACATGCATTACTTAAAAGACATACACTACACCTGAATTACGTAAATAGACACACCACACATAAGCCACTACATTTCAATCCGCTAAGAAATGCACGTCACATTCGAAACAGACACTACACCTAAATTATGTGAGAAACAACTAAATTATCTAAAACAATATATAAAATTACATCACACTTTAATCACCACCACAACAAAATTAGGATTTAGTGACATTATGTAATTAATAGTTAAAATATGCAAACATAATTAAAATAATAGATATTTTAGAGATGCCACGGTAACTAACTATTAATGACATTAATTAATTTATAGAAATATTGACATTCATTATTAGGATGCCACAAGTAGTAAATATGGTGTTAATTTCTCCTTGGCTAGGAGAAGCAGCCCTTTAGAACTCATACATAATAAAGAGTTCATCTTAAATAACTAACGTAGTTAATTTCGGATCTACAGTAGTATTTTGCTGCATATTAGAAAAAAACACCCATGCATACGGTCAATCTAATATTGAAATATCCTAATTGTTTAGATCGCGACTTCAATTTTTTTCAATACATCACAGTTTAATTGGCATATCCTCATTAATAAGTCCGATAAGGTTATTTACTATTGACTTAATTTGCTGCATATTAAAAGAAATCCAAATGTACATGCTGTTTTAATGCAATATTCACAATATCATTTTTGTTCAGATATTGAGCAATTGATTTTGAATCCATATTTTCTATAGGGTGAAATGCATCAAAGCCCTCAAACCTATACCTGTTTTTACAAGTTACCACCCAACTTTTGTTTTTTTACAACTAACCACCCAACCTATTGAAAAATGTGCGAACTACCCCTGAAGCCAAATCCAACGGACAAAATTGTAGAAACGTGGCCAAATCCAACTGCTGGATTTGGGTTCAAGGGGCAGTTCGCACATTTTTCAATAGGATGAGGGGGTTATTTGTAAGAAATAATAGGTTAGGTGATAACTAGTATAAGAGGGTACAGGTTGGGGGGTTTAATGATATTTACCATTTTTCTATATATCCATAGTATAATTGCCGCGTTCTCAATAAAATAACCTGATTATTAAGGTGAATTGATTACTTAATAAAAAGAATTCATCTTTCGCAATAAATTAGTGAACTTGAAACTCAAACTTGCAAGATAAAACAGTTTAGCTTACATATCACTACAAGAAAACTGGTATTTAAAGAGAAATTTTTTTATAAACGGGTAAAAACCCATTTGTAAATGTAAATTATTACAAATGGGTAACCCGTTTGTAAAAATCTAACAACCTTTAGAAACGGGTACCCGTTTATAATAATCATAATACTATTAGTGACGGGTAACCCGTCTTTAGAAAGATTACTACAAACGTGCAACCTGTTTGTAGTAATTTTACATTATTAGTGACGGGTAATCCGTCACTAATAATTGGGCGCCAAATTGATTTCATTTGGCGTCCTTTTGACTGCAGGTCACTCGAAACGGGCTGCCCATTTCTCTAGACATTTTTACACACTCCACCCCCTCTTTAAAGCCTTTCTCTCTCTAGATATCCCACATGTACGTATTTTACACCGATTAGATTATGTTATTTAGGTTCTTTTTTGCTTTTAGTATGTATTTTTTGTGTTTTTGTGGTATTTCATCGGTTAATTAGGGTTTTATCTCATTTCTTTTTGTAATTTATCGAGTAGATTGTGTTTTAAGATGTTATGGTAGTATATTTTATCGATTATATTGTATGTTTCGATGTTTGTTTTGTAGTTTATCGATTAATTACTTATATTGTGTTTTATGATGTTTTTGTAATGTATTTTACTGGTGATAATTTAATTTATTGATTATATTGTGTGTTATGATTATGTTTGTCCTATATTTTATTGAATTTATTGTTTTTAAGAAGTTCTAGCGCGGGCTTAATAGATGTTGTTGTGTTTGAAAATGGTGTTCTTGTTTTTAGTCAATTAGTGTGGCAATTTAGCGAGTTTTAGTTATAATTTATAAACTGGGGTGTGTTTTGTTTATAGTTTTATCTTTTTAGTTACGTATCTTTTGGAATTCGTGTAATTGATTTTTGGTATATGTGACTTTTACAGATGGCAGATCATCCGAGACCACGTGATTCTGCTGTTGGGTTGACGAAGGGTAAAACTGGCCACATAGAGGACTTTTTGCCACTACTGGTCAGGCTGATGCCTCTGTACCGAGCGATCAGGCTGGCCAGCCAATCCAACGAGCAGCACCACCACTACTTAGTCATGTCTCTCCTGGTCAGGCTAGTGCCCCTGTACCGAGCGTTCAGGCTGGCCAGGCTAGTGCCCCTGTACCGAGCGTTCAGGCTGGCCAGGCTATCCGATGAGTGGCGTCGGCACCACCACTTAGTCATGTCTCTCATGTTGCTGAACACACGGGTTCGGCCTCGTCTAGGGCAACCTCGCGCTACCGGGCACTGACAGGGTTGACACCTCAACCTCAACCATTTATGATGCTAATGCGCCTCCCAGTGTACAGTTTGGGAGGGTGTCCACCCCCAGGCCACGTAGTTTAGGTGTTTCATCACCAGTCGGCTCATAGGGGGAGTCCGTTGGCACATTTGTAGGTTTGCGTATATCACATGGGTTGTGTAATGAGCGACTTGCAGGGATTGTCTCCAGTTTCACTGGGAGCAGCTCATGTCCCACCCCCAGCCATGGACACTACCCCGACTGCCCCTTTGCATGCAGGAAATGCACATGCCGACCAAGGTGGAGCGGCCCCTCATCAGGCAGGCTCGTCCGCTCAGATGCGTCTCAAAGATATAGCTGGGCCTAGTTGGCCGGGGCGAGATGTACAAGGTATGCCTTGGACAGATCCACCTGTTGCTCGTCCAGAGGATTGCATATGGATATCCACAGATGAGTACGGGGGATGGAATGATTGTAAGCGAGTGGTACGCACAATCAACAAGGCACTCAAGACCCTGTTGACCCATTTGTGGCCCACGTATCAGGAAATTCACAATTTTGGGATCGATTTTGGGTATATACATGTAATCTCTTTCATTTGATATTATAGTGAAAAAGTTAATTTGTGGAGTGTATGCAGCTATCTAATTCCTATACATATTGTTGTTTATGTAGTCCATTTACCATTTAGATCCTGATCAGACTGATACGATCTTTGAGGGGTTTGAAGCGATAGCTCAACGTCGTCCGTCGAGCAAATCAACAGGGCAAAGTCGTGTTACGAGAAGAGAAAGGATGATCCCAAATTCAAGGACAACCCCTGTTGGATTCTCCGTTGACATCGTTCACACTACACTCACTATTGGGATTTGGAGGCCAATAAGACTAAGGTCAATGACCGCAACTACTGCGGGGGCTCTATCAATACTCAAGATCATCACAGGAGAAGTGTAAGTTTTGGAATTTTAATTGTCTTAATTAATAAAATATTAGTGCTTATTAAGAATGATACAAAATTATATTTTGTATATTTGTGCTTGTGTTTTGGATAGTTGGTATTTGTGTTTTAAGGTATAATTTATACGGAAAATTAGGATATTTAGTGTTTTACTCTTTTTGTCTTGGTTAATTTTTTGAAACATATATTTATTGACATCAAGCTGAAACTCCAAAAGAACATGTGTCATACCTTGACTTCTGGCTGACAACGAGGACGAGGAGGACTATTGATGGAAAGGTGGAGTTTATCAGCAAGGAGAACAAAGTTATTTACGCGAGTTTCTATTTTGTATGTGACATGCTTGACATTGATGCCATGTTTGAGGCATATCACCAAGTGGATGGGGGGATGCCCATGGATGGAGGGAAGTAGGTGGACGGAGGGATGCCCGTGCATATCCAAAGACACCTGGACGATGACCTTAAGGAGGATGATGACCTTGCCAGTGACGAGGTGGAGGATGAGATTGCAAGCATTTAGTTTTTTTTTTTATCTGGGAATGTATTTAATTATTAGTACTTTATTTATGTGTGATGGAATATTCATGGCTTTTCATTATATAATTACTATTGTGCTTGTATATACCGCTTAATCTCTGTCATCCAGTTTGGGCCCTCTTCTTCCACTAGGGCAAGTACCCTGTCGACCCCTGGCTCCTTCTCCGACCGCTCGGAGACCAGAAACGTGATGTTTCTAGTAGTGATGGGGCCCATGGTTCCCGTCATTCTTGCCAGCAGGTCCACCTCCCCATTCTCTGACCTCGGGATCTGCACAATTTCGCACAACTGAAATTCTTCCCTTATCTACTTCACCTTGTTTAGGTATTCCCTCATCCTTTCTTCACGGGCTTCATACGTTCCCCTCACCTGTTAGACCACGAGTTGCGAGTGGACTCGCATTTTCAAGATTTGACCCTCCCTAGCTAGTTTCATGCAAATCAGAAGGGCCTCGTATTCCGCTTCATTATTGGATACCTTAAACTGGAGCTTTATAGGGAATTGCAAGGGTTCTCCCTCGTCATTTTTCTTCACGACCCCTACTCCCCCCCTTCCAAGGAGACCGATCCGACTATGTAGATCTTCCACACAGTCCTTCGTGACGCGTCTCGTCCAAATCATTGTGCATTTCTGTGATGAAGTCCGCCAGGACTAGGGCCTTGATTGCTGGTCGTGGAGCCTACGTAATATCGTACTCGCCGAGCTCTATTGCCCACTTTACCATCCGCCCTGAGACCTCGGGTTGACTCAGTATTGAGCAAAGGGGGTGCTTAGTTAACACCGTGATGGGGTGGGCAAGAAAATAAGGTCGAAGCTTACGGGCTGTGATGATGAGGGCGAAAGTCAACTTCTCTATCTGTGAGTAGTGTGTCTACGCTCCGCGAAGGGTCTTTCTGGTGTAGTAGATGGGTTGGTGTTCTTTCTGCTCGGCTCGGACAAGGACCCCGCTCACCGATTCTCTTCCTCCAGACAGGTACACCCGCAACCGCTCCTAAGCAACGAGCTTGACCAGCAAAGGGGGGGTTGTTAAGTATACCTTCAACTCATTGAACGCTCTCTCGCACTCCTTAGTCCATACAATGTATTTGATACTCCTCAGCATTTTGAAAAACAGTAGCCCCCGTTCGGCCGATCTTGAGATAAATCGGTTGAGGGCCGCGAGCCTCTCGTTTAGTTTTTGCACAACTTCCGGGCTTGTGGGGGCTGGCATGTCCAAAACAACCTTTATCTTCTCGGAGTTTGCCTCGATTCCTTTTTGAGTCACCATATAGCCGAGAAACTTCCCTCCTGTTAGGCCAAATGAACATTTTCGAGGGTTGATTTTCATGCCAAAGTGCGCCATTATTTCCATGGCTTTGTTTAGATCAGTCGGGTGGTCCTCCACCCTCTTGGTCTTGACGATCATGTCATCAATGTAAACTTCCATGGTACTTCCAATAAGGTCTGCAAACATGGTGTTCACTAGTCGTTGATATGTAGCTCCTGCATTTTTCAGCCCAAATGGCATGACCATATAGCAGAAGACCCCTACTTCGGTGATAAAGCTTGTCTTCTCCATGTATTACGCTTTAAGAAAAATTTGATTATACCCTTGATCACCGTCCATGGTGGACATCAGACAGAACATGCTGTCAAGTCTACCAAAAGATCAATGCTAGGTAGTGGATAATAATCCTTTGGACAAGCGTCGTTTAGGTCCGTGAAATCTATGCACATCCGCCACCTGCCTTCGGTCTTGGGTACAAGGACTACATTAGAGAGCCATTCCGGATACAATACTTCCCATATCTTCTTGAGGCTCAACAATCTTCGCACCTCATCCCGCACTAAAACTCTACGCTCTTCTCCCATGCGCCGTTTTCTTTGTTGGATGGGCCTGGCATTCGGGCGGACATTGAGCTCGTGATAGCATAAAGAGGAGTCGATTCTTTCCGGCACCTCCCCTGGCTAGGCGACTCGATCCGCGTGACATTCTAAGATCGTCAAAACCTCGGGTTCTACTTTCTTCTCCATTTTCATTCCCACCCGCACCATCTTGGGTGGATCACCTGTTCCAATTTCTACCATCTTAGTCTGCCCCATCGCCTGCATTTTAACCTCCTCATGTTTCTTTTTCTTTTCGGTCCCAACTGGCCAAAGAGTAGTTTGGGACCATCCTCCACTGGTAGTAAGTTCATTCGGCATTCCGAGGCCTGAATTTGGCTCCCTTGGACCTCCCCACGCCATACGGAGTTGGGAACTTCACTTGAAGGTGGATGGTCGAGGGGACTGCCTCGAACATCCAAAGAGAGGGCCTTCCACAAATGATGTTGTAGGTATCAAATGGAGTGTCCACTATGTGAAACTTCGTCAGCTCCGGTCGTCACGTGCTACCCACTTCCCACGACATGGGCAAGGTAATCATCCCGCTGGTGCCCCGGTACTCCCTGAGGGCTCTGTTTGCGACATATGCATTCCAAGCCTTAGGTATGTTGTGTAGAACATGGCGTTCACCTCACTCCCCGTATCTATGAGAATTCGCTTGTTATATGAAAAGCCGGCTAGCGCTCCTCCTTCAATTACATTGATTCTTTCACCTGTAGGTACATTTTCCAGGTACGTGTACGGGTGCGTGGGCCCTCCGGGGTTGCTTCAATCCGGTTCAATCTGTACTGGGGGCTGTTCCTCAGCCTTCGCCCCCTGCCGGGGCTCGATGGCTCCAGGTTGGCCCGGCTTGACATCATACTCTTGCAAATATCCTAGCGATAGGAGGCGTTCTATCTCTTTCTAGAGCTTTAAGCAGTTCTTGGTCATGTGCCCCCAAACACGATGAAATTGACAGTATTTACCTGAAGATTGATACTTCTCGGGCTCCTAAGATGGCCGAGGCCACTAGAGCATTCTGTCTGCCTTGGCTATCGTCATGACCTTTAGGATTTTGGAGGGTGAGGTGGACAGGGGGTGCAGTTCAAATTGCACCTGACTGGGACTCTCAGGTTGCTTGGGCGGGCCTGGTAATCGGTTCTCCCACCACCTGTTCCCCGAGTATTGGGTGGTCGATCCCTTACTGCCTTGCTGGATGGGGGGTCGAGTTTTTCTTCGGTTGTGGTAACCCTCTTCGACTTCTTGGCCTCTTCTCCTATGATATATTTTTCCGCTTTGTGCAGGAGATCGTTCAGGTTTTTGGCGGGCTCGTCGTATAGTGAGTCCGCGAACGGACAATCTTTCAGCCTATGGGCCAAAATGTCAGAAAACAACTCTGGACTCACTTGCAGCTTCGCCTACTGCTTCAGCAAACCTCTGCATATATTCTTCGAGCCCCTCCTTATCCTCTTCTATGATGGTGAACAGATAAGGAGTTGACTTCGGGTATCGCCGATTGCAGGCGAAGTGGTGCACAAAGGCTTGGCTGAGTTGGGCAAAATTTGATATGGATTTTGCGGGCAGTTGAACAAACCAAGATTTTGCTCTCCCGGTTAGCGTCGTGCGAAAGAGTTTACAAAACACGGGTCGGGCACGGTCGTGAGATCCATATCTCCGACGAATTGTAGTACGTGATACAGGGGGTCTTTCCCGTTCTTTTGTCCTGAATACTGGTGCAAAGTTGTTGGCCTCATGTTGGCAGTAACCTGGTAAGATGCCACCTCAACTGTAAAGGGGCTTCTAGTTAGGGCTAGCTCGTACGAGGGGTTCACCGGATTCCTGAGGTCTTGTACTTGCTGCCTTAAATCATTCATCATCCCTTCCACGGGGATCGTGTTTGCCTTATTTCGTGAAGGGGCCATGGTGGTGAACCCCCGGGAACTCTGTGGGGTGGCATCGGTTATCTCACCCCTAATGTCGGTTATGATCTGGATCCTCCATATGCTCCGGGCCTCGTGGCCCACGAGTACTCCCCGAGCTAGACCTGGTATCTTCGTTTATAGAGTAAGGCTCCGAGGAAGTTCTTTTTCAGAGATGGACCCATCGATGGTACGGTCGTGACCCGCGATAGTTGGCTCGATGTGGGGTGCCTTGGATGATGGTTAGCCCATTGCTCTTCCCAAGCCCTTCTTGCTCCTTGTTCGACCGCTGTTTCAATGATGTTTTCTAGGGCAGTTCGCGTGAGGCTGATGATTGTGGTGGGGACTTGCTGACTAGAGCTCTCTTAGTCTAAAACTCGTTCGGCCTCATGCACGGTTACATCTGACTAATCTCGTAGATTGCTTTCTATCATCTTAACTAATTTAACAAGCGTAATCAATACACCCTTACTTCTACTTCCGCCACCTCAAGGAACACAGGTGTTCCCACAGACGGTGCCAAAATGATGAGGTCAAGTGGGTAATGAAGTCTTAAGGGTTTAAACAAGCCTAACCTCCCTTGCTTACTAGTGGAAGACCTTGTTCCTGAATTCGAAGGTTATAACGCGACGCGTACTTCGTGTATAACTAAGTTAGGGGTGTATCAGCTGTTTAGTACTTGCTTTCAGGGGTTTAGACTTAGCCCTCTAATGAGCGGGGTTCAGGGTATTTATAGGGAGTTGAAAGATGCTTAGGTTTCATTCTCATGCAAGGTGTCATGTCCAACGTGGCATTTAAGTGTGATAGGTGTCACCTTCGACCATGCCTTTAAGACCCCTCTAGGTCGCGTGGGCTAGCTACTTTGACCCTCAGGCCTTCACGTGGGTTCATTTAGTATCATGGTGTCTGTTCACGTATGAGGGCCTCTAGCTCCTCTACTTTTATGGCTTGGATAATGTCGCCATCCATGCAGGCGTCGTTTACCGACTTAATTCCTTTGTCTTGCATGAATCATCGAAGGGACAGGGCATGCGTTTGAGTCATCGGGGCTGAGCGCTTGGGCCTTTGAGACTAAGGGCTCGGGGGTCGTACACTTCGACTCCGGTGCCTATAATTCGACACCTTGGGCTTGTTGGCTCGGGGTCGAGCGGTGCGGCCCCCGAGGTTGTAGGCCTCGAGGCCGTGCGAGACAAGGCCCGGGGTTGGGCGGTGCGGCCCCTGAGGCTGCAGGCCCTGGGGTCACACGTTTCGACCCCTGGAGCTGCGGGCCTCAGGCCTGAACAGTGCGACCCCTGTAGTCCTCGGGGTCGTGTGATGCGACCCCTGGGTAGCAGGCCATGCCTAATTCGACCCCTGGGGGGTTGGTGCTTAGAGGTTGCATTTAGTGCGTGTTTACGCTGGGTTTAGTCGGATCGAGCTATTTACCATATCAGTACCCTTTGTATGTCTTGGCCATTGCCGACGATCCCTGGACTAACACATTAAGTCGTGGGTCAACTTTTTAATACCCAACGAACTCAACATTCCATTTACTTTGAGTTTGTTGGTCGTTAAGGCCCTGACACATTTACTGTTTAAATAATGTGCACATAATGATGACAAGATTTTAAAATTAGAAACATATAGATAACATACACAACTTTAGGAGATGTAAATATAATATTAGACCATACATGACCCATCCTTCAACTCTTGGGCAGTTTAAGAGTGTATATAACTCAATCAAATTGTATTCTGTTTCAGTGAGATATCGGTGCTGTTGAACGGACCCTATTGGTTTGCGTTGCTTATGGAATATTACGAGTTGTCCTGTGTAGCCATTGTTCAGTGCAGTCTCATTTCTATTTAGTCGATTGTATCTAGTTTCGACTCCAGGAGCGAAATATAGTGAAACAATGTGTGCCATTTCAAACAGCCAAAACACTTGGCATATGGATCCTTCTACATGGGCTTCATTACATGCTGATCTTTTCAACTCGTACATTCTCCTACACATCAACTATTAAGATTTGTTATACAAAATAATCAAATACTATAATTTAATTTGATTATGATTAAATGATACTGAACAGGGCCTCCGCTTTTGCCTCGTACGGTAGGTGAATGGCAAAGTGCTCCATGGAGTCAAAAAATGTTGGTGGAAATATCTTCTCGAACTTGCACATCCTTTCTACTATCAAGATCTCTAGTTTTTCCATATCTGACATTCTGATCTTAGTCAAACATAGAGTTCTTAAGAAAAGACTAATTTCAGCTAGTGGACCCCAAATTGCATCAGGGAAAAGATCTCCGAAATGCAAGTGGTATTAGCCTCTACATGAACACGTGACAATCGTGACTCTTCATTTGGGTGAGTTTGAGTTGAGGCATCTGAACACACCATAATATGATAGAAGCATACCCATTTGGGAAATGAAGCCCTAACCAATCCAGAACAAGCCTTTTCTGATCTATATTAAGACAGTATGTTGCCTTCTGCTTATAGACTTTCCATCTGCACCTTCCTTCAAGAACAATTCTTTTCGTCTGGACAGGGTTTGTAAGTCTCTTCTTGCATTAAAGTTATCTTTCGAATTATCAGAGTCACCATCACAGTTTTTTTGATGTTTTCAAAAAAATTCTTCTCACAACTAACATCAAGGTTATGGCGTATTAAGTTAGTTGACCAATACGGAAGGTCCCAAAAAATGCTTCTACCACACCAGTTATGGGATACTCCAAAACCCAGAATGTGATGTATGGAATTCA
Source organism: Misopates orontium (assembly GCA_946800315.1). Lineage (NCBI taxonomy): Eukaryota > Viridiplantae > Streptophyta > Magnoliopsida > Lamiales > Plantaginaceae > Misopates > Misopates orontium. The sequence goes on from OX326951.1 coordinate 12,377,196, forward strand.
TGTCTTCTGGCAGATAATCAACAATAGCTCTCATCTCAGTACCTAACCTCCTTGGAGGGGGTTCACTAAACTCTTGTTTTCCCTTGAGGAAATCTTTTTTGTTTCTCCTCCAAACATGAACATGAGGTAGAAAGCGCCGATGACAGTCAAAGAATGACATCTTTCTCCCATGCTTCAATTGGAAAGACTTTGTATTCTACATGCAATACGAACAAGATATTCAACCATGAGTGCTCCACTGCGACAATATGCAGTATGCTGGAAAATCATTGATTGTCCACATCATTGCGGCAATTAATCTATAGTTCTGTTCTGCTTCATAAACCTAGCATATGTGTCAACACTACTAACCCATAACTCCCTCAAGTCATCAACTAATGGGCGAAGCAACATGTCAATGTTCTTCTCTTGGCTTTTTGGTCCAAAAATAATCAAACTCAAAAGAATATACTCTTGACGCATGCAAAGATCTGGAGGTAGATTGTAAGGAGTAACGAACACGGGCCAACAAGAATAGGGAACCGATGAACTACCAAATGGAGTAAATCCATCGCAACAGAGTCCAAGTCGAAAGTTTCGAGGTTCACACTAAACTCTAGACGTACCCTGTCAAAGTGTTTCCAGGCTTCTCCTGATGTTGGTGAATCATTTGATCATGCGAACCACTGTATTTCAAATTCCAAGTCATATGCTCAGAGTGTTCGGAGACATGTATAGTCTCTGAATGCGAGGTATTATAGGGAAGTACCACAACTTTTAGGGACAATTGGTTTCTTATTACCCGTGGCATACCTCGCCTCACCGCATTCAGGACATTCAATATATTCGCTATTTTCAAAATCTCCATAGTACAAAAGGCCATTGTTAACACAAACGTCAAAAGTTTTGTACCCAAGACCCAAGCCAGATATCATCATTTTCAACCCGTATACATTATTAGGCAACCGACTCTCATCTTCCAAACTAAGGCCATGCTTGGTCATCTGTAAAAGTTTATTGCAAGCGGATGCACTAGCATTATGAACATTATGGACGACAAGAAATCCTGCCACCCACTGTAACACAGGGTTACCTTTATCACTGTGCAAGCGCACCTCTGATAGCCTTAGAAATTCATTGAACTTTCTAGCCTCAGCATTAGGCCTCTTCAATTGTATCTCTATCAGCTTGAAATGCATCATACACCAATTCACTAAAAGGATTTTGTTCTTCACACTCAGTATCATCTACTATTGTTTCGTCCGAGGTCTGTCCTACCCTGGTGTCAATGGATGAAAAATAGGACTAGTTTCACCATGTGCTACCCACGTATAATACTGAGGGACAAATCCCCATCTCCATAAGTGAATTGAAATTTGATCGGGGTCCAAAAACTTTCTATTGTCGCATTTCTTACAAGGACATCTAGGATTATTTTGCAAATCAAGATAATCCATTTGACATAAAGCAAACTACAGAAATATTTGAACACCGTATGTGATATGTTGTTTCAAGTCACCATTATTGCATTTCATATCATACATCCAACTTATATCTTCATGTGAATACATTATGCTTATATGCTCGAAAAATAAATAAACTAAGCTAGTTTATGATCAAATATAAAACATACCGTCAACAGAAAATTCAGAGTTGATGTAGGTAATTCGGTTTAGAGACTCTCACGGCGATGACAATGTGATTTTGATCTAAGTTAAAAAAAAATTAAAACATGATCATATAAAAAATATTAATATAAATTATGAACTAGCATTTGAAATGCACCAGCACAATGAGATATATTACTAAGTGGAAGGTTGCATCTGCTATTTATAGATGCAAAAGTGGGATCTTTCAAACAGATTTCCAGTTTCTAAAAGGTATTATAGTTTTACAAACGGACAATCTATTTGTAATAATCCAATGTGGGGTCATGAACTTCATAATGAGTATTTTTAGAAACGAATAAGTAGTTCGTAGAAATTTCCAATTTCTCTAATATAGGTTTTAGAAAGGGACGACCCGTTTCTAAAAATGTGAATGTTTTACTAACGGCATTTCCGTTTGTAAACTAATTGGCGGAATTTTCAATTCTCGGAGAAAACTTTTAAAAACGGCTTTGCCGTTTCTAAAGACAAGAGCAGGAATTTTAAAAATTGCGAAAATTATTAGAAATGGATTTGCCGTTGGTAAAGAAAAGAGCGAGAATTTCAAAAAATGCGAAAACTTTTAGAAGCGTCAAATCCGTTTCTAAATATTTCGGCGGGAGTTTGGAATTTCTTTGAAACGTATTAGAAACGGGAGTTGCGTCTTTAATAATCTCTAATTCATCTATAAATACTTTTCCTCTCTTTCATTTTTTCAAACCTCAAACACATAAATCTCTTTCAAGTTCTCTCCTATTCATTTCTTTTTTATATATGCATAAGTTTATAATTTGCTTACTTTAATAGTAAGATATTATCATGTTATCATAGATATAAATTATAGTTTATTGTTTATTATTTGTTAATATTGTCAAAAAAAGTTTTGATTATAGCATATTAATTTTGCTATAACCTAATTAATGTGATTTGTTATATAAGTTATACCATGCTATCATTGTTAGTAAATAAATACTGTGGGTAATTAAGAGTAATTGTTCCATAAATATGTCACTATTAATCACCAAATTAATATTGTAATAATTTAATTAATATTGGCAGATTTTTCTGCCAATTTTTTTTAATATTTTCGGACTTTGTTAGAGACGGGGTCCCCGTCTCAAATACTCTACAACTTTTAGAAATGGCGTGACCGTCTCTACTTCGTGCAAACCTTTAGAAACGGATATACCATAGTGAAAAACTTATACATACAGACTACCCGTCTCTAATATTGATTTGGAATTTTGAATATTATTTTGGAATTTTTATTTTTAGAAGCGGATTGTCCGTCTTTTGTAATGGATTAGGGATAATTTTGTAATTTTGGTTTTTAGAAACGAATTGTCCGTTTGTAATGGTTTAGGGGTAGTTTTTGAATTTCAGTGTTTACTGACGGCTTGTCAGATTGTAAAAGGTGTTTAATTTTTACAAATGGTGCGACCGTTCATAATATTTTGGGAGTATTACAAACGGGTCGCCCATTAGTAATTGTTTTCGGCTTTTTCAAATGGTCTAGCCATCACTAGAAGTAAAGACGGGGCCCTTTTACCGTTTCTAGTAGTCATTAGTGACCAACGTATTAGTGACCAACATTAGAAACGGCCTGCCCGTTTCTACTACTCATTAGATATGGATTTTCAGGTATTACAAACGGATTTGCCCGTTTTTTCTTAGTCATAGCAAATTGTATTATCAATATGAAATCTCCAAGAACTATCGTTGTAACAATTCTAATAATCCCTTTTTCAGCCACAATTTTCCAATAAATAGTAAGCATGTTTTCCGTTTTCCAAAAGATATGATGTTTTCACCATCAACAATCTCCTGGCAAATTCTCCGCCATTGCAGCTTCAAAATTATCGATCCAAAGATGACAATCTAGGAAACCATACACTTGGTCAAATCAAAATTGTAATTTTCACGTTTGTACGAGCTTAATTACAAGTTTGGCATTCACTTCACATACAATATTTTGTACATGTTTCATCTAAGATGCTTTGGTTATGTAAAAGGTAAACATTTTATATGTTAATTGAAAGCATGAAATAAGATGGGTGCGATCTCACTATTCTGAAATATTTGTTAAATGAGAGTAGAATTTGGGGACCAAGATCTTTTAAGGGGGTTGAATCGTAATACCTTGTATTTTTTTTAAAGAGTCTTAATTTAATTCAAAATTTTATTAATCACATAATTTTAAGAATCTGGATCCATTTAATTTATCGTGTTACATCATTTGAGGAATTTGGTTAGTTGTAAATTAATAGCATAATTTATTTAAGTTATAAAAAGCAGTAGAAGCACTTAAGATTCAAGAAGCTCAAGTAAATGACTCGTAATTATCCTAAATTAAATTGCATATTAATCCTATTACACTTAGGAAAATGATATGCTTAGAGTCTGTAACCATACAGGCCCATCTATAGCCGCTTTATTTTATTTTGCAAATCACAACCGGAACAGCCGGTTCCTTCAACTTATCACGAAACTAAAATTAGCCCAGAACTTTTTAGAATATAACTTTATCCTTCAGATAGTAACAGATTCATTAAATCCTGATTACTAACAACTTTTCAAATCTTTGTACATATCTTTTCCATTCCGAAATTGTGTAAGAGGTCGCTCTCTAAAAAAAATAAAAAAATGAAATTGCGTAAGAGGTCTTTTCCTTTTCAAATTTTGTAGGCTTGTCGCTATTTATTTGTACCTTTTAGTTTTTGTAGGTAAATAATATTTACTTCTCTTTTGATTGTCTTTCATCACTACAAGAAAATGTATATTTGGTAACAAAAAAAAGTGTTACAAGAAGTGTTATTTTTCGTTACCAGAAGCAATGGTGACCAAACTTTTATTACCAAAGATTTGTTGTGGAAACCCCGACGTAAAAGGTGTTTGTAAAGAAAGAAAGCACATCCATTACCAATAATATGGTAACGAAATTCGGTTTGTTACAACATCTTTGTTATATGTAACCATTTAGTCCCCAAAATTGTGAATTTTGTGCTAAAAATCATATTCGTTACCAAAATTTTGTTAGTAAAAGTAATACTATTTTGTTGCAAAAGCTATCTTTGATACCAATAACTAATACACAAATAATTTCTAATTTCCATTATTTCACTATGAATAATTGGTGGCGAGATTTATTCGTTGAGAATAATTAAGTAAATTCAATAGTTACAATAGTTTCTACTATACGTCTGTTACAAATAAGTAACACGCAGAAAGAAAATATATTAAAAACGCAACACATCCATTACAATAACCCAATCCAAATCAAAAGTATTTCAAACAAAATCGTAATTGCTTAATTTGTAGCAATATCATATTGGTAAAAAACACAACAGATTCCTAAAACAAAATATTAATTGATGCATGTTGTACATTGCAACAAACCTAAAATAATCGAATTCAAAGATAGTTAACTTCAAAACACTGTCCACTAATTAAGCTTCCATGCTACTGGCCGAAATGTAATACTTGATTCACAAATCTGCAAATGAACAAAATACAATAGATGAATATATATTACACTTCTGGTATAAAAACTTTGAATTAAAAAATGAGTAAGAAGATGAATACATATTTTATTAAATTAAACCCAACAAATTATTAAATCCTACCAAAGAAAAAAAACACATCTTCAACACAGTCACACAGAGCCTCAGGTCACAACTCTTGGATATGCTAGAACAGAGCATCATAGTCCTTGGCTCATTTTGATAAGATTACAAAATGGCTCATATCAGTTGTGTTAACATAACTTGAACATGCTAGATCCATTATCACGTCGTCTAACTAGAGTTAAGGAAAAAGTGAAATGGCTCGCACTGCACCACAAAACAGCAATGCACTTTCTTACCTTTGGCTTCTTCAAACACTGGAACATCTTATTAAGTTGTAGAAGAAATGAAAATTAATAGATCCTAAAATTAGAAAGACTAATACAAAATAGGGATAAAAGCATTAAACCCCCTATAGTATACCCCCTGTAGCACTTTGCCCACTGTCCTTTTATTTTTTGCGACTTGCCCCCTGTACTATGAATAAATAAACACTTTGTTTGTCCCCTTAGTCACTTTTTCACCATTGGATTTGAATACGTGTCAACATATTTTGCCGTTGGATTTGGACTCAGGGGGCAAAGTGCTTATTTATCCATAGTACAAGGGGCAAGTCACAAAAAATAAAAGGATAGGGGGCAAAGTGCAATAGGAGGTATAGTATAGGGGGTTTACCGCTATTATCCCTAGAAAATATTGCAAAACTTGAACCATTGTGAGTTTAGATAGAAAAATTACATACAAGGTGCAAACATAAATTATAGCTTTTACCAACAGAAATACATTAACAAAATTATGTACGAGGAAAAAAAAGGTAAAGTTGCCTATGCGAAAACCAAAATTACTGTTATTAATATGCTTGATTCTAACAGGACTCTTACAGTAAACAAAGTAATACAATCAGGTAGACTAAGAGATTGAAAAATGGGATGCATAATACGAATCCATACCAGTGTATTTTTTGCAGATGATCGACATTGAAGTAGACTCGTTACTCTCAAGAGCTTCTTTGAATCCGGCAGCCTAATGATCATAATTCATTTATGCATCTACCATGGCACAGAAAAATATGAAAGGAACTTATTTTCCTGTGATGAGGAGCGCGAACAAAAATTTTATATCATAAAACTGTACTAAAAATTTGAAATAAGTAAAAGGGTTGAATGAAGTAAGTAAAGGTAGTTTCTGAAATTCCAAAGCCCAAATATGAGAAGACTCTTCATTTGAGTCCTGTACGATTTTCATGTTTTAGAATAAATGTTGGTTTTATTGCGATTTCTTTTGAACTCCAAGAGTTCATTTTTAATGTTTCAGTTTTTTTTTTTCTACTATTTTTTGTTTCACCTATTTAAAATGTTCCCATTTTATTTGAAATAAAAAAAATGAAGTTATGAGAGTCTTTCAGAGTTATTTTATGATTTTGACTATTAGTTTCATATTTGTAATTTTCTTTTTCTTAATACAAATGCTATTGTAAGTCATACAAACTTTATTCTTAGACCAATCGGGTCTAGAACTGATGAACTGAGTTTCAAGAGCCCTTGTCCTCAATCTCAAGGTCTAGACTCAATGAACTGACTTTTGGAGTCTTTTTAGTACCTAAAGATTATTATCGTGAATATGTGTGAGTTATAAACTAATACATACTATTTCGTAACTAAATTCTAGGTTTGTAACAAACTATTTAAACTGTAATTAAAGATGGAATTTTTGGTAACAAATTGTTTACTCTTTTGTAACTATAATTTGTATTAGTTATGGAAAATACTTGTTTTGAAACGATTCTGAAGCTTTGATAACGAAAACCACAATTAGTTACCAGTAAAGTTATCTATGGTCACGAAAATCTATTTTCGCTACCTTTACTCATGTTATTCTAACAAATTTGATCTTGGTTACCGATACTTCCTCATCAAAAGTGCAATTTCTTGTAGTGTATGTTGCACGTAAACAAGTAGAAGAGGTGGTTTCTTTACGCTCTGGCATTATCTTATATAAACGGATATGGACAAGATATGCATGGACCATAGTATGCCAATTTGTGCACATTTAAGTAATAACGTACTTGTTGGTAGTGTAATTAAATTTCACAACAAACCCAACAATGGTCTATGTTAATTTAAGATAGAAGATTTTATGTTAATAAAAAATATATAAATCCAAATAAAGTAAAAGGAGACCAATGAAAGATGAAATCCAATCATTCATTATATTAATTTCAAGCAAACATATTATTATCATAAAGCCACCAGTACGTATTTGTCGATCAGCTTAAGTTGTAAAATTTTTGTTTGATATTTTAATAGCTAGTTTATCGGTGCTCGTGTTAAATGTAATTTGTTGCAAACGATTTTCCTTTTCGGGAGAATTACACAAACACCCCCTGATGTATGGGCTAATTACACAAACACCCTCTCATGTTTGGAAAATTACACAAACACCCCATGTGATTAAATTATTTTTACAATTTGTTACATTTTGTTGAATGTAATTTTTTCTCTCTCATTTATACTGTAAAATCAATAAAAAATAAACCAAAATTGCTAAAACGATAGAAAATAAGTCTCATTGATTCTGTTTTAGAAAATAAAAAAAAAATCAAAAAATGAGGTATTTTCGAAAGATTTTGTAAATTAGTCATCACATGATTATTGGCATTATGATCTAACACCATAAGCGTGTATATTTGATTAAAAAAACACACTACAAAGGGTGTTTGTGTAATGAGATGCATACTACAGGGGGTGTTTGTGAAATTTTTCAAACATGAGGGGGTGTCTGTGTAATAAGTCCATACCTCAGGGGGTAATTGTGTAAATCTCCCTAAATGTTAATATATAAGGGTGTATCTATTTTTGTATCAACTGCAGTTAAGCATCTAAATTTGATGTCTTCCGCAGAATAACCGCTCATCATCCATTTCATGCAAAACTGCACCCAATTAAAGTTGTCCTATATGCATGGACGAGCTAGTCGAACCAACGTCAACAATATGTGGGCATTTTTTCTGTAAAAGTTGCATGGCAACAACGTTGGCATATCAGTAAAAATGTACAACTTGTCGGCGAAAGATTACACTAAAGCGCACACATAAAATCTACCTCCGAGAAACTATTGGTTAGGAGTTTGTTTATTTTTTTTTTTTTGTTGTATCGAATACTTTTGTCTTTGCATTCTATTATAATAACCCATCTGGGTAAGAATCAAGTTAAGTTGCCTTTTGTAACAGCCCCAAGTGTTCAATTTTACAAAGAGGCAACTATTCGACCTTAAAACTAAATTAGAACAAAAACATGATGAACCTCAAAAGAGTATAACATTCTATACAAAATCAAACTACAATCTGAAAAGCTCAAAAGGACAATCTAACACAACCAATTATTATACGAGGCCAAACCACCAACTCTCTCCCCATTAACGTCCCAAGGTCTCGTCTGATAAACACCTAAGTCTTAAAAGAAGGAAATAAAACGTTTTATGAGATAAATCTCAGTGAGAGCTTGGTGTGTGTGCAAGTGATCACGAATAATTTGTTTTTGAAAAGATACTAGACTATACATGCAAACGTACTTTTCTTGAATTAAGAACATTATTATTAAGTATCAATGATACATTCGCAAATTCAAAATAAGGAAATAAAGTGAACGACATTCTTTATTTAAATAAAAACATGTTGGTACCTAACCATAATGAACTTAAAACAAGCACATGGTGTACATATTGCACATTGACGAGGTAAGAAAGTAGTACGGTTTATATTCTTATTCCAGTATTTTCAGTAGTACGGTTTATATTCTTATTCCAGTATTTTGAGTATTGATGCTGATCAACCTTATCCTCCCTTCACGGTACCCCTTATCGCCCCATCAAAGGAGCTACCCTCGAATCGGTAAGCATGCCCTGGTACATGCATCGGTAACCCCACTTAGACTTTATCGGAACTCCTGTTGTGTCTAAGGGAGAGGGGCAAGGGGAACACGAAGCCCAACCGATAGCCCTCTTTTGCACGGCAGCACTCCGTGCTAACCCAAGCCATATGGATCCAACGGTCGGTCGCTACGGTTGGTCGTTCCTGTCTTTCTTTCAAGTTTTATAATTAGGAGTAAAACAACTATAAACTTTTGAAAACCTTTCTTTTGATAAGTAAACCAACAAGAATTAACATTTCAGTTTTTAAGCAAAATAATTGAAAAATACTACACTATTTACACATAACATGCATCCTTCCAATTGAAAATAATAGGTTTTGTTGGAGCATTTACCTGACTTCCAAAATAAAGGATTCCTGGATACCCCAAGGTTAAGCCGATCTACCTATTATTCAGAGTAGAATCTTAATAAACACGCCAATAAAATTATAATTATAATTTATTTAGAGAAAACTCTGCTAATGACTCTAATCTTAAATTATATATAAATTACACATATGCTCCCGATACACCACTGCTTATAATAAATACCACATTATATAAATATAAACACAAGTTAAACCATATACATGTATATATAAATAATTAAAATATAATTATACACACTCTACAGAATATATGCACACACACGAAACTGTAGTAGTACAAAATTATGCACGTGTTCCAATTTACAAGCATATGTGCACCATGATATTTATATTTATATACATGCACGGTATAATTACACAAATCAACAAAGTGGTTGAAACCAAAACTTGAACATCTCTTCCTTTGATTTATTATTCAGGTATCATATACATATTACTAATTCAAAACCCAAATGTAGTACACCTGATTTCCAAAATATTAAAATAATATTGATGGCATGCAACTATCATAATTATAGAATTCAACGTAAAACCAATACATATAAAAGAAGGCAGTCAGCCTCTATTCTACAACTTTGGCCGGAAGAGCAATTATGAATCGCCGCACAACGAAAAGTGGAAGAAAAATATAAGACAAGTGTGAAAAGCTGACTAATTGAACCCTATATGGCAATATAAAATGAATTGTCATTGGGCCAATACTTTTGGACTTAAAAGAAGTAGTACGATTCTTAATCTATAAATCGTTTAATGGAAATAATAATATTTTTTAATGGCTAATTAGGAAATAACTTTTTGTGACATAAACTCAAGAGTTTATTCCAATTCAAATTAACCTTCGTTATAAAAATAGAGGTTCTCGAAAACTTTTCAATAAAAAAAATTAAACAAATTGGGGTTTTACACCTTTACTTGTTTAAATACTACAAAATTTAAATTAAGGGTCAATTGCGATAACCCCCTTAACGTATGGGGGGTTTTGCAATGTCTCCCGTGACCTTTCAAAAAGATCGATTTGTCCCCTAACGTTTCATAAAATGTGCGGTTTGCCCCCTCAAGCATTGACCGGCGGAATATTCCCCAAAAATTCCAAAACATGCAAATCACATGCCTGCCAAAGGGGTATATCCGTCCGACCACTTTTGGAGTTACCCCCAAACCTTTTGTAGCAACGTTACCCCCCTGAACTTTCTTACCCTCCCCCTTAACGTATTGAAGTTTATGCAGTATACCCCCTAACGTATTGAAATCTATGCACTATACCCCCTAACGTATTATATAAATTAAAAACTGAATTTAACTTTAACCTTCTTGATAAATCGTTATATTTTTCGTGTTACTGATATGATTAATTTCACTTATAGATATTTATCTGTGACTTATTATATCAACTTCTTAAATAATACGATGATTTACACTTACATATATTTCTTGTGACTTATTATATCATTTTCCTTCTCTTTCTTGCAATTCATATATTTGTATTCTTTTTAGTTGTACAAGAATAATAAAACTAAGAGCATATCTAAATGGTCTGTAGTATGTGCTTAATGATTATGCTATAGTGAATTAGTGAATAACCATGTAGACTTACCCGACTTGATATTTAAATGTGTGTAAATAGAACTGAATTACGTGTATCATCAAGTTTTTATTTAGGATAAATAATATTTTAATCTCCAAGCATTTTTTTGCCAGATGATTTATCATCATTAAAAGATGTTAACCATATAAATTAACCTCAGTTAAAAAAAATAATTAAAAAAAAAATAAAACCTCAGCAATGCATGCTACAAAAAGAATTAGCTGCAGAAAAATCCATACCTAAAGATCGAAAACTGTCCGTGACTTTGCATGAAAAGTCTATACCAAAACTTCATTCCAATTAACACGGCCCTAAAGGCCATTAGCTCTTAGTTTTATTATTCTTTTACAACAAAGAAAGAATACAAAAATATGAATTTCAAGAAAGAGGGGGAAAGTGCTATTTTAAGTCATAATGAAATATTTGTAAGTGTAATTCGTCGTATAATCTAAGAAATTGTTATAGTAAGTTAGAGATAAATATTTACAAGTAAAATTAATCATATCAGTAAAACGAAGAATATAACAATTTATCAAGAAATTCAAAGTTAAATTCAATTTTATATCTATATAATACGTTAGGGGGGTATAGTGCATATATTTCAATACATTAGGGGATATAGTGTATAAACTTCAATACGTTAAGGGGGAGGGTAAGAAAGTTCAAGGGGGTAACGTTGCTACAAAAGTTTAAGGGGGTAACTCCAAAAGTGGTCGGACAGATATACCCCTTTGGCACGCATGTGATTTGCACGTTTTGGAATCTTTGGGGGTATATTCTGCCGATCAACGCTTGAGGGGCAAATCGCACATTTTAGCAAATGTTAGGGGGCAAATCGCTATTTTTTAAAGGTCATGAGGGACATTGCAAAACCCCCCATACGTTACGGGGGTGTTCGCAATCGACCCTTAAATTAAAATATGTGTTTATCCCTCAATGAACATTTGCGCATATTTGATGCTACACGTCCTCCTTTTTTGCATCTCCTCGGGCACTTAAGTCCAAAGTTAATTTGATGATCGACATTGTATAATAGACACCTTATATGGTCCATACAGTTATCAAATAAATCATCAATTAAAGCAAGAAAGATTCAAACCCAATCATAATCAATTGTTTTATTTGATGAAATATTGAGAAGAAAACATGGGTTACTTTCACCGTTTTGAAAATTTCACCGACCTATTGTTAAAGCACTTGTACTGGTCAGGAGATTGTAGATTATTTTTATCTTACTGGACTGATTTTTCGAGACCTGCGGAGCAGATTTCTTCTAGATATTCATCCAAGCATTAACTCGAGAACTACTCCTAAATTACTTCCAATTAACCACCTGGTGTAATTCATTACTAGATAGTTATTATCGAATATATGAATTATCAAATAACACCATGGAATTACATTCTAAGTTGACTTTATCAATAAGTACTAAGAGCTACATACCAAACTTCTAAATAACTATTTGTTCAGCCTTAAATCGAGCAAAAAGAAAAGGTATTTTGGACGTTTCTCATATTAGGACTAAGGATCAACTCGTGGACTTGCTCACCAAGGCCTTACATTGCACTCCTTTTCATTTGTTACGCTCTGAAATTGCCATTGCCGATGGCACGACTATATTGTGGGAGCCCATTGTGGACTCTCCCTCCTCATTGGATATTTCAAATTAGATTGGATAGATTTGTTTATTCTTTTGTAATTATCTCCTTTCCTATGTATATTATTTTGTTTCCTAGTTTAGCGGAGTTAGTCTTGTATAAACGATCTCTCTCATTGTGAATAATATTATTCGAAAATATTTTCCCTCAACTCTCGTCTTCTTCCTCTGCGCAAAAACCCTGTAACTATACTAACAACATGAACTATATAGGTTCTAGAAATGAAAACCATGCCTTTAGATTTTCTACTGTAGTGAATAACAACACACTTTAACCAACAAGATCAACCGTGATCTTGATCAAATTCACTCGCTCAGAATGCAAAATGATCGCACACAAACTAGTTAACAAAACCAACTATTGTGATCAGATAAACCAACAAGTTGTAGATGAATGTAAAGCAATCAAATACACACAACACAACGATTTTACTTGGTTCGAATAAGAGTTCAATGTGAACTCTATTCTACATCCAATGGAGTGATCTTATTCCTTTCAAAGTGAGAGAGTTTTTCGGAATTTTACAAGAGAATGAATGCTGCTACTTGCTCTATTTTTCTGTTGATTCTATGCTATATATACACCATTGTATATCCCCTATACATACTCTATACACATGCATACAAATCAGTTAAAACACAGCTCTCCTAACTAACTTAACCGCTCCAAGTTGCAAACTGTAAGCAAACAGCTTTTCGCGCCAACTTCCATCCGGTTTTGTTAGCTATTTAAGTTGTTTAACCACAACTTCCAACATTTTCCACATTGGTTCATCAACTCTCATCTCCTGCCAAGAATCAGACTGCTCCTCTAACCCGCAGGCTCCATTCAGTTCAACTGAATCAAGTCCAAGCAATATTTGAACTTCTGCTTGGAAGTACCTTTGTAATCATGTCTGAAGGATTGTGTTCAGTGTCAATCTTCTTCACTAACACAACTCCTCTTGCTACAATCTCCCTGAAAAAATGTAACTTGATTTCTGCATTCCTGGTTCTCTCATGATACACTTGATTGACAAGTGTATTGCACTTTGGTTGTCACAATGCAATGTGATCACATGTTGCTGCAACCTCAGCTTCTTAGCAAAACCATCAAGCCATAATGCCTCTTTCACTGCCTCAGCCTAGGCAATATACTCAGCTTGTGTTGTTGACAGAGCTACAACCTCTGCAGTGATGCTTTCCAGCTGTACCAAATGCTGTAAAAACATATCCTGTGAGTGACTTTCTAGTGTCTAAACATCCAGCATAGTCAGAGTCCACAAACCCCTCAATTCCTGACCTTTGATCTCCAGCTCCACCATAGGTTAGATCCTTTCCAAACGTGCCTCTCAAATACCTCAGAATCCACTTGAGTGCTTGCCAATGACTCTTGCCTAGATTTGCCATGAATCTGCTTATCATGCTCACTGAATAAGCACGGTCAGGTCTTGTGCACACCATTGCAATAATCAATGATCTTTCTGCATTTGCATAAGGAAGTTTATCCATAAACTCCTTCTCTTTATCACTCTTTGGTGACTGTTCTTTGCCGAGTTTGAACTGTTGAGTCAATGGAGTTTCAACTACTTTTGCTTCTTTCTTTCCAAACTTTCCAAGTAGTTTATGTAAGTAATCACTTTGTGACAAGTACAGGAGTCCTCTACTTCTTTTCATGGTGATTTCCATGCCCGAAATCCTTGTTGCAGAACCCAAGTCCTTCGTCTCAAACTCACTGCTAAATTCAGCCTTAATAGTTGCAACCTCTTCCTTTAAATTTTGCTCATGCTATTCAGCCGCAGAAAGAGGGAACAAATCCTCAAAAAAAGAAATGATGGAATGAGTTCTAAATTACTACCACAAGAAAGCCGACGCCATCGCCCTTTAGAGATAGGGGCGCAACAGAAAAAAAGGAATGCATCAAGAAAACTGCCGGGTTTCATCACCTTTATTTGAGTTGATGAGGTGATCTGATCTCGCCTCTAGGCAGGTCGAAGAGAAGGTTGTTATCACAGTCCTACCTCCGAATACAACAATTAGACAGCTCTGTTAGGAAGTGCTTTCTCCTAGACAATCATGGGTTGGTCCTTTCGCCTGGCCACCACCCACATTCCAGGCACGACTATCCTCTTTATATTTATACGCTACGAGGAGTGAGACCGCTCGCCCATAGGACGAAGGAAGACGAGCAGGTCGGGCCTGTTGCTTACCAACAGTATGTCATCCACATACAGCAACAATATTGCATAGCTATCATCTGAGTTGAACTTATAGAAGACACAACTCCTTGTAAAGCTAATCTTCCCCATGAACTCATAAAACTTCTTATTCCACTGTCTAGGTGACTGTTTCAAACCATAAAGAGATCCGTTAAGTTTGCACACTTGATCCTCTTTAGTCTTCACGTCAAAACCCTATGGTTGGTTCATAAGAATGGTTTCTTCAAGATCACCATACAAGAATGTTGTTTTAACATCCATTTGCTCCAATTCCAGATCAAATTGAGCAACCATAGCTAGAAGTATTCTGATTGATCTGTGTTTCACTACAGGTGAGAATACATCATTATAGTCAATCCCCTCCCTTTGAGTGAAACCTCTAGCTACAAGTCTGGCTTTGTATCTACTATCTTCAATACATGTAACTCCTTGTTTAACCTTATAAATCCATTTACAACTTACCAGCTTAGCTCCAGCAGGTTTATTTATCAATTCCCAACTATTGTTTTTTCTCAGAGATTTCATCTCTTCTTTCATAGCCTCCAACCATCTTTCTTTCTCCTTAGCAGCTCTATAGTGCTTTGGTTCTTCCTCCAGAACCTTGCTTGCAGCTACAAGTGAATAAGCTAACAAGTCAGCATAACCATACCTTTCAGGTGCTTTCGGCTGCCTCCTTGTTCTATCTCTTGTTAGCATATATTCCTTTTCTTCCTGTTGTTCTGGTGTTCTAGCTTGTTGAGTAGTTTGTTCTGGTTCTGATTGTTCATCATCATCATTAAAAAGCCATGTACCAGCTTGAGTATCAGTGTTATTAGACTCCACCTCAAACTGAATCCGGTCAAGTGTATCATTATGTTTTTCTATATTCTTTGTAGTTTATGTGGCTTTCTCTTTACCAATGGCCATTTTACCTTCATTGAACACCACATCTTTACTGATTATACATCTTTTATGGCCAGACTCCAAACACCATAGCTTGTATCCCTTCACACCTTCAGGATAGCCTATGAACATACACTTTAGAGCTCTTGGCTCTAGTTTATCATGTTTTATGTGTGCAAATACCTTGCATCCAAACACTATGAGCATGCTAAGATAAGGTGCATGCCTAGACCAATCTTCTTCAGGTGTCTTCATGTTCAAAGCTGTAGAAGGACACCTATTTATCAGATATGCAGCTGCCACCATAGCTTCTGCCCAAAACACTTTAGGTAGTGATGCACTGTGAAGCATGCATCTTACCCTCTCCAGGATGGTTCTGTTGAACCTTTCTGCAAGCCCATTTTGCTGAGGTGTATATGCTATTGTTTTATGTCTAGCTATACCAACTTCTCTACAATATTTATTGAAGTTTTCAGAGCAAAACTCAAGGCCATTATCTATTCTTAACCTTTTGATCTTTCTTCCTTTTTGATTCTCCGTCAAGACTATTCCAGATTCAAAGGTTTCAAACACTTTGTCCTTACTTTTCAAAGTTTAAATCCATATCTTTCTTGAGTAGTCATCTACAAGGCATAAAAACTACCTTGCTCCATAGTATGATGCAGTTCTTGAAGGATCCTAGAGGTCTACATGGATGTAATCAAGCCTTTCTTCGGTGTTGTGTTGTCTTGTGGCGAACTTTACCCTGCAAGTCTTGCCATATACACAATTCTCACAGAATACCAGCTTCTCCAACTTGTCAACTCCAAGTAATCCTTGTTTGCAGAGTTCTGTTAATCCTCTCTCACTTACATGCCCCAACCTCCTATGCCATAGCTTAGTTTTTGTGATTTCAGACCCTATTATGGCTGATACAGTTTCCTGAGCAACATTTCCATAGAGAGTATATAAGCCATTCTTTCTGTAACCATTCATGATCACCATTGAACCCTTTAGTACCTTCAGAATACCATCCTTGCACTTGAACTGAATACCTTTCTTATCTAACTCTCCCATAGATATCAAGTTTCTCTTCAAATGTGGAACAAACCTGACTTCTTTCAACAGCCTGGAATGACCATCATGCATCTTGAATCTCACAGATCCAATTCCATGTACCTTACAGGGTTTATTATCTCCCAACAGAACTCATCCACCCTCTTTATCTTCATACTCTTCAAACCATCCCTTGTTTGGTGTCATGTGGTATGAACAACCTCAATCCAGGACCCATTCAAGTTCAGGTTCTCCATTAGACACCATAAGTACGTCTGCAGACTCATAGCCATCATGTGCTATAGCTGCATCACCTGATTCCTTAGAATTTTCAGTGCCCTTCTTCCTTTCAGGATAAAACCTTCTAATATGACCAGGTTTATGACAGAAGTAACATTTTCTTTTGCTTCCTTCTATGGTGTCTTCTCCTTCTCTTTCTTTCCCTTATTGTTATTCTTGTGGTGTTTTGCTTTAACTACTAGTCCTTCACCATTCATAGAGGCCTTTTGCTCATTTCTTTCATTCATTTCCTTAGAGTTGAGTGTAGATTGCACCTCATCTAATGTCAAAGAATCTCTACCATATATCAGAGTTTCTTTAAAGTGAGCATGTGACTTAGGTAATGAACTTAACAGTAGTAAATCTTGATCCTCATCATCTAAAGACAAATCAATATTCTCAAGAACCAAGATCAACTTATTGAATGCATTAATCTGCTCTTCTACAGGTATAACTTCTTGTATTTTAAAAGAACATAAGGCTTGTTTAAGACATAAACAGTTTACGAGAGACTTTGTCATGTAAAGGCTCTCAAGCTTGATCCAGATCCCTGCAGCTGACTTCTCTTTTGAGACTTGTCTCAAGACTTTGTCTCCTAGACTGAGAATGATGTCACTATGAGCTTTATCCAGCATAGCCTTCTTAGCTTTCTCATCCATCTCCTTATCTATTGTGGATTAATCAAGTGCATCTAACAATCCTTGTTGAACCAACATAGCCCTCATCTTCAATCTCCACAGCCCAAAGTCATTTGATCCAGTGAATTTATCCACATCAAATTTAGCAAATGCCATAGTGTTGTTTTATCCACGTTCACCGCACCACTTTGTAGTGAATAACAACACACTTTAACCAACAAGATCAACCATGATCTTGATCCAATTCACTCGCTCAAAATGCAAAATGATCGCACACAAACTAGTTAACAAAACCAACTATTGTGATCAGATAAACCAACAAGATTTAGATTAATGTAAAGCAATCAAATACGCACAACACAACGATTTTACTTGGTTCGAATAAGAGTTCAATGTGAACCCTATTCTACATCCAAGGGAGTGATCTTATTCCTTTCAAAGTGAGAGAGTTTTTCTGAATTTTACAAAAGAATGAATGTTGCTACTTGCTCTGTTTTCTGCTGATTATATGCTATGTATAAACCCTTGTATATTGCCTATACATACACTATACACACGCATACAAATCAGTTAAATCACAGCTTTTCTAACTAACTTAACCGCTCCAAGATGAAAACTGTAAGCCAACAACTTTTCCCGCCAACTTCCATCCGGTTTTGTTAGTTATTTCAGTTGTTGAACCACAACTTCCAACATCTACTATGAAGTGTAACTAGGTGCAGAAAAAATAATATGAACTCGTAGATACACGCTGAACTCAAACATAATGTATTTTGAGCAAAAACAAGATGACAAGTCATCATTACTCATAAGCAATGAGCAACAATCAGTTAAGAAGAAACACAAGTTTCATTCATAAGAAGATTTTAAAGAAAAATGAAGGTAATAATCATAAACAAGTACCTGTCTACTTTCAAAAGCTGCAAGGAATCTTCTAGTTGAGTATCACTCAACGATATCCATTTTGGTAAGAAAATGTACACAACTTGGAAATATATATACTATATATCTTTTATTTGTAGAATGATACTGCTCAACTCCAAACCCTCACTGTGGAAAAATCAAATGAAAATTATTGAAAATAACAAAGAGTTGAAAAATGCAAAGAGAAGCAGGAAACCACGCTAAAACAACCTGATTATGTTATCATGAACGAAGTAAGCAAGTAACGCGATGCTTATGTCTAACAAAATACTGTGTAGATTTTTACTTCAAAGTGCTTTATGCTTTTTCAAGCATTATTATTAGCAGATAATCACAATAATATATGAAAATAACGTAGAATTGAATGTTGCTTGAGAAATACAGTCCAGTTATAAGTCTGTACTCAAATGTGAAATAAAGATATAGTACATCTGAAATTTAAGCTTGGTGGGAAATTAGATCTTGTGAAACACAGTCCAGTAAGTTGTGAAATGAAACAAACGTTGCTCAAAGAGTCGCAAGAAGTAAGGCTGGATTGGGGTCAATTGTTTGTTGAAAAAAGATTGTAGTTTTTTTTTTCTATTATAACTTTATTGACGTGCTTTGGTGTGAATTAAGTACTCATTCTTAACGTCTCTTCACTTTACATGTTTCATGCTGGGGGTATTAAAAAAAAAATTCTAGACTATCTCTTTTGTTGTTTAGTCTTCCCACTCGTGATAGTGCCAATATTAATATGTGATGCATTTCTAGAATAGTCTAAATGCATCTAGGAAATAATAAAAAGAGTATGGATGTGTCTAGAGTACTTACATAGTTTAAGAATATTCCTAGAATAATTCTAGAAAAGTCTTTTAAATTATCTTGTATGAATAATCTAGATTAGTGGTGTGGAGGAGGATCTAGAATTATCCATCCTCACAAATAAATACCACCTAAGGGTGAAGTTTGTAAGATAAGAAGAAAAGAACCAAAATCTCAAACTATTTGAAAAACACTCTCTATGTATTTGGAGATATGTACTCCATTCTATAAACTCTAAATCTAGTATATCTGGAGAGAAGTGCTTCAATCTATATTCTATACACTATCTAAACTATTTTCTATATTTACTATCCTACAAACATCAATATCAAGCCTCTATTTTGTAACAGCCAATGACGAGCATAATGCAAGTAATATTGGCTACTCTTGGGTGAAAAATGAATAATTCTATATGCTTTTGCCACTCCCGGAGCTTCTAAGCTCTACTTTTGTATTCTAGTGAATTTAGACCTTCAATTACTTACAACTGGGGTATGTTTTTTGCCTGTTGTGAAAAAGGAAACAAAAGGATAAAATATAAGAAAAGTAATAATACAAGGATTTAACGTAGAAACTCCAAATCCGAAGAAAAAACACGGGAAACAGAGTGACAATGGACTATGTAGCAAATTGTTAGAACTAGAATTTCTCATCAACACTCATCCCAAAAGACAACTTTTGAGCCCTGTTCCTAGAAACACTCCCTAATTTACACCTCGCGCCAATATGTAGAATACATGAAAAGGAATTAGGGCGAATAAGATAAATTGCTTTTGCAGTGGTGTGAGTTTTCTTCTAAACACTACCATGCTATATATAAGCATAATTGAGGAAGAAACTCACTGTTCTTCCCTTCCACTGTTTTAAACCTTGAAATAATGAATCACATTGGTTCAAATGCACCCTAGGTGATAATTAAATGACTGACGGTCCAAGACTAACTTCCAACATACTGAACGTCCAAACACTGAGTAGCTTGAAAACTCAATTTATGTCAACTGTGTTTTCATTCACCTGGTTCTGTTTTATCAAGCAGTCACTACTCAATCTTCACGTACTATCTGATATTCTCTTGAAAGATGACTTTGTAACGATAGTGAATAATTTATTCTTGTTTCAAAAATAGAAAGAATTCCCTTACAGTCACTTAGCTAGAAGCTACTTCATGTTCCATTTGAGTAATTATTAGAAGTAGTCTGTTCCCAGATATCCTCCATTTGAGTGAATATTAAAAATACTCTGTTCCCAGAAATGTAACGAAGTTACAATTTTTTCCACACGTCCATTATGAACTGTGTCAACTTAGGGATCAGGTGAAGACATGTCAGATGAATAAAAACATGCTTATCTCTTAAAAAATGTGTCAACTACAAGTTGTGGCAATACGTGTTGCTCAGGTTTCAGTTTTGCACTTCTATCTGATACTTGAGTAAATTGGATGATATTATGCCAACTATTTAAATGTGACGTTAAGAAATATTATAATATGTTGTTATAATATGTTGTTATAGTAAAATGCAACAAATCATTCACTAAGTCCAGCAACAAGTTCACAAAAATTAATATCAGCCAGAGAATGACTAGAATTGTTTAGTTCGTATAGCGGTTTTACTAACGATTCATTCATATCAGATACCGCTCTTTTTGTCCATCACTAGTAATTAATTCAGAAACAATACTTGAGAATATTACAAATAATTATGAATCGAACTTTGTTTTAATATGTAACAGGACAAGGCAAACGCGGAAAAGTTGGAACAATCCATATGCCACCAATGATATATATGTACGGAGATGAACTGAATATTAGGTGAGGATAACTATTGATATATATGCAATAGTTTAGGGGTCTATTTCATATATTGTACAATCACGAGGAACTTATTTGTAAATAGTTAGTTCTAGATTAGTTAATTAGTTATTCTGTTAGATAAGCCCGTGTTAGTAGTTAGCGTTTTATTTCTTCTGTATATAAACTAGTGTTGTTAAAAACGCGCCCCGGGGCGCGTTTTTAGCAAAATCAGCTTCAAAACGCTCCGGAGCGTTGCTCTGCGGCGAACGCCGCAAGAGGTGGGGCGTGAAAAATGCGTTTTTTGCGCCCCAAAACGTTTTTCTGCTGTTAAAAAAAAAAAAAAATGTTTTTCTGCTGGTAGAAACAAAAAAAAAAAAAACAGCTGTTTTTTAGCCCTAAGCCCAAAACAAACAACAAAAGAGGGCTTTTTGTTTAAAATATGTGGAATTTAAAAGTCTATAGAAGCTTTTTAAGAGAATATGAGAATTCTCCTCTTTTTTCTTCTTTCCTTTCTACTACTTAGTTGTTTAGTATTCATTTATTTAATATTCAATTATTCTCACATTGAAATGTTATTATTTGGTGAAAGCAAGCACAAATTTATATGTTAGTTAGTTCAGAAATACTATTTAGAATATCCCATTTCAAGTTTTTTTTAACATTTCTTAGAGTTATTTGAGTTCTCTTTTTTATTTATTAAATTTTTATTTGCATTTTATACACTTTTGTTTATATTAAAAATAAAGTTTCAACATTTATGGGGCTTACGTCCCGCGCCCTGGGGCTTACGCCTCGCCTCCAAATGAGTAAAACGCCCCGCTTACGCCCGACGCCTTTGACAACATTGATATAAACACGGTTCATAACGGTTTTATCAATTGAATGGATTGGATCATTTCATATCTTTTCTCTCAAATTACACTCGAGTTCCACATGGTATCATTGGCCAAATCGATCCAAAATTGTTGATATTTTACCTATTTTGATCGTGATTCATAATCAAAAGCTTCATTTAATCGGTTCAATTTTGCCAAATTCTTCACGATTTTGGAGATGTCTTCTATTGACGCTACTGTGCATGTGTATGGTGAATTTGCTTCATATTTCACTGCTAGATTTTTTTTAATGGTTCTCGGTATCTCCAAGGTTCTAATCATCCAGGCACGACACTTACTATAATGTCGTTAACAGGTATTGCTAATTTTCTTCCTTGGAGTAGGTCGATCAAAATTGCTCTAGGAGCTAAGAGAAAACTCGATTTTCTTATTGGTTCTGTTGTTAAACTTGCTGTCAATCATGATCATATGAGGATTGGTTACGTGTTGATTGTATGGTACCAGCCTAGATATTAAATTTTATTTCTAAGGAACTGGTAGATGCATTTTTGTATGCATCCTCTACATCTGATTTGTGGACTCAATTGAAGACTCACTACGGTTTAAACAATGGACCACTTCTATATCAATTACAGTGTGAAGTGGCTTCCATTTCACAGGGTTCTTCTAGTGTATCACAGTACTACACTAAATTGAAACAGCTGTTGAATGAACTTAGTTGTTTGGTACCAAATGTTTCATGTCATTGTGATGCAGCACAAATTTGAACTTGTGAAATTGCTCAACATTCACTTGATTATCGATCTTTAACTCGTCTCATGCAGTTCCTTATGAGTTTGAATGATGGATATCATACTATTAGGAGTCAGATATTAGGCATAGAGCCCTTACCCCTTATTGAGAAGGCTTATGCCATGGTTCTTCGAGTGGAGAAACGTAAGGAGATCAACTTATTCATTGGTGATGTCAGTGATTCCGTTGCTATGCTTGTGAATCATCCATCTAATTCCTCTACTCTATCTCCTAAGGATTACAAGAAAGCAAAGAATGATAGGCTGTGTGAATTTTGCAAAATCAATGGTAATACCAAGGAAACTTGCTTAAAATTAGTAGGTGTTCCTAGTTGGTATAAGGACTTAAAGGATAATAACTCATCATCTAGTTTCAAACACTCTGCTCATTCAGTTTCCACTACTTCAAGTGATGTTGTTGACAATCCTACTTCTTTCAAGAAAATGTCCTCTGATTTCTTTCAGGCTGAGTTCATAATAGAGACGCGTCAGCGAACCAAAACATATTGATTACATTTGACAATAATCAAAGACGTGTTCAATATTAATTAACAAATGTTACCTTATGTAGTCAGCTATTTTAAACACGTAATGGTCGTCTATATACACATATAAATGTACACCATCTATAGATCAATCCACACACGGCTTCACAGAGTGTCACAATAGTGGCAGCTAATCAAGTGTGGCCCTTTGATCTATTTCCGAATAAAATGAGTAGTAATGACCTCTCTAGAGGTCTTAAGTGACTAAGTTGGTGTCGTTAGAAGCATCCAACTTATCCTATTTATAAATCAAAAATAAAAGACACATAGTGTCAATACATTTCACAATAAGTGCAAGAAAAACACGAATTGGGATCTGTGAAAATGACCGAATAAGTTGTCATGGTCTATCAGATTTGAGATATCTATCTTATGTCCATCTATAATAAAAGTTCGATTTTGTATTTAGCAAATTAACATTCATAACAACTCACCATAAGGTACGGAATCGAAAAAGTCACTCAGTGGCCCATCATCATCCATATCTTCAAGTTCATTAACTTAATCTCTAAATTACAAAATCTTTGAAGTTTTACGTGAGAATTTTCTCAAGGGATAAAACCATTAAACCCCCTATACTATACCCCATGTTGCACTTTGCCCCTTGTCCTTTTATTTTTTGCGACTTGCCTCCTATACTATGGATAAATAAGTAAATTTCCCCCTGACTCACTTTTTCACCATTGGATTTGAATACGTGTCAACTTTTTTTGCCGTTGGATTTGGGCTCAGGGGGAAAGTGCTTATTTATCCATAGTACAGGGGGAAAGTCGCAAAAAATAATAGGACAGGGGGCAAACTGCAACAGGGGGTATAGTATAGGGAGTTTAATGCTTTTATCCCTTTTCTCAAACTCTACCAACCATCGAACTCTTACTCAGTTATTTTCAGGTGCATTTATCATGTAATCTCAAAAGAAATACATCTCAATATAAAATGCACATCAGGAGATAAGCATGCATTCTTGAGGTTAAATAAAAGTTAACATAATAAAATTTTATATACACACCATCATCATAAGAAATCAAATATCTTCTTGAAATAAATAAATTCCAACACAAATCTTAATCGCATCTCTCATAGCTTTTAGATCCTTGATGCAAATAAAAAGCTAATCAAGTATGCAAAACGATTTTTCACAGGAATTTATAACACTTTCCAATAACCATACAGAACAACGAGCTAGCGAGCTCATGGTTTTAATTTACAAGACCTCACAAGACTTACACAACGCCAAAATTTGACTTAAGGGAGTATATATACATCTTTATCATGATCTCAACAAATTAAAATCCCTTAGGATAATATAAAGCAAGTGTCATGACACTCACTACCATAAGTACGCATTTCATGCCCAATTTTGTACTGAGTATTAAGGAAAAAATTAATTTCCATACTTTGCAAAATTAATTATGGTTCATACAGACGTAATTACACTCCCATGGGGCACAAATGCCTTTCATATTAATTTTCACTCTGAAAAATTAATTTAAATTATGAGAACAACGGTACGAATTTCGTCAAAATCGAACAACCATAAAGCACCGATGCACCAAAACATATAGGAGGTGCATACTGTACGTGCCGCACCTAGGGTACTCCTCTGACTACGTGAAAACAAAACAGCAGGTCACAGCCGCTCTCTTGTGATCCCATGTGGCTGAATGTGGGTGGACAAAATATGGCTTGCATTCTGCCACGTGTCCCAACCAAATGCCAACATACTTGTTGCAATATGGATGGAAGACATTCATCCAATGCTGCTGTGCCACCTATGACGCAGTTGACCACACTCTTGTCCCACCGGTCATCTCCATGACCCGCCACTTGTCCTTCTACGGTTCATCATCTTCAACATTTTCGCAGAAAACCCTAAAATCCGACTGAGCTTTCAAATGGTCATAACTACTTCAATTTTTGGCCAAATTTTGTGTTCTTTGTATGATGGAAACGTATTGACAAGTACTTTCTAAACCTACCAGTATCATATTATAATTCAAAATAAAGAATACAAAGTAGTCAAACAAAGTTTCGAGAAAAACGTAAAGATTTGATCATATATCAAAAGCTACAAGGTCAAACATAACCAAAATTTCTAGATGTTATCTATATCATATAACCATCGTACAATAAATTTTTGATGGCCTAAAACAAACATTTCAAAAAACCACCATTGATGACCAAGTAGCATGCACAAACGGGTTTCATGCATTTCATAACATCATTACCATGTAAAGTATGACTAAACACATTAACTCATGCCAAAAACATTAGAACACGAGCCACAAGGCTCTGAATATCAATGTTATGATTACTAATTGTAATTCCATGATTTTTTTTGTAAATTTAAAATTCTATCTACGTAATTACTTCCGGTGAAAATCTTAATTGATTGAATTATTAAGAGTTATTATGATTTATGGGTTAAATTGGGCTTTTTAATAAATAAATTATCTCCGTGATTGAATTGGGGCCTAATTATAGTACATGCAAGGTATAGGCATAGCCCATAAATAACCATCATCCTAATTATCATTAGCTTTTAAATTATTAGAGTTATATAAATTAGGTCTTCTTGTCCACCAAATAAAAACGCACCAATTCGTTTTGTTTTCTTCTTCTTGGCGTCTGCACACCAGGTAACCTTTCATCTTCTTTTTTTTTTCTTTTTGTTTTTGTTTTTATTTGTTCTTCTTTGGCTTGTTTTGTTCCTAATGTGGTCAGTTGCACAATTAGCAATAGTTATTTATTCTTTAATAGGCAATATAAGATAGGAAACGGGTGTTAATTGATTTTCATAGTTTTGTTCTTTTTACTTTATTTTGATCCACCTTGAGAACCGTGCATTTTAGACTTATAATAGAGCATCATCATTACTTGTTTTATGTGCTCATAAGTAAAATATAGACATATAGATAAGATTAGTAATTTTTTAACATAAACACTTATTATATATGAATATCAAATCAGTGGGCATGTATATTTAATAATGTCTAATTTTTGATTGTGGAATAGAACTCCAACTTTCCTGTGATGATAAATCACTATGACATCATTCCCTATGTTTCTGTATTAGGAAACGTGCTTAATATTTGTAAGTTAATGTGCTAGAACTTATATGAAATTGGAACAGTAAGCATGCATTATTATATATAGTATGCTATTTTGCTGGATTTGTGGAGTTGGTATGTGCGTGAATAGTGGGCATGTTATAGTTCTTGTATGTACGTGAATATTTTAAGTTAGGATTAGTAGTCACTAACCGAATCTTGATTCGCTTAGATTAGGATGTAACTAATACTTTTGAAGTCGATTTTTCATTTGGTCTTAGGTGATTGATTGGCCTTCGAAATTCCCAGTCATCTCTGTAAGCGTTTTCAGGTGAGTGTTCCCAAAACTCTATTTATTTACAAAACTGGAAGGAATGCTTGTATATGTATGTATGTCACTTATAAGAGTACCCGTACACTGCTTTTGTGAAGTAAGCAAAATGTTTAATTTTAAACTGTAAAAGAAAGTAAGTTGGTTATGATGATCACATTTTCAGTTATGTTCAGTTCAATTATTAGTTAGTTGGATCCAACTTGGCTTAGTTAGGCATGGAGTATTGCTGGGCAGCAGAGGGCTGTCGGTGGTGCTTCATGTCCCCTTGCCCCTTCTCCTTAGACACGGCGGGAGGTTCGTTGTGTCTCTGGAGATCATTCGTTACGCATGTACCATGGCATGTGATTAATTTCAAGGGTAGCTCCTTGGACGGGGCGATAAGGAGTATCAGTGTGGGGCGTTAAGGTTGACAGCATCAACTATTTCCTTGATCATCATAATTAATTAAAACAATGGGTATGCTTGTCTTAAGTTATCATTATTTAGTACCAACGTTCATTTCTTTGTTTTGTAAAATGATGATCTTGTCTCGTTCTGTATTGTTTCGAAATTCTGAATTACAAATAAATTATTGGTACCTAATAATAATATTCTTGAGTCACAAAAAGCATAATTTTGCATGTATAGTTTAGTATGTTTTGAAAGAAATGGTATTGCACTTTCACACACACCGAGCACTCACTAAGATTTTTATCTCATTAGTTTTGTGTTTTTTCATTCCTTTTAGACTCGGGAAACCTTGAGGGCAAGACTTCAAAGACTTAGGTGTTTCGGGTAACCTCATCGGGTTATAGATTAGAGTATTGCATGTGAGATTCTTTTGTATTTAAGTTGTTTGACTCTCGGTTATTATGTCAATTATTGCTTGTTTAATAGTTTAGTTGTTTTGTGTTGTTTTTGTTTAGGCCTGAATTTTGGGGCTGTTACACTAATCTTGAATCCATTGAAAATGGATTCCAAATACTCCATGGATTTGATTTTTGACCCGGCTCGATTCCATGAGGTTTTGTGCCATCTACATGCCCCTCTTTGGCCGGAATTCAATCACAATACAGAGGGAATCCATGTCCACAATCCAAGAACCCTTTTGCATGGTGAAATGTTTCATAAAAATGTGTTTTTGACCCTCCAAAAGTGTGCTTCATTGTATGAACGAAAATTCATTTATTTTCTGCATATTCTCTTGTTGATTATTTTGATTAGTGAGAGAATGGGAGGTTTGAGTAGTTTTATCCATTTTGCTAATTCTAATTCTAATTTAAATTAAGTTGGGTCGGGTCTAACCCACAAGGGCGACTGTAAATATTCTACGTGGAATACTATATATATTCTACTAGTTCATCACTATATTTTACGTTTGGGAGCAAATATTTATTTAATCGACTTTTCTTGATAAAAATATCTAAAATATTTTGAATTTACATAATTAAATCAATGTCTTCAAAATGTAAAATATTGCATTATACTGAAATAAACTTTAGATCAATTGAGAACCGTATCCATATGTTCTAATAGTACTTAAAGTATTAATAGAACAATATATTAATATTTCAATTACTATGCTTGTTTTATTTCATTGAAATAAGTAATTCTATTTGGAATCTTAACTGGAAAAGCATTCCATTGTGTAATTTAATTTTTTTGAGTACTGTTCCTATTTATAATTGGAACTTCAATAAGAATTTGAAAGATTGAAGTGTGAAAATGTCTTTCTTCTGTCTTCTCATTCTACCAACTTCCGGGCCAAACATGTCAGTCCTAGCAGCCACGTCCAACCTCATAAAAAAACAAACAAACAAGCAACGTAAAGGCACCAAAAATTGAAAGAAAAATGCCCCAATTATTGGCGTACTTACAACTAATTTTGTCCAGAAAGATATATATGCTAATAAAATAATTAGTAGTCATTGATGGAGAAAAATGGTGGAGACCCTGACAAACTTCTACTTCACTAATTTTCCGACGGACTGGAGAGCTGTAGATTTTTGGGATCTTTTCTGTAGGTATGGAAGAGCAGGAGACGTTTTCATTCCATGGAAGAAAAATAAAGCGGGGCAGAGGTTTGGATTTGTGCGATTTTGGGGAGTCTCTACTTCGAATTTTTGTGAAAATTTCTGGGTACAGAATGCCCCCCCTAAAGTAATCTGTTTTGCATGGCGTCTCGTTAAAGACCGAATAGCAACAAAAGCGAACCTCGCGAGAAGAGGCGTTAATAACATCGGTGGGACAGCCGGGTGTGGACTTTGTGGAGGGGAGTCTGAAACAACATAACATCTTTTTTTTGAATGTGTTTGCGCTTATCGCATTTGGATGGGAATTTACAATTGGATTGGTGTTCAAACAACCTTGTGAAATTGTCCGGAAGCTCACTTAATTCAACACTCAAACCTTGTTACTCATGTTAACAAAAGAACATGGAAAGGACTATGGATTTTCGTTTGTTGGGCTATCTGGTTAATGCGAAATGCAGTGGTGTTTAGGAATGAAGCTATGAGTGTGGAGAAGATTTTAGATTTGATTAAAGTGAGGAGTTGGCTTTGGTGCAGGGCAAACTTTAAAAGCTTTGCGTATTCTTTTTTGGATTGGTGCTCACAACCCGGTGTTTGTATGCAATAGTGTCGATTGTTTCTGGGATTTCATTGTAGTGTATTTGTAGTTGTACACTGCTTCAGCACTTCTTGTGCTATCAATAAAAATTCTCTCTTATCAAAAAAAAAAAAAAAAAAAACTCAATGCAATCTGGAGTGGTGAGTGCAAGTTGATGGTTAACTTAGCAAAATTTGGAAGAATCAAATCGAATAACCATGTTTACATGAAGGAGAATCATCTGAATAGCATACAGTGGAGGTTAAAGGATAAAAGAGTCACAACAGAAGATGCAAAAATCAATTATCATGAACAACTTCACCCGAATTTGAAGGAGAACTACACGGATGTCTCTTTGATGTGGAAGGGTTTAGAACACAATGTTCCCGAAGAAGAAATGAAATGGTTGGAAAACGCTTTTGTTGGTCAAGTGAAAAACTTTGAAGTCATCAACATCATTGAAGAGCAGCTTATCAATGAAGGTTTTTTCTCTGTCAAATGTACGAAAATCGGAAGCAATCTCGTCCTTCTTACGTCTGAGGAAAAGGAAGAAATCTCGGATCTCTGGTCAGAATTGAATTCTTGGTAGAAGGAGACTTTCGAAGATATACGACCTTGGACGAAGGATGAAGTGGTTAGAAGCCGAGTCACTTGGATTCAATGTCAGCGAACTCCTATCTTTGCTTGGAGTAAGGATTTCTTTGAGAAAGTCTCATGTAGTGTGGGAGATTTCATAAAAATGGATGAGATAAAGCGGCTGAAAAAAAGACTTGATGTAGCAAGGAATCTGATATCCACAATGTCTCCATCGTGGATTAATAAAGTGGTTCGTATAAAAATCAACGGAAACTTGTTCGACATCAGACTGATGGAGGTGTGCGATGAGATTCACACAAAAGATGGCACCGATTCAGCTAGTTGGAAAGATGCACAATTTCTATGTGATGACTCGTCGGAATCTGAATTTTCCGGGTACAACATAGGCGGGGAGGAAGTGTCAGACGGTGAAAGTGTGGATGAGACTCGCCTCGAAGAACTCAATATTTTTTCAGAAAACGAGATTCATTCAAAAAAGAGTCCCTTCCATATACTTCTCGATCCTTGTAGTGCAGAGCAGGCATTAAATGAGGTCTGCAGAGATAATTCTAATGAATTGGAAAATCTCTTGGTGGAATATGTTATTGGGCCGGGTAAACATCAGGATACAACAAAATGGGTTGCAAGTTTTGGAGATACACACCCACTTCTAGTGAACAGATCACTGGAACTAGGTGAGTCCACCAAAGCCCAAGAAGATAGTGGGCCGTCCAATCCGAGGAGCATTGCTGGACCAGAAGCAATTATTCCCAAATCACTTTGTAATCAGTCTCCTCAAGCCCAAGAGGTTATTTCTCCAGTTGAAAAGAAAGAAACTACATCTGTATCGTAAAGCATTAGTGAAAATGATGATGGAAATGGCATAATTATCACCAAATATGGTAGAATTGAGTTTGTAAACAACTATGGGGCTAGCCAACACAGAGATGAGGGGTCTTCGCAAAGTGTCAAAAACCCAAACCATGTGAAGAAGACACATGAATTTAAGAAGAGCAAAAGGGCTAAAGCCAAAGAAAAAACAATGTCCTGGAGAGAATTCGTGGGTGACTTGAATTCAGACAGGGAGAAATCGGACTCCAAAAGGAAAATGAAAAGGAAAGTGAAAAACGGGGCAGCTGCAGCTAGCAAGGAGAAGGGAATAAACGACGCCAACTCGAATAAAGGTACGCCTCAACTAAGCAATTCCAATGGTGGTAGCCATATCAACTGTCGCAATCAATCTATTATTCGAAAGGATTCTGTGGGGGAAGCAGAGAAGATGTGGGAATTTGGGAAGAAGTTAGGATTAATAGGCAAAGGCAACGACAAAGAAATAATTGACAAAATTGCAGAATTGGAAAAAAGAGATAGAGATCAGTTCTTAAACAAGGATTAAGTGGGTGTTTAGTGTAGGACAAGATTAAAGTGTAGAATGAAGCTGTCATTACTTAATTTACAAGGGTTGGATGGGATAATTAATCAACAAAAGAAAATAAGCAGACTGGTGGCTATGGATAAGGTTGATCTGATTGTCTTTCTTAAATGAGACTCGAGCAAGCTTACTTGGGCGGCAATGAATGTGGAGGTGTCCCTTGTTCAAGTGGGAGAAGGACATGTTGGTTGAATTGAAGAGACACTTGGCAGATTGAAGGTGCTGTTGTCGGAGTTTGGGGACTTATGAAAGGGTGTTGTTGCCGGAGTTTAGGAACTTATGAAAGGGTGTTGGTCTGTTAGGTTTTCTTTTAGGGGGTCTTGTTCTAGCTTTGTGCTGAGAAGTCTTTTAGTTTGAGTATTTCTTGTACTCCTTATATTTTTAATAAAATTTATTTGGCCGATCAAAAAAAAAAAAAAAAACAAACTAGAAGTCCTTAGTATCTAATGAATCAAGATTAGACACAATTGTTTTTACAGCCCAATCAGTAATTGAATGACAAAATAGCATAGCGCATTCCAAATATATATTTCCATATTGATATGAAAGGAAAACTATCTTTAATATTCTCTTAATAGACTAATGGCACGCGATTTCAGTATTACACAATTGTTACAGTTCCATTACATCTTCACTACATAAGATAAATTAGTTTTGATCCTTCAATTGCATAAAATAATACGCCAACCTAACTTGCCCACTTATATCTTTTCTTTTCATTCAAGTAAATGCCATCATCCTTTGCCGTCCAATAGAATGCGTAACCCTGACGGTCCCATAGTGAACTATAAGAATCAAACGCTACATTCTTCGAACCCCACCAAAGATGACAAAAGAATAAAGTGTTGAAGACAACACTATCGCAAAAGTTCCAACTAAAATTTTGGTTTCTAACAAGTTTATGATATCCTAGATCATCGTCCTTAGACGCGCAATGCAGCAACAATGCCCCAGTATCTGACGAAAGTTTTTTAACCACATGTACTTCTTCATAATTGCTAAATATACAAGTGCGTTCTAAGGAAAAAGCATGCAACCGGTTGGTTATGATCAGTAAGAGAAACAAGAGTATCTTCATGATAAAAATGTTGCTTTATCTTGATAAATGTAATATTCGAGTATGGTGGTGATGGTCATGCGATGTGCTTTTATAGAGTTAATTTATTTTTCAATCCCAATTAAAGGAAAAAATAAAGCAATCAGGAGATTGACCTATTTAATGTGATTTGATTGCTTGGATGACCGAGTTGGTTTCAAAGGCTAAAAATAAAGCAGTCATGGTTTGACCTATTTAATGATTTGGTTACCCCGGTCACCCCTTAGCAAAGTGCTATTAACTAACAGTTAATCCACAGATGTCCAGTAGGTCGAGTCCATCATGACCCGTTTAATATTTATGAAAAATTATAAGATTTACAATATTTTCCACAACACATATCACCTAAAAATGTACATACTTCACTTAAATAAAGGGATATAATATACCTACACTACATAAAAGAAAAACGCATCATACTACGCTATATTGTCTAAAAAACATGCACTACACCTTAAATGTAAGCTACACCTAAATTACGTAAAAGCATATGTTACACCTAAATAACCTATAAAATACACGTTGCACCTAAATCGACAAATGAAAAACAAAACCGCTAGTCACTAGAATTACCTATAGAAAACATACAATATACGAAAATAATTTTAAAAAACAAATACTGCAACAAAATCACATAAACAATGATCATATTACCTAATTAACTAAAAGAGTACATAACATTTGAAAAACACAATATACCTAAATCAGCTAAAGAAACAAAAATCAGACCTAAAATATACATGACATTTTAAATACACAATACACCGAAATTACCTAAAAGATACACACCACATATAAAATACTTGCTACACCCAAAATGAGTAAAAATACACATTACACCTAAAACAAGTACTACACTTGAAACACACACTACATCCGAAATATACAATACACCTAAATCACATATAAAAAAAAAAAAAAATTCACCTAAACCACCTAAAGAAACAACTACACCTTAAAAGCACATTACACATAAGTTACTTGAAAACACATACTACTCAAAGAACACCTAAAAAAGTACAAATCACACACACATAAACACCTAATTAAAATACACAAATGACACCTAAATCACATTAAAAACACACATCAAAACTAAAATATACGCTACATTAGAACACACCCTACATCTAAATCACCTAAAAACACGCATACCACACTTAAAACACACTCTGCACCCGAGTCATCCGAGAAAATAAATAATATACACAATAAACTAAATATACCTAAGTAAACGTACAACATAACAACATCACCTAACAAGCACACACTACCTAAATCATATAAAAATATATACTACACCTTAATGATCTAAAACCACACACCGCGTCTAAAACATACATAAACGACACATACATTTCTTAAAAGACATACACTACACCTGAATTACGTAAATAGACACACTACAAATAAGCCACTACATTTCAATCCGCTAAGAAATGCACGTCACATTCAAAACACACACTACACCTAAATTACCTGAGAAGCAACTAAATTATCTAAAACAATATATAAAATTACATCACACTTTAATCACCACCACAACAAAATTAGGATTTACACACATTATGTAATTAACAGTTAAAATATGCAAACATAATTAAAATAATTGACATTTTAGAGATGTCACAGTAACTAATTATTAATGATATTAATTAATTTATAAAAATATTGACATTCATTATTAGAATGCCACAAGTAGTAAATATGGTGTTAATTTCTCCTTGGCTAAGAGAAGCAGTCCTTTAGAACTCACACTTAATAAAGAGTTCATCTAAATAACTAACGTAGTTAAATTCGGATCTACACACTACAAGAAACAATGGCTCTCCCCACGCTTTTTTGTGTCTACGCACACGCTTTTTGGCGTAGGCAAAAATCCCGTCCACACTTGGTCCAAGCGTTGGCTATTTTTGCTTCTCATTGCCAACGCCTTAGAAGTGTGGAGATATTGATAAAAAGCGTCGCTGAAAACGTTCTTAACACCCACGCCCTCCAGCAAAGCATGGGCAATTCCTAATAGGCGTGGGGAACTCTAGCATTGCTCTCATGCCTTTTCAAGACGATTTTAGCAAAGCGTCGGTAAATGTCATATCTGAAAAAAAAAAAAAAAAAAATCATCTATTGTTATATGATTTTTCTGCTAAAAATTCCTAATTAGAAATATGGTCAATTTCATGAAAGACAATTTTTTTGCCTTAAACCAACAGCAGAAAAATCATATAAAAATATGTGAATTTTTTATTAAAATCAGTTTGAACAAGTGTTTTGAAAATTAGGCCCTTCCTTTCATAGAGGTGTTGTTCGAGGCGTCCATATAAATTCAATATCTTGGAACAAAGGTAAACATTTAAGACAACTTTAGTCTAAACATGTTAAAGATGATGAATATTTCTTCAGACAACTTACTCAAATTATTACTTTCCATTTTCTTACAAGCTTATTTCCTTCATTTCTGCAGTATCAAATCCTCTGTATCCAAATATGAGCTCAGACTACACTACTGGCGATGCAACTACGGGTAAAGAACACAACACTCTCTCCTGCCTTGAATGCTCATACATACACCATTGCGTGTTTATTGTATTTCAAACACCGACTACCAAACACAGCAGTAGCGTTAACATTTAGACACTGAAACTCACAGATATACTCCAGAACCAGCTCACTTATGCACAACTCTTAGTACCAAATAACAAATTGCGAGACTTCTACAGTACTTGAACTACAAATAAACTTCCTAACATCCTCCAGATATGAGGTTTTATAAAGTAACACACCATGAAGCAAATATATTTAACATTACATCTCCTCTTATTTATTTAGTCATATATCTTCTCTAGTTTCTCTTGAAAGGCAGCGTAAATCGGCTACTATGGCGATGGTTACTACAGAAACAGAGCTAAATCCACAACTATAATCACGAACGACAAAACTCTGCTTAAGAAGAACCGACTCAATTGAATATAATTACGAAACCATTAGTTTCAGTTTTAAAATATCAACATGCAATTCCACATCATCATCAACACTCAAAACAGAATTTTCACATCCAATAATTGACTTTTTAGCCCTACTAAAATTCACTATTCAGGAAACTAAACAAACTAATGTTCTAATTCAACTTCACCACACATAATCCAGAAACTAACCGCTCAACAAACACCACAAACATCATCAAACCAGTTGCACATCATGCTTATAAGATAGTACCACCACCAAAACCCAAAATCACCACAAAAAAAAACCCTAAAAACACAATTAAAACAAAAAACACGTTCTATTGAAACTAATTAATACAGAAATCAGGTCAGAGTACAGAAAAGCATGTCAATAGTTCGAAATCCAGCAGAAATCCAGTAGAAACTTAAATGTTCGACATTACTCAAAACCTAATCTAGGATTTCAAACAAAAACTTGAGAATGAAACAAAATTAAAGGGTAAAAAAAAGCTTTAGCAAGGAGATGAACCTAATCTCGTTTCTTCAGCAAGGAGATCCTTCATCGCGTCGATTCGAACTCGGAGCTAAAAATCTTCTGTAATTCACCGAAATTCGCTGCAGATCGAAGTCTATTGTGAAGATTCACCGAAGATTCGTCGTAGATCGGAGTTTTTGCGAAGATTCGCCGGAGATTCAGCAGCAGATCGAATTTTTTGAGAAGATTTGATGAAGTTTTCTAGCTAGGGTTTAGTAATGGGGAAGTCGCTGGATGAGAAAGAAATCGATAACAAAAAAGAAAAAGAAAACACAGATCAGATTTTTTTTGTCTCTCCAAAAAAATAATAAAGACGCGTGGATGTGCCCACGCAATTTACCAAAGTCGTGAGATAGAAGAAGCACAAAACAACACTTTTCTAAAAAGTGTGGGCATATGCTAAGAATAAGCACGATTTTAGAGGGGCGTGGGCTAAACACCTAAAATGACCACGATGACTATGAAGCGTGGTTTATTATATTTTTGCGCCCACGCTTTTAGAGGCGTGGACGATAAAGCGTGCGTGTCTCTCATTTTTTTTGTAGTGACAGTAGTATTTTGCTGCATATTAGAAAAAAACACCCATGCATACGATTAATCTAATATTCAAATATCAGAATTGTTGATATCGTGACTTCAATTTTTTTCCATACATCACAGTTTAATTGGCATATCCTCATTAATAAGTCCGATAAGGTTATTTACTATTGACTTAATTTGCTGCATATTAAAAGAAATCCAAATTTACATGATGTTAAAGCAATATTCACAATATCGTTATTGTTCAGATATTGATCACTTGATTTTGAATCTATATTTTCTATAGGGTAAAATGCATCAAATCCCCCAAATCTATACCTGTTTTTACAAGTTGCCACCTAACCTTTACTTTTTTAAAACTATACCCCAAACCTATTGAAAAATGTGCGAACTGCCCCTGAAGCCAAATCCAACAGACAAAAATGTAGAAATGTGGCCAAATCCAACGGCTAGATTTGGGTTCTGGGGGCAGTTTGCACATTTTTCAATAGGATGAGGGGGTTATTTGTAAAAAATAATAGGATAGGTGGTAACTTGTACAAGAGGGTATTAGTTGGGGGGTTTAGTGAGATTTACCCTTTTCTATATATCCATAGCATAATTGCCGCGTTCTCAATAAAATAACCTGATTATTAAGGTGAATTGATTACTTAATAAAAAGAATTCATCTTTCGCTATAAATTAGTGAACCTCAAACTCAAACTTGCAAGATAAAACAATTTACCTTGCATATCACTACAAGAAAACTAGTATTTAGAGACCAATTTTTATAAAGGTGTAAAAACCCGTTTGTAAATGTAAATTATTACAAATGGGTAACCCGTTTGTAAAAATATAACAACCTTTAGAAACGGGTTACTCGTTATAATAAGCATAATACTATTAGTGACGGGTAACCCGTCTCTAGAAAGATTACTACAAAAGTGCAACCCGTTTGTCGTAATTTTACATTAGTAGTGTCATGTAATCCGTCACTAATAATTGGGGGATTTCATTTGGCACCCTTTGACCGCAGGTCACTCGAACCGGGTAGCCCGTTTCTCTTGCCCGCAACTTACTAGAGACGGGTAGCCCGTCTATAGTAATGTGGACGCCTGGTTATCAGAAACGACATGCCTGTCTATGTTTCACTCTTTGTACTAATTGCCAATTTCTTCCCAACTTCAATTCATTTACATAAAAAACTTGTTGCACATTAATAGGCAATACAAAATGATCCTCCTTGTACCATCTTGATCTCACATCAATGCTTGTATAGTGTTTGTCAACTTGCACTGTTCTCCTACTTCCTGTATCATACCATTCACACCGAAATAACACTATTGTGTGACCCCCCAAATATGTCAACTCTACTACACTAATCAAAAACCCAAAAAATTCTATCATGCAACTTTTGTGGTTTCCTTCAACTACCAGCCCTCTAATATGTGTTCTACGGTGTGCCTCATGATCTTCGGTATGGAAACGGATTTCATTCACTATGCACCCATTGTAATATTTCATATCTAGTTTGTAAGGTCCATTTGCTAGTGCCCATAGTGCATCTGTAGCATCAACATCTTTCTGGTGGTGCAGCAATCTAATCTGCAATTACTCAAAAAAGTTAGTTCAGTCATATATCATACATAAAGACATCATTTTACAAGCATTAAATATGGTTTGATATTTAATTCTTACATGTTTTTTAAACCACTTAGAAAATTGCTTCATTTGTCTTCCTTCAAGTTCTTGTGAGGTAGTCAACTGAGCTTCATCCTTATAGATACTGACAAGTGCATATAAGTTGGTATCATGTATTTCTCAATTTAAAAAGAAACTAGAATATTTTTAAAACCTTAATTCATGAATGTGTCTTACTTCATATATTGCTCAGCTTCTTAACAATTGGTTAATATAAAGAGATGAGCATTTTCCAACTCTTCGTCTGTCAAAAAAAGTCCAGGCCTAGCAGTTTTACGATTGACATGACCAAATGGTCGCACTCCCATTGAGAAAACTGAAAAGCTATCCTCATCTCCAACATGAGTACGATCATAGTTCCTTCTCTGCTGATTAAATTTAGTTTCAATTCCAGTAAGATACATTGATATAAACGTTAAGCTTTCTTTTGCAATGAACCCTTCTGCAACTGAAGCTTCTGGACAAGCTCTATTACCAACAAATCCTTTCAGAATACCTAAGCTTCTGAAAAATAGTGGTTAGTAAATATTAACATAATTACATTATCTAATTGGAACTTGCACTTTAACTTACCTTTCAATTGGATACATCCAACGAGATTGGACAGGTCCTGCAATCTTAGCCTCCAAAGGTAGGTGGACGGCCAAATGTACCATGATCGTAAAGAATGCGGGTGGAAATATATTTTCTAATTTGCACAGGATCAAATGTATATTCTTTTCTTACCTCTCCAAATCTTCTATCTTTAATGTCTTAGAACATAGCTTCCCAGAAAAAGTCACCAAACTCATATAAAGCATCATTTATTTCCTTGGTTAAATAACCACGTATTCCTGCTGGAATAAGTCTTTGAAGGAGAATGTGACAGTCATGTGACTTGAGACCAGGTATCTGCTTATGTTTAATACACCTTGAAATATTTGCAGCATATCCATTAGGAAACTTAACTGACTTTAGGAACTGAAACAGACCAGCCTTTTCATTTGAAGATAATGTATAACTAGCAATCGGCTTTACTGGCTTGTTGTCAACTGCACGTAGTTGCATATGCAGTTCTTCTCTTATTCCCATATCACGAAAATCCTCACGTGCCTTTTCAGTATCTTTTGTTTTTCCTTTTATATCAAGTATTGTCCCCAGTATATTTGTAATACCCTGATTTTTTTTTAATATTCTTAGTTTAACTCTAAAGGTGTTTATTTACTTATGGTGTGATTCCGAATTAAGGTCCTTAAATTTCGTTTAATTTTGAAGGCTTGGGCCAGTATTTAAGAAAATATTATTTATATTAATTATGACTTGCAAATACTAATATTTAGTATTTTCTTTTGAAGTTTAAAAGGCCCATAACGTAAATCCCTTAAGCAATTATTTATAGCATCTATTATTGAGCCCAAATTAATATGTAAGATTTAGGGATTAGTCCTCTACTAAGTTCAATCGACGAGAAGCGCACACATTCTGATGCTGTTCTTTTATATCTTGTTTTCCTTACTCTCCTCGGGATCAAATTCTTTTCCTTACCAAACTTCCGGTAAACTTCTTTCTCCCTTGCTGATATGTTTGTTAATCTGTTTCAAGTTTTGCAATTGTTTTAGTGCCTTGTTGAAAAATTGGTGATTAGGTTAATTATATGAGGAAGAGGTAATTCTATTGTGATATAAACCACTATTCTTATTATCAAATTATAGTAATTCTTGCTTGGCACAAACCTTAATTAGTCTACTGAATATTATTTTATATTTGTATATAGTGGGCCAAACTTAGATACATACATATTAGAATATGAAATTGAACAGTGAGTTTTGATGATTGGAAGTGAAGTTAATAAGAAACTGTACCTTGTCCATGCCGTTCAGCAATTATATGTCCCATGTATGTGTATGCGTGTGGTAGTGTATTGGTGATGGTAATAATAATAAAAATAAACAAATAAAATGTTTAGGAGATAACGTGTGTTTGTGCCTGATATATTATTTGTGTGAATATATTATAATTTGTGTTTAGATGTGCATACTAAGTATACATTAGAATTAGTTGGTATTAAGATCTGATAAGTTTAACTAGGATTATGTTCTCTATTAATATTCTTTATCTAATAGGTATTTCTGTTTATTCAACTAGTGCTCTTCACGTTTGCGTTTGCGGTTGCGAATTCAGGTGAGTGTTCCAAAACTCTATTTACTTTGCAAAACTGGAAGGAATGTTTGTATATGTATGTATGTCAGTTATAAGAGTATTTTACACTGATTTTCTAAAGTAAGCCTAAAGTTTGATTTTAAATTGTTAAAGAAATTAAGTTGGTTATGATGAACTCCTTCGGTTATGTTCAGTTCAGTTATTAGTTGGATCCAACTTAGCTTGGTCAGGCATGGAGTATTGCTGGGCAGCAGAGAGCTGTCGGTGGTGCTTCATGTCCCCTTGCCCCTTCTCCTTAGACACGGCGGGAGGTTAGTTGTTTCTCTGGAGATTATTCGTTACGCATGTACCATGGCATGTGATTAGTTTCCAGGGTAGCTCCTTGGACGGCGCGATAAGGAGCGTTCGTGTGAGGCGTTAAGGTTGACGGCATCAGCTACTTCGTTGATCATCATAATTAATAAAAATGATCGATATGCTTGTCTTAAGTTATTATTATTTAGTACCGACATTTATTTCTTTGTTTTGTAAAATAATGATCGTGTCTCGTTCTCTATTGTTTCGAAATTCTGAATTTCAAATAAATTATTGGTACCTAATAATAATATTCTTAAGTCACATAAAGCATAATTTGCATGTATAGTAGTATGTTTTGAAAGAAAATGGTAATGCACTTTCACACACATCGAGCACTCACTGAGATTTTTATCTCATTAGTTTTGTGTTTTTCCTTCCTTTCAGACTCGGGAAACCTTCAAGACAAGACTTTAGAGACTTTGGTGTTTGGAATTAACGTGTTCGAGTTATAGATTAGAGTAATGTAATTAAGATTTCTTCTTGTATTTGCCTATTTCTCTTTCGGTGATTACGTCATTCTTTGGTAATAAGATTTTTCTTTGCTGATTGTTTAAATAGATTACTCGTTCATGTGTCGTTCTGTCTTAGGCTTGAAATTTGGGGCTGTTACAATATTATCTCATATATTCTTTTCAATATGCATCACATCAAGATTATGCCTAATCAGCAACTTATGCCAGTACGGTAATTCAAAAAAAAATACTCTTCTTAACCCAATTAGCTTGATCAGGACCTCGCTTCCTTTTTTTTATTTGTTTTTGGATGCTTACCTGGCTTACCAAAGACATTCTAAAGGCTGTTCAACCAAAGTAGCACATCATTGCTGGACAATTCCTTCGGTTTCAACCAATGTTCCTCTTCACCATTAAAAGCTGTTTTGTTCTTACGCCATGAATGATTCTTAGCTAAGTAACACCGATGCCCCATAAAGCAAGTTTTGGATCGTATTTGCATTGAACGAGTTTGGTCAAAACAATTAGGACATGCCATCTTACCCATTGTTGTCCATCCAGAAAGTGAACCATAACCAGGAAAGTCACTAATTGTCCACAGAAGTGCAACGTACATTTGAAACATTTCTTGGCTATAAACATCATAAGTGTGAGCACCAATGTCCCATAATTCTTTTAACTCATCAATCAAGGGCCTAAGGTAGACATCAATATCTTTCCCAGGAGAACGTAAAACGTGGACAGGGTATAAGAAATGACATCATGAGAAATTCTTCTTTCATGCACACATA
This sequence comes from Misopates orontium, assembly GCA_946800315.1. Lineage (NCBI taxonomy): Eukaryota > Viridiplantae > Streptophyta > Magnoliopsida > Lamiales > Plantaginaceae > Misopates > Misopates orontium. The sequence continues at coordinate 12,419,157 of OX326951.1, forward strand.
AGGTGGTAAGTTGTATGCAACTAGTATAATAGGCCACATACTATATGAGTTACCTAAGTTTGACCATGGGGTAAAACCATCAGCAGCTAAACCAAGTTTCACATTGCGAGGATCTTGAGCAAAATGAGGATATTGATCATCAAAGTGCTTCCAGGCCGGAGTGTCTGGAGGATGCCTAATAATCCCTTCTTCATCCTTACTTCTATCCTTATGCCATCGCATATCTAAAGCTGTTTGACAAGACATAAAAAGCCTTTGCAATCTTGGCTTTAAAGGGAAGTGTCTCAATATTTTGTGAGGAACTTTTCTGCCCTTACGATCATTAAAACTCCATCTTGGTTCATCACAGACTGGACATTTTTCTTCTTTTTCATTCTCTTTGTAGAATAAGACACAATCATTTCTACAAACTTCAATTTCTTCATATCCTAATCCCATCTCTTTCAGAATTTTCTTAGCCCCATAAAGTGATGATGGAAGAGTATCACCTTCTAGCAAGATCTCCTTTAAAAACTCAAGCAACATATTAAAGCTTTTATTACTCCATTTATTCATTCCTTTAATATGGAGCAATTTCACAACAGCAGCCAACAACGATTTCTTGGAACCTGGATACAATTTTCCTTGTGCATTTTTAAACATTTTACTAAAACCTTCCATCTCACTCTCAACTTCTTGCATTTCTATTTCTTCCAACAAATCATCCAACCCATCATTTTGCTCAGGTGGTTCATTATTCATTGCATCGTTAACATCATCTAGACTATCCTCACTCTCACTAAATATAGGAACTTCCTCCCCATGATAAATCCAATCTGGATAATTGTACAAGAAGCCATTAATGTGCAAATGACGCTTAACCTCTTTAAATGTTTTGAATCTTGCATTATTACAATCACGACATGGACAATGAATCAAGTTATCACTTCTTTTCACATTTTCATTTGCAAAGATAATGAATGACTTAACTCCTCTTTTATATGATTCTGAGAACCTATTTTGCTCATCTGTCCAATTTTTATCCATGAATTTGTACCTACAGATAGCAGATTCATATTGACATGTAGACATAATTTGAGTTCATGAAAAAAGAAGTGAGGTGGAAACAAAACCTTTGCCTAAGGATGATTGGATATCCTATTTCAACTGAAAAGTCGACAAATGTATCTTAAGAAATACATGTCCAAGAGCTTCTATGCAGTATGAGATCACGAGTTTAGGAAACATACTTACTCTATATGAAGCCACTATGCATTTTATGCTATTAAAAAAGAAAAAGAAAACAGAAAGCATGTACCCAGGTTTGAAAAAAATTAAAATGTAACTTGATTATCATCATGACCATGCATTACATCTTTAGTAAAAAAAAATATATAGTCTTATGTCATGCATGCCCAGTGAACAAGGAAGTCATTGGGTATCAAAGTTACTTAATCAAGGAAAATGTTAGTTTCCATGAAAATTTACAGAGTGTGTCTTATTTTATTTTATTTTCCTTCAGATCTATAAATAAGACAAAGAATTAATAGATATACTTACTTTTCTCACTCACAATCAAAATCAAATCCTCTGGAGCAATACTTGCTTTACATTTCAATCCGTACAAGCTTATATTCCTGAAACAATAATGAATTCGCAAGTTACAAGATTACTAAAAGAAGAATTAGGAACCCAATTATCATTCCTTGATTTCACCAAGCTTTCATTTTGTGTTCTTCCAAGTTTAATACCATGAGAAACTACAGAAATTCATGGGAAAAGAAGAAGAATTCCACACTCAGGATACAAATCCTAATTCTACATATGCCCAAGGCTGACTACATATAAGACATGACAACAAGAGCTATTGGCATGTGTCCTACTAGTTCAGAATATTTTCAGTTTTTATATGTGAATGATACAGACATCACAAGAATACAAGCAAATCCAAAATAGGTAGAAAAACAAAACAGCCAAATTAGCAGCAAAGTAAAACCAAAAAGCAAAGCTGACAACTTAGACGATATCATTGATCAACTTCTCCAACGAGACATGACAACAACGGTTATTAGCATATCTTCTACTAGTTCAGAATATTATTCAGTTTTCTTTTATTGGTACATAATGTTATTCAGTTTTTTTCAGCACCTAAGAGCAAAATCAAAAAGAAAACATGATGATTGAGAGGATATCATTGATCAACTTCTCCGACGAAATCCGACCGGTTCAGCTTTGAGCCATATTCCACTTGTCTAAGTTGTGCGCATCTTAGCTGTAAACTCGAGGAATCTTGAATATTACTTAACAACAAAATAGTTTTATGAGGCCAAAACGTGTTCAAAAAGAAGTACTATTCTTTAAACCATCAACCAGAATAAGGTTTATTGATTCTATACACAAAAACTCTCTAATATAAATCCTAAAGGAAAATTGACCCTAACTGTAGTCAATTCAATGAACCTCATACCACTTCCATAACCCATTCTCAACTTCTAATTTGTCTATAGCAATAAATAAACCAAACGCAGGTGAGGGGCACAAAATACTTCTCAAGAAAGAGAGAATAAACGCCTAAAAAGCAGCAAAAGAGCAACCAAAAGCAACAATAACTAGCAATTCATGCATATCTAGAACAACAAAACCATAGAATTAAAAGGAATAAACATTGGTAAACTCACATCACAGCCCAAATTCACTGTTGCACAGAAAATTACACTTCAATAGATGAGATAAAACACACAAAAGTACTTCAAACTAACAGAATATAAAAAGATTCCAAAGGTTTAAACTTTCAACTCACCAATAACTCAAGAATAAATATCTGCATATCCTTTTCAATAATTAGAAATTGGGCTTCAAGCATTAACATAAAAAGAGTTAATCAAGAAAAGTTACTCTAAAATGATATCCTCTAATAAATCTTAAGCAACAACCATAATCTACACCACCGTTTTGTAATGACATACTGAATCCTTTCAAGGTTTTTCCAACAGAGATTCTTTAAGGGTTTTTCATAAACAAGCCAAAATCTATTAGGGGTTTCAGAGTTTTTACCTTTAGTTGACAACCTCCAGGGAGTGGGAGAGACAAATTTCTACAGAAAACCTTTGGGGAGAAAAAAGGCTGCAATTGGGGAACCCTTGGAGTGCAATCGATGGACTGCTAAGTTTTGGTGTGAAGGAATTGGGGGATCGATGAAGAGAAAATGGAGAGAAGGGCTGTTGGCAAGAAAAATATTTTGATGTTGAGTAATAAGTCTAAAATAAAATAATAGATACCAAAAATAAAAAAAGATGAATCAATGGATTTGTGCGGGAAATTTTCGCACCAATTTTTTATGATTTACTGTGAGGAATAAAGTGAAAAAAAATTTAGGCGCCCACAATTCATACACGTTTCTGAGAGGAAAATTAATTTTATCACAGAAACACATTACATACTGTGATGAGCTTATATTTTATCACAATAGGATAGTTTACTATGAGAAAATTAATTTCATCACAAAACTTTTGTTTTATAAAATACCTTTTTTGTAGTGTCTATAATAAAGTTATTAGTGACAGTTTGCCCGTCACTAATAATCAGATATCTTTACCAATGGGCTGGTCGTTTGTAAAGATATCAACCCGTTTCTAATGCTGGCGAGTATATAAACGGGCTGCCCATTTCTCCAGCCATTTTTACACACTCCACCCCCTCTCTAAAGCCTTTCTCTCTCTAGAAATTCCACATGTACGTATTTTACACCGATTAGATTATGTTATCTTAGTTTTAATTGCTTTTAGTATATATTTATTGTGTTTTTGTGGTATTTCATCGGTTAATTAGGGTTTTATGTCGTTACTTTTTGTAATATATCGAGTAGATTGTGTTTTATGATGTTAGGGTAGTATATTTTATCGATTATATTGTATGTTTTGATGTTTGTTTCGTAATTTATTTTATTGGTGATATTGTAATTTATAGATTATATTGTGTGTTATGATCATGTTTGTACTATAATTTACTGAATTTATTGTTTTTAAGAAGTTCTAGCGCGGGCTTAATGGATGTTGTTGTGTTTAAAAATGGTGTTCTTGTTTTCAGTCGATTAGTGTAGCAATCGAGCGAGTTTTAGTTATAATTTATAAACTGAGGTGTGTGTTGTTTATAGTTTTATCTTTTTAGTTACGTATCTTTTGGAATTCGTGTAATTGATTTTTGGTATATGTGACTTTTACAGATGGCAGATCACCCAAGAGCATGTGATTCTGGTGTTGGGTCGACGAAGGGTAAAGTTTAATTTTTCTTAAATTAAGATTAATTTTGCTCAGTTGAGTTTAATTTGAGTAAGGATTTTCTCCGACTAAATCAAATTTCACTAGGTTCTGACCAATTACACTCAATTAAGTAAAATTTCAATCTTAATCATTCGATGGGAAAATCAACACAAATTTTTATTACATTGGTTCATAAGATTCATCTATCCCCATAATTAAATGGTGATGAACAATTAGTTATTTTTTTTATGTTGAGTATTTTACTTTAAACTATTACCTTTAATAATTTAAGAGTTTCTTACGGCTAATTATTTTAGTGTTTATTTTCAATATTCTAAGGCCAATTACAATCAATTTGGTTTAGCTTGATCCGTTTTAATTTCACTCGATTTAATCAAATTTCACGCAATTGAGTGATATCCCCAACTTCAATCGGTTAAGTCAAATTTCACTCTATTAAGTGAAATCCCCAAATTTCTCTTGCTTAAGGCAAATTTCACTCTCAATTTTAACGTTGAGTGAAGTCCAATTTTCCTCTTAATATCAGTTTTGCTCAATTGAGTTTCATTTAAGCATCGATTTTCTCCGACCAAATCAAAATTCACAAAATTAGGACCAATTACACTCAATTAAGTCCAATTTAGATCTGGATAACATAATCAACACAAATGTTTATTATTTCGATTTATAAGATTAATTTGTATCATGATTAAATGATCAAGAACAATTAATTCTTTATGTTGAGTTATTTTACTTTGAGCTATTACTGTTAGTTACTTTAGTGTTTTTATTATTGTTAATTATATTATATTAGTGAATATTTTCATCATTCTAAGGCCAATCACAATCAATTTAGTTTAGCTTTGGTCTTAATTTCACTCGATTAAGTCAAATTTCACAATTGAGTGAAATCCCCTCGATTAACTCAAATTTCTTTCCATTTTTGTGAAGTTTTCAAATTTCAATCTCAATTTCATTATTAAATTTCATTAACTAAAGTCCAATTTATTTTCTTTAAATTAAGATCAATTTCGCTCATTTGAGAATTTCAGCCACGATTTTCTCTGATCAAGTCAAATTTCATTAAATTAGTACTAATTAAACTCGATTAAGTCCAATTTTCATCTCAATCACTCGATAACAAAATCAATGCAAATATTTATTATTTAGGTTCATAATCTTCATAATTAAATGGTCAAGAACAATTAGTTTTTATGTTTGGTTATTTTATTTTAAACTATTATTGTTTGTAGTTTGGAGTTTTTCATTGTTCATTATATTATATTAGTGTTTATTTCAATTATTCTAAGGCCAATTACAGTCAAATTAGTTTAGCTCCAGTTTAATTTCCTATGATTAAGTCAAATTTCACTCAATTGAGTGAAATCCCCAAACTTCAATTGGTTAAGTTCAATTTCATTCAATCGAGTGAAATCCCAAAACTTCTGTAGATTAAGAAAAATTTTATCCGATTTTTGTGAAGTTTTCAAATTTCAAATTCAATGTTAGTTCCATTAATTAGATTTCAATTTTCGTTAAATTAAGATCAATTTTGCCCAATAGAGTTCAATTTAAGTCTCAATTTTCCCCGATCAAATAAAATCTTAGTAAATTAGGACCAATTACACTGATAATGTGTAATTCCAATCTCAATCACTCAATAACGCAATCAATGCAAATGTTTATTATTGCGTTTCATAAGATTAATTCGCTCCCTTAATTAAATGATCAAGAACAATTATATTTTTATGTTGAGTTATATTACTTTGAACTATTATTGTCAGTAATTTCATATTTTTTTTGCTAATTATATAACATTAGTGTTATTTTCATTAATCTAAAGCTAAAAACTATAAATTTAGTATAGCTTTAGTCTGAATTTCACTTGGTAATGTCAAATTTCACTCAATTGGGTGAAATTCCCCACCTTCAGTCGATTAAGTTAATTTCACTCAATTTAGTGAAATACCCAAACTTTGTCGATTAAATCAAATTTTATTTGATATTTGTGAAGTTCTCAAATTTCAATCTCAATCTTTAGTCAAAGTTTAATTTTCCTTAAATTAAGATCAATTTTGCTACATTAGTATAATTTACGTTTTCCTCCATTTAGTCAAATTTCACTCAATTAAGACCAATTACTCTCGATTAGGTCCATTTTCGATCTCAATTCCATTCGACAAAGAAATCCATACAAATGTTTATTATTGGAGTTCATAAGATTAATACGTTACCATGACAAAATGGTGAAGAACATTTAGTTTGTGTTTGAAAAATTTATTGACCTATTAAAAAAAGTTGTATTTATTTATAAAAAATAATATAGGTATGGAAAGAAATAAAATAAATCCTCATTTTATGGGAATAATAAATATCCCTTAAGCTTTCATTGGTAGAGATTTATTTCTTTCTAGTTGTGGGAACAAATAAATCTGTTCCACAGCTTTAAAGTCTGTGGGAAGAGAAAACTCAGTGGGAAGAGAAAATGGGAAAAAACAAATATGTTCCAAAGCTAGATCATGGGAAGAGATTATTTTCTTCCCACGAGGCATGATCTGCGTGATAGTTATGGGAACAAATTTATTTGTTCCCACCCTTTCATCTATATATATCACACCTCCCCTCTATTTCACTTCATCATTTTCACCACTTTCCAACTCTCATTATCTCTATTTTCTATTCTTTTTTTTAAGATAACTTTATCTCCATCTCATCTCTTCATTTTTTTTTTCATTTTATGTTATATATTTATATATACATATATATATTTATATATATATATATGTGTGTGTGTGTGTGTGTGTGTGTTATTTTATGTAGTTATTTGTTATTTCTAACCTAATTACCCATATATAGATAGATATTAAATATTTACTAGCTATACTTTATTGCAATACTATCTAAAATATATTATATATATATAAATTGTAATACATGTTGATGTACCATATTTCGGTACCGCCACATCATAATATCCGATACAATACCACGAGCGTATTTCGGGACATATTATGCCACGTCATAATATCCGATACAATACCACGAGCCTATTTCGGGACATATTATGCCACGTCAGCACCATTATTTTTTAATGGAAAATTACAATTCAAGGCAAAACTCGGAAATCGGCCCATGTAGGCCCAAATCGAGCCCGTGTGAGATCTATTTGGGCCCAAATAGGCCTATTTCGAGCTATTTCAAGCCCAATTCAAGCTATCTGGGGCCAAATTCGATTTATTTGAGGCCCAGTTCAACCTATTTGAAAGACCAATTCGAGCTATTCCAAAATAGGTCTAATTCGACCTATTTAGAATCATAGTTCGACTTGGATTGCACTTCTAGCTGAATAAGGACTCTTATTACTAAATAAGGGGGTCCCATGCCTCATTGTAAGGTACGTTTTATATTTTCAAGCATTTAATTTCGAGCTATATAAGTCGAATTCGAGCTATTTGAGCACTAATTCGAGCTGTTTAAGATAGCACTCGTTCTACCAATATAGAGTGTATTTCGAGTTATTTGAGGGTATTTCGATCTATTTGGAAGCCTTCATTTTGACTCTCAATACCACTTCGAGGTGTTCCTTTTTCGACCTATTCAGCCTAAATTCGATCTATAATTTCGAGCTATTGTCTCTCACGACAATATCTCGCATTCTGATCTATCTGACTTGAGCGTCGGAGTGCCTTCGCCGGAGAAGGCACCGGCTTAGTTTACGTGTGGTGTTGAGTGCTCGTTCCGAACTCTAAAGCTGCTTAAGGATATATCAGGGACTAAAGTAGTCTGACGTGGAGTGTTGGAGATTGGACACGTATCCAGACGAAAATACCCCACATCAGTGGCGCCGTCTGTGGGAACCTCTATACGCACTTAGTAACAAACACTAACACTCATTCAATGGCTCATCGCAGAGCAACGGAGAAGAACGAAGTAGCAGCAAGGACTAGATCATAGAGGGAGGAGGACAATCGGGCTCCTGATGCTTCTGAGCATACATCAGTGGCAGCACCCAGCACTCCCCTTAATTCACCAACTCATATAGTGAATCAACCTGAACTTCCTCCCACGGAACAACAGCTATTGAATTCTGCTGAGCTGGATCAAATCATGTCAGCTTTTCAAAGGACTATGGTACCAATGATTGTGCAGCAATTGGCTAACACTTCTTCTCAGCAGAATGTTCAGGCACCAATAGCACAACAACCAGCAGCACAGCCTGCAACATTGCAGCAAGGAAGAACTCAATAGACTCAGCGTCGTGATGAGTTAAGGCATTATACGCAAACTAGGATGACAAGGCCGACTAGGAGGGATCCGTCGCCCTCGCCTGAGAGGAGAAATCCTCGTTGAGTGAGGACTAATGCTAACAGAGCTCCAAGTCAAGCAACTGGTAGAGATAGAGAAGTGAGGGATGGAGAAGTAAACTCTAGGCAGAGAGGTCCTGATTATCAACCCACAGTAAGTCATAGTGCGGGAAGAGACATGGATTTTCCAGAAAGAGTTGTCCCAAGGCCGGAGCCTGTTGTTGCTGAACATATTCCACTAAGAGAGAAGCCAATTCCGTTCTGTGAGGCGATCATCAGTAAGCTAACATTAAAGGAAGGAACTATTCTTCCTAACTTAAAGAAGTATGATGGAACTACTGATCCAGTAGCACATTACGATGACTAGGATGGAGATCTGCAGGTTCTGAGACACGGAGAGAGTATGAGGGCAAAGCTGATATCGCTAAGTCTGAGGGGCCTTGCAAAAGAATGGTTCAAGAACTTGCGTTCACGTTTAATCGAATCATCAGAACAGTTCAGGAGCATGTTTGTCAAAAAGTTTGCTACTTATCGGATAAAGAAGAAGTCTCCGAGTACATTGTTCAATATTTACAGAGGACCTGATGAATCATTAGTAAAGTATATAGAACGTCTCAATCTGGAGATTGGAAGAGTGCATGCTCCCAATGTGGACTTGGTTATCTCTGTGTTGGAGCATCGCTGCCAGAGCAAAAAGCTGATAGAAGTAATAACTTGGGAAGCACCTGATTCCATAGAACAAGTGATGGACCTCGCTAGTAAGGTCATCGAAGTTGAGGAGGCAACTGTGAATCAGGGATTGATGGATTCACCGGGTATTCATATAGGAAAGGAGAATAGAGATTGGAGTAGAGATTCTAGGGGGAAAGATCGCGATCGCAATCGACAACCCTACAAGAAATTTGACAATTACACTCCATTGAAAAAACAAGTTGGAGAGATATTCGCCATAGAGAAAGATAGCAGGATACTAAGATCCCCAAAACCTTTCCGAGAGACTGAGGAGACTAAGAAGTCAAGGAAATATTGTAAGTTCCACAGGCCAAACGGGCATTTTACTAATGAATGCATGGCCCTAAAGAACGCGATTGAACGACCTATTCAAGATGGGAAACTCGTTGAGTAGGTCCTTGAGAATAAAGAGTCACGTGAAGAAAAGGCGTCATCTGGACGTAAATGGAGTAGATCTCCGCAGGAGAATAAGGATGAACCCCGGCGTAAGAGGGGTAACGGAAATAATGATATCGAAAACGGAGTCAATGTGATTGTTGGAGGACCGACTGGCGCAGATTCAGCCAAAAGTAGAAAATGCATTTCGCGCGATATATACAATGAACGGCTGAAGCGCCCTGAGATATATCTTGTCTTTGCAGTAGACAAGTTGGATACAAGGATCACATTCGATGATAGCAATTTTGATAGCATGTCTTCACAAGCTAAGGAGGCGCAATACTTGAATTGCCCCATGGTAGTCTCGGCCGTGATTGCGAATCACAGAGTGAAGAGGATCATGATTGATAATGGATGTTCGTCCAACATTATCTTCATGGACTCTTTGCAACAAATGAAACTTGGTAAATACGAGATCACTGATGTTAACTCACCATTACTGGGATTTGGTGGAGGTGAAGTTAAACCCATTGGAAGGCTTATGCTACCAACATCCTTTGGCGTGAATCCAAAGAGGAGGACTCTGAATGTGGAATATCTCATTGTTGATATAGCTTTTGCATACAATGTGTTGATAGAAAGGCCTGGAATAACGGCGTTTGCTATGATCATCTCAACGGTGCATCAAAAGATCAAATTCCCAACGCTCGGGGGAATTGCTGAACTAACTACGAATTATCGTGATTCTTGGAGTTGCTATGTTACCTCAACTAAACCTATTAAAGCAAAAACTGATCCAAATGTCGCATTAATTAACATACATCTGTTGGGAATGCCTCAAATAGTAGAACAAGTTGATACGGAGATGGTACTTGCTACGCAAGTGGACAAAACGATGATGCCTGAGGATCCTAATCCTCCAAACAGTGGAAACGCCCCAGAGGAGGTGAAGGAAGAAAAAGAAGATAAAACGACTTTGCGCTACAAGAAGCAAATGGAAATTGAGCGTATGAAACCCTCTGGGGAATTTAAGGAGGTTATTGTGTTGAACTATGAACCTCACAAGGTCATTAAAATTGGTAGCGAGCTGCCTTCAGAGATTGACTAGGCATTACTGGAATGCTTACAAAGGAATTTTGATGTATTTGCATGGACGGACTCAGACTTGAAACGGATAGATCCTCGGGTTCAAGTACATCACTTGAATGTAAACCAAATGCTAAGCCTGTTCGGTAGAAGAAGAGACACTTTAGTGATGAAAAGAACAAGGCTGCAAAGTTGGAAGTACAAACAAAGCTTGCAGCAGGCCACATATTTGAAGTACGATACTCTGAATGGCTTAGCAACGTTGTACTTGTGCCAAAGAAACCAACAGTGTGGCGAATGTGTGTGGATTACACTGCCTTGATCAAACATTGCCCACGAGATCCTTTCCCTTTGCCTAGGATTGATCTCGTGGTTCACTCTACAGCAGGGTGTGCTCTGCTCAGTCTTTTCGATGCACAGAGCAGATTCCATCAAATACTAATGGCGGTAAAGGATCAGCACAAAACGGCTTTTATCACTGACAGAGGCATATTCTGTTACAGAGTGATGCCGTTTGGCTTGAAGAATGCAGGAGCGACCTTTCAAAGGTTGGTTGCAAAGATGTTTTACCATCAAATTGGGAAGACTATGGAGGTTTACATCTATGACATGCTTATCAAAAGTCTGAAGGCGTAGGATCATGTTAAACATCTTGAAAAGGATTTTGGTATCATGAAATAATACAGGATGAAGCTAAATCCCAAGAAGTGTACATTCGGCGTTAAGGCTGGGAAGTTTCTGGGCTTCATGGTAAACGAGCAAGGTATTGAAGCTAACCCAGACAAGATTAAAGCTATAATGGATTTACCATCTCCCAAGTCTGTTCGTGAGGTGCAACGCTTTGTAGGGAGAATCACGACACTTAGTCGTTTCATTTCACACTCTGCAGAGAAAAGTTTACCTTTTTTCAACAAGTTACGCAAGACACCTAAGTTTGTCTGGACTGAAGATTGTGAGATGCTATATCTCTACTCGGGTATAACGAAGAATTCATTGAGCACAATACTCGTGCGCAAAGAAGACAAGAAACATTTGTCAATCTATTACGTTAGCAAAGTATTGAATAGGGCAGAACTGAATTATCTGGAAATCGAGAAGCTAGCATACGCACTCGTGATAACTGTGCGAAAGTTAAGGCCATATTTTCAATCGCATCCGATTCTCGTCTTAACTAATCAACCATTGAAGCAAGTTATGGTAAAATCGGAAACATCTGGTAGACTGGTGAAGTGGGCAATCGAGTTAGGTGAATACGACGTGGAGTATTTGCCGAAGACTGCAATTAAAGCACAAAGGCCGGCGGACTTTGTGGCAGAAACTATCTCAGAAGCGGAACAAGCACTCACGTAGCAGTGGTGACGGAGGATACTAAAAAGGATACATCTGAAATTGCAAAGGAAACATGGACTTTGCATGTGGATGGATCTTCCACATTCGACGCTGGTAGCGCTGGAGTTTACTTAAAATCGAGAGATGGGAGAGAGTTTGACTATGCTATAAGGATAAATTTTCAGGTTACAAATAATCAAGCTGAGTACGAGGCTATGCTAGCTGGTAAAGGAGTTGAGTCGAAACTAACACATGCATTGGACTACGCTTTGCCAGTAGAGGTTGAGGCATATTGGACGGACAAAATTATTGACCATCTTCAAAATGGAAACTTACCTACTGATCCGCAAGCGGTCAGAAGGCTCAAGTACAAATCTGCAAGATTTACTATGTTCATTGGCGAACTATATAAACGGTCTTTCCGGGCGGAGATGCCGGACACCTTGTGTCTGAATTGCATGGATTGCGAGACGAGGATCCACGCGACTGGTTGCAAGAGTTGTAGTACGGACGTTGGTGAGATCGGGTGGTGATGGACGTCTCGGAGACCGGTTACGCCAAAGCCGAGCCGTTGTGCAAAAACCTGCAATAATTCAAGTTGTTAGCACTTTACAAAATTTTACAAGTGTTATAACTCGAAATAACTCAGGTTTTTCGACCTATTATTTCGAGTTATTCAAAGCATCACCACTCACCAAAATTCAACAAGTAAAAAGGGTAGTTTTCGATCTATAGCGGAAAATTTCGAGCTATTTTGATGAAATTCGAGCTGTTTGGGATGTTTTTCAAGTTATTTCAGACACTTGCTAAAAATAGTAATTTCGAGCTATAATTTCGATCTATTTTTTAGAGCTCTGACTGACTGCTTTGGCGAGAAATGAGGAAATGAAGCGCGGAGTGGAGTATTTATAGGGGAAATGATGCGGTAATTACAAAAATGCCCTCAAATTGGACCTATATCCAATTTCGACCTATTTTCCGGAAATTAATTTCTGAATTTCGAGTTACCTTTTCGGGAGGTAATTTCGACCTATACTTTTTCGAGTTACCAAAAATAATAAATTCATCCTATTTTCGAATTTTGATATTTTTGTCCATATTTTTGGTTTTTTACGACAAGGCCGATTTCGTTGCACGATTCTCACTTATGTGACTTCTTTTATAGTTTGTATGACCAATGTTTGCACACATTACTGTTACAAACTGGGGGACTCCATGATGTACCATATTTTGGTACAACCACGTCATAATATCTGACACAATACCACGAGCATATTTCAGGACATATTATGCCACGTCAGCACCGCCGCGTCATAATATCTGATACAATACCACGAGCGTATTTCGGGACATATTATGCCACGTCAGCACCATAATTTTTTAATGCAAAATTACAATTCAAGGCAAAACTTGGAAATCGGCCGAAGTAGGCCCAAATCGAGCACGTGCGAGATCTATTTGGGCCCAAATAGGCCTATTTCGAGCTATTTCAAGCCCAATTCAAGCTATCTGGGGCCAAATTCGATCTATTTGAGGCCCAGTTCGACCTATTTGAAAGACCAATTCCAGTTATTCCAAAATAGGTCTAATTCGACCTATTTTGAATCTTAGTTCGACTTGGATTGCACTTCTAGCTGAATAAGGACTCTTATTACTATATAAGGGGTCTCATGCCTCATTCTAAGGTACGTTTTATATTTTCAAGCATTTAATTTCAAGCTATATAAGTCGAATTCGAGCTATTTGAGCACTAATTCGAGTTGTTTAAGATAGCTCTCGTTCGACCAATATGGAGTGTATTTCGAGTTATTTGAGGGTATTTCGATCTATTTGGAAGCCTTCATTTTGAGTCTCAATACCACTTCGAGGTGTTGCTTTTTCAACCTATTCAGCCTAAATTTGATCTATAATTTTGAGCTATTGTCTCTCACGACAATATCTCGCATTCCGATCTATCTGACTTGACCGCCGGAGTGCCTTTGCCGGAGAAGGCACCGACTTAGTTTACGTGTAGTGTTGAGTGCGGGTTCCAAACCCTAAAGCTGCTTAAGGATCAATCAGGGACTAAAGTAGTCTGACATGGAGTGTTGGAGATTGGACACGTATCCAGACGAAAATACCCCACATCACATGTTATAACAATTACATATATGAACATATATATATATATACATATTTGTATATGTTATAACATATATTACAATTTATATATATAATATATTTTATATAGTATTGCAATAAAGTATAGCTAGTAAATATTTAATACCTATCTATATATATGTATATATAGACACATACACTACAAAAGATACAAATATATTTCAAAAAAAGAGGGGCAAAAAGTGGCGGCAAAACCACAACTTTTTTATTTTGAAATCTGAAAATCATGGAAACAGATTTATCTGTTCCCATGGTGTGGAAAGAGAATAATTTGTTCCCACCCATGCTTTATTGTGGGAACAGATTTGTTTATTCCGACGTTTTTTTTTTTTTTTATTTATTTATTTATTGACAACAAAATACATGGCAACAAATTTGTCTGTTCCCAAGCATGGGAACATATTCATTTGTTCCCATGTAGCAATAGATTAGTTTCTTCCCATGCATAGGAACCTTTTTATCTGTTCCCATTGACTATATCACTTTATAGCAACAAGACCAATACTAACAAGATGTGGGAATAATATTTCTCTTTCCATTTGTTCATAGGAACTGATTTTATACCTATAGGAACGAATAATTTTGTTGCCATTGCCTCATTTTCTTGTAGTGACTACTGATCGGAAATTAACTATGTTAGTTATTAAACATAACCTCTTCACTAATTAATTTGTTAACCAACCTAAACAGATATTTCTTTTAGTATGTAGCAAATTAAAGTACTACTAAAACTTATAAGGGTCTTTTGATGAGAAAATGGCAATCAGACTACGATCGATATAAAGAAAAACAACTAGGTCAAGATCAAAAAATGGGATGTTCCTATTTGTACAATGTTCCTCCAAACGCATTTATCTCAGTGTTTTACCTAATTCTTAATTGCTAGACACTACCATCACACGACATGCAGAATTGTAGAACCTATGAGATCTATCTTGTGAGTTCACCTATCTCATTTGTCATAAGAATCTCATCTATTATGTGTTTATGAAGAACATAAAACATTTTACTCAAGTTATAAATTCAATTTGGTTTTTCTCTGCACAATCATAACACAATCATCTCAACATGATTTCTATCCAAATACTCTCATCACAACACGCGATGGATTTAGCTACTCATAATTGAGATAAACACATAAACACCAATAAAATAAACTATAGTCTTGATTAAATGAACTAAAGCAAAGATCGTGTTCAAACAAACGTAGAAAAATAAAATGCAATATCCAAATTAATATAACAGAAATTCAAAGTACGAATATTTAAATAACGTAAACTTAGTCAGGGCTTTTATTCTCGTTCGTCTCCGCCTTCTTTGATCTTTACTCCTCTTCCAAATCACCTTCAAAACTCTTCTCTAAAAAACGTTGTAGCTTGTCTAGTCCCGAAAACTAACGAACTTCAGGTTGGCTCCTCTTTTCTAAGTTCTTAGATCTTCTATTTATATCTTCTAGGCCTTGGAGAATCTCACACTTTAATTCTGCATCAAAACCTAATTTCCAAGTCAAAGCGACTTGTAAGTGATTGCTTTCAACTGCATGCGACGACAACTTAAATTAGGGTTGCATCATCTCTTAGTCAAAAGCGATCACTTCCAACGCTTCTTTACTTCAATGTAATTGCTTTCAATAAGCCATTTCTCTTCTTCGCTTTCCTACTCGCATTATTTGCCAAGAATTCCTGTTTTTGACCTCTTTTCATCCCCTTTCACCAAAAACAACTCCTAAATAATATAATACAAGAAAACAAGTAAATATACTCAAAATAATCAAGGAACGTACATGCAATAAAATGATCTATTTGACATGCAAATAATGAGTAAAAATGGACTCATCAGTCATAATTTTACCTACAACATGCCCAGACACGCTCGCATACACCATATTTTTTGTATTTGTAGAGAAATAAAGTGAGGACGGAAAGTTTTCGCAAGTCGTACAGTTGTATGTTCATAATATTGCTATAATATGGTTTTTTTGTTAACTTTATGTTGTTTGATAGTAGTATTTTGGACGCTTAATTGATTTAAATTGCTATTTTATAATTTATAGAAATATAGTGGTCGTTTACATCCTTATATAGTTATTCTAATTAAGTTATATAGTTTGTGGTTTTAAGTGTTTTTAGTAAATTATGGTATTACGTTTTTGTTTTTTTCTAAACTGCAAAAGCACTTAAACCCTCCGGACGGCGTTAAACCCTCCAAATGGGCAACATTTCAACTGGGGATGGCCTTAAACCCTCTGAATGTCCGTCTCTCGTGTGACCATGACGATAACACGCTCATTAGAAAAATCTACCCCTTCCCGGGATTGGAACATCGTTTTGCCGTGAGAGATATCCAAGTGGAAGTGACGGTTGATGTCATCCTCTTTAATCTTTACGATCTTTCCTCTCACCTTGACATTAATTGGATCCACCGACATTCGTAAAGTACTCTCGAACTATAGTCCAATTCACCTTCGTCAATGAACTTGTGAGGCGTGTCAACTCCAGTGCCTCTATCTCCTCAGCCAGTGCTGGAATCTGCAATGCTCGCTCTGTGGTCACTCCTAGAGTAACAAATCTCGGCCACAAATACGCTGCAACCTCTGTCGAGAAGCGGTGCTCATCAAAGGAGGACTCGACAGGCGGTAGCATAGGAAAGAAACCATCAACAGGTGTAGAGGGATCGACACGTGATGAACTCACTACCTGATGTGACGAAGATGAATCGTCAGAAGTGCGGGGCGTTTCTGCGACATAGTACTTGCAAAAATTGAGTTTTATTGACTCTGATCAATCAACAGAACCAATGCACCTATAAATAGCATATATTGCCAATGTGGGAATTACCCTGAAACTCAACTTTTGGATAAACGTGGGCTTGATTCAACATTCACTAGCAACACATCACGTATCCCTCTAACCAATCGCTCATTATGCACTAATTTCACTTTCTAAGTTATCACCAAATCAAATGATGATACTTAATTAATAACTGATAGATCTTAGAGTCTAATACTTTACGTTTTAGCAATAGTTGCGGTACCTAGTCTCGACAGATAAGTAAGACAGGTAAGTAAGACAGTAAAGTAAGACAGCAGATTTTAACGTGGTTCAGACTATGTCCTACATCCACGAGGCTTTCGCCTGAATCAAACTTCTTTCAACGGACAAAAGTTATTACACCAACTGGTTTTACTCTAACACCGAATCCCTCTAATGTTGATACCACCGGAACCTTTTTCGCGTCTACTCCGTTTGACCCGTAAGACCAAGACTCCCGTAATGATCTTCTTATGAGAATGCTTCCAAGCGAACTGCACGTACGTATAGATCCCTCTAAGTGGCGCAATCCTTTCCCGTTGAACTCCCTTCAACTCTTGTCGGCTTCTCACGTTCTTGATGTAACTCAAGAGGGCGAAAACTAAGAAATCAAAATAAAAAGAGAACACCTAAAGATGTATATTTTGTTACACGTGTGTTCTACATTGATTCCTAGGATTTCTACTATTTATAGGATAGCTCTTCTGAAAGATATCCTTGATTCTCGGCTAGTCTCCATATCCAGTCGAGACAGGATCTTTCCAAAGTATATCCGAATCTTTTCATGATAAGGCGATTCTTCCTTTTGCAACGTCTTTGTTTCCGATTGATAAGATCTTCATGATCTTCATATATTCTGCACATCAAAGACAAAGAAGAACTCCACAAGGAATAGATTACTAAAGGATATAGGAAAGAGTTTGATAAAGATTAACTTTCCATAAGATAAGATACTATAAGATCAAGTTAAATCTTTCCAAACTCACCTAAATATTCACGCGTCTAATAACAGGATAAATACCATAAAATCGTGTGAATAAATAAGTAAATAAATCAAAGTAAATAAAACCGAATTTTCCTTTAAAATAATTTTGCAAACAAGGAAATAAAATCTAGTTGGACCTGGCAGTCCTGACTGTTCAACCGAGTTCGAAACCTGTCGGACTTTGCGGTCCTCACAATCTCCCCCAATTGACTTGTTTGGCAAAAACACTTTTAAATCCCAAGGAAAATGTAGACATGCTGAAATAAAACAAGTTAGTAAGAGATAGGCACATAAATCAACTAACGAGTCTCGACAACAATAAAAATGTGTTGCAACAGCGGTGCAACACTCCGCAAAACAACTTAATAAAATAAGCAGTTAAATCATTGTTCTTAAGCGGAAATAAAAACAAAACAAAGTAAAATAAATAACAAGATAGATCAGCAGCAGCCGGAAGAAATCTCCCCCATTCTTCAAGACTCCCCCATTCTACATATTCTGTTTTCTCCCCCATTTTACCAGAACTAGTCAAGGCTTTGCCGCTAATTGGGCAAGTGACTCGTTCATGGACTGCAGCAATGTAATGACCTGGGCAAGTTGCGACTGAAGGGTGTCGAGACTGCCCTGGGGAATAGACGGTCCAGCTTCGTTATCCCTGGCAGTTGGGACAGGACGCCGGATCGGAGAACCAAGTAGAGCTTGAACAAGGTGACTCGGGGCATGATAAGGCCTAGGGCGGCTCGTCATCTTGTCCTTAGAGACCCGGATATCCATTTGAGATATAAGCAATCGGTAGACCAATGATGGATAGCCTAAGGTCATCTTTACCTTGTGGTCGAATGCTTCAAGTTGTAAACGCTCAAAGACCAGTTTCCCAAGATTAATGGGAGCATTCGAACCAATACGGAATAAGATAGAAGCAGTTAACGGACTAACAGTAGAAGTATGGGACATAGGGTACCAATTTCTTACCATTATGCCGTAGATCAGACCATACCATGGAAGAAGGGAACCTCGCTGTAGATTTCCATTCTTTGGCCACTTCATGGGTTGGCCGGTTATGGTTGACGCGACTGCATCCATATCTGCCTCCAGTTCCAGCTCGGAGTCGCGACCGGTTTGTACGTCAGGAGAACCCAACTGCATGTTCAGAATTTGCGGACTGATCTTGAAGATGAACTTCCGGACAAAGAATGAATGTTCCTTGGCTGACCCAGGAACGCCTAGTTGAGTATCCAGATTGGCGTAAAACTCATGCACAATCTGGGTTACAAACGGTTGGACCCTGCGAGTGGATTCAAGAAAACCTCTTCCTTCCAAAAACTCAATAACACCCGTACCATCATAAGAGTCATCATGAAGTTGAACTTCACGAACAGGAATGCGATTAGTGAGACGAGTATACCTGAGTTTGGCATTAGATGTGTAGAACCTGTCAGAAAATGCCTTTTTCACCCTGAAAGGCTCATCGGACGGTGGAACACGGGGAGGGACTGCAAAATCTCCTTCAGCTTCTTCTTCAGCCTGGTCGTGACTGCCTGCCTCAGAGGCCGACTCGTCGCCTGACTGGTTGTCCTTATCAGACAAGGACTGAGCTGAGCGTTTCTGCTGTTTGCGGACAGGGCTGGAATCCGAGTCAGAGACCTCGATTGGAGCAGAGTCCGAGGAAGCAGGAGCGGATCGGGGACGTTTGGATACAGGAACTTTCTTGCGTGTCCCGACTCGGCTCGCGACACCCTCTGCAACAGGTTTTGACTTTTGGCGAGCAGATGGAGTGCGCTTAGGAGGTTGAGCCTTCTGCTTCCCTTTAGCCGCGGCAGTGTGGCGGCGAGAGGATGCAGGAACAGGTGCAGGTGACGGCGAAGCGTCGTCCGGCATGGGAACAGAGTGCGAGTTGTCCAAAGGAGGAGAGAACTCGCGGGCCTGAGGAGCGGTGGCACGGGGTGATGACTCTGTTGCCAGTGGTGGTGGTGTGGTGTCTTGCGGTGGTGCCGTGGAAGACGGCGGTGGAATAAAGTCCACCGGAATTCGGATTTTGAGCGGCTTTGGTTGCAAGACTTGGGACAACTCGTTGCCCGTTGTGGATGCACTGTCAGGGTCGACTGATGGGGCTGATGGGGTCGACTGAGACGATTCTCCTGATGACTTAGATTTCACCATGTTAAATAATTTCTTGATAAATGTAGGTGAGAAAGAAGACATAAAACACAAATCCACACACCAAAAAAATAGAATCACACGAGAGAGAGAGATAGGGATGGCGTGAGATATGATATAAAGGAAAGATATATAAATAGATGTAATCAAATCAATGTCATATCTTTTATAATCATTATCCACAACTTCCCATAAGAGATAGGACTCTTACCAAGACTAATCTAGGAAAGATTCCCACAAGATATGCAACTCAATCTCTACGAATTTTAAAACGCGGCAAAGCATAGGCGGGAAACAATTCGTGCCAAAATTAAACATATCGCGTTTTAAAGACAAAAATAAAATAAAAAAGCACCTGTTTAATAAAATTAAAACAAATTAAAACACAAATTAAAAGAAACAACCAGAAAGTAACTCAGCAAATTACTCACATAACTTACCGAGGACCGATTCAACTGGTGTAAGTGGATGTCGAGACACCCTGTCATGACAGACTATAAGACTGAGTATAAAACAGGTCGAGACTGAAGCATACTCACGAACCAGATGAATACATTAAAATGTGTGTGTGTGAATTCTCATATGATAAACAGATGAAAGGGAAGAGAATTTGAAAGGGGCAAAAATCATTTTGCAAGATATCTCTTTTCAAACAATACAATTGCACCTTGTACACACACTTTGAGCCTTTTGCATAGAGGTAGCTTTCGCACATAACTTTATATAGAATATGGTAGCTCTTTTCAATTTTGTGATGACCGTGAAATATGAATTGAATGCTTTCACACATATTCATTGAGTTTAGGCAGCTTTTTCCTCCATATATTTTTCTTTTGAAGCACTTTTTCTTGTGGCTCATGCTCTCTTTGTTCTTTTCTTTTCACAACTCTTTTGATCACTCATACTTTTCTTTTCAGCTCAATTCTTCTGTTTTTAAAGTGATGAGGTAGCAAAAGTGGACAACGTCCATGTCAAAGAGATAATAAAAACAAAATAAAAACAAAACAAACAAAAATTTCCTGTTGCAAAATCCTTCGATTTCATGTGCACTGTGTATCAATGCAGTTCTAAGTATGCTCCAGAACCGGCTGTCCAACAGGTCTGCAAGAAAGTCATGACAGTTAGTCCAACAAATAAAAACATCTCAGTTAAATCGAGCACGCGACCAGCGCTTAGTGGAGACAAATGCTGAGAGACTTTCTGAGGGTCTCAAAGCTTTGTGAAACAATTTTCTTTATAAGAATAACAACAGTTTGTCTTCCAGTCGCGACATGCTTAATGACAGCACATTCATTATCACCTAAATCACATATGAGATGGTGCCATATATCCGTGTGCTGTGTGCATATGTGCTTAACATGATTATGAGCAATGATAATAGCACAATTGTGGTTACTAAAGACCAACACATCACTTTGCACAAAAACAAAAATCTTAAGTATGTGATCAACCCAACCAATATCAAGTGATATGACACGATTATGCATAGTTAGGTAGAGATGACTTCCTGTTCCAAAAGTGGAGAAACTGAGGTCTATGAAGTTGCCTCTTGTCTCATCGACAACCCATGTAGGAGTTGCGACAGGAATCATCGACTGTTCTGCAGTTTCAAGATAAAGGTCCTTGATAGGATATTGAACGCACTTGGATTGACCTATGACCAATCTGTTGGCTCCTTGACTGACCTGCGAACCATAAAAACAAATTAGTTCACTAACAAACGGAGAGATAGATCTGTTTGAGACAGAGTTTGTGAACTGTTCTATAGGGAGTCGTGACTGCGTCAGAGTATAGCAATTTTCAGCAGTCCGATTTCCTGTAAAAACACAAAACTTTTGGTCATCAATCACGTGACATTCATCTTGTGAGAAGGTGACAACCATCTTTTGATCGCATAGCTGGCTTATGCTAATCAAATTCTGCTCAAGTCCAACAACATGAAACACATCGCTAAGCTTCGGAAACCCGTTGATGTTGAGTGTTCCTCTTGCAACAATTTGACCCTTTTTACCATTTCCAAACTGAACTGTTCCACTTGGACCAGTAACGTAGTTAGTCAAAAAGTCTTTCTTCCCTGTCATGTGATGCGAGCATGCACTGTCAAGATACCAACAATTAGGTGAGGCGTTTTCAATAGAAGAATGTGCATAATAAACATTATGATGATTAGAACGTTTCACCCTTATGTGATTTGTTGGCTTCGCTTCTTCATTAGAGTCATTTATCACTGTTTCTCTTTGAGTCCTTCGAGCGGTTGCGACTCGATGATGAACTGGTTTTGGTGCTCTGTCCTTATATGTGTTCTCCTTAAGATTGGGACAGTTTGGACGAATATGTCCTTCAACACCACAGTGATAACAGACTGGGCTAGATTTGCGAGCTGGTCGGGACCTGCAAACTGGACTTGTCTTGTGAACTGGACTAGACCTGCGATCAAAAACATGAGAAACAATAGATGAGTAAGCATAGGCAACATTATGATAATCTGAATTAGAACGTTTCACCCATGTTTGTTTTGCTGGTTTTTCTTTTGGAACAGCTGCCTTTTTCACTGGTTTGTCTTTAGTCTTCTTGGCTGTTGTGACTCGTTGTTGAGATATCCTTGGAGGATAGCCAGTGAATGGCGTTTCTCGGAATTGAAAGCAGTATGGGCGGATATGTCCTTTAACACCACAGTGGTGACAGACGGGAATGAACCTGTCATAAGAATTACCAGAATGTGAGATATCAAATTTTGAGTTCTTTCTAGAATTCTTACCTGCTTTCTTCCTTGGTTGTGAAACATCTTTTGCAGAAATATGATTATATTGAGAATCATTTGTTGCAAACCCAAGTCCTACACGATCTCTCGTTGGTTTTTGGTTTTTCAACACATGGTCCAACTTTTCTGTTCCAGAACTGAGAAGTTTCACATTCTTTCTGATAGCAACAAGTTCTGTTTGCACGTCTTGGTGCATCTGCTCAAACATGTTGGCTGTCTCTTTGGCTCCTTCCACAGCAGTTTTGAGGGCTTTGATTTCTCGCTTGAGATCAAAATTTTGATTTTGTAATTCAAGAACTTTCTGCTCAAGTGTTGCATTTGATTGAGGTCTGCTGTGACTCATGGACTTGATTTTTTCTTCCAACTCGGCAATTCTTATAGTTCCTGCTTTCCATTTGTCGGCCAAGATAAGAAAATTTTCGCCAAGAGCTTCTGGATCAATTTCCTCATCATCAGAATCAAGTTCATCATTGCGGTCGTCCTTGTCTGTCGAGACAGGTAGAGAGTCAGGACTGATGACAGAGGACAGTGCTATGTTGGCTCTTTCTTCTGGTTCATCCTCACTTTCATTTGATTCCTCATCGCTCCAGGTGGATATTATTGCTTTGTTTTTGTTCTTCGGGAGAAGATTTTCACAATCAGCTTGAATATGACCAAAGCCTTGACATTCCCTGCATTGAACACCTATTCCTCTTCTTTTGACACTAAGATCATTAGCAGCGGAAGTTTTTAATATATCATCAGAGTATGAAGGAAAAGTGTTCGTACCTTTGATTTCAACTTTGAGAGCAACACTTTTATGAGTGACTCCATTCAAATTCTTTTTCAACTCAAATGTTGAAAGTGCACCCATGAGTTCTTCAAGTGACAAGTTCTCCACGTCTCTTGCTTCTTCAATCGCCTCAATTTTCATATCAAATCTTGAGGGCAAAGTGCGAAGAGTTTTCTGAACAAGTTTGGACTCACTGTACTCGTCACCAAGGAGGAAGGCCTCATTTGCAATGTCTCTGAGTTTGGAATTGTATTGAGCGATTGTTTCATGTTCCTCCATTCTGAGCTCCTCAAACCGTGTGCCAAGGATTTGTCTTTTCGATCTTTTCACGGATGGAGTTCCTTCATGGGCAACGCAAAGAGCATTCCATGCATCCTTAGCCGACTCACACTTTGAAATCAGTTTGAACTGGTTGAGGTCGACTCCATTAAGTATTGCATTGATTGCAATGGAGTTGTAACTCGCGTCTAGATCTTCTGCGTCAGACCAGTCGAGCTTGAGCTTTGGCTTTCCATCTTCATCTTTTGGTGGAGTCCATCCTTTGAGAATGCTTTTCCACGCTTTCTGATCTTCTCGTTTGATGAAAGCTTTCATGCGAACCTTCCAGTATGAGTAGTTGAACTCATTCAAAAGTGGTGGCTTTGATGATGATGATCCTTCAACGTTTTGTGCCATCAAATCTGCAAGATCTAAATAAACCAGAATCTCACCAATGTAAGTAGGTGACAGGCTCTTGATGCCAATTGATAGATCTTAGAGTCTAATACTTTACGTTTTAGCAATAGTTGCGGTACCTAGTCTCGACAGATAAGTAAGACAGGTAAGTAAGACAGTAAAGTAAGACAGCAGATTTTAACGTGGTTCGGACTATGTCCTACATCCACGAGGCTTTCGCCTGAATCAAACTTCTTTCAACGGACAAAAGTTATTACACCAACTGGTTTTACTCTAACACCGAATCCCTCTAATGTTGATACCACCGGAACCTTTTTCGCGTCTACTCCGTTTGACCCGTAAGACAAAGACTCCCGTAATGATCTTCTTATGAGAATGCTTCCAAGCGAACTGCACGTACGTATAGATCCCTCTAAGTGGCGCAATCCTTTCCCGTTGAACTCCCTTCAACTCTTGTCGGCTTCTCACGTTCTTGATGTAACTCAAGAGGGCGAAAACTAAGAAATCAAAATAAAAAGAGAACACCTAAAGATGTATATTTTGTTACACGTGTGTTCTACATTGATTCCTAGGATTTCTACTATTTATAGGATAGCTCTCCTAAAAGATATCCTTGATTCTCGGCTAGTCTCCATATCCAGTCGAGACAGGATCTTTCCAAAGTATATCCGAATCTTTCCATGATAAGGCGATTCTTGCTTTTGCAACATCTTTGTTTCCGATTGATAAGATCTTCATGATCTTCATATATTCTGCACATCAAAGACAAAGAAGAACTCCACAAGGAATAGATTACTAAAGGATATAGGAAAGAGTTTGATAAAGATTAACTTTCCATAAGATAAGATACTATAAGATCAAGTTAAATCTTTCCAAACTCACCTAAATATTCACGCGTCTAATAACAGGATAAATACCATAAAATCGTGTGAATAAATAAGTAAATAAATCAAAGTAAATAAAACCGAATTTTCCTTTAAAATAATTTTGCAAACAAGGAAATAAAATCTAGTTGGACCTGGCAGTCCTGACTGTTCAACCGAGTTCGAAACCTGTCGGACTTTGCGGTCCTAACAATAACTATTGCCAAAAATTAAGATATATATACTCAAAACGTTGAAATCATCAAATTTGGCAAATAATTAGTAAATAACGAGTCCTAAAAAGCATAATCATGACAAGTTAGCAATAGAAATACCACTATATGAATTTACCCCCTTAATTATTTCGAAATTTCAAAATAACCCCAAACCTCATCACCTATTTCAATTTAGTCCACAAAGTATGTGAAATTGCACATATTCCAAGAACAATAACTTCACATGATACAGATTATGCTTAGTTGATCAAAAACCTAACATTAAACACCTCAATTTGGCAAGACAAAAATAGAAAAACTAGGATTTATGAAATCATACCAGATCTACACGAATTATCAGCGAAATTTGGAAACAAGGTTGAGATTCGTGGTCTCCTACCAAAGAGGCGTCTAATGACAGAGAGATTTTGTGTTTTTTTGGTAAAAAATTCGGGGGGCAAAGGACGAGAAAGTGCAGCTGAATAGAAAAGAGGAAGAAAAAGTGAAGAAGAAATAAGGAATGATTACTTTGTAATCCCGTATGATGCAATCGCTTTCAGAGTGGAAGCGATTGCTTTTGACTTACCTGAAGGGATAGAATGCGATCGCTTCTCTTCTCTCTTGTCGTGTCTTGTTGGGAAGAGATCACATAAGCGATCGCTTACCTCTTTCATATCCTTCTACAAAGATATTTCACTTGAAAGCGATTGCGGAATAGCTTATCTCCTTTCTCTCCTTTTGCAGAGACTTTTTACTTTGAAAACGATTGCATACGATCGCATTCCTTCTCCCATACTTTTTACAGAAGTTTTTTTTACCTTGGAGGTGATTCAATATGCATTCGCTTTTGAGCGTTACTCTCCCTTCTGGATGTGTCTAGTGCCTATTGGGAAGACGATTCTTCTTGAAAGCCATGGCTTTCTAACGCTTTGTGATTGGTTTTATCCTTTTACGTCCAAAATTCTTTTTCATGCACCAAAAATGTTCTTTTAGTACCCAGTAATCCTCCACAAAATTTTTCCACACAATTATTATCTGAACAATTAACCCTAATAACAATAAGACTCATACAAATTCAACTTAATCAAAGGCTAAGAAGCTATATTAGAAAAATTAATATAAACTAAGAATTAAACAAAGCAAGAAAAATTATGGGTTGCCTCCTACCCAGCGCTTAGTTTAACATCTATAGCCTGACGCCTTTGAAGCTTAAGTTGAATCTTGTAGCCTGATGTTACTACACTACAGCTCTTTCGTAGACAGATAGTGCTTCCACTTCTAACCATTCACTTGGAACGTGCTTCCAATATCATGCTGCAAGATGAGTGCCCCATACAGTTTCATTTCAACAACAATGAAAGGTCCAGCCCATCTCGATCGTAGTTTCACTGGAACAGCTTCAGTCATGATTGGAATAGTACGACAACTTAACCTAGGAAAAATTGTCGATTCAAGATTCGGTTATTGTGCCAGTTCTTTGTCTTTTATTTGTATATATGCTTCAGCTCTACATTTATCCATCTCATTCAACTGTATCGTTCTCTTTGTTCATGCTGCATTTGTGTTGAAATTGAGTTGCCTTTTGGCCCAAAAAGCTCTATGCTCTAGTTCCACTGGTAAATGACACGCTTTCCCAAACACTAGTCGGTAAGGTGACATCCCAATAGGTGTTTTGAATGCAATCCTATAATCCCACAGTGCAGCGTCTACTCTTTTTGACCAATCTTTGTGTGAGTTACCAGCTGTTTTCTTAAGGATTCACTTCAATTATCTGTTAGCTAACTCCACTTGACCACTTGCTTGAGAATGATACGGTGTTGCAACCTTATGCCTTACACCACATTTCTTTAGTAAATTGTCAAAGTGTTTGTTGCACAAATGCTTCCCTCCATCACTGATGATTGCTCTTTGTGTGCAAAATCGTGTGAAAAATTCCATTTACAGGAATTTAATCACCACACCGAAACCATTTGTCGGCAGTGCCTTAGCTTCAACCCACCTGCTCACATAATTAACTATGACTAAGATGTATAGATTTCAATTTGATTTGGGAATGGTCCCATGAAATCTATTCCTAGACATCAATAATTCAACACTAAAATTCTCGTGAGGGGCATAGAAATGTTCCCAGTTCTTTTACATCAATCACATAGTTTGCATCTTTGAACACTGATGGTCAATAAAAACCACTTTGTAAGACTTTTGCTCGTGTCCTTCTACTCCCAAAATGTCCTCTATAATCACCTCCGTAACATTTATCCAGGATGTCCAGTATCTCAATCTCTGGTACACTCCTTCTTAACGTTCCATCAGCACAGCTCTTGAACAAAAGTTGATCTTCTCCAAAAGATATGTTTTGCATGGCTTGTAAACTTTTCTTTTGTTGATACGAGAAATCATGTGGTATAATAATTTTATGACAAGAAGTTAACTATTTCTGCATACCATGGTGTGTAGCTTTCCTTATTTATTTATTTTGCAAATCTCTGGATTCCAAACATCTGTTCATCCGGAAAGATTTCTGATGTGGGGTATTTTTGTCTGGATACCTGTCCACCTGACAACACTCCACGTCAGACTGCACTCAACACTACATGTAAAAAAAGTCGGTGCCTTCCCGGTGAAGGCACTTCGATGCTTAAGTCAAATAAGTCAGAACATGAGATCTCGTAGTGCGTGACAAAAAGTCGAATTAAGAAAATAAGTCAAAATGGACTAAAGAACAAATCGAATTTAGTGGCTAAAACAAGTCAAATTAGGCACTCAAATAACTTGAACTCCTAGCTGAAATTGGCGAATAAGAGCTATTTTTGTAAGTAAGAAGAGACTCCCAAATAGGTCAAATTCGACTAATATTAATTGAGCTTAAGGCTTAGAAATCATGAAAACGTACCTTCAAATAATGTGTGGGACCCATATATATATAACTAAGAGTCCTTATTTGACTAGAATTGAGTCCAAGTACGATTATGAGTTGAAATAAGTCTAACTAGACCTATTCAGATAACTCGAATTGGGCGTATGAAACAACTCAAATTGGGCTGAAAAACAACTCAAATTGGGCCTAAAACAACTCAAATTGGGCTTGTGCAACTCGAATTAGGCCTTGATATAGCTCAAAATTGGGCCTACGTTGGCCTAATTTGAATTTTTCTTTGAATTTTAGTTCTGCATTTAAAAATAATGATAATAACGTGTCATAATATATTCTGAAAGGCCCTCGTGGCATTGTATCAAACGTTATGATGTGGCAATACCGAAATATGTTACATCCTGGAGTCTCCCAGTTTGTAAGAGTAATGTCACGGAACATTGGTCACACAAACTAAAAGAACTTAAGAAACCCGGGTAATTGTGTAACGAGTTTGTAAACCAAGAAATGGAGCCAAAATAACGAAGAAAAACAATTCAAAAAAATTTCCATAAAATAGCTTGAATTGCTAAATAGCTCGAATAGGAATAGGTTGAATGAGGGAATTTTGGTAATTGTGTCCCGGGCTTCACCCATAAATAGCAGCAGAAATGGAATCATTTTTGCAAATAACTTAGAGCTCCTTGTAAATAGCTCGTACAGAGAATAAGTCAAAAATATGAAATAGCACGAACCGAAGTAAAAACAAATAACTCAAAATCCCTATTTTTGGTTCGTATCCCATAAGTCGAACAAAGATAACTAGAAACCGCTGAAATAACTTTAACCAAGATATCCAAAAATCACTTGAAATCCCTCATTTTTGAGCTATTAATCATAAGTCAAATTACTCAATACCCCTATCAGATAACTCGAAAACCACCTGATTTCGACCTATCCAGCGATAACTAAAATTTGTTCAGCTCAAGTTATTTGAATATAACTCGAAATACCCGATTTTGAGTTATAACACTTAGATAATTTTTTTGCAAATTTTCCAAACTTTTGAATTCATGTAGCTAACGACGTTTGCTGTCTCTGTTTACAGGAATTTCAGAACAGCTCAACTTAATTGTCACCATTCACGTCATAATTCATCGGGGGCCGCTTCATCTTTGCGCTTCGAATCTTAGCCTCAAACCTCACGTCTGAGGTCCATATTCATCACAGCAATCCATGCCCCTCAAGTCCTCTTCACTACTCCCGACCAACTCGTCCAGCTAAGATCAATGTTCCTGGTGCGCCAAAAAACATTGTTCCAGCCGCCCGTTCATACAAGAGGCGTGATGCTGATGAGGACCAATTCATTGACCTAAACCCAGAGGTAGTAACTCCTAACTCCTCTTCTCCATATGGCTTCTGAATCCGATATTGAATCCACTAGACAGAGTGAAGTTCCTCTTGTGAATGAATAGTTCGTTTTCCTTTCGTCAACCTCGGATAATAGTTCTGATAGTGATAGTTCATCCTCCAACATCCAAAGATCTAATAAGGACGTAGATATAGTGGAGGAGTCCGATAGTGAGTAGTTTACAACTACTATCCCTAACCCTACAGTTACCATACCTATAGCCACCACACCTATAACCATAGATGAGACCACTGATGCCCCTAGTATAAGGCTGACAGTGCCATCGTTGATGAGACGGCCCTAATAGTTAGCTGCCGAGGGTATAATTCTAGGCTCTCTTGAAGTTCCAACTCCTCGACCAAACCTAGTTAAATTTGATAAGATCCTTTTGGTGGTAGGTCATAGCGAGGAGTATTATCGTGTTAACTTTGATATTCCTGAAAGGTATAAGATTATCTTCCCCGGTCCTGATGATAGGATGAACAACCCTCCTAAAGGGTGCTTCACAGTATTTCATAATTATTTCTCCTACGGTCTTTGATTTCCTTTAAATGATGTAGTTACGCAAATACTGGATCGGTTATCGTCTTGTCCTTCACACTTACACTCTCATTTTCACCTTCAATATTTTAATTAGAGTGGCCAAGCTGCCTTGTACCGCCGACTCCTTTTTCCAAATGTTCCTTAGTAATTTTAGGAGAATAGGAGAGGATGTAGGGTTCTATTTTCTGACGGCGAGGAAGAACAACAAATTCTTGTCTGACCTCCAGTTTAGCTTTGGACATACCTAGTAAACCAATGGTTTTTCATCAAGGAGTCCAAGCTAGAAGAATTTAATTTTAAGAGAAACTGGCTGGACAATGCTCGCTCTCCTCCATGTCATCCCGTCATACTATCAGATGATATCATGGCCAAGTTGAGGAGTCATCGCTTTGATGCCTTCTTGTTAACCAAGACTGCAATTCATCGAGTCGGAGGCTATACCAAGGTTCTATATTCTGGCCTCGAAACATTTGGAACATAGCTTGCTTTATTGGTTCTATACTTTCAGTCATTTTTTATCGTGTGTGATCATTTTGTGCTATGTGTATTCTTATTGTTCGCATTTTCTTTAATGCAGAAAAGATGGTGCAGAGCAAGTCAAAGAATAAGCTTGCGGCTATGATGAAGACTGAGGATGCTCCCCCGCCTGAGATGGTGAGTCGTCGCGAAGCCAAGACTACCATTGTTGGTTCCTCTTCCGAGATAGGTCTTACTGCTGCCACTGCTCCTACTGTTGATCTTGCCCCTACTTCCGTGCCTACTTTTGCTGGTGGTAGTGCATCCCGCGTTTGAAGGGAAAGACGACTGCCACGCCCTCCCGCACTACCCCTACTCCTCTGTCGGCTCCCTTGAGTAGAGCACACGTTCGCCTTTCTTCTGTTGTTGCGGCTACTGCTACAGCTAGAGTACAAGGCACTGATACTACTGGACCCAAGCAACCCTCCACATCTGAAGACCGGCGGCGAGGAAAGTGCCCTGCTCATGACACCTCTAACACCTATAAGCCTGACAATGTTGAAATCAATGCGGAAGAGGTGTCTAAGGCCTCGTTCGGCCGTGGCAGTTTCAAGGTGACAGATACAGATGGGGTTTATGCCGGCATTTGACCGGAATAAATATTTTGAAGATATAGGGCGGGAGGGCTTGTGCAGCCGCAGGTCACTCAACCTTACTAAGGTAATCTTTGCTCCATCTCCTATGTATTTCTCTATCTCATTCTTTTACGAATCTAATCGTGTGCTTACTCTTTCTGGTAGCTCTTCATGAACGTCCAGACCCTGGTGGAGAACTTTGACATTCAATGGATGCTCGGGATGAGTGCGACACCAGTCTGGAGGGTTACAAGATTGTCGCGACGCAGGCTAAGCTACTAGAAGAGGTGGCCAAAAAGAAAACGCGTAAGGCCGAACAAACTATGAATTCTATTGTGGAAGAGCGTAGGGTGGCCAAAGAGTAACTCAAAAAGGCCACTGAAGCCCCATCCAACAGCAACAAGAAGGCTCAGGTTGCAACCAAAGAGTTCAACAAGATGCAGCGGGAGAAGAATGACTTGGCGCTGTCCCTCTTTAGGACTCAAAAGCATGTAGAGGACCAGGATAAGGAGCTAAAGGACGCTCAGACTTAGCGCAATGCTGCCAAGGACGCAGCCAAGGACGCACTTGCTGCTGATGAACAAGTTGGCTTTGAAAAAGCCAAGGCTGAGGTTCGCATCTTAACTTCTTGTTGTTCATTCAAATGTTTTTATGCTACAATGTGCTAAATTTCTCTTACATTTTGGTGTAGGAGTTGACTGAAGATGAGAAAGTGGTTCTGGTAGTCGAACTCCTTTGCTCCACAACTTGGGATTACATCTCCATAGTGAGGGGTAGCTTCGACATGCGGAAGGGGTACAATTATGCCCTGAAGGATGTTTGGAGGAAGGGAGCCTTCGCTGCTGTCTTATCTCCAGACGATTTTGACATCAAGAATCGTTTGACGGAGCATGTCACCTAATATGAGGAGGAGGAAGAGTCGGATGAGGAGGAGAACCCCAGGCATGATTCCTTCATGACTCTGCGTCCACTGAAGGAGGTATGGCTCCGCAATCATCTGAAGGCCAAGGCTAGTACTTCCGGAACCAAGGGTGCTCAAGATAGCTTAGAGGAAGGTGAACTACCTTATGATTCCATCATTCCAGAGTCACGGAGGTCCCCATTGCTCAGATCTGAAGACCTTATGGACCCATAGACCACAGTCACCGAGTCTTCTCTTTCTCCTAATCCATAGGTGGTCCCGGCTAAGGCTCCGCCCGTGAGAACCGAGGATGATACTTCTCCTCTGAGTGATTCCTTTGAGGAGATAGAGGTGCAGAGCAGGGGTGCCTTGGATCCTTTTGGCTTGAAGCTCAAGTGAATATTGTGAAGCTGCCTTGCGTACCGTGTCCCTTGGCCTGCGTGCCCCTATCCGTACATTCATACATTACTTTTAATTTTTTGTATTGTTGATTTAGTACATTGTCGTTGACTTAGCACATTAGTAATGCCTATCCTTTATATTCTAGTACATATACTTGCGACTATTTTTCTTTTATCAATGTAGAATTTGAGTTGCTTTTGGGTTTTATATCAACTATGATATCGATTAAGCCTCATTACGCAGGTGCGCTACAACATGAATGCTTGTGCTCTTTTTACGAGTGCTAGTGCTCATTGTTCGAGTGCTTGTGCTCATTTTATGAATGCTAGTGCTCGATGTTCGCGTGCTTGTACTCGTTGTTCGAGTGCTTATGCTTGTTATATAGATTGTTATATGCAAATTTGAATCTACGTAATGTGTCGGGAGACAAACAAACTCGTACAAAATATGGAATTTTATTAGTTTTGGGACAACGCTAGAGTAACTTCCGAGATGCCTATGTATCCAATTTTATATAGGTAGTCAGGAATCAAGTCCCCGTAGTTCAGTGCTAACTATTACAATCGAGGTCCACATGCAGATACCTGAAATTCGTGAAAGAAAATGTAAAAATAACATCCCAACTACGGCCCTACTATGCCAACATTCAGTTAGAATGCGATTGTCCTAACTGTAAAACCTTCTCAAGTTCTTCACGTTCCACAGGCGTGATAGACTCCTTTCACCAAACTCTTGCAAATAGTAGTATCCATTAGCGCTTTCCTTCTCAACTTTGTAAGGTCCTTCCCAGTTTGGCTTCAACTTCCCCACGTACTTAGTAGCTTCAACCTTTCTGAGGACCAAATGCCCCACATGGAAGTTCCAAAACCGCACTCGACTGTCATATGCCTTAGTCATCATGGATTTATACGCTTTTGTTCTCTGATATGCTTCTTCCCTCGTGGATCCTATCAATTCGAGATCAATCGTTCTCGCCCTCAAGGCATCCTCTTCGTCATAAGTGATTATGTGGTAAGTCAGGATTCCAATTTACGTTGGTATAAGTGCTTTGGAACCATACGTCAACGAGTATGGAGTTTCTCTTGTCGAGGCTCGGGGTGTCGTGGGATAAGCCCACAATATGCCTGGTAATTCTTCTGTCCAGTTTCGCCTTTCGCCTTCCAACCTTTCCTCCAGACTTTTGACCCACGTGTTATTGGTGGCTTCTACTTGTCCATTAGCTTCAGGGTGTGACAAGATGTAAACCTTTGTTCGATCTTCAAGTCTTTGCACTAATCTTGAATCTTATGACCCTGAAACTGCCTCCCGTTATCCGAGATTAGAAATCTTGCTACCTTGAATCTGCATATGATATTTTTCCATCTTAATTGCTTTACATTTGCTTTCGTTATTGACACCAATGCCTCATCTTCTACCCAGTTGGTGTAATATTCAACTGCTACCAATAACCATTTTGTCCCTCCGGATGCAATCGGCATAGGCCCACAATGTCTATGCCCCATTGATCGAATGGGCACCCATAACTTACAGCCGTCATCGGCTAAGCAGGTGTATGAATTATCTTTGAATGTAACTGAAAACTTCTGCACTTCCTCGTGTAATCAATTGTGTTACTCATTATAGTAGGCCAAAAATATCCTTGGGGATTATTTTTTGTGTCACTGATCGCCTTCCAAAGTGATCGCCACAGCTGCCATCATGTATCTCGCTTAAGACATTCTTTGCCTGTGCTGTTAATGGACATCTAAGAAATGGTCCTTCAAACAACCTTTTGTATAGCTCTCCATTGAACATAGTGAACCTTGCTCACTTGTATTTCAATCTTGTGACCGCTTGTGGGTCAGTCGGTAAGGTGCCATTTTGTAGATATTCATGATTTCGTCTTCCAACTCTTCTCAACTTGCACTGGTAATACAAAGTCTACCGCTTCTATTCGTACCGCGCCGCCAACTTTTGCAATTGCTGGCTTGTCCTTTAATGTCACCCTCCTTTAAACGTAGACTTCGGCAACGCTTGCAAATCAAGATAAATAATCTGCACGCTCTTTTTCTGCTCTAGGGATTTTTTAGATAGTGAATATTTTAAAACTTGTAGTGGCCTCCTTCAACTTATCCGAATACAAAACTATCGTTGCTTTCTTTGCTTCATATCTACCTTTGAATTGATTTGCAATCAGCTGTGAATCTGTGAAGGCCATAAGCCTAGTGAGTCTGAGCGATTTTCTCATTTTAATTCATGTTAGCATCGCCTAGTACTCTGCTTCATTATTAGTAACTTCAAATTTTAATCGGATTGCATAATCAAATTCCGTCGTCGGTTGACCTTAGGTATACTCCAGCTCCTCCTGCGTCCACAATGGAAGATCCGTCCACATGTAATTACAACACCTCCTTAACTATTCCAGATGCCAAGCCCCCCGTTGTGGTCATCACCATAACTACTTTTGACGGTTCCTTAGACTCTAATATGATTTCTGCCACAAAGTTTTCCAACGTTTGTGTTTTAATAGCAGTCTTAAGTTGATACTCTAGGCCATATTCTCCCAACTCAATATGCCCCTTGACTAACCTTCTATATGTTTCCGATTTTGCCATGACTTGCTTCAGAGGTTGATTAGTCAAGACTGCTACCGGATGTGATTGAAAATATGGTCTTAGTTTCCTTGATGTAATCATTAGAGCATATTGAGACGTCCCGCGCATCTCAAAGCCAATCTGCCCCACACGAGGGCACACCGAGCGACAAATGGCGCGCAAGAGGCAGCAGGAAGGCACATCGGGCGAACACCTTGCGCACATGGAGCGCCCAGCTGCGCACATGGAACGCAAATAAGCGCACGGCACGCACATTTCGCGCGCCTAGTGAGCGCACGGGCTGCACAAAGAGGCTGCCTGGGGCAATTTTACTATTTTAGTACTGTCCAAGGACTATCATGTAAATATTGTTTCTAGAAGAGTCTAGGACGGTTTAGAACTCTTTAGAACAGCCTAGAAAGGCCTTGATCCCACTATGGCGGTTTAGAGTAGTGTAGACTGGTGTGAAACCTTGTAGAAGGTGAATAATGGCCGTCCGATCGAATCGATCACCACCGTCCGTTAAGGAGGTGGACATGTATATAAAGGGGGTTTTGGCCTCATTGTAAACAACAAGTTTGAGGTTTTTGCATTACAAGCAAACTTTGCCCACTATCTCTCTGCTTTCTTTCTCTTTAGCAACCTTTAGTTGAGTGAATCGAAGGCTGACTTGCTAGGCACACGGGGTGCTAGTAAGGACGCACGTTCTAACTTTCGGGGAGTAAAGTTTTAGCACGTGACAATATGTTAACTTCTTGATCTTCAGGTAATTAAGTTTTGCCCCTGTTAATACCTTGCTCATGTAGTAGATTGGCAGGTGTTTTCTATCCTTCTCACGTACCAAGACCGTGGTTAGTGGATTCTTCGTTATGGCCAATTACAGAAATAGCATATCATTATTTTTTGGCTTAGATTACAACCGTGGTGTAGTGAGATAAACCTTTAGCTGGGGAAAGGCTTCTTTAGAATCTTCAGTCCAAACAAACTTCGGAGTTTTCCTCAACTTTTTAAAGAATGGTAAGCTCTTCTCTGGTGATTGTGAAATAAAGCGGTTTAGTGCCGTTATTTTGCCCACTAGACGCTGCACCTCCCGCAGATATTTGGGGGTTGGATGTCCATTATTGTCTTGATTTTTTTTGGGTTAGCTTCAATGCCTCATCATTGACAATGAAACCCACAAACCCTCCTGCCTTGACTTTGAATGTGCATTTCTTGAGTTCAACTTCATCCCATATCGTTTCACTATGGAGAACGCCTCATTGAGATGCTTTATATGGTCTTCAGCCTTCAAGCTTTTGATTAGCATGTCGTCAATGTATACCTCCATCTTTTTGCCAATTCGATGGTAAAACATCTTAGCTACTAGTCTCTAAAAAGTTGCTCCTGCATTCTTTGAACCAAAATGCATTACTTTGTAGCAGAATATGCCTCTGTCAGTTATAAATGCTATTTAATGTTGGTCCTTTACCACCATCAGTATCTGATGAAAACCGCTCTGTGCATCACAAAGACTTAATAATGCACACCCCGCAGTTGAATCTACCATCAAGTCATCCTGGGCAACAAGAAAGGATCTCATTGGCAATGTTTATTGAGAATTGTGTAATCTACGCACATTCGCCATACCATCGGCTTCTTAGGTACCAAAACAACATTGTTGAGCCACTCCGAGTATCGTACTTAAAATATGTGACCAGCCGACAATTTTGTTTGTACCTCGAATTCTGAAGCCTTATTCTTCTCGTCGCTAAAATGTTTCTTCTTCTGTCTGACAAGTTTAGCATTTGAATTCACAATTAAGTGACGTACTGCGACTCGAGGATCTATTCCTTTCGAATCTGAACCAGTCCATGTGAAAACATCAAAGTTTTGCCTTAGGAACTCCAGTAAGGCTTTCTCAATCTCCTGTGTCAATTCACTGCCAATTTTTATGACCTTGTCAGGTTCATTGTCTGAGAGTATCACCTCCTTGAATTTGCCCAAAGGTTTTTAAACCGCAAGGTTGTCTTATCCTGTTTTTCCTCCTTGCGTGTATTGGTTGTTCCAGTGACATTTTCATTTAATGTCTCCGACATGTCAAAATTTAGATCTTGATCCTCCTTGGGGACCAACACCATCTCGCTATCTCCTTAATCCCATAGTTCAAGCATTTTACATTTGCGCGTTCCAATCATCGCAACGTTAGGATCTATCTTTGCTGTAATGGGTTTAGTCAATGTGACATAACAACTCCAAGATTCACGATAGTTTATAGTTATCTCAGCTACTCCCCCTGGTGTGGGGACTTTTATCTTCTAATGACTAGTAGATCTAATGATGTTGAAAGTAGCAATTGCTGGCTCGCCAACCAATACATTATACACAAATGGTATATCTACTATTCGATACTCCACATTCAAAGCTCTTCGCTTGTGGTTTTCGCCGAAGGAAGTTGGCACCATGACTTTTCCAATTGCCCGCACTTCCTCTCCTCCCAAACCCATGAGAGGCGAATTTACCTCTGTAATCTCATATCGTCCCATCTTTATTTGCTACAATGCATCCATGAGTATGATGTTGATTGAACACCCGTTATCCACCATGATCCTTTTCACCGGAGGATTTGCTATTACGGTACTTACTACCATTTGACACTTGAGATACTTAGCCTCCCGAGCTTGTGAAGATAAATCCTTAAAATCATCCTCGTTAAACGTGATTCTAATGTCTAGTTTTTTGACAGAAAAGACTAGATCATTATGCTTCAGACGATCATTGTATAAGTCCCTTGATATTCTTTTTTTGTTCTTTGCTGAATAGGCCTCAGTCGGACCCCCTAAAATCACATTGACTGCTGACTCATCTTCATCATTAAGATTTCCCTTTTGCCACTTGGTTGGTCCTTCTTGTCACGCGGAGAACGACTTATCTATCTATGGCAAGATGATTTGTCTTTTCGTGATTCGCGATTCTCTTAAACAAACTCAATCAGCTTTTCATCCTATATGAGTCTCTCAATATCATTCTTCAATGCTTTGCAATCATTTGTCTAATGTCCGTTCTGTTTATGATATTTGCAATATTTTCTTGACTCCTTCATCTCTTCAGTTTCTTTAAACGGTCGGGGAGTTTTGAATATTCCGCAGTCTTTTACTATTGCAAAGATTTTTGCAATGTCTTTCCTTAATGGCGTGTAACTATCAAACCTTTTAAAAAGGTGATTTTCTCTCTTCACCTCTACCTTCCTTACGCCAGTTTCTATTATCACTACCCATGTATTTTGCGAAATCCATTAGACCATAGTTCTGAGGAGCTTCTTCCATATCAGTAACACGTCGAGATATGTCCATAATACTCTCGATAGTTGTAGGTTCCTCCCATGTTAACACCGTCATCAACTTTTTACTCTTGCCACAGTTTACCATAAGAGAGGTAATCAAATCTGGTTTTGGAAATGGCACACGCTGTATCTCTACATTCAGTATTTCAAGTTACTTTACCAAGACTTTATTTGGCTTTCTACGAATGTTGAACAGATAGCTTGGTGTCTTTTTCTTTTGTCGATAAGTAGAAAATTTTTGAACGAACATTTCACTGAATCGTTTGAAGGATTCATATGTGCGCGCCAGCACGTTCTTGAACCACTCCTTAGCTGTACCCAATAAGCTAATTGCAATCAATCTTGCTCTCAGGCTCTTGCAATAGCCCAGAAGTTGCAATTGCTTATCTAAGTCATCAAAAAAATTTCTGATGTCCCCAGTTCCCTTATACTTTCGCATCTTAGGAAAATTAACTCCTTCTTTCAACGTCAACCTGCTAATAGCATCACAAAATGAAGTAGACTTCTCCACGCGTGGGTGGTGTTCTGCGATCACTGGTCCGGTCCTTTGTCCGATCTGATCGGGCTGGTCCCTATTCCTCCCAGTCGTTTGTGCTTAACTAGCTACGGGCTGCATATCAGACCCTCTACAACGAGAATTCACCTCATTATCCCTTGCGGGTGCCCAACTTGGGGCTTTGTCCCTTTCATTCCTTTCAGTACGTTGTGAACGAGGGTTTTGCGCTCAGGTGAGGCGGATGGTTTCCTTCTGCTGAGCCTTGTTGCCCTTGAGTGAGTGTGCTCCCTCGAATCAGCCCTGCGCTGTGTTTGGTGAGACCTTGTGGGTGGAGCTTATGTCGGTTGTGATATCTCCACTGGAGCATTCTGTGGTAACACAGTGTTTGCCAATTGTTGCACAATCATTGGTACCATAGTTTGTTGAAAAGCTGTCATGATCTGAGCCAGTTGAGCAGAACTCAACAGTGGTTGTTCCGGTGGTGGCATTGCCATTTTTTTCTCCCCACCACGTGGTTGATCTAGGGGAGCATTCAAAGTGTGCTCAGAAGCATCAGAAGTTTAGGCATCTTCATCCCGCTGGGACCTTGCCCTTGTGGCTACTCTGCTTTTCTCCGTGACTCTTCTCTGAGCCATTGAATCAGTGACGGTGTGCAGTTCTCAAATGCGTTTAGTGGTTCCCACAAACGGAGCCACTGATGTAGGTTATTTCCATCTGGATAAGTGTCCACCTGATAACACTCCCCGTCAGACTGCTTCAGTCCCTGCTAGATCCTTAAGAAGCTTTTGAGTTTGGAACCTGCACTCAACACCACAAGTAAACTAATTCGGTGCCTTCCGACGAAGATACTCCGATGCTTAAGTCAGATAAGTCGGAATATGAGATCTCAGTATGCATGACAACAAGTCAAATAAAACAAGTCAAATTAAGAAAATAGGTCGAATCGAGCAAGAAAACAAGTGGAATTGAGTTGCTAAAACAAGTCGAATTAGGCACTCAAATAACTCAAACTGCTAGCTAAAATAGGTCGAATAAGAGCTATTTTCATAAGTCAAATGAAGCTCCCAAATAGGTCAAATTCGACTTATATAACTAGAGCTTAAGGCATAGAAATTATGAAAACGTACCTTCAAATGACGTGTGGGACCCATATATATAGTACTAAGAGTCCTTATTTGGCTATAATTATAGTCCAAGTACAATATTAGTTGAAATAAGTCGAATTAGAGCTATTTAGATAACTCGAATTGGGCTTATGAAACAACTCAAATTAGGCTAAAAAACAACTCGAACTGGGCAAAAAATATCTCAATTTGGGCTTGTACAACTCGAAATGGACCCTGATATAGCTCGAAATTGGGCCTGCATAGGCCTAATTTGAGTTTTGCCTTGAATTGTAATTTTACATTAAAAATAATGACGCTCACGTGTCATAATATATTCTGAACTGCCCTCGTGTAATTATATCAAACGTTATGACGTAGCAGTACTGAAATATGGTATGTCAGTTTCATTTATTTGTAATCTACTCACTTCACTTCCTCTCTGAGGTTCCAACCTGGATAAATGATTAGGAATCATGTTATCAGTTCATTTCTTGTCCACAATTTTGAAGTCAAATTTGTCGAATAACAAAACCTATCGATTAATCGAGGTTTAGCATCCCTCTTCAAATTAAACACCGTTGCTAGCATCTGCTTCTCTGTTGTGGCATAATTCCTTTCTGCTGGATTCAGAACTTTACTGGCAGAGTAAATTCTCTGGTGTTTTGTGTTTTCTTTGTCCCA
Source organism: Misopates orontium (assembly GCA_946800315.1). Classification (NCBI taxonomy): domain Eukaryota; kingdom Viridiplantae; phylum Streptophyta; class Magnoliopsida; order Lamiales; family Plantaginaceae; genus Misopates; species Misopates orontium. Next base: position 12,459,996 of record OX326951.1, read on the forward strand.
CTGCTGCTCTAACCGCAAAATCACTTGCATCAAACATTATCTTGAACAGAATACTTTAGTGTGGGTCAATAATTACTGGTGCTGAGAATAATTGTTCCTTCAGAAACTAAAATGCCTGCACACATTGGTCATTAATGTCAAAAACAGTTTCTTTCAGTAAAAGATTAATCAAAGTTCTTAGTAATTTTTAAAAAATGTTTAACATAACGTCAATATAAACGAGCATGCCCGAGGAAACTTTTGACTCCTTTGACATTTGTTTGTGGTGGCAAATTGTTGATAACATTAATTTTTGCTTTTTCCACTTCAATTCCTTCTGCTCAAACATGATGACTAAAAACAATGCCTTCATGAACCATAAAATGGTACTTTACCCAATTCAACACAAGGTTAGTATCTTCACATCGATCAAGTACTTTATCAAATGCTCTAAGCATATATCAAAATTTGACCCAAATACGGAAAAATCATCCATGAAAACTTTAATGTATTTTCAATCATATCTAAGAAAATCTCCATCATGCATCTTTGAAAAGTTGCAGGTGCATTACATAAACCAAAAGTCATTCTTCTAAAAGAAAACGTACCATATTGACAAGTCAAAGAAGTCTTTTCCTAATGTTCTGTATCAATCAAAAGTTGATTATACCAAGAATATACATCAAGAAAGATATAGAAAGCATGACCCTCTAACCTTTCTATTATTTGATCGATAAAAGGAAGTGAGTAGTCATCTTTCCTAGTGGCATCATTTAAATTTTTGTAATCCATACATACTCTCCATCCCTTAACAATTTTGGTAGGGGTCATTTTGTTAATTTGACTATGGACCACAACCATTCCTCCTTTTTCGGTACCACCTGAACTGGGCTTACCCATTGAGTATCCTAAATGGGAAAGATCATACATGCGTCCAAAAGCTTGATCACTTGTTTCTTTATCACTTATTTCATGTTAGGATTGAGGCGTCTTTGAGGTTCAGCAGTTGGTTTGTAGTCATCTTCCATAAGTATCTTATGCATACATACAGAAGGACTAATTCCCTTGATATCCGCAATTGTCCAACCTAAAGCTCATTTTCATCTTATCAAGACTCCCAAAAACCTTTGCGTCTGCTCACCTGTCAAATTTGAGGGAATAATTATTGTGAGGTTTGAATCTTCTTCTAAAAATTCATATCTCAAATAAGATGGCAGAGGCTTCAACTTTGATATTTTCGGTGGTTCCACCACTAATGGTTTTGGTGGTGGCGGTGTTTTTCTGAGTTCCTCAAATCTTTTGTTATATCTTGGATAAGGCTGCTCTTTTCTTTGATCTTCTTTCTTTTCTTTTGCATCCAACTTATCTAGTTTCGCATAGATCTCATTTGGATACAAAATTTCATCAGTCTTTTCCTGCACAATTTTCTCTACTTCATCAACTACAAAGCATTCCACAGCGTGACAATGCTGCTTAACTGCATCAGGGATATTGAACTTGATTTCCTCATTGTTGACTCTCAACACCATATTTCCACCATGAACATATATAGTAGCTCGTCCTGTGTTGAGAAATGGTCTTCCCAAGATTAGTGGCATATTTACTCCTCCTTTTGCGTCTATAACAACAAAATTTGTGGGGATTTTGAATTTCTCACACTTCACTAATACATCCTCAACTACTCTTCTTGGTAATTTGATTGACCTGTCAGCAAGTTGTAGAGTTCAAGTTCAATTAGTCCTAAGGATTTAAATAATATGCGGCATTAAGTTTATACTCGCTCATAGATCACACAATGCATCTTGAAAATAGGCATCATCAATAAAGAAAGGTATATAAGAACTCCCTGGATCTTTCAATTTTTCTGGATGATTGTTGAGTAGAATGGCGGAACAATCCTCAGTGAGCATCACTGTCTCCTTCTCCCCTTTGTATATCCTTTGGAGAGCACCACCTGAAGAAATTTAGCATAACTTGGAACTTTATCCAGTGAAATGGAATTGTGATCTGCAACGTCTTAAACAGCTCTAAAAATATCTCAAACAGCTGATCTTTTTCAAATTCTTTTCTATCCGTTGTGGGAATGGGATTGGCAGATTTTGCTCTTCCTATAATTTAACTTGTTCTGCCGCCTTCTAAACAATTATTTCTTCTTCAACTTCTTTTTCGGGTTCTTTTTCTATCTCCCTCGCCACATTCAGTAGTTCTCTTCCATTTCTCATAGTCACACCTTTAACATGTTGTACTTGAGATTTAATGTCATTAATCTGACTCTCAATGTAATATCCCTAAATTTTCTTGCCCTCAATGTTGTTTCTTATCTATTCTTATATAAATCCCAAATATATATTACAAACCTTGTTAATGGGGATTAGGAAATTTTATATTCTAGACTAGAAAATAAGAATTTTTTTTTTTTGTTTAGATTGTGAATGCCAATAATTAAGATATTTTTGGTTTGGGGTCTATTAACAATTACAAAAGTCATAAACTATAAAGAGAAAATATAAACTAATGGGAGGTTGCATTTGCAATATGGAAAAGAAAAAGAGATAATCTCAATATCATTCCCTTGTTGGACATCCACGTAACCATAAGAATACATTCATCATTTTAATGAATCACCATGGGTTGTGATATATGTTGACCACTCTTTCACCTATATGTTTCATCAAATAAATATACACATGTGGCAAGTAAAAAGAGTGTTAAGACTTGAGATATAATTTGATATTATCTCATTCCATCACCTTCATTCCACTCCTTCTCTCTCTCTCTCTCTCTCTCTACGTATATATATAGTTCTGCCGAGGAGACCACAACAAAATTAGGATTTCATAAACATGTTGTAGCCAGGTATGGTTTTCAGGATTGTTAAAGATTAATTAATTATGTCTCGTCATTTTTTTATATAGCTGATTAATTGAAAACATTAGCGTTAAGCTTTAACTAGCATAAGATTTTTATTTTACTTGGAATAGATTGTCCAGAACTTGATATTGAAGTCAAATATATTCATTACCTTTTAAATGGAGATTGGGAATTCAATCAGATAAACCATAATCTGTAGTTATTTATTGAATTGCTAATACTATGAATATATTATTATAAATTTGTGTAAGTGACTATCTCTAGTGTTTTTCTAATTAGAGATTCCTTAAATGAAGAATTGTTTTACCAATCAAATGACGTATTTTGTGATTCAAACTTTTTCTATAGTAACTTCAAGGCGTCACCTAACCCTAACCTACTGTAAACTCTTGTGCATTTATCGCATGTAATGAATGTTATAAAATTGTTACAAAATGACTGCCAGAAAATCCTGCGGGAAAGTGTATAATGAGTTTAGAAAATTATTGGAGCATGTTCAGACTCTCGTTCTTAATTGATGAACTTTATATGATTATGTCATTATGTTGGTAAAATTTGAGATTTTATGGAATATTAAAGAGTTCACGATTTTATATAAAATAGTAAACTATAGTTTTGAATATTATAGTTCCAAAATGTTATTCTCAAATAAAATTAGTGGATCAAGTAAGTATTTTATTTTTTGTAACTAAACTATTTATTGTTTGTGATTATATTCCCTCTTTGTGTGTAATGTGTATCATATGAGCTACTTATGTATGTATATGTATATAAAATAAGTTAAGATTAGTAATCATCATTTGAGATTTGCTTTCTTTACATTAGGATTTTGTAAGCGGTGTCGAGGTTGATATTTCGCTTGACCAATAGGTAGATGATCTTTACTTTGGGGGTATTTTGACATCTTTGCAACTAGATTAAGGTGAGTGTTTGCAAATTTAATATATATTTTCAAAACAGGAAGGATCGCATTATACCAATGTAGACATGTAATTACGTATATATATAGTTTACTCGAAACTGATTTCTTAAAGCATGTGGCACGTTAAATCCTTTTGGTCAAAAGTATTTTTGTCATTTATGATGATTATGTCCCGTTATGTTCGGATATGTACCTTTCAGTTAGTTGGATCCAACTTGGCTTGGGTGCGTATGGGCTACCACCGGGCAGCAGAGGGCTTGCCGGTCGGGCCTCATATCCCCATGGCCCATTCCCTCTTAGACACATCGGGCGGTCATTGTGTCTTTGTTGGGTCGTAGTTTTCCACATGTACCATGACATGTGTTTTAGATTGTAAGGTAACTCCTTACACGGGGAGATAAGGCCCGTTTATTATGGGTGATATGGTTGGCCTGCATTGACAAAAATGTGTGGACTTCGTCATCATAAGTGACTAAAGTTTCGGTTAAAGTGGTCTTTCAAAGACTAGTGTTTCAGTTAAAGTGATCTATCAAAGATCAGCGTTTGAGTTAAAGTACTTCGTGAAAGATTAAAGTTTCAGTCAAGTCATCTTCGAGGTTCAGCAGTTGGTTTGTAGTCATCTTCCATAAGTATCTTATGCATACATACAGAAGGACTAATTCCCTTGATATCCGCAATTGTCCAACCTAAAGCCACCACTAATGGTTTTGGTGGTGGCGGTGTTTTTCTGAGTTCCTCAAATCTTTTGTTATATCTTGGATAAGGCTGCTCTTTTCTTTGATCTTCTTTCTTTTCTTTTGCATCCAACTTATCTAGTTTCGCATAGATCTCATTTGGATACAAAATTTCATCAGTCTTTTCCTGCACAATTTTCTCTGCTTCATCAACTGCAAAGCATTCCACAGCGTGACAATGCTGCTTAACTGCATCATGGATATTGAACTTGATTTCGTCATTGTTGACTCTCAACACCATATTTCCACCATGAACATATATAGTAGCTCGTCCTGTGTTGAGAAATGGTCTTCCCAAGATTAGTGGCATATTTACTCCTCCTTTTGCGTCTATAACAACAAAATTTGTGGGGATTTTGAATTTCTCACACTTCACTAATACATCCTCAACTACTCTTCTTGGTAATTTGATTGACCTGTCAGCAAGTTGTAGAGTTCAAGTTCAATTAGTCCTAAGGATTTAAATAATATGCGGCATTAAGTTTATACTCGCTCATAGATCACACAGTGCATCTTGAAAATAGGCATCATGAATAAAGAAAGGTATATAAGAAATCCCTGGATCTTTCAATTTTTCTGGATGATTGTTGAGTAGAATGGCGGAACAATCCTTAGTGAGCATCACTGTCTCCTTCTCCCCTTTGTATATCCTTTGGAGAGCACCACCTGAAGAAATTTAGCATAACTTGGAACTTTATCTAGTGAAATGGAATTGTGATCTGCAACGTCCTAAACAGCTCTAAAAATATCTCAAACAGCTGATCTTTTTCAAATTCTTTTCTATCCGTTGTGGGAATGGGATTGGCAGATTTCGCTCTTCCTATAATTTAACTTGTTGTGCCGCCTTCTAAACAATTATTTCTTCTTCAACTTCTTTTTCGGGTTCTTTTTCTATCTCCCTCGCCACATTCAGTAGTTCTCTTCCATTTCTCATAGTCACACCTTTAACATGTTGTACTTGAGATTTAATTTCATTAATCTGACTCTCAATGTATTATCCCTAAATTCTCTTGCCCTCAATGTTGTTTCTTATCTATTCTTATATAAATATATAGGGATAAAAGCGTTAAACCCCCTATACTAGAGGGGGTGTAGCGATTTGCCCCCTGAACTTTGTTTTTTGGCAACAAGCCCCCTGTACTATGGATAAATAAGCACTTTGCCCCCTCAACTATTGACTGAAAAAAATAATTTGCCCACTGATCTAATTTCCGACCAATTTTTGCCAGAATTTGAAATGTGAACATCATGGTTCGTCACTATTTAACCTCAGAGTCAATAAAATGCCCTTTTTTCACTTCGGTTTTTGTTATATGTTTCTGAATTTCCAAGTCCTAAGTTTTGATAATTTAAACTATGGCTTGAAAATTAAGGAAATAAATCATAAATCGAAGTGAAAAAAGGGCATTTTATTGAATTTGAGGTTAAATAATAATGAACGCTCATGTTCACGTTTCAAATTCCGACAAAAGTTGGCCGGAAATTCGATCAGGGGGCAAAAAGTCTAGTTTATCCATAGTACAGGGGGCTTATTGCCAAAAAAAATAGTTCAGGAGGCAAATCGCTACACCCCCTATAGTATAGGGGGTTTAATGCTTTTATCCCAAATTACAAACCTTGTTAGTGGGGTTTAGGAAATTTTATATTCTAGACTAGAAAATAAGAATTTTTTTTTTTTTGTTTAGATTGTGAATGCCAATAATTAAGATATTTTTGGTTTGGGGTCTATTAACAATTACAAAAGTCATAAACTATAAAGAGAAAATATAAACTAATGGGAGGTTGCATTTGCAATATGGAAAAGAAAAAGAGATAATCTCAATATCATTGTTGGACATCCACGTAACCATAAGAATACATTCATCATTTTAATGAATCACCATGGGTTTTGATATATGTTGACCACTCTTTCACCTATATGTTTCATCAAATAAATATACACATGTGGCAAGTAAAAAGAGTGTTAAGACTTGAGATATAATTTGATATTATCTCATTCCATCACCTTCATTCCACTCCTTCTCTCTCTCTCTCTCTCTCTACGTATATATATAGTTCTGCCGAGGAGACCACAACAAAATTAGGATTTCATAAACATGTTGTAGCCAGGTATGATTTTCAGGATTGTTAAAGATTAATTAATTATGTCTCGTCATTTTTTTATATAGCTGATTAATTGAAAACATTAGCGTTAAGCTTTAACTAGCATAAGATTTTTATTTTACTTGGAATAGATTGTCCAAAACTTGATATTGAAGTCAAATATATTCATTACCTTTTAAATGGAGATTGGGAATTCAATCAGATAAACCATAATCTGTAGTTATTTATTGAATTGCTAATACTATGAATATATTATTATAAATTTGTGTAAGTGACTATCTCTAGTGTTTTTCTAATTAGAGATTCCTTAAATGAAGAATTGTTTTACCAATCAAATGACGTATTTTGTGATTCAAACTTTTTCTATAGTAACTTCAAGGCGTCACCTAACCCTAACCTACTGTAAACTCTTATGCATTTATCGCATGTAATGAATGTTATAAAATTGTTACAAAATGACTGCCAGAAAATCCTGCGGGAAAGTGTATAATGAATTTAGAAAATTATTGGAGCATGTTCAGACTCTCGTTCTTAATTGATGAACTTTATATGATTATGTCATTATGTTGGTAAAATTATTTTGAGATTTTATGGAATATTAAAGAGTTCACAATTTTATATAAAATAGTAAACTATAGTTTTGAATATTATAGTTCCAAAATGTTATTCTCAAATAAAATTAGTGGATCAAGTAAGTATTTTATTTTTTGTAACTAAACTATTTATTGTTTGTGATTATATTCCCTCTTTGTGTGTAATGTGTATCATATGAGCTACTTATGTATGTATATGTATATAAAATAAGTTAAGATTAGTAATCATCATTTGAGATTTGCTTTCTTTACATTAAGATTTTGTAAGCGGTGTCGAGGTTGATATTTTGCTTGACCAATAGGTAGATGATCTTAACTTTGGGGGTATCTTGACATCTTTGCAACTAGATTAAGGTGAGTGTTTGCAAATTTAATATATATTTTCAAAACAGGAAGGATCGCATTATACCAATGTAGACATGTAATTACGTATATATATAGTTTACTCGAAACTGATTTCTTAAAGCATGTGGCACGTTAAATCCTTTTGGTCAAAAGTATTTTTGTCATTTATGATGATTATGTCCCGTTATGTTCGGATATGTACCTTTCAGGTAGTTGGATCCAACTTGGCTTGGGTGCGTATGGGCTACCACCGGGCAGCAGAGGGCTTGCCGGTCGGGCCTCATATCCCCATGGCCCATTCCCTCTTAGACACATCGGGCGGTCATTGTGTCTTTGTTGGGTCGTAGTTTTCCACATGTACCATGACATGTGTTTTAGATTGTAAGGTAACTCCTTACACGGGGAGATAAGGCCCGTTTATTATGGGTGATATGGTTGGCCTGCATTGACAAAAATGTGTGGACTTCGTCATCATAAGTGACTAAAGTTTCTCGGTTAAAGTGGTCTTTCAAAGACTAGTGTTTCAGTTAAAGTGATCTATCAAAGATCAGCGTTTGAGTTAAAGTACTTCGTGAAAGATTAAAGTTTCAGTCAAGTCATTTTTGTCAAAAGCAAATATTTCAGTTACAGTTATTTTGGTCAGAAGCTCACGTTTCAGTTAAAGTGATTTCTGTCAAAAAATAAAGTTTGTGGTTGAAGCTATTTCCTTGTAAAGTGATTTCCAGTTGAAATACATATGATTTTCACAGTCAAAATTATTGCATGTTACGTCTGGCTTTTCTGTCTCAAGTCTTTTGAAAAACAAGTATTATATTAATAAAATCATGATCTGCACACACACCATGAACACTCACTGAGATTTTTATCTCATCAAATGTTTTCTTCTTTCATTCCTTCTAGATTTAGACATTGAAGAGTAGAGCTCGGAGACCTTGGAGTGCTAACATTTACTCACCTCGAGACCTAGATTAAGTATTATATTGTAGCCCTTCTTACTTTACGTGTATTGTAACATCCTTTTTAGTAATGGGATTTTAGACTCCTTGTTAACCTACTTCGCGCTCTGATTTTTATATATTTTTAGGCTTTAATTATTTTCGGGCTGTTACACTCAAGACCATCAAATTGATTACACATCAGTAAAAATGTATCATCTTTCTCATTCCTCATCTCTACTCTGACTGCAACAATTTCATTCTATGTTCATGCTTGACTCGCTGAAATAATACGATATTCCATTTCCTCCATAAAAGTGCGCCATATTGTGTAGCGTCTCTGTCTGTTGCTTTAATATAAGTTCTTGCATGGTTCTCATCGCATCCGCCAATTCTCTTAGCTTGTCTTCATAATTAGGCAGTAAACTCCTTCTTTCCTTCTAATCACGGCTACTTTCAGATTGATCCTTTTGTCCCCAACGGCTGTCATTTTTAGGAATTCTATCCATCAGCTCTATTGTACCTTCATCTGACAAGTCTATGAAGTCCCATGGGATGTCCCACCCAAATAATGTTTGTCATCTCTCAAAGCCATATAAAAGGTTTGCGACTGAATATAATGAGTGATCTCGTGTCTTTGTTAGTTATCTAACATGTCCAAGAATCTCTTCCAAGTGTAGTGGACACTTCGACAAACACGGAGAAAGAAACAACGATCGGTGACGCTTCTACAGCGGCAGGCTCGGGTGATGACACGACAGAGGTAGAGGACACGGATGGGGAAAATGCAAAAATGGATGAAGAGGGATTTCTGATACTTTAGTCGAGCGATTGGCATGTCTTTGAACTCGTTAAAAAAAAAAAACCACAGCATGCAAATGGTTTTCAAAGGTAACCGATTCTAACTCAGGCTCAGTGTTTACTTTGCCCGACAAGATATGCCCACAAAAAGGGATGCGAGATGGCACACTAACAAGACATTTAATAGAAAAGCATGAGAATCGTGGTGTCGATGCGGTAGTATTGCACCATGGAGGTATGACCAAACTTACATGCGTATTTGTTTAGCTCAATTTATAGTTCAAAATGAGTTGCCCTTTAGTTTGGCACAAAATGAACTATACCTCAGAGCTTCACAAGAGCAATCACAATCAAAAGACTGATTCAACAATCGCTATTCTTTTTCACCGCTAACCGTGCCATGAACCGCGTTCAGAGTCGATTCTCTAACAGGAAAAGTGTTAACCGCTACTGCTCTACGCCTTACTAACAGCTATACCACACTAACTTCGTCTATTGCTCTTATAGGTTCTGCTGAATCAAAACTCCCTTTAGATAGAGAAGACTAAGAAAAAGAAGACTTTCTGTCGCTCGTCCCTTCTAGCCATGTCAAGCTTTTCCGTAGTCAAGCCAGATGAGGAATTCATAGCAGCGCTTACTCCTGAAACCCTGAAAAGATAGGATTTGCGCTAATGCGGATTCGCGAAGAACGGATTCGATATCGCCGTCTTCTTCCTTCACACAAGGCCATGCGCATTGGTGCTGACAGCGAGTTAGTCTTAGCCACGTGCGTATCGTGTCTCCTTAAAATAGACACAGGGGTTATAGAGGTTTCCGCCTGGGGGCTACCTCGCTCAGGGTTTTCATGAGTCGACGTAGTTTGCATGGAAAGATTCCTTTTTTAGACAGCTTCTGACCCGCAGGTTGAATGAAGGCGCATTGATATAGATTTTCCACTGTCTAGTGCCGCTTTCTTCAGAGGAGTTTATGCCGGCGTGGATTGCGCCAAAGAGACTCTTTTGTTCGGATTCGATCTGGGTTCATAGCTTTTCACGGTAGCAGAGATGTAACTTGGACTGATGTTCTTCTATTTGTTGACCCATTAGGTATAAGTCTTCCAGGCAATCTTAATTCTTCTGAGCCAATAGGCGATCCATAACTTGTGGCGAAAGCATTCAGATAAGACTTCATCACAAGGCAAAGCCCCTGTTTTGGATCACTATTTTGCGAACTATGGGAGGAGCAGCATCACTACCGTTAGTTGAAGTTCCCGCAAGTATAGAGTCACGGTACTTATAGTTAGTGGAAGCTATTGACCACCGATATTCGGTAGAGAGAGCAACTTTTTGCTTTACCCGTGGAAAAGCCTAAGAGAGAAAATGTGAGCTGCCCTAGTACTGTCAAAATTCTCATTACCTGTGGCTAGAAATGGATATGGATTAGTAGAATAAGGAAAAAAAGGGGCCCTTAAAGAATAGATCCTTATAGAGGCGATCCTTCACAGCCTTTCTGGAAGATACTCCCTTTGTTTGATTGATGACTAATTGGCTTATTTAGCCCTCTCCTAATTACTAGTGGATTGAGCCTGATTTTCTTTGGCGGGATACAATTCTAGTTTTAGTAGCAGACATAACATAAAGCAAACTGATGTTTTCTTAATTGATGAAAAAATGACTCTTTTTCAAAAGAAGGAAGAAAGATAAGGTGCTACTCTCCCGGTAGTCCCCTGACCCTGAAAGAAGAAAAAGTGAATGAAAAATTACAAAGCACCCAGCTATTTATACAAACTAAATGGTGCGCAAATTGCCGAAAATAGAAAGCCGTTGAGCAACGACTATAACTAAAATATTAAAACTTACTAAATTAGGAAATAAATCAAAAAATGAAATATATAAAATATATAATTTAAGATCCCCCTCAAGATGGGCGTGAATGTCATGAACTCCCATCTTGGACATCATAAGCTTGTAAGGTTGTAAGGAGAGTGGCATTGTGAGGATATCTGCCCCTTGATGTTCACTAGAGATGTGAACAACTTTGAGTGTACCTTGTTGAACTCGGACGAAATAACAATCTATTTGTATGTGTTTGGTTCTTTCATGTTGCACTGGATTGATAGCTATGCAGAATGCGCTTTTGCTATCAGTGAAAAGCAATGGAGTTCGAGTTTGATTGATACATAAGTCCTTGAGCAGTTGTGTGAGCCAAATTACTTCACTGGTGGTGGTTGCAACTGCTCTGTATTCAGCCTTTGTAGAAGACCTGCTGACAGTGGGTTGCTTATTGGCCTTCCATGAGACTAGGGAGTCTCTTAAGTATATTTCATAGCCAGTGACACTTCTTCTTGAATCAACACACGCAGCCCAGTCACTATCACAGAATGCCTTGAGGTGAAGCTCATTTGATGCTGGATAAAAGACACCTTTGCCGGGACTTGACTTGATGTATTTCAGCACCCTGTGTGCAGCTGCAAGATGAGAAACAGAAGGCTTAGACATATATTGAGTAAGACACTGTATAGAGTAGTTTAGATCAGGTCTAGTGATTGTGAGATATAGTAATCTCCCAACTAATCTCTTGTAGAAAGATGGATCGTCAAGAAAAGGAGGATCATCAGATTTAAGTTTGGCTGAAGAATCCATGGGAGTGGAGCTTGGCTTGCAAGCTAAATAGCCTGATTCAGATAGTATATCCAATGCATACTTTCTTTGACAAAGAAAGATGTCATTTTTTCTTCGAGCAACTTCAGTACCAAGCATGTATTTCAGAACACCAAGATCTTTTATGGTAAACTTCTCCTCTAAGTGTAACTTTAGTTTACTTATCTCTTGCAAGCCATTCCCTGCAAGAATAATATCATCAACATATATACAGAGAGCCGTAAAAGAAGAACCAACATGTTTGATAAAAAGAGAACTATCAGAGATAGATTGTTGATAACCATAGGCAATCAAACAAGTAGTAAACTTATTATACCACTACCTACTAGCCTGTTTTAAGCCATATAGACTTTTCTTGAGCAAACAAACTCTTTTATCTTGTAGAGAACAATAACCAGGTGGAGGCTTCATATATATCTCCTCATCCAAATCTCCATGTAAGAAGGCATTATTTACATCTAACTGATGTAGATGCCAATTATTTGCAGCAGCAACAGAGAGCAAAACTTTAACTGTAGTGAGCTTGGCAACCGGTGAAAATGTGGTAAAGTAGTCAAGCCCTTCCTCCTGTGTATAGCCCTTGGCAACTAATCTTTCCTTGTATCTTTCAATAGTACCATCTGCTTTGAGTTTAACTTTGTAAACCCACTTGCATCCAACACAATTCTGATTAGGAGGCAATTCTGTCAATATCCAAGTATTGATTTTCTCAAGTGCCTCTATTTCCTTTTTCATTGCAATCTTCCATTCAATATGTTTACTAGCTTTCGTATAAGAGGTTGGTTCACTGATTTGAGTAATAGCAGCTGTAAAAGCCCTCTAAGAAACACTCAATTTAGAAGCACTAATGTAGTTTTCAATAGGATGCTTAGGCATGAAAGTCAGAGATGCATTAGATTTATGCAGAGAACCTGGTAAAGAATAATCATAAGACTTAATAAGCAGGGAGATTCACATTTCTAGAGATTTTGTAGTAACCTGCTGAGGAACAACTGTAGGCACAATAGTCGATTATGTAACATTATGAACAAGATCAGGTGTATGAGATGGCAAATTATCAACATTTGCAGCAACTAAATCAGTGGAAGGTGTGATATGTGTAGGAGGAATAGATACTTGTATAGAATCATGACTAGTGACCTCAGGTGGACAAGAACTGCTAACATTGTCCTCAAAATCCAGAAAATTATGTATATCTGGTGTATGAACTTGAGAATACTCATCAGGAAGTGGAGCAAGAGCAGCAGGAACCTGTGGAACCACATTATGAGCTCCAGTATTTTCCTGAAAACTAATGAAAGAATTTGTATAGAGAGAAGGATTAGTGTGAGATGAAATAGATTTAGAAACCTTATGTTCATGAAAAGGAAACTCATTCTCATAAAAAACAACATTTCTGGAATTAAAAATCTTAGAAGTTTTAAGGTTGAGAAGAGTATAGCCCTTCGTGCCAAGAGGATATCCCAGAAATACACATTTCTGAGATCTAGGATCAAACTTGTGTCTGTTTATTGTCAATGTAGTTGCATAAGCAAGACAACCAAACACTTTTAGAACAGTATAATCTGGTGATTTGTTGAAGTGTAACTCAAAGGGAGTTTTCTGATTAATTACAGCAGAAGGTAAACGATTAATGATGAAAGCAGCAATATAAATACAGTAAGTCCAATACTTTATAGGAATGTTAGAATGGAATCTAAATGAACGAGCTATTTGTAACAAATGCTGATGCTTGAGCTCAACTAATTCATTCTGCTCAGGAGTCTCAACACAGCTTGTTTGATGTAAAACATCCTAAGTAGAATAAAAAGATTTCATGATAAACTCAGTGCCATTATCAGATCTCAAAGTCTTTATCTTAACAGTAAATTGGTTGAAAACTAGATGATAAAACTTAGTAATATAGCTTTCAACTTCAGACTTATGTTTAAGAAAATACACCCAAGTACAGTGTGTAAAATCATCAACAATAGTTAAGAAAACCGACAACCATCAATAGAGGGTACAGAAAAGGGACCCCAAACATCACAGTGTATTATTTCAAAAGCCAATGTAGTAACAGAAGAGCTAAGAGGAAAAGGCATCCTCTTTTGCTTAGCAAGATGACAAACCTCACAAGGATAACCAGGAACAGTACTAGGTACAGAAATCTGAGGAATACATGATAACTTTTGATAACAAGAGTGACCTAGCCTAGCATGCCAAATGAGTCTATCATAAACAGTAGAATTACAGCTTGAGATTCTCTTATTACAAGGCAAATGAACAGGTAACACATTTAAAAGATAAAGTCCATTGAGAACTCTAGCAGAACCGATCATTTTCTTCATGATTTGGTCCTGTAAAACACAATCAACAGAAGAAAAACATAGAGTAACATTAGAAAACTTAGTTAACTTGGAAACAGAAATCAAGTTGAAACTAAATTGAGGAACATAAAGAGCATCCTTTAATAATAAACCATTATGCAAAGATATATCTTGAGTTAAAATAGCAGAAGTAGTGCTGGAAGTAGGTAAAGATATAACTATATTAACAGAATTAGCACTAAGAGAACCAAGTAGGATCACAAATCATGTGATCAGTAGCCCCTGAATCAAGAACCCAAAGATTCTTTTGAGCATGCAAAGAATGTTTAAAAGTAGATAAAGCTACAGAAAATGCTTTACCAACAGTAGCAGTAGCTGCAAAAGGAACAGAAGCGGGAACTTGAGGAGAAGCAGAAGATACATGCTTGTTCTTGAAAGCTAGAAATTCCTCAAACAATGCTTTATTGTTATCAACAGGATCTGCATCTGGAACATTGTTAGTTTCATCAGAAGAAACCATATTTGCAGAGTAGGACCATCCCACCCAGGAGGATATCCAATGATCTGAAAACACCTATCCACTATGTGTCCATTGAAACCACAGTGTGTACACTTGAGTTTCTTTTTGTTTTTATTCTTCTGAAACTTGTTCTATGAATTCTGAACAAACCGGTATGGAACAGAGGATTTAGGATTGGAATCTTGAGAAGATTTGGCTTTAGTAAACATGGCCAGAGACTCCATATGTTGAGGACTAGGCTGAAGAGCTCTCTGACTCTCTTCTTGCAGGAGTAAAGAGTACACTTTTGACAAAGAAGGCAATGGAGAACTAAGCAGAATGTGACTACTTATAGCAGCAAAAGTCTCATTGAACCCAATCAAAAAATACAAAAACAGTCTGATTGTTGTAGTTCAATCATATTCTTATTCATACCACAAGTGCAATAACCACAACTACAAGCAATCACAGGCCTATGGCTCACAAACTCATCCCAGGGAGACCTAAATGCATTATAAAATGCAGTAACATTTTGGCCTCCTTGAGTGTTAGTAGCAAGAGACTTTTGGAGGTGAAACACTCTAGAACCATCAACCCTACTATATATAGTCTTCAATTCTTGCCAAACATCAATAGCAGTACGAAAATACAACAAACTATGACGAATATCCTTAGATACAGAATTCAACAACCAAGATCTCACAAGATTATCAGCCCTAAACCATGCAGTCTTATGAACAGGATCATTATCACCTGGTATAAGCAAAGTATAATCAATGAAACTCAACTTATTCCTAATACTCAGAGCCATCTCAATGCTCTGTGTCCAATCAATGTAATTTTCACCAGTTAAAATGTCACTAACTATTGAAGAACCAGTAAAATCGTGTGTTCCAAGGAAATACACAGTCATCGAATCCTGACTAGGATTTTTAGTAGCACGAACAGGAGCAGTAGACTCATTATTAGCAGGAGAAGTCATTTTATCAACAAATTCACCGATCAAATTCGCTAAAAATCACAGCGAACAAAGATAATCACCAAATCAACCAATTAATTGGAGCAGATTACAAAATCAACAACAAATTACGATCAATTGCAAAGATCGCACAGAAAAATATCAAGTAAAAACTTGATCAGAAACAAAAAGCAACGATCTAATCGACGATCGAGAACAGCAGAAGCAAGATCGATCACACGGTAAATGATACCATATCAAGATTGTAAAATCGAAGATGAAATCGGAAAATAAAATTGACGCTTGTTATTGAACATTGAGAGAGAGTTTTACAATTGAGAAATCTGTAGAAAAAGAAAAGAAAAGTGAATGAAAAATTACAAAGCACCCAGATATTTATACAAACTAAATGGTGCGCAAATTGCCGAAAATAGAAAGTCGTTGAGCAACGGCTATAACTAAAATATGAAAACTTACTAAATTAGGAAATAAATCAGAAAATGAAATATATAAATTATATAATTTAAGACACAGCAATTGTGGATGATTTCAAGAGTGTTGAGGTAGATTGACAAATGGGAATAAAGGTAGTTTTAATTGCTAGTTTTTATCTGAGCAATATACCTCTAATTTTGATATATAGATGGCTTTTGGGGGTTTGCCTCGCTAAGTTTGTGTTCTAAGCTGTGTAATTTATTGTTGCAGGATATTCGTCGTCTCTTGATTCTCCTCGACCATATCCTGTCTACATGCTAGAGTTACTACCTCGTTGTTTTTAGTCTTTGTAAAGGAGTAGTACGCCTAGTTTATCTTTTCAGTTATTTATTTCTTTTCTTCTTTCTATAATTGAAGGTTAGGCTATGTTCCCCTCGATGTACACTTTTACTCTTGTAATTATAACAGATCATGACTTACACTTATTATGGTTATAAAGTTTAGTTAATTCACTTGCATCTTGGTTCTTGTCAGACATTGTTGTATGCTCATGATTGGAATAAAAAGAAAAGAGAAATTTTGAGATAAAGAAGCAAAAAGAACAATAAGAAATCCCGAAATAATAGAAACAAAACCATGTGAGACGCATATACATGCCCTTATAATAGATGTATAGAGGCACTTTTTTGTGTCTCAAAACTTCAATTACAAAACGTAAATGAGTGTCCTAATAAGGTGTATTACAATATTTATAAATTTTTAAGGGGCATTTATTTGTGTCTCTAGAATTTGAGTATGGGACACATAAAAAGTTAAGTGTCCCATAGTTCTTGCGACACAGTTATATGGGGCACAACTTTTAAGTGTCCTTAGAACTTTAAGTGTTGCAATTAGTGGTTATTAAGGCATTTGTTTGTGTCTCGAGAAAGCTTTTTTGTTGTAGTGATCTATTTAGTGTATTTTGAATATTTTACTAAAATTATGTATACATGTTATACTCATACATTAAACATTATGTTATTGTATATGGATTCTCTCATTAAATATTTCACAAACACGGAGAACATACAACTGTAAAGGCAATTATAAAAGAAATATAAAGGAAATGGGTAAAGTATTATAAAAAAAGTCCCTAATGTTTATATTTTAGCTAGTTGCTTAGATCCACGCGTAAGATTAATAGGAACCTTAGAACTATTACACCAATATCGTTTTAGTTTAAACAATACCGGCTACGATGATGACACAGAACGTAGTAGAATGCTTTGTAGTTTATATGACATGTATGCTCCATCCACTGACAAGGATGAATCTCCTACTCAACCTTCTAGAAGAAGTGGTTATAGTATTTTTGACGAGTTATTGTCACACCAACATTAAACCAACCAAGTGTAGGGAATATACTGAAACCCACTTATTTGTCAAAAAACAACCTCAAAAATTTCACAATGATTTTGACATACTAAAATGATGGAGACAAAACGAGTCACTAACCCCTGTCTTGGCTCGTATTGCAAAAGACTTATTTTGTTCACATATGTCGACAGTAGCATCGGACCGCGCTTTTAGTGCAGGTTATTTTGTGCTTATGGATGCAAGAAACCAATTAACCTGAAAAGTGTAAAGTTTTGCATGATTTGGAAAGACATGCTCGACCAACAATTTAGAGAAAAAGCTTTAAGTAAGGTTGAAACGGTCTTGGGAATGGATGAACAAGAGGAAATAAAGACACAACCATACCATATGATTTTACAAATGTCCACTAAAAAGAATGAAGGATGGTTGAAAAACAAACCAAGAAAAAATAGAAAATATTTATCATCTTCTTCAGCTAAGTACCCCCTCCCCCCTCTAATATTTTTTTATATATTTTCTTTTGGATGATATAAATTATACAAGCCCAGATGGAACTAGACCAGACCTCGACTTAAAACCCCTGTAGGGTACCAAGCCTAACAAAAGGCCCACCGAAAAGAAACAAAATAATGTCTCCTGATTATATGTATTTATTTTTCATACAGCTCCTCTCTAAGTAACTTTTCCCTTCGTACTTGCACTTATTTTAACTATGATTTGATTCAATCAATCATTCAACCAACAGAATAAGTGAAATATAGCAGTTTTTAAGTCAAACAAAGAACTAATAAACTATTCTAGTTTTTGAAGGCGCTAAATAACTGAAATAATTTACTTTTCTCTAAAAACTACCTACATTTAAACTAACTTTATCAAAAATCTTTCTATAGTATTAAAAACTAGAATATGAAGTACTTGAAATAGTTGGTGAGGATCAACTTATATTTATTATTAATATTCAGAGTTATTTTGACTGTATACCTTTTTAGATAAATTTTCTATTTGAGCTTCTTAATTTCAGTTTTCATCATTTTGTTTTTATTTTATATTCTTAGATTTATCCTTTATTGAATTTCTTCTATTTTCTTTATTATTTCTTTCTTCTTCATTTTAGTTTTTTTAGGTTTCTTCTATGTAGATTTACAAATTATATTCACACTTACTCTGGTTTGTATCTTTTTTATTTCTATTTTTTTGAATATAGTTCCTCTTGACTTGATTATAAGTGATTATACATTTACACCTCTTGAAATTTGGTCTTATTATAGAAATACAGAATAGTTACATAACTCTTAAAATTTTAAATAAGTCACAGATGGGCTCTGTTGGAGCTGGTCTTGTTATACTTTTCTCTTTACGACTGTGGATTCATGAGCGGAGTCAGGATTCTTTTTTCACCTGGGCTACTATTAATTTAAATAAATTAAATAGAAATACTCATTTAAAATAAAAATATCAAATGTGTAAAGCATAAAGTATAATTGCATGTTTCAGTACAAAATAATTAATAAATACGAATAAACAAGAGAATGAAAATGTTATTAATCAAACAAACATTATGCAAGCCCCACTTTGAAGCTCCTACAATGAATTTCTATAAAAGATACCAATAAAAACAAAAAAATATTTTATGTATAGTGAAAAAATTATCAAAGTTTGAGTTGAGTTTGAACATACAATAACCATCGCCAATTGAGTTGTTAGAAAATATTAGAAAATTAAGGCAACTTACCCTGGTGAAAGTCTTGAAATTGGGGGAATGGCGTTGCAAAAGCAAGAGTTAATTTTTTAGGTTTAGAAATCTGAAGAAAATTGCATGTTGTTATTTCTTATTTGTTGTAGATTGTAGTGTATCGTGTAAAAAGTTGTTGAGTCGTTGTTCGTCATCTCACTTGTTGCTCAGGTTGGGTAAAAAGAAATAAGATTGAGCTAACGATTATATAATATATGATAATTGAACCATATATATTTATTATGTGTGTGGAATTTATTGGTTCTATATGCTCGAACATTTTATCTTATAGATAGACTACTATATATATATATATATAGGATTACGCAATATGTACACATATAAAAAGTTTTGAAATTGGGCAAAAAATTGACCTCTGCTCTGCCCCTGGTGGATGTTGCTTTTATCTAGAAACACGGTGAGTTTGCACCAGAAGGAGAAAATCTAGCACCAGAAGAGGTTTTTATTTATCAATTGTGGATGTGCTTTTATCTATACCGTAATATGTTTTTGTAGAAAGTTTATGAAAATGCTATAGTTCAAAATTTTGTCACCGAAATATGTCTATTTTTGCCAAAAGAAAAAAGAGCAATTAAATGGGAGGCTCGTATGCTAGGGGCAAGAGTGCTACTCTTGCCGATCCCATACAACGACACGTGGACAGAGCTTCACATTTGCAGCGGTCCCAAAAAGAAATATTTAATGTATAATCCTTAATGTTTTAAACTACAGAATATTAATCCTCTATATTTGAAACTATGACATTTATGTCCGCAAAATGCTATCAGAGCTAGGTTTTATTTATTTAAAAGGGCAATTTTTTGATTATAATATTATTAATTACCTTACGAGAAGAGTATTTGTAATCATGAATACGAACGTAAGTTGGGAAGAGGTTTCATATATGACATTTTCTGAGACATCGGAAAACATAAACGAGAAAAAATACTATGGTCGATATGTATCTATCAAACAAGGATGAGTGATAAGATATCCAGTGTTTCACTAAGATTTTGAATAGCGATCCCGAATTCAAGTTGATTCTATTTCGCCTCTTCCTCAGAGAAAGATGATCAAACAATTCCCAATCAGGGTCATTGCGGATCGGATCATCCATATAATATACAAAAAGAAACTCCAGATATTTGAGATCTTTCTCATTGAATAAGTGGTTTTCCTCATCAACTTTTATTGAAATCGAGTCGGATAACTCTAAGCTACTTCAAGATCTTAGAGAAGTCCAAACGTGGAGGATGGTTGCTACCATGTTTTGGAACAGAGCCCCTTTTACACCAAAAAGGCAGAACAGTGGAAATAACAAGAGAGTTGAGTTAAAGCACGATGTTGAGAGCTTTGTTAGAAGGAGAACCAATTTCTTTTAAAAAGTGATGACATCTCGAATCAATCTCGATGAAATTTATGGAGAACTAGATAATCTCAACGATCTTGCAGAATCACTCTCCGGATAAAACTGGTGAATATCAAGAAGAATCAATTGGCGGAATACACGGCTTCAACCAGTGCTCAAGTTCCACAAATTGTTCCACGAATGACGCAAGAAAGTAGCGAAATCCACAACTCGTCAAAAGAAGAGCGCATGCCACATAAAGGTGATTTTGTTACTGGAGAAAATATGCATCTAGATATAACGAGACCAGCTATTATAAGACCACAAAACATGAGGCCTAATGTAACAACCCCAAATTTTCAAGTCTAAAAAGAGACTACTATAGAGAACGAAAAAATGAATATAATATTAATTATTCTCTACAACAACCAAAACAAGACCGCCTCAATAATTCAACAATCATTACAAAATCAATCTACCATCTAAAAGTCTGGAAAATAAATATAACTCAATACAATTACTATTCAGAGCCCAAAGTCACCAACTCTCCATAACAATGCCTTCAAAGACTCATCGGGGTACACGTCTAACTGTGAAAGAAAGGAAAGAAAAACTTTTTATGAGATAAAAATCACAGTGAGCGCTTGGTGTGTGTGCAAGTGATCATAATTATTTTCTTTTAAAATAAAACAATTTGACATGCAGAGGTGCATCAGAAAAATTCACATAACGCACAAGTAGAGTTTAAAATTCGTTCATTTACTAATACTAATATCAAATCCGATTTTCATGTCGTCTCTCCTTATTGCTCCTTCACGGTACCTCTTATTGCCCCGTCCAAGGTAACAAAATGTAAAGAGCAAAGCAACAAGAAAAGAGACGATAGACATTGTGAAAAGAATGAAAAAGAACCGAGTGAAAAGGATGATGTAATTGTTGAATTCAATGTAGATTGTACTCATACAAGCACACGCTTATATAGTACAAGAAAAGGAATAATCCACCTAAAAGAGAGAAAAGAATATTAGCTAATCATTCCTAACAAACTATTATTCTCTCAAAAGATGCCTCTTGTCCTAGGTGCATGCATGTGAAAATTATCCTCTCCTTCGTACTCCATGCTAGCCGTTGCATTCAAAACTTTGTTTCTTTCATACTCCCCTCAAGATGTGAGCTGGTATCAACCACTCCCATCTTGCTCATTAGCTTCTTTAGTCTCTTGAATCCAAGTGCTTTGGTAAAAGCATCTGCTAGTTGAGTTTCTGTTGAAACATGGAATAGTTCAAACAAGCCCTACTGCAATCTCTCTCACTACATGACAATCAATCTCTATATGCTTTGTTCTTTCGTGGAACACTGGATTAGAAGCAATATGGATTGTTGCTTGATTGTCATAGAACAATTGGCCAGGTTGATCATGCTTGATCCCAAAATCCATCAGAAGATTCTTCATCCAAACTATCTCACAGGTAGTAGATGCCATTGACCTGTATTCAGCTTCAGCTGAGGACCTTGAAATTGTCTTCTGCTTCTTGGACTTCCATGAAACCAATGCACTCCCAAGAAAAACACTGTATCCTGTAATGGATATCCTTGTATCCAAGCCTGCTCCCCAGTCTCCTCAGTCTACATCACTGTAAGCTTTAATATGAATGGAGTTATCTTAGGAAAGAATAGGCCTTGTCCTAGTGCTGAATTTAGGTACTGAACCACCCTATAAGCAGCCTTCATATGTGTGTGCTTAGGATCACTCATGAACTGGCTCAAGGTTTGTACTGCATATGAGATATCTGGTCAGGTTACTGCAAGGTATAGCAATCTCCCTATAATCCTTCTGTACTCGGTTGGATTGTCCACACTTATCCCTCTGGATTGTGAGAGTTTCAAGTTCTGTTCCATAGGAAATCCCATAGATCCTTTTTTATGTAATCCACAGTCCTCAATGATCTCAAGTGCATACTTGCGCTGTTTGATGTGGATTCCTTTTGCACTTCTTGCAACTTCAATCCCAAGAAAGAATTTCAAAGGGCCAAGATCTTTTATCTGAAAGTGATGTTTGAGAGTTTGTTTGATAGCTTTGATAGCTTCTTCATTTTTTCCAGCAACTATGATGTCATCCACATAGATTAACACCACTGTTGTGATTCCATTGACATGTCTCACAAACAAGTAATGATCACCACTTGAGTGTTTGAAACCTTGATGCAAGATGAGTGAACTTAGCTTATGATTCCATTGCCTTGAAGCTTGTTTTAAACCATAGAGGGATTTGTGAAGTTTGCATACCATATTCTCCCCCTCAGTAGCACTCAAGGAGGCAAAGTCATATAAACCTCCTCATCAAAATCACCATATAGAAAAGTATTATTTATATCAAGCTGAAAAGGAGACCAATTATGAGCAGTTGCAACAGCAAGGAGGCATCTTACACTGGTGATCTTTGCTAATAGAGAAAAAATTTCAAAATAATCCAATCCCTACTTCTGATTGTATCCTTTGGCAACTAATGTGCTTTGTACCTTTCAACAGCTCATGTGGAGGTATATTTGACATTGTATACCCATTTGCAACCTATAGCAACCTTGTTAGGGGGTAGGGGTTGCAAAGACCAAGTACCATTGGCTTGCAAAGCAGTCAACTCAACATTCGTGGCAAACTGCCATAGTGGATGTTTTGCAGCTTCCTCATAAGTGTTAGGTTCATGGTGAGAATCACAAGATAATATATGATTGAAAGGAGTAAGAGGAAGAGAGTTACCTGAGTGTGATGGAGTAGCAGCTGGAGAGGTGATTGAAGTGTCTAAGGTGTGAGCTTGGCTGCACCTATAGTCTTGTAGATGTATTGGAGCATTTCTAACTCTATAGGAACGGCGAAGAGTAATATCAGGAGGTGATGGAGAAGCAGTATCAGGAAGATCATAGAGATCAGGAACAGAAGAAGGAGAAGATGGACAATGAATAGAAGGTGAATGAGTATGAGAAGGTGACTGTATTAGAGGTGGTGAAGGATGAACAACATGTTCCGTTGGATCATCAAAAGTAAGAGGTGATTCAGAAGAAAATAATGAAGATGGTGCTTGAGTTTCATATTCAGAGAAAGGAGAATATTCTTCATAGAAGATCACATCCCTTGAGATAAACACATTCTTAAACTGAAGATCAAAAAGTTTGTATCCTTTTATGTGAGCTGGATATCCTATGAAGATGCATTTTGTAGCTGTGCTAGAAAACTTATAGTGAGTTTTTGGAAGTGTGGTTGCATAGCAAAGACAAGCATAGGTTCTGAGATGAGAATATTGAGGGTGCTTGGTATATAGGTGATAAAAGGGAGTTAAGTTATTAAGAAGAGGTGTGGGAGTTCTGTTTATGAGATATGCAGCTGTGAGAATGCAGTCTCCCTAGAAAACCATAGGAAGATGAGCTTGGAGTCTGAGTGAGCGAGCTACATTTAGGAGATGTCTATGTTTGCATTCAACTACAGGGTTTTGTTGTGGAGTGTAGGTACATCTTTTCTGGTGAATGACGCCATTAGATGTAATGAAATCAGTCATGTCAAATTCTTTTCCTTGGTCAGTTCTTAATGACTTTATGGTAGTATTGAATTGAGTTTTTATCTGATGGAAGAAGTTTTTGATGATATCTCTAGTTTGGCTCTTATTTTGCATAAGAAAAACCCATGTGAATCTATTGTGATCATCAACAATTGTACGAAAGTATTGAGAACCATTGAGTGATGGTTTTTTGAAAGGTTATCCATGTGAATCAATTCAAGCACTTATCTGATCTGTGAGGCTCATGTGGAAAAGGTAATGTGTGTTGCTTAGCAAGATGACATGTATCACAACCCATAGGATCAAAGACATTAGGAAAACTTTCATTTGAATGATGTAATAAAGACAATCGAGATATAGATGGATGGCTTAGTCTATTGTGCCATAATTTGATGAACTGAAAACAGAAAGAACATGTGAAAAATTCACAGAACTAGAGCTAGAAAGTTTCAAATCTGGGACTATGTAGTACAAGCCCTTCTCTTCCTTAGCGATCCTAATCATTCTCCACTGTTTATTTCCAGAATCACACACAAGTTAGACCAAAGAATGAGACAACAATGCAGGTTGTGAGCAAGTTTACTGGCAGAGAGAAGATTGAAACTGAAACTTGGTACACATAAAACATCAAGTAGTAGCATATCTTTGTTGAAGTTACTGTGCCAATGTGTGTAGCAAGTGCAGACTTTCCATCAGGCAATTTGACAAAGACATTGTGAAGTTCAGTGCATTTTGTGTACAGATTTAGATCATAGATGATATGGTCTGTGACACCTGAATCTAGGATCTAGGTTCCTGGTTCAATTCCAGGACAAGAAGGAGAAATATTTGTAGAATGAGTGCTAGGAGAGGTACAGTTTAGAGTCATGTGTGATGTACCTGATAAGCCACCATTAGCAGACTTATTGACCTAATTCACCTGAGTTAGAAATAGCAGTTGACTCCATTGTGTTGTTCTATTGCACGGAGAGCTCCATATTTGCTTCCTCTTGAAGAGCTAAGTTAAACACATCATACAGTTTAGGTAGTGGATCTCTCAAGAGAATCTGATTCCTAACCTGTGCATATGACTCATCTAGTCCCATTAGGAACTGCATCACACGCCTGATATCATTTCTTTTGTTTAAAACAATACTAACACCACAATCTGGATTTGTGCAAGAAGATGTTTCTTCATAGATACCAATTTCATCCCATACAGCTTTTAGTTTAGAAAAGTAAAGACTCAAAGGACTACCACTTTGCTTTGTGCTAACAAGCTGTTGTTATAACATATATATATATATATATATATATATATATATATACGGTTATTCCTGGATTTAGAGAACCTTTGCTTCAGTTCATTCCATAGATGAAGAGCAAATTCAGAGTAAAGAGTGTAGCATGCAATCTTAGGAGACAAACTATTTAAAATCCAGGCAA
This sequence comes from Misopates orontium, assembly GCA_946800315.1. NCBI lineage: Eukaryota > Viridiplantae > Streptophyta > Magnoliopsida > Lamiales > Plantaginaceae > Misopates > Misopates orontium. Next base: position 12,485,530 of record OX326951.1, read on the forward strand.
GAACCATGTAATTACACCTGATCCACTTCGCATAAGTTGGATCTGTTGCAGGCAGCGGTGGGATTATCCCATCGATGAATCCTAGCTTGTTCTTTGCTAGAAGAGCTATGTACATGGCACGGCTCCATTGATAAAACTTTTGTGAGGTGAGAGGTTGCTTTACCAGGATTTGTCCTGGATTTTCTCCATGGTGAAGGTAGAGTGGATCCGAAGGATCTCCAGCTGTGTAGGTGGCTGTAGCACCTTGCACAGCCTAACTGTATGAAGCAAGAGGGTGATCCTCACATGGTTTGTGATGCTTAACTAAGAAGTTTCTGCGGAAAATATAGCTATGATACCATAACAAAATGTAAAGAGCAAAGCAACAAGAAAAGAGATGATAGACATTGTGAAAAGAATGAAAAAGAACCGAGAGAAAAGGATGATGTAATTGCTGAATTCAATGTAGATTGTCCTGATACAAGCACACACTTATATAGTACAAGAAAAGGAATAGTCCACCTAAGAGATGCCTTTTGTCCTAGGTGCATGAATGTGAAAATTATCCTCTGATTCATACTCCAAGCTAGCCGTTGCATTCAAAAATTTGTTTCTTTCATACAAGGAGCTACCGTGAAATCGGTAAGCATGCCATGGTACATGCGTCGGTGATCCTGCATAGACCTCACCAAAACTCCTGTTATGTCTAAGAGAGAGGGGTAAGGGGAACACAAAGCTTAATCGACAGCCCTCTGTTGCCCAGTGGTTGTTCCGGTCTTTCTTTCAAGTTTTAACCAAAATAATTGAACAACAATGATTCTATTTACAAATAACATGCAACCTTCCAGTTTTGCAAAATAATAGGTTTTGTTGGAGCACTCACCTCAATCACCACGTTGAGAGGATAGAATAACCGGGAACTAATCCAAACTACTATTGACCAAAAGAAACTATTAACTTCAACGCTATTCACATTCAAATTCTAATCAAGCCAAATAATGTTTAGTAATAACTACTAATTTGAACGTCATGCTAAACAAAACTTCATTAATACTACTAGTCCTAGTTATACAGATATTTTAAATACCCATCTATTGAACCTTACTCATCCCATGATGATCACTTTCAATGTAATTATAATAAGGGATAAAAGCGTCAAACCCCCCACACTTTACCCTTTGTTGCACTTTGCCCCCTGAACTTTTTTTTTTGGTAACAAGCCCCCTGTACTATGGATAAATAAGCACTTTGCCCCCTGAGTCCAAATCCAACGGCAAAAAGTGTTGACACGTATTCAAATCCAATGGTGAAAAAGCGACTCAGGGGGCAAAGTGTTTATTTATTCATAGTACAAGGGGCTTGTTGCCAAAAAAAAAAGTTCAGGGGGCAAATCGCTACACCCCCTATAGTATAGGGGGTTTGACGCTTTTATCCCTTATAATAATATGAGTAATACATGTCTCGTTAGAAATATCAACCGTGAACCGCAAGATTTTGATTACAGAACATTTCTTCCAATTTATCTAAGTTGGCCTAGTATATGTGCAAGTAGTTTGAAGGGAAAATTATATTAAGTAAGTCTTAACTAAACAAAATGACATATAGTTAATAATATAGATGGATATAAGACTTTACTTATGAAAACAACAACAGTAGGTGCACCAATTAAATGGAGAACACAAACAGAAAACTTCATGGTCTAAGTTATTTATTATTAGCAACAAGAAACTAAATTTATGTGCACATTGTACGAAATCTTATATTGCATTACATAAACTCCATTTTACCAGTAGACATAAACATGTACTGATTCCTAAATCTGAATCTCATAAAGTTCGTATTTTAAGAATAAAAACTACATCAATTGGAATTATAAATTCCAGTTCTCGTATGGTTAAATAGGGCATTTGCTCTACATGATTATTATATTTATATATCATATGAGTATTAAGTTAAATAATAGACATCAAGGAGATAGTATTAGCTCAAAACACATATAGTAACCACGTGAATCACCCGATTTTTCATGCATATAAAAGAAAATATACACAGTTTAACTCTAAAGAATTTGGTCCCCAAATTCTAATTCTAATTAAAGCAAAATATTAAGCATTTCATCTTTTGCATTTTACATGCATATCTAAAGGAACTAAATTAAGATTATGTTCAAATAAAGTAGCATAATATAGTTGTACTATCATGCCATAATGACGAATAAAAACTAATTAAACATCACGGCACACGAATAATGGCAATATTCAAAACAGAATTTGACTTTTAAAACCACAGTAACAAATTACAATATATAGTAGCGTTACATCTAGGCATGCATAAGAGCACATAAAACAAATAATATGATAATATTGAAACATGCTCCGACTCAGATGTCTATTAAACTAGCAGGCCAAAACCATTGATCTACTAAACTAAATCTCAATTGTCATTCTCATTTCAAAATTTCAAGTGTCAAAACTTAAATCATAATACCAAATTTTATAAACATACCAAGTAGCCAGAGTCATCATAAAGTCTTCAACTGTCTCCTGAACATGTTTACACATGATATTGTAAAAAGAAAAGAAAGAAAAAGAAGTAGAAATGAAAATAGTAAAACACGTATTAATCATTCAATATCATGACCAGAATTCCCAAAACAAGTACCATAATAGAAGTGAACACTTATGGGGCTGAAAAACGAAAAGCGATTAGTTAGAAGTTAGATATAGCATGTTTGACTATTTTTGGCACAAGGAACTAATAGAGAGATTATTAAAAGGATTACTAGCTAATTAAGCCAACACGGGAAAAATATTTTAGCTCACACCAAACTGGCAATGCTGAAACTCATACCAGGACAAGTGATAACATTGCGGTCAACAAGCTTTAAGGAGTATGAATATGGATTGTTTTTTTTAAGATAAACTACTGGCACATAATCATATCACGTGTGGTTGTAAGTACTTAAGTCATGAATTAAAGGCAAAAAAATAAAAAAATATACCACACACAAAAACAAGGGGATGAGTGTCAGTGAAATAATTTTTTATTTTTTTTTACACAAACATAAGGAAAAGTAGATGAGTTAACTATTGAAAGCAAGCGAATCGTTTACAGCCATATACAATTTCAATAAGGAAAACATTATCAGTAGTGTAAGCAGATATTTGTAACATGACTAATGAACTTAAAAGAATAGACATTCTTTATTTTTTATTTTTAGGGTAATCCACCAATTCACTGTTCAAATAAAAACACGTCTGGCTGATTTCCAAAACACTAAATAATAGTAAGACTAGCCTTAATCATTGAAACCCCGATCAAATTTAAATTAAATTAGGTTCTGCTGCCACATAGACATACAGTTCATGTTTCAATTATGCATATATACAATAAGGCTCTCCATTAATATTCATGACAAAAATAAAAAGAATGAAGCCCATACCTATTTATTTAGGCCGGCGATATTGCCAAAACGAAAAATGTTGCTTTCAGAGCATAATTTTTAAGTTGACTAATTTGCCCTCATCTAAGATCTTGTCAAAGTTTTAATTTTGGATTGTAGAAGATTTCATTAATTAACGTATCAAAATGAATTCCTTAAATTTTGCTTGGTAAATTATTCTTCCAAAGTATAGTAGCTAAAGAACTAAGGAAACAAATCTTAACAGATTGTTTAGGGAGGAAAAATGGAAAGCATCCATGGAATCAATATAAATTTTATTATATTTATTATGTTTGTATCGAAATCAAAATAGTTATTTATGTGCTTATAATCTTTTCTGGCTGTGTTATAGGCTTGTGGCTTTATTTTGTGTGTTAATTTGTCAGAGTTTGGAGCTATTTATTTTCCTACATAGTATGGAAAATTATTTATATAGTTAACTCAAATATATCTAACACGTAAAAGTACAAATTTTAAATGATAATATAATTAAGAAATTATTAATCAAAGAATATTATGACATTTTTATTATAAGTAATTAAGTATGTAACCCATTAACACTTTATTTTCAAGATGATATTACTAAAAGTGGCGATTTTTTAACTGTTTGTTTGTAGTGAATTAATTGACTTGCTTTAAGGTCGTCAATTTTTTGCTAACTAGTAGTTATACTTTTGTTTTTTTATCACTTAAAAACTAATATTAGGTTAAGTTAATTAGCTCTAGGTATTATATCCAGTTTTAGTATTAACAACGTCATTTTTTGTTGATAAAAACAATTTATATTCTTAAGTTTGACTAAAATTCAAACATAAAAATTTATACCTTTTGTTGGTAGATAGTGAATTACTAATATTTATGGTTCCATAATTAATATAAGAAAATATTAAAAGGAAATCTCAACTCAGGTGCGCATAAAGTTAATTAAAAAATTTAATTCAAAAGCTATAATTCAATAATTTTAATTACATATGAAACCGATTGATAAGCACAGGCATATTAAATCAAAGTTATCATATCCTTTGGGAAGTAATTTGTTGTAATTACAGTCAACGTTTACCTTCCTTGCCATAAAGAATAAATAGAAATCAATGAATTACCAAATTTGAGGAGATTTGTTGAGACAATTAATGAAATCATATATATTTAGAACTTTGATAGATTTTAGGTGGGGTAATTTTGACAACATAATAATTAAGCAACATTATTTGCTTTGGCAATATTACTAGCCATTTATTTAAGCATGCTAAAGAGCTATAGATATCAAATTGTCAATCCACTTATAAACCGCTGCAACTTGAATGCAATTATAAAATAATAACAGCAATCCGGAAATAGTATTTAACTCTCATACGCCGTCATACTCCTAGCAAATATTTAACTTCCTAAATTACATGATAATGAATAGAAGAATAGTTATTTAATTATGTAACAAAGTTATTAAACCTACGGAATTAGCGTAAGCATATTAAAAGTAAACTATGTAGAAGAGGCCAAACCAAATAAAAAGAATAAACCAAAGTTATACATGGTGCAAGTAGAGACATACAAAAATTAGAGACCTAAGAAAAAAGCAATAACTCAAAGTACCAAACTATTCTAGACCGACCATGAATAATAATATTTGAGAGTATATTTCATTCAAGTTTGAATTATTTTTTAAATTCTTTATAACACGTATTTTTGAATTAAAAAAGGGGTGCATAAAAATTTTTTTATACACATTGCACTAGAGTTACAATTTAAAAAGAAACTGCAGAAGATTTAATATATTCGTGTCGCACAATTAAAAATCTCTAAGTAAAAGATATGTATGGACAATAAACCCATGGCTATACATGGTAGGTGTAAAACTCGTGAGAGAAATAGGCTAAAAATTAAAAACCCTATGTCTTATTTGTAAGAAGAAAACAAAAGCTGTAACAACCCCAAAAATCAAGTCTATACAGAACAACACAAGAACAACTAAACTATTAAAACAATGAATAGTGGACATGATTTCAGAGAGTCAAACTGACAAATACACAAGAATTTCGCAATACTCTAATCCATAACTCAAACTGAGTTAACTCTAGCATGTCAATCTAGACTCCCACACACCAGTCCTGAGGTCATGTCCTGAAAGTCACGTAAATCTGAAAGGAAGGAAAATAAAACATTTTATATGAGATAAAAATCTCAGTGAGTGTCCTTTAGTGTGTGCAGATTGTGCTTTTACTGATAAGATATTTATTTGAAAACATTTGAAATAGGAAAAATAAGAAGAAACATGCAGTCATATTATTTCTGAAAAACACAAGTATTTAACTTAAAATAACTTTCACTAAAACATTAGCACTTATGATGATGAGCGTCCCCGTATATTTGCTGATGCAGACCACCCTTACAACCATTTTCAGAATCTTTGCCTTATCGCCCGTGTAAAGAGCGACCTTACAATCAGACAGAAGCACATGCCAAGGTTCATGTGTAAAACCTACGACCCAACAAAGATAACAACGACCTCCCGTTGAATCTGAGAGGCAATGGGCCATGGGGACTTGAGACTCAACCGGCGAGCCCTCTGCTGCCCGGTCTTACCCCAAGCACACCCAAGCTAAAGTTGGATCCAACCAACAAAACAGAACGGAACGGAACAGACGGGACATTATCATCATAAGTGAAGCAAATATTTTTCAATAAAATTTAACCTGTGTCACATACTTTCATAAAACAGTTGAGTAACTAATACATACCTATTACAGTCGTACATATATACATGCATCCTTCCAATTTTTCAAAAGTAAGTACAGGTTTATAACGAACACTCACCTGATGAGTCAAAATCCCAAGAATGGTAGAACACCAAAGGTTAGACTGAATTACCTATCAGGCAAAAAGGTCATTCGAACTATTAAAATTACTCGACAATTAAATATGTACTTTACCATGTCCTAATCTAATTAAAGTGTCCTAAGTTAAGCTGATCAGATCTTAATGTTTACGAAGTCTATATCTATATATAATTCTATGTATTTATATATATAATTCTATGCATTTATATAGGCCTTATTAGAACAAGTCTCTGCTTAATCATACATGAGTCAATAGTTAAATACAATAACACATGTAAAAACCCTCCCCCATACGCATACAGTGACAAGAAAAGCAACCCCTTCATAGAATCTATTGAATTAACACCAACATGGATGCATTAGAAGAGTGACAAAAATAAAGAATACCTTATTAATTCAAGTAGTTTTTTAAATCTAGTAACCTGACCATCCCTTTCTTTTAATTTAATAATTATTTCTTATCAAAGTGGTCCAGAGATGAAGAATATAATATTTATATACCTAATATTAATGCTTAATGAATGAGATCAAATAATTGGATTTCACTATTCATAATTTACACATGTACATGGTAAAACCGTGCGATTCAATTCTCATTCTCTTCTCTCATGCCCAATACTATATTATACTATTAGTTTATGTATGAACTACCCACTTTAGGAAGAAATAAACAAAAGAAGATGGAAGAAGAAACTTACCTGATGCGCAAATAACAATAAGCAGGATGAAGATTGCACAATTGCGTGCGTTTTCAAATACTATTAGCGGAAGACTTAGGGTTTTCTTTTTTTTATGTAATCTCATAATGAAAGGACTAATTAATGAAGTCTAGGATGATGGATTAAGTGGGCTTTAATTGCAACTCATATTTAATGAAACGAGGCCTCAATTCTTTAGGACTAAAAATAATAATTTACTTTTTAATACCCATGCTTTTATGCTAAATAGTAATGATAAGCAAAAAATCCAGTGTGTTTGAAAAGAATTGGTTTTACTGCCATTTTCTTATATAAACTTTTCTGGAAATTTGACGTTTTTTTTTTTCAGTTTACTACAGTTTCATGATGAACGTTAATATTTTAAGTAAATTAAAAGTGTCGGGACCGTGATTCAGTCATTTGGAATTTGCACTAAATTTTAATATTTTTGAGTAAATATTAGAAGTAGTCTGTTCCCATATATCTTCCATTTGAGTAAATTGGCTGATATTATGCCAGCCGTTTTAAATGGCATAAATGAAGATTATAATGTGCTGCTACAAGATCAAAGTCCATAGGCTGTAGTAAGATGCAACAAATCATTTAGTATGTCCAGCAACAAGTTCACAAAACATTAATATCAGCAAGAGAATGACTAGAATTGTTGAGTTCGTATAGTGATTTTGCTAACAATTCATTCATATCAGATAGGTCCATCATTAGTTATTAAACCAGAGACAATAATTGAAAATATTACACATAATTCTGAATCGAACTTTGTTTTATTATTAGTTGTAATCAGGATTTCTTTTTCTCTTGTTTTGAATGGTTTAACTTCCCTATGGACTGTATTTCATGCTAATTGTTTTTCTCCTCTTGGGGACGAGTACACCTTGCACTCTCCCCTTCATTAATAAAATTTTCTTTTGCCGATCAAAAAAAAAACTATGGCGGTGTTATATATGGCAAGAGAGGCAGAATTCATTGCCTCATCTTCTTCGACAACAGCCCGCTGCTTGAGCTTCCAAAACTCTTAGGATTAAAAAGTGAAAGAAGTCCCATTAGGGGACAAACGTTCTTTATTTTCATTGTATCCCTTGAAGGGAATTTAGATAAATAGAGTTGAAAGTATTTCAGTTAGTTCAAACGAATTTGATAATTGACCAAGTGACACATACACTGACAGAAAGACATACATACATACACCTTTTGTTTTTGTCTATATCAGATAGAGAGAGAGAGAGAGAGAGACCGTAGTCACAAACAGTGTAGACGAAGGGTGAGTGAGAACTTTGTGTTGAACTGGAGAAATCTTTGCTAGTAAAAGTTGGGAGCATAAAAGCAGCTGTATGTATGCACCACTCACTCTCATAACTTCATTTGTATTTTGATTTTGTGTCTGTCTTTCAAGTTTAGTAAGAATGTATCAGTAGAAAGATAGATCTCGATGATTGTTCTTGGTTCTGCGTGATTTAAGGTGGGATCTTGAAAACTGAAAGAAAAATGTAATAAATTTCGAAAAAAAAAAATTCTTCATTTTCTTGGGTTTTTAGTGAAAGTTTGGCATTTTGAATTATGAGTGTGATTGGAATCACAATTTCCTATGTCCCTTGTGATGTACTTTTTGTAAAATTGTCTTCAAATCAGCTTTGTCTTATAATGCATCTAACTTTTCATCTGCATCATGATACTGATACAAATATGTATATGCATTGTGTCCACAATATTGCTGGATTTACTTCTCCAAAGTGTTCTTTACAATTGTATTCAAAAGGAGTTTTATGATAGTATAGTTGGGTTCATAAATAAGTTCTGAATCAATCAAATTTCTTTATTTGTCTTTCAAAGTATATGTTCCTATTCCTTACAGCTTTGAGCCTTTAATTACAAAGATCCATGTCCAAAAATATTTTTTCACATATGGGCATCATGTAAAGACCTTCCTAGTCGCAAAAGAGGCGATCAATTTATAATTTTGAATTGGGATCTGTTTCTTGTCAACGTGTTCAATTATTGGGAATTTTTATTGCTTGCAGCAGGATAAGGGTATGAATCTGGGTTCTTACATAGTTCCATCTCTATATGAGATTTGTACATTTACTATAAACAGATTAGTGTCAACTTTTGGTGACTTGAGTAAGGATGGCATAGTTCAGTATATTGCTTTTTAACTACATTAATTTGTTGAGTGCAAGCGTATTAATATTGCAGATTTTTGGCACTTATCTTATGTGCTGAGATCTTCAATTCAATTCTGTATTTCACCTTATCTAAACTATATTGCAGACACTCTCAAACACAGTGGAAGAGAAGGCAAAGTGGATATTCAACAAGCTCAAAGGTATACAGAAACTCTTTAACCTATGTGCTTATAAAGAATTGAACTGTTGGAAAATAGAACTCATATGTCCCAGGTAGTTAAACATATCAAATTACGTTTTGTGCTTAAAACTATGTCGAATGGAATGTTGATTGAGGTGCCGAATCACATCTCTTACTTGCTCCAACATTGTTATTTCTTTTAGTTTCAATATCATTAGCATTTTGAATCTCACTTTTCTTAGGGAAACCGTCAAATCCCCTGTCTCATCTTATGAGAGAACACAATCTTCCTCCACAGAACAATACATGTTATGAATTTGAGGAGTCAAAATCGAAGCTCACTGTGTATTTACCCTCCTCTTGCTAAGTGTGCTTCAAGAAAAATAAATAAATGTCTATATATGTGCGTGTCTGTGTATGTGTATTTGTTCCTATCATTGATATTGAAAGGTTAGATCATAGATGAACTTAAGAGATGGTTATTGCATTTATTTGTTTGCGCTGTGATCAATCATTGGGCACTTCATTATTGTTCTGGTGTCTGCATAAATAAATGAGAAACGTTTGTTTGGCTCATTGTCTCTATATTTTTTTCTTTCTTTCTATTCTTGACTTCGTTGTCCCTACAAACATAAGAATTTATTCTTCTATTATATGTGAGACCTTTGATACAGGCTTAACACACATATTCAACTTCAACAAGAAAACATTTTTTACCGTTTATTTGAAAAGCAAACATGAACTGATGATGGCTGTGCAGTAGGTTATGTCTTGATATATCAATTATTTTGTTTATTCACCCACAATAAATTTAACTTTAAAAGTCTTGTGTAGAGGACATAGTGAACCGCAAAAACCTTCTTACGTTATGGTTTATTCTTAGTATTTACAGATAAATATCATTATCATATATCTTTCTTTGTTATTTAGTCATGTAACTTAATTTCATTTCATCCTTAAATTGATCTACATTCACTAGAACTGATAACAGATATTAATTTTTTCATCGCACTTAATTTCTGTGGAGGATGATCATATCATTATAGACAAATCTTCTTTCTATTAGCCCACTTAAAAAATATGGTACTTATCATACTTATTATGCTTTAGAAATATTAAGAAAACTTCAATATTCAGCATTTTAAAGAATACTTAAACTAAAATGATAATGCACATATGCTATGTCATATTTGGGCATGATGCACGGCGAACAGCTAATCGACCTATTGGGAAAATAAAGAAGCCGATGTAGCCAAAGCAAACAACAATTGGAACGATCCTCAGACTTGTCTATAATAATATGTCACGACGAGTTTATACTGCTCCCAAACCGAAAGATATGATACTCATTGAGATCACTGCTCATGGTGGCTCGAGTCTAGTTTAGAGTCGGATCTTTTGTGTATATTTCTCCAACAGCATCGACCATGTTTGTCCCCTTGCAAATTTGTGTACACATTTTCCAGTTCAATAATAATTTTGCTTGTGCAAAAAAGAAAACAAAAACAATAACTAGAAGATAGTCATGAATTTATTCCATTTTGCAATACCAATTGCTGATTGATGAGTTTTAACTTCCAAACAATTATAAGACAAAGGTTTTTTAAATTATTATTTAGAAAAGCGTTGTGTAAAGTGAAGTTACCAATTTTTATTTTTATTTTGTATTGAGGTTTACGGCAAAAATTATGTGTATTCTCAAATACTTTTTTTTTATAACGCATTAAAATTTCAAGGTGATGACGCCTCCAGATCGCCATGCCCGTCACCGAGGCAGTTCTTACGCCGGTCCCGACCTAAGATGACCCTGGACCCGCCAAGCTCTTGGGGGAGGAGCATTGAGAGCTCGTTGGGAGGACTCCTGCAGCTTCTTCAGCGGTCCGCGGGGACTCGCACTTCGTTCGCACGATCTCCCTTCGATTGTCTACTGCTGGGGCTCGCGCTCTTCCGACCGTGCTCACTTGCTCTCCTTCTCTCTCTAGGTGTAGTCTTTAGCTGTATGCTTGTTGGGATGCCTTTATGACCTGCCTGCTTCCCTATTTATAGGACGAGGGAAGGTTATAGATGTAATCTTACCTGGGGCACGTGTCAGCATGCATGTTGATTTCGAGGGTAATAGGGTATTTGCGTGTCTTCGTAGAGTAGGGCACGTGGTGCCTGAGAGTCTTGTCGAAATAGGCAAGTGATGCCCGAGTAGATTTGTAGAGTACAGCACGTGGTGCCTGCATGTTATCCTCGGTGCATGTCCTGCTCCACTTACATATTATAATCCCCGATCCCTAGCTCTTCATTGGGGAAGCAGGGCGGTCATGCCCCGAGAGGGCGACAACGCACTCCGATAGTGGAGAACGACGCAGGGGCTGACGCCAGCTGCCTCCTGTGGTTGATCGGATGGCACGGTGGTCTTTGCTTAGCGGCCAAGGATGGCTTTCCTGCACGTGTAAAATACGACACCCCTCGTTGATTCAACGAGGGGTGAGCGGGGCAGATATTTATATTATAAGACTTACCAGGGTCGGAGAGACGTGAGGGGGTCGTGAGATAGGCAAGGATTGGAAGATTAGGCCACGTGGACGGGTACGATCCCAGGAGGGAGAGTATGCGTTGTCATAAGTCCCCCAGTCTCTGTCACAGTTCGCAGAACGTGGCAGAGAGTAAAACTTTTAGGAGCCTAATCATCTAATCGCGCATCTATCACACACCCTGACTTCTCGGGATTCCTGAAAACTTCCTTCGTACGCTGAGAGGTACGTGTCAGCCATCTGTCGCTCCTGGGGGATTGAGCGGGAATTAAACCGCCTTTTTGCCCATCTATTTAGGTCTCTTGTGCTGCGATTTCTAGGGCTATAGCCTTTTTATCTTCTTTATTTTCTTTTGCGTAACCACTCTTCCTTTCTCTGCAATCTCTGTTTATCGTAATCATGTTATATTCCGATATTGACGCGGTTGCTGATTCCGGTTCTACTCCCCCTTCTTCTCTGTCCCGATGTACACTGCCTTCTCCTTCTTTCATTCGTCGCGGAAAGCGTACGACTGCATCTGCTGCTCTGTCTAAGACCGGCGGCAATAAAGAGCCAGAGTCCAAAAAGCCCTCGGTGAGCGTGGATGAGGTGGCTAGTAGCGTTACACAGGCGGCTGTTGATAACCACCTCTCCAAGTATAATGTGCCGAAAGGAAATGTGGCGTTGATGATTCCGGAGGCGTCTCACCTGGAAAATAGCTCCCTTGCAGGCTATTTGACGGTCTTCTTTCCTCAAATCGAGGCGGGGTGGCGGACGTTTGTGCCGTCGTTCTTCCAGGAGGTGGGCCAAGTCTTAGGGCTTTGTCTAAGCCAGTTGACGCCCAATGCTTTCTCCATCATGGCGGGATTTGAGTTTGTCTGTCGTAGCCGAGGGCTTCTCTGCATTGCCGAACGCTTGCTGGCCCTGTATGACGTAGGAACGAGCACGACGCCCTTCTTCTACCTGACCCTCGTTCTTCCCAAGCTGTCCCGGGGGCGAGGGTCCTTACAAACGCCTCTTCCTCCTATGTGAGCTGGAAGTCTTCTTTCTTCTTCGTGAAGCCCTCGGGTCGTAATTGCGATAGTTGGGGCGTTACGAACGTGTGGTGCAACGGCCCAAAGGAGTTAGATTCTTCTTAGTTCGAGGGGATTCGACGCCGAATGAAGGAGGAAGGCTACTTCCAGATAAAGTACAATGTGCTGAAGTTGGCAAAGATTCTGAGGTTGTTCTAGCTCTGCGGTCTTCAGGAGGGGGCTCGGTCTGCTCACTTTCTGCATCTGGACAAGGACCCCGAGTTCTGTAAGTGCTCTGTTCTTACTTCTTTTGTAGGTACTTCGCTTCTTTTGTGATTCTGACTGATGTTCTTCAGGTACGTTGGTGTCTTCTCTGGCGGAGGTGGTGACGGATAAGGTAGCTCTTAAAGTGCCCAGGAGAAGCAGGTCTACCCGAGGGAAAACCACATCTTCTCGTTCGGTGGTCGCTGCCAGGAGTGGGGAGCCTTCTCCATCTCCTCACTCAGTGCCTGAAGTGTTCCTGGAGGTTAACTCAGGCTTACCAACCTTTGGTGACTTCCAAAGCTTGCGGGAAGATGATCTCGAGGACTTCCGTGATTCAGTTCCTTCGGCTCCGAGGTCCACTTCTGGCTTCGAGTGGATCTGAGACTCTTTGCCCTCGTCTTTTGACTTGAGTTATCTCTCCATTCCTCTACGGGGCCATGAGGTGGCATCCATACCTTGCGTTTCTCCCCATTGTACTTTTTCTTCGCCCATTTGGTCCGATCTTGCTAAGAAGGAAGCCGGGTCTTCTCTCATGATCGAGGGTAGGGGAGAAACGGATGCGTCCGAACCATCACCTCCGACTTTGCAAGAAGGTCTTGCGGAGCCGGTTGAGGGCACTTCTGGGGAGGTGGAAAGGAGTTCCCTTGCTGTTTCTTCTAGTCCTGCGGAGGACGTGGCTCCTAGATCGGAGGAGGTTATCTTGTTGGAGTCGTTGGCTAGGAGTAGGTTGGAGGAGATTCCCGAGGTTCGAAGGGATGGAGCTTGTGATTGGGTGGAAGTTCGTGAAGAAGGGACTTCTTCGCAGTGGGGGTGGACCAGACGGTTCGTCCTGGTTCCGTTGAGCCTCCCTTGGTAGAGAAACTGCTTTCGAGGCTCGAGTCAAAATTTGTCGCGACTGGAAAGCACATGCGACAGAGCTGGCGAGGGAGCGAGATCTTGTGCTGGAGCGTCTTTGAGCGGTAGAGGGGGAAAGAGATGATTTTGCCGTGGAGCTGGCGGCGTTGAAAGATGCTCTAGACAAGACTTCATGGCTGGAGTTGGAGGCAGAGGCGGAGTGCACAGAGGTGATGAAGACGGTCGAGTCTCTTTGACACGAGTTGCAAGACTGCCAAACGTCAATAGACGAGAAGGTTGCCGAGCAAGTGCGGAGGATTGGCAAGGAGTTGCGCGGGCAAATCACAGAGAAGGCCAAGCAGGACGCATACGAGCGCATAATTCAGTACATCGGCTCCCCGCTTCATCATCGTTTTTTTTCTGAAGGTGTTCATCTTCTTCCTTATGCTCGGATTCAAGGGGTCCATACAGCAGTTGAAGGAGAAGAACTGGATTGTACCCGAGGCCGATCTGACGATGCTGTCTCCGCTGGCTATCGAGGTCCTGGACGAGATACCGCAAGGTTCTCCACCTAGCCCTTCTGAACTACGGGCAATTTCTGAGGCATGCCGAGCTAAGCTTCCTTCTACGCAGGTCGTTATCCCTGAAGCTGGCAGATTAACCTCCCGTAGCTCCTCCCCACACTCTAGGGCAAGGAGGATAAGGGCGATGGCTTCCGAGATCATGGCAGGAGGTCCGCTGGTTACTGGTCCTCGTCCTCTGAGTTCTCGTGTTGCCGATGCTCCTGCTCCTAGACCTACAAACGTCTCCTTGCGGGTTGTTTCCACGATTGCTGCCCCCGATGTTTTTGCTGATGCTCCAACGCTCGAGGAGCGCCGAAGGGTGGTGAGAGAGGGGAAGCGGCCCTTTTGAAGAGTAGTGTAGTGGGCCTCCTATGTTGTATTTTCTTTTTTCCTCGTAACTGTACCGATTTGAGTTGAGCAATAAAACATTCTTCGGAGATCTTCATATGTGTCTTCTTTTCTGTCGCGTGTTACTTCAGAAGTACGCGTGGTTCGACGAGGGTTGTTGTTTTTTCCCTCGGAAGTAACACGCGTAGGGCGACAGAAAAGAAGACAACCCTTGTAGTGGGTATACTTCACCTCTCGTTGCGTGGTTCGACGAGGATTGTTGTTTTTTCCCTCGGAAGTACGCGTGGGGCTCAGAGGTTCATAATGAGACACCTCGCCAGAGCAATTGCCTAAAGCCCTCGAGACGTATTACAAGGAGCAAGTCAACTCATGATACTTCTAAAGAGAGTTTTGCCGGTCATCGGGGTATCCTTCACCCCTCGTTGCGTGGTTCTACGAGGGTTGTTGTTTTTCTCCTCGGAAGTATGCGTGGGGCTGAAGGTTCATAAAGAGACACCTTGCCAGAGCCGTTGGCTAGAGCCCTCGAGTTGTATCACAAAGAGCAAGTCAACTCGCGATACCACTAAAAGGATTTTCGCCATTCATCAGGGTATACTTCACCCCTCGTTGCATGGTTCTACAAGGTTGTTGTTTTTCCCCTTGGAAGTACGTGTGAGGCTTAGAGGTTCATAATGAGATACCTCGCCAGAGCAGTTGGCTAAAGCCCTCGAGACGTATTACAAGGAGCAAGTCGACTCATGATACTTTTAAAGGGATTTTTGCCGGTCATCGGGGTATCCTTCACCCCTCGTTGCGTGATTCTACGAGGGTTGTTGTTTTTCCCCTCGGAAGTGCACGTGGGGCTCAGAGGTTCATGATGGGAAACCTTGCCAGAGCAGCTAAAGTCACCCCTCGAAACGCTACCCGAACCGGTTAATCTTTTCCTAAAGGTTTTCGGTGGCAGTTATTCGCGTAGTTATTGAAGGAACTGTACTGGTGCATGAGTTGATGAGAAAGTTGTGACGGTTTGGATGGCTTCCTCAAGGAGTCGTGACGGCTCATGGAGCCTCTTCGTTTAGCTTCTTGGAGAAGTTGTAATGGCTTGTGGAGCCTCTTCGTTTAGCTTCCTGGAGAAGTTGTAACAGCTCGTGGAGCCTCTTCGTTTATCTTCTTGGCCAAGTTGTAACGGCTCGTGGAGCCTCTTCGTTTAGCTACCTGGACAAGTTATAACGGCTCGTGGATCCTCTTCAATTAGCTTCCTAGAGAAGTTGTAACGGCTCGTAAAGCCTCTTCGTTTAGCTTCCTGGAGAAGTTGTAACGGCTCGTGGAGCCTCTTCGTTTTGCTTCCTGGAGAAGTTGTAATGGCTTGTAGAGCCTCTTCGTTTTTTGTCTTCTAACCGCTTGTCGCTTTATATCGTCAAAATGTCCCATCCGATGTTCTCGGTTGCCGCGCTACTCTTTATTTTATTTACTTTTGCATGCGAAAAATCCCACAACCATCATTAGTTTCTCGAGAAGGCGCATTGACAATAGACAGTTCTAAGTAACCGACACGTGGCTCTTGCCACTACCCCCTCATTGGTGATCGTGGGTGATAAAGGCTTTTCGCATGAGTTTTGTGTTTAGCGCTTCACTGATTCCCGCCTAAACCGAAGCGTCGCTTCTGAGGCTATAAATAGACCATTGACTTACCACTTTCCGCCACTTCAACTCCCTTCTACAACAAACTCGATCTTCTCTTTTTCACTATACTTCCTTTTGCAATGGCTTCCTCTGCATCTTCTTCTTCCAAAACTCCCTTGTCTTTCGATTATTCCGTGCCCTCTTCCCCCAAGATTACGGTGGTCGACAGTTATGCTCCTGCTCCGCCATCCGCCACCCAAGAGGCTAACAGTGCGGCTTCCTAATCTCTTTGCAGTTCCCGCGGAGTGGCCTGTCGCACTCGCCGGAGAACGCATAGCCAACTTGTTGTTGCCGTCCGCAACCGCAGGGTGGCTGCCGGAGAAGTTCAGTCTACCGACCTTCCTGTTGGTGAGATTGCCGCTGCGTTCCATGACCGTGAGCCATATGAGAATCCGGCCGAGGGATTCCAACTAGTCGTTAGGGACCTTGAGCCCAGCCAGATGGTTGGCCAAGGGTGGGCTGGTTCAACCCCTTCTATTGAGACGACGGAGTCTGTACAAGAATTGCTGGAGCAGTACGGTATTGTTGGCATGGACGTTCGTGTGCCGTCTCCTACCGACCGCGCCTTCAACCCTCCTGCCGGTTATTTGACGGTGTACTCAGAGCAGGTCCACAATGGCCTCCGTCGCTTCTTCAACCCGTTTATGAGCCATATGCTTTCCTTCATGTAGATTTGGTTCTTCACTCCTACCGATGCTTGGTGGGTTACATTATTTTGTGCAACTACTTCGACATTCCCATGTCTCCTGCTTTATTGTTCGGGTCCTTTGCTCTTCGTCTAGTGAGACAGGGCTACCCGTTTTTCCAACTGGTGGCTCGTCAACCCGTTAACTTTTTTTTGTCCGGAGTTTCAATGACCTTCCCTTCCTATCGGAACTGGAGGAGCCGCTTCTTTATCCGCCCACATAATGGGCAGTGGGGCGTGTCCAATAGGTGGGCCGTGAACTATTTGGATTCTCTCAACCCTACTGAGGAGACTGTCTTTCTGTAGAACCGTGGGTTTTTCTCTACGACCTACGACGCCGTTTCCATTGTGGAGCACCCTCGAGCCATGGTGATGGCGGGTCTTCAGGCCGGCCCGGACTATATCAACTTTTTGACGCCACGTTAGTCAATCAGCTTCTTTTGATCCCATCTCTTCGGGAAGCGGTATGGCCCATTCGTCTCCTTTGTCTAACCATACTCCAGGAGTTAGCGTGACTCCACCGGACCACACTTTTTCCATCAACGACTACATTCGTGGTTCTTCTGAGGAGAGGTTCTAGTGGGGAAATCCTAGGGGTGCTGCTTTCGTTGCTCTCGAGGCCTCCAACATTCCTCCGGCTCCGACCCCAGTGGTCCCCTCAGGTGAAGGCACGAGCAGTACGCCTTTTCTGCCTCGTGACCTCCGAGCCATGTATTCATCTGGTCGTATGGATGGGCTCCAGGATCTGGTCGACAGCCTACTAATCCCGAGGAGAGGCGACTCCTAGGCCAGGATGACGGTGTTGGCTTGCTGGTTCCCTTATCTCGCAAGCTCTTCGATCTATGGTGCTTCTTTTCTTCCTTTATTGACTTTTTTGTGCGGACTTTTTCTAACTCGTTTCTCCTTCTCTCAGGCACTGTTCATCGCTCGGGAACTTGACTCACGTGAGATCCTGTCTTCGAAAGACTCTCAGCGGGTGCAAGGGGCTCTAGCGATGGCGCACTTGCATCAAGATGTGGCCAACAAATATCGTGAGGAGTTGGAGGAGACAAGGGCTTCTTGGCAGGAGGAGTCACTTAGGCTGAGAGACGAGGTGGAGGCCTTGAGGGAGGCTCTTGAGGCGGCTGCTGTGAGAGAGCGTCTTCTGCAGGAGCAGGTGGAAAACCTGCAGGAGATGGATGAGGAGTCTCGGGCGCTGGTGGACTCGTTGATGGTGGATCGGGCTCAAAGGGATGCCCTGAGAGGAGAGCTGGTGCAGGCTGAGGCTCGAGTGGCTGAAGTAGAGGTGGATCTGGTGAGGGAACACCTAGCGAGGACTGAATTTGAGGCGAAAAAAGCGGGTGGAGTTGGATTCGGCTCGGGCCGACTTTGAGGAGAGATTGCGGCTGGGGCTTTCCGTGGCTCGACGGAGGCGGTGCAGAAAGATCGCAATTGAGGCCTGCTGAGCCTATCTCTTCCAAAGATGTCCGCATGTTCATGGGCATGGGCTACGATATGTGCTCGAGCATTGTGCAGAATCTGCCCAGTGCGCTCTGAGGTTTGGTGATCCCCTCGTTCAAATTTGCCCGTCGGACAAGGGTCGAACACATTCGTATTTGGGAGCGTACTCCTACCCCTGCTTCTTCTGTTGCTGCTGCTGCTGCCCCTCTGCGTGAATCGAGGAGTCCCCCTGTGATGCAATTGAGGGAGGTGTTGGAGGAGGAGCGCCGAGCACCTATCCGTGCCGGGAAGTGCTGAAGAGATGATCACTGAGGAAAGATGATGGCGGCCTGTATCGACCTTAGTTTTGGTGGATGGTGGTAGCCCTTGTTGGCCTTAGGTTTTAGATTTTTCTTCTTGTTTTTTTGTCTTCTTTTGCATTCCTTTGCCAGTCCTACGAGTGGGTGGCGGGTAAAGTAGACCGTTGCGGCTTCGTCCCCTATCTTTTAGAAACCTACTCCTTTTTAATGGAATGTTTCATTTGTGTACCAGCAGTGTTAGTTTCCTTCGTGCATGTGTGTTGGTGTACATAGATTATTTTTATCTTTTGGGGCTGAACTCGAGTAACTTCCAAGCTACCTACGTATCCCTTGCAGTAAAATTGGGAATCAAGTCGAACGTAGTTCTCCTAATTACATGATACTACATACACACTTTAAACTTAAAAACACTTATTTATGTACCTGGGTTAGTTTCTCCCTCGTTTTTCCGAGGGGGAAATCTACCTTTTTTGTGAAAACTCTCTTCAAGGGTAGAATTTCCTTAGGTTGAGTAGATGCCACGGGCGCGGATAAGTGCGACCTTCCATATCCCGCAACTGATATGTTGCTGCTCTGAGGATACGGGATATATGGTAAGGCCCTTCCCACGCGGGCTCAAGTTTTCCCACATTTTTCGACGCCCCTACTCTTTGTAGGACCTACTCGCCAACCTGGTATGTTCGTTCTTTAACACGTTTGTTATAGTACCTGGCCATGCGAGCTGTGTAACGGGCGCTTCGGAGCGCTGCTTGTCTTTGGTGTTCTTCCAATAGATCTAGTTCAAGGATCATGTGCTCTTCATTGCGATCCTCCTCGTATTCTTGAATTTTCCAGCTCGGGGTTGATATCTGTGAAGGAATGACTGCCTCTTGTCCATGGGCTAGGCCGAAAGGTGTTTCGCCAGTAGAAGTTCTTGTGGTGGTTCGGTAAGCCCACAGAAGGCCAGGGATTTCTTCTACCCACTTCCCTTGATACGTCATAAGACGTGCTTTCAGTCCTTGAATCAGGATGCGGTTCGTTACTTCAACCTGGCCATTTGATTGTGGATACCCAGCGGAAGTGAAGCGGTGTTGTATCTTCCAATGGTCGCACAATTTTGATAGCCGATCACTGGTGAACTGTAGTCCATTGTCGCTGACGAGGATTCAAGGGACTCCAAATCTGCATACGATGTTTCTCCACAAGAAGTTAATGACCGTTGTTGAAGTGATTTGTGCCATCAACTCAGCTTCGACCCATTTGGTGAAGTAATGCACGGCCACCAAGAGATATTTCTTTTGTCCTTGATCTTGTATCAGCAGCCCAACGATGTCGATTCCCCATTTATCAAAGGGGCAGGGGATGTGGTTAGGCTCCCATGCGGCTGCAGGTAAGTGGAACATCGTTGTGTGCCTCTGGCATTGTTCACACTATTGGGTGAATGTCTTGGTATTCCTTTGCATGGTGGGCCAAAAGTAACCTTGCCGAAGTATCTTCTGAGCGAGGCTTCTTCCCCCTGAGTGGTTTCCGCAACTTCCTCCGCGTACTTCTCGCATCACCTCCATCGCTTTGTCTTCATTCAAACACCGCTGGTAGGGTTGAACACCCCTTCTTTCAGAAAAAACCGTGTTAGGACCGCAAAGTCCGACAGGTTTCGAACTCGGTTGAACAGTCAGGACTGCCAGGTCCAACTAGATATTATTTCCTTGTTTGCAAAATTATTTTAAAGGAAAATTTTGGTTTTATTTACTTTGATTTATTTACTTATTTATTCACACGGTTTTATGGTATTTATCCTGTTATTAGACGAGTGAATATTTAGGTGGGTTTGGAAAGATTTAACTTGATCTTATAGTATCTTATCTTATGGAAAATTAATCTTTATCAAACTCTTTCCTATATCCTTTAGTAATCTATTCCTTGTGGAGTTCTTCTTTGTCTTTGATGTGCAGAATATACGAAGATCATGAAGATCTTATCAATCGGAAACAAAGACGTTGCAAAAGGAAGAATCGCCTTATCATGGAAAGATTCGGATATACTTTGGAAAGATCCTGTCTCGACTGGATATGGAGACTGGCCGAGAATCAAGGATATCTTTCAGGAGAGCTATCCTATAAATAGTAGAAATCCTAGGAATCAATGTAGAACACACGTGTAACAAAATATACATCTTTAGGTGTTGTCTTTTATTTTGATTTTTTAGTTTTCGCCCTCTTGAGTTACATCAAGAACGTGAGAAGCCGACAAGAGTTGAAGGGAGTTCAACGGGAAAGGATTGCGCCAGTTAGAGGGATCTATACGTACGTGCAGTTCGCTTGGAAGCATTCTCATAAGAAGATCATTACGGTAGTCTTGGTCTTACGGGTCAAACGGAGTAGACGCGAAAAAGGTTCCGGTGGTATCAACATTAGAGGGATTCGGTGTTAGAGTAAAACCAGTTGGTGTAATAACTTTTGTCCGTTGAAAGAAGTTTGATTCAGGCGAAAGCCTCGTGGATGTAGGACATAGTCCGAACCACGTTAAAATCTGCTGTCTTACTTTACTGTCTTACTTACCTGTCTTACTTATCTGTCGAGACTAGGTACCGCAACTATTGCTAAAACGTAAAGTATTAGACTCTAAGATCTATCAATTGGCATCAAGAGCCTATCACCTACTTACATTGGTGAGATTCTGGTTTTATTTAGATCTTGCAGATTTGATGGCACAAAACGTTGAGGGATCATCATCATCAAAGCCGCCGCTCTTAAATGAATTTAACTATTCATACTGGAAGGTCCGCATGACAGCTTTCATCAAAAGGAAAAATCAGAAAGCGTGGAAAAGCATTCTCAAAGGATGGTCTCCACCACTAGACAAAGATGGAAAGCCGAAGCTAGAGCTCGACTGGTCAGACGCAGAAGATCTCGACGCGAGCCACAACTCCATTGCAATCAATGCAATTTTAAATGGAGTCGACCTAAATCAGTTCAAACTGATCTCCAAGTGTGAATCGGCCAAAGATGCATGGAACGCCCTCCGCGTTGCCCATGAAGGTACCCCATCCGTGAAAAGATCCAAAAGACAAATCCTTGGCACACGGTTTGAGGAACTTAAAATGGAGGATCATGAAACAATAGCTCAATACAATGCTAAACTTAGAGACATTGCTAATGAAGCCTTCCTCCTCGGTGATGAGTACAGTGAGTCCAAACTTGTTCAGAAAACTCTTCGAACTTTACCCTCAAGATTCGATATGAAAATTGAGGCGATTGAAGAAGCAAGAGATGTGGAAAACTTGTCACTTGAAGAGCTCATGGGTGCCCTCTCAACTTTCGAGTTGAAAAAGAATTTGAATGTAGTCACTTCGAAAGGTGTTGCACTTAAAGCTGAAATCAAAGACAAACCTCAAAGTGACGACAAGGACGAGTTCGAGAAATCTGTCGCGTTTCTCTCCAAAGGACTCCGAAAGTTTTCCAAGTGGAAAACAAAGGTACGAACACTTTCCCTTCTAACTCTGATAATTCATTAAAATCTTCCGCTGCTAATGATCTTAGCTACAAAAGAAGAGGAAAAGGTGTTCAATGCAGGGAATGCCAAGGCTATGGTCACATACAAACTGATTGTGCAAATCTTCTCCCGAAGAATAAAGACAAAGCCATGGTGTGCACCTGGAGTGATGAAGAGTCATCTGAAAGTGAAGATGAGACTGGAGAAAAGGCAAATATTGCACTCTCCTCTGTCATCAGACCTGACTCATCACGTGTCGCGACTGACCAGGACGACTACGAAACTGCTTCTGAAATTAAATCGATTACATCTATATGCAGTGATGACGAGTTAGATTGTTCCATTGATGAACCTGTAGAAAGAACATATTTTGCATTTTCTTCTATTCTTAATCATGACTCACCACCTGTCTTGACTACTCAGGAAAACAGCGAAGATACTGAGGACGATAGTTCCCCTGATCCATTTCGGGAAATCAGAATCCTTAGAAATATTTTGTTTTCAGAGATACGCAAGAACGTTGATCTAAATAGACAAGTCATGGCCCTCAGAAATAATGTACAAAACATAAAAGAATCTATCACTATTTTTGAGGATTTGGAATCACACTTCCAAGATGTTCTTAAGGTTCTCAATAAGACTGTCACAGACAATCAGAACAAAGTTTCTGATCAAAGTCCTAGTCCCATTTTTAATCATGCTGGTCTTGGTTACCACCCACCGATCGGTCTAAGCAAGGCTATTCCTAGTATATCTGATATGGATAATGATAGCTTAGCACGTCATCCAAATTTCACACAGCCTCATGTTTTTTGCAGGTCCAGTCAACCGAACAGGCCCAGTCCCGTTTGGTGCTCACGACGGATGCGCAAGTCAAGCAGAGCCTGTTATCATTGTGGTGGTCAAGGACATATTCGTTCACGCTGTCCTGACTTACAACAGAACTCATCGAGGAACACAGCAAAGAAACCTGTTGGACAACGAGTCCCGACATCTCGGAAGACTCCACGAAAGACAGTGTCTAAAGACTCTGATGAAGATTCTGAACCAACGAATCACATAAGGGTGAAATGTTCTAATCATAAAAACATTCATTTTGCATTTTCTTCTGTTGAAAACGCCTCACCTGATTGTTGGTATCTTGACAGTGCTTGCTCACATCACATGACACGGAACAAAAGCCTTTTGACTAACTATGTCACTGGTCCAAGTGGAACAGTTCAGTTCAGCAATGGTAAAGAGGGTCAAGTGGTTGCAAAAGGAACACTCATTCTTGGCGGGTGTCCTATACTTAATGATGTGTTCCATGTTGATGGACTTGAGCATAATTTGATTAGCATAAGCCAGCTATGCGATCAAAAGTTGGTTGTCACGTTTACACAAGATGAATGTCACGTATTTGATAACCAAAGGTTTTGTATTTTTTCAGGAAATCGGACTGCTGAAAATTGCTATACCCTAACGCAGTCACGACTCCCTTTAGAACAGTTCACAAACTATGTCTCAAACAGATCTATCTCTCCATTTGTTAGTGAACTAATTTGTTTTTATGGTTCGCAGATCAGTCAAGGAGTCAACAGATTGGTCATAGATCAATCCAAGTGCGTTCAATGTCCTATCAAGGACCTTGATCTTGAAACTGCAGAACAGTCGATGATTCCTGTCGCATCTCCTACATGGGTTGTCAATGAAACAAGAGGCAACTTCATAGACCTCAGTTTCTCCACCTTTGGAACAGAAAGTCATCTCTACCTAACTATGCATAATCGTGTCATATTATTTGATATTGGTTGGGTTGATCACATGCTTAAGAATTTTGTTTTTGTGCAAAGTGATGTGTTGGTCTTTAGTAACCACAACTGTGCTATTATCATTGCTCATAATCATGTCAAGCACTTATGCACACAGCACACGGATATATGGCACCATCTCATATGTGATTTAGGTGATAATGAATGTGCTGTCATTAAGCATGTCGCGACTGGAAGACAAACTAATGTGGGTGCCCTCTCAACTTTCGAGTTGAAAAAGAATTTGAATGGAGTCACTTCGAAAGGTGTTGCACTTAAAGCTGAAATCAAAGACAAACCTCAAAGTGACGACCAGGACGAGTTCGAGAAGTCTGTCGCGTTTCTCTCCAAAGGACTCCGGAAGTTTTCCAAGTGGAAAAACAAAGGTACGAACACTTTTCCTTCTAACTCTGATAATTCATTAAAATCTTCCGCTGCTAATGATCTTAGCTACAAAAGAAGAGGAAAAGGTGTTCAATGCAGGGAATGCCAAGGCTATGGTCATATACAAACTGATTGTGCAAATCTTCTCCCGAAGAATAAAGACAAAGCCATGGTGTGCACCTGGAGTGATGAAGAGTCATCTGAAAGTGAAGATGAAACAGGAGAAAAGGCCAATATTGCACTCTCCTCTGTCATCAGACCTGACAAATCACCTGTCGCGACTGACCAGGACAACTCTGAAACTGCTTTGAGATTAAATCGATTACATCCATATGCAGTGATGACGAATTAGATTGTTGCATTGATGAACCTGTAGAAAGAACATTTTTTGCATTTTCTTCTATTCTTAATCATGACTTACCACCTGTCTTGACTACTCAGGAAAACAGCGAAGATACTGAGGACGATAATTCCCCTGATCCATTTCGGGAAATCAGAATCCTTAGAAATATTTTGTTTTCAGAGATACGCAAGAACGTTGATCTAAATAGACAAGTCATGGCCCTCAGAAATAATGTGCAAAACATAAAAGAATCTATTACCATTTTTGAGGATTTGGAATCACACTTCCAAGATGTTCTTAAGGTTCTCAATAAGACTGTCATAGACAATCAGAACAAAGTTTCTGATCAATGTCCTAGTCCTTTTTTTAATCATGCTGGTCTTGGTTACCACCCACCGATCGGTCTAAGCAGGGGGATTCCTAGTATATCTGATATGGATAATGATAGCTTAGCACGTGATCCTAATTTCACACAACCTCATGTTTTTTGCAGGTCTAGTCAACCGAACAGGCCCAGTCCCGTTTGGTGGTCACGACGGATGCACAGGACAAGCAGAACCTGTTATCATTGTGGTGGTCAAGGACATATTCGTTCACGCTGTCCTGACTTACAACAGAACTCATCGAGGAACACAACAAAGAAACATGTTGGACAAAGTGCCGACATCTCGGAAGACTCCACGAAAAACAGTGTCTAAAGACTCCGATGAAGATTCTGAACCAACGAATCACATAAGGGTGAAATGTTCTAATCATAAAAACATTCATTTTGCATTTTCTTCTGTTGAAAACGCCTCACCTGATTGTTGGTATCTTGACAGTGCTTGCTCACATCACATGACAGGGAACAAAAACCTTTTGACTAACTATGTCACTGGTCCAAGTGGAACAGTTCAGTTCAGCAATGGTAAAAAGGGTCAAGTGGTTGCAAAAGGAACACTCATTCTTAGCTGGTGTCCTATACTTAATGATGTGTTCCATGTTGATGGACTTGAGCATAATTTGATTAGCATAAGCCAGCTATGCGATCAAAAGTTGGTTGTCACGTTTACACAAGATATATGTCATGTATTTGATAACCAAAGGTTTTGTATTTTTTCAGGAAATCGGACTGCTGAAAATTGCTATACTCTAACGCAGTCACGACTCCCTTTAGAACAGTTCACAAACTCTATCTCAAACCGATCTATCTCTCCGTTTGTTAGTGAACTAATTTGTTTTTGTGGTTCGCAGGTCAGTCAAGGAGCCAACAGATTGGTCATAGATCAATCCAAGTACTTTCATTATCCTATCAAGGACCTTGATCTTGAAACTGCAGAACAGTCGATGATTCCTGTCGCAACTCCTACATGGGTTGTTAATGAAACAAGAGGAAACTTCATAGACCTCAGTTTCTTCACTTTTGGAACAGGAAGTCATCTCTACCTAACTATGCATAATCGTGTCATATTTGATATTGGTTGGGTTGATCACATGCTTAAGGATTTTGTTTTTGTGCAAAGAGATGTGTTGGTCTTTAGTAACCACAACTGTGCTATTATCATTGCTCATAATCATGTTAAGCACTTATGCACACAGCACACGGATATATGGCACCATCTCTTATGTTATTTAGGTGATAATGAATGTGCTGTCATTAAGCATGTCGCGACTGGAAGACAAACTGCTGTTATTTTTATGAAGAATATTGTTTCACAAAGCTTTGAGACCCTCAGAAAGTCTCTCAGCATTTGTCTCCACTAAGCGCTTGTCGCGTGCCCGATTTAACTGAGATGTTTTTATTTGTTGGACTAACTGTCATGACTTACTTGCAGACCTGTTGGACAGCCGGTTCTGGAGCGTACTTAGAACTGCATTGATACACAGTGCACATCATTCCCTCAGTTCAATCAGTGAAATCGAAGGATTTTGCAACGAGCAATTTTTGTTTGTTTGGTTTTTATTTTGTTTTTATTATCTCTGTGACATGGACCTTGTCCACTTTTGCTACCTCATCACTTTAAAAACAGAAGAATTGAGCTGAAAAGAAAAGTATGAGTGATCAAAAGAGTTGTGAAAAGAAAAGAACAAAGAGAGCATGAGCCAAAAGAAAAAGTGCTTCAAAAGAAAAATATATGGAGGAAAAAGCTGCCTAAACTCAATGAATATGTGTGAAAGCATTCAATTCATATTTCACGGTCATCACAAAATTGAAAAGAGCTACCATATTCTATATAAAGTTATGTGCGAAAGCTACCTCTATGCAAAAGGCTCAAAGTGTGTGTACAAGGTGCAATTGTATTGTTTGAAAAGAGATATCTTGCAAAACGATTTTTGCCCCTTTCAAATTCTCTTCCCTTTCATCTGTTTATCATATGAGAATTCACACACACACTTTTTAATGTATTCATCTGGTTCATGAGTATGCTTCAGTCTCGACCTGTTTTATACTCAGTCTTATAGTCTGTCATGACAGGGTGTCTCGACATCCACTTACACCAGTTGAATCGGTCCTCGGTAAGTTATGTGAGTAATTTGTTGAGTTACTTTCTGTTTGTTTCTTTTAATTTGTGTTTTAATATGTTTTAATTTTTATTAAACAGGTGCTTTTTATTTTATTTTGTCTTTAAAACGCGATATGTTTAATTTTGGCACGAATTGTTTCCCGCCTATGCTTTGCCGCGTTTTAAAATTCGTACAGATTGAGTTGCATATCTTGTTGGAATCTTTCCTAGATAAGTCTTGGTAAGAGTCCTATCACTTATGGGAAGTTGTGGATAATGATTATAAAAGATATGACATTGATTTGATTACATCTATTTATATATCTTTCCTTGGGATCATATCTCACGCCATCCCTATCTCTCTCTCTCGTGTGATCATATTTTTTTTGGTGTGTTTATGTCTTCTTTCTCACCTACATTTATCAAGAAATTATTTAACATGGTGAAATCGAAGTCATCAGGAGAATCGTCTCAGTCGACCCCATCAGCCCCATCAGTCGACCCTGACAGTGCATCCACAACGGGCAACGAGTTGTCCCCAGTCTTGCAGCCAAAGCCGCTCCAAATTCGAATTCCGGTGGACTTTATTCCACCGCAGTCTTCCACGGCACCACCGCAAGACACCACACCACCACCACCGGCAACAGAGTCAACACCCCGTGCCACTGCTCCTCAGGCACGCGAGTTCTCTCCTCCTTTGGACGACTCGCACTCTGTTCCCATGCCGGACGACGCTTCGCCGTCACCTGCAGCTGTTCCTGCATCCTCTCGCCGCCACACCGCCGCGGCTAAAGGGAAGCAGAAGGCTCAACCTCCTAAGCGCACTCCATCTGCTCGCCAAAAGTCCAAACCTGTTGCAGAGGGTGTCGCGAGCCGAGTCGGGACACGCAAGAAAGTTCCTGTATCCAAACGTCCCCGATCCGCTCCTGCTGCCTCGGACTCAGATCCAATCGAGGTCTCTGACTCAGATTCCAGCCCTGTCCGCAAACAGCAGAAACGCTCAGCTCAGTCCTTGTCTGATAAGGACAACCAGTCAGGCGACCAGTCGGCCTCTGAGGCAGGCAGTCACGACCAGGCTGAAGAAGAAGCTGAAGGAGATTTTGCAGTCCCTCCCCGTGTTCCACCGTCCGATGAGCCTTTCAGGGTGAAAAAGGCATTTTCCGACAGGTTCTACACATCTCAAGCCAAACTCAGGTATACTCGTCTCACTGATCGCATTCCTGTTCGTGAAGTTCAACTTCATGATGATTCTTATGAGGGTACGGGGGTAATTGAGTTTTTGGAAGGGAGAGGGTTTCTTGAATCCACTCGCAGGGTACAACCGTTTGTAACCCAGATTGTGCATGAGTTTTACGCCAATCTGGATACTCAACTAGGCGTTCCAGGCTCAGCCAAGGAACATTCAGTATTTGTCCGGAAGTTTATCTTCAAGATCAGTCCGCAAATTCTGAACATGCAGTTGGGTTCTCCTGACGTACAAACCGGTCGCGACTCCGAGCTGGAACTGGAGGCAGATATGGATGCAGTCGCGTCAACCATAACCGGCCAACCCATGAAGTGGCCAAAGAATGGAAATCTACAGCGAGGTTCCCTTCTTCCATGGTATGGTCTGATCTATGGAATTATGGTAAGAAATTGGTACCCTATGTCTCATACTTCTACCGTAAGTCCATTAACTGCTTCTATCTTATTCCGTATTGGTTCGAATGCTCCCATTAATCTTGGGAAACTGGTCTTTGAGCGTTTACAACTTGAAGCATTCGACCACAAGGTAAAGATGACCTTAGGCTATCCATCATTGGTCTACCGCTTACTTATATCTCAAATGGATATCCGGGTCTCTAAGGACAAGATGACGAGCCGCCCTAGGCCTTATATGCCCCAAGTCACCTTGTTCAAGCGCTACTTGGTTCTCCGATCCGGCGCTCTGTCCCAACTGCCAGGGATAACGAAGCTGGACTGTCTGTTCCCCAGGGCAGTCTCGACAACCTTCAGTCGCAACTTGCCCAGGTCATTACACTGCTGCAGTCCATGAACGAGTCCCTTGCCCAATTAGCGGCAAAGCCTTGACTAGTTCTGGCAAAATGGGGGAGTAAACAGAATATGTAGAATGGGGGAGTCTTGAAGAATGGGGGAGATTTCTACACCGGCTGCTGCTGTTTTATCTTGTTATTTATTTTACTTTGTTTTGTTTTTATTCCGCTTAAGAACAATGATTTAACTGCTTATTTTATTAAGTTGTTTTGCGGAGTGTTGCACCGCTGTTGCAACACATTTTTATTGCTGTCGAGACTCGTTAATTGATTTATGTGCCTATCTCTTACTAACTTGTTTTATTTCAGCATGTCTACATTTTCCTAGGGATTTAAAAGTGTTTTTGCCAAACAAGTCAATTGGGGGAGATTGTTAGGACCGCAAAGTCCGACAGGTTTCGAACTCGGTTGAACAGTCAGGACTGCCAGGTCCAACTAGATTTTATTTCCTTGTTTGCAAAATTATGTTAAAGGAAAATTTCAGTTTTATTTACTTTGATTTATTTACTTATTTATTCACACGATTTTATGGTATTTATCCTGTTAATTAGACGCGTGAATATTTAGGTGAGTTTGGAAAGATTTAACTTGATCTTATAGTATCTTATCTTATGGAAAGTTAATCTTTATCAAACTCTTTCCTATATCCTTTAGTAATCTATTCCTTGTGGAGTTCTTCTTTGTCTTTGATGTGCAGAATATATGAAGATCATGAAGATCTTATCAATTGGAAACAAAGACGTTGCAAAAGGAAGAATCGCCTTATCATGGAAAGATTCAGATATACTTTGGAAAGATCCTGTCTCGACTGGATATGGAGACTGGCCGAGAATCAAGGATATCTTTCAGGAGAGCTATCCTATAAATAGTAGAAATCCTAGGAATCAATGTAGAACACACGTGTAACAAAATATACATCTTTAGGTGTTCTCTTTTATTTTGATTTCTTAGTTTTCGCCCTCTTGAGTTACATCAAGAACGTGAGAAGCCGACAAGAGTTGAAGGGAGTTCAACGGGAAAGGATTGCGCCAGTTAGAGGGATCTATACGTACGTGCAGTTCGCTTGGAAGCATTCTCATAAGAAGATCATTACGAGAGTCTTGGTCTTACGGGTCAAACGGAGTAGACGCGAAAAAGGTTCCGGTGGTATCAACATTAGAGGGATTCGGTGTTAGAGTAAAACCAGTTGGTGTAATAACTTTTGTCCGTTGAAAGAAGTTTGATTCAGGCGAAAGCCTCGTGGATGTAGGACATAGTCCGAACCACGTTAAAATCTGCTGTCTTACTTTACTGTCTTACTTACCTGTCTTACTTATCTGTCGAGACTAGGTACCGCGACTATTGCTTAAAACGTAAAGTATTAGACTCTAAGATCTATCATATATGTTTGTATAACTATATATTACTTTGTTAATATGAATACAGACTATCAAATAGTTAAATTTCCCATCTCAAATTGTCTTGTTTCTTCATTTAATGTGTATATAATATACTATTTAAGCTAAATGTTGCCCGAATAGGTGATGAGGTGATGGAATGGAAAATCTCAGATTGTCTATTACTATACTATTTAAGCTAAATGTTATTGGAAGAGGTGAAGGTATAGAAAGTGAATATTATATATATCATATGGGGTATATATCCATAGATATGCATATATATATATGTCATATATACTTGTTTACTATATTATATTTTTACATTTACACACACACACACACACACACATATATATATATAGTTATATATTTTCTAATCTAAGATGATATAATTTAATCTGGAACGCAACATTTTGACCTATTCAAATATTTAATTTCGTAATAATTTAATCGTAATTGAGACTGCACCCTAAATTTTATCTTGATTTTTCACTTATTGTTTCATTTACTAAATAACAGAAAGGGTGATCATTTAATAAAACAGTTGAGAGTATATGTGAAGATTATTTAATTTTCTCTGAAAATTCTTTATGTAACATGTACTTTTGAGTGAAAAATGGTTGAGATAAAGTTATAATTAAAACTTAAGATAACTTTTCTCTGTTGCATTAGTAACCCATTAAGAAACAAAATACTCAATTTTTTTTCAGATTTATTTAG
Source organism: Misopates orontium (assembly GCA_946800315.1). Lineage (NCBI taxonomy): Eukaryota > Viridiplantae > Streptophyta > Magnoliopsida > Lamiales > Plantaginaceae > Misopates > Misopates orontium. The sequence goes on from OX326951.1 coordinate 12,517,017, forward strand.
TTATAATTTGACATCCTCTTCGAGCATGCAATACAACTAAGTAAACTTAAATAGTAGAAAACCAAACCTAATTCTAGATATCTAAGTGAACTTAAATGTTAAAAAACCCATTAATGTATAAACAATTCATCTTTTATTATGATATATTAAAATTTTCTCTATTTTTATTTAAATTCTTTTATAAATTTTAGGTATAATTATATCACATTGGAGTTATTCTTTTTTTGTTAATATCGGCCGCTTCATAAGGTACTTAAGTTTTCACTTTGAGTTATTATCTTTGAAATGTGTAAAAAAACATCATATTATGAAGAAAAACATCTTCGTGGTTTCGCCCCCCTAAATGATATTCCTGGCTCCGCCCTGGTCTTGAAAATAAAAGTCATATATGTATTCTATATTTATTTCCTTTATTTGTTATTTTAACAGATATAACGTACATATTTGTACATGAGTACCTTTTTTTCTCAAAAATATGATTCGAACAAGACAAACAATTGGTTGGAAAGTATGACTTTATTCCCAAATGGCTAACTGAACCTCAATTAACCATTTTTTTTGGCTTCTTCGTCTCGTTAACATATTTGAACTTCAGTACAATTAATTTGGTAGACCTCTCCGTGTTTAACCATATAAAAAATTACTCGACGCTCACATCTCTTTTTTCTAGTTCTATACTTCTTTTATTGTTATTAACTACATAACTGATCGAGTGATTGAATACGAATAGGATTAATAAATTTTGGCACGATACACCTCAACTATCAGAATATTAACAAATGTTGTATAGTTGTACATACCGAAAGACTTAATGAGTACCTCACATTAATGTATTCAAGTTAGTAATAATATTTACATACGATTCAACAACAATTTATATTTTACTCCGTATAATATTTGAAAACGATCAACATTCAAACATGATATCTTTGTGCTTGTACTAAAGTTTCTAACAATGATTTCTTGTAGACGCAAAGTACGTGTCAGTAACTTGTGGATACCTATATTGTCTCTGCATAGTGCAAATTTTCTAGTGATGAATTGGTTAATTATGGTCCAGTGAAATTCTAATTAACTGCTTGTAATGTTTTAATATATTTATAGATGGAACATGATTTGGACATTAATTATCCATATTATCTTGAGGAAGTCAACACAAATCTAGAACTTGGCTTGCTATATCGATCTCAAGTAGGAGAGGTCAACACAAACTTAGAGCTTGAATTTCCTTCGTTGCAAGGAAGCACATCTCAAGTTATGGAGGATGATAAAGTGATGATATCCTCACCGACAAGTTTTTATCAGGTAATAGCATCCTTTGGCATTTAAGGTTTACACGTTAACCTGGATTTTAAGTTTAACGCATATTAGGTGACATGCTAGGCTGTCAATAAAAGAAACAATCGCCATAGATTGACCCAGATAATACATGAAGATGCTAGATCCAACGAAGGCTACACATCAGGTTGGCATTTCCACTTCCAAACATATTTGACAAGATTTATATTTGAGATATATGAATTGTAATTTGAGATAAGAAATAGTATTAGTTCTACTTCGCATAGGTATCATAAAACAAGTGATAAGAAACAAATACATGTACCACTTGTGTGGAGTGTGTATGTAAACATGGTTTCATATGCACTTCGAACATAATTTATTAAGGAAGAATATTATCCATTAAAAATGAAAATACATACACACACACACACAAACACATATATATATATATATATGTATATATATATATATGTATATGTCATGTATGTCTGTGTCTATTTATATATATGTCATGTATGTCTGTGCAAGCGAGCCTATTCCAAAGGTAATTTTCTAATGTCACTTCTATTTTTTCCTATTTTGTGTATTCAAATACAATAATTATATTTCATGCTGTTTTTAGATGACATGGCCTCTCTTATTGTGTTTTTAACTTAAGTTCATTCTCTATGTTGTAAACAAAATTCAACAAGTTGAACACCCCTCTTAATAGAAAACGTATCTTGTTAGTTTGGAAGCAAATGTGGTGTTTAAGTTATGTACATGAAAATTCGTTAGTCACTACAAGAATACAAGGTGAGAAAAATTTGTAGCCATGTAGCTACTGAATATGGCGAGTGATTTAATCTGTAGCCATGTAGCTACTGAATTTAAATCAATGGAGTCCAAAAAATTTGTAGCCAGCAATGGTGAGAAAATAATCACTCTCCAAGAATAGGGTGAAAATATTCAGTCACCATTGGACACAATGGTGACAAAATAATTTGTAGCCATGTAAAATAAAAAAAAAAAAAAAAAAGAACGAAAATAGGCAATGGCATCCAATTATTCGGATGCCAGGTGGTGTTAGAAAAATCTGACACCATGGGAGGCATCCAAAAAATTGGATGCCATGGTCTAAAGGACCAGATCATTACGGCATGATCTGGTCCACAAAAGCGTGGTGTCCGATTTTTTGGACACCACACTTTTGGAGTTTTATTTTTTTTTTTTTTCTAAAACCGTGGTGTCCAATTTTTTGGACACCACGATTTTGGAGATTTTTTTTTTTTATTTTCATTTTAATTAGGATAGTTTTAGTAAAAGTGTTGGATTATATTTTAAAAATTAGGAAAAGTTAAGAAATACTATGGAATTGAGGATAAAACTAAAATTTAGGATAACATAGTAAAATTAAATTTTTTTAGTTTAATTAAATGGCACGATTACATTAGTAATTACCACTTTGATGACAATCACTGTATAATTAGTAATTAAACTATAAATTTCATAGTAACAATTAATAAAAAAATTAAAAACAATTGCACGGTAACAATTACAAATAAAAATGGTAATAATTACAAATAAAAGAAAAAACAAAATTACCGTTTGAAATTTCGAATCAAACGGTAATTTATTACAAATAAAAAAAAAGTTGCCTATTAAAAATGAAAATGATAACAATTGATTAAAAAATAAAAATAAAAAAAGAAATCGCACGACTAATTAACGTTTAACAAATAAAAAAAAAAGAAAATTACCGTTTGATTCAAATTAAGATTCAACAAATATTAAAAAAAACAAAAAAACAAAGGAAACCATGTCATGGCATCCAAGAAATTGGACGCCTGACATGTTGTGTGATTTTTCAGACAGCATGTCATGCGTCCAATTTCTTGGATGCCATGACATGGTTTTTCATTAATTTTTTTTAAATTTATTTTATGACGCCAGTAGTTCTCCGAATATTTTTTTTTTTTTTCTTTTCCCCCTTTTCTTCTTTTTCCCCCCATTTTCTTCTTCCCCACCATCTCCAAAACATAGGAAAAGTTAAGAAATATTACGGAATTTAGGATAAAACTAAAATTTAGGATAACAATTATTGTATAATTAGTAATTAAACTATAAATTTCATAGTAATTTGAGTAAAATTAATTAGTAATTTAGTTTAGCAAGGTCTAAATCATGATTATATATGTGTACTCATTCTATAATTAGTAGTAATGATGTGGGGTATTTTCGTCTGGATACGTGTCCGCTCTCCAACACTCCACGTCAGACTGCTTTAGTTCCTGCTGAATGCTTAAGCAGCTTTCGAGTTCGGAACCTGCACTCAACACCACACGTAAACTAAGCCAGTGCCTCCTCCGGCGAAGGCACTCCGACGCTCAAGTCAGATAGGTCGGAATCTGAGGTATTGTCGTCAGAGACAATAGCTCGAATTTATAGCTCAAAATAGGTCGAATATATAGGTAGAATTATGCCCAAATAGGTCGAATTTGGGCTCAATAGGTCGAATTAGCACACCTCGAAATGGTATTGAGAACCGTGATGAGAAAACCCGAATAGATCGAATTACTCTGAAATAGCTCGAAATACACTCTATATAGATCGAACAAGAGCTATTGCAATATAGCTCGAATTATTGCTCTATAGCTCGAATTCGATGTATATAGCTCGAAATTAAATGCTAGAAAATAAAAACGTACCTTAGAATGAGGCATGGGACCCCCTTATATAGTAATAAGAGTCCTTATTCGTCTAAAAGTGCAATCCAAGTAGAACTATGACTCAAAATAGGTCGAATTAGAGCTATTTTGAAATAGCTCGAATTGGGCCTTCAAATAGGTCGAATTAGGGCTCAAATAGGTCGAATTTGAGCCCATATAGCTCTTACTTGACTCATGGGCCTCAAATAGATCGGATTTGAGCCCATATAGCTCGAATTTGGCTTTTGGGCCTCAAATAGATCGAATTTGAGCCCATATAGCTCGAATTGGGCTTGTGGGCCTCAAATAGATCGAATTTGAGCCCATATAGCTCGGATTGGGCTTGATATAGCTCGAATCGGGCCTTTTCGGGCCCAAATAGATCTCGCTTGGGCTCAATTTGGGCCTACTTGGGCCGATTTCCGTGTTTTTCCTTGAATTGTAATTTTGCATTAAAAAATAATGGTGCTGACGTGGCATAATATGTCCCGAAATACGTTCGTGTACTGTATCGGATATTATGACGTGGCGGTACCGAAATATGGTACATCATGGAGTCCCCCAGTTCGTAAGAGTAATGTGTACTAACATTGGTCATACGAACTATAAAGAAATTACATAACCGAGAATCGTGCAACGAGCGGCGTCGTCATAAAAAACCAAAAATTTGACCAAAAATATCAAAATTCGAAAATAGGTCGAATTTACTATTTTTGGTAACTCGAATTGGTATAGGTCGAATTTATCTTTGTAAAAGACAACTCAAAGTCCATAAACATTTTTCCGTAAAATAGCTCGAATTTGTCAGAAAATAGCTCGAATTTCATATTGGTCGAAATTACCCTCCAAAAAGATACATCGAATTTGCCGGAAAAATTTTCCGAAAATAGGTCGAAATTAGAAATAGGTCGAATTTAGGGGCATTTTGGTAATTCCCGCATCATTTCGCCTATAAATACCCCACTCCCAGTTTCATTTCCTCATTTCGCACCTAAGAATTGCTCCAGAGCTCCCGAGAAATAGCTCGAAATAATAGCTCGAAATTACTATTTTTAGTAATTTCACGTGAATAGCTCGAAAATCGTCCAAATTTAGCAAGTGTAGCAAAATAGCTCGAAAATACTCCTTATAGCTCGAAATTGACCGCAAATAGATCGAAATTGACCGGAATAGCTCGAAAACTCTCCTGCTATTTATATCCTTGGGTGAGTTTCGGATAGGTCGAAAATATAGTTCGAATTTCATGGGGAAATTCAAGCTATAGCACTTAGAAAAATTTTGAATTTTTTGAAAAATTCTGAAAAATTTTGAAAAAATGCTAATACTCAAATCTTTTACGCAGATTCATTCACGACGGCGCGACTTCGACGTAACCGGTCTCCACGTCGTCCATCACCACCACGATCGCACCAACGAGCCTATTATAACGCACGCAATCCCTCACGAGATTCGTCATATCGGCATCCTCGTGAATCAAACACACGACGTCCATCATCCCCAAATCGTCCTCGTCAGCCAGAACCTGAACGAATCCGATTACCGGGCGCTCCAAAACTCTTTGCACCCGCGCAGAGGTCCTACGAGCAAATTCACCCAAACGAAGAAGTTTCAGTAGATCTAGATCCTCGTGCCGGTAAACTCTCCACCTTACCCTCTTTATGACGCGAGTTATTGATCTTGAATCTTCCAGTAGTAGTAGTAGAGAAAATAGTAGTGAGTCGTCTATGGCATCTAAAGCTAGAGAGAATGCGTCAACTAGCGGTAGTAGTAACGACTCAAGTGACGAGAGCTCATCTAGTAATGAGAGAAACAGCAATGATAGGGTGTCTGATATGGAGGTAGACGTAGACATCCTAGGAGATGACGAGGCTGAATCGAACCCTCTCCCCATAGTGCCTTATTTACCTCCTGCTGAGAATGTTCCCATACCTGCCTCTAACTCTCCCGAACAACTTGCTCCGCCTAATTTGATCAATTTTGATCAGTTCCCTTCTTCTTTGCCTCACGACATAGCTTATTACCGTGATACGTATGACATTCCCGACACTTATGAAATTATCGTGCCTGGGCCAGATGATAGGATAAACAACCCACCAGAAGGGTGTCTTACTATATTTAGTGGTTACCTGCATTATGGTTTACGTTTTCCTATTTTCCCAATTGTCTCAGAGATCATGTCCTCTCTCAATTCTTCTCCTTCACATTTTACCCCCAATGCATACACTCAGATGTATGCTTATGCGATGCTAACCCGCATCTTTGACCTGCCTTCCTCTGTGGCCGGTTTCTGGCAACTGTTCATAGTGAAATTTCGCAACAGAGGTGTAGACGCCGGGTTCTATTATTTGAGCTCGCGAAAGAAGCAATGCTTCCTATCTGATCTGCAGACGAGCTTCGGGGCTCACTGGAAGAAACAGTGGTTTTATATAAAAGAATCCAAGCCGCAGGAATTTCGATTCAAGCGGCTTTGGGCTGATGCCCGTCCTTCACCGAGACGCCCCGATCCTCCTGTCTACACCTTGGCGGTCGTAAAAAACTTGAAAGAACATGAATTTGATGCCTTTGAGTTGACCACTACCCCAGTGTTGCGGGCCGGCGGTTATACTTATCGTGCAGGCGTTGAGCCTTCTGTCTTTGGTATAATATTATGCATGTTTTTGTTCTTTTTATTTGTTGACTTTTATCTTCCTTTGTTGTCTTCTAACCTTTGCATTGTTTACTATTTTCAGAGCAAATCGTGATGGACAAGACGAAGAAGAGGCTGGCCGCGATGAAGCGTGGCGCCAACGCTCCTCAGTCCTCAGTGCCCATTCCTGAGAAGACCAGTCGTCGTGGTGCAAAGACGGCTGGTACCAGTTCAAGAAGCGGTAATACTCCTGCTACCGTCTTGACACGAGGGTCGGGGCGTGGTAGAGGTGCAGCTCCTGCCCCTGTTCCTGCTCCAGCTCCAGTGCCTGAGACTGTTCCTTCTCAGTCGACCGCTGATACTGCTCCGGGTTCACCCCCTGGCGGTTCTGAGCCGATCCTTCCGGATCTTTCTCCTTCATCAGCACCTTCGTCTGGAAGAGTGCATCTTCCCTCCGTTGCTGAAGCGGCTCGTCGCTTCAATGAGGCCAACCCTGAGGCAGCAACGAGGAAGAGGTCTGCTGCTACTGCTGAGGAGATCCGACGGGGTAAGCGCGTCGTGCAGGACCGAGCATATGATGCTGACGATCTCGATATTGACGTGGAGGAGATCGTCCGAGCTTCAGTCGAATCGGGGCAGTTCACTCTGAAAGACACTACTGCCCTTCGACTTGTCAAAGGATTCATGCCGGACTTCGATCGTCAGGCCTATTACCAGGCGATGGGCCACGAGAAGCTAGTCAGTCGCACTGCCCTGTCTCTGTGTGAGGTTTGTGGATTTAGAGCTTTCCCTTATCTTTGTTTTATGTACATACTTGAATATAACTAACGTTTTCCTCTCTTGTAGTTCTTCGTCAATGTCCAGACCATGGCTGAGAACTTCAACATGGTGATGACGACTCAGGATCAGCAGAGGGCCCTAATGGATAGGCACCACTCTTCGGCCTTGCAGGCTCAACGGCTGGAGAAACAAGCCAAGGAGGCGAAGGCTGAAGTGGAGAAGCATCTCGTCGCTGCTGTTGACGAGCTGAAGGCAGTACAGGCGGAGCTTGAAGCCTTGAAGGCAGCGAAAGCTGCCGTTGACAAGGAGCTTGCCGAGGAAAGACGCCTATCCAGCCAGCTCACCACCGACTGCCAGCATGCCACTGCCCTTGTTGACGATCATGTTGACACCATCCGGACGATGAAGGATGCTGCTGCTGCTGCTGAGGCCGAACGTCTGAGGCTTGAGGCTGAGCTGGCTGATGCACAAGCTCGCCTTGCGACTGCTGAGGAGGATGGCTACAACAGGGCCATGACTGAGGTATTCATATGATACTTGAGTTTATTTCTGTTTCCTTGAAATTTGCGTGTTACATACTTACATTTCCTCTACTTGTTTCGTAGGAGCTCCCCGATGAAGACAAGGTGATGGTGGCCATCGAATTCTTCTGCTCAGCCACCTGGGAGCAGATTGCTATGGAGCGGGGTGGTTTCGATACGACCAAGGGCTACAACATGGCTCTTGACGACATCGTTGCCCGCGGTGCTCTTGCTCCCGGGTTCAAGAGGGAGGACTTCAATGTCCTCAATTGCCTGAATGAGGATGACACGGAAGTCGGCGAATCCTCTAGTGCCGCTGCTGCGGATCCTACTCTGGCCGATCCTCCTGCTGGCGAACCTGCTGCGGCTGTGGTTGACGAAGAGCCAAAGCATGACCCTTTCACCTCCTTTTATCCTCTTCGGCAGGTATGGCTCTCCGACTTTGCCGACGAGCTTCCATCTACGTCCACTGCCGTTGCTGCTTCTGGTGCAGCTCCCGATGAACTTCCGGAGGAAGGTGAGATGGGTTTCGATCCACAGATCTTGGATCAGCCTGCTGATGGCGATCAGCCTATGCCTGATGCTTCTGTTGCCACTGCTGCTCCTCGTCAGATTTCCCCTATTGATGACACTGGGCCTCTGAACGAGTCTTTCGCCGATATCCAAGAGCAGAGCGAGGGTGCGGTGAAGGCTCTTGGGTTGAATTTGCTGCCCTGATCTTCTAGAGTGGCCTGCGTGCCTTTATCTTTGGCATTTGTGCCTTGTTTTTAATATTCTTGAACATCTTTACTTTCCGTATATACATTAGTCCTAGTACATTCTTTCCGTACAGTATATGTTGCTAACATTCGCGCGATTTTAGCGCTTTAACAATTGCTAGTATAGTTTTGACTTGAAAAATCTTTTGAATGTCTTTGTTTTGTCTCGTTACGTCTTCACTCATATGTGTCTACTTTTTAAGTTCAAATTTGGTACTTGTTAAAACACTTAAGTTTTATAAACAAGTGTCTATGAGAGTACGAGAACTTGTGCTCGACTCTACGAGGCTTGTGCTCGTTGTGCGAAGCTAATGTCCGCGCTTGCGAAACTATGTTCGCGGGAATACGAGAACTTGTGCTCGATTCCACGAGGCTTGTGCTCGTTGTGCAAAGCTATGTTTGCGCTTGCAAAGCTATGTTCGCGGGAGTGCAAGGACTTGTGCTTGACTCCACGAGGCTTGTGCTCGTTGTGCAAAGCTATGTTTGCGCTTGCGAAGCTATGTTCGCGGGAGTGCAAGGACTTGTGCTTGACTCCACGAGGCTAGTGCTCGTTATACGAAGCTAATGTTCGTTTTGATTAAGTTTAAACTTAAAGTTTGTAGACAGTTTGAGTTCATCTTCATGTTTCTTGATAGATTGTAATCATGCGGATAAATAGTAGGCAACAGCTGAACTAGAATAAAATAAGAGATTTTATTAGTTTTGGGACTGAGCTCGAGTAACTTCCGAGTTGCCTACGTATCCCGCCGTATATAGGTTGGCTAGGAATCAAGTCCTCGTAGTTCGCTGCTAACTATTACAATGAGAATCCACGTAGAGGGACTCGTAATTCGTAAAAGAATAAGCGAATGAAGTATTGAAACTACGATCCTATTGTGCCACAAGGCCATTAGAAAACTAGTGTTCTAACTATAAAACCTTCGTAAGTTCTTGACGTTCCAGGGGCGTGACAAAGTCCTTCCACCCAATTCTTGTAAGTAATAATATCCTTTTGAGCTTGCTTTCTCCACTCTGTAAGGTCCTTCCCAGTTCGGCTTCAATTTTCCAACATGCTTAGTAGCTTCAACTTTCCTGAGTACCAAGTCCCCCACTTGAAAGTTCCTGAAACGGACTTTGTTGTCATATGCTTTCGCCAACATAGATTTGTACGCTTGAGTACGTTGGTATGCTGCTTCCCTAGTTGCTCCGACCAATTCCAAATCCATTTGTCTTGCCCTTAATGCTTGCTCCTCATCATAAGTAACAATTCGATAAGTTGGCATTCCAATCTCAGCGGGTATCACTGCTTCAGATCCATATGTTAATAAGTATGGAGTTTCTCCTGTAGAGGTACGAGGAGTTGTGCGATATGCCCATAATATCCCTGGTAACTCATCCGCCCAATTTCCTCCTTCTCCCTCCAGCCTTTTCTCCAAACTCTTCACTAATGTATTGTTAGTGGCCTCCACTTGTCCATTTGCTTCGGGATGTGTAACAGATGTAAAACGTTGCTCAATTTTCATGTCTCTACACCAGTCTTGAATCTTAAAACCTTGGAATTGCCTTCCGTTGTCGGAAATTAAGACTCTTGGTATTCCAAATCGACAAACGATGTTCTCCAAATGAATTGTTTCACATTAGCCTCCGTAATGTTTACAAGTGCTTCAGCTTCAACCCACTTCGTATAGTACTCGACAGCCACCAATAACCATTTTCTACCTCCCGTAGCCTTAGGCATTGGTCCAACTATATCTATTCCCCATTGATCAAATGGACATCCATAACTCACTGTTGTCATAGGTTGTGCAGGTGTATGAATGATCTTCGCATGCAGTTGACAACTTCTACACTTCCTTAAGTAATCCATAGCATCTCTCATAACAGTTGGCCAGAAATATCCTTGTCGGAGTATTTTCTGGGCCAAAGACCGTCCTTCTGAATGATTTCCGCAACTCCCTTCATGAATTTCGCGTAAGACTTGTTTTGCCTGTGTGGGATATAGGCATCTCAGGAGTGGTCCCTCGAATGACCGTTTGTAAAGTTCGCCATTGAACATAGTAAATCTTGCAGATTTATACTTGAGCCTTCTGATCGCTTGAGGATCATTAGGTAAGTTCCCGTTCTGAAGATAATCGATAATCTCATCCTTCCAACACGCCTCTATTTCTACTGGCAGAACGTAGTCCAATGCTTGCGTTGGTTTTGACTCAACTACCTTGCCGATAGAGGGCTGTTCGGAAGCCAAAAGAGTTACCCGCCTTTCAACAAACACTTCGGCGGTACTAGCAAATCGTGACAAGGAGTCCACGCGTTCATTCTCTGATCGAGGGATCTGCGAGATAGAGAAAGTATCGAAATTTGATGTCACTTCCTTCAGTTTTTCGAGATACTTTACTATTGCAGCCTCTTTCGCTTCATATCTTCCTTCAAATTGATTAGCGATCAACTGTGAATCCGTGAATGCTACAAGGTTCGTTATACCCAACGATTTTGCCATTTGTATGCCAGCAAGCATAGCCTCATACTCCGCTTGATTGTTGGTCACTTGAAAATTTAGCCTTATTGCATAGTCAAATTCTCTACCATCCGCCGATTTTAGGTAAATTCCTGCACCTCCAGCGTCATTTGTGGACGATCCATCCACATGCAGAGTCCAAGTTCCCCTTGCAACTATAGGTTTGTCCCTTTTGTCCTCTTCCGTCACCATTGCTACATCAAGCGCTTGCTCTGCCTCTGAGATAGTTTCAACCACGAAGTCCGCTAATCTTTGTGCTTTGATCGCTGTTTTTGGCATATACTCCAAGCCATATTCTCCTAACTCTATTGCCCACTTCACTAATCTCCCAGACGTCTCCGGTTTTGCCATGACTTGTTTCAGTGGTTGGCTAGTTAAGACAGTAACCGGATGTGATTGAAAGTATGGTCTTAACTTTCGTGTAGTTATTACAAGTGCATATGCTAACTTTTCGATCTCCAGGTAATTCACCTCTGCCCCATTCAGCACTTTGCTAACATAGTAGATAGGTAAATGTTTCTTGTCTTCCTCGCGCACCAATACTGTGCTTAATGAATTTTTCGTTATGGCCAAGTAAAGATATAACATCTCATTGTCCTTGGGCTTAGATAGTAATGGTGGTGTCGTAAGGTACACCTTCAATTGGCGAAAAGCCTCTTCACAATCATCAGTCCAGACAAACTTAGGTGTCTTGCGTAACTTCTTGAAAAAAGGTAAACTCTTTTCAGCAGAATGCGATATGAATCGACTAAGTGCCGTTATCCTCCCCACCAATCGTTGCACCTCTCGAACGGATTTGGGGGATGGTAAATCCATTATAGCTTTAATTTTGTCAGGGTTAGCTTCGATTCCTCTCTCATTGACCATGAACCCCAGAAATTTTCCGGCCTTAACACCAAAAGTGCACTTCTTAGGATTTAGCTTCATCCCATATTGTTTCATGATACCAAAAGCCTCTTCCAAATGTTTCACGTGATCTTCCGCCTTCAGGCTCTTGATGAGCATGTCATCAATGTAAACTTCCATTGTCTTGCCGATTTGATGATAAAACATCTTGGCAACTAACCTCTGAAAGGTTGCTCCTGCATTCTTTAGACCAAACGGCATCACTTTGTAACAGTATATCCCTCTGTCAGTGATAAAGGCCGTTTTATGTTGATCCTTTACTGCCATTAGTATTTGGTGGAAACCGCTCTGTGCATCACAAAGACTCAGCAACGCACACCCTGCTGTAGAGTCAACTACGAGATCGATCCTGGGCAACGGGAAAGGATCTCGTGGGCAATGTTTGTTCAGATCGGTGTAGTCCACGCACATCCTCCATACGGTCGGCTTCTTTGGGACAAGTACAACGTTGCTTAGCCATTCAGAGTATCGAACTTCAAATATATGGCCTGCAGCAAGCTTTGTTTGTACTTCCAACTCCGCAGCCTTGTTCTTTTCATCGCTAAATTGTCTCTTCTTTTGTCGGATGGGTTTAGCATTTGGGTTAACATTCAGGTGATGTACCGCAACTCGAGGATCTATCCCCTTCAAGTCCGAGTCCGTCCATGCGAATACATCAAAGTTTCTTCGCAAGCATTCCAACAAAGCCTTCTCAACCTCCGAAGTCAACTCGCTACCAATTTTAATTATCTTGTCAGGCTCATCTTTTGACAAAATCACCTCCTTAAACTCTCCCGAAGGTTTCAGACGCTCCATTTCCATCTTCTTTTTATAGCGCAATGTCGTTTTGTCTTCTTTTTCTTCTTCCAATTTCTTCAAGGAGTCCTCAATACTGGAAGGGGTATGATCCTCCTGCATCATCTCTTGGTCCACTTGCGCAGCAAGCACCATCTCTGTATCAACTTGTTTCCCTATTTCAGGCGTCTCCCCTGGATGTATGTCAACTATCGCGACATTTGGATCCGTTTTTGCCTTGATATGTTTAGTTGATGTAACATAACAACTCCACGAATCACGATAGTTTGTAGTGAGTTCAGCAATTCCACCAGGCGTTGGAAATTTGACCTTCTGATGCACCGTAGAGATGATCATAGCAAATGCCGTTATTCCTGGCCTTCCAATCAGTACGTTGTATGCAAATGGTATGTCAACGATAAGATATTCCACGTTCAGTGTTCTCCTCTTCGGATTCACGCCAAAGGACGTTGGCAACAAAATCCTTCCAATGGGTTTTACTTCACTTCCACCAAATCCCACTAGTGGTGAGTTAACATCCGTGATCTCGTATTGTCCAAGTTTCATTTGTTGTAAAGCATCCATGAAGATTATGTTGGACGAACATCCATTATCAATCATTATCCTCTTTACCCCGTGATTTGCAATCACCGCGGAAACCACCATAGGGCAATTCAAGTATTGCGCTTCCTTAGCTTGTGGAGACAAGCTGTCGAAATCGCTATCATCGAATGTGATTCTTGTATCCAAATTGTCCACCGCAAAGACTAGATCTATGTCAGGACGCTTCAGTCGTTCATTGTATATGTCTCGTGAGATGCGTTTTCTACTTTTGGCTGAGTCTGCGCCAGTAGGTCCACCAGCAATCACATTGATTCCATTCTCGATATCATCATTCCCATTTCCCCGTTTACGCTTTGGTTCTTCCTTCTTCTCGTGTGGGGATCTATCTCGCTTGCGTCCAGATGACGCCTTCTCTTCACGTGACTCTCTATTCTCAAGGATGTACTCGATGAGTTTCCACCGATGTTCGCTCAGAAGCATCATGTGCCCGATTATCATCCTCCCTCTATGATCTAGTCCTTCCTGCCATTCCATTCTTTTCCGTTGCTCTCCGTTGAGCCATTGAGTGTCAGTGTTTGTTACTAAGTGCGTGTAGAAGGTTCCCACAGACGGCACCACTGATGTGGGGTATTTTCGTCTGGATACGTGTCCGCTCTCCAACACTCCACGTCAGACTGCTTTAGTTCCTGCTGAATGCTTAAGCAGCTTTCGAGTTCGGAACCTGCACTCAACACCACACGTAAACTAAGCCGGTGCCTCCTCCGGCGAAGGCACTCCGACGCTCAAGTCAGATAGGTCGGAATCTGAGGTATTGTCGTCAGAGACAATAGCTCGAATTTATAGCTCAAAATAGGTCGAATATATAGGTCGAATTATGCCCAAATAGGTCGAATTTGGGCTCAATAGGTCGAATTAGCACACCTCGAAATGGTATTGAGAACCGTGATGAGAAAACCCGAATAGATCGAATTACTCTGAAATAGCTCGAAATACACTCTATATAGATCGAACAAGAGCTATTGCAATATAGCTCGAATTATTGCTCTATAGCTCGAATTCGATGTATATAGCTCGAAATTAAATGCTAGAAAATAAAAACGTACCTTAGAATGAGGCATGGGACCCCCTTATATAGTAATAAGAGTCCTTATTCGTCTAAAAGTGCAATCCAAGTAGAACTATGACTCAAAATAGGTCGAATTAGAGCTATTTTGAAATAGCTCGAATTGGGCCTTCAAATAGGTCGAATTAGGGCTCAAATAGGTCGAATTTGAGCCCATATAGCTCTTACTTGACTCCTGGGCCTCAAATAGATCGGATTTGAGCCCATATAGCTCGAATTTGGCTTTTGGGCCTCAAATAGATCGAATTTGAGCCCATATAGCTCGAATTGGGCTTGTGGGCCTCAAATAGATCGAATTTGAGCCCATATAGCTCGGATTGGGCTTGATATAGCTCGAATCGGGCCTTTTCGGGCCCAAATAGATCTCGCTTGGGCTCAATTTGGGCCTACTTGGGCCGATTTCCGTGTTTTGCCTTGAATTGTAATTTTGCATTAAAAAATAATGTTGCTGACGTGGCATAATATGTCCCGAAATACGTTCGTGTACTGTATCGGATATTATGACGTGGCGGTACCGAAATATGGTACATCAAGTAATTAGGAGAATTTCATTTTAATTAGGATAGTTTTAGTAAAAGTGTTGGATTTTGTTTTAAAGATTGGAAAAGTTAAGAAATATTATGGAATTTAGGATAAAACTAAAATTTAGGATAACATAGGAAAATTAGATTTGTAGTTTAATTATATGGCATGATTACATTAGTAATTAACACTTTGATGACAATTTTTGTATAATTAGTAATTAAACTATAAATTTCATAGTACTTTGAGTAAAATTAATTAGTAATTAAGTTTAGCAAGGTATAAATCATGATTATATATGTGTACTCATTCTATAATTAGTATTAATTAGGAGAATTTCATTTTAATTAGGATAGTTTTAGTAAAAGTGTTGGATTTTGTTTTAAAAATTAGGAAAAGTTAAGAAATATTATGGAATTTAGGATAAAACTAAAATTTAGGATAACATAGGAAAATTAGATTAGTAGTTTAATTATATGGCATGATTACATTAGTAATTAACACATTGATGAATATTATTGTATTATTAGTAATTAAACTATAAATTTCATAGTAATTTGAGTAAAATTAAATAGTAATTAAATTTAGCAAGGTATAAATCATGATTATATATGTGTACTGATTCTATAATTAGTAGTAATTAGGAGAATTTCATTTTAATTAGGATAGTTTAGTAAAAGTGTTGTATTTTGTTTTAAAAATTAGATTTATGTTAATTTTTATCATTTCGATTTCAACGTGTAATGCATGTATTTTTATTGAACTGAGGATGAGACTACAAGAGCACTAGCTAATTACTCGTGTATTAAACTATACTTTGTTTCTTGGATTAATTCAAAAATGTCACACTTCATGAGGTCATTGTTGAATAATTTTATTTTTAATTGGACTTTTTCCACTTATGTATGCTCTAAAAGCGACTCAAGTCCAAAATTTGGATTGTCAGTCAATACAATAAAAGATTGCGATTCATTGTCTTTACTCAAATCAATTTGTTTAATGTTATAGCATATGACGACATATTTGTTCTTTTCTGTTTCGAATCGCGACTCCTTTTTACGAGTATGCAATGCGACGTCCTCGTGAAGCGTGTCACAATATTTTATAAAACAATTATGAAAGTAATTATTATTTCGTTTAAAAGTTCAAGTTTATAGTGCAAATAGTTATATATATATATATATATATATATATATATATATATATATATATATATTGTTTTCTAACACGTCCAATCATATCTAGTTTTCCTTTTGTTACGTTGGTGACATGCCATTTTATAGTAAATGTGTAATGGTAAAATTCTAACACAAATTTATAGTTTAATTACTAATTATACAATAATTGTCATCAAAGTGTTAACTACTAATGTAATCATGCCATTTAATTAAACTATAAATCTAATTTTCTTATGTTATCCTAAATTTTAGTTTTATCCTAAATTCCATAATATTCTTAACTTTTCGTAATTTTTAAAACAAAATATAACAATTTTACTAAAACTATCCTAATTCAAATGAAATTATCCTAATTACTACTAATTATAGAATGAGTACACATATATAATCATGTTTTACTTAGCTAAACTTAATTACTAATTAATTTTACTCAAATTACTATGAAATTTATAGTTTAATTACTAATTATACAAAAATTGTCATAAAAGTGTTAATTACTAATATAATCATGAGGCATTTTTTTAACCTACAAATCTAATTTTCCTATGTTATCCTACATTTTAGTTTTATCCTAAATACCATAATATTTCTTAACTTTTCCTAATTTTTTTAAAACAAAATCCAACACTTTTACTAAAACTATCCTAATTAAAATGAAATTCTCCTAATTACTACTAATTATAGAATGAGTACACATATATAATCATGATTTACCTAGCTAAACTTAATTACTAATTAATTTTAATCAAATTACTATGAATTTTATAGTTTTATTACTAATTATACAAAAATTGTCATAAAAGTGTTTATTATTATTAAGTTAAGAATTACTAATATATGCTTTCTATTAAGTTAAGAATTACTATTAAGTTAATTAGTAATTAAATTAAGAATTACTAATTTATGCTTTAATTAAAGAGAAAAAAAAAAAAGAAAATTGGCTATGGCTACAGATTTTTTGGATGCCTGCCATGGTGTCAAAGGCTGGCAGGCGCGCCCCATGCGCCGAGCCGTTGACAAGATGAAGGCCGCACGTCGGGCCGCCCCGCCGAGCGTGTATTTTGCGTACAAGATGGTGCCAAGAGTTATTGAAGATTGAAAGAGGCAACATAGTGTAGGCTTTTTATTGCTTAGCTAGGATAGAGTTAAATTGCTGTTTAGCTAGAGTTGTAAGGGTGGTCTTGCTGACACAACCCTTTTCTTTTTTAAGTATACTATATGCGGGAACAGGTAGTTGAGAAATCTAATATTGTAATCAAGCTTTCTTAGCTCATATCCCGGTTGTAATATTTACATTGTTGTGAAATGGACATGAATATTACTTATCTCGTTGTGCCTCTAAAACGTTGTTGAGACGTGAGTGCGACACACATCACACGAGCAAGGCAGAAGTAGCGACTACATGCGCTACTAGCCGCACGGTGCCCCTTTTCAGTTAGAATCAAAGGTTGCCCCGTGACAGGTGGTATCAGAGCCTCGGCTCGTGATCCATCGGGTTGAGGCGATGTCGGAAGAACGTAACTTGTCGGTTGCAGATATGCCCCACGAGGTGGGCGAGGCGGGTTAGCAGAACCCGTCGAACAAATTGAGGATTGAGACTCTGGAGGATGCGAACCTCAGAGTGAACAACACCATCGGAATCTTGGAGGACAAGGTTGATGGCATGGAACACGAGATACGAGATCTCAAGTTCCAGTTAGAGGAGAGTCGGGAGGTATGCAAGGCATTCGCCGACGCATTGGGGGCAAACAACACTGCTGACCTCCAGCGCGAGATGGAAGCTATGTCCATTCAGATTGGACTGCTTCAGCGCGCAGTGAGCAATGGTCCAATCGTGGCCTACGATCCGGCCCCAAGAGTGCGTGTGCCGGAACCCCGAGCCTACGAGGGGGCTCGGGATGCAAAGGAAGTAGAGAACTTCATCTTCGACATAGAGCAGTACTTTCTAGCGGCTAACCTGGTGGAGGATGCCAGGATGGTAGCCACAGCCACAACATACTTGGCGGGGGATGCCAAGCTTTGGTGGTGAATGAAGTACGCGGATATCCAGGCGGGACGAGTCTGCCTCGACACATGGGTTGAATTGCGCGAGGCCATTCGACAACAATTCTTCCCCGAGAATGTGGAGTACAATGCTAGGCGAGTATTACGGGAGTTGAAACATACCGGATCGATACGGGACTATGTCAAGGCCGTGTCGGCCCACATGTTGAACATTCGAGACATGTTCGAGAAGGACAAGATGTTCACCTTCCTTGAAGGGCTGAAACCGTGAGCGAGGCAAGAGTTGTTACGCCAACAAATAGAGGATCTGAGCTCGGTAATGAGAGCGGCCGAGTGTTTAACCGACTATCAGGGTGCTGATAGGGATCAGAGAAAGGATACTAGGCCGGCACCTAGCAACCCTCCCAGGAGTGAAAGTACAAGACCTTCCCCGTCGACCGCCGGGAAAGGTGGGGGAGAGCGAACCTCAGCTAATTCTGGGAACTTCTTCTGGAACAAGCCACCTAATGAGAACAGGCCGCCTCCGAGGAGAAACGGTTGTTTCCTATGCGACGGCCCACACTTTGTGTCAGAATGCCCCAAAAGACAACTGCTCAATGCGTTGACACAGTTGTCCCAGGCGGGACCAGCAGGCACGCATGAGGAAAAATAGAGTATAGAGGGCGAGAGGAAGCATCGGGACGATAGGTCTGAGGAGCCTGACAATCTCAGCGCGTTTTCGCAATTGTGTAACGCGTTGATACATCACTCTAAAAAGGGTGTGAAAGGAGCGCTCGCAGTGGCGGACCATGACATGACAATAATCGAGGAACCCCCTGAAGGGAAGAGGAGAGTCCCGAGAAAGAGGGGTCTGATGTTTGTCGATGTGAAGGTTAACGGCAGGCCCATCTGGGCCATGGTCGATTCAGGAGCTACCCACAACTACCTGGCCAGTACCGAAGTGGACCGATTGAGCCTAGTTATAGAGAAGGGGGAAGGAAGATCTAAAGCAGTTAACTCGGGACCCCAGGATGTCGCTGGCATAGCAAGAGCAGCACCCATAAGGGTCGGACCCTTTGATGGGAGAACCACATTGTCAGTGATCAAGATGGACGAGTTCAGGCTCATCTTGGGGCTCGATTTTCTGAGAGACACATGCACGGCTGTCTTCCCACATGTGGACATTTTGATGATGATGGGGAGCAAACCATGCATCATCCCGACAATTTCCATAAAAGCCAGAACTACGAATCTGTCGGCCATACAATTTTGAGAAGGGGTGCAGACGGGAAGAGCCGTCGTTCTTGTGTACCCTCCGGTTAGAGGAAATTGAAGGGAATACTGGGCCAATTCCGAAGGCAGTTAAGGAACTGTTGGAGGAGTTTGAAGATGTCATGCCGGATCAGTTGCCGAAGAAGTTGCCTCCCAATAGGGGGATCGATCATGAGATTGAGCTCTTGCCTGGCACTAAACCCCAAGCTCGAGCGCCGTACAGAATGTCTCAACCAGAGTTAGAAGAGTTGAGAAAGCAGTTGAGGGAAATGTTGGAGGTCGGAATGATCCAACCCGCGAGGTCACCGTATGGAGCGCCAGTTCTTTTCCAGAAGAAGGCGGACGGCTCCTTACGCGTGTGTTGCGATTACCGGGCACTTAACAAGCTCACCGTGAAGAATAGATACCCAATACCGTTGGTAGCGGATTGCTTCAACCGTTTGAGTCAGGCGAAGTACTTCTCCAAAATCGACTTGAGATCGGGGTATTGGCAAGTGAGGATCAAAGAGGGAGACGAGATGAAGACAACGGTGGTCACGAGGAACGGGGCTTTTGAGTTCTTGGTTATGCCCTTCGGCCTAACTAACGCCCCCGCCACGTTTAGTACCCTTATGAATCAGGTACTACAGGGATTGGTTTATGAGTTTGTGGTGGTGTACCTGGACGACATCGTTATCTACAGTGAATCGCTCGAACAGCATCTCGGGCATCTGAGGCGAGTTTTGGTGCGGTTGCGTGAGAATGAACTTTATGCCAAACTATCAAAGTGCTCATTCGCGCAACCGACTATCGAGTTCTTGGGTCACATCGTTGAACGAGGGAGGATCAAGATGGACCCAAAGAAACTCGGGGCTATTGCCGACTGGCAACCCCCGAAGAATGTCCACGAGCTACGATCATTCTTGGGGCTGGCCAACTACTATAGAAGATTTATACTGGAATATGCATTCATGGCTAAGCCGCTCATCGATCTATTAAAGAAATCGGAAGCATGGGAGTGGTCGGCCTTATGCCATGCTGCATTCGAGAAACTGAAGCGAGCTAGCACTACAGGATCTGTGCTAGCTCTCCCAGACATGTCAAAACCCTTTGAAGTGCAGACGGATGCGTCAGATTATGCTCTGGGCGGAGTGTTAGTGCGGGATGGGCACCCTGTGGCCTTTGAGAGTCGCAAGCTGAAGGATGTGGAGACACGGTATTCCGTTCACGAAAAGGAATTACTGGCGGTAGTCCATTGCCTTCGTCTATGGTGGCATTACTTACTGGGTTGTCTGTTTGTAGTGAAAACCGACAACACAGCTGTGAGTCACTTCCTGACTCAACCCCATCTGACGGGAAAACA
Organism: Misopates orontium; assembly: GCA_946800315.1. NCBI lineage: Eukaryota > Viridiplantae > Streptophyta > Magnoliopsida > Lamiales > Plantaginaceae > Misopates > Misopates orontium. The sequence continues at coordinate 12,537,828 of OX326951.1, forward strand.
GGCTAGGTGGCAAGAACTGCTGTCCGAGTTCAACTTCACCTTGGAGTACCGTGCAGGGTCATCGAATCAAGTAGCGGATGCTCTTAGTAGGCGGAAGGACTTGGACACTGAGGGACGAATAGTAGCGTTGGCAACGAGCGATGTTGCAACCACAGTCAGGGACCAGATACGGAAGCTACTGCCGAGCAATCCCGCAGCGGTCACCTTGACCACACTGGTCGAGCAGGGGAAGGATTGACGATTTTATTTGGAAGATGGGTTGTTGAAGACCTCAAGTAACCGTCTCTATGTGTCGATAGGGGGAAACCTGAGGAAGTTCTTGATGGCAGAGTGTCACGACACGATGTGGGCGGGACATCCAGGGGAGGAGCGCACCATGGCTCTGGTGCAACGGGCTTACTTTTGGCCTAAAATGAGCAGCGATATTGACACCTACGTGCGCACGTGCCTTGTGTGCCAGCAGGACAAGGCAGATCATAAGAAGAAAGTAGGGTTACTCCAGCCGCTGCAAATTCCAGGCAGACCATGGGAAATCATATCAATGGACTTTATATCAGGGTTGCCTAAAGTGGGAGACTTAGGGACCATCTTCGTAGTGATCGATTGCTTTTCCAAGTATGTTACATTCATCGCAACACACAAATACGTTTCAGCAGAAGGGACTGCCCAGCTCTTCTTCAAGCATATTATGAAGTATTGGGGCCTGCCGAAAGACATTGTTAGTGATCGAGATTCCAGATTCACAGGGGTATTCTGGACAGAGTTATTCAGGCTGCTTGGTTCAACGCTGAACATGAGCTCGAGTTTTCATCCACAATCTGATGGCCAGACGGAACGCTTCAATTCGATGTTGGAGGAGTATCTTCGACACTTTGTATGCGGCTCTCAGACAGATTGGGTTAAGCTTTTGGATGCTGCTCAGTTATGCTTCAACGCTCAAAAGAGCTCCGCCACAAACAGGAGTCCTTTTGAGATTCTAAATGGACAGCAATCGCTTCTTCCACACACGGTTGATTGCGATCAGGGTGTTCGGTCTCCTCTGGCATGAGAATTCTCGAAGGAATGGGAGCGCAACATCGACATTGCCAGAAGTTACCTGGAGAAAGCCCAAAAGCGGATGAAAAAGCATGCATATGAAAACCGTCGCTTTGTGGAGTTCCAAGTGGGAGATTTAGTGATGGTGAAAGTCCCTGACCCCCGATTATCAAAGGCATCTAGAGGAAAGGATCCGAGACTGATGCAGAAGTATATCGGGCCTTTACCAATCACGAAACGCATCGGGAAAGTTTCTTATCAGATCGCACTTCCCTCATGGTGCAAAGCTCACAATGTCCTCCATGTCGGTCTACTAAAACCTTATTTTGCAGATCGGGAGGATGCTGCTCGCAACACACCGAGCCGCCCCGAATTCCAGTTGAAGAACACAGGAAAGAGAATGGTGGAAGCTGTCGTCAACCATAGAGTCGCCAACACCAAGAAAGGAGTCTTTGACGAGTATCTAGTGAAGTGGAGTGGATGCAGCAGCGAGGAGAACACTTGGGAACGGGCGACTACACTCAAGGCGTTAAGGCAATTATCGATTCATATCACGCCTCAATGATGCCAAGGACGTCGCCATCTCAGGTGGGGGAGAATGTCAAAGGCTGGCAGGCGAGCCCCCTTGCGCCGAGTCGTTGACAAGGATTGAAGGCCGCTCGTCGGGCCGCCCTGCCGAGCGTGTATTTTGCGTACAAGATGGTGCCAAGAGTTATTGAATATTGAAAGAGGCAACATAGTGTAGGCTTTTTATTGCTTAGCTAGGATAGAGTTAAATTGCTGTTTAGCTAGAGTTGTAAGGGGTGTCTTGCTGACACAACCCTTTTCTTTTTTAAGTATACTATAGGGGGGAACAAGTAGTTGGGAAATCTAATATTGTAATCAAGCTTTGTTAGCTCATATCCTCCTATCCGGTTGTAATATTTACATTGTTGTGAAATAGACATGAATATTACTTATCTCGCTGTGCCTCTAAAACGTTGTTGAGACGTGAGTGCGACACACAGCACACGAGCAAGGCGGAAGTAGCGACTACCTGCGTTACTAGCCGCACGGTGCCCCTTTTCAATTAGAATCAAAGGTTGACCCGTGACACATGGTGTAGATTTTCTGACAACATGGCAGGCATCCAAAAAATCTGTAGCCGTGCTTGAATGGATCAGATCATGCCACACAGCATGATCTGATCCATTAGATCATATTTTTATTTTTTTTTTCTTTTCCTTCTCATGATTATATTAGTAATTAACAATTTTATGACAATTTTTGTATAATAAGTAATAAAATTATAAAATTCATAGTAATTTGATTAAAATTAATTAGTAATTAAGTTTAGCTAGGTAAATCATGATCATATATGTGTACTCATTCTACAATTAGTAGTAATTAGGAGAATTTCATTTTAATTAGGATAGTTTGAGTAAAAGTGTTTGATTTTATTTCAAAAATTAGGAAAAGTTAAGAAATATTATGGAATTCAGGATAAAACTAAAATTTAGGATAACAGAGGAAAATTAGATTTGTAGGTTAAAAAAATGTCTCATGATTATATTAGTAATTAACACTTTGATGACAATTATTGTATAATTAGTAATTAAACTATAAATTTCATAGTAATTTGAGTAAAATTAATTAGTAATTAAGTTTAGCAAGGTATAAATCATGATTATATTTGGGTACTCATTCATTAATTAGTAGTAATTAGGGGAATTTCATTTTAATTAGAATAGTTTTAGTAAAAGTGTTGGCTTTTGTTTTAAAAATTAGGAAAAGTTAAGAAATGTTATGGAATTTAGGATAAAACTAAAATTTAGGATAACATAGGAAAATTAGATTTGTAGGTTAAAAAAATGCCTCATGATTACATTAGTAATTAACACTTTGATGACAATTATTGTATAATTAGTGATTAAACTATAAATTTCATAGTAATTTGAGTAAAATTAATTAGTAATTAAGTTTAGCAAGGTATAAATCATGATTATATATGTGTACTCATTCTATAATTAGTAGTAATTAGGAGAATTTCATTTTAATTAGGATAGATTTAGTAAAAGAGTTGGATTTTGTTTTAAAAATTAGGAAAAGTTAAGAAATATTATGGAATTCACGATAAAACTAAAATTTAGGATAACATAGGAAAATTAGATTTGTAGTTTAATTATATGGCATGATTACATTAGTAATTAACACTTTGATGACAATTATTGTGTAGTTAGTAATTAAACTATAAATTTCATAGTAATTTGAGTAAAATTAATTAGTAATTAAGTTTAGGTAGGTGAATCATGATTCAATATGTGTACTCATTCTATAATTAGTAGTAATTAGGAGAATTTTATTTCAATTATGATAGTTTTAGTAAAAGTGTTAGAAATTTGTTTTAAAAAATAGGAAAGTTAAGAAATATTATGGAATTTTAGATAAAACTCAAATTTAGGATAACATAGGAAAAATAGATTTGTAGGTTAAAAAAATTATATTAGTAATTAACCCTTTTATGACATTTTTGTATAATTAGTAATAAAATTATAAAATTCATAGTAATTTGATTAAAATTAATTAGTAATTATGTTTAGCTAGGTAAATCATGAAATTTTCCTAATTATACAAATTATACAAAAATTATCATCAAAGTGTTAATTACTAATGTAATAATGTCACTTAATTTAACTACAAATTTAATTTTGCTATTTTATGCTAAAGTTTACTAAAACTATCCTTATTAAAATGAAATTCTCCTAATTACTACTAATTATAGAATGAGTACACATAATGTGGTCCTAATTACACATTAATTATTTAATAATGAATTATTAAGACATGCATGCAAAATTAAAATTCTAATTAACACTAATAATTGCAATGGTGGCAGATTTATTTGTTGCTAGGTGTGGGGTCAAGAAAATCACTCACCATTGCTTTAAAGTTTGTGGGGTCAAAAAAATCTGTAGCCATGTTTAGAGTTTTAGGGAGAAAAATAGATGTATAGGCATCAAATCAGTTTAGATAAAGGAGTGTAAAAATAATATAATAATCACTAATCATTGTTTGATGATTAAAAAAGTTGAATTGATTGGTTGATGATTGAGGTGCATATTTATTAGTAATTAATTTGTTGTATATATATATATATATGTGTGTGTGTGTGTGTGTGTGTGTGTGTGTGTGTCTATATATGTGTGTGGGGGTGGGGGGGGGGGGGGGGGGTGTCCCATCCATTTTGTTAGCAAATAAGCTGCACTCCTTTAAGTTTGGGGTAGTTACATAAAATTCCTTTAATACTTGAAAAATAAAAATAATCTCCCCTAAATGAAACAACTCAAAACTAATAAAAGGACAATTATATCATACATGAATTAAAATAATAAAAAAATGTAAGACCTTGAACTCTTCTTTTTATTTATTTGTTAAGATAAATACTTTAAATTTACACGTTAATTAACATACCTCCCGATTTTAATTGAAATTATTGAATAATAATAATTGAAAAGCCCTTTAAAAAATTTAAACATAATTTTCTTATCTGTTAGGTTTAAACAAATATATAATTGGAAAAGAGTTTGGGGTTTTAACCTAATTTTCTTACCTATTAGTTATTTTTTTGTTTAAATACAGTTAAGTTTAGGAACTATATTGTAATGTTATAAAATTCTGGGAACACTTTCACAATTACACCAATTAAATAGGTGTTGTTGCAATTATTCCTTCAATTGACTATGTTACTGCATTCCAGCCCGTTGAAAATCTGTGGTAGGATATTTTAGTAGAAAAAATGAATTCTGATTTGATCTCTTTCAAATGAGCCGGCCAAAAGAAATTTGGATTTGAAAATCTGAAATTGGATCCAAATCATTATGAAACCTTGAAATCTTGAAATTGTTGGGCCAAAATACATCCAAACAGGCCTTTAGTTTGGCATAATGAAGATCTTATAATTAAAAAAAAAAAGTATTATTTGCCTTCTATGTATTATTATTAGAATAAGTATTTTCTTAATAACTAAAAATGCATCTTTCTCTTGATAATATGACAAGTATCATTAGAGCTAAATGGGATGTTTCCTTTTAAACAGTTTTAAAAAAAGTAAGAAATTTATTAAGACCATCAAGAATTGAAGTGTATACTGGTTTCTAAAGAGCCGACAAAGTTTGAAGAGTAAAAGGCGGCAAATGTTGCACTAACAATCACTACCACCAGGCCCTACCTACGACGTCTCGATTAGTAATAAATCTTATATACAACTATGGTAAATTAAGAATAGTTAAACTCAACAGTGAAGTAATTTGGAAAAGTATTCAATGCATTAATCATAGGCCTTAGAATGGTCAATGGCGAAAAGCATCTCATAACTTTTGTTATATTTTCACCAATATGAAATAAATGCACCTTAAAAATATTAACTCCATACACCTTGCACCTACCTATTTCTTTTTTTTATCCATCATTCCCTGAGAATCTTAAGATTTTTCTTACATATATTTCCATAAATCTTGAATCTCCTCTATCTTAGATCCTGCAATCTTTCTTCCGACACTGATTCAAAGGTTACAAACAATCCCTCACTTCATTTTATTTATTTACAATAGAGGTAGTTATTTTTTGTTTTATGTTTTTACGTGCTAGTGCTGGTTTTCTCAGCAAATTCAGTGTTGAATCTTTCATTTTTATAAGTTAATTGTGCTCTTCTGAATGATTTTAGTTCTCTTATTCATGAAGAAGTTGATTGCCTCCTCCTTAATTCTTATTTTATTTGTTGTTAATTTGTGCAGTTTTTGTCTTTTAGATCTATATATATAACTCCATAGCTAGCTTGTTATTTGGTAGAAATTTATGATGACAAATAGGGTTTCTTGTCGTTTAGTGACCATAAAAGATGGAGTCGTGATTTATTGTGATCTATTTTAAAACATTTGGTAAGAGGCTTAATGTTACATAAGCTAACATCAAATATAAGGATAAAGTAGTCTTGAATATAAGAGTCATATATGTATTCTATATTTATTTCCTATATTTGTTATTTTAACAGATATACCGTACATATTTGTACATAAGTACCTTTTTTTTCTCAAAAATATGATCGAACAAGACAAACAATTGGTTGGAAAGTATGAGTTTTTTCCCAAATGGCTAAGTGAACCTCAATTAACCATGTTTTTTTGGCTTCTTCGGTCGTTAACATATACGAACTTCAGTACAATTAATTTGATAGACGTCTTTGTGTTTAACCATATATAAAAAATTACTACGACGCTCACATCTCTTTTTCTAGTTCTATACTTCGTTTGTTGTTATTAACTACATAAGTGATCAAGTGATTGAATACGAATAGGATTTAAAAATTTTGTCACGATACACCTAACCTATCAGAATATTAACAAATGTTGTATAGTCGTACATACCGAAAGACTTACTGAGTGCCTCACATTAATGTATTGAAGTTAGTAATAATATTTCAATACTATTCAGGAACAATTTATATTTTACTCCGTATAATATTTGAAAACTATCATCATTCAAACATGATATCTTTGTGCTTGTACTAAAGTTTCTAACAATGATTTCTTGGAGACGCAAAGCACGTGTCAACAACTTGTGGATATCTATATTGTCTCTGGATAGTGCGAATTTTCTGGTGATGAATTGGTTAATTATTGTCCAGTGAAATTCTAATTAACTGCTTGTAATGTTTTAATATATTTATAGATGGCACGTGATTTGGACATTAATAATCCATATTATCTTGAGGAAGTCAACACAAATCTAGAACTTGGCTTGCCATATCCATCTCAAGTAGGAGAGGTCAACACAAACTTAGAGCTTGCATTGCCTTCTTTGCAAGGAAGCACATCTCAAGTTATGGAGGATGATGAAGTCATGATATCCTCATCGACAAGTTTTTATCAGGTAATAACATCCTTTGGCATTTAAGGTTTACACGTTAACCTGGATTTTAAGAACGCATATTATGTGATATGCTAGGCTGTCAATAGAAGAAACAATCGCCATAGATTGACCCAGATAATACATGAAGATGCTAGATCCCACGAAGGCTACACATCAGGTTGGGATTTCTACTTCCAAACATATTTGACATGCTGTATATTTGAGATATGTGAATGGTAAGTTTCATTTGAGATAAGAAATAGTATTAGTTCCATTTCTTATAGGTCTCATAAAACAAGTAATAAAAAAAAAAACATGTACCACTTTTTGTGGGGTGTGTATGTAAATGGTTTCATATGCACTTCGAAAAGAATTAATTTATATTAAGGAAGAATATTACATATGAAAAATGAAAACACACACACACACACATATATATATATGTATATATATATATATGTATATATATATGTCATGTATGTCTGTGCAAGCGAGCCTATTCCAAAGGTTATTTTCTAATGTCACTTCTATTTTTTCCTATTTTGTGTATTCAAATACAATAATTATATTTCATGCTCTTTTTAGATGACATGGCCTCTATTATTGTGTTTTTAACTTAAGTTCATTCTCTATGTTATAAACAAAATTCAACACGTTGAACACCCCTCTTAATAGAAAACGTATCTTGTTAGTTTGGAAGCAAATGTGTTGATTAAGTTATGTACGTGAAAATTCGTTAGTTTCATTATTGAAATGATCTAATATCTACTATTTCAATTTTTTTGATTGCAGAAGTACGTGCTAAGATGTATGAAACTGTCCTTCCCAATGTTCAGGATGTATTGGAGGTAAGGTTTGAAGATTATTAAAATCTATATTGCACGTAATGAAGTGGAAAAGTTTTTCCTCTACGCCTTGGCATTATCTTATTTAAACGGATATCGACTAGATATGCATGGACCTTAGTATTCAAATTTGTTCACAGTTAGGTAACAACTTATTTGTTGGTAGTGTAATAAAATTGCATAATGAACCCAACAATGGTCTATGTTAATTTAAGTTATAAGTTTTTATGCTAGTAAAAATATAGTAAATCCAAATAAAGTAAAAAGAGATCACTAAAAGATGAAACCCAATCAATTATCATATTATTATCATAAAGCCACCGGTATGTATTTGTCGATCATATTAAGTTTATCGGTCCCCATGTTGAATGTAATTTTTTGCAAACAATTCCCCTTCTACATAAATTTTAATATACATAAGGGTGCATCTATTTTTGTATCAACTGCACTTAAGCATCTAATTTTTATGTCTCCAACAGAATAACCTGCCGAACTCATCGTCCATTTCATCCGAAACAGCGCCCAAATACAGTTGTCCTATATGCATGGACGAGTTAGTCGAACCAACGTCAACAATATGTGGGCATATTTTCTGCAAAAGTTGCATTGAAACAACATTAGCGTATCAGAAAAAATGTCCAACTTGTCGGCGAAAGATTACACTAAGGCGCACACATAAAACCTACCTCCTAGAAACTATTGCTTAGGAGTTTGTATAATTCTTTTGCTGTATCGAATATTTTTGTCTTTACATTTTATTATGAATAACCCCTCTGGGCAAGAATAAACTTATGTTGCCTTTACTTGTTTAAATACTGCAAAATTTAAATTAAAGTACGTGTTTATCCCTTAATGAAAATTTGCGCATATTTAGTGATACACGTCCTCTTTTTTGCATCTCCTCGGGCACTTAAATCCAAAGTTAATTTGATGATCGGTATTGTATAAGAGACACCTTATATGGCCCCATTCAGGTAGAGATCAATCATGAAATAAAGCAAGAAAAGTTCCAGCCCAATCATAATCAATTGTTATTTGATGAAATATTCAGAAGAAATCAGAGTTTACTTTCACCATTTTGGAAATTTCACTGGCCTATGTGAAATTACTTTTATTGGTCATGATATTGTAGATCTTTTTTAGCGTACTCGAATGATTTTTCGAGAGCTGCAGAGCCGATTGCTTCTAAAGATCGATCCAAGCATTATCAAGAGAACTACTCCAAAATTACTTCCAGTTAAACACCTGGTATAATTCATTACTAGATAGTTCTTATCAAATTTAAGAATTATCAAATGACACCATATATATACATTCTAAGTTCACTTTATCAATAAGTATTGAGTGCTACAGACCAAACTTCTAAATAACTATTTGTTCAGCCTCTAACCGAGCAAAATGAGAGATCCTTTTTCGGTAAACTGGCAAAATAAAATTGGTAAGAAGAAGAGGGGATGAACCCCCGTATGTTTTGAAAGAAGAAACAAAAACCACATTGTGAACATAAATAGATAACATAATCTTTTGTGTTTGTAAAAAGAATTAAACACCATTGATAATTGAAAAGAAAAGGCAATAATAAACCCATCACCTTTGTACACACAGGTGGTTAGAGGCTTATTTATCTTTCACATGAGTGTTTTTTTATCTGGCCAGTTCCGCAAGAACATATTTCTTTTTCTTTCTTTGTTCTCTTTCTGAAAAACATCAGGAGTGTTCGGCATCTGTTTACTTGCTAAGGTTTGTTTTGCAGTGTTTTGCTAGTGATATACCTTATTTTGGTATTACACTTGGCGTTACCCAATTAAGACACTTCATGAGGTGCCAACTGATTTGACACATACTGACATGTAATCAGTATGTAATGCACCTGAATGATGAGTTGCAACTGATTTGACACATACCAACATGTAATGAGTATGTAATGCACCTGAATGATGAGTTGTGAACTGATCTACACCTACGCGTCATAAATGACGTTGATGCCTATAAATCACCTGTTTGACGCCGACGACGTCATATTTGATGCTGACAGTCCGACATCATAAATCTCAAAGATTTGTTCAAGATTTGATCCTTATATTTTGGAGATAATCAAGGAACCAATTCGCCTATAAATATCCTCTCATAAATCCTAACAAGGTACGGCATTTTTACTGTCATAAACGATGGGTTGAGCTGCTACCTTTAATCTCTACTAACTTAGGAATCGGAGGGTCTACGCTGGGTCAACCCCCGGCTTAGCTCACGTGCAGTGTTTGAGTGCAGGTTACCCGAACTCGAGGCTGATTCAGGAGCTGGATCAGTCTGACGCGGAGTATCCATTAAGCATGCAAAAAATACCCGCATCAGCTAGAAATCCCAAACAAAATATTATATTTTTCATTCATGTTTTGACATTGTTACGAAGTCTTTTGGGTTTTATAAATTAATCGGTACCTTTTTTTTGTTAGTATTTATTTGGAAAGCCATTGTTAGATTAGTTTTGTAACAGCCCCGAAATTCAAGTCTAAGACAGAATAACACATGAACGAGTAATCTATCCAAACAATCAGTACAATATCTCATTTCTTAAAAGAATGACGTGATCACTGAAAGAGAAACCGACAAATACAAAAATAATCTTAATTACATAACTCTAATTTATAACTCGAACTGGTTAACTCCAAACACCAAAGTCTCTGAGGTCTTGACCCCAAAGTTTCCTAGTCTGAAAGGAAGGAAAAACAAAACTAATGAGATGAAAATATCAGTGAGTGCTCCATGTGTGTGAAAGTGCATTACCATTTTCTTTCGAAAACATGCTAAACTATACATGCAAATTATGCTTTATGTGGCTCAAGAATATCATTACTAGGTACCAATAATTTATTTGAAGTTCAGAATTTCGAAACAATACAGAACGAGACAAGATCATTATTTAGAAAACAAATAAATGAATGTGGTACTAAATAATAATAACTTAAGACAAGCATATTGATTATTTTAATTAATTATGATGATCAACGAAATAGCTGATGCCGTCAACCTTAACGCCCCACACAAACACTCCTTATCGCCCCATCCAAGGAGCTACCCTGGAAACAAATCACATGCCATGGTACATGCGTAACGAATGATCTGCAGAGACACAAAGAACCTCCCGTCGTGTCTAAGGAGAAGGGGCAAAGGGGCATGAAGCACCATCGACAGCCCTCTGCTACCCAGCAATACTCCATGCCTATCTAAGCCAAGTTGGATCCAACTAACCAATAATTGAACTGAATTTCTTTTACAATTTAAAATTAAAGATTTTTCTTACTTTACAAAAGCAGTGTAAGGTATTCAAAGTGACATACATACATATATATGCATTCCTTCCAGTTTTGCAAAATAAATAAGATTTTGGAGCACTCACCTGATCTTATAACCGCGGAGGAAACATAGAACGAAAGGCTAGCCAGAAACACATATTATTCAAAGTAAAATATTAAATAGGGATAAAAGCGTCAAACCCCCTATACTATAGGGGGTGTAGCGATTTGCCCCCTGAGTCGCTTTTTCACCATTGGATTTGAATACGTGTCAACACTTTTTGCCGTTGGATTTGAACTCAGGAGGCAAAGTGCTTATTTATCCATAGTACAAGGGGCTTGTTACAAAAAAAAAAGTTCAGGGGGCAAAGTGCAACAAGGGGTATAGTATGGGGGGTTTGACGCTTTTATCCCTATTAAATAACACACCAATTATACTGTAATTCTGATCTACTACACTTAAACTATGATAAATTACTATTCTTAAGTTATAAATTTATTTTCATAACACCATTAATATATACGCATGTACATTCACATCATGCATATAATAATATATTGATAACTAAAATACGTATAATACATATATATAATTGCATGCACATACCAATGGATATAATTGCATCTAGCATACACTCAACTATGTATATACATATATTTACATCTGCTAATTGTACAACTATAAAACTCATGCCGATGTTCTCATTTTGCACACATCACTCATAAGATACATACAATATTAATATCATATACATACACTTTACTACAAAAGAAAATTGCAACAGACACCTAACAAATTTAATACAATAACAATAGTCAAATTCTCCAGTAATCGTGCAACTATAATCCTAATCATTAAATTAATTGCAGAAACCCTTCTATGAAGGCATGTAATATTCTAAGTTATTGTTGATCATGCAATATAGGGGTGAAACTTGCAAAATAAGAACAAACTAAAAGCAACAGATCATTACCTGCTCCAAACAAGAAATTTGGTAATGGCGGCTACGGAGAGAGAAGAGAAGAAGAAAATAAAAGAAGAAAAGGACTGTTTCACATAATATGATAAATGATCCCTATTTTTAAATGAATTATGTTTAACAATAAACACCATTAATATATTATTTTGAGTACGTACATAACAATTCCATTTTCTAGGGAATATATTTTATTTTTTTCTATTCCAACGATGTGTTTTCAAGTGAAATTTATTTAGGAGAGTCCGAGAATTAAACTAACACACGGGTAAGTTTTCGTGATTCATTGATGGGATAAAAGCGTCAAACCCCCTATACTATAGGGCGTGTAGCGATTTGGCCCCCTAAACTTTTTTTTTTGGCAACAAGCCCCCTGTACTATGGATAAATAAGCACTTTGCCCCCTGAGTCGCTTTTTCACCATTGGATTTGAATACGTGTCAACACTTTTTGCCGTTGGATTTGGACTCAGGGGGCAAAGTGCTTATTTATGCATAGTACAGGGGGCTTGTTACCAAAAAAAAAGTTCACGGGGCAAAGTGCAACAAGGGGTATAGTATGGGGGGTTTGACGCTTTTATCCCTTCATTGATTACACATTTGTTTATGTTATATTCTTTTTGCAGACAACATATTAAAGAACAATAGAACATACACTCACAACCTCGACACATATAGAAATGGATTATTTGCCCATTGAGGTGTTTAGTGATTATTTAAGAATGTTAGTATGGCAGAATGAAGTCCTTATAATAAAAAAATATATATTTGCCTTCTATGTATTATTATTAGAATAAGTATTTTCCTATTAATAAAAAATGCATCTTTCTCTTGATAATATGACAAGTATCACTAAAGAAAAATGGGATGTTTCCCTTTAAACGGTTTTAAAAGAAGTAAGAAATTTGTTAATACCATAAAGAATTGAAGTGTATACTGGTTTCTAAAGAGCCGAGAAAGTTTGAAGAGTAAAAGGTGGCAAATGTTGCACTAACGATCCCTACCACCGGGCCCTACCTAAAACGTCTTGATTAGTAATAAATCTTATATACAACTATGAAAAACTAAAAATAGTTAAAGTCAACAGTGAAGTAATTTGGAAAAGTATTCAATGCATTAATCGCAGGCCTTAGAATGGTCACTGGCGCAAAGCATGTCATAACTTTTGTTATGTTTTCACCAATATGAAATAAATGCACCTTAAAAATATTAACTCCATGCACCTTAGTCCTACCTATTTCTTTTTTGTTTCCATCATTCCCTAATAATCTTACGATTTTTCTTACATAAATTTCCATAAACCTTGCATCTCTTCTATCTTAGATCCTGCAATCTTTCTTCCGACTCTGATTCAAAAGTTACAAATAATCCCTCACTTCATTTTATTTATTTACAACCAATGTATTTTTTTTTTGTTTTTTGTTTTTACTAGCTAGTGCTGGTTTTCTCAGAAAATTCAGTGTTGAATCTTTCATTTTTATAGGTTAATTGTGCTCTTCTGCATGATTTTAGTTTCATTCTTATTTTATTTGTTGTTAATTTTGTGCAATTTTTGTCTTTTAGATCTATATAAAAGCATTATATATATAGTATTTTCGGTTTTGATTAACTCCATAGCTAGCTTGTTATTTGGTAGAAATATATGATGAGAAATAGGGTTTCTTGTCGTTTAGTGACCATACAAGATAGAGTCGTGATTTATTGTGATCTATTTTAAAATAATTGGTCAGAGACTTAATGTTTCATAAGCTAACATCAAATATATGGATATAGTAGTCTTAATATAAGAGTCATGTATGTATTCTATATTTATTTCCTTTATTTGTTATTTTAATAGATATATCATACATATTTGTACATAAGTACCTTTTTTCTCAAAAATATTATTCTAACAGGACAAACGATAGGTTGGAAAGTATAACTTTATTCCCAATTGGCTAACTGAACCTCAATTCACCATGTTTTTTGGCTTCTTCTGCTCGTTAACATATACGAATTTCAGTACAATTAATTTGATAGATGTCTCCGTGTTTTACCATATATAACAAATTATTGTGACACTCACATCTCTTTTTTCTAGTTCTATACTTCATTTATTGTTATTAACTACATAAGTGATCAAGTGATTGAATATGAATAGGATTTATAAATTTTGTCACAATACACCTCAACTATCAGAATATAAACAGATACAGATAAAGATCAAAATTTCAAGTTGAACATGTCAAACAATTCTAACATGCATCAGTGATAGAATACATTTCAGTAACAACAGATCAAACACCCTATTGAAAATGTTCTCACCAAATTGCCACACTTTCTCCACTCTAATTCCTGACCAAGCTTGAACAACACAGGCTAAATGAACTGAAATTGTTAACATTGAAGATGAAGTACTTCTACAATATAGCTGCACAAGATTGTTTTTTCACCTTTTTCATGTAGTCCTCAATGTGGATATGGATAAAAGCGTTAAACCCCCTACACTATAGGGGGTGTAGCGACTTGCCCCCTGAACTTTGTTTTTTGGCAACAAGCCCCTAGTACTATGGATAAAGAAGACTTTTTGGCCCTTGATCGAATTTTCGGCCAATTTTCGCCAAAATTTGAAACGTGAACATGAGCGTTCATTACTTTTTAACCTCAAATTCAATAAAATGCAATTTTTTCACTTAGATTTTTGTTATATTTCCTTAATTTTCAAACCATAGTTTAAATTATCAAAATTTGGGGCTTGGAAATTCAGAAAAATATAACAAAAACCGAAGTGAAAAAATGGCATTTTATTGAATATGAGGTTAAATATGATGAACCATCATGTTCACGTTTCAAATTTTGGTTAAAATTGGCGGAAATTCGATCAGGGGCAAATTATTTTTTCAGTCAATAGTTGAGGGGGCAAAGTGCTTATGTATCCATAGTACAGGGGACTTGTTGTCAAAAAAAAAAGTTCAGGGGGCAAATCGCTACACCGCCTATAGTATAGAGGGTTTAACGCTTTTATCCCTAACCATATATCAACAACATTTAAGAAGCCATCTTATCTCACAAAAGATTTACATAGTAATCATATCTATATTCTTCTATACTTGCAACACTTAGAAGAAGGTCCCCTTGGAAGATATCTCCTAGCCTTTTGGTTGTCTGGGATGTGGAAGCTTTGGATACGATTCAGGAGTTGTACTAGGCATGTCTTCAATAAGAAAGGAGTATCCCGGCAGCATCTTCTCATCGAATGGTCGCTTGGGAAATAACATCTTTTCTTGAAAATAAGAAAAAGAAGCATTAGAGTTACTTGAATGCTCTGCATCCCTTTACCTTTCAAATATTTGAAATTTAGATGCTCTCCTTCATTACTTTAAATAGAATTCTGGGAAAATTATACAATATATCTACGACTTACTGGAGTAGAAGGCAGAAATTTATCAGGGACATCACTCTTTGGATGCGATCGTGACATTCCAAGTAAGAAAGTAGATAATGCATATCGAGCCTAGTTTGAGTCATGACCTATAACTGTCATTTCATTCAGCATGCCAATAGCAGAACATATAGCAGCTAATGGGAACTCCAGACCGGGCCCTTGCTTTGATTGTCTCTGATAGGCTCTTGTGAATCTCTGCTGCAGTGACTCCACACTATTAGGATCATTTGGCACACGGCGCGCCTAGTCCAAGAACTTGCAGCAAATTGTTGCTTGTATCACCAATAGAGCTCATTTGTCGCGCATCAGATACGATATGATCATCCAGATTAAAAACAGATTTCTGATTGAAAATCCTTCACATCTCAAAAGTTAGTCTGTCATGCTGCTTGGCCCTTCTTTTTGATCACGACCCATATCTTCATAATCAAAGGCTGAAGAATTTTCTTCATAAGTATGGGTGTGTAGGAAATTAAGGAATCGACTCTAGCCTGTACTGTTCCTAACACTGAGCAGATGATTCAGTTGCATTCCTCTTCGCCAATTTTCTTCTGTACGAACCTTAGCATGTTCAATAATAATCACGTTGGTACTACATTATTCTCAACAATAGTCAGCAGAATAAGAAAATTGGTGTTGATCAATAAATTACTAAGTAGAAGGATTTAGTTAAATTACGGTCTTTCAATATTAAGAAAAATAATAACTGACTTAGCACATATCTTGCGAATTATGTGCAGTTTCTGCACAATGCACAGGAAGGATATTATTACCAGCAATTGCGAAGAATTTCAGCCAGGCTGGATGGTACTGAAGTTAACACATTGAGAAAGGATTCAAGGTAGCGCAATTTGGTGCGACAAAATCTTCTTAATGCCAAATACAAAGTCTCCTCAATGTTGTTCTGCAGAGGAGACCGGTCAATAGCACATGATGCTGGAATGAGACGTATTCAGCATCCAAAATAAATTACTGCCAGAGATTTTCAGCCGATGGCCCTCATCAACTACTAGAACTTCCCATAAATGAGAGGGATCACATAGAACCATTTCATAAGTAGTCAACAGAACATTGAATTTGTAAGCAGATGTCTTTTTATTCAATCCATGAGGATCGCATGCATGCCACTCATATTGGCGAATAGCTGCTCGAGCTCTTGTGTTACCATGATATTCCACGACGTTGACGTCTGGAGCCCACAGTGCAAACTCTGACATTCAATTGCGTCTTGTGGATTGATAGATCTTTAAGTCTTATTCTTTTACGTTATAAGCAGTAGTTGTGATACCTAGTCTAGACAGGTATATAAGACAGTAAAGTAGGACAAAAGATTTTTAACGTGGTTCGGACTATGTCCTACATCCACGAGACTTTCGCCTGAGACAAACTTCTTTCAACGGACAGAAGTTATTACACCTAATGGTTTTACTCTAACATCGAATCCCTTTAAATGTTAATACCACCGGAACCTTTTTCGCGTCTACTCCGTTTGACCCGTAAGACCAAAACTCCCGTAGTGATATTCTTATGAGCAAGCTTCCAAGCGAACTGCACGTACGTATAGATCCCTCTAACTAGCGCACATCATACATATACATACATATATATATATATATATACATATATATATATATATATATATATACATATATATATATATATATACATATATATATATATATATACATATATATATATATATATATATATATATATATATACATATCAATTTCCGTTTAATGATATATTTCTGAAAGGAGTAAATATTGTGCCTATATCAATTTCCAAACTTTTATTTTGTTGTTGAATATTTTCTATTTGGACAATGTTTTTTTTTTGTTTTTTTTTTTGGTGCGTGTGTGTTGCTTCTCGCTTTGCTCTTTGATGCAAGTTAAATTCCATAAAATCATCAACGTATTGTTGAACACTGAAGATTTGCCTAAAATCTAAAATGGGTATTAGAAAATAAATGTGGCATTATCAAAACTAGATTTAGGGAACTTATCAAGTTATGCATATTAAAATTCAAGAATAACAATCATATATTTTTTTTTTAATTTAAGTTTTTTAAAAGAAAAGATTTGGGGGTGGAGTTTATACCCCTTTAGGTACCTTATCCTCCACTTTCATATCTTTCCTTCTTTCAATTTTTTTTCTTGTTGGTATTATTTACACTTTAATATTTAATATTCAGCATGTTGTGAAGCAGTTGTAAAACTCTGATAGTTTATATTCTAAAAATGGAAGAGATCATTTGAACTCTTAATTTAAGAATCATGTATATATATCCTTACTTGCTTTCCTTTTTTATTCCCCTGCCATTCAAAATGTTACTAAACTACTACACATTGTAATATATGTATATATATGTTACAACAAAAACAAGTTGGTATTAATTTGTCTTTCATGCAGGCACCTAACTCAAATTCGAGAAGGGCAACAAAAGGATCATATTTAGTGGGAATCCAAAAAACACCCCGGAGTGCTAAAACATTTTAGTGTATATTGTACAAATAAAATTGTAATCATCATTTGTACATATTTTAACTCATAGTCGAGTCCTGTAAACTATTGTATCCTTTGATTTTGGCATGATTCACTGTAGTTTGTTATGAATTGAAGTAATAGGGAACACAAAGGTGTCTTGGGCTTTTTTCAATTATAAAGAATGGTTCAGAGTTTCTTTATCTGATTGCTTTTGTCATTTACATATTTTAGCTTCTTTCTCTTTTCGGTCTGATAGTACCATATTTTGGTACCGCCGCGTCATAATATCCGATACAGTACCACGAGCGTATTTCAGGACATATTATGCCACGTCGGCGCCATTATTTTTTAATGCAAAATTACAATTTAAGGAAAAACTCGGAAATTGGCCCAAGTAGGCCCAAATCAAGCCCGTCCAGGATCTATTTGGGCCCAAACAGGCCTATTTCGAGCTATTTCAAGCCCAATTCGAGCTATCTGGGGCCAAATTCGAGCTATTTGAGGCACAGTTTGACCTATTTGAAAGCCCAATTCGAGCTATTCCAAAATAGGTCTAATTCGACCTATTTTGAATCATAGTTCTACTTGGATTGCACTTCTAGCTGAACAAGGACTCTTAATACTATATAAGGGGGTCTCATTGCTCATTCTAAGGTACGTTTTTTACTTTCAAGCATTCAATTTCGAGCAATATTAGTCGAACTCGAGCTATTAGAGCACTATTTTGAGCTGTATGAGATAGCTCTCGTTCGACCTATATTGAGTGTATTTCGAGTTATTTGAGGGTATTTCGATCTATTGGGGAGCCTCATTTCGACTTTCAATACCACTTCAAGGTGTTTGTTTTTCGACCTATTCAGCTAAATTCGATCTATTTGTTCGAGCTATTGTCTCTCACGACAAGATCTCACATTCTGATCTATCTGACTTGAGAATCGGAGTGCCTTTGCCGGAGAAGGCACCGACTTAGTTTATGTGTGGTGTTGAGTGCAGGTTCTGAACTCAAAAACTACTTAAGGATCCAGCAGGGACTAAAGCAGTCCGACGTGGAGTGTTGGAGAGTGGACACGTATCCAGACGAAAATACCCCACATCAGTGGCGCCGTCTGTGGGAACCTCTATACACGTAGTAACAAACACTATCACTGATTCAATGGCTCATCGCAGAGTCACGGAGAAGAATGGAGTAGCAGGAAGGACTAGATCACAGAGGGAGGAGGATAATCGGGCTCCTGATGCTTCTGAGCATACATCAGTGGCAGCACCTACCACTCCTCTTGATCCACCAACTCATGTAACGAATCAACCTGAAGTTCCTCCCACGGAACAACAACTATTGAATTCTGCTCAGCTGAATCAAATCATGTCAGCTTTTCAAAGGACTATGGTACCAATGATTGTGCAACAATTGGCGAACACTTCTGCTCAACAGAATGTTCAGGCACAATAGCACAACAGCCAGCAGCGTAGCAAGGAAGGACTCATCACACTCAGTGTCGTGATGATTCAAGGCAATATACACAAACAAGGTTGACAAGGCCAACTAGAAGGGATCCATCGCCTTCGCCAGAAAGGAGAAATCCTTGTTCAGTGAGGACTAATGCCAATAGAGCTCCAAGTCGAGCAACTGTTAGAGATAGAGAAGTAAGGGATGGTGAAGTTAACTCTAGGCAGAGAGGTCCTGATGATCAACTCGCCACAAGTCATACAGCGGGGAGAAACAGGGATTTGCCTGAAAGAGTTGTTCCAAGGCCAGATCCTGTAATAGCTGAACATATTCCAATAATGGAGAAGTCAACTCCATTCAGTGAGGCAATTAGCAAGTTGACACTCAAGGAAGGAATTCTACTTCCTGACATGAAGAAGTATGATGGACCAATAATGGAGAAGTCAACTCCATTCAGTGAGGCAATTAGCAAGTTGACACTCAAGGAAGGAATTCTACTTCCTGACATGAAGAAGTATGATGGAACTACTGATCTTGTAGCTCACTTTGATGACTTGGATGCGGAATTGCAGATTCTGGGTTATGGAGAGAACTCAAGGGCGAAGCTTATATCGCTAAGTCCGAGGGGTCCTGCAAAGGAATGGTTCAAGAACTTACGTTCACGCTCAATTGAATCATCTGCACAGTTCAGGAGCATGTTTGTCAAAAAGTTTGCTACTTATCGATTCAAGAAGAAATCTCCAAGCACATTGTTCAATATCCATAGAAAGCCTGATGAACCGTTGGGAAAGTACATAGAACATCTCAATTTGGAGATTGGGAGAGTGCATGCACCTACTGTTGATTTGGTTATCTCTGTGTTAGAAAATCGTTGCCAGAGGAAAAAGCTGATAGAAGTAATCACTTGGGAAGCTCCTGATTCCATAGAGCAAGTGATGGATCTCACTAGCAAGGTCATCGAAGTGGAGGAGGCAACTATGAATCATAGGTTAATGGATTCACCAGAAATCCTTAGAGGAAAGGAGAATAGAGATTGGAGGAGAGATTCTAGAGGGAAAGATCGTGATCGTAATCGACAACCCTTTAAGAAATTCGACAATTACACTCCATTGGAAAAACAAATTGGCGAGATATTCGCCATTGCGAAAGATAGCGGGATATTCAGATCCCCAAAGCCTTTTCGAGAGACTGAGAAGACTAAGAAGTCAAGGAAATATTGTAAGTTCCACAGGCAGAACGGGCATTTTACTAATGAATGCAAGGCCTTAAAGAATGAAATTGAACGACTTATTCAAGATGGGAAACTCGTTGAGTATGTCCTTGAGAATAAAGAGCCACGTGAAGAAAAGACGTCATCTGGACGTAAACGAAGTAGATCTCCGCATGATAAGAAGGATGAAACCCGGCAAAAAATGGGTAACGGGAACGATGATATCGAAAACGGAGTTAATGTGATTGTTGGGGGACCGACGGGCGCTGATTCAGCCAAAAGTAGAAAACGCATTTCGCGCGAAATATACAATGAACGGCTGAAACGTCCGGAGTTAGATCTTGTCTTTGCAGTAGACAAGTTGGATACAAGGATCACATTCGATGATAGCGATTTTGACAGCTTGTCTTCACAAACTAAGGAGGCGCAATACTTGAATTGCCCTAGGGTAGTCTCGGCGGTGATTGCAAATCACGGAGTGAAGAGGATCATGATAGATAATGGATGTTCGTCCAACATTATCTTCATGGACGAATTGCAACAAATGAAACTTGGACAATACGAGATCACTGAAGTTAATTCACCGTTACTGGGATTTGGTGGAGGTGAAGTTAAACCCATTGGAAGGATTATGCTACCAACATCCTTTGGTGTGAATCCGAAGAGGAGGACACTGAATGTGGAATATCTCATTGTTGACATTCCCTTTGCATACAATGTGTTGGTTGGAAGGCCTGGAATAACGGTGTTTGCTATGATCATATCAACGGTGCATCAAAAGATCAAATTCCCAACACCTGGGGGAATTGCTGAACTGACTACGAACTATCGCGATTCTTGGAATTGCTATGTTACATCATCTAAACCTATTATTAAGGAAAAAACTGATCTAAATGTCGCAATGATTGACATCCATCCGTTGGGAACGCCTAAAACAGTAGAACAAGTTGATACGGAGATGGTGCTTCCTTCGCAAGTGGACAAAACGATGATGCCAGAGGATCCTAATCCTTCTAACAGGGAAATTGCCCCAGAGGAGACTAAAGAGGAAAAGGAAGATAAGATGACTTTCCGCTATAAGAAGCAAATGGAAATTGAGCGTATGAAACCCTCTGGAGAATTTAAGGAGGTTATTCTGTTGAACAATGAGCCTGACAAGGTCATTAAAATTGGAAGAGAGTTGCCGTCGGAGATTGAGAAGGCATTGTTAGAATGGTTACAAAGGAATTTTGATGTTTTGCATGGACGGACTCAGACTTTAAAGGAATAGATCCTCGTGTTGCAGTACATCACTTGAATGTCAACCCAAATGCAAAGCCTGTTCGACAGAAGAAGAGACATTTCAGTGATGAAAAGAACAAGGCTGTAGAGTTGGAAGTACAAACAAAGCTAGCTGCAGGCCACATATTTGAAGTACGATACTCTGAATGGCTCAACAACGTCGTACTTGTACCTAAGAAACCAACAGTGTGGCGGATGTGTGTGGATTACACTGATTTGAACAAACATTTCCCACGAGATCCTTTCCCTTTGCCTAGGATTGATCTCGTGGTTGACTCTACAACAGGGTGCGCTCTGCTAAGTCTTTGCGATGCACAGAGCGGTTTCTATCAAATACTAATGGTGGTAAAGGATCAGCACAAAATGGCTTTTACCACTGACAGAGGCATATTTTGTTACAGAGTGATGCCGTTTAGCTTGAAGAATGTAGGAGCAACTTTTCAAAGGTTGGTAGCAAAGATGTTCTACCATCAAATCGGGAAGACTATGGAGGTTTAAATCGATGACATGCTTATCAAAAGTCTAAAGGCAGAGGATCATGTTAAACACCTTGAAAGGATTTTGGTATCATGGAACAGTATGGGATGAAATTAAATCCTAAGAAGTGTACATTCGGCGTTAAGGCTGGAAAATTTCTGTGTTTTATGGTAAACGAGCAAGGTATTGAAGCTAACCCAGACAAGATTAAAGCTATAATGGATCTACCATCTCCCAAGTCTGTTTGTGAGGTGCAACGCTTGGTAGGGAGACGGCACTTAGCCGTTTCATTTCACATTCTGTAGAGAAAAGCTTACCTTTTTTCAAGAAGCTAAGCAAGACACCTAAGTTTGTCTGGACTGAAGATTGTGAGGAAGCCTTCCGTCAGTTAAAGGTCTATCTCACGACGCCACCATTATTATCTAAGTCCAAGGACAACGAGATGCTATATCTCTACTTGACCATAACGAAAAATTCATTGAGCACAGTGCTCGTGCGCAAGGAAGACAAGCAACATTTGCCAATCTATTACGTTAGCAAAGTGTTGAATGGGGCAGAACTGAATTATCTGGAAATCGAAAAGCTAGCATATGCACACTCGTGATAACTGCAAGGAAGTTAAGACCATACTTTCAATTGCATCCGGTTACTGTCTTAATTAATCAACCATTGAGGCAAGTTATGGCAAAACCAGAAACATCTGGCAGACTGGTGAAGCGGGCGATCTAGTTAGGCGAATATGGTTTGGAGTATTTGCCGAAGACTGCAATTAAAGCACAAAGGCTGGCGGACTTTGTGGCAGAAACTATTTCAGAGGCGGAACAAGCGCCAGACGTAGCAATGGTGACGGAGGATACTAAAATGGATACATCTGGAATTGCAAAGGAAACATGGACTTTGCACGTGGACGGATCATCCACAGTCGATGATGGTGGTGCTGGAGTCTACTTAAAATCGGCACATGGGAGAGAATTTGATTATGCTATAAGGCTGAACTTTCAAGTTACAAATAATCAAGCTGAGTATGAGGCTATGCTAGCTGGCATTCAAATGGCAAAATTGTTGGGGATAACGAAACTTGTCGCATTCACGTATTCACAATTGATTGCAAATCAATTTGAAGGGAGATATGAGGCGAAGGAGGCTGCAATAGTAAAGTATCTCGAAAAATTGAAGGAGGCGACATCAAACTTCGATACTTTTACTATTTCACAAATCCCATGAGCGGAAAATGAACGCGCTGACTCTTTGTCACGATTTGCAAGTACCGCTGAGGTCTTTGTTGAATGGCGGGTAACTTTATTGGCTGCAGAGCAACCTTCCATTGGCAAAGGGGTTGAGTCGAAACCAACGCAAGCATTGGATTACGCTCTGCCATTGGAGGTTGAGGCATGTTCGAAGGACTAGATTATTTACTATTTACAAAACGGAAATTTGCCAACTGATGCACAAGCGGTCAAAAGGCTCAAGTACACATTGGCAAGATTCACGATGTTCAATGGGGAACTATACAACGGTCATTCGAAGGACCACTCTTAAGATGTCTATCGCCATCACAGGCAAAACAAGTCTTAAGAGAAATTCATGAGGGAAGTTGTGGAAATCATTCAGGAGGACGATCCTTGGCACAGAAAATACTCCGTCAAGGATATTTTTGGGCAACTATTATGAGAGATGCTATGGATTACACTAGGAAGTGCAGAAGTTGTCAGTTGCATGCAAAGATCATTCATACACCTACACAACCTATGACAACAGTGAGCTGTGGATATCCATTCGATCAATGGGGAATAGACATTTTGGACCAATGCCAAAGGCTTCTGGAGGTAGAAAATGGTTATTGGTGGCAAGAGAGTATTACACTAAGTGGGTTGAGGCTGAAGCACTTGTGACGATTACGGAGGCTAATGTGAAACAATTTATATGGAAGAATATTGTATGCCGATTTGGAATTCCAAGAGTCTTAATTTCCGACAATTGAAGGTAGTTCCAAGGATTTAAGATTCAAGACTGGTGCAAAGACATGAAAATTGAACAACGCTTCACATCTGTTACGCATCCTGAAGCAAACGGGCAAGTAGAGGCTACTAATAACACACTTGTGAAGAGCTTGGAGAAAAGGTTGGAAGGAGAAGGAGGAAACTAGGCAGAGGAGCTGCCAGGAATACTAAGGGCATATCGTACAACGCCTCGTACTTCAACTGGAGAAACTCCATATTTGCTGACATATGGATCAGAAGCATACCTGCAGAGATTGGAATGCCGACTTATCACATATGATGAGGAACAAGCATTAAGGGCAAGACAAATGGACATGGAACTGATAGGAGCGACAAGGGAAGCAGCTTATCAACGTACTCAAGCGTACAAATCTATGATGGCAAAAGCGTACGACAACAAGGTTCGCTTCAGGAACTTTCAAGTGGGGGACTTGGTACTTAGGAAGGTCGAAGCTACCAAGCATGTTGGAAAATTGAAGCCAAACTGGGAAGGACCGTACAGGGTGGAGAAAGCAAGCTCAAAAGGATACTACTACTTACAATAATTGGGTGGAAGGACTTTGTCATGCCCCTGGAACGTCAAGAACTTACGAAGGTTTTACAGTTAGAACGCTAGCATTCTAATAGCCTTGTGCCACAATAGGACCGTAGTTCCAATGCTTTTTTCGCTTATTCTTTTACGAATTTTGAGTCTCTTTACGTGGACTCTCATTGTAATACTTAGTAGCGAACTACGGGGACTTGATTCCTAGCCACCTATATACGGCAGGATACGTAGGCAAGTCGGAAATTACTCGAGCTCAGTCCAAAAACTAATAAAATCTCTTATTTAATTTAAGTTGATTGTTTGCCTACATCCTACTTACATGTTTATTATTAAAAGCATAAATGAAGTGAGTTCATACCCTTTAAAAAGTATAAGTACAAACACTTAGTAAAATGAGCACAAGCCTCGTAAAGCCGAGCACAAGTCCTCGCACTCTCAAAGCAAACATTAGCTTTGCAAAAATGAGAACAAGCCTCGTAAAGTCGAGCACAAGTCCTCGCACTCTAAAATGAACACTAGCTTCGTAAAAATGAGGAATAGCCTCGTAAAACGAGCACAAGCCTCGTAAAGCCGAGCACAAGTCCTCGCACTCTAAAACGAACACTAGCTTCGTAAAAACGAGCACTAGCCTCGTACAACGAGCACAAGTCTCGTAGAGCCGAGCACAAGTCCTCGCACTCTCAAAGCGAACATTAGCTTCGCAAAAACGAGCAATAGCCTCGTAAAACGAGCACAAGCCTCGTAAAGCCGAGCACAAGTCCTCGCACTTCAATAACATATACAAATACTTGTAACTAAAACACAAGTGTTTCAAAAATAACAAGGATAACACATCTAAGCTTGGAAAGTTAGAAGAATTACTCAAGTACAAGAAGCATATAAGCATGGGAACACATTCATCAAAATAAAGCAAAAGACAAAAGGAACTCTCAAAAGTCAACGTCTACTAAAAAGAGAGGATAAGCGCTAAAACCGCGCACAAGTCAACAAAACATACTTTATGGATAAAAATAAATTGTACCAATGCAAAATATTGTACGAAAGGTAAAGATGTTTATAAGAGAAGCTAAGGCACAGACGCTGGAGACAAAGGCACGTAGGCCACTCAAAAGGTCGTCAAGGTAGCAGTTTCAATCCAAGTGACTCCACGGCACCCTGACTCTACTCCTGGATGTCAGCAAACGACTCGTTCATCGGCTCGGTGTCGTCAACAGGAGAAAGCTTGCGAGGCGCAGCAACTGGAGCCAGAGCATCTGGCATAGCCTGATCGCCCTCCACCGGATGCTCAAGGACCTGAGGGCCAAAGGCCATCTCGCCCTCCTCCAGGGGCTCGTCTGGCGCAGCAGAAGTAGAAGGCTCCTCGTCCATGTAATCCGCAAGCCACACCTGACGGAGGGGATAAACGGAAGTGAAAGGATCGTGCTTAGGCACACCAACTTCCTCTGCAGGAGCGGGATCAGTAGCAGCAGTACCTAAGGATTCGCCAGCCTCCGCGTCATCATCATTCAGGCAATTGAGGATGTTGAAATCCTCCCTCTTGAACCCTGACGCTAGCGCACCTCGAGACACAGCCTCATCCAAGGCCATGCTGTAAACTTTAGCCGTATCATAACCGCCCCTCGTCAAGGAAATATCCTCCCAGGTGGCCGAGCAAAAGAACTCAATGGCTACGGAAACCTTCTCATCATCGGGAAGCTCCTACAAAGCCAGAAGAGGCGAGAATGAGTACATGGTAGTATATCAGAAAGTACAGGTAAGAAAATTTGAGTAAAGAAGGGGTTACCTCGCGGTCAGGAACCGAGCCTTCACGGCAGCCAACTCAGCCTCGAGCTTCACACGCTCCATCTCTACGGCTGCAGCAGCGTCCGTCATCGTCTTGATGGTGTCGACATGATCATCAATGACGGAACTGGCATGGAGACAGTTCTCAGTAAGTTGATCTCCATGCCGCTTTTCCATGAGGAGTGCGGCCTTCAACTCGGCACAAACTGCCTTCAGTTCCTCAACCACCACCATCAGGTTCTTCTCAGCTTCGGCCTTCTTCTCGAGGACCTGAGCTTGAGCTGCGATGCCTCTTGAGCATGTCATTGTATTGACTCTGAGAAGTCATGGCAATGTCAAAGTTCTCCGCCATAGTCTGGGCGTTAATGAAGAACTGCAAAATACAAAAGGAAGTTAGCACGAGAGATAACAAGTACAAGAAGTATCGTAAGACTTGATGAATAGTAATCAAGCAAATATACTAACCTCGCACATGGAGAATGCCATGTGGCTGATCAGCTTCTTGTGCCCCACCTCCCTGAAGTAAAGCTGCCGGTCGAAAGCAGGCATGAACCCCTTCATCAGACGAAGGGCGGTAGTGTCCTTCATGGTAAACTGCCCTGCTTCAACCGTAGCTCGCACGATCTCCTCCACCTCAATGTCAAGTTCACCCTCCTCATATGTGTTAGACGTGTCATGCGCAGGCCGCTTGCCACGCCGACGATCCTCAGCGGTGGAAGGCCTCTTCCTGGCAGCCGAATCTGGTCCCATCTCATTGGCCCGCCAAACAGCATCAACAATGGCCGAGATCCTTTCTCTTTCAGTCGAAGGCGGTGGTGGAGGAGAATGCTCATGAACAAACGGTTCAAAACAGATCGGTGGCGACCCAGGCGCAGCAGTGGAAGTCGACTGTGCAGGAGCCGACGAGGACGTAGGCCCAAAACCCGTCCCTCGGCCCAACCCCCGTGTCGAACCAACAGCAGCAGTAGGAGGAGTAGGAGCGTTGGCACCCCTTGAACTGGTACCAACAGTCTTCGCACCTCGGCGACTGGTCTTCTCAGGTATGGGCGCCGAGGCCTGAGGTGCGTTGGCGCTCCGCTTCATTGCAGCAAGTCTCTTCTTCGTCTTATCCATCACGATGCACTCTGCAAAGAACAAACAATGCAAAGGTTAGACGATAGAATAAAAATAAAGAGCTAACAAGCAAAGAGAACAAACACGCATAATATTATACCAAAGACGGAAGGCTCAACGCCTGCATTGTGAGAATAACCGCCGACCCCCAACACTGGGGTGGTGGTCAACTTGAAAGCATCAAACTGATGCTCCTTCAAGGTGTTTATCACTATCTGAGTATAGACAGGAGCAGGACATGGGGGCGATCGGCGTGCGTCGGTCCAAAGCCTCTTGAATCGAAATTTTTGTGGCTTGGACTCTCTAACAAAAAACCACTGCTTCTTCCATTGCGCCCCGAAACTTGACTGCAACTCAGACAGGAAGCACTGCTTCTTCCGCGAACTCAGATAATAAAACCCTGCGTCGACACCCTTATGGCGAAACTTAACTAAGAAAAGTTGCCAAAAACCGTTAACTAAACACGGCAGGTCAAAGACGCGGGTAAGCATCACATAAGCATACATCTGAGTATATGCATTGGGGGTGAAGTGTGAAGGGCAAGAATTTAAGGAGGTCATATTTTGGAGACGACATGGTTTATGGGAAATCTTAACCCACAGTGGAGGTAACTGCTAAAAACTGTAAGGCACCCCTCATGCGGGTTGTTCATCCTATCCTCTGGCCCTAGAATTACGATCTCATAGGTATCAGGGATATCATAAGTCTCGCAGTAATAATTTATGTCGTGTGGCAGAATAGACGTAAACTGATCAAAGTTAATCAAGTTTCGTGCAGGGCTTGGAGTAGGCGAGGTTAAATTAACACCCTCTATGACTAACTCCTCTATTGTCTCATCTACAATAGTGGGATTAATGCTAGGGGGTTCAGCAGCAGAGGCATGTATGGAAGTATAAGTTGGTGGGGGCACATATGGTACGATACTAAGTTGATTAGAGGTAACCTCGTCATCACCTAAAATATCTACCTCCCTATCTGAGGCCCTATCATCACTAGACGAAGTCTCATCAGACGAGTCATCGCTACTATCGCTAGTCGACTCATTTTCGTTAGACTTAGTAGACCTACTACTCTCTTCACTACTACTACTGGTCGACTCAATATCATAAACACGAGCCATACGTAGGTTCACGATAAAAGATTACCGGCACGAGGGTCAAGGTCTACGTAGACTTCTTCACTCGGATCAAGTTGCTCGTACGATCTCTGTGCAGGAACAAACAGCTTCGGTGCACCGGGAACTCGGATTTTCTCGGGCTGTGATCGTCGAGGTCGATACGGAGATGCGGGGCGTCATCAGTGGCGCCGTCTGTGGGAACGCCATCAGAGTCCCTAAGGTAGCCTAAGGAATGAGCCTGGGTTCGGTAAATTCTCACTCCGTGAACAACATTCTTAGTTTTCAGTCCCCTTCACGCATATTTTCCCAAGTCGTCATGGAGATTTCCCCCCAAAATTCTGGTGAGTCAATCTCCTCTTCACTGGAGGTCCCGAGTCAGCATGCATAAGAGTCCTCGAATCGGGAGGAGACCCCCGATGGAGAAACCACCACCGAGGTCCATCTAACGATGAGCGAACTGGATCTTCTGCTGGAAACTGTTGCGGAACGAGGTGCCCGACGGGTGCGGCAGCAAGAAGTGCGAGCTAGAGGAAGATGGACTCCACCCCCCAGTACCACTGCACGGGTTAATGAGTACTATCAAAGGCAGGATGAGACCCGACGGGCACGAGCAGAAGCTAAGCGCACCGGTAGTCGAGGGGGTCGACCCATGGGAAGTCCGCACACGGGGAATCCCCGCCCATATCAAGGTACGACCAGTAGTAACCAGCAGTTTATTGATATGATGTCCGAATTAAGACGAGAAGTGCAAGCCCTGAAGAAAGACCGAAATGGAGAAATGGAGGAAGAAGAGAAAGGCAGCCCTTTTGCCCCCCACATATTGGCCCCGGAGATCCCGATATCCATGCGCATGTCTAACCCGGTGGTATACACGGGGGATCGACACGAAAAGGACCCTCGCGATCACATCAACCAGTTCCTGGCGATGATGGATATCCTTAATGCCCCTGATCACGCCCGGTGCCGAATCTTTCGGTCCACCCTGACTGGAAGGGCGCAGGCTTGGTTCTCCCAATTGCCGAGGGGATCCATCTACAGCTTCAACAATTTGCGCAAATTGTTTGTGCGGCAGTTTGCATGCAATTGTCGCTACCCGAAGATGGCAGGGCATTTGATGACGATGGTCCAAGCTGAAGAAGAAAGCTTGCGGGACTACATGCAGAGGTTCCCCGACGCAGTAATCGATGTGAGGCACGTAGATCCCCACATACTGTCCGAGTTCGTGGCCAGGGCACCCGGTTAGTGGAGTTCGCTGAATCCCTAGTGAGACACCCAGCCCGGACTCTATAGTAGCTCATGCAGAAGCCCGAAATATACATGCTTCTCGAAGATACACGGCTTGCCAAGCTTGGACAAGCAGGGCTTGATGATCGTGCAAAGAACATACGAGGAGAGAACACCCGTGGCCGACAAGATGTGGTGAAAAGGTATTTAGAACCCCTCCCACTGGCCCCTTTGAAAATCTCTAATGTTGAAGTACTGCAAGTAATGGAGGGACATCCGGACCTCCGATGGCCACCCCAATCCCGGAACTCAGAAAATTTACGCCACACCGAGAAGTGGTGCCTATTCCATCAAAGTTGGGGGCACAAAACAGAACAATGCGATCATCTGAGAGTCGATATTGAACGC
The DNA here is from genome assembly GCA_946800315.1 of Misopates orontium. Taxonomy (NCBI): domain Eukaryota; kingdom Viridiplantae; phylum Streptophyta; class Magnoliopsida; order Lamiales; family Plantaginaceae; genus Misopates; species Misopates orontium. The sequence continues at coordinate 12,568,380 of OX326951.1, forward strand.
CTGCTAAAGAAAGGATACCTACAACAGTTCCTCGGTAGGAGAGAGGCCCTCCCAAGAAAGGAGCGACCCGAGGAGGGGCGAGAGGTTAACCAACCTCGGGAGCAGGTGCAAGTGGTGCGCTGGAGTATGGAACGCCCCGAAAGAGAAAGAGAGAGTTTCCAGGCCCGAAGAAGGAGGTACGAAGGAGGATCGGCGTCTGAGGAGCGAGTCCGGCCTCAATATCTACCTCCCCCGCCCTCAAACTACCTGCACAATCCCCTGTTCGGCAGGATCATCAACGTCATCGAAGGAGGTCCGCTGGCTGCCTCGTCAGCCTAAAGGAAGAGGAAGTTTCTCAAGGAAACTCAACGGGCTAGTTTAAAATACCATGTTTTTTCTACTAGCATATGTGCACCCCCTGCAATTACCTTCCGACCGGAGGACTTGGTAGACATCGTCCATCCTCATGAAGATCCCATAGTGATCCAAGCCACGATCCATAGAGCCGAGGTGGCCAGAGTCCTGATAGATACGGGAAGCTCGGTGAATGTGATGTTCGTGCCTACCTTCCTGGCTCTGGGACTTCAGTTGGAGCAATAATTCTAGAGAAGAAACCCCCTGGTTGGTTTCGATGGGAGTCCAAGCGAGACCTTGGGTTCCATTCGCTCCTGATGTCCTGGGGCAAAGGACACTTGCAAAGAACAGAGGAGGTCAGGTTCTGGATCATCAAAGCGCTTGCAAAGAATTACAATGTGATCTGTGGGCGGCCCTCCATTCGCCTATTTGAGGCCGTACCAGCGGTTCTTCACCTAAAGGTAAAGTTTTCTACAATGAACGGGATTGGAGAAGTTAGAGGGAGTCAAGCCAGAGCTCGAGAATGCCGGCTAAACACGATTGCCACAATTGAAAAAAAAGAAAGCACTGATCAGAAGAGTCAAGGTGAACCTCGGCGGACCAAGGCAAGTAAGCTGTATCCGGCGGAAGAATTCAAGACGGTTGAGGTGGTCCCAGGAGAAGCCAAGAAAGCAGTGAAGATGGGAACAAACATTTACCCACCCGTGGAAGTACAACTCCTCAAAACCCTGCGGCGTTTCCAGCACGTGTTCGCATGGGAAGGCGGACCCCAGGGCGCATTAGCCCATATGTGTGCAAGCACTGTCTAGATATGTGTCCCGACGCTAAACCAGTTCAGCAGAAGAAACGGAAGATGGGTCCTGACAGGAATAAAGTAATCAAGTCCGAAATACAAAGGCTGATCGGGTTGAATCAGATCCGAGAGGTTCAGTATCCTGAATGGCTAGCCAATGTCGTCTTGGTTCCAAAATCGGATGGTCGGTGGAGAATGTGCATCGATTTCACCGACTTAAACAATGCCTGCCCGAAGGACTGCTTTCCCCTCCCGAGCATCGATCAGGTGGTAGATTCCACGGCGTGCTGCGCTTTGCTTTCCACCATGGACGGGGGCTCAGGGGTACAACCAGATCCCGATGGCTGAGAAGGACCAGGAAAAAACCAGCTTCATCACAGATTTTGGTACGTACTGTGTTACCTTGTTATGCCTTTTGGGTTGAAAAATGCAGGGGCCACCTACCAGAGGCTTATGAATACAATGTTCGCCCCGATGATTGGCAACAACCTGGAAGTGTACGTGGATGATATTGTCGTCAAAAGCCAAGAGGCTAGCCAGCACAACGATGACCCCATTGAAGCCTTCGAGATCATGGACAAGGTCGGCCTGAAGGTTAACCCCCGCAAGTGCTCCTTTGAAATTCAAGGAGGCAAGTTCCTAGGCTTCCTTGTCACCCTACGAGGAATCGAAGTAAACCCAGAGAAGGCAAAAGCGATCTTGGAAATGCCGCCACCTAGCACGATCCGAGATGTGCAACGACTTACAGGGAGGATGGCCTCGCTTAACCGCTTTATCTCGAAGGCAGCGGAGAAAGGATTTCCAATGGACTGATGCCTGCCAGAAGGCGTTTGACGATTTGAAGGGGTATCTGCTTCGCCCACCCCTCCTGGTTAAACCGCAGCCAGGATAAAGACTCTACGTATACCTCGCCGTCGGGAAAGGGGTAGTGAGCGCCGTGCTGATTCGAGCTGAAGGACGGGATCATCTCCCAATATACTATACGAGTCGAACCTTGAAGGACGTCGAGACGCGGTACCCCTCCATCGAGAAGTTTGCTTTCGCTCTGGTCACCACCGTTTGGAAATTGAGGTCGTATTTCTTAACTCATCCTATTACCATACTCACAAAGCACCCCTTACGAGCCATCCTTAGTCATCCCCAAGTGTCGGGAAGGATGGTGAAATGGGCTGTCGAGCTCGGAGAATACGACATTCAGTACGCCCCACGACTGTCAATAAAAGCCCAAGTGTTGGCTGACTTCATGGTAGAAACTAACAAGACTCCCGAGGAAGGTAGTACAGAGAAAGCGTGGAAAGTCTACGTTGATGGATCTTCTAGCAATGGCGCTGGAGGAGCAGGTGTGGTGTTCAAGCTGGCGCATGAGGATCAGCCAGAAGAAGTATTATCGTTCGCTGTAAAGATAGGATTCCCGGTGTCAAACAACGAAGAAGAGTACGAAGTGCTGTTGATCGGAAGGAGGTTAGCTAAGGAGGGGAAGATGGTTCAAATTCACGTGCATAGCGACTCGCAGTTAGTGTTACAGCAAGTGAAAGAAGCGTACGAGGCCAGAGACGAGAGGATGAAAGAATACTTGAGCGCGGTAAAAAGATCTCAGGAAAGCTTTGAAGTGTTTACCCTCGAGCAGCGTGGGTAGAAACGAGGAAGCCGATACTCTGTCCCGCATAGCAGCGGGCATGCTTCCCATTGGGACGCGATAGGTAACCTTCCTTACTATCAGCTCGTCAGAAAAGAGCCATGTAGCGATAGAAGTGTTAAACCTAGAAGAAGGAGAACGGAAAGGATGGATGACCGAGGTAAGAGCATACCTACTGAACCCGGAGAAATATGAACACAACGGGGAGCTGGGAAAAAGGGCCGCTCGGTTCTTTATGAAAGATGGAGTACTGTATAGAAAAGGATTCTCGCAGCCTTACCAGCGCTGCCTCACCAAAGAAGAAGCCACGATGGTGATGAGAGAAATACATGGAGGGAGCTGCGGCAACCACTCAGGGGGGAGAAGCCTCGCACAAAAGATACTCCGACAGGGCTATTTTTGGCCCACCATGCAGAGAGACGCGAAGGGATTTACACGGCAGTGCGAACAATGTCAGAAGCACGCCTCCATGTCCCACTTACCCACAGCCGCTTGGGAACCCAACCTTGTTCCTTGCCCTTTTGAAAAGTGGGGCATTGACATCGTAGGACCCCTGATACAGGACCGAAGGCAGAAGAAGTATCTCCTGGTGGCAGTAGACTACTTCACGAAATGGGTTGAGGCAGAGCCAATGGTTCAAATCACTTCCGCTGCGGTAATCAACTTCCTCTGGCGTAACATCGTTTGTAGATTCGGGGTGCCCCGGATCTTGGTCACCGACAACGGATTGCAATTCACTAGTGACCAACTCGCGAAATGGTGCGAACACTGGAAAATTCAGCATCGCTTCACCTCCGTGGGGTATCCCCAATAAAATGGCCAGGTTGAGGTCACGAACCGCACTCTGATCCAGGGACTAAAGGCTCGTCTCCTGGCGTATCAGGAAAAGTGGGTCGAGGAAATCTCAGGTCTGTTATGGGCATACCGAACTACTGCCAGATCATCTACCGGTGAAACCCCGTTTAGTCTAGCTTATGGTCACGAAGCCGTCATACCCGCGGAGATAGCCATGCCAAGTTGGAGAGTGCAGGAATACGAAGAGAACAACAACGACGAACACATGGTCCTAGAATTGGACCTCCTAGAAGAACACAGATAGCAAGCCGCGCTTCGAAGCGCTCAGTACACCGCTCGCATGGCCCTATACTACAATAAGCGAGTGAAAGATCGAACATACCAAGTAGGAGAGCTGGTCCTTCGAAGAGTGGGAGCATCGAAAGCCGTTGGAAAGTTGGATCTAGTGTGGGAGGGGCCCTTCCAAATATCTCGCATTCTGGGAGCAGCAACATATCAGCTGCGAGATATGGAGGGTCGGACCTACCCCCGCTCTTGGCATGCCCTAAACCTCTAGAAATTCTACCCTTAACTACCGCTTGCAAGACAGAGGTGACGCTTCCCTTCGGAAAAACGAGGGAAAAACCGTGTCCAGGTAAATAAATAAACCTTGTAAGTTCTAACTACTAGCCCTTTTGTACTGTCTATTTAGCTTCATGTAATTTAGAGAACTACGTGCAGCTTGATTCCCAATTTTACTGCGAGGGATACGTAGGAAGCTTGGAAGTTACTTGAGTTCAGCCCCAAAAAATAAAAATAATATATGCACACTCCACACAAGCACGAAGATAAACTCGATGCAGGTACAGAAAGTTGAAAGATTCTGTTAAGAAAAGGAGTGGGTTTACATAGTAGGGGACGAAGCCCCTATGGACCACTTTGCCCGCCACCCACTCGTAGAGCGGGCGAAGTCCAAAAAGACAGAAAAGAAAAAAAAAAAAGAAAAACAACTACTGGCCAATCGGGGACACTACTACACCAACTAAAACCGATGCGGGCCATCCTCAAACAACCTCCTTCATCCTCCTCATCCTCCTTAAAGATCCTCGCGACGACGTTTTCTGGCCCAGATAGCCGCCCTCCGTCATCTCCCTTATTATCCGCTCGGGGGGAGGACTCCTTGATCCACTCGGAGGGGCTACTGGCGCCGGAAGGGTCGTGGCGGCAGGCACAGTAGGAGCAGCGGGAACCGGAGTACGACCCCTAGAACATCGGGGCTCGACCCTCGGAAGCCGAGATCCGTCAAACGAAGGGATCACCAAGCTCGGGGGTACACCGGGGAGTCTGTACACAACATTCATGCACATGTCGTAACCCATGCCCATGAAAGTCTTGACATCCTCACCACCAATAACCTCGGTGGGTTTCGTCTTCTTAGTCGTGTTGGTACGAGCAGCAGAAAGCCCCTCAACTAGCTTTTTCTCAAGTTCAGCCCGAGCCGCGTCCACCTCGGCCTGCTTTCGGGCCTCGAAATCTTCCCTCTAGGTATGAGCCCTCACCAGTGCTGCTTCTACTTCGGCCAGCCGCATCTCAGACTGCTCCAAATCATCCTACAAGCGGTCCATCTGGACACAATCCGCCATCAACGAATCCACCAGGCCCCGCGAATCCTCTCCATCTCTCTCAGATTTCTCACCTGCTCCGAAAGGAGGCGCTCTCTCAACCTCGATTCCTCCAGCGCGGCCCAAAGTGACGCTATCTCATCCCTCAACTTCGAGCCCTCTTCCCTCCAGGCTCCCTTCGCCTCCTCAAGCTCTTTACGGTATTTCTCCGCCACTACTTGATGGAGGTGGCCCATCGCTTGAGCCCCTTGTACTCGCTGGGAGTCACGGGAGGACAGGATCTCCCGAATGTCTAGTTCCCGAGCCACGAACAGCATCTAAAAAAAGAGAAGGTAAGTAAGAGAGAAATATGCGTGGAGATCTTCGAAAGGGGAAAAGAGAAGTTAACTTACATCCAGGACGGTGCGGGAAAGACGAGCCAGCAGATGGGCACCATCCTCCTGGCTAAGGCGCCCCCGCTCCTCGGGCTCTAGGAACCCATCAACCCAATCCCTGAGACCCTCGGGGATGAAGACAGAATTAGGGGTCTGGGACGAAGGAGCGTCGGAAATCCCGGGCTTAACGGAACCCTTGAGCTTGACGGAAGCAATCGGATTGGCAGAAGCAGTCTCCCTCGAAGGGTCATCTCCGAACCGGCCTCCTGAAGAACCGAGGGGGAGATTGCTCATGAAGTGATCTCGACTAGGAGTAGCGCTGGCCCCGGTAGTAGGGCTAGACGGAGAAGGAGAAGAAGCCGTATCATTCTCCGAAGAAAGGGGATCGAGAGGAGCAACCAGACTCACCCGGCGTCGCTCTGAAGTAGCCTGCCCCTCAATGGGAGGAGAATCGTCGTCCGAAGGGACCACCTGGGCAGCATCCGCGGAGGAATTGCCCACAATATGCGTGGCCAACTCAACCCCTGTCAAAGAAAATTTTGTAAGGCAAAATCAGTACCAGATGAATAAGAGTGGTCACGTGGCTAAGAAAAGAAGAAGAAAACCTACCAAAAGGAGTGCCTCGTCCCAACTGGACACCAACCCCGTCGATAAAATCCGAACCACTCTGCAGGCCCACCATGGTCATGGCTCGGGGGCGCTCAAGGATCGACATTGAGTCGTAAGTGGTCGAAGAACCCTTTGCGGTCCAGGTACCCGGTATCCGAAGCAGGGTTGAGAGCGTCCACGTAACTCACACCCCACCGGGTAGATACGGCCCATTGCCCACTTCGGGGACGAAGAAAGAAGTAGCGGCTTTGCCAGTAGCGGTTGGTAGGGAAGCCGGTCGAAACCCGGGCCAGGAAGAAGTTCACAAACTGATGAGCTATCAGTTGGAAAAACGGATAGCTCTGTCTCATAGGACGAAGGGCGAAAGCCCCGAACAGGATGGTGGGAGTCATAGGAATGTTGTGATAATAGCACAGAAGAGTAAAACCTACCAGGCATCGGTAGGAGTGGGGGACTAGTTGACTCGGGCAAATTTGCAGAAAATTGAACACAAGGGCCATGAAAGGATGAAAAAAGCGGCGGAGTCCATTTTGGACTTGATCAGAATAAACAGTTAGAAAACCGGCAGGAGGATTATAGGACCGTTCATCAGGGGTCGGTATCCTCACCTCCATGTCGAGGATGCCATGCTGGTTCAGCAATACCTGTACCGTCTCAGCCATCTCAATGGAGGGAGTTGAACCTGCACGCCCTGCACCCAGCATCTGGAAGGGGTGGACTTCACCGGCGACCAGTTGGAACCCTTCCTCAGGAGCGTCATATGGAGCCCAGTCAGAAAGAGCGGCAACAATGTCGTCAGCAAAAGGATCATGGAGGATGAAGCCCTCATCCGCCACTATGGGTTGGCGAGCGGCAGCAGCAAGCTGGTTCTCCATCCTCTGACGAGTACGGGAAACCACCACCCGTGAACTATGGCGGATACGGGAAGGTCCGGCGCTCGCTGGTTGAGCGGTAGGAGGACTAGGAAGATGAACAACAGGAGGCGGACTAGGAGGCTGAGGAAAGGTCAACGGAATCTCGTCCGAAGATGATTCCGCAGACTCAAGAAAGTTTTCGGAGTAAGAAGACGAAGAAGAAGACATCCTGTAGAAAAGTTAGAAGGCAAGAAGATCAAATTGGCTGGAATAAGGGAAGATGAAGTGACGAAAAAAGGTAAGTGAATATGTCTATTTATAATCTCCGAGGCGACGCTTCAGTTTAGGCAGGAACAGGCAAAACACCCCATATGAAACGTATGAGGAAATCGTTACCGCCCCGTTTACCAATAGAAGACGTTAACAGAGGACACGTGGCAAGCATACAAAACTGTTTATGTGCCTTTTTGAGGCGCTAATGATGACAGAGAGATTTTATGCGTGCGAAAGTAAATGATATCTAGAGTAGCACGGTAACCAAGGTCACAGGACGGGACGTATTGGTCGAAAGAAGCAACAGGTTATGAACCGCCGAAATTGAAAAGGCTCATCGAGCCATTATGACTTCTCCAAGAAGCTAAATTGAAACGACTCCACAAACCGAGACAACTTTCCCAAAAATCCACATCGAAGAGGCTCCTCGAGCCGTTACAACACTTGAAGACGCTCCTCGAGCCGTTACAACCCAAGAAGAGGTTCCTCGAGCCGTTACAACCATTGAAGAAATTGTCTTTGAAAATTTTAGGAAAACTACTAATCGGTTCGGGTAATGTTTCGAGGGGTTACATCAAACCCCACTCTACGAGGTGTCCAGCTGAGCCTTTGAGCACCACGCGTACTTCCGAGGGGAAAAACAACAACCTTCGTGGAAACACGCAACGAGGGGCTAAGGGTACGCCCTGTTGACAGGCAGAAAACCCTTTAGAAGTATCATGAGTTGACTTGCTCCTTGTTATACGGCTCGAGGGTTTTAGCCAAATGCTCTCTAGAGGTGTCCCGTTGAACCTCTGAGCCAAACACACATCCTTCCGAAGGGAAAAACAACAACCCTTGTCGAAACACGCAATGAGGGGTGAAGGATACCCTGATGATCGGTGACCGTCCCTTTAGGAGTATCGTAAGTTGACTTTCTCCTTGCGATACGACTCGAGGGCCCTAACCAACTGCTCTAACGAGGTATGAACCTCAGGGCCCCACGCAAACAACGCAACTAGGCGATCGATTCGTTTAGGGGTATCACGGGTCAACTCGCTCCCTGTAATACCCCTCAAGGGTCATAGCCACACAACTCCTGGGTGCCTTGACGGGAACCCGAGGAGCCCCGCTCGTACTTCCAAGGAGTAAAACAACATCCTTGTCGAACCACGGCACGTGGAGCAGATGTGCTCCCGCGATTGTTTCATCCTGGAAACCCTACCCTGACTGATAGTTTAGTAGAAAAACAGGCAAAAGAAGACACGTAAGAAGATTTCCCAAAAAAAATATTTTATTTATCTCGAACTATTACAACTACAAGAGAAAGAAAATACAAAATAGGGGGCCTGCGATTCTACTCCTCGCGGGAAGGCCGCTTGCCATCCCTGACCAACCTTCGACGAGCTTCCACCGTCGGAACATCATCGTCAATCTCGGAAACCCCGATCGTAGAGGCCACCCACAGAGCGGTCTGCGTGGTCCAAGGAATATGAACGTGAGCAGGTCGGGAGCCCAAAGGACCAGGGCCAGTAACCAACGGCCCGCCAACCATGATCTCCGCAGCCATTGCCCAAACCCTTCTCGCCCTCGTCTCAAAAGAAGAACCCCAGGAGGCCACTCCTCCAACCTCAGGGATGATGATCTGCGTGGACAGAAGCCTAGCCTGATAGTCCTCGAGGATCGCTTGCGTTTCGGAAGGACTCGGAGAAGATCCCGGTGGAATCTCCACCGACATCTTAATCTCTTTCGAAGATAGGGTCGTCAGGTCAACCCCAGGTACGATCCAGTTCTTTGCTTTTAATTGCTGAATGGACCCTTTGTACCCAACCATGACCAAGGCAGGGAACACCTTCCAAACATAACCGTGATGGAGGGGGGAGCCGATATATCGAATGATACGCTCGAACGCGTCCCGCCGAGCCTTCTCAACAATTTGCCTTTGGAGCCCCTGGGTGACCCGCCGGACCTCTTCGCCGACCCGATCGTTAATGGTGGTCCGGCATTCCACCAATTCCCCCCGAAGGGTCTCCGCGGACGCCACCTCCCTCGGGAAGTGGTGTCCAGAGTGTCCTTCAGAGCCACCAGCTCCAAAGCCACCTCGTCCCTCACTCCCTCGGCGACTCGAAGCCGCTCTTCCGCAAGGTCCCGAGCCTCTTTCAACTCATTTGCGTAGGTTTCCCATTCGCGACACCTCTTTATCCAAGACTCAAGAGCGACCCGAGCCTCCTGAAGTTCGGCCTGGACCCGAGAATGATCCAACCTCAACCTCTCCGAATCCTCGTGCATTGGAAGATCCGAAGCAGCGGATTCCAACTCTGCCACCCGACCTTCCAAATTCTCGATGTATTCCAGCAACAAAAACTGGCGGGCACTAAACTGAAAAAGGAAAGAAGAAAAAAGATGGGAAAGAGTAACCCGGGGCAAAACGAAGGAAAAATCAAAAGACTTACGTCAATCGCCTCATAACCTGCTTGATCCTTCAACCATTGGATCCCTCGTTTCTGAAGCGATGCAACCTCGAGAGGTCCACCACCTGACGCAACTGGGCGAAGCCACCACCCACGCCACGCAGTTCCTCGACTAGGGAACGCTCAACAGGACCAGAACGATCCAACTAATCTACCGCCATCTGTGAAGAAGTCCCTTCTTCACGGGTTTCCACCCAATTACCGGCCCCATCATCCCAAGCCTCCGCCTCCTCTAGCCTTCCAATTCCCGCCAACGACCCCAACAGATCAACCTCTTCTTGCACGGGCGCCACGTCATCCGCGAGACTGGAGGAAATGGCAAGAGAGTTTGCGCCCATGCCTTCGGGCGGGCCCACTATAGAGCCCACCAAACCATCCTGGAGAGTTGGGGAGGAAGGCTCGAACCCATCAGTTTCCCCCTGACCTTCACCAAAGGATCAGCCCCAGTATCCTTCTCGGCAGGTTCGGAAGAAGGGTGCGAAGAAGAATCCCGAGGAGGAGAGGCCTGAGAAATTGAAGCCACCTCATGCACCAAGGGAGGGACGGCAAGACTGCTCAGATCGAAGGAAGCAAGCAAAGATTCACGAACCCAGACAAAAGCAGCATTTGGCCTCGGAACGGAAGAATCCGGGTTGTGGAAGACCTCGAGATCGTCCTCTTGGAGGCTGTAAAAGTCACCAAAATATGGCAGGCCCAAACTCACCTCACCGTTGGCTTCGGGAATAGAACGAGAAGATGGAGCCGGTTCCCCACTAGGAGCCTGCAACGATGGAGGAGACGACGAGGGATCCTTGGCCCTGGTAGCCACCGTTGACCGGGAAGAAGTGGTCGTTCCTCGGGTAGACCTACTTCCCCTAGGTACCCTCGAAGGTACCATAGTATCTGTAGCCGGCTCCACCGAAGGAGACACCAAAGAACCTAAGAAGCGTTGGCCAGAAAGTACGAAGGGAGAATCAGTATACGAAGGGAGCAGAAAATAAGAAGAAGTAAGGGCTAAACACTTACAGAATTCAGGATCCTTATGTAAATCTGGAAAAATGGGCTGAACGAGCCCCTCCCTGGAGACCACAGAGCTCGAACAGCCTCGAAATCTTGGTAAGTTTCATGACATGGTACTTCACTCGGAAATACCCCTCCTCTCTCATATGGAGCCGAACCCTCTCAAGACGAGAAGAATCCAGCTCCACAGGACCACTTGACCAGGTGTTTGTGACCCCCCAGCTCTAACAACTGCGCCCCGAGGGCTTGATGAAGAAGAAAGAAGACTTCCAACTACCATAGTAGGAGGAAGCGTCGGTGAGGAGTCTCGCTCTCGGAACAGTTTGGGAAGAACGAGGGGTAAAATAAAAGAAGTGTGCCTAGCCCGCACCCATATCATACAGAGCCAACAGACGCTCCGCTGAACAGAGAAGCCCTCGGCTTCGGTAGGTGATCTCGAACCCCGCCATAATGGAGAAGGCGTTGGGCGTCAACTAGCTCAAGCAAAGCCCTAAGGCCTTGGCCACATCTTGAAAGAAAGGCGGCACGAACATACGCCACCCCGCCTCAATTTGAGCAAAATAGACAGTCAGAAAGCCGGCTGGGGGACTGTTTGCCCGGTCCGAAGATTCCAGAACAAACACTGCCACGTTCTCCCTCGCCACATTGTGTTTAGCGAGAAAATGGTCGACGGAAGCTTGAGTTACCAAACTGGTGAGGTCACTCACGCTCACGGCTTGCTTTTTGGACGCCGTTCCCTTCTCAAGAGCGGCAGAAGCAGCAGTACGCTTACCCCGGCGGGTGGCCGGAGGAGAAGGCGGCATCGATCGGGATGGAGATACGGGAGGAGTAGAACCAGAAGTAGCGGCGGCGGCAGTATTGGCAGACGACATGATCACGACGAAAAAAAGGCAAGCAGAGAAGGCGGTAATTGCGAGAGAAAAGCAGAGAAGGGAAAAAGGCTATGAGCCCTAGGAACCGCAGCGCAAGAGACCTAAATAGATGGGCAAAAAGGCGGTATAATTCCCGCTCGTTCTCCAAGAGCAGCAGGTGGTGACACGTATCGCTCAGCGTGGGAGGGAAGCTTTAGGAATCCCGAGAAATCGGGGAGTGAGACAGACGCACGATCAGATGATTAGACCCCTTAAGGTTTTACCCTCTACCACGTTCTGCGAACTGGGACAGAGACTGGGGGACTTATGATGACGCATACTCTCCCTCTTGGGATCATACCCGTCCACGTGGCCAAAATCATCCGATCTCGCGACCCTCTCTTCAGGATTCTCCGCCCCAGGTAAGCCAGCCCTCGGATTCCCGACACCAATTAATATTATAAATATACTCTCTACTATACCGACCCATCGTTGAGCCAACGAGGGGGGGTCGTATTCTACACGTGCATGTATAGTCTTCTTAATCTTTAAGCAAAGGCAACCGTCCCCTCTGGCCAACCAGAGGGTGATGTTAGACGTTAGCCTTGACATCATCTTCCACTACCCGAGTGTGTTGTCGCCCCCTTAGGGCTCAACCGCCCTGCTTTCCCAATGAAGAACGAGGGCTCGGGGGTTATAAGATGTATATGGAGTACGACATGCACCGAGGGTAACATGAAGGCACCACGTGCCCTATCCTACGAAGCCTACCACGGCATCACGTGCCTATTTCCTCCCAGACCCAAGAACTCCACATACCCTACTCTACGGGGACACGTAAATACCCTATTACCCTCGAACTTGCATGCATGCCGACACTGCCCCGGTAAAGTTACATCTATGCCCTCCCCCTCGCCCTATAAATAGGGAAGCAGGCTAGTCATAAAGGCAATCTCATCTAAGCACATCATATCCCACCTGAAATCACACATTTCCCAATATAAGCAAAGGATAGCCCCATCTAGAGAGAGAAAGAGTGGAGCACGAGCAAAGGAGATCGGAAGAGCTCTAACCTTGGCCACAAAAGAAGTTTGAAGAGAGATCGTCCGAACGAAGCCCGAACCCCAAGGGTCGTGGATAGTTGCAGTCGAAGGCTCCCCTCAACGGAGTTATCAACCCGCCAAGAGCTTGCCGAATCCAGGATCATCTTAGGTCGGGACCGGCGTGCGAACGGCCTCGGTAACAGGCACGGCGATCCAGGGGCGTCATCAATAATAATGAACTATTATACTTTCTTAAGATATAATTACTATGTGTAATATAGACAGTTTCTCGGTAATATATTAAATAAGCATAAACAACAAATATATTTTATATATATACACATATAGTAACATATATATAGTAAAAAGAAAATATAGAATTTTGGATTTTGATCATTAGGAATTGATATTTATAAGATACTTTTGTAGTAGTGGGCCTTTTTCTAATCTTACTTTTAAGTTAATTTACATATGAAATAAATGAGTATCATGTCATTTTATTAAACTACAAATCTAATTTTCCTATATTATGCTAAATTTTATTTTTATCCTAAATTCGATAATATTTCTTAACTTTTTCTAATTTTTAAGACAAAAATCCAACACTTTCACTAAAACTATCCTAATTAAAATGAAATTTTCCTAATTACTACAAATTATAGAATCAGTACACATACATAATCATGATTTAGCTAGCTACACTTAATTACTATTTAATTTTAATCAAATTACTATGAAATTTATAATTTATTAATAATTATAAAATAACTGTCATAAAATTGTTAATTACTAATATAATCATGCCATTTAATTTAATTACAAATTTAATTTATGCTTTATGCTAAATTTTAATTTTTTCCTAAATTCCATAATATTTCATAACTTTTCCTAATTTTTATAACAAAATTCCATCACTTTTACTAAAACTATCCTAATTAAAATGAAATTCTCCTAATTACTATACTAATTATAGATTGATACACATAATGGTCTTAATTACACATTAATTATCTAATAAAAATAATTAAGACATGCGTGCTTAAAATTCTAATTAACACTATTAATTGCATAAACAAATATAAAACGCTAAATATTCAATAAAAAATATAAAACAAGCATATATTCAATAAATACTATACTTTGCTAACAAATACTCATAAACACAACAATATCAACAATATCAACATATAAATGCATACCAATTATTTAAGAATATATAGAAAATTTAAAAAAATCAAAAACATACAATTCAACCATAGAAAATCGATTTTTTTTGCATAATAGTGTTCTCCAAACATTATACAAGAACATACCTTAATTAATTGGCGAATTTGGAAAGGAATTGAGTGGTTTTAAGAACAAAAAAAATAGGGTTTTTGGGTTTAGGGCCGAGCTTGGAGAAGGTTGGGGAAGAAGAAAATGGTGAATTTGGGGGGAAAAAAAAAAGAAAATCAGTATTTGGAGTGTAATTACACGTGGAGTCTGAAAAATCAGACGCCACGTGTGAACGGGCCAAATCATGCGATCTGGCCCGTGAGCCGTTGATCACGTGATCAACGACTCAAAATCGTGGCGTCCAAAAAATTGGACACCACGATCTAATGGCCCAGATCATGCCGAATGGCATGATCATTCGGCATGATCTGGGTCGTTCGTGCGTGGCGTCAGATATTTTTGACGCCATGCGGTGCTGTCAGATTGGTCTGACAGCATGACGCAGCGTAAAAAAAATCTGACGACACGCTTCAATGGTCCAGATCATGCTGATCGGCATGATCCGGACCGCTAAAACGTGGTGTCAAATTCGATTTAAATCAGTGGGGTCAAATTATTTTGACCCCATATATTTTGTATGGTAATAAATTATTTTGTCACCATTGTGTCCAATGGTGACTAATTTTTTTCACTCCATGTTTGGTGAGTGATTATTTTCTCACCATTTCAAGCTACAAATTTTTTGACCTCGTTGATTTAAATTATGTTCCTACATGGCTACTGATTTTAATCACTCACCATATTTTTCACCCTATTGCCTTGTATTCTTATAGTGTATAATCCAAATCTACATCAATCACTTCATTGTTTTAATACCACAAACCATTTAACCAAAAGACAACATTTGACAATTAAGAAATTGCGTAAACAAGATCTTTTAAACTAAGAGCCACACACGAAAACAATATATTGTTCCACACTTTTATTTTAAACTACCACAACATCACTTCTGGTTTTGAATATAGCCGAAGAAACAATGGTTGAAAATAACTCGATAAATCTATCGTTAGACTTCCACAAAAAATTTAATAAAACTCAATTTGTACAATTTATTCACTGTGACTTTATTATGATATATATGCAAAGTTATTACCTTTGTTTTTAGTAAAATTACATATGCTACTTCACTAATTTCATTTTAACTATTGAAAGTGAATAACTAATATCTTGAACAATTTGCTGAAAATCAAGATATGTAGTCATCGTAACTAAAAATGAGTGCTTGCAATCCAATCAATGTTTGTTGTATAAAATTCAAATGATGTATGTATCACCACAAAAATAGCATGTATGCTTAGCAGGCTCGTTAAATGAACTTTATTTTTATATATATGATGAGTTTCTGATATATATAGACAGAAATTGATCTAGATATATTATCGTACGGTAGTAAATGCAATTAATTTGTTACAATTGTTGACTGCACAAATCTTATTAAAACATCACCCTATGATTATCTTTTTAAATATAGTTCTTTGATTATACCATATTTGACTTCGGTATAATGATAAGATTTACCACAAAATTGGAAGAATACAATTCTTTGCTCTAACTTAGTAACAAAGATTCAAGTACACAATTAATACATAACATAATGAACTTTTCCATTTTTGACATGTTCCAGGCATATAAATGGAACAGTCAAATCGCTTCATCTCCACACATAAAAACTCAATTAAAACTAGAACACTTGTGAAGATGGCTTCAAAGAGACACAAGGCTCCATGTGGCATTCTTGAATATACACTCATGTAAGTATAACCATTTCTTTTGATTGGTTTTTGTGAAAAGTTACAAAACATATGATGCATTGCATGCCACGCAGATATTTTTTTATTTTTTTTGGTCAGGGCATATCGCACAAAATAAACAAGTTCTATGTACACCCAATCTGATACAACCAGTCCTATTCCCAAAACAAACAACTTTTAGAATTAAAGATGATTTCTACTTGCAATCATAATTCGACTAGTATTGGGCGTTTTAGATTGTGAAAATGTAAGTTTCCTACTCCCCTTAGATTTTCAAAGGTATGCAATATTAAATACTAGGGTTTTGGAAAGAGAAAGAGAGGATTAGAGAAAGAATTTTCGTGCAAAAATAAAGAAGGAAGAAAAATTTTATATTTAAAATTGACGATATAAGCGATCGCTTTCCCTTGTAAGCGTTCACTTTCACCTGATGGAAATTTCCTTTGTACTCATGCGATGGGTATGTGGAGGTAAGTGATCGCATAGATCTAAGCAATTGTATGCGATCACATATGTGGTCACTGAACTTCGACAGTGAATTTGAACATTTGACAAGCGCTGGGTATGCGATCGCTTCCTCCTTTCTAACTTCTGACTGAGACTTTTTTGTGCTTGCATACGATGTGTTAAGCGATCGCTTGGTCCTTGCAAAGTTTTAGCAGAAATTTTTTCTTCTCCTAAGCGATCGCATGGCGTCGCTTTCCTCCTTTACAAACTTCAACATAAACTTTCACTCTTTCTCACCATGGGTGTAAGCGATCACTTGGCGTTACTTTCCTCATTTCCAAACTTCAGCATAAAGTTTTGCTCTTCTTCAGCATGGGTATAAGCGATCGCTTGGCATCACTTTCCTCTTTTCCAGATTGTGGCAGAAGGTTTTTCAGTTACTTCATTGTGCATGTAAGCGATCGCTTGAGATTTCTTCTTGTTATGAATGCAATCGCTTACTTTATATCTTCAGCGTCTTTTTGCTCCTTTTTGCTATTTTCCTTTTCTCAATTTCCTTTTTCATGCATCTTTTTCTGCAAAAATAATTTATCACTACTTAGAACAAAAGAACTGAACTGAATAAACGAAAATAACAATTGAAAATGAAATAAAGCAGTAAATTCATGGTTTGCCTCCCAGACAACGCTTGTGTTTAACGTCGTTGGCTCGACGGGACGGTATTTATAGGTCACACTATTTACATCAAACTACTGCATGCAACAAGACATCTGATATGAGAATAACCGATGAAACAATGGTTGAAAATGCAAGTTTAGATAATTGTATCGTTAGACTTTCACAAAAACTTAAATAAAACTAAATTTGGACAATTAATAAACAGTGAAATTATGATGATATGCAAAGTTGTTACGTGTTTTTTAGTCAATTCCGTGTGCTAGTTCACTAAGTTCATTCTAACCATTGAAGGTGAATAATTAATATCTTAAATAGTTTGCTGAAAAATTAAGATATCTAGTCACCGTGACACACAAAATGAGTGTGATGCAATTCAGTCAATGTTTGTTGTATAAAACTCGAACAGTATATGTATCCACAAAAGGAATAGCATGTATTCGAAGCAGGCTCGTTAAATTAACTTTATTTTGTTATATATGATAAGTTCTTGCCGTAGACATAAACTGATCGAATTATATTATCGTAACTTAGTAAGTGCAATTAATTTGGTATCATTGCTGACTGCACAAATTTTTTCAAAGCATCACCATATGTTTATCTTTGTAAATATATTTCTTTGATTCTACCATGTACGATTTAGGTATAATGATTGGATTTACCACAAGCTCTGAAGAAAACAATTCTTTGCTCTAACTTGGTAACAAAAAATTAAGTACACAATTAATATATAATATGACGAACTTTTCCATTTTCGATGATATGTTCTTGGCCTATAAATGTAACAGACCAAAGGTTTCAACTCCACACAAAAAAACTAAATTTAATACGGTAACAAGTTAGTGTACAATTAGAAAAGCTTTGAAAATGGATTCAAGAAGAACTGGTTTTCTTGTGGCTTTGTTGATTCTTTAGTTATATAAGTATAACAATTTTTTTTGTTGAGTTTTGTGAAAAATAACGAGACATCTTTTGTTCTCATCAAATCTTGAGCTCTCGTTTTTTCTTGCATCAACTCTCTTGTTCGATGTCTTCTTTGTAAGTTCTCAAAGAATGCTTCATCGTGTATATCCATTTCAGCTACTCTCTTTTTCTTGTTAGCACACGATCAATAGCATAAGTTTTCTTTTGCCTTTTACAGCTCAAGGTAACAAAACCTTTTTCCACAATCAATAAAAGATCTAGCAGTAGCTAAAAAGGGTCATCCCAAAATGAGGGGATAAGAATTGGCATCCTCCAATTGCATTACCATGAAATCAGTTAAGAAAATAAAATTTCCAATCCTAACAGTGATATTCTCCACTGTTCCAATTGGTCTCTTAGTTGGCTGATCAGCAAATTGGAGAGATGATCTAGAAGGAATGATTTTAATTAAGTTCAAACTCTTGTAAATTGCTAAAGGTATCAAATTGATGTTTGCACCAAGATCGCAAAGTGTGTCTTCTAAAGTAACATTGTTTATGGTGCAAGAAATTGTAAAATTCCCTGGATCATTCAACTTCGGTGGCATAAACTTAAAAATCATTTTCAATTGTCCTTGTCGCTCAACCACTTGCACAACATCAATCCCTTCTTCTTTGTCAGCATCCTTCTTTTCTTCCACTATTGCTCTGATGGTTCTTCCAATTCTCCATTCCACTTAGTGATCTTTCTTATCCATCTCTGGCTTCAAGGTGTCTGTAAAAATGAATCATTTTAGGACATTCAGTTTCATAGAATTTTAAAGCAGGTTTACCTGCTCTTTGTGGAAAATGTATAGCTTAGGAATACTCCCTTAGATGACGTGTTTTAGCCTCTCTGAATGTATCCTCATATTTCCAAGCTCTCATTGATATCATGTTCCTCTTTCCTTTGTATTTTTCTTATTGTTGCTTGGCAAAGCTCTTGGCGGTCGATTGGTTGATTGAGCTCCCAATTGGCCTATTTGATTCCCTATGCTTTTCAGCAGTATAATTGTCTACTGAGCCCATTCTTCCAGCTTAGTCACTCTACTACCAGATTTTTTCATGTGAACTTAAAAGCTTTTCCTCCTCTCACTTGGTTGGAATCTTACTTGTTGCTATCTTGGTGGGTATGAGTTCTGATTGTTTCCACCCCAAGAGTTATATTTATCTCTTTTATAGCTCGGGACAACTGGGCCTGGTTGCTGATTATTTCTTCCATCAAAGTTATTCGCATAATCAACCTGCTCCATCTGTTCTTCTTGCATCTCTTAGGGTTTGGTTCTCTCATCAATCTTTTTCAAATGAACACCCGTTACCTCAACTTTGGTAAAACATCATCCATATTAGAAATTTGATGTAACTCAACAATCTTTCTTGGCATTTCCCATTCTCGATTGGGCAACCACTTTCTTTGACGTTGCTCTATTGTATCCATCACATCAAAGGCTTCCTCTTCTGTTCGAGCCATGAAGCTTCCTCCAGATGTAGCATCTAAATGTTTCTTTTCTCCTCTATGAATCCATCAATAGAAGTGGATAACCAAGACTATTGAGTCATTTCCTGTTGTGAGCAGTTTTACACCAAAGTTTTAAATCTTTCCCAATCTTCATGGGTGTCTTCTAGCTCCTTCTAAAAAAAAACCCATAATCTCAAGCATATGTTTTCTACCTTTTGAAGGTGGGCAATACTCAGCTCTAAATGGTCTTGCCATCTGATCCCATGTCTGCACTGTGCCTGGAAACTCACAATAATATAAACAACTCAACAACACTCAGAAACACAAATAAACAATATAATAGATGTTAGGACCATGTAAATGTCCTATTAGTTTGTTACCTTTGATATTGTCAAAATAGTTATTTAAATTTTTTTATAGCGTGTGTCACGACTATCTGTTCCATCATCGTCGTGTTACTTTTATATTTTATAGCTCTTGTTTATTTTGTAGCTTTTATTTAACTTATAAGTTTTTAGTTAATTTAATTAAGAATGATACAATAAAGAAATTATCTGAAGAGTTAATTAATTAAGTGTTTCATAGTTTTTGTAAAAGTATTTACAGTTCGTGTAATTTAACTCACGATTTATTTAATTTCTAAAAAGTGTCTCGTTGATTTAATTAATTTGTATTTATTCAGGATTTGGTTTACGTGTTTAAATAGGAGTAAAAGATTTATGAGTTAGAGCTTATCTTAGGATGCAGTTCTATCTTATTTATGATATAGAAAGATTTACTTAACTTATCTAATCTTTGGAAAGCCTATCTCTTTTATTTCCGGATATATTCAGCTGATCTTTTTACTTGAGGAATAGTTTTGTGTATGTGGTCTTATTTCAGAGATCATTCATCAAGGAGACAAAGACCGAATACAATCATGAAGATTCTGAAAGCTGTAAAACGCGTAAACTGTTGCAACAACTGAAATGGATCAAACCAATTGTTAAACCTATAAATAGAAGAGATGTTATTTGTATCACTTAACCTTTGAGAGCATTGTAATGCAAACCATAAGAAAGGTTCACTGTTCATTTCATTGTTTAGTTTCATAGGTGAGTTTCACTAAGGAAAAGGTTCAATCCTTGTTTCGTTTTAGTTTCATAGTTGATTAGAATAAGTCTTTGTTCCAAAGTCAAGATCAAACTTATCCAGAAGTGTCCAACAAGATTGAAGTTGTTCGAACGAGGCAGGATATCTTCCACCAGACGGAGTAAAACAACTAAATGTGTAGCTGCACGGATTTAACCATAGAAGGGATTTCAGTAGGTTAAAGTAACATTCTTGTATCTGTAATTCAATTTAGTATATTGAAAGAAGTCCGAAGTATTAGGCGAGAAGTCTTATAGAGTAGAACTGTTGTCCAAACCATGTAAATACCTTGTATGTTTTTTTCATTTACTGCTTTGTTAATTTAATGCAATAAACAACCATATAACTCATGTAGAAAGATTTTGTTTAAAGTGAATTAACATTTCAGTTTTTCCAAGTCTCTTAATTGGTTTCAAACAACGTGGCTCTAAACTGGTGAATAATTCTGGAGAAATTATTTTATTTTGCAGGTTTGGGAATTCACAGTTACAGTGATTTTGAGAAGAGAGTTGCTCTCATCATGAAGTTTATTGAAAAGAAGAAAATCTCAAATGGCAATCAAAAGAATCTCTTTCCTGAAAACTCTAATCTTGTTTTTGTTGCCGAAGATTCAAGGATAGATACTCAAACTATAAAGTGCCATAGAACAAAATGCTCACCCGTGTTCCAATCTACCAACACTCTGGCAAGACAGCCTCAACATGATATTGAAACTCCACCAGAAAATATTGAAACTCTGAAACGTTCTGATCTCGTTTGTTTAACTGCCTATGCATTTGTTCATCAAGGTTTACCTCACTCTTGGTATTTTAACAGGAAATGCTCTAGGCATATGGCTGGTACAAAAGAAATCCTCTCAAAATACATCTGCGATCTAAAAGGATCGGTGACATTTATTAGGAGAGGAATATTTAATATCAAAGGATTCTCACGACTCAAAGATGTCTATCATGTTGAAGGACTCAAATCAAACCTCATCAGTATCAGCCAACTTTGTGATCATGATCTCTTCGTGCATTTCACAAAGGACAAATTTGCGGTAGTGAATGAAGAAGGAAAATGTGTTTCTGAAGGAATGAGGAATGTTGACAACTGCTACACACTCACCAGTTCATACTCATCTAAAGAATGGTGTGTAACCTTACTTCCGCTGATCAAATTGAATTATGGCATCAATGTTTGGGGCATGTTAATTACAAAACCCTCATCAAACTAGCACAGACAGAGATTATTTGAGGACTACCCCCACTAAGTTCAAAACCTGAAGGAAAGTGTGAAATATGCCTTCAAGGAAAGCGGAAAAAGGCAAGTCATCATGTTTTGCAACACATTCCCACATCTAGAATTCTGGAATTGATTCATATGGATCTTGTTGGACCAATTCAACAATAAAGTACAGGTGGTAAGAAATATATTCTTGTGTATGTTGATGATTTTTCATGTTATACATGGGTATGTTTTCTTAGAGAAAAATCTGATGCCTTCAAAAACCTTTTCACAAGGCTTATGAAAGAAAAAGATCTTAAAGTGAAAAGAATTCGAAGTGATCATGGAAGAGAGTTTAAAAACATTTCTTTTACTAACTTTTGTAATGAAAATGGCATATTTCATGAGCTCTCTACACCTAAATCTCCATAACCAAATGGAGTTTTTGAAAGAAAGAATAGGACTCTGTTGGAAATGGCACGAATAATGCTTAATTCCAAAAAGTCAGCCATGAGACACTGAAGCAGTCAATACCGTCTGCCATATCAATCAAACCTATTTAAGGCCAGGTACATCTAAATCTGCTTATGAAAGGTGGAAGGGTAAGAAATCCAATGTGAGTCATTTTCATGTTTTTGGTTACAAGTGCTTCATTCTAAATGATGGAGAAGACATGAGTAAATTTCAGTCAAAAAGGGACCTTAGTATATTCATGGGCTATGCTCTTAATAGTCGGGCCTATAGAGTTTACAAATTCAGAACTCAAGCTACTATTGGAACTTATAATGTTGAATTTGATTATTCCAGGGACTTCTCTGATGCCTCACCCGATGATGAAATTGAGAATCTTCTTAAAAGACAGTATAATGTACCTAAAAGTTCAATTGAGCCTGTTGTACAACAAATGATGGTGTTGAAACTGGAGATCCCGTTGTTACAGCTGGGAATGAACAGACGAGAGTAGACATGTACGATATGATAATTTAGACCAAGAAAGATTCTCTCAAGAGGAAACCAGTATTTCCCATTGTCATTGCTGAGCTATCTGAAGGTATTTACACTTGTGGTTTTTCACAAAGGAGGTATGATAACTTTGTGAAATTTGTGTGCTTCACTTCTCAAATTGAACCTAAAAATGTTAATGAAGCTTTACTTGATTAAACTTGGGTAAATGTTATGCAAGAAGAATTGGAACAGTTTAAGAGAAATGAAGTTTGGGAACTTGTTCCTTGACCTAGCAACACTATTTTCATAGGAACCAAATGGATTTTCAAAAATAAATCTGATGAATTTGGTACTATAGTAAGAAATAAAGCTAGGTTAGCTGCTCAAGGCTATACCCAAATTGAAGGAATTGATTTTGATGAGACTTTTGCTCCAGCAGCTACTAGCTAGACAAGAATCCATTAGGCTTTTGTTATCCATTGCATGTGTTTTAAGATTTAGTTGTTTTGAATGAATGTCAAGAGTGCTTTCCTAAATAGTTTTTTGAATGAAGAAGTTTTTGTTGCTCAACCAAAGTGTTTTGAAGACCCTCACTTTCCTTCACATGTGTTGAAACTTCAAAAAGTCTTATATGGGTTGAAACAGGATCCTAGAACCTGGTATGACAGGTTAACACATCTGTTTGAAAAATGTTATACTAGATGGGGAGCTGATAAAACTCTATTTGTTAAGAAAAGTTGTGAGAATTTAATAATTGCTCATATGTACATTGATGATATAGTGTTTAGCTCTACTAGTGGAACACAGTTGCAAATTTTATCACCATCATCAAAACTGAATTTGAAATGAGCATGGTTGGTGACAACCTCCTTCTTAGGATTACAGGTGAAAATGGATGAAAACGATATCTTTTTGAACCAATCTAAGTATGTCATACATCTTGGTAAGAAATTTGGATTAGATAATTCTAAATCAATTCGAACACCTATGGGTACTAACAAAAAATTAAGTATTGAGAAAAAGGTGTATCTCTTGAACAGAGTCTCTATAGAAGCATGATAGGTAGCTTACTGTCTATTACAACAAGTAGGTCAGATATTTGTTTTAGTGTTGGAGTGTGCCTAAAGAATCTCATATCAAGACTGTTAAACGTATTATTCACTATGTTCATGGCACTATAGACTTAGGGTTGAGTTACAACTTTGACACTAACTCTAATCTAGTTGGATATAGTGATGCCGGCTGGATAGGTTGTTCTGATCGAAAAAGCGCAACATGTTGATGTTTCTCTATTGGAACAATCTTGTGGTTTAGCAAGAAACAGAACTCCAGTTCACTCTCAATAGTTGAAGCTGAATACATTGTCGCATGGAGCTGTTGTGCCCAACAGGTGTGGATGCAACAAATGCTTATGGGTTACGGTATTAATCAAAATGATCATCTTATTCTGTAATAATACAAGTGCTATCAATATTGCTAAAAATCATGTGCAACACTATAGAACAAAGCATATTGATATTAGGCATCATTTCATACTTAGTTTGTCGAAAACAAAACCATTGTTTTAAAACATTTTGCAACTGAGAAACAGCTTGCTAACATTTTCACAAAACCACTTGACTCAATCAAGTTTGAATCCTTCAGAAAATCCTTCGAGATTTTTCATGCATAATATATATTAAAATAAAATATATTTTGTTTTGTTACATTTTTATTTTCAGTTTTTCTTGTGAATTCTTCTGTCTTGTGTTCTCTGTTAAATTGTCATCATTGATTATGCATAATTTTGAATTTTTCGAATCGATTTTTTAACTATGTAATTACAAAGTTGCAGCAGTGAAAGTACTTTCTTGTGACCATGGATTCAATCCACTAATTCTATCTTTTCATAGCTCACAAACAGCCACACGCAAAAGCATGAGTATATAAAAAATAGCCACATGCAAAACATAAGCATGATTCTTTTACATAAAAAAAATGATTTTGAGTTGTTTTTTAAAAATTGTTTCTGAGCAAAAAGCTACCTTCACTTATAGTAGAATGTATGAAAGTTATCAATTTTGTATCATACATGTCTTTTATATTGAAAAGAGCTACAATTCTAGCAATAAAGTGTTGTATGAAAGCTACCTCTATTTTGTTTGCTCTTGAAAATGTTTGATGATCAGAAGGTTTGAACAAGAAGATCTACTTTACTTTTGAAAATTCTAAGAACTTATGTACTTTGACTCAGTGAGAAACTTGATTCCCTTCATGGCATACAATTTGATGTGTTGATTTATACACATCATAGACACAAATTCTTCAAATTCCATTGCAAAATTTTAAAATTTTCATGTCATGCTTCAAAAACATTCCTTGCTTCTGTTTACATATTTTTATTTTATATATAAAAAAAAACAATTATAGAAATTTGTTGTGGGTTACTGTGACATGATTCCATGTGTCTTTGCACTATTCTCTGTGATGCATGATATTAGGTAATATTGATCACTTAGAATCCTAAGAGATCTTGAGCTCTTTATGTGATATACCTCTTTCCTACTCTCATGCTTCACCTCTCTATTTAAATAGCCTTGTATCTGCCTCTCTTCATCCATCTTCTCTGTTCTTTCTTTGCCCTTGATTACCTTCTCTCTCTCTCTCTCTCTCTAATGGGTGGCAACTCTTTCTTGAACCGCGCATCTCATAAACCTAAGTCCGTTCCTCAAGAAAATTGTGGCAAACGTCATACTCTACCTTTTTGGTGCTCACGTGGTGCTACTGGCATTCCACATCTCATGGAAGGTCCTGTGATGACTGTTTGGCATCTCGCCCTCTACCTTCTGTTGTTTCATCACCAAATAGGGGTAACTATTGTACTACACTTCCTTGTCGACTGCATAGCACCACTATTGAAACAGAACCATCGGTTGTTCCACATCCTACTGTCCCACCGCCTACTGTTGTAACAGAACCTACCATTGAGTATGCCATCATTCGTCAGCGCACTATTGTCATTGACCTTGGAGATGACCCAACTTTGCCTGATTCTTGCAAAAATGGGTAGAAGATAACAATCATCACGGAAATGTTCAGAGTACCTATTAAAGGGGAGATACAGTTTCGTGATACGTTTGATCCACTATTCTCTTTTTGATAGTAGCTCTATTGGAACCTCTGATTAGTCTACTTCGTTGTCTTAGTTTCTTTCTGTCCTTGTTGATCTTAGTTGGTTTAGTTACTTTGTGTTAATTCTTCCTTTTTTCCATGTTTATTAGACTTTACCAATATCAGGCAAAGGGGAAGATTGTTAGTACCATGTAAATGTTTTATTAGTTTATTACCTTTGATATTGTCAAAATAGTTATTTAAATTGTTTAATTTTGTGTGTCGCAACTATTTGTTGCATCATCACTGTGTTACTTTCATATTGTTTAGCTCTTGTTTATTTCGTAGATTATTAATTAACTCATGATTTTTTAGTTAATTTAATTAAGAATAATTTAATAAAGAAATTATCTGAAGAGTTAATTAATTAAGTGTTTCATATTTTTAGGAAAGTATTTATTGTTCGTGTAATTTATCTCACGATTTATTAAATTCCTAAAAAGTGTGTCTTCGATTTAATTAATTCGTATTTATTCAGAATTCGGTTAACATGTTTCAATAGGATTAAAAGATTGATGAGATAGAGTTTATCTTAGGATGCAGTTCTATCTTATTTAGGATAAGGAAAGATTTACTTAACTTATCTAATCTTTGGAAAGCCTATCTCTTTTATTTCTGGATACATTCAGCTGATCTTTTTACTTGAGAAATAGTTTTGCGTATGTGGTCTTATTTCAGGGATCATTCATCAAGGAGATAAAGACCGAATACAATTATGAAGATTCTGAAAGCTGTAAAACGCGTAAACTGTTGCAACAACTGAAATGGATCAGACCAATTGTTAAACCTATAAATAGAAGAGCTGTCATTTGTATCACTTAACCTTTTAGCACATTGTAATACAAATCATAAGAAAGGTTCAATTTAGTTTCATTGTTTAGTTTCATTAAGTAAAAGGTTTAATCCTTCTTCAAACCCCTCATCGGGCCTTTGAATTTCGCCATGCCCAATCCATACGTAGTATTGAGGCAAAATCCAACTCTATAAAGATGAAACCGAATGACATCTCTACTACCAAATTTCCTATAACATCTAATGCAAGGGCACCTAGCTTTGCCATTTCTTAATAATTTTGTTGCACTAAATGCGTGGTCTAAAAAAATCCCCACACTGGCTTCAAATACAGGATTCAAATAACCACCATCACCATCACGATTTAATCTCTCATACATCCAACTTCGGTCTTTGTTGTTATACATTTTATAACCTATTACAAACACCAAAAAATACCATTAATAAATAATCACGTGTGGGGTTGTATATTATTAAAATGAGAAAATAAATATATCACTACAACATTTATATACATATGCAAAAAATATTTAACACTTAATTAAAACAGTTAAAATGCACTAAAAAACTATTTATAAACATACAAACAATATACCATTGATGATCATACCACAAAAAATTCAACTATCATATTTGAATAATTAAATTGCATCCTAAAACATAATAATTTGTAGTAAATAAATATCCAAATTTTAGCAAGTAAAATCTAGCCAACGAAACACAGTAAATGTATTAAAATTACCTACTAATTGCCTCGAATTATGAGCAGTAGACTCTCAACAAATGTTTGGAGAGTTTGTTGAAAAACAAATTGGAGATGGAGGTTTTTGGGGATGAAAACGGGTGAAAATGAAAAACAAATGGGGGTGAAGATGAGAAATCTGTGATATGAGTGTCATATCTGCATATCTTCAAAACAATCAGTCATCATTGCTTTAAAGTTTGTGGGATCAAAAAAATCTGTCACCATGTCTCAACCTCCACCAAGCCAGTTATCGAACCAAAAGGAAATGTTGCGACCCTTTCCAACTTTTCATCAAAAAAATAGTTTAATTAACGTCGTGCATCGTGTGATTCCTTTCCATGTCACACTATCTCCCGGCTTTGCTATATAATCCATAAATCTGATTTTTTTCAAATATTTTGCTTGCACCAATTTAGACCACAGACATTCTTGATTCCTCAGAATTTTCTATCACCAAAATTCCAAAAATTCAAAAAACAAAATTGGTAGCGGATTTACCGCCACTTTTTGCCAAATTTTTCAATTTTTTTATTTGGTGGGATTTTTCCCTACACCTTTATATATATATAATTTTATTTTTAATAAATTCTCTTTAACGTTTTAAAAAGAAACAAAATATATTTTGTATAACATTCAACTTATTGTTTATAACAAATATCAATTTATATGTATTAACACACACACACACACACACACACACATATATATATATATATATATGTGTGTGTGTGTGTATTAATATATTATAACATGCATTAGATATATAAATATATAATCAATAACATACCAACACACACAAATATATATATATAAACATTATATATATAGTATATATATGTGTGTGTGTGTATATATATATATATATATATAGGGGCGTATCCAGGAATTTTGTCTGGGGAGGGCTAGCCTAATTAATTTAATTTATTATTTAATGCTAAATTTAAATAAAAGTCAATATTCATGCTTAATGAAACCAAGGTTAAAATATATTGAAGTAATACAAGTAATAATAATAAATTCTTATAAAACGAGTAAAATATTAATATAAAAGTGATCTAATAAAACACAAAAGTAAATGATGACGCAAAGGTAAAAGCATAGTAAGCTTAATAATAATCACTAAATACTACATGTAAAAGGAAAATAAATTTATATAATGCCATTTTTCATACATTATTCGAGTATCTGTTTCTTTACATAAAAGCAAAAATATCCACTAAATCTTAGTATAGAATTTATTTTTTTATGACAATGTGTTTTGTTGTTGGGTTTTGAAATTAATAGGGATTTTAGGAGTTTTCTCTCCATGTTTTATTTAGATATGAGTTTATAACTTCAGTGATTTTATTAGGCTTCTTTTTATTATTCTTTGTGTGTGTAATTAAAATATAGTAATAGTACCGACTTCTTTTTATTCTTATTTTTCTATGCATACTATATATATATATATATATATATATATATATATATATATATATATATATATATATATATATATATATATATATATATATAGGGCGGATGCATGTAGGGGCTGGGGGGGCTATAGCCACCCCCCCCCCCCCCCAACCCCCACCCCCAAGAGATATTTATATTTATATATATATATATATATATATATATATATATATATATATATATATATATATGTATATGTGTAGTGTGTAATAGATGTTTATTAATATATATAAACAAACATATATAATCATGATTTACCTAAACTTAACTAATTAATTTTAATCAAATTACTTTGTAATTTATAACTTTATTACTTATTATGCAATAATTGTCATAAAAGTGTTAATTATTAATATAATCATGATATTTAATTGTACCACATATTTATCCTAGCTATTTTTTGCTATTTTTAATCTTCTCCTAAATATCATAAATTTTCTTAATTTCTCCTAATTTTTATAATGATATTCCCTTGTTTTTACTAAAAGTATCCTAAAATGAAATTCTCCTAATTACTACTAATAAAATGAGTACACATATATAATCACGATTTACCTAAACTTAACTAATTAATTTTAATCAAATTACTTTCTAATTTATAAATTTATTACTAATTATGCAATAATTGTTACAAAAGTGTTAATTACTAATATAATCATGAAATTTAATAGTACTACATATTTATCCTAGCTATTTGCTAAATTTTAATTTTCTCCTAAACATTATAATTTTTCTTAACTTTTCTTAATTTCTATAAAAATATTCCCTCATTTTGACTAAAAGTATCCTAAAATGAAATCCTCCAAATGAGTACACATATATAATGGTCCTAATTACCGATTTTCTAAAATAGTAACAAAATAATTAATCCCTCAACAAAATACATGGGGTCCAAAAAAACTGACCCCGTAAATTAATAATCGTGACTTTATTACTAATTATGCAATAATTGTTATAAAAGTGTTAATTACTAATATAATCATGAAATTTAATTGTACTACATATTTATCCTAGCTATTTGCTAAATTTTAATTTTCTCCTAAACATTATAATTTTTCTTAACTTTTCTTAATTTTTATAAAAATATTCCCTCATTTTGACTAAAAGTATCCTAAAATGAAATCCTCCAAATGAGTACACATATATAATGGTCCTAATTACCGATTTTCTAAAATAGTGACAAAATAATTTATCCCTCAACAAAATACATGGGGTCAAAAAAAACTGACCCCATAAATTAATAATCGTGGTGTCAAAAAAATTTGGCACCACGGTTTAACGGTCTAGATCATTCCCGAGGCATGATCTGGGCCGTTTAAACGTGGTGTCAAATTATTTTGACATCGCGTTATTGGGTCAACTTTTTCTGTTCCAACATGGCAACAAATTTAAATCACTCACCATTGCAATGTTTTCTTGTAGTGAGAATAGGTTTAGTTTCTTTTTCTTTAAATGTTATTGCTTAGATTCCTTGAATAATAAAACATTAAAATTTTCTGAAACCATGCCTAAACGTAATATAAATCGGTACACTATCACTTTAGTTAATGCAAATGAATGTGTTTATTTAGAAGTTAGAACTATATTTCTACACATAAATCTTTTTTTTTAGTTTTGAGTTTCTATAAGTCAGATTTTAACCCTGTACTTAAACATAATTCCTGTCCATCTAATTTTGTTTTTATTCATTGCATAGATAATTATATGTCAGAAAAGCGTTAAACTAATTTATTTTTTATATTCAAATCAACATTGACCATGCGTGCACCCGGTTGCTAGTATTTTAAAAGGTAAGTACAAGATTCGTGATCATCAAATAAACCCTTAAAGTATATTAAAGCAATCGCTCAAAACCAATACGCAGTCCCAAAGAAGAAGCAAAAACCCTTTTTTTTTTTTACTTTTACAGTAAGATTGATTCTGAGTTGTTCCCCATAATTCTTGACACTACAAGAAACAATGGCTTTCCCCACGCTTTTTTGAGTCTATGCCCACGCTTTTTGCCGTAGGCAAAAATCCCGTCCCCACTTGGTCCAAGCGTTGTCTATTTTTGCATAGGTGTTGGTAACAATATTCTTATTGCCAACGACTTAGAAGTGTGGAGATATTGATAAAAAGCGTCGCTGAAAACGTTCTTAACACCCACGCCCTCCAACAAAGCATGGGCAATTCCTAATAAGCGTGGGGAACTCTAGCATTGCTCTCATGCCTTTTCAGGACGATTTTAGCAAAAGCGTGGGTAAATGTCACATCTGAAAAAAAAAATTCACCTATTTTTATATGATTTTCCTGCTAAAACCAGCAAAACAATAGCAGAAAAACAGCAAAACAAATGCAGAAAAAAACAGCAAAACAGAAACTATTTTAGCCTTAAACCAACAACAGTACTTGGCCACTCCCGAGCAGTCGGCGCAAACTGGGCAGAAAATCGACAACAGAAAACATCAAGCCCACAAACATCTCAACAAACATCAGCAATCCACACAAAGTTCCCCAAGAAACACATGCACTGGAACAACAAATTGATTAAAGAATCAACTAATCTTCAACATTCATGAGCATTCACCATATAAACTTCTACATTCAACATCATTCACCATGTAAACTTCAACACTCAACATCATTCACCATGTAAAAACTTCAACATTCAACAAAATGATCCATCTAACAATCAACAACAATTACCATGAAATCCTCAAAATCCAATAATAGAGATCACCAAAGTTAAAATTTTGATGTTTCAACAGATACACCAACTTCAATAATCAACGACTTGCATCCGGATAAGAACCATAGCTGGATCGAGAAGAATGCGATCGTCGATGATCCTAGATATAAAAAAGAAATTAAACTCGTTAGTGATAACAAGCAATTTTTTTTTTTTAAAGTAACATTTCATTGAGACAAGCCTCAAAAGCTAAAGTTTAGTACAAAAACAGGGACAGAGAACAACAACAAAAGAAAGGCTGATATAGTAGTCCAGGTTAATTTCTTCTGAAACTTTTGTAGCACTTGAAGTTGAAAGTGTCAAATGCACTAAGAACAACTGCAATAGTTATTTTTTTTTCTTTATTTGATTAGAAGGGTTCAAACTCTCTTCTACTACAAAACCTCCTCAATGTATGTATAGTTTTCTTGTAGCATCACTTGAATCATGCTAAACTACAGAGCTGGTGAAAGCAATGTCATTGCATTTTGAGATAACAAAATATATTTGACAATAGATTGTTAAATTATAAATAAATATCCTGGGATTATCTGCTGCAGCTAATTCAACACTGCCTGAGATTTGAAACATATGCAAGTCTCCTATCAACAAAAAAATAAATAAAAAAACATATGCAAGTCAATTACTTTATTTATAGCTGTTGTATGCATTTACTAATCTGAAATTGGTCTGAAGATTTCACACCTTCTAGTGAGTGTATATGACCAAACCATCCCTCCAGGCTGCTCCAGCTAATTAAGAGCAATGTATGTGGAGTATTATTCACAAGTCTTGCTTATTGTTTTTTGTCGACTATGAAATTATGACAGAACCTTTAATCGAAAAGAATGTCATCCTTACAAACATATTATTTTAAACTAATCCAACTCCGTTTAGAACAGGAATTTTTCGAACATGCCACAGTCGCCCAACGCTATCACTGCACCTAATCCAACTCCGTTTAGAAAGACAAACTCTAGACGACACAACTGAACCTTACCTCTCCTAGGTCACGAGATTCACTCTCATGGAGAAAAAATGACCACAACCTCACACCCTATCCAACTTGAGAGACGTGATCAGTGCATATTTGATTATCCCAGTTCATAACCTTGAGCATCAAAAAATGTTATCCACCTAATTGCCCACGATTCAACAAGACCTCTCCACTGCATGCAATCATATACATTGCCCATTCTCCAACCCATATGCATTTGCACAATTAACAGACACAAGAACCACAACAAAGACAAAAAAATAAATAAGCAGAGGAAACACCAGTCACAAAGTATGAAAGTAAGTTTTACTGGGACTTACAATTTTTTGATGACCTTTAATGGATTGGAGTTCTTGCATCAACATACGCATTTGAGCACTTTGTTCTTCTCTTTCTCTCTTCATTTGTTCTTCTAAACTTTTGATCTTGTTCTCGAATTGCTCTTTAGTTGCAGCCATCTCTTGATGTAGATTATCAAATTCTTCATCCGTATGCATCCTTGAAACTTTCGGTCCAAAAATCTTGCGCCGGGTTGCTCCTGGACCCACACCGCGAATTCTACTATCATTCTTTGGTCCCGACAAATTATCCAAAATCCTAATTTCAGCTATCTCCATATCGTCCGGCGACATCTCTGGTAACTTTGCTTTTTCAGCATTAGCCATATCCTGTTTGACAATATAATACAAAATTGAGTGCAAATTATCAAGTGACTGTTTTTCAGATTATTTTAGAAGCTTCAAATATATATATTTTGAGTTTCTAAACTGATTACAGGATCTACTGAGATAATTATGATGTATACTTAATAAAAGCATATGAGATACAACCTAATATGATTCAAAACAAAATCAGGGGAAAGGAATATATCAAAGCACCAAAAATTCAGAATACAAGCAACTAAAAAAAATATTGCAATCTAGATCTAGAGGATCACTTTATGTTCTTCAATAGAATATATATGGAGTAAAGTTTTGTGGCTTTGAAGCTATTTCTTTGGTATGATTCTTCTGCTTAAAGCTATGCCACTTTTGAATCAAGAATCAAGACAATAACCAACAGAACAAATTCATAAGCATAACAGAATCATTCCAACAGAGTAATTGATGTGCAATCAGCACATAATTCCAAAAGCAAACACAAAAATAACACAACCCCCAGAAGTAAATTATTTCATCAAAACCCCCAAAAGTAAAAACCTTCATCTTTGTATAGTTATACAACCTAATATGAGACACAACCTCCTACTTCCTTTGAATACAGTCAAAGATGCACAACTTTGAATAAATGCACATAATATAAAACTAAATGGGAAAAGTATACCACTATTTTTGGAACATTTGAATCAATGTACGTTCCGTTTTTACTTATGTGTGAACCTTGAAAAACTTCAATCCGGCCCACATTAGTTTGTTTTTTTTATTTTCTGCATTAACACATCAACAAAGTTATCACATAAATACTGCAACAAACTTAAGAAATGAGAAGATTTTCAAATTTTATAAATCCAACAGAAACTAACAATTATATTACAATTTTTCTTCAACTTACCAATTTTTTCCTAAATCGAGCAATACTCATACTACCTGTTGTGTGTGAGCTACTTCCATTACCCCGACTGTTCTTACCAATTTCTTCTAGTTTCTGCAAAACGTATATGAATTTCAGTTCATATAAAAATACTTAATTAACTAAAAATTGGAAAAATATACTTTATTACAAACCTTCCCTTTTTCAGAACGCCAAAATTGGACCAGAAAATACCATTGATCAGCTTGCACCTCATCAAGTGGACAATTCATCAAATTCTCATCAAATGAGAGGAACGGGTCATAATATGCCTTTTTTAACTCAGACTTGTGACCTCTAAATCGTTCGGCTAATTTGCTATTCAACCAGCCCTCCATTTGTGGAGGGTAAGCAAATTTTGCCTGCATGAATCATCAATTTGTAATTAACTACAGAAACATCCTTAGTGTAGTAATCAAAGTTTCAGTGGTATCATCATCTTGTAATGATTTGGAATTAAAGAGTTTGTTAATGTATGTTGCTTATTGATTTCACTGGATGATATTTTATTTTTAATATCTTGTTTTAAGTTCTCTTAAATTGTAGCATAGTTCTTAATCTAGTAATGTTTGATAAGTTCACTGAATTTGGGTGATCTTGAAAAAGTTTAAGTTTACTTTTACTCTCATATGTATTGATATAGACATATTTATTTTTGGCTCAAGGGGCATTTACATATAGAATATATTGTTATTAAATGATTTAATACCCTTACCTTATGATTTAAAGTTGTTTTTGAAACTTTAATTCAAATTATGTACTACTGCTTCTGAGAAAAATTACAAACACTACCATCAAATAGATGGAAAATGATTATGCCTCATCAAAGCCCCCAAGTCCCCAACACAGACCAACAAAATATAAGACCACTCAGTATGCAGAATGGTAGTCAAACCATGCAAGCAAGCAAACTTAATAACTTAAGTCGAATCTGCCTTTAAAACATTAACATATCCAATAAAGATATTCAAAAATCTATTTGTTGTGATATCACTGCTAAAACTATCTAGTTGTGCAATCACTTAGCAGATTAGGCAATGCACGAGGATTACAATCTACACCTAGAGATTTGCATTAACTACAGAAACTTCTCTTAATATTTTAATGATAAAAAAACACCCTTGAAGCTTTAAAAACAAGACAAAAACAATGGACCTATTTGTAATACTGAAAACTGCTGAATAAATTACCCGAATGAGATTCTTTAAGTAATTCTTTGTTCCCGCCGGAACACGATGCCAATTCTCGTAATTCAAAGGGCAGTTGCACCTGATGACAACTCCAATGTAACTGGAGAGCTCTTGTGCATTTGGATCTACAGGCATTCCTAAGTCGTCCAAGCTTATTGGAATCCTTTGATCAGCTGGAACTCTCCACACATCATTCATTTTCGTTTTCCACCTTGTTTTCTTTCTTGCATGAGTGTTGTTAACTGCACATTTCAACCATTAAAGCCTAATATAAGCAATAAATAATAGGAACAGCAAGTACTAGAGTTTATTGTCATCACAGTTGGGAAACAAGTTTGCTTAGGTTGATAAATATATAGTATCATGTAATGACAAGAATTACTAAATTAACTTCAAGTATCCCTCAACTTTTAGAACATATTGCCTGGAAAAATACACATAGTCATGTACTTGTACTCTTATAAAAATGATGACTCTGTATCTCTAATACGCCAACTTAAGTCGGTGTATTAGAGATGTTAGGCAAATTAGAAGGCTGTGATCTGTATTATTAGAAGAGGAAGTGTATGTAATTGTGTTAGTGCTAATGAGTAATGACATTTATTAAGTTAATTTAAACATCATTTAGTGCAAAACTAGTTTGCCCCCTCATGTTATAATTTATAAAGTCCTCCTCCCTTGAAAAGTTAAAAACACAGGAGATAGGCCTAATGTACAAATAACTTCCTTGTGATGCTATGATTATTGCTCACTGGTTCTTCTTCTTTCCAGATTCTTGCAAGACCACTAAAGTATGTTATTTCCTTTTATCATGGATCCCCAAATGCAATCTCTCTTTGTCTGAGTGCAGTAATTTCAAATCTTTAGCTTATCAAAGTATAATATATCCAGCCGACTCTGAAGAAAAATGAAGTAATCCCAGTTTACTCTGCAGCAAGAAATAACATTTTAAACTTACTTGAACTAGAGATGTCCGAGGGCTCGCTTGTACCCTCTCCAAAAGGAGTAATGCTCTCACGGGTACTCGACTCCGTAGCAAGAGGGATAGTTTTGAAATGTCTCTTTGATCTTCCCATTTGTAAAATCTGTTGAAAACAAAAAGATGAGTTAGAATTAGTTCATCACATGATGCCATCAATAATTTAAGTCTGATTACAAAGCTGATGCTAATCTTTGCATAAATCTAATAAGTGAACTATAAAACTGATATTCAAAACTTGACATTAGACATGTAATCAAGCAGTTAAAATTATCTAATGCAAATAACAAATCTCTGCAGTTACATAAGAAAATAAATCACAAGCAAAAATCAAGATATTTGCACAAACACAACAATAGTAGAATGAACCCATAATACAATTTTCTATTAAAGAAATACAAAAGTTGTTAACCAATCAACCAAGGTACTTTACAAAAGTTCTCCACTGTTACTAGAAATTGTGATCTCAAAAACAACTGCACAACTAATGACTTTATAAAAAATCATCATCAAGATCATCATCTTCTGTATCAATATTTGTGTGCACTAAAGGGCCCAGTTCACCATCTTGAAAGTTGATATCACCAAAATATGATGGTTGAATTGGCAAATCATCATTCAAATTGTGATTAGGTTCCTCTTCTTCATTTAAACCCATGGAAAATGCATCTCTTTGTGGTGTTTGAAGGACAACATGCCAATCTTCATCCAAAGGGTCTTGAATATAAAACACTGTTGCACTTGTGACGAAATTACAAATGGCTCATGGTTTACATTTACCCCATTGTACATCAAATTTTTGAGGTTCACAATTGTAAAACCAAGTTCATCAACCTTCACACCTCGACCGAAAGTCTTGATATCTACCCAATCTCCTCCAAATAACACGACTTTAAATACCCCGTTATAATCTAACTCAATGATATCTGTCAAAACACCATAATACTCAACATCCCCTTCGATCGGATGTTTATCCTTGCTAGATGCATAGCTAGATACTTTAGAAGTAACAAGAATGCCACTATTTTGAGTCTTAAGGTGGAGCTCATGACTCTTGGTGTGAAATCTTCTTCCATTATGAATGAAAGACTTATATCTCGCAGCAAACTTATTGGGACCGGCAGCAAGAGTTCTTATTTCTAGCGATACACACCCCTCGTTTAAGTTTGAGACCTGTTTTGACATGGCACAATTAGGTGACTTTTTTGAAGAAACTTATTTAAATCTGAAGTGATAGTATTAGACCTTACATGTTCACTAAACCAAGAATGAAATTGCTCATTCTTGATTTTATCTAGTTCATGCTCACTGTATCTCCCCGGTCGTCGTTTGTCCTTGGCTCGTCTAAGAAATATGCTGTAAAAGTAAATAAGTATTATATGATATAAAAAAGTGTATTAACTTTCTAAATCAAATTACATCAACTTACTCAACATAGGACTTGACTTCCTCGTGCTGAAAAAGCACATAACGATGAGCTTGAACCCAAGTTATATGATCTAACTTAGTCATTTCCGTTTTCCCCATAAATCGCCCACCACTTGAAAATAAGTAATTGGCATTGTATTCTTTTAATGTATCCTCATTCCTCCGCGGTCGAGAAAACCTTGTCTCAATTCCATCAAGATATTGAGAATAGAATACGGCACTTTCTTCGGCCAATTGCCCTTCGGCAATACAAGCTTCAGGATGCGCCTTATTTTTCACATAACTCTTAAACCTTAGAAAACATCTGAAAAGCATATAATATTATTTGACATCCAATTAAAAATATATACTAGTATCAACTAAAAGATCTTATGAATTAAGTACCTCTCAACCGGGTACATCCATCTATATTGGACTGGTCCTGCGATCTTAGCTTCAGAAGCAAGGTGAATAACTAAGTGCACCATAATTGTGAAGAATGAAGGCACAAAAATCTTTTCCAGATTACAGAGAGCTAAAGCGGCACGATGTTCCAATAACTCTAATTGTTTGACATCAAGAACTTTAGAACATACCCCTTTGAATATATTGCAAACCTCAATAATCACTTTTACCACATGTTTAGGTAAGGACCTTCGTAGAGCAACCGGCAAAATGTCTTGCATTAGGATGTGAAAATCATGTGACATGAGTGATTGGAGCTTATTCTCTTTCTCATTCACCGATTTTGAAATATTTGATGCATAACCATCCGGAAGTTTCATGTTTTTTAACACTTTGAAAAATAAAGATTTCTCCTTTTTGGACATGGCATAGCAAGCAATTGGCATCCGTCTTTGACCATTAGGTAGATATTCTGGGTGAAGCTCATGTCTTATAAACATTTCAACAAAGTCAAGGCGGGCTTTCTCATTGTCTTTGGATACCCCTTGGACACCCAAAATTGTACCGATAATATTAACTGCTACATTTTTTTCTGTATGCATAACATCAATGTTATGTCGAAGTATAATGGAGTGCCAATATGGAAGGTTAAAGAATATGCTTCTCTTTTTCCAAATCTGATCATCGTTAGGATTCTCATCTACTTCATCAACTTCTAGAGCATTATCAACTCTGTTTCTCTTCTTTCCCACATGTTTGTTTCTTTTAATTCCTTTTCCATAAGAAAAAGACAAACCATCCACATGACTTAGCACTTCTCCATCTGTCAAGGGAATATGTGCAACCTCATGCTCCTCGGTCCCGTCAAAGAGATCTTTTTCTGTGCGAAACTTGTGATTTTGCTCCAACCATCTAAGATGGCCCATGTAGCAGAATTTCCTCTCATGGACTAACCAACGTGATCTAGTTGATTCACCACATACTGGACATGCAAAACGACCCTTAGTCGTATGACCACACATCATTGATAAAGCAGGATAGTCGTTGATAGTCCAAAGTAAAACAGCTTTCATTTTAAAAGTTTCTCCAGATGTTGCATCATATGTATCAATACCATCCCATAACTTGTTCAATTCTTCGACCAACGGCTCCAAGTAGACATCAATATCATTTCCAGGACCTTTCGGTCCAGGAATTATCATAGACAATATAAATGATGATTGTTTCATGCCTTGCCATGGAGGCATATTGTACGGAATAAGGATCACGGGCCATGTGCTATAGGCGCTGCTTAGTTGTCGAAATGGATTAAACCCATCACTTGCAAGACCGAACCTTACATTCCGAGGATCAGAGGAAAAATCTGGATATTGTTCATCAAATGATTTCCAAACTTCATGTTAGGACCGCAAAGTCCGACAGATTTCGAACTCGGTTGAACAGTCAGGACTGCCAGGTCCAACTAGATTTTATTTCCTTGTTTGTAAAATTATTTTAAAGGAAAATCCGGTTTTATTTACTTTGATTTATTTACTTATTTATTCACACGGTTTTATGGTATTTATCCTGTTATTAGACGCGTGAATATTTAGGTGAGTTTGGAAAGATTTAACTTGATCTTATAGTATCTTATCTTATGGAAAGTTAATCTTTATCAAACTCTTTCCTATATCCTTTAGTAATCTATTCCTTGTGGAGTTCTTCTTTGTCTTTGATGTGCAGAATATATGAAGATCATGAAGATCTTATCAATTGGAAACAAAGACGTTGCAAAAGGAAGAATCGCCTTATCATGGAAAGATTCAGATATACTTTGGAAAGATCCTGTCTCGACTGGATATGGAGACTAGCCGAGAATCAAGGATATCTTTCAGGAGAGCTATCCTATAAATAGTAGAAATCCTAGGAATCAATGTAGAACACACGTGTAACAAAATATACATCTTTAGGTGTTCTCTTTTATTTTGATTTCTTAGTTTTCGCCCTCTTGAGTTACATCAAGAACGTGAGAAGCCGACAAGAGTTGAAGGGAGTTCAACGGGAAAGGATTGCGCCAGTTAGAGGGATCTATACGTACGTGCAGTTCGCTTGGAAGCATTCTCATAAGAAGATCATTACGGGAGTCTTGGTCTTACGGGTCAAACGGAGTAGACGCGAAAAAGGTTCCGGTGGTATCAACATTAGAGGGATTCGGTGTTAGAGTAAAACCAGTTGGTGTAATAACTTTTGTCCGTTGAAAGAAGTTTGATTCAGGCGAAAGCCTCGTGGATGTAGGACATAGTCCGAACCACGTTACTTTACTGTCTTACTTACCTATCTTACTTATCTGTCGAGACTAGGTATCGCAACTATTGCTAAAACGTAAAGTATTAGACTCTAAGATCTATCAATTGGCATCAAGAGCCTATCACCTACTTACATTGGTGAGATTCTGGTTTCATTTAGATCTTGCAGATTTGATGGCACAAAACGTTGAGGGATCATCATCATCAAAGCCGCCGCTCTTAAATGAATTTAACTATTCATACTGGAAGGTCCGCATGACAGCTTTCATCAAAAGGGAAAATCAGAAAGCGTGGAAAACCATTCTCAAAGGATGGTCTCCACCACTAGACAAAGATGGAAAGCCGAAGCTAGAGCTCGACTGGTCGGACGCAGAAGATCTCGACGCGAGCCACAACTCCATTGCAATCAATGCAATTTTAAATGGAGTTGACCTAAATCAGTT
The DNA here is from genome assembly GCA_946800315.1 of Misopates orontium. Taxonomy (NCBI): domain Eukaryota; kingdom Viridiplantae; phylum Streptophyta; class Magnoliopsida; order Lamiales; family Plantaginaceae; genus Misopates; species Misopates orontium. Next base: position 12,608,948 of record OX326951.1, read on the forward strand.
CAAACTGATCTCCAAGTGTGAATCGGCCAAAGATGCATGGAACGCCCTACGCGTTGCCCATGAAGGTACCCCATCCGTGAAAAGATCCAAAAGACAAATCCTTGGTACACGGTTTGAGGAACTTAAAATGGAGGATCATGAAACAATAGCTCAATACAATGCTAAACTTAGAGACATTGCTAATGAAGCCTTCCTCCTCGGTGATGAGTATAGTGAGTCCAAACTTGTTCAGAAAACTCTTCGAACTTTACCCTCAAGATTCGATATGAAAATTGAGGCGATTGAAGAAGCAAGAGACGTGGAAAACTTGTCACTTGAAGAGCTCATGGGTGCCCTCTCAACTTTCGAGTTGAAAAAGAATTTGAATGGAGTCACTTCGAAAGGTATCGCACTTAAAGCTGAAATCAAAGACAAACCTCAAAGTGACGACAAGGACGAGTTTGAGAAATCGGTCGCGTTTCTCTCTAAAGGACTCCGAAAGTTTTCCAAGTGGAAAAACAAAGGTACGAACACTTTCTCTTCTAACTCTGATAATTCATTAAAATCTTCCACTGCTAATGATCTTAGCTACAAAAGAAGAGGAAAAGGTGTTCAATGCAGGGAATGCCAAGGCTATGGTCACATACAAACTGATTGTGCAAATCTTCTCCCGAAGAATAAAGACAAAGCCATGGTGTGCACCTGGAGTGATGAAGAGTCATCTGAAAGTGAAGATGAAACAGGAGAAAAAGCCAATATTGCACTCTCCTCTGTCATCAGACCTGACTCATCACCTGTCGCGACTGACCAGGACGACTCTGAAACTGCTTCTGAAATTAAATCAATTACATCTATATGCAGTGATGACGAGTTAGATTGTTGCATTGATGAACCTGTAGAAAGAACATTTTTTGCATTTTCTTCTATTCTTAATCATGACTCACCACCTGTCTTGACTACTCAGGAAAACAGCGAAGATACTGAGAACGATAATTCCCCTGATCCATTTCGGGAAATCAGAATCCTTAGAAATATTTTGTTTTCAGAGATACGCAAGAACGTTGATCTAAATAGACAAGTCATGGCCCTCAGAAATAATGTACAAAACATAAAAGAATCTATCACTATTTTTGAGGATTTGGAATCACACTTCCAAGATGTTCTTAAGGTTCTCAATAAGACTGTCACAGACAATCAGAACAAAGTTTCTGATCAAAGTCCTAGTCCCATTTTTAATCATGCTGGTCTTGGTTACCACCCACCGATCGGTCTAAGCAAGGCTATTCCTAGTATATCTGATATGGATAATGATAGCTTAGCACGTGATCCTAATTTCACACAGCCTCATGTTTTTTGCAGGTCCAGTCAACCGAACAGGCCCAGTCCCGTTTGGTGGTCACGATGGATGCGCAAGTCAAGCAGAGCCTGTTATCATTGTGGTGGTCAAGGACATATCCATTCATGTTGTCCTGACTTACAACAGAACTCATCGAGAAACACAGCAAAGAAATCTGTTGGACAAAGAGTCCCGACATCTCGGAAGACTCCACGAAAAACAGTGTCTAAAGACTCCGATGAAGATTCTGAACCAACGAATCACATAAGCGTGAAATGCTCTAATCATAAAAACATTTATTTTGCATTTTCTTCTGTTGAAAATGCCTCACCTGATTGTTGGTATCTTGACAGTGCTTGCTCACATCACATGACAGGGAACAAAAACCTTTTGACTAACTATGTCACCGGTCCAAGTGGAACAGTTCAGTTCAGTAATGGTAAAAAGGGTCAAGTGGTTGCAAAAGGAACACTCATTCTTAGCGGGTGTCCTATACTTAATGATGTGTTCCATGTTGATGGACTTGAGCATAATTTGATTAGCATAAGCCAGCTATGCGATCAAAAGTTGGTTGTCATGTTTACACAAGATAAATGTCATGTATTTGATAACCAAAGGTTTTGTATTTTTTCAGGAAATCGGACTGCTGAAAATTGCTATACTCTAACGCGGTCACGACTCCCTTTAGAACAATTCACAAACTCTGTCTCAAACAGATCTATCTCTCCGTTTGTTAGTGAACTATTTTGTTTTTATGGTTCGCAGATCAGTCAAGGAGTCAACAGATTGGTCATAGATCAATCCAAGTGCGTTCAATATCCTATCAAGGACCTTGATCTTGAAACTGCAGAACAGTCGATGATTCCTGTCGCAACTCCTACATGGGTTGTCAATGAAACAAGAGGCAACTTCATAGACCTCAGTTTCTCCACTTTTGGAACAGGAAGTCATCTCTACCTAACTATGCATAATCGTGTCATATTATTTGATATTGGTTGGGTTGATCACATGCTTAAGAATTTTGTTTTTGTGCAAAGTGATGTGTTGGTCTTTAGTAACCACAATTGTGCTATTATCATTGCTCATAATCATGTTAAGCACTTATGCACACAGCACACGGATATATGGCACCATCTCATATGTGATTTAGGTGATAATGAATGTGCTGTCATTAAGCATGTCGCGACTGGAAGACAAACTGCTGTTATTTTTATGAAGAAAGTTGTTTCACAAAGCTTTGAGACCCTCAGAAAGTCTCTCAGCATTTGTCTTCACTAAGCGCTGGTCGCGTGCCCGATTTAACTGAGATGTTTTTATATGTTGGACTAACTGTCATGACTTACTTGCAGACATGTTGGACAGCCGGTTCTGGAGCGTACTTAGAACTGCATTGATACACAGTGCACATCATTCCCTCAGTTAAATCAGTGAGATCGAAGGATTTTGCAACGGGCAATTTTTGTTTTTATTTTGTTTTTATAATCTCTTTGACATGGACATTGTCCACTTTTGCTACCTCATCACTTTAAAAACAGAAGAATTGAGCTGAAAAGAAAAGTATGAGTGATCAAAAGAGTTGTGAAAAGAAAAGAACAAAGAGAGCATGAGCCAAAAGAAAAAGTGCTTCAAAAGAAAAATATATGGAGGAAAAAGCTGCCTAAACTCAATGAATATGAGTGAAAGCATTCAATTCATATTTCACGGTCATCACAAAATTGAAAAGAGCTACCATATTTTATATAAAGTTATGTGCGAAAGCTACCTCTATGCAAAAGGCTCAAAGTGTGTGTACAAGGTGCAATTGTATTGTTTGAAAAGAGATTTCTTGCAAAACGATTTTTGCCCCTTTCAAATTCTCTTCCCTTTCATCTGTTTATCATATGAGAATTCACACACACACTTTTTAATGTATTCATCTGGTTCATGAGTATGCTTCAGTCTCGACCTGTTTTATACTCAGTCTTATAGTCTGTCATGACAGGGTGTCTCGACATCCACTTACACCAGTTGAATCGGTCCTCGGTAAGTTATGTGAGTAATTTGCTGAGTTACTTTCTGTTTGTTTCTTTTATTTTATGTTTTAATTTGTTTTAATTTTTATTAAACAGGTGCTTTTCATTTTTTGTCTTTAAAACGCGATATGTTTAATTTTGGCACGAATTTGTTTCCCGCCTATGCTTTGCCGCGTTTTAAATTTCGTAGAGATTGAGTTGCATATCTTGTTGGAATCTTTCCTAGATGAGTCTTGGTAAGAGTCCTATCTCTTATGGGAAGTTGTGGATAATGATTATAAAAGATATGACATTGATTTGATTACATCTATTTATATATCTTTTCTTTGTATCATATCTCACGCCATCCTACTATCTCTCTCTCGTGTGATCATATTTTTTTGGTGTGTGGATTTGTGTTTATGTCTTCTTTCTCACCTACATTTATCAAGAAAATAATTAACATGGTGAAATCTAAGTCATCAGGAGAATCGTCTCAGTCGACTCCATCAGTCGACCCCGACAGTGCATCCACCACGGGCAACGAGTTGTCCCAAGTCTTGCAGCTAAAGCCGCTCAAAATCCAAATTCCGGCAGACTTTATTCCACCGCCGTCTTCCACGGCACCACCGCAAGACACCACACCACCACCACTGGCAACAGAGTCACCACCCCGTGCCACTGCTCCTCAGGCACGCGAGTTCTCTCCTCCTTTGGACGACTCGCACTCTGTTCTCATGCCGGACGACACTTCGCCGTCACCTGCACCTGTTCCTGCATCCTCACGCCACCACACCGCCGCGGCTAAAGGGAAGCAGAAGGCTCAACCTCCTAAGCGCACTCCATCTGCTCGCCAAAAGACAAAACCTGTTGCAGAGGGTGTCGCGAGCCGAGTCGGGACACGCAAGAAAGTTCCTGTATCCAAACGTCCCCGATCCGCTCCTGCTGCCTCGGACTCTGCTCCAATCGAGGTCTCTGACTCAGATTCCAGCCCTGTCCGCAAACAGCAGAAACGCTCAGCTCAGTCCATGTCTGATAAGGACAACCGGTCAGGCGACCAGTCGGCCTCTAAGGCAGGCAGTCACGACCAGGCTGAAGAAGAAGCTGAAGGAGATTTCGCAGTCCCTCCCCGTGTTCCACCGTCTGATGAGCATTTTAGGGTGAAAAAGGCATTTTCCGACAGGTTCTACACATCTCAAGCCAAACTCAGGTATACTCGTCTCACTGATCGCATTCCTGTTCGTGAAGTTCAACTTCATGATGACTTATGAGGGTACGGGGGTTATTGAGTTTTTGGAAGGGAGAGGGTTTCTTGAATCCACTCGCAGGGTACAACCGTTTGTAACCCAGATTGTGCATGAGTTTTACGCCAATCTGGATACTCAACTAGGCGTTCCAGGCTCAGCCAAGGAACATTCAGTATTTGTCCGGAAGTTCATCTTCAAGATCAGTCCGCAAATTCTGAACATGCAGTTGGGTTCTCGTGACGCACAAACCGGTCGCGACTCTGAGTTGGAACTGGAAGCAGATATGGATGCAGTCGCGTCAACCATAACCGGCCAACCCATGAAGTGGCCAAAGAATGGAAATCTACAGCGAGGTTCCCTTCTTCCATGGTATGGTCTGATCTATGGAATTATGGTAAGAAATTGGTACCCTATGTCTCATACTTCTACTGTAAGTCCATTAACTGCTTCTATCTTATTCCGTTTTGGTTCGAATGCTCCCATTAATCTTGGGAAAATGGTCTTTGAGCGTTTACAACTTGAAGCATTCGACCACAAGGTAAAGATGACCTTAGGCTATCCATCATTGGTCTATCGCTTGCTCACATCTCAAATGGATATCCGGGTCTCTAAGGACAAGATGACGAGCCGCCCTAGGCCTTATCATGCCCCGAGTCACCTTGTTCAAGCTCTACTTGGTTCTCCGATCCGGCGCTCTGTCCCAACTGCCAGGGACAACGAAGCTGGACCGTCTGTTCCCCAGGGCAGTCTCGACAACCTTCAGTCGCAACTTGCCCAGGTCATTACACTGCTGCAGTCCATGAACGAGTCACTTACCCAATTAGCGGCAAAGCCTTGACTAGTTCTGGCAAAATGGGGGAGTAAACAGAATATGTAGAATGGGGGAGTCTTGAAGAATGGGGGAGATTTCTACTGGCTGCTGATGTTTTATCTTGTTATTTAGTTTATTTTGTTTTGTTTTTTATTCCGCTTAAGAACAATGTTTTAACTGCTTATTTTATTAAGTTGTTTTGCGGAGTGTTGCACCGCTGTTGCAACACATTTTTATTGCTGTCGAGACTCGTTAGTTGATTTATGTGCCTATCTCTTACTAACTTGTTTTATTTCAGCATGTCTACATTTTCCTTGGGATTTAAAAGTGTTTTTGCCAAACAAGTCAATTGGGGGAGATTGTTAGGACCGCAAAGTCCGACAGGTTTCGAACTCGGTTGAACAGTCAGGACTGCCAGGTCCAACTAGATTTTATTTCCTTGTTTGCAAAATTATTTTAAAGGAAAATCCGGTTTTATTTACTTTGATTTATTTACTTATTTATCCACACGGTTTTATGGTATTTATCCTGTTATTAGACGCGTGAATATTTAGGTGAGTTTGGAAAGATTTAACTTGATCTTATAGTATCTTATCTTATAGAAAGTTAATCTTTATCAAACTCTTTCCTATATCCTTTAGTAATCTATTCCTTGTGGAGTTCTTCTTTGTCTTTGATGTGCAGAATATATGAAGATCATGAAGATCTTATCAATTGGAAACAAAGACGTTGCAAAAGGAAGAATCGCCTTATCATGGAAAGATTCGGATATACTTTGGAAAGATCCTGTCTCGACTGGATATGGAGACTAGCCGAGAATCAAGGATATCTTTCAGGAGAGCTATCCTATAAATAGTAGAAATCCTAGGAATCAATGTAGAACACACGTGTAACAAAATATACATCTTTAGGTGTTCTCTTTTATTTTGATTTCTTAGTTTTCGCCCTCTTGAGTTACATCAAGAACGTGAGAAGCCGACAAGAGTTGAAGGGAGTTCAACGGGAAATGATTGCGCAGTTAGAGGGATCTATACGTACGTGCAGTTCGCTTGGAAGCATTCTCATAAGAAGATCATTACGGGAGTCTTGGTCTTACGGGTCAAACGGAGTAGACGCGAAAAAGGTTCCGGTGGTATCAACATTAGAGGGATTCGGTGTTAGAGTAAAACCAGTTGGTGTAATAACTTTTGTCCGTTGAAAGAAGTTTGATTCAAGCGGAAAGCCTCGTGGATGTAGGACATAGTCCGAACCACATTAAAATCTGCTGTCTTACTTTACTGTCTTACTCACCTGTCTTACTTATCTGTCGAGACTAGGTACCGCAACTATTGCTAAAACGTAAAGTATTAGACTCTAAGATCTATCACTTCAGAATCAGCTGGGTGCCTCAAAAGCCCATCATCTTTTCGACCCTCTTTGTGCCACCTCATAGCCGAAGACGTTTTTGAAGACATAAACAATCTCTGAAGCCTTGGAATTAAAGGAAAATACCGTAGTACTTTTGCAGCCTTAGGTTTCCTCTTGCTCTTATTGGTTAGATCCTCATCTTGATCATTCTCAATTGGACTACTTTCATATCTTGAAGCACTACAAACATGAAAAGATTGTCGATCAAGATGTTCACCCCTGTAAAGCATACAGTCATTTGGACAAGCATGAATCTTTTCATATTCAAGTCCAAAAGATTTAAGATATTGCTTGATTCCGTAAGCATCAATTGGCAAATTACTATCAGGAAAAGCTTCACTCAACAAACTCATGAGCATTGAGAAAGACTTGGAAGACCATCCATTCATGCACTTGATATGGAACAATCGCACAATAAAGGACAAACGAGAAAACTTCTCGCATCCTTTATAGAGTTCTTCATTTGCATCTTCCACAAATTTCTGAAACTTTTGTGCTTCCTTGTCATTAACATTTGGATGTGGTATGCTACCAATGTCATCCGATTCTTCATCATCAACCTCTCCATTCTCAAGAGGAATTCCTGGTAAGCCAAAAGCATCTCGGACAAGAGCTTGCATATCATCACCTTCATCTTCATTTGGTTGGTCTAAGTTCGTTGTATGTGGGTGAGATTGCGTCGGTAGCTCATTCAAAGAATGTGAGGATGAAGGAAACGGTTCACCATGACAATACCATATAGTATACCCTTCAAGAAATCTATTGCAAACTAAGTGTTCCTTTACAACATCAAATGTTTGTAGTTCGTAACATGAACACTTAGAGCATGGGCAACGAATAAATTCTCTATTAGGAAAATTCTTCTTCGCCAACTCTAGAAAGTATTTTATGCCATCTTCATAGTCGGGACTTATTGTTGGCCTAGATAACCAACTTCTATCCATCTTGATACTCAGGATTCTACATGAGATATAGAACACAAGAAGACTTGACAATCACTAAATCATATATGCCCGTGCATCACTCTAAATTATAAATTTATAAGTAGTATAGTTAGCTGTTCAAGTAATATTTAGATTGTTTTAGACTGTATTTCTGATTTTACATTTCTTTAGAACCTATATTTGTCATTTTAAATTGAACAGTTACATGACTTACAACATAATATCTGTCTCAATAAGGAAAAATATCTTTAGAGTGAAGATAATTGCTTACTGGAGAATGTCTGAATGCACAGAACTTAAGCTTTCCTTTCCTATTGTACTTGAGTTCCCTTCTTCAAAGCAACGAGTGACTTCAAGAACAAATAAAGTCATATTAGCATATAACCAGATAATGTCATGAATAGAGTAAGTTATGTTTAATCCAAGTTAAATGGTGCTTAGCACCTAATGCAGATTTTTCAGCACCTAATGCAGATTTTTCAAGTTATGAGTGACAAGGAGATTCAAGGAAAAAAAAATATTTTCTAGTATAATCCTGTTAGAAGGTTAAACTATACAAGCCAGGAAAAAAAATGTTTTCTAGTGACAAGGAGAATGTTGATCACATCAGTACCATATCCCCAAGGATATATTAACATGAACTAGGAGGAAGCAACTAAATAGAAAAGAGACGTATAAAGATGCGCAAATAGCAATGATGGTACAGAACTCCACTGTCTCAGAAGATAGACCAAGAGTTCTTGCGCTGAAACTTAAAACATCCAGTTGGACATTGCATCTAAACAGGAAGCACAAATAAAAGGAAGCACAAAAGCACTAATCTAGGTTTTCAAACTAATCTAGGCTAATAAGGCTTTTACTCTTCTCAAAACAAAAAGCAGCCTTGCCATATAAATACAGCAAATTTAACAACAGCATATGCACAGGTTCATTTTTATGTTGTGGAGGTCCGTGTTCACACATAAAACACATAACTCGCAAATTCTGCAATCACCTATTTCTAACTGTAAGCACAAAATTGGACAACCAATATTAGTTGTCAGTAATGCAATTTCTATGGGTGGAATCAAATTTGCAACTGAAACAAATTAATGACACATCTTATGAGAGAACAAATGATTATGCAATATACATAACTTGGTACAAGCTGAAAAGCAAACACTGAAGCAAAAAAGTCAGTGGCATACGAAGAGCAAGGGGCAATGCACTACTCAACAGTCGCAACACAATGTATGCTATAGAATTGACATCTTAAAACCAACATAGGAGTTAGAACACAGTAAAGTAAAGCTAGTGTAAGCCCAGGCCACGAGTGAATGGAGTATCATCCTCAAGCACTGGGTTGGCATGGGTATAGATAGGAATGGATGGCGGCGGCACAGGTGTTGAACTCTAACAATACGAAAAATACCAAAAAGAAAATGACACCACAAGCAGCACTAGTTAAAAGCAAGAAACGACCAGGATCAGAGTATGTAGCGTGCCAAATGCCTCCTACAGTAGCCTAGAAGAAATCTACTCAGGCCTTAAGCAAATGACCAAATCTTACTAGTGAAAGAGAGGTCTAGGAACACATTATGTTGTGTGCCACACTATCCAAATATATATTCATATTACGCTAAATAAATCAGAGTCATTTGTAGAGAAAAAAGATAAAAAAAAAATAATCCTAATATCTTGTATACAACCTTCGGATAAATTCATTCACTACTTTCATCATTGTAGCCATGCATGCATTCAACTATGAAGCAATAAACAACCAAGGATTAAACAGTAAAATTCAATTCCCGTTAACTAGAGAAACTAACACTAAGTGCCTCTAATGTGCAGATAATCCCCTACCATACCATATGGAAATGATCCCTTACTGCGCCTGCTGCTCAGATAAAACTGCAATCTGAAATAAAGATAAATAGCAGTCCCATGGCATCCGTTAAATGATAAGACATATTAGCAGACAAAATATATTTCAAATTGGAGTCGTGTTATCTATCATAGCAAACAGTAAGCTCAAAACAACAGAATGTCTTGTCATTCCAAACAAACCCAAGTTACTCCAGGAAATAACCTCATGCAAAGCAACAAAAACAAGGAGTAAAACTGAATACCATCAACGAGAAAAATGCAACTCAATGAAGTCCCAATAGATCAACAAATTACACACTGTAAACAAGTTAGCACACCATCTTTTGGCAGCACATTGCTGCACAAACTATGGACACAAAATGCTATAGCAAATGTTTAAAGATAGTAGCTACTTTCGCTTACAAAAAAAGCCCAAACCAGAAGCACGGCGTCCTAAAAGCACCGCATCTGAAACCAGCTAGAACTGGTATAACAAAGTTTGACAATCTCTTCAAGCTTATCATAATAAGTTTGTGCGGAACAATCGTAGTAAACACCTTAATCCTTACCTTAAGTAGTCAAATACTTTCACCATTAAGGTGGATGCGGGAGCATCGTCATCCTGACGCTCGAATCCCATAATATCCTAAGCTTTATAAAGACTTTTTACTCATCAATTCCACTCAAAACATTAGGAGAACCACAAGGCCAGTAACAGATACCTTCAAACTGAATGTCATTAGCACATTTTGTGTTTCTCATTTTCAACTATCACCTAGCCTCAATAGCCTAATTCAAATTCAGATATTGCACATGAATTTACCATGCAGGCAGCAACACAAAACAAGAGGTCCAACATTATGCAAACCATTTCAAGAACAAAGCAGAAAAATGCAACTATTCACCAAAGAGCTTGTATCGTGCTAGGATCAAGGCATGTGAAAACACTTTGCTCTTACTTGTAAAATGCAGTAAATAATATATACTCTATAAAGTAGGATAATACACTTATTTTCTCCTTCTACTAAACACACTAACAGGAAGACAAGCTTCAATACTATTGATCAAGATGAATAACAACAATAGTTCGAAATCCAGCAGAAATCCAGTAGAAACTTCCATGTTCGACATTACTCAAAACCTAATCTAGGTTTTCAAACAAAAACTTGAGAATGAAACAAAATTAAAGAGTAAAAAAAAGCTTTAGCAAGGAGATGAACCTAATCTCGTTTCTTCAGCAAGGAGATCCTTCGTCGGGTCGATTAGAAATTCTCGAAACTGAAAAAGAGCAATTTAAAGTTAATTTATTTTTCTGCTAAAAACAGAGCTGAAAACACAAACAAAAATAGAAAACAGAACTGAAACAAAACAAATTCGATTATCAGAGTGAATTTATGAAAATAAAATTGAGTTGGCGATCCTATTAACTGATCAGACGAAGTTATAGACAAACAATTACAATATGAATTATGAACCGACAAATCGAGCAAAATTACGAGTATACATTGAAAAATAAGAAAAAAAAACTAAATTACAACTCACTGAGCGATGCGACGGCGTGGCGCGGCGGAGGACCGGAGTTGACGGTGGCCGTGAGATTCGTGACGGTGAACACTCAAGAGTGTTAGCAGAAAAGCAAGGAGATCCGAACAGAGAGGATAGTAGCGAGACTTCCTTCGTCACGTCGATTCAAACTCGGAGCTAAAAATCTTCTGTAATTCTCCAAAAATTTGCCGTAGATCGGAGTTTTTGTGAAGATTCGCCGGGGATTCAGCCGCTGATCGGAGTTTTCTAGCTAGGGTTTAGTAATCGGGAAGTCGCCAGGATTAGAAAGAAATCGATTAAAAAATAAAAAACAGATGGTTTTTTGATGATTAAAAAAAAATTATATTATATAATATATAATATATATTATATAATATATAATCAGATTTGCTTTGTCTCAAAAAAAAAAAAAAAAAAGACGCATGTACGTACCCACACAAGTCACTAAAGTCGTGAATTGAAGATGCATAAACCACGATTTTCTAAAAAGTGTGGACATATGCTATTTTTTATATTTTTTCGCCCACGCTTTTAGAAGCGTGGACGATAAGGCGTGGGTGTCTCCCACTTTTTTTGTAGTGAAAACAAGATAATTAAATCAAACCTTATATTTGTTGCTTGTTTCTGTGTGTAGGTATAGCCGCTACCCTATTTCTGAAAGTTGGGGTTAGAATGCAATTATTAAGATTTATGTGCCTATCATAATCTTTGAGAAAGTTTAAGAAAATTATTGCACCGGTTGCCAGTTAGAAAAACAAAAAATTGTGCCGCATATGGATATTTGTAAGCTTACGGTCCGTAAGCTTATCATTTTCCAAATTTAATCTACTTATTCTTGCATTCTTTTTGAAACATTTCACCTAATTACTTGAAGTATTTAGTTTTAAAAAGAATACTGTGTATCAAACATCCTAAAATACTGTAGTATACGCATTTATATTATCTGCTTATTTAAAACATTCAGTTACAACATATTGAAATATTAGTTTGTACACACTCATAAATATTATTTGACACCTAACAACCTATATTTTTCCATAATACCGACACTCAAACAATCAAATGTTCAACACCCACTATCTATTTTTAAAAAGTATTTTTAAGAAATCATATCAAATTTTGTTTTTGTTTTGGAAAGGCCATTTTTTTTAATAACAAATTCATCTTCAATGCACACTCACACACATGTATAGTAATAATACGTATAATATATGTATATATACATGCACCTATATTTAAAATTTTAATATAATTTATTTTAAAATAAAAAAATAAATAATAACAACTTTAATCATAATTCCATTATAAATCTATAACACAATAAAAAATTATTAAACTAACATAATTTTCATGATTTGACAACAATGTCATAAAACGTGATCCCACATATTTTACAACACACATACATTCTAAATTAATCCAAACATATATTTTCAATTTCGTAGAAAAGACAATGGAATATTTGAAACATCATTTTTCAAAAACACAAAAAACAAAACCAAAACAAGCCAAACAAGCGCTTTTGAAATGTCTCGCACTTTTTTTCGATAAAATGTTTCTAGCAAGATCTTCATATTCAACCAACCAAACCAAATCAAAATACATCTGAAAGTTTTGTAAATTTCAGTCGAGAGAGTTATCTTGTTTTTTTTTCTCTTTGGTCGACCTTTTCTTTTTATTCCTTTGAGAATTGAAGAAGGGACTCATGGGACCAGACATGCGAAATATGTATGGCGGGTGGGTTTGTGATTATTCGTTGCGTGATGTAGCTCCATTTCATTAGTTCATAATTAAATTTGCTATTTTACTTATTATTATGTATCATAATGGTAATTAAGTTATTATTTATCAAATGCTCCCAACTCCTAGTAAAAAATGTAATTTTTGGAGTGGGAATTAATAATATCAAAAGAGTATCTCGGTCAAATGTAGGTGTCAGGTGTACTTACTTAATTCTGACGTGAATGGTCGAGGCATGACAAGCGGATTGGATAAAAAAGAAATAATATAACAAAATTGAAGATGAATTAATTGAGGTTGAGTGCAGATATTATGACCTCGAATTGGTTTCAAGGTAGGTTGTGTTTTTTTTTTTTTTTTGAACAAACATTAGAATCATATATCATCAAAAGGGGCAGAAGAGCCAAAGTTCATACAATCCTTACAGAGAGGAATAAAAGAGACATCAGACAAACAAAAAGAAGACAACGGGACAACAGAGTCCAAAATGAAGCCACTCCAATTGCGAAGGTCCGCCCATTTTGCAAGATTGTGAGCCGCCTTGTTTGCGAGGCGGGGAATTTTTCTAAACTTCCAAAGGGGAAAGGAGCTGCGCAACCTGGAAATTTGGTCCATGTCAGTTGAGCAAGACCAAAATGAGTGGAGGGAGGCCTTTGTGGACATGTTGATAGCATCAGCAGAATCGGATTCAAAAATGGCCTTTTCGACTTTAAGGTCGTGCAGAATGGAGACAGCTTTGGAGAGTGCAAGAAGCTCTGCCGAGCTAGCATCAAAGGTCGGCGTGGAGGAAGCAAAGGCGGTCACCACCTGGCCACAATGGTTACGGCAGAGAACACCAAGAGTGGCATTGCCATCCACAAAAGCAGCATCTGTGTTAACCTTGAGCCATCCCTTGGGGGGCGGGGACCAATCACCGCTGATTGGGCAAGCTGTATAATCAGTTTTGTTGCTGATCTGTGCGAGAAGGTGGCTGTGAGATTGTTTTTGAGCCTTGTCAATAATCTGTAACTCATTCAAAGCAGGAGAGCCGTGAAGGTGAGCATTACGACAAATCCAAATTAATGACATGGAGCAAAAACAAAATGTAAGAAACTCAGCATGGAGTGAAACATCCGACACAAGATTACAATTTAGATCCAACAGTTTATGTAACCAAAGATGAATAGGGAGATCATTGAAAGGGTGGAGGCGAAATTGCCATTTTGAGAGAAACCAAACTTTAGTAGCAAAAGGGCATTGAAGGAAAAGATGTTCAAGTGTTTCGCCCGGCTGATGACAAAGGAGACAAGTGTTATCAATAGAGGCAATGAACCGCGAGAGGCGTTCGCGAGTGGGCAAGATATTGCAGATAATTTTCCAGCCAAAGAGCTTCAATCTTTCATGTAAGTTTGAGCCCCAAATGAGTTTGCAAATGGGAGAAAGGTGGTGATCGGTGGACCAAAATCTAGAGTCTTGATCAGTTAGGTAAGCACTTTTGGAGGAGAAGGCACCAGATTTTGTAAGTGGCCAATAAAATTGGCGAGGTTCCCATCGGTGGGGGAATTTAATCTTCAGAATCTCTTTAACCACAGGAGGTGGGAAAACATTTCTGAAAAGAGGAATATTCCAAGAACAGGACAAGGGGCATTGTAAATCACCAACTAGTGGTGTACAATCTGAAGCAAAGTGGGTGTTACGGAGGATTTTATTGGAGAGAGTGGGGATCCAGGGGTCATCCCAAGTGCTAACATCAGAGTTTGCCGAGATTTTAAGACAGCAACCTTTGGTAATGATAGATCGAGCATCACAAATACTTTTCCAGCCCCAAGAGGCAGATTGAGGAGGAGTGAGGGCCATGAAGTCTCTGTGACGCACATATTTAGAATGGAGCGCATGAACCCAAGGCTTGTTTGCTTTGGTCAACATAGACCATGAGAGTTTAGAAAGGAGAGCTTTATTAAAATCAGAGGAGCGGCGAATACCGAGACCACCACGAGATTTTGGTTGGCAAATATCCGCCCAACATTTGAGAGAAAGTGTGTTATTTTTATCATCATTGTTCCACCAGAAATTCCTCATAAGGCGATCAAGGCGATAAGAAACAGAAGGAGGGAAAAGCAATGAAGACATGAGGTAAACAGGAATACTTTGTGCGACGGATTTAAGTAGAGTAGTACGGCCAGCCTGAGACAAAAATTGAGATTTCCAACTGGCAAGACTGGATTTCAACTTATGGAACATATCCTCAAAGTGTTCGGCTTTTTTGGAGGTGGTGCAAAAAGAGAAACCAAGATGCTTGATTTTATGATTGCAGGGATACATACCAAAAATGTTCAAAAGATCCATTTGAAGGGCAGGCGAGCATGAAGGGCTAAAATGCACAAAGGATTTTTCAAAGTTAACACATTGACCTGTCCATTCACAAAAAGTTTTAAGACAGTGGGTAATCTGGGTAGCATTGTCAATAGAGGCTAAACCAAAAAAGGTGATGTCATCCGCATAAAGGAGGTGAGTGATGGGAGTGCCGCCTCTATTAACTTTAATGCCTTTAATAAGACCATTCTCTTCAGCCCGAGAGATGAGACGAGATAGAAGGTCAAGGAGAATGACAAAGAGAAAAGGGGATAATGGATCCCCTTGACGCACACCACGGGTAGGGGTAAAGTGACCAAAAGATGAGCCATTAATCAAGGTAGAAAAAGAGGTAGTCGAGATGCATTGGACAATAAGGTTGATGAAATCATTACAGAAGCCAAAACATTTTAGGATAGCTACAAGGACATCCCATTCCACTCTATCGAACGCTTTAGCCAAGTCAATTTTGATGGCCATAAGGTTAGAGTGGTGGCTTTTTTTGTTAATGTGATGGAGGATTTCATGAGTAAGTATAGTATTATCAGCAATAAGGCGACCAGGAACGAACGCTGATTGATACGGGGAGATGAGATTCGGCAAAAGAAGCTTAAGACGATTAGCCAAAATTTTTGAGATGATTTTGTAAAAAGTATTACAAAGGCTGATCGGTCTGAAGGAATCAACATTGCAAGCATTTTTACATTTAGGAATTAAAGCAATAAGAGTGTTGTTAAGGGAGCGAAGGAGTGTAC
This sequence comes from Misopates orontium, assembly GCA_946800315.1. Classification (NCBI taxonomy): domain Eukaryota; kingdom Viridiplantae; phylum Streptophyta; class Magnoliopsida; order Lamiales; family Plantaginaceae; genus Misopates; species Misopates orontium. Next base: position 12,624,879 of record OX326951.1, read on the forward strand.
CAGAGGCAAAAAAATGAGACACGGCTTTAATAACATCATTATCAATGATATCCCAAAATTTTTTGAAAAAGATCGGGGCAAATCCGTCGGGACCAGGACTTTTGAGTGATTCCATAGAGAAAACAGCAAGTTTAATTTCGGCAGGAGAGGGTGGTGCAACAAGGTCAATATTATCATTTGCCGAAACTAAACAAGGGAAAAGCCCGTTGAAGTCTAGGGGGAAAGACGGGGCAACGGAAGTGAAGAGGTTGGCAAAATGAGAATCAAAAATGTTCCCAATTCCGTTCCAGTCCGAAACAAAAGAACCATCTGCAGGATTAGTAATATGCAAAATACGGTTGTTACGAGCACGAAGAATTGTACAGTGATGGAAATACCTTGTGTTTGCATCACCATGTTTGAACCAGTTTTGCTTAGCTCTCTGTCTCCAACGCGTTTCCTCTTGGAGACGAAGGTCATCCAAGTGACACTGTAGGGCTTCTTCCAAGGCAATTGAGTCACAAGTTTGCAAGCCAGCTTGACATTTTTCAATGAGTTTTTCCACCTGCTCAGTATTTTGAGCGCAATTGCCAAAGTTTGCTTTGCTCCAAGAGCGAAGAGCTGAGCGAGTGCAGCGGATTTTGGTTAAAAGGGAAGTTTGGGGAGAGCCCAGAGAGTGGGTAATCCAAGCCTGTCTGATAGCGTCAATACAGGACGGTAAAGTGGCCCACATGGCTTCAAAACGAAAAGGACGATGGCGAAAAGGGGGCTGTTCATCAGTGCACAAAAGGAGTGGAGAATGATCAGATTGATTTGCCGGGAGATGGAATATGTGAGCAAACGGGAAGAGGGAATTCCACAGTGGATTAGCAGAGCCTCTATCAATTCGGGTTGCAATATTATGATTACCGGGCCTTTTGTTGTTCCAAGTGAAAGGGTTCCCCACAAAACGAATATCGGTGAGACCGACTAAGTTAACCAAGGCCTGGAAGGGAGAATTTGAGGATGAGGAATAAGGGAGGCCGCCTCTTTTGTCATCTTGGGAAGTGATAGTGTTGAGGTCTCCCAAAATTAACCAAGGCTCCATCATAGAACGGCCAATGTCGTGTAAGTAATCCCAAAAAAGATTTTTGTCGGAAAAGTGGCAAGGGGCGTGACCCACAGTAAGAAACCAAGGTTGGGGTAAAGCAAAGTGAATATGAAAAGACCAAGCATTTTTTAGGACAATGGAAGGGGAGATTTCAGGTCTCCAAGCAACACAAATTCCACCAGCAAACCCAATAGGTGGGGAGAAATGTTGGATCATTAAGTTTGCAGAAGAGATAATACGAGAAATAGGATTGAGATTAGGGGTTTTCAACTCACAGAGGAAGATGAGATCGGGCTTTTTAGAATGTACAAGGGCTCGTAGCGCACGTCTTGTCTTGGGCCGAGCCAACCCTCGACAATTCCAGGAGATAATCCTCATGGTTTTACTTGTTTAGCCCCCTAGGGCCATCGTCATTTTGAGAAGAGTTGTAGGAGGAAGATTGATCATGAGCTGAATTTTCTCTGGCTAATTTTTTAATCACAAGAATGGATTTACCTCTTAAAGTAGGTGGAGTAAGGTGAGATGGGAGAGGAGATGAGAGGAATAAAAGCGGTGACGGTGGTGGTGGTGGCGAAGAGGAAGAGACGACGGGGAGGTGAGGAGCTATCAGAGATTTTGGGGAGTTTTGGGTCGTAGGATCAGGGTCAGGAGAAGATGGGTCGGGTTTGGGTTTTTTACCCAGGAGAGCTTGATCTTGGGCTGGGACATCATCAGAGATTAAAGAGAAAAGCCTTTTGGGCCTTTTTCCAATGTAAGACCCTTTAGGAAATTTGGGTCGGGCCTGTTGGGTGTTTGGGTTAGTAGGATGGGTTGGATTAGGTTGGGGAAGATTGACAACAATTTGAGTGAGGCCCATTGAGTTGGGAAGTGCATGTTGGACCATGGACCAGTTAAAAGGATCATTTGGGCCGGGTGAGAAAAGATTGTTGGGCTGATAGGGAGAGTGAGGTGAGAGGAATTGAAGAGAATTCCAAGGAGAATTGGCGGCTAAGGCAGGGGTGGAGTCAGAGTCTATGGTCGAAATCACATCTGACATAAGTTGTAGAGTGGGCTGTGACAGTTGTAGAGTGGGCTGTGGACACACAAATTTTTGAAAGGAGGAAGTAGCGCCTAGGGAAACGTGCGAAGAAGATGGGCCGAGAAAATCTAAGGATTTTGGTTGAGAGTGGTGAGACAGAGGGAAAGTGGTAAAATTTGATTTAGAGGACTGTTCTGAGGTTTGTGCCGAGAGTGGAGCGGAGGGAGTGAGTGGGGTGGAAATATTTAAGAAAGTTAAGGCTGGCGTGGTGGTGATTGTGGGAAGGGATGAAGGATTTTTGAGATGTGGGTTTGGAGTGAGGTTGCTCTCGTGTTTCAGCCAAGGCCCGAAGAAAAAAGGATTTTTATCTACCGGGGAGAAACAGGTTGTAAACTTATGGCCAATAAGACCACAGTTGAAACAAAAGTCAGCAAGCCTTTCATATCTAATTTCGAGCCAAATTGGGGGACGATTTGGTAAGGTGAGAGCAAAATGATCGACAAGTGGTTTTGAGATGTTAATTTCAACTCTGATGCGAGTTGATCTGGACCACCTTTTGTGTTCAGAGAGAATATCAGCTTTAATGAATTTACCAACCTTATTTCCAATGAAAGAGCAGGTATTTGTGGAGATGAGGTTGACAGGAAGATTAAAGGCGTGGATCCAGAACTGAGATGAATTGAATTGTAGGTCAGTGAAAGAGTTATTATCTGACCATCTTTGAATGCAGACATGGTGGCCTCTAAATGACCAGGGGGAATTTTGGTAAACTTTTGACCCGTCAGCAGGGGAATCAAAGATAAATCCCACTGAATTTTGACCAAGAAAAGTAGTGGTAACATGATCTTTGGGGCCCCAAGCTTTTAAGAGGGTAGATCGGATGGCTTGAATGTTAAGCTCTTTTTGATGAATGACTTGGGCCACAATAGAGAATTTGTCAGAGGTGGGGGCGGTATAACTGGACTCTTCTCCTGGTTGAAGAAGTTTACTAGTGAGATTAGTGATTTCGTCCATGGTGGACAAGGAAAGGCAAGAAGAACAGGGGAAAACTCAAATGAGATGGAGTGGAAGGCAAACTTGTGAAAAAAGTGCCAAAAGAGAAGCTCTACACTGTTGAGAGAGAGAGAGCAGCAAATTCAACACTACCATAGACTTAAAGTTTAGAATGACAACTTCAAGGTAGGTTGTGTTGTGGTCTAGAAGTTAACAATGAGAGATACTACCTCGAATTGGGCTTGAAACATGTGTTTGAGGTAAATTGAATTCGACTTAGAGGTCGTCCTAGGTAACATGAAGGTGGACGTCAAATTGTCAAATTTTTTTTAGTGCCAACTTGACTTGGGAAATGTGTGGAGAAGCTCTATTTTATTTTTTGAAACAAGTGTCATAGACAAATTGGAGTGAGGACTACAACTCGACATTGGAATTATCGAGGTAGGGTGATACCTTTGAATTGCTTGCGTTAAAAGAGAAATCAAGATCGACGTCTGAGACCCTTGGGTGATCATGGTCCAATGGGCTTAAAGTGAAGGTTCGAGACTCAGAATTTGAGTCTAAACTAGACGTACGGAAATAGGTGAATCGTAGGTGAATCGTTCATAGTGAGTCATGTAGCATGAGTTAATGACGTGCAAACTCTCTTAGTGCATTTTGGTATATTGGGAGTATCCTAATGCTGTTTAGTTGACTATTTTATTTAGACCGAGTCCATCAATGACCAACACACGTGTTATCTTCCTCTCATGCTCGTTAGAGACATTATTTATTGACGAGTTCTCTATTTCACCTATGTATCTAGCATTAGCTTTCTTTATGGCAATGCGGACCGAATTTGGTGGTGTATAGGGAAGACCTACTCAGAGGTTCAGACATCGTATAACGCCCCTAAAAATTGGAAGAAAATAAAAGTAATTTCAAAATTTCACTTTAGTCCTTGAACTTTTTGAAAATATGATTTTGACCCCAAAAGATTTCAAAAGTTACAATTTAGTCCTTCCCCTTTTGAAAAATTTATGATTGACCACAAATACTTTCTTTAAGACCAAATGAGTTATCAAAACTTTCAAAGTGGTCCCTTGTAGTTTCAAAATATCCAAGCATTCATTTACAATGGTAAATCTTCACATATTTATATTTACATTTGTAAAAAAGTAATTTTGCTTTGTCTTTTATGCTAGATATTTCTAATATTTTATTCTTATAAAATCCTATCAGATAATTTCTGGAAAATTCATCATCTATGATGCACGGACACGGACACGTGGACACGGACACGACACGATACGGACACGGCGACACAGATTTTTTAAAATTACAAGACACGACACGGCCGCGACACGGCTGTATTTTATATAATGAAATATAGAAGACATCATAATAATCTACACAAATAACATTATTACATTCAAATATAGAATCAAACCAAACATATTTACACTCAAAACTAAGTAACCAACTACTACAAGTTCAAATAAAATAGTCATTAAAGTTTATGTCATAAATTCCAAGCATTAAGTACAAAGGCTTATACACAAATCAAACCACAAAACAAAGTGTTATACAGTACTCAAATAAAGTCTTTAAATAGGATATTAGTGCCACGACTCGAGGAAAGAACGATTTTTTTCCCTTTCTTGTTATTTGCGCAAAGAGAAATTCAGTATACTTATTCGTGAGATTTGATTGGGAGAAAAATTACTAATTATGCATTTTTGCCACTTAATTATTTAACTTTTAATGTTTAATGTTTGATTCTTCTAATATCTTTATCTACATATAAAAATTTAAATTGTAACCATAAATAAAAATTATAAAATTATAAAATCATCTCAAAAAGTGTCCAGGCGTGTCGGACACATCCTTAAAACGTGTCCGACACGGTGTCCCTTTTATTTTTATTACGACACGCCACGTGGCGTGTCCGACACGTGTTGGAGGAGTGTCGGGGTGTCGGTGTCGTGTCGGGCTGTCGGACACTGCATAATTTTTTTTTTCAAGGTGTCAGTGCATCATAGTTCATCATAATTAGGGTGGCCTAGCTTGATTAAAATAAAAATGGGTAGGGTATGGTAATTAATTCTCTGTCTCCCATTTTCACCTATAAAAGGGAGGCTCTCTTCAACATTTTCACACACCTCTCTTCTCCGAATCTTCTCTTCTTTTCTTCTGAAAAGTTCTTCCTCTTGATGTTTAGATTTCTAGAAAAATTATTTCAGTCCTTTAAGCCTTCTTTATAGTCCTTAAAAATCCTCAAAACCGAGTTTGGTCAAAACTGCCAGTTTTGATACAGAAAATTTGGAAGTCAGAAAACCATATCCAAACTTCGAGTCTTTCTCTGAAATTTTTCCCACATACTGGTTATTGTGTAAGATAACTTTCATGTTTAGAAACCGTATTCAAACAAAGTCGTTTGAGGGGTCTAAAAATGAGAAATACGTACCACTGTCCAGAAAATTCGAAAACAGCTCTTAGCTTTCATGATTTATTTAAAATACCAAACCTTGTCCTATTGATCTGATTTTGAAACTACATACTCTCCATGATGTTTATGATTGAACCCCTCAACCAATTTTAGATTATCATATCGTTTGAAACTCCGATTAAAGGTGAATCTAAGATTGCTACAGTTTTCTGCCTTATATTTGCATAAACATTTTGATTAACCAATATATGTTGCAAAAGCTACACAAATCATGAAATTGATCATTAATATGGATTCATTACATACTAATAATGATGTTGGATCAGTTGATCATAATTTATAATCATGTTTAATAATTTTCATGGATTTTGCAACATTTAGAAGACATGTAGTTTGTTTTACGGTTGATCTTTCAATTTCTTTAACTTTAATTGAAGTATTGTGTCTATCTTATGATCTAACCATCTAATCTAGTTTATTAGCATGATAAGTATTCTGAAAATATTAATTTTTATTAGATTTACATGTTTACAATTTATTTTAATTGTTATTAGTGATATATGCAATATTGTGTACTTTATACTAATAACTAAAAGAAAAATAGTTTTTACCAAAGTTATATATATGATATGATTTTTTAAGGGCTTACTGAAGTATTTGTTCAATGTTAAGATCATGGTAAACTCTTTGGATTGAGATTATTATTTAATAAGTGATTTACAAGAATTTTGTTAAGAAATATTGTTTTAAAAAGGGTTTAAATATGCATTAATGCATATGTATATATTAATATCAAATATGTTGTTAATAAATTAGAAATGGAGACTTTAATTATTATTTTGTAACTGATCTAGTTTTCAACTTGTTACTTTGAAATGGTAAACTCATTATTTATAGTTTTACGTCATGGTTAAAGTTAAAATAGGTAAATGTTGGATTTATCCAAAATTAACAAGAATTAGATATTTAATTGAACTTCTTTAAATATGATAAATACTGAAAGTATATATTATTTTTGTAAATTTATGAGCAAACAATTGATTATATCTTTTTGATTTATGTAAGGATTCTGCAATTATCGACGTTAATCAAGAATTTCCCATACGGTAAAAAGTGAGGTTTGATTTCTGATTTGTTCAATACCCCGTTTGACATTCGGCCCTGAGAAACTTGGACATAACAATTGTGATTCTTTGTTTCGAATCACAACATTCTATCACCATTTTAATGCTTTTATTTAACATAATCAACTTTCTTACCTATTGTTAAATTAAACCTATCATTTGATGCATAATCACACTTTTCTTCATAACCCTAATTAACCTGATATCATGATCACCCAATTAATTCTTGAATTGTGCAACGAGCAACGAACTATGTTTGGCCTATGTAGCTCAAAAATGAGCAACGGATATTGTCTGGATTACTAGCTCATCTGATAATTCTGTTTCACCCATTGAGACGCCTTTGGGAAGTTGGGCCCAGGGATTGAAAAGATTTACTACTGGGCAGCAAAGGGCTGTCAGTTTAAGTATTTCAACTTAATACCCATTATGTCTAAGCGCCGCTTGCAGTCAGGAGTTGGATGTGACCCGTGTGTTAGATTGGTATGTACTCGAGCATGTCTTCTGTTCTGTTGCGAGGTAGCTCCTCGTAGGGAGGTATACGGCTGAATTTTGGAGTTAAGGTTGGATATGTTATATGTAATTGCACAAGTTCATTTCCCCGTTCATCTGAATACTCTAGTATTATCGTTAAAACCGATAATTTCAGTTCAATGATGCAGATATAACTATTCTGGTCATTCTTGTTCGTTTTGTTCTGATTTACTGTTTGATTATTGTCATGTTCTAAGAATTTCACTAAGTCATTAAAGACTTACTCCTCTTTTGTCCTATATGTCCCTTTCTCAGAACAAGATTGGTATAGCAGCATGGATGGAACGAAAGATTGACAAATCCGCATTTTGGAAACTTTGCAAAATTGTTAAGTGTTTTATTTTATATAAGTCATTTTGAAATTGTAAAATTTATTTGTATTCCAAAGACTTCCGTTGTATTTAAAGTAAAGATATTTTATAATGCTATGGTTTTTATCCTGATCAGTGAGACCCTTCCTATGAGCTACAGTTTGGTCTGAGTTGAGTTTGTTAGGTGACCACCACCGGACCAACTCCGATCGGATTGTGACTCGTGGGGCGCGGTCCTCACACATCGCCCCCTTTTCTTAACATGTATTGCGAGGGATTGAATCCATATACATTCTCTATAGTTGTCTCAACTAAGAGTTTCCCAAAAAGTGGTTCATTGTGAGGAGTATATCCATCTTCAACTAATAGGTCTAAAACTTTTTGATGGAAGCATCGTTCAGTACTCTTTGGAGATAGTGTTCTATGCTTCTTTTTAGGTCCTTCAATCGAGCAAAATCTTCGAGCGAATGAGGTAAAGGTCCTTTCATATCAATTTATTTTAGGAAAATGTAAACTTCAACGATTCAACTTCAGAAGAGATCCTTTAACTTGCTCCTTCTCCAAATTACCCATATCATTAGAATGAGAGGCATCCAGATCAACTTTGTTTTCGTCCCATTGGGCATGCCTGAAATTGTAACATTTAATACGTATCCTGAATTAAAAACACAAAAGACCACAAAATCAATTCAAGTGAATTTAATAATAATTTGTGTACAATCTCTATTTGATCCTCCGATTCAATTCTACAAAAGCAACGATCTTCAAACTTTAAAATTAGCTTTGAAATCTTCTAGTAGATCTTCTCCAAAAATGATTTTGGCTTCACCAGGAGATCCTTCAACCTGCTCCTTATCAAACTAATCCAATAATTTGAATGAGAGGTGTCCCCAATTTCTTTGTTTTGTTGCATTGGTTGCTCAATCGACGTAATTTTGTGGGTTTCAGAGTATTTTTTCCTTCCATATATAGTGTAACATCCATAAAATGGGATACAACGTCATTTAAAGGTTTCTCATCCTCAAGTACTTTTTCCTACTCCATGTATATAATATCCCAAGCATTAGTGAAAAGTAGGATATCTTTGACGTGGATTGGTGCAGTGCACGACATATCCTCAATCAATGGCTCCAATACTATGGTGTTGTCGCATAGTTTGTTTTCACATGTCATCTACTCATATGACATATGATTAGTCCAAAATTCCAAGATGTCTAACAAACACGAGACTTGAAGTGTGAAAGTGTAAATTACGATCTTCTTGGAGTGTTGATGAATGTGTACTAGTGCACAAAGAAATACCTACTTGTATATCACATGAAAATTTCTTTAATTGGCCATGAGGCATGCCAAATACTGTGGGATCTTATTCAGTTATGTGGATCAATCGTGGCAATCGATCATAAGCTCCATTAGAATCTAAAAGAGGTGAAAGGAAATTTAGTAAATTATGAAATATCTTCTTTATTGATAAACAAGGAATTTATTACATAAAAGGATTTTTGATTGACATTTTATTTCTAAAATTAAAAGAACAACTTGAGTGCCGTATCAACTTCATCTTTTCCACTGCTGCTAGCACCGCCTTCTTGCTTTGATAATATCAGATCTGAAAAAGGTACACAATTTTCCATTTTCTCTATTAACTCTTTAACACTTTTATCTGCAAATAAGAGTGCATGAGCCATCAGCTGGACAAACCCCTGATTATAACAATCTTGTAAGAACATATGTAGCTTATCATAAAAATTGTTTACGTTTAACAATCTGACGGGTTTCTGATGTATGTTTAACTGAGCCCATGAACTTACGAAAAATATTCCTTCAAGTGTTTTTAAACCTCCAGGTAGTGCTATGAAAGCATCGGCATTGTAAACCATAGCATACATTTGCTCATGCATGCTAGGTACCTTAATTTCATCACCTAAAGTTGGACCCCTGGGATTCACGTCAACTAAATTCTTTGGTATGATCCCTAATACCTTACCTTGAGCCATAAGTGCAGTCCTCACCACACACTCCATTAACCCTGAACTCTCCCCATACACCAATTTGATTTTCTTGGTAGCTAGCAATCTTCCAAGACTGCACGCTTCCCTTACAAACTCTGGATCTTTTTCAAAACTTGAGCCCCCAAAGACACAAATGGTTTGAAATTTCTGGTAGATGATTTCTCCATCTCGATTTCTTTTCTTCCTCTTAATATTGTATGTGTATTTGTGTTTGTGTTTTGTTGTGACCTTGCTGGTATGTAAATACTTTTTATAAGAAAATTTAAGTAAGCGTGTCGAGAAAGCTAGCGTACCGAGAAAGCTATAGAAATATGATTTTCTTTTAAATTAATATTTTTTTAAATGGCTTCTTGAGCAATCTATCTTTCGTGTTTCAATTCTATCTAGTGCAGATATTTTGCGTCTAAACCTTATTTCTTAACTAAGGGAAAACGATTCACATCATTTTTATGTGATCGCGTATTCACATCTTAAACTTTGATAAATAAAAATTTATGTCTACATTCATAAATTCCTTTTAAAATATTGTGCATAGTATTCCAAAATTATTTCATCAAGTTTAGAAATGAAAAGTGAAAATCTCCGCTTATATGATTATTCTTCGTATTTTATTCTCAAAAGGATCTTTCACATGAAAATACATAACCTTAATCGCATATTTTCCATCTCGGTTTATATTTTTGATTATTTATGTCATTGATTCAAATATTGAATTTAAAATCTTTGTAACCAATCAATGGTGCAAAGGCCTTAGTAGAAAGTTTTTACTGTCTCCCGATTATTTCAAAGTTTTGCATAGAAATAGTTTTCTTTACCTATTTATGTCATATTATTATTTGAAACAAGAAATTGCATTTTTATAAGATAAATGCTTTCATACATGAATAAATAATTTTCTCATTTAAAATTGCATTTTGTTCGGTTCACCATATTGTTCAAAAAAAAAATCAAAAAAAATCAAAATTTTAATTTTTTTTCCCACTAGCAACGGCTATAAACGGCTATATTGGCCAAACACTCTTCTATAAATTGAAAATTTTACCACACAAAACTCACACTCATCTTTTCTTATCCCTCTCTACCGAAAATAATAAGAACTTATCTTATTTTCCTATTAATTATTGTAATTTTAGTTATTTGTCATTTTATTTTTTTTGGTAAATGATGAAAAAACACCAAACGAAGTTGCTTTTGTATTTACGGGATTAGTAACACCCATTCTAGTTTTCGCTCTCGTATTGAATTTGGCAATTCTTTAGATAAAGTTGTAATATTGCATTTTGAATGACAATGGTCTTATTTTAAATTACGTTTGTATTTTGTGTTATTTCCGTGTTTAAAAATTGAAAGGTTCGACTCCAACAAGCTCAACATCTATTGAAATTTTATGCTTTGTACTCATGATGTCAATCACGTTTTGATTTGCATATGTTCTCTTCAAACCGTTAAAAGTATTAATTTTCTTCTTCCAACGAAAGGGCTTTACGATTTTACTTAAGTATTGATCTTGACGGATGAAATTTAATTTTATGAAATAGTTGGAATTATTTCTCTTATGGGTACGTGAGTTTTGTTTGGGCTTAAAAAATCGATTTTAGGTGGATTACAAAGAGATAGTCATCGAAAGATTGACAAATCCGCATTTTGGAAACTTTGCAAAATTGTTAAGTGTTTTATTTTATATAAGTCATTTTGAAATTGTAAAATTTATTTGTATTCCAAAGACTTCCGATGTATTTAAAGTAAATATATTTTATAATGCTATGGTTTTGATCCTGATCAGTGAGACCCTTACTATGAGCTACAGTTTGGTCTGAGTTGAGTTTGTTAGGTGACCAACACCGGACCAACTCCGATCGGATTGTGACTCGTGGGGCGCGGTCCTCACACATCGCCCCCTTTTCTTAACATGTATTGCAAGGGATTGAATCCATATACATTCTCTATAGTTGTCTCAACTGAGAGTTTCCCAAAAAGTGGTTCATTGTGAGGAGTATATCCATCTTCAACTAATAGGTCTAAAACTTTTTGATGGAAGCATCGTTCAGTACTCTTTGGAGATAGTGTTCTATGCTTCTTTTTAGGTCCTCCAATCGAGCAAAATCTTCGAGCGAATGAGGTAAAGGTCCTTCCATATCAATTTATTTTAGGAAAATGTAAACTTCAACGATTCAACTTCCGAAGAGATCCTTTAACTTGCTCCTTCTCCAAATTACCCATATTATTAGAATGAGAGGCATCCAGATCAACTTTGTTTTCGTCCCATTGGGCATGCCTGAAATTGTAACATTTAATACGTATCCTGAATTAAAAACACAAAAGACTACAAAATCAATTCAAGTGAATTTTAATAATAATTTGTGTACAATCTCTATTTGATCCTCCGATTCAATTCTACAAAAGCAACGATCTTCAAACTTTAAAATTTGCTTTGAAATCTTCTAGTAGATCTTCTCCAAAAATGATTTTGGCTTCACCAGGAGATCCTTCAACCTGCTCCTTATCAAACTAATCCAATAATTTGAATGAGAGGTGTCCCCAATTTCTTTGTTTTGTTGCATTGGTTGCTCAATCGACGTAAGTTTGTGGGTTTCAGAGTATTTTTGCCTTCCATATATAGTGTAACATCCATAAAATGGGATACAACGTCATTTAAAGGTTTCTCATCCTCAAGTACTTTTTCCTACTCCATGTATATAATATCCCAAGCATTAGTCAAAAGTAGGATGTCTTTGACGTGGATTAGTGCATTGGACGACATATCCTCAATAAATGGCTCCAATACTATGGTGTTGTCGCATAGTTTCTTTTCACATGTCATCTACGCATATGACATATGATTAGTCCAAAATTCCAAGATGTCTAACAAACACGAGACTTGAAGTGTGAAAGTGTAAATTACGATCTTCTTGGAGTGTTGATCAATGTGTACTAATGCACAAAGAAATACCTACTTGTATATCACATGAAAATTTCTTTAATTGGCCATGAGGCATGCCAAATACTGTGGGATCTTATTCAGTTATGTGGATCAATCATGGCAATCGATCATAAGCTCCATTAGAATCTAAAAGAGGTGAAAGAAAATTTAGTAAATTATGAAATATCTTCTTTGTAAATAATGGTGGTCCACTGCATTTTCCAACCAAATTGAGGGAGGCAGCTATCCTTGAATAGAGAGACCAAATGTGGCAAGATTAAAGAATACGATCGAATTCTTATATTTTGTGTGTGAGTTGATTCAACTATTTTATGGCTTGTATTAAATGTTATGCTAGTGAGTCGAGAAGAGTATCCATCACCAATTGACAATTAATTCTCGACAACATAAGTTAAATTTATCGATTAGATAGTATGTTTACTGGATCATTTAAATCATCTTTTGTGAAGTTTGTATGAGCGGTTGGTTGGATCGATAGTCTCTGTTGGTCGATTTGTTCAATATTGATGATGAACTTTAATATTCTTTTTATGTTCTTTGCTATTAAAAGCGACAATAGGTCCTCGACGAGAGAAGTATAGTAGTTATCTTGATAGAATTTAAGAGACTCAAAGGTGTAAGGGATCGCATATACATACATTCTCAAGAACGGACACACGACCGTGAGTGCCATGTTTCTTTGTATAATGAAACTTTTCCTACTATCTTCTCCAAGTAGCAAGATTTCTTTTGCTTTTGCTTATTTTCTTTCCAATATTTATCGTTTTTCTTTTGTAATATGTGTGAGAGGATGGCATGAAAGCATGTCTTGCATTAGTAGGTCAGATTTGGAGCCTTCCTATATGGCCCTAGTAGATGATTTACCTCATAGGGGTTGCAGTTGAAACCGTTGACCATCCTAAATATGTTGGATAGTCGTAGTTGCGTGTGAGGTTGACTCGTGAGCTTCTTCAGACACCGAGGATAACATTGATGGGGGCGATTATGACAAGCATCATATCTATAGAAACTTGGTACCAAATGGATCTACCATTATCAAATTACAACAAATGTACATATCATTACCTTTTTATCTCCAATGTACTTGAAATTTCGGTCCTTTATCTTTATCGAGCTTGTAATTTTGGTCTTTTTTCTAAGATGACAGTCCTTATTTTATTACAAATATAAAAAAAAATTGGACACATTCTAGTATCGTCCATGGGGCATTTTGAGCTTCAATGTGTCCGATTTCAGAAAAACCAAACAACAAATACAATCCAACTTTGAACGTCTAATGAAATATGGTATTGAAGTAAGATTTCTCCGCATCTTTATAAAGTTTCATGGAGAGCATGGTCCCCCTGTTGTGGCTTTCATGCCTCACTAAAGATGATCACCAATACTAACTCTGTACACATCACGACGACCACATTCTTCTACAAACATTAAGATAAAGTCAGCTTCTGCATACATAACGACATTAGGCGCACCCCTATCTTGCTCTTTGAGTTCACCATTCCAGCCTCCTACCTCTCTAAAGAGATGTAACATGGCCTCCTATATATATATATATATATATATATATATATATGCACACACACGATGTTTTGTTGTGCTGATATATTTATGCCGTTTAGTCTCTCAAAAGTGGTGACGCGATAGCTCAAACCCCATTTGGGGTGATAAAAGAAGTTGTCTAACAAAGTTTAATTTTCTTAGTAAAATAAAGGACTAAGTCGCAAAAAATTACCAAAATTATAACATTGATAAAGATAAAAGACCAAAAATGCAAGTTGCCCGAATAAAAGGACTAAAATTGCGAGGTACTAAAAAATGAGATTCCGAGACGTCAAAATTAATAGTTCAAAATTGTAAGTTGCCTAAAAATGGACGAAAACCTTCATTACATGAAAGTCATTAGACCAAATCTTTATTTTACCGGGTTTGGGCATAACATTTTAAGTTATAGAAAGTTATTTGCCTTTATTTTGGTACGTATGAAATTTCGAGTTCTTAAAAAGACAAAAGATAAATTTAAATGAACTTTATATTTATTCAAAAACCATATAAAGTTACAAATCTCTATAAATCTTCTGATTTGTTTCTAGAACAAATGTACTTAAAAACTAGATAGACTTAAGGCTGGAAATGATTTTGATTTCTTACATGTGGTTTTAATTTAAATGCTGGTTCAATTGAGTTTTTTTTGGACATCTTGAATCAAGAATTGACTTGATTTGTTCTTACGACGAACAATTTGTTCTTCGTCACGACTTCTTTAATTTACTAAATCTTGATCTTCTTTAGAAAAATCTCTATCTTTAGAAATTGTTAACTCGAGGGTTTCGTAACTTGATCTCAATTCAAAAGGGGAGTCTGATTAATATTAATCCAAGGTCTTTTGTGCTTGATCTTGAATTAAAGTTGGACTTGCTTGAAGCTCGCAAAGAACAATATAATGTTCCCCTTAAGTTCTTCGAATATGTTGGTATGTTGAAACTCGACTTCTTCAACATAGTCACTATCTTCAAAAACAGTTTTTCGATGGTGTTGAAGCTTGTTATCGAATAAAATGGAGTTTTTCTTTAATCTTCGCGAGGAACGCCTTTCATCTTTGCGAAGAATGCTTTGAAGATGATAGACTTGAGGGAGATTTTCTAGAGCTTCTTATCTTAAAAAATTATAATATTTCAATTTGATGTTTTTTCTTTGGATGAAGACCTCTATTTATAGGTATAAAGGTAAAGTCTTGATATAATCAACTGCTGAGGTGACAACATATGATTGGTTCTTCTACTTTTCATAATAAATAAAAGTTTAATTATTTTATATTTTTCCAGAAGTATTTTGATTGATTGAAACACGTATCTTCCTACTTGTCTTGATTTGATTGGCAACATATAATTCAACTTGATTCTATTGGCTTGAACATATTACTTTCACGTTTGCCACTTAATTTGCGAGCAAACTATAGTATAAAATTAACTCATATAACTATTTTCCTATTAAATTTATGTAGTAAGATTCACACTTTAAAATAGTAAAAATTAATTAATTTTTAATCAATAATATATGCCTTTATTTCAATTGACAACAAAAATTAAGTGATTGCAATTTTATTTCAAGAATAACTTTTTTTGCATAGTAAATTGTTATTTTTTCATTTACCTCTACTTCACCTGTCAAAGAGATATGCAGTACTGTACCTACTGTAATACTTACCAATTTAGTTAGATATATTACTGGAAGGATAAGCCAAAAATCTGAGGTATGAAATTTACAGTTCAAACAGAAAATCTTCGTTGAGGGCCACATTAACAAATTCTTATTTTTACATAATGTAACATAATTATAGTATATGTTTGTAATCTGAAGGCCACAATAAAGTTGATGTTTGTTGGATTTATATATAAAATTTAACAAAACATTATAAAAGACTGAAAACTCAATTAATATGTACAACGAATTAATTTCTTACCATTTGTCTAAATACATACCGCATCAGGATGTCAGGAAGTTTCTAGATGAAGTTTGAAGAGTTCCAACGAATTTTCGAACGATATTATAAATGATGATGACAGGATATGCTGCGTGGTTGACATTGTAAATGGGTGGACACGTGTCGGTTTATTGGTGGTCGATGAACTCTGTTGTCGGCTCATGATAAAGTTACGACTGCGACAACAAGAACACGCTGGGAAAGTTATTAACAAAATTATGTATACTTTTGTTTGAATAAATAAAAGTTTCCCATGTTCAAAAAATAAAAATATTATGAATTTATGAAACCTAAACGTTTCCATGTTCTGAATTGATTGGTTGTTGTGTTTGAAATACCGGCCTATTTACCGTACTACCAGCTAAACAAAGTTTAAGAAGGTCAAAATAACTTTATTATTATTGTTAATCAAAGAAGAGAAGGAACGACGCACATCAGCGAGAATCCTTGAACGTGACGAAGACGTTTTCGTCAATGATTAGTTCTTGATTTAAGTAATGATTATTGTTTGAAACAAATTTGTCACTACGATGATAGTCAATTTTGAGACTTTGCTATCATTCGCTCACGGATTATAGTGCACGTAGGTTAGAATATTGACCTGTCGAATAATTTTGTATAGTCTTAGCAATTCGATATTGATAGGGAATGAGTTTTTGAATATTATCTTAAATACAATTTCAAGGTAGTTAAGTTTGAGATGGAGCACTGGTGAGTCATATGTTGGTTTAGATTCATTTAACACTGGGCCATGTTATGTATTTAATAATGTGTCTTATGGGCAGTTAGGACCTGAGAAAAAGTTTCAAGAATTTGTATCTTTTACTTTCAAGTTTAATAGTTTATTATTTTAACTTCAAATTGAATAGGTAAAGACAAATTTCGCAAAGAATATGCATGGCTATTGTGAAGAGATGTGCTTGTTCAATATTTATTTTTTTCATGTTTTAATACAATCATTAGTACATTTTTTTTTTTTGTCTTTTTATAGAGATTACTTAAATCTTGTTATATACTTAGACCTTATTTATTAAATGCAATTTAAAAATATTTTTTTAGGAAAATCACAATATCACGCCTTAAAGAATCTGAACAATTCTATTCCAATTTTGAAATTCTAGATTTTACATGATCTAGTCATAGGAGTAATGAACTACTCCCACTAAACTAAGCATCATCATAAGTAATAGCGTGGGTCTTGGAATTACTATAAATTTTTAATTATCCGTATAATATGAGTAAAAAAATAAATCCTCGTTCATGTTTGAGTAAAGTGCAAACTATCGTTGTACATGTTTGTCAATAAAAAGATGTTTAGTTTTTTGAAGAGATTACATCTATAACTTAAACAGTGCGTGTATTTATTTTAAGGGTACATTGCATAATTTATTGCCGGAAAAAAAAACTTGCATAATGTAACGCCCCTGAAATTGAAAGAAAATAAAAGTATTTTCAAATTTTAATTTTAGTCCTTGAACTTTTTGAAAATACAATTCTGACCCCCAAAAGATTTGAAAAGTTAGAATTTAGTCCTTCCCCTTTTGAATTTTTTTTTTATTGACCACATATATTTTATTTAAGACCAAATGAGTTATCAAAACATTCAAATTGGTCCCTTGTAGTTTTAAAATATTCAAACATTCATTGACAATGGTAAATCTGGACATATTTACATTTACATTTGAGAAAAGGTAACTTTTCCTTGTCTTTTATGCTAGATATTTTTTATAATTTATTCTTATAAAATACCATCAGATAAGGACCGGAAACATCTTCATAATTAGGGTGGCCTAGCTTGAATTAAAATAAAAATGGGTAGGGTATGGTAATTAATCCTTTGTCTCCCATTTTCACCTATAAAAGGGAGGCTCTCTTCAACATTTTTCACACACCTCTATTCTCCTAATATTATCTTTTTTCTTCTGCAAAGTTCTTCCTCCTAATGTTTAGATTTCAATAAAAATTGTTTCAGTCCTTTAAGCCTTCTTTATAGTCCTTAAAAATCCTCAAAACCGAGTTTGGTCAAAACTGCCAGTTTTGGTACAGAAACTTTGAAAGTCCGAAAACCATATCCACACTTCGAGTATTTTTCTGACTTTTTTACCACATATTGGTTATTGTTTAAGCTAACTTTCATGTTCAGAAACCTTCTGCAAAAAAAGTCGTTTGAGGGGTCTAAAAATGAGAAATACGTACCACTGTGCAGAAAATCCGAAAACAGCTCCTATCTTTTCTGATTTATTTAAAATACCAAACCTTTTCCTATTGATCTGATTTTCAAACTACGTACTCTCCATGATGTTTACGATGGAACCCCTTAACCAATTTTAGATTATCATATCGTTTCAAAGTCCGATTGAAGGTACTTCTAAGATCGCTACAGTTTTCAGCATCAGATTTGCATAAACCTTTTGTTGAACCAAATTATGTTGCAATAGCTATCTAAATCATGAAATTGATCATTGATATGGACTCAGTACATACTAATAATGATGTTGGATCAGTTGATCATAATTTAGAATCGTGTTTAATAATTTTCATGGATTTTGCAACATTAAAATGACATATAGTTTATTTTACGGTTGATCTTTCAATATCTTTAACTCTAAGTAAAGTATTGTGTTTATCTTGTGATCTAACCTTCTAATATAGTTTATTAGAATAATAAGTATTCTGAAAATATTAATTTTAATTAGATCTACATGTTTACAATTTAGTTTAATTGTTATTAGTGATATATGCAATATTGTGTAATTTTATACTAATAACTATAAGAAAAATAGTTTTTACCAAAGTTATATATGTGATGTAATTTTATTCAAGGGCTTACTGAGTATTTGTTCAATGTTAACATCATGGTAAAACTTTTGATTTGAGATTATTATGTAATAAGTAATTTACTAGAATTTTGTTAAGAAATGTTGTTTTAAAAAGGTTTAAGTATATAGTTATACATAAGTATATATTAATATCAAATATTTTGTTAATAAATTAGAAATTGAGACTTTAATTATTATTTGTAACTGATTTAGTCTTCAACTTGTTACATTGAAATGGTAAATCTCATTATTTATATTTTTTTACGTCATTGTTAATGTTAAAATAGGTAAATGTTGGATTTATCCAAAATTAATAATAATTAGATATTTAATTGAACTTCTTTAAATATGATAAATATTGAAAATATATGTTATTGTTGTAAATTTATGAGCAAACAATTGATTATATCTTTTTGATTTATTTAAGGTTCTACAAATATCGACGTTAATGAAGAACTTCCCGTACGGTAAAAGGTGAGGTTGGATTTCTGATTTGTTCAAAACCCTGTTTGGCATCCGGCCCTGAGAAACTTGGACATACCAATTGTGATTCTTTGTTACGAATCACGAGCAATATTTTATCACCATTTTAATGCTTTTATATTGAGAGTCGTTAATACTTTACATAATCGGTTTTCTTGCCTATTGTTAAATCAAATCTCATTTAAATTATAATCGAAAATTTTCTCCACAATCATAATTATCCTGATATCATGATCACCATATCGATTCTTGAATTGTGCAAGGAGCAACGAACTATGTTCGGCCTATGTAACTAAAAAACGAGCAACGGATATTGTCCGGCTAACGAGCTCATCTGATAATTCTGTTTCACCCGTTGGGACGCCTTTGGGAAGTTGGGCCCAGGGATTGAGAAGATTTACTGCTGGGCAGCAAAGGGCTCTCAGTTTAAGTATTCAACTTAATACACATTCTGTCTAAGCGCCGCTTGCAGTCAGGAGTTGGCTGTGATCCACGATTTAGATTGGCATGTACTCGAGCATGTCTTCTGTTCTGTTGCGAGGTCGCTCCTCGTAGGGAGGTATACGGTTGAATTTTGGGAGTTAAGGTTGGATCTGTAATCTATAATTGCACAAATTCATTTTCTCGTTCTTCTGAATATTTCAGAATTTTCGTTAAAACCGATAAATTAAGTTCAATGATGCAGATGTAACTATTCTGGTCATTCTTGTTCGTTTTGTTCTGATCTACTATCTATAAATTGAAAATTTTACTCCTCAAAACTCACACTCATCTCTTCTTACCCATCTCTACCGAAAATAATGAGATCTTCTCTTATTTTCCTATTAACTGTTGTAATTTTAGTTATTTGTAATTTTATTTTTTTGGTAAACGATGAAGAAACACCAAAAGTGGTTGCTATTGTATTTACGAGATTTGTAACACCCATTCTAGCTTTTGTTCTCGCATTGAATTTGGCAATTCTTTAGATGTCGTGTAATATTGCATTTTGAATAACAATCGTCTTATTTTAAATTATGTTTATATTTTGTGTCATTTTTGTGTTTAAAAATTGAAAGGTTCGACTCCAACAAGCTCAACATCTATTGAAATTTTATGCTTTGTACTTATGATATCAATCACGTTTTGATTTGCATATGTTTTCTTCAAACCGTTAAAATTATTAATTTTCTTCTTCCAACGAAAGGGCTATACGACCTTACTTAAGTATTGATCCTGACGGATGAAATTTATTCGAGGGAGTAGTCGGAAATATTTTTCTTTGGACACGTGAGTCTTGATTGGGCTCAAAAGATCGATTTTAGGTGTTGATTACAAAGAGATAGTCATATAGGATCATGATGAACTATTCAACCTCATATAAAGGTTATTAGGTTTAAGAAGTTGATATTGAGCTTTAATTTGAGAAAAGACATTTAAGATATATTTGGGTTTTAGAAACAAATATGAGGGTTGGAATTTTGGGAAAAGAAATTTGATAAAAGACTTTGGACTTTGGAATAATGCTCTAAAATTTGGGTCACTCCATTCCTTGACATGTCGATATATTTGGGATTTAGTATTTAAGCAAATTATGGATATTCGTATTAGTGGAGTGAAGGTTAAAAGAAAGGATGATAACGATGATTGAAGAATGTTTTACGAGTTTCAAGAAAATAGTTTTATGGAATTGCAGAAGAAATTGTGATTTACTTGGGGTTCTTAGGTTTGAATCATTTGAGATGAAAATTGATTATTTTGGGATGAGATGAAAATTGATGATTTTGGGATCGAATTAGTAGTAAGTTTGAAAAGGTGAATGTGATATTATTGGGTTTCATTAGATACTAAGATGTTATTGATCAATCATTTCGAAAGTTGAAAATCAAAAGGTTTCGATTATGAATATGCTTTAGGTGGATCACAAGTTTGAGGATATTACATTGAAGTCGGGTTATGGAAGGTGGAAGCATTACTTAGTTTTTCCTTCGAAATAATTCAGGTATGAATCTGGGAACCAGATTCCTTTAAGGAGGGAGGATTGTAACGCCCCTGAAATTGGAAGAAAATAAAAGTATTTTCAAATTTTAGTTTTAGTTCATGAACTTTTTGAAAATACAATTTTGACCCCAAAAGATTCGAAAAGTTACAATTTAGTCCTTCCCCTTTTGAAATTTTTTTATTGACCAAATATATTTTATTTAAGACCAAATGAGTTATCAAAACATTCAAATTGGTCCCTTGTAGTTTTAAAATATTCAAACATTCATTGACAATGGTAAATCTGGACATATTTACATTTACATTTGAGAAAAGGTAACTTTTCCTTGTCTTTTATGCTAGATATTTTTTATAATTTATTCTTATAAAATACCATCAGATAAGGACCGGAAACATCTTCATAATTAGGGTGGCCTAGCTTGAATTAAAATAAAAATGGGTAGGGTATGGTAATTAATCCTTTGTCTCCCATTTTCACCTATAAAAGGGAGGCTCTCTTCAACATTTTTCACACACCTCTATTCTCCTAATATTATCTTTTTTTCTTCTGCAAAGTTCTTCCTCCTAATGTTTAGATTTCTATAAAAATTGTTTCAGTCCTTTAAGCCTTCTTTATAGTCCTTAAAAATCTTCAAAACCGAGTTTGGTCAAAACTGCCAGTTTTGGTACATAAACTTTGAAAGTCCGAAAACCATATCCACACTTCGAGTCTTTTTATGAATATTTTACCACATACTGGTTATTGTTTAAGCTAACTTTCATGTTCAGAAACCTTCTTAAAAAAAAGTCGTTTGAGGGGTCTAAAAATGAGAAATACGTACCACTGTCCAGAAAATCCGAAAACAGCTCCTATCTATCCTGATTTATTTAAAATACCAAACCTTGTTCTATTGATCTGATTTTGAAACTACATACTCTCCATGATGTTTACAATTGAATCCCTTAACCAATTTCAGATAATCATATCGTTTGAAAGTCCGATTGAAGGTACTTCTAAGATCGCTACAGTTTTCAGCATCAGATTGCATAAACCTTTTGTTGAACCAAATTATGTTGCAAAAGCTATCTAAATCATGAAATTGATCATTGATATGGACTCATTAAATACTAATAATGATGTTGGATCAGTTGATCATAATTTAGAATCGTGTTTAATATTTTAATGGATTTTGCAACATTAAAATGACATATAGTTTATTTTACGGTTGATCTTTCAATAACTTTAACTCTAAGTAAAGTATTGTGTTTATCTTGTGATCTAACCTTCTAATATAGTTTATTAGAATAATAAGTATTCTGGAAATATTAATTTTAATTAGATCTACATGTTTACAATTTAGTTTAATTGTTATTAGTGATATATGCAATATTGTGTAATTTTATACTAATAACTATAAGAGAAATAGTTTTTACCAAAGTTATATATGTGATGTAATTTTATTCAAGGGCTTACTGAGTATTTGTTCAATGTTAACATCATGGTAAAACTTTTGATTTGAGATTATTATGTAATAGGTCATTTACTAGAATTTTGTTATGAAATGTTGTTTTAAAAAGGTTTAAGTATACAGTTATACATAAGTATATATTAATATCAAATATGTTGTTAATAAATTAGAAATTGAGACTTTAATTATTATTTGTAACTGATTCAGTCTTCAACTTGTTACATTGAAATGGTAAATCTCACTATTTATATTTTTTTACGTCATTGTTAATGTTAAAATAGGTAAATGTTGGATTTATCCAAAATTAATAATAATTAGATATTTAATTGAATTTCTTTAAATATGATAAATATTGAAAATATATGTTATTGTTGTAAATTTATGAGCAAACAATTGATTATATCTTTTTGATTTATTTAAGGTTCTACAAATATCGACGTTAATGAAGAATTTCCCGTACGGTAAAAGGTGAGGTTGGATTTCTGATTTGTTCAAAACCCTGTTTGGCATCCGGCCCTGAGAAACTTGGACGTACCAATTGTGATTCTTTGTTTCGAATCACGAGCAACATTTTATCACCATTTTAATGCTTTTATATTGAGAGTCGTTAATACTTTACCTAATCGGTTTTCTTGCCTATTGTTAAATCAAATCTCATTTAAATTGTAATCAAAAAATTTCTCCATAATCATAATTATCCTGGTATCATGATCACCCTATCGATTCTTGAATTGTAATGAGCAACGAACTATGTTCGGCCTATGTAACTCAAAAACGAGCAACGGATTTTGTACGGCTAACTAGCTCATCTGATAATTCTGTTTCACCCATTGGGACGCCTTTGGGAAGTTGGGCGCAGAGATTGAGAATATTTACTGTTGGGCAGCTAAGGGCTGTCAGTTTAAGTATTCAACTTAATACCCATTCTGTCTAAGCGCCGCTTGCAGTCAGTAGTTGGCTGTGACCCGCGTGTTAGATTTGCATGTACTCGAGCATGTCTTCTGTTCTTTTGCGAGGTCGCTCCTCGTAGAGAGGTATACAGTTGAATTTTGGGAGTTAAGGTTGGATCTGTTATATGTAATTGCACAAGTTAATTTTCTCGTTCTTCTGAATATTTCAGAATTTTCGTTAAAACCGATAATTTAAGTTCAATGATGCAGATGTAACTATTCTGGTCATTCTTGTTCGTTTTGTTCTGATCTACTATCTGATTATTGTCATGATCTAAGAATTTCACTATGTCATTAAAGACTTACTCCTCTTTTGTTCTATATGTCCCTTTCTCAGAGTAAGATTGGTATAGCAGCACGGATGGAACAAATGATCGACAAGTCCGCTTTTTGGAAACTTTGCAAAAATTGTTAAGTGTTTGATTTTTGTATTTATATCATTTTTGTAAAATTTATTTGTGTTCCAAAGACTTCCGCTGTATTTAAAGTAAAATTATTTTATTATAACGCTATGGTTTTGATCCTTGTTAGTGAGACCCCTTAATATGAGATACAGTTCGTTTTGAGTTGGGTTTGTTAGGTGGCCAACACCGGACCAACTCGGATCGAATTGTGACTCGTGGTGCGCGGTCCTCAGAGTATGGTATCAGAGCTTTGGGCTTAAAATTAAAATAAAGCTTTACAAAAGAAAAGATTTTTACTTAATCACTTTATTGATAAACAAGCAATTAAAAAGATTTTCGATTGACGATTTATTTCTAAAATTAAAGAGTTACAACTTGAGTGTCGTATCAATTCCACGTTTCTTACTGCTGCTAGCACCACCTTCTTTCTTTGTTCATGTCGGATCTGAGAAAGGTACACAAGCTTCCATTTTGTATATTAACTATTTAGCACTTTTATCTGCAAATATCAGTGCACAAGCCATCGGCTTGACAAATCCATGAGTACAACAATCATGTAAGAATATGTATAGCTTATCATAAAAACCGTCTATACGACCTTACTTAAGTATTAATTTTCTTCTTCCAACGAAAGGGCTATACGACCTTACTTAAGTATTGATCTTGACGGATGAAATTTATTAGAGGGAGTAGTCGGAAATATTTCTCTTTGGACACGTGAGTTTTGATTGGGCTCAAAAGATCGATTTTAGGTGTTGATTACAAAGAGATAGTCATATAGGATCATGATGAACTATTCAACCTCATATAAAGGTTATTACATTTAAGAAGTTGATATTGAGCTTTAATTTGAGAAAAGACATTTAAGATATATTTGGGTTTTAGAAACAAATATGAGGGTTGGAATTTTGGGAAAAGAAATTTGATAAAAGACTCTGGACTTTGGAATAATGCTCTAAAATTTGGGTCACTCCATTCCTTGACATGTCGATATATTTGGGATTTAGTATTTAAGCAAATTATGGATATTCGTATTAGTGGAGTGAAGGTTAAAAGAAAAGATGATAACGATGATTGAAGAATGTTTTACGAGTTTCAAGAAAATAGTTTTACGGAATTGCAGAAGAAATTGTGATTTACTTGGGGTTCTTAGGTTTGAATCATTTGAGATGAAAATTGATTATTTTGGGATGAGATGAAAATTGATGATTTTGGGATCGAATTAGTAGTAAGTTTGAAAAGGTGAATGTGTTATTATTGGGTTTCATTAGATACTAAAATGTTATTGATCAATGATTTCGAAAGTTGAAAATCAAAAGGTTTCGATTATGAATATGCTTTAGGTGGATCACAAGTTTGAGGATATTACATTGGAGTCGGGTTATGGAAGGTGGAAGCATTTCTTAGTTTTTCCTTCGAAATAATTCAGGTATGAATCTGGGAACCAGATTCTTTTAAGGAGGGAGGATTGTAACGCCCCTGAAATTGGAAGAAAATAAAAGTATTTTCGAATTTCAATTTTAGTTCTTGAACTTTTTAAAAATACAATTTTGACCCCAACAGATTCGAAAAGTTACAATTTAGTCCTTCCCCTTTTGAAATTTTTTTATTGACCACATATATTTTATTTAAGACCAAATGAGTTATCAAAACATTCAAATTGGTCCCTTGTAGTTTTAAAATATTCAAACATTCATTGACAATGGTAAATCTGGACATATTTACATTTATATTTGAGAAAAGGTAACTTTTCCTTGTCTTTTATGCTAGATATTTTTTACAATTTATTCTTATAAAATACCATCAGATAAGGACCGGAAATTTCTTCATTATTAGGGTGGCCTAGCTTGAATAAAAATAAAAATGGGTAGGGTATGGTAATTAATCCTTTGTCTCCCATTTTCACCTATAAAAGGGAGGCTCTCTTCAACATTTTTCACACACCTCTATTCTCCTAATATTATCTTTTTTCTTCTGCAACGTTCTTCCTCCTAATGTTTAGATTTCTATAAAAATTGTTTCAGTCCATTAAGCCTTGTTTATAGTCCTTTAAAATCCTCAAAACCGAGTTTGGTCAAAACTGCATGTTTTGGTGCAGAAACTTTGAAAGTCCGAAAACCATATCCACACTTCGAGTCTTTTTCTGAATTTTTTTACCACATACTGGTTATTGTTTAAGCTAACTTTCATGTTCAGAAACCTTCTTCAAAAAAAGTCTTTTGAGGGGTCTAAAAATGAGAAATACGTACCACTGTCCAAAAAATCCGAAAACAGCTCTTATTTATCCTGATTTATTTAAAATACCAAACCTTGTTCTATTGATCTGATTTTGAAACTACATACTCTCCATGATGTTTACAATTGAATCCCTTAACCAATTTCAGATTATCATATCGTTTGAAAGTTCGATTGAAGGTACTTCTAAGATCGCTACAGTTTTCAGCATCAGACTGCATAAACCTTTTGATGAACCAAATTATGTTGCAAAAGCTATCTAAATCATGAAATTGATCATTGATATGGACTCATTATATACTAATAATGATGTTGGATCAGTTGATCATAATTTAGAATCGTGTTTAATATTTTTAATGGATTTTGCAACATTAAAATGACATATAGTTTATTTTACGGTTGATCTTTCAATATCTTTAACTTTAAGTAAAGTATTCTGTTTATCTTGTGATCTAACCTTCTAATATAGTTTATTAGAATAATAAGTATTCTGGAAATATTAATTTTAATTAGATCTACATGTTTACAATTTATTTTAATTGTTATTAGTGATATATGCAATATTGTGTAATTTTATACTAATAACTATAAGAAAAATAGTTTTTACCAAAGTTATATATGTGATGTAATTTTATTCAAGGGCTTACTGAGTAATTGTTCAATGTTAACATCATGGTAAAACTTTTGATTTGAGATTATTATGTAATAAGTAATTTACTAGAATTTTGTTAAGAAATGTTGTTTTAAAAAGGTTTAAGTATACAGTTATACATAAGTATATATTAATATCAAATATGTTGTTAATAAATTAGAAATTGAGACTTTAATTA
The DNA here is from genome assembly GCA_946800315.1 of Misopates orontium. Taxonomy (NCBI): domain Eukaryota; kingdom Viridiplantae; phylum Streptophyta; class Magnoliopsida; order Lamiales; family Plantaginaceae; genus Misopates; species Misopates orontium. The sequence goes on from OX326951.1 coordinate 12,651,939, forward strand.
TTATTTGTAACTGATTTAGTCTTCAACTTGTTACATTGAAATGGTAAATCTCATTATTTATATTTTTTTACGTCATTGTTAATGTTAAAATAGGTAAATGTTGGATTTATCTAAAATTAATAATAATTAGATATTTAATTGAACTTCTTTAAATATGATAAATACTGAAAATATATGTTATTGTTGTAAATTTATGAGCAAACAATTGATTATATCTTTTTGATTTATTTAAAGTTCTACAAATATCGACGTTAATGAAGAATTTCCTGTACGGTAAAATGTGAGGTTGGATTTGTTCAAAACCCTGTTTGGCATCCGGCCCTGAGAAACTTGGACATAACAATTGTGATTATTTGTTTCGAATCACGAGCAACATCTTATCACCATTTTAATGCTTTTATATTGAGAGTCGTTAATTCTTTACATAATCAGTTTTCTTGCCTATTGTTAAATCAAATCTCATTTAAATTATAATCAAAAATTTTCTCCATAATCATAATTATCCTGGTATCATGATCACCATATCGATTCTTAAATTGTGCAACGAGCAACGATATATGTTCGGCCTATGTAGCTAAAAAAACGAGCAACGGATTTTGTACGGCTAACTAGCTCATCTGATAATTCTGTTTCACCCATTGGACGCCTTTGGGAAGTTGGGTCCAGGGATTGAGAAGATTTACTGTTGGGCAGCAAAGGGCTGTCAGTTTAAGTATTCAACTTAATACCCATTCTGTCTAAGCGCCGCTTGCAGTCAGGAGTTGGTTGTGACCCGCGTGTTAGATTCGCATGTACTCGAGCATGGCTTCTGTTCTTTTGCGAGGTCGCTCCTCGTAGGGAGGTATACAGTTGAATTTTGGGAGTTAAGGTTGGATCTGTTATATGTAATTGCACAAGTTAATTTTCTCGTTCTTCTGAATATTTCAGAATTTTCGTTAAAACCGATAATTTAAGTTCAATGATGCAGATGTAACTATTCTGGTCATTCTTGTTCGTTTTGTTCTGATCTAGTGTATGATTATTGTCATGATCTAAGAATTTCACTAAGTCATTAAAGACTTACTTCTCTTTTGTTTTATATGTCCCTTTCTCAGAGTAAGATTGGTATAGCAGCACGGATGGAACGAATGATCGACAAGTCCGCTTTTTGGAAACTTTGCAAAAATTGTTAAGTGTTTGGTTTTTGTATTTATATCATTTTTGTAAAATGTATTTGTATTCCAAAAACTTCCGTTGTATTTAAAGTACAATTATTTTACTATAACACTATGGTTTTGATCCTTATCAGTGAGACCCCTTCCTATGAGATACAGTTCGTTCTGAGTTGGGTTTGATTGGTGGGCAACACCGAACCAACTCGGATCGGAATGTGACTCGTGGGACGCGGTCCTCACACATAATTTATTACTCTTATAATCACATCATGTTATATTATCATTCTTTCAAATTCTTTTCCTCTTTCTTTCCATTATTATTTTCCATTTTTATTCTAAAAATTAATAACCAAACAGATTTGTTGATCAAGATATAGATGTCATGAGGATTACAAGTTGGAGGGGTAATTTTCATCCACCTCCCCTGAGGTTTCATACTTTGGCATATAGCCCCCCGAGGTTTCATATTTTGGCATATAGCCCCTCTGAGGTTTCACTCATAGGCATATACCCTCCTGAGGTTCCAATTCTTTTGCATATACCCCCCTAAGTTTCTATTCTTTTGCTTATACCTCCCTTCCATCCATTGAACCTTAGTTAGCTATTAAAAGTTAGGGTAAATATGTAATTTTCTTAGACTTTAAAATATTAAAACTTATTTATGGTTATTACTTTGCTAATTAACTAAAACACAATACATTTATTCTTATGGTCTAAATATTCAAATTAAGTATGTTTTATTTTTAATCATACTGGTCCACTAATATGCATAATTTTCTCTAGCAAAAAATAATAAAACCTAAAAACATATTCCTTTTATTCTATATTTTATTTTACATATGTAACATATTAATAAGATCAATATTTTAATAAAAATATCTTTTCATCAATATAATCATCAACAATAGCGCATATGAATAAAATATTCAGAATTTATAGTAAAAACGCTGCAAAATTTTCTATAAATATTAAAAATAAGCAAATGACCATAAGGTATAATTCTCCTATCATGTCAAGTGTTAACTACTTAAAAAAGTTCTAAAAAAATTAAATTTGCAAATCTAAAATTGCTAATAAACTAATATAATTAAAAATAAATCAGGCTTAATTAAGATATTTAGATAATAGAAAAAATGGATTATGTTTAAGTTAATTAACATATTAATAATTATAAATAAGTTTTCATGTTTTAAAGTATAAGAAAATTACATATTTACCCTCACTTTTAATAGCTAACTAAGGGTCAATGGATGGAAGGGAGGTATAAGCAAAAGAATTGAAACCTCAGGAGGGTATATGCAAAAGAATTGAAACCTCAGGGGGGGTAGTGAAACCTCAGGGGGCTATAAGCCAAAATATGAAACCTCAGGGGGCTATATACTAAAGTATGAAACCTCAGGGGAGGTGGTTGAAAATTACCCCAAGTTGGAATGAGTATGACCCATGTTGTAGGGAGGGGACATCTTGGCTACTCATATAGGTAAAAACACCTTAGACACAATGTGTAAGTGCCACATACATGTGTGGAGCCATGCACATATGAGGTAAAATACTTCTACCTTTATGGATAGCAAAAATATTCCCCTCCGGTAGGAGTCCATGTCACACAATGTGGAGATTGCCAAATAATAAAAATCAAAAGTGAAATAGCATAAATTCAATGAAAATGCTTTCTTCATAAACGTGACATGAAAACTAAATTGCACTATCATTAATAATTCATACGCATTTAGACGTACTTGTGCATACACCAACTAGAACATTCAGTCAAAAGATATTACAATTTACAATTATCCACGATTTGATGTGATATCTTAGAAACGATCAGCTCATAGTGAATGTGGTTGGTTTAACCATTACCGTACTATATGTCAAAGTGGAAACTTTACTTTTATCTAATTAATCTCCGGATTAAGTTTTATTTTTTATAATAATTATTATAATTTAAACACTGTAGTAAGTGATAAAAATACTACTTATAAAAGTATGTCCAGGTCGGTTAAAGAAATTTATTTTTGAAGTTCTCCTTAAAACATATATAAACTCTACACCTATATTTTAATATAAGAAATATTATATGACTCGATCTATTTTATTCTTAAAGTCATAAATGTTAGAATTACATTTGAGATCAAAGAACTTAAAATAATACATATTATTTATAAAAAAAATTAGTTCCTAGAGTATATATATATATATAGAGATTAGATTCAAGTATTTCATTTTTTATGTTGGTGAAAAGATGAAAGTTTAAAAATTTTACGATAAGATTTGTAACTCGATGAATTTTTCTTACTTATTTTGTAGGTAGAAATTGAGAAGCTTAATTATTTTTAGATTTGATTAATATGTGCTATCTTTGTATAGGAGAAAATATCTTCGTTTGTGTTTTGGGAAACTCTTGAATTACCAGCAGAAAAATAAATTTTTCTTCTATTTTATTTTTTATTTTTTTCCCATTTTCTCAGAACCAAACTGAACCTTCAGCTAAACGACTAATTATATTGCAGTTTTCCCAGTAATCAAGTCACATATATCTACTCATTCTCAACTTGAACAGACTTTTAATTTTAATAATCATGCGAACTATATATAGGGATACTTTAGATAAGAAAGTATACATCAATAAACTAGTTTTTTTTATTCATCATTTAAAATAGAATAAAATTAAGAACGTGTCAATATATAGAGAGACTGTAAGATGTGAAAGAAAGGCAGCACAATAAACATGGAATAACTAGCAATAATCAAGTGTAAGGGTAAGAGTGTAATTGTATGTGGTCGAAAATATCGCCGCGTATTTATTCCCATCACCAAATCCGCTCGCTGTATTTAACAACCCCCCCAACTTCCACCTCTCACCTGCTAATTGCTCTTCAAAACTTCCAGCTAATAACAAACAAACAAATATTCAGATTGAATACAAATGATGAAATACGTAATAATAATAGCTGCTTCTGTTGCTGCAATCTCCGCTGCTTCATCTTCCGACAAGATTCTATCGCAGGTAATTCTAGATTCCTTATAGGCCTTTTGCTTTTATAACCTCAATCTTCGGTGCATCTGTTTTGATAAATTGTCAGTTTTGTTTTCATAATTAATTGGAATTTCAGGATACTTGCGGGGGAAAAGGCAAGGAGAAATCAGCGCCAACATGCTCTGATAAATTTGCGCCGAGATTTGATGGATTGAGATTTATAGAGACACTCGTCACTGCTCATAGATAATATAACTCTTCATCTTCTTCTTTGTTTTTTAATTATATATTTTGCAAACATAGTCAAAGTGTGTAGGTTAATTAATTGTTTGCGTCATGCTGTATAGAGATGCAAGGAGAAAAACTGTAATGATGCTGACAGATTTATAAATATTTTATATTGATAGTGAGGGATGAATTGCTCTCCACCATTGGCAATTTGTTTTCTTTGTTATTTCGGATTTACGTTCCAACCGTGACATGTAATGGCGTAAAATATTTCAAGGGTCGCCTCCATTAAACAAGCAGTAGGTAAAACCAAATTGTATATCAAAATGACTATTTGTTTTTGGAACAACCGGACCAGTACAAGTCGTGGTTTTGTCCTGGTAATTGTGAAAACTTTATTTTGTAGTTCTTAACAAACAAAGTCATTGAATAAAAAAAAAGCTCATTTTATTTTTTCATAAAACTAACCATTGCCATCCTCGCAAAGATCATGTGTCCCATTTTTAAGTCTCGTTCCATGTCTCACTGTGTGTGATGACGACACGTGTCCTTAATCTTAATACATGGGGGTGGACGGATAACACGTGTCCTTAATCATAAAAGATGAAGAATGGAGATCAAATATGACATGCAATGCGACATAAAGTGAAACAAAAGATTCATAGCCGTTCTAGGATGGTTTGGTGCCTAAGCCTTGAGATATTAGGTATCGTTCTAAGACTTTTTGAATTTAGACCGAAGTGTTGGATACCAGATGAATCACATACAACATGGAATTGTTGAAGACATGATTTTTTCTAGTATCAAATACACAACCCTCTCTTTCATTTTACTTTTTCTTGGAGTCATTAGCCAAATGCACATATGTGGCGAAAACTCTCAAGTGTTATTTGGAATTGATAAGAAAAAGGTTATAATCGAAAGGAATGGACAAATCTTTCGTGCATTATGAAAAGTGAAAATAACTAAGTGAAAAGACTAGCCGATTACAATGAGGGTCTTACTCTGGAACTAGTAAGGGTTGGAGACACCTTAGACAATTTGGGAGTTGGGAGAACTACTTCGCACATATAAACCCAACTTAATCTTCTTAAGCAAAATTAAAAGTCAATCTAAGAAGACTTAGTATTTGAAGAATAAGTTTCGACTTTATATGGCATATTAGTTGACGCAGCTAAAACTCGAGTGGTCTTGCTTTGTTATGGAGTAAAGATACTGAGGTTAAAGTCCTCAATTACTGTAAGACCCATATTAATGTTTTGGTGGATTTGCTAGTAAACTAGCAAAAGTGGTGCTTCACAGGGTTTTATATGAACCATACATTTTCTTAGAACTAATTTGTGGAGTCTTATGCAACACCTCATTACATGGCTGATAGACCTTGGCTCTGTGGAGGTGACTTTTATGAAATCTTTGAGCAACATCAAAAGGTGGTAATCTGAAACCTCGGTGGCTTATGCCTAATGTCCCTGAGTCTTTAATAAAAGTGGTTCAAATGATACGGGATTTAGTAGTAATCAGTTCACATGGTGCAATAATAGGCTCCATCCACTTGCGATATTGACCCGACTGAATAGAAAACGAGGAATGGACACATTTATATCAAATTCAAACACCGCATATATTGATGTTCGACATTTTCATCATAAAGGCCTCCTCTTTAAACTTGAAAAAGCGACAAATCTAGGTTAAAAGTGATGAATGAGTAACACTTGTGAACTGCAGCCAATAACTTGTGAAAAAAGTTCGAGATTGTCAGGTGGTTATACTTGAATGTGACTCTCAAAATTCACGGTACATTACAAATCAGACTGCTGCTCTTAACAAAAACCTCCATGAATAGAAAGGATTAGGTCACTACAGAATTTATTTCGCAACAACTAGAACAACTTCTTGAACAAGAAGAAATAAATTGAAAACAGAGGAGTAAATTGGATTGGTTGCAAGAGGGAGATAGGAATACAAGATTCTTTCGCACTAAAGTTATAGAGAAAACGATAACCCTATGAAGGGCCTCATTCATACACATAGAGAGTGGAAGGATAGACTAAAGGATATAAAATGCATTGCTTTAGACCATTCAATCTTACATTTTCTAATCCTAGCAAGGAGGACATTCAAGCTGTTCTAAGGACCCTAACAACTCGGGTTACACCAAAATTCACCCACGGCCTGCTTAGAGCATATACTGAGGGAGCAAACTTTTTAATTGATTCTATGTTCCACTATAAATCTCGTGGTCGAGATGGTATCCATGTTTCATTATACAATATTTTTGGCATATTATTTATCGAGATGTTTTTGTTTGTGTGCTTGCCTTACTCAATAACAAGAACTTATGAGTAAGATGAATTGCACCAATTTTATTATCATTCCTAAATTCCATGAACCAAAAAGTTATGTCCCAGTTTAGGCTATGGTCTTAGGTGGTGATTGTAAAATCTTCTCCAAAAATACAAGCTCATAATTATAGTTGGAAAATCATGTTTAAGTCATAAGTTGACAATGTTTGTAAAACAAATCTAAAAGCTCATCATAAGTTGAAGGTGTTTAGAAAAAAATTAAAAGCTCATAGAAAATTGTTAAATTGTACTTTTGTTTAATAAAAATAACTACTACAAGCTAATAGAACGTAAATTACAACTTTTAGATTGCTGACACTTTTAGCTTAAAAAGGTGCTTGTGTTATTCTAGCTTATTCACCAAACACCATAAACTGCTTAGCGGATTCTAGCTTTCTGAAGAGTTTGCAAACACTGCCTTAGTAATGTGACTTTTAAGATTGCACCCTAGGATGTGGCTGATCGCCTTAAAATATGGATGATTTCCATCATGGCCAAAACAAGTCTGCCTTTATTCCAGGTTGCATGATTGCTGACAATGTCGTTGTTGCATTCGAATTTAATCATTACCTCAAAGATAAAAGAAGGGACAAGAAAAGCTATTTGGCACTCAATATGAGCAAAACTTATGAAAGGGTTGAATGACTATTCCTAGAGAGCATTATATGTAAATAACAATAGCACACAGTAGCTACTCACATTGGTGAAATTCAAGTTTTGCCTACTTTCACTCTAAGAGATGCTCTATACATACCAGATTTCAGTTATAATCTGATATCTGTATCCAAACTAATTAAACTTCTCACATATGCTTATTATTCTTGTCTTCTACTTTCTTTCTGTGGGACACCATATCCAAGAGGATGATTGGTTCTGCTAAGCAAGTGGATTCCCTTTAAGTGTTAGATACTCATTTTTTTTAACCACGGTCAGATCCAAGAGGATGATTGGTTCTGCTAAGCATGTCAATTCCCATTAAGTGTTGGATACTCATTTTACTAACCAGTTACACTCTTGTAATGCAATTAGTAACTCATACAGTCTTTGACTCTTCATATTAGGCCACCATTTACTGATAAACTTGTAGCCATATCTCATATAAGTACACCAACTTGTAATACGGAACTACCTTATGATGTTTGTCATGTAGCTAAACATAAAAAGTCACCATTTCATGTTAGTACATCTTCATTTAGTTATGCTTTGATATGCTTCATTGTGATGTACATGAACCATTCTCCACTACTTCTATGGATGGTTATAGATTCTCCTTATTGTTGTTGATTATTATACAATGTGTGCCTGGATTTTTCTTCTTAAACACAAGTCTGATGTTAGACAACTGGTCCAATTCTATAATCTGGTTTGAAATCAGTTCTCTGTTAACTAAAACTCTAAGAACTAATAATGGCACAAAGTGTTCTTTACAAGACTTTTATAACTCAATTGGTATCATACACTAAACTTCCTGTGTTGGCCTCAGCAAAATGGCTTAGCATAGAGGAAGCATCATCATATCATACAAGTTGTTCGTTTTTAAGATTTCAATCAAATTTAACACTTGAGTTTTGGAGTTATTGCATAACTACAACAACTTTTTTAATCAATAAATTGCCTTCTAAAACTATTGAATATAAGTCACCTTATGAACTCCTTTTTAATGAAGCACTTGATTATTCATTATTTAAATGTTTTGGTTGTTTAGCTTCGGCCTCTACCATTTATGCTCATCACTACAAATTTGACGCAAGAGCGGTTTAGTGCATTTTTGTTGGATATCCCAAGGGAACTTGTAAAGATTAGGCCCCTTCTTTTTTCCCTCTAAAAGGCCTTATTAGAGGGGAGGGGGAACTCACTAATATACAGAAGCCCAGCAGAGTTCACAAGCAATGTGGGATAGATTTTAAGACGCCCCCTCACGTGTAGGCCGGAATGAGCATCGGATCCTAACACGTGGGTTTTAGGCAAGCCCAACATTGACTTGGACAGAAGTGACTCTGATACCATGTAAAGATTAGGCCCCCTCATATTTCCCTCTAAAAGGCCTTATTAGAGGGGGAGGAGGAACTCACTACTATACAGAAGCCCAGAAGAGTTCCCAAGCAATGTGGAATATATTAGAGGGTATCTGTTGACGAATTTACTTACAAAGAAGTTCATTTTTTAGAAATGTTGCTTTTTATGAACACATCTTACCCTTTTAAAGCAATACTACTACTACATAAATGTTTCCACTCCATAGTACACCTCCATGTACTGATTCTTTGATCAGCTTAAATAGATCTCTAATCTTTCAACTCAGGGTAATGCAATTATTGAATATAATGTTCATGGTCATTAAGAAGTTCCTATTGACAATCATTTTGAGAATGAAGCTGAATCGTAGACGCATAATACACCGGATTTAGCTCAACATTTTGACATGGAAGAATCATTTACTACTTCCTCTCCCAGTCATAACAATCCTTTAACTGATTCTACTCTGACCTTGCTCCTTCATTACAGATTACAAAATCATTAAACACAAATACTAAAGCACCAGTGGTCAATATTACTATTCCCGATTCTACTAGAATACCCAATAAGATTGAACTAGCAAAAGAATATCCACTACAACCATAGTCCCTCCTGCTTATCTTGAAGCTTATGATTATTTATTACCAAAATCCTTAAATAACGCTAACTTAACTTCAGTCTCAAACACTACAGGAAAACAATATCCTATAACTTCTTATTTGTCTACAACTTCTTTAGGGTCTTCTCATAAAGCTTTTACTGCCACAATATCTTTACTCATACAATCTAGAACATTTAAAGAAGCTAGAAAAAGTGCTGAGTGGAGAGAGGCCATGCAGAAGGAGATTAATGCCTAATAGAAAACTAATAATTGGAAACTAACCAGTTTACCTACATGACACCATTACTGTGGATGCAAGTGGGTTTACAAGATTAAATATAAATGTTATGGAACCATTTTAAGAGATACAAAGCAAAACTGGTGGCCAAAGGATACACACAAGAGAAGGCCTAGTTTACTTTGACACTTTTTCACAAGTGGCAAAGCTCACAACAGTTAAAGTAGTTCTTGCTTTGACTTCTTCAAACAACTGGCATCTACATTAATCGGATGTCAAATATGCATTCTTACATGGAGATCTTGATAAAGAGATGCACATGACACTATCTTCTCGACATTATCAACCTAGAGACAACACAAATTTTTTATTGACTAAAAGTTTATATGGTTAAAGTAGGCTTCTAGCCAACGGTTGAATAAACTCACTTCTTGTCTGCTTTCCTATGATTTTCAACAAAACATTTTTGATTGTTTTCTTTTCATCAAAAATACTAACTCATCTATTAGTATCTTGTGTGTTTATGTAGATGATATTATTCTTGTAGGGAACGATATTCAGAAATCACAAAGATCAATTAGCACCTAGATGACAAATTCATCATTCAAGATCGTCAAGTCCTAAATATATTCTTGGAATAGAAGTGGAAAAAAGTAAAAGTGGCCTCACTTTGTGTCAAAGAAAGTATCATTTGGACATACTTAAGGAATCAGGCTATCTTGGTTTGCAAACTAAGCAATGTACCAATGGCTTCAAGGCTGCACATCCCAAATTTATCACCCCTCAAAAATCCTACAACGTATAGAAGATTGGCGGGCAGACTTTTTTGTCTAACTATAACCAGACCAGACCTTAGCGGCAACATTTAGTGCTTGTCACAACATATGGCAAAACGTACCATTGCTCATCAAAGATTTTTTCTATCCATCCTCATCAAAGATTCACATAAAAGCCTTCTGTGACAGCGATTGAGCAGGTTGTACAGAGACTAGAGGCATCATCACAAGATATATATGCAATATATTTAGGAGAATCTCTTGTCGGTTGGAAGGCAAAGAAGCTTCAGAAAGTAAGCATATCTTCCACAGAAGCTGAGTACATGGTAATTGCAGCAACATCTTGTAAAATAATTTAAGTTGGCTACTTTCTGATTTCAAAATGGTTCAGAAAAAGAATTAATCTTCAGCAACAGCAAAAGCGCTTTCTGCATTGCTACTAATCCAGTGCACCATGAGAAAACAATGCATATACAATTGATTCCCATTTTGTAAGGAAAAAAGTTCAAAGCATTATCAAGATTATTCACATAAAAATGATCACCAAGTGGCTCGCATTTTAACAAAACTGTTGTCTCTCATACCATTCAATGATATGAAATCCAAGATGCGATCGATTGACATCCCCATACATGTTGAAGGGTGTTTTTAGCAGATCGACACAAAGGTTTCCACTTTTAACATGTTTTCATACTTTTGTTAAATAACATTTCAATTTTAGCAAAGTTAGCCGTTAGAGTTCAAACTCTCATCGCGCCTCACTTAGTATAATACGGGTGTTTTATTTCTGTCTTAATCACTGAGTTAAGATATTTATTTTTAGCTTTCTCTCTCAAATTCTCTCATTGAACATCTATAATTCAGTCAATCGTCGATAATGAAAACCTTTCAATTCTTCAGATTTTATGTTCTTAACACTTGTCAAATTCAGCTAAACCTTACCTTTTACGTGTTTCCAATGTAGAAAAGAAAACATAAACCTTTAACGTGTGCGATCTAACATTTGGGATATCATTATACTATCTTAGTTTTCTCTACACTTAACCAATTTATATTTTCATGTTGTTTCAGTTAAAGCAAAACTAATTTGCAGTCCTTTTACTAATTGTTTTTGAGTTAATAGGAAAAAAAAGCACTATGTGTACGAAAGATGCAACTCCCTATGAGAAATAAAAGACAAAAACTTCTCCTTGTGTTTTGCCGACATTGCCAAATATTAAATACTTACACTATATAAGATACAAATATTCTTTTATCGTACAACAGTAAAAACACTTCTTTCCATCTTTACGTATTCCTCTCGGGAAATACCATGTCCACACCGCGCAAATAATGTTTCATAACCAATACGTACAACATATATGCCAACACACAATATCTCGCAAAAGAGGCTGAAAATAATAATGAGAAAATTACTTATTTCCTTGAAGGAGATCCATTTCTTTTTCTCAGTACGTACATGAATACAAATTATAATGATCAATCATCATATATTGAATATCACCAACACAACTAATCCAGCCATTACAAGTAGAGAGGAGCGGCCAATATAAGCTGGATTGGCCCCGTTGGCGGTCGGCGGTGGGGCGTCTGGGCAGGCAAGTCCCTGCTGATCATCCCTGCACAAAGATGCAAAGAGTCCCGGTGGATATTTCCCGTAAAGATTCACGTAACTGAAGAACGTATCAGCGCAGTTACTCTTCAAGTCATTGACTTGATCTTTCACGGGGCAGAGCAATTCCTTCAAGGGCGGGCAGCACCTTTGAGGTGTGTAGTTCGGCCCTTTGCACTGGCTTGTGATTACCGTGTAATTCATTCTCTCAAAGTCCACAGAGCAAGCTGTAAGAATATGAAATTTGAGGGATTGATACTTGAGATGTCCATAACTATATATGTCTGTTTTGCCACTTTGCCGAGATGGGTCAGTTACTGAATCTCAATATATTTGGATCTTGGAAAGTTTAAGTCTTTGCCTAATGGAATTGGATAAAGGGTTTTTGGCACAACACCACATCTCTTATATGAAAATATATGCACATATTTCATGTTAAGCATGACACAAGGGAGTTAATATGTCTATTTATTTCTGAAATTGGGATGATATGCATATTTCACATAACTCACGAGTAAAATGCCTAGAGCTCTATGGTAAAACACGGCTAGACTCCGAAAAGGATATGTTTTATTTGTTGCAGAGAGCTAAGAGATTCATTTATCGTACGATTAACCTAAATTGAGTCTTAGTTACATGGCCAAACGTGAACTTGTCGACTTCTGGAACAACCTTTTATCAGATTAATTAGCTGAACCACAAATGATTTTCTTGTGTTGACAGGGAAAGAGAGGTATATCAAAAGCCAGATTAATAGTGAATAGAAAATAACACATTGTTTTGCATTATTAAAATTTGAAAGAACATGGATTTCCATTCCATTCCATTCCATTCCATTTCTAGATTAATTTTCGCCAATTCATTAAAACAAGGAATATAAAAAGGATAAATGCGATTAAAATAAAAAGGCAGCTTACTAGCTTTTTGTTGCAGAAGGGAACGACCGAGGGATCCATGAGGATCAAGCACGTCAACTGCTCAACAATCGAATAATTCAACATTAATACGCATGCATGGTTTTCTTTATAAATGTGTATATGTATATAAATGTGATCAACTGCAAATTATTACTTGAAATGTGCGAAGAAGACGTGAGACCAACTGCGAGGATCAATAGAAAGAAATGCAACAAGGATTTTTGTTTAGACGCCATGGTGACCTTCTTCCTTTACCAGATCAATTGCCAGTTTTGCCACCAACCCTTTGATCTCCACAGAGTCCGTACTTTTTTTAAATTTTTTTTTATTTTTGTTTCTCTCAGTTAAAATTTGGAAGAGATGTCCGATTGTGATGGAAGATAGTTCCGGAGAAAAAAGGGGAGAAGAATGGCATAAATTAATGGAAGTGGAAAATTTGTCTTTCTATTGAGTTATAAATGGTATTCTATTTTTGGAGTACGAGGACTAGTCCATATCTGAATAATATAATCATCTTTAGTCCATTTAGGTAAACTTGTCGAAAGAATTGTCAAACTTGTCAAAATAAATAGTGAATTTTCAAAACAACATTTTCAGAAAATACGATTTCTAAATTAACACCGTTAAAAGAATATTTTAGAAAATAACACTTTGAAAAAACTATGACTTTCTAATTATATTTTTCTTTTGTTACATAATTTCCAAAATACCACCAAATTCTAGCTTATGTGCATATACAAAAATATTTGATAAAAATCTTACATATTTATGTAATACCTTGATATTATTTTTTCTTAGATTCACTTTTTTTTTCTTTTTTTTTATAGAATAATTGTAAAATCTTGTATTTGGGCCACTTTAAAATATTTATAGCTATAATTGAACTTATTTTATAAAGGTGGGCTTTGCGATTTCTTTTATTATATAAATACAAGGGATTGGTCAAATAATCGGGCAAAAGACCAACTTTGAGGCTTAACGACAGGTTTTGGATCAGAATTAGCAACATCTGACGGATTTAACGTTGCTAAACCCGTCTTATTCAGAAATGTTTCATGAAGAGAAAGAAATTCCATCCGATTCCCATTAATCGAGGGCTCAACAGTGGAGGAGGACAATGCCGCTAAGATATTCAGGTTACAGCATGGCGGAATAGAATTTTTGCCAACTTCCAGTAGAGTAGCAGCGGCGGCGGAGCAGAAGGACCCGGTGGCTGATCCACCAGGCGTGGCTGATCAGAGGCATCCGCCTCTAGGGACGACGGCTCGGTGTGGCCCGTGATCTGAGACACACTAAACCCTAGGAGAGAAAAAAATTGTATGGGGGGAGAGAGAAGAGAACGTACCTTGATTCTTAAGCTCGAGATTCTCTGTAGGTTCTTTTGGAACTAAAATAAATATAAATAAGAAAACGGAAAAATACCTATGTATCTTTCCTTCTTTAAACACTTGGGTTGCCCCAAGAGACCCAAAAGATTTGAAGAGTCTGTTAGACAACTACTAGACCATCCCAGCCCGCAAGCAGGCTGAGAACAATCCTCTACTGACCATAAGGTCCGGTGAAATTGAGCCATGGGTCTGTTAATCACGCTCTAGTCGGGCAGCCATTGTTCATCCTCCAGATTTGGTTTCCTGACTCCTTAGAACTCAAGGATACAGAGGTACGACCCTATAGAACAGATTAATTTACAGACATCCATATGCCGCACAATTGTTTCTTTTACTAACTGTAAACCAGTGCAATAAGTTTCTTAAACTTTGACATAAATTATAATAGGCACATAAATCTTCATAATTGCATTCTAACCCCAACTTTCAGAAATAGGGTAGCGGTTGTACCTACATAAATCCTATGCTCAATCTTAATGTAATCAAATACAAAGAATTCATAATTAAACACACATAAACAAGCAACAAATTTAGGGTTTGATTTAATTACCTTGTTTTCGAGAATTCTGGGGAACAACTAAGTATCAATCTTATTGTAATAAAAAAAAAAAATGTACAAGGTTGTTGTAGGTGTTTGCTTCTTCTTTGGGACTACGTATTGATCTTGAGGGATTGCTTTAATATAATTTAAGGGCTTATTTGATGATCACGGATCTTGTACTATTCTTTTAAAGTATTAGGTTTTTAATAGTTTTCAAATAATAAAAAGGGTAGTTTGAGTAGGACTTAAATTATGAGGATTCCTAATTAAAATAGGTTTTGTAACAGCCCAAAATTAAAACCTAAAAATATATAAAATCTGGGCGCGAAGCAGGTTAACAAGGATTCTAAAATCTCATTACTAAAAAAAAAAGAGTGTTACAATACGCTTAAAGTAACACGGGCTAAGATATAATACTTAATCTAGATCTCGAGGTGAGTATGTCAGCACTCCAAGGTCTCTGAGCTCTACTCCTGAAAGTCTAAATCTGGAAGTAGGAATAAAAGAAGAAAACATTTGATGAGATAAAAAACTCAGTGAGTGTTCATGGAGTGTGTACAGATAATGATTTTATTAATATAATACTTGTTTTTTTCAAAAGATTTGAGACAGAAAAGCGAGACGTAACATGCAATAATTTTGACTGTGAAAATCATAAGTATTTTAATTGGAAATCACTTTAGAAGGAAATAGCTTCAACCACAAACTTTTAGTTTTTGACAGAAATCACCTTAAGTGAAACGTGAACTTCTGACCAAAACAGCTATAGTTGAAATATTCTCTTTTGACAAAAATAACTTGACTGAAACATTAATCTTTAACGAATCACTTTAACTCAAACGCCGATCTTTGATAGATCACTTGAATCGAACGTGGATCTTTGAAACACTAGTCTTTGAAAGACCACTTTAACTAAAACTTTAGTCACTTATGGTGATGAAGTCCACACATTTTGTCGATCCAGACCAACCATATCACCCATAATAAACAGGCCTTATCTCCCCGTGTAAGGAGCTACCTTACAATCTGAAACACATGCCATGGTATATGTAGAAATCTACGACCCAACAAAGATACAACGACCTCCCGATGTGTCTAGGAGGGAATGAGCCATGGGGACATGAGGCCCAACCGGCAAGCCCTCTGTTGCCCGGTGGCACCACATACACACCCTAGCCAAGTTGGATCCAACTAACTGAAAGGGACATATCCGAACATAACGAGACATAATCATCATAATTGACGGAATAATTTTGAATAAACGACTTAACGTGCAACATGCTTAAGGAAATCAATTTCGAGTAAAACTATGCTTTAGAAATTGGCTTTGAATAGAACTATGCTTTAGAAAATCGATCTTAAGTAAAGCTATAGATATACATACATGCATCCTTCCAGTTTCTCGAAAACATGTAATACATTTGTGAACACTCACCTGATAGCCCTTGCGAACATCACAACACCCAAGGTTAAGTTGAACTACCTATTGGCCAAGCAAAAGATTAAGATGAATGCTATCAAAATCAATTCATAACTAACCCAATAAACCTTAACAAGTACTTCTAATCCTAACTTACTTAATCCTATAATTTGATTTTGTTAGAATGAGAATAACACATTTAAATAATTCACAGAATTAAGTATGTGCTTTAAAACTAAATTTCGACAACTTAGTTCACTATTGTTATAAATTCATAAAATCCTTAATATTCTATAAACTCTTAACACAAATATTGCGAGCATAATGAAATTACCACATAAACTTCATCAGTTAAAATAAGAGTCTTAACATGCTCAAATAATTTCCTAAGTTCATTATTTGCTTTCCCGCAGGTGTACGTGGCAGTGATTTTGGAACAATTTTATAACATCAATTACGAATCCTAAATTTACAAAATTTTACTGTAAGTTTAACAACACCTGGAAGTTATTTTATAAAAAGTTTGAATCTAAAAAAACGCAATTTAACATGTAAAAGGATTCTTCAAATAATTCGTTTCATGTACTTTCTAAATGGTTCAAGGAGAAATCAATACCAATACATAAAAAGAATCAAATTAATATATACTGCTCACAAGGAAAGCTTTCTAATTTCTGGAAGTTAATCACCTTGTTAATGTTCTTTCAATCTCCATCCGTGTGTGTATGGACATAAATATAGAGATAGGAATGCCAGAAAAAAAATTGAAAATGAACTAGCTATCCGTATTTATATTTCTTTCCCTTATGGTGGAATTTGGTTGTGAGTAACAAGTAGAGTGGGAATGAGAAATGGATATGGGAGAAGGGAGTGGTGACGGGTGGAATACCAAAACCAATGCATGCAATGTAAGTGCAATATTCCCAACACAAGGTTCTATATTAATTTTTAATGCCATATGAGTTATTGTAAATTCGGGATATTATCTTCTAGCCTTTTAAGTTGTTGAACTCTTTCAATCAAGGACCAAGTATTTATATGTCCCACTAAATTAAATTAATCAACACGGTTTTATTTAAGAAATTAGTTTTTCTTTCCTTAAAAAAAATCAAATGCCAATTTATTTAAAAAGGTATTAAAAATATATCACTATATTTAGAAGACAAATATTTTAAAAGACTAAAAGAAAACTAGGGATATTACAGGTTTCCTATTAGAAGAGGCGTCTGTGTTACAGACATTTAAATGTCTGTGAGGCTAGCAACGCTGATTAAATTTTATCATTGACTATAAAGGAACAAAATAATACCACGGCTAAACAGATACGGTAAGATATGCGTTTTGTAGTAAAAAAATTTATCTAGCATGATCTAAATACATAGAACATTAGAACTTATTACAGTACAGGGAAATGCAATTTTCGAACAAAATAACTACAACTAAAAATTAACATGTTACATGGCTTTGGGAGTAGTTACATTAGGGTGTGCAATTTCCGGCCCGCATTGACCCAAACCGAAAATCGTGCCTAAAGTAGCTTTTTCGGCCCAGACCAAAATCAGCTAATGCCGATTCTTCGATCTCGGTTTGAATTCTGGCCCAGATTTTTTTGGCTCGGCCCAAAATTTGGCTATCCTGTAAAATCTCCTTAAATAGTGTAGTGTTTTAGAAAATATAACTATTAGAGCATTATTGACTATTGTCTATTTATCAAGAAAAAAAAAAACGATTGACGTCGGTCTGATCTATATTGACATATCTAAATGGCTGAATATGCAAGCTCATACAGATAAGTTTGAGCGACACTATTGTATCTTATAAACACCAGCAATAAAGTTGCATGTTTTCCAATAATTGTTAAGAATCGAAAAATCGTCGGCTTTTAGTTTACCAAATACTTTAGGATAATTACATTCTGTATCTCTAGAGAGTAGAGATACGAGCTACTAATAAACTTTTTCTCTATATTTAAAAAAAAAAAAAAGAATAACTATGAAGACATTTAAAAAGATTTTTGAAAACATAAATGATCCGGTCCACAGATAGTTACGTGCAATATTAATATTTTACGATAATAACATTATATACCTCTAGGGATATGCGCTACTAACAGGTTTTTTCCAAGAAAAAAAAAAGAGAAAATAATAACTATGAAGACATTTAAAAGGATTTTAAAAACATAAAAGATCTGGTCCTCACACAGTTACATGCAATATTTTCAAACTTGAAGAATATCTTTATTATTTAAAAATTAATGAGAGTTTGTTTATCATAGTTTTGATATTTTAAAAGTGTTTCTATAGATATTTAACGTAAAAAGGGTTTACGCTTAATCATACCAAATATCGTATGCTTAACTATAAGAATCATATTATCTTTTCTTAAAGATCTCTAGTCTCTAAATTAAACTAATCTTTCCCTTCACATTTGATGTACCATATTTCGGTACCGCCACGTCATAATATTCGATACAATACACGAACTTATTTCGGGACATATTATGCCACGTCAGCACCATTATTTTTTAATGCAAAATTACAATTCAAGGCAAAACTCGGAAGTAGGCCCAAGTAGGCCCAAATTGAGCCCAAGCGAGATCAATTTGGGCCCAAAAAGGCCCGATTCGAGCTATACAAGCCCAATCCGAGCTATATGAGATCTATTTGAAGGCCCAAAAGCCCAATTCGAGCTATATGGGCTAAAGTCCGATCTATTTGAGGCCCAAGAGTCCAGTTCGAGCTATATGGGCCCAAATTCGACCTATTTGAGGCCCAATTCGAGCTATTTCAAAATAGCTCTAATTCGACCTATTTTGAGTCATAGTTCTACTTGGATTGCACTTTTAGACGAATAAGGACTCTTATTACTATATAAGGGGGTCCCATGCCTCATTCTAAGGTACGTTTTTATTTTTCTAGCATTTAATTTCGAGCTATATACATCGAATTCGAGCTATAGAGCAATAATTCGAGCTATATTGCAATAGCTCTTGTTCGATCTATATAGAGTGTATTTCGAGCTATTTGAGGGTAATTCGACCTATTCGGGTTTCCTCATCACGGTTCTCAATACCATTTCGAGGTGTGCTATTTCGACCTATTGAGCCTAAATTCGACCTATTTGGGCATATTTCGAGCTATTTGTTCGAGCTATTGTCTCCGACGACAATACCTCACATTCCGACCTATCTGACTTAAGCGTCGGAGTGCCTTCGCCGGAGGAGGCACCGGCTTAGTTTACGTGTGGTGTTGAGTGCAGGTTCTGAACTCAAAAGCTGCTTAAGCATCCAGCAGGAACTAAAGCAGTCTGACGTGGAGTGTTGGAGAGCGGACACGTATCCAGACGAAAATACCCCACATCAGTGGTGCCGTCTGTGGGAACCTCTATACGCACTTAGTAACAAACACTGACACTCAATGGCTCAACGGAGAGCAACGGATAAGAATGGAATGGCAGGAAGGACTAGATCACAGAGGAAGGATGATAATCGGGCACCTGATGCTTCTGAGCGAACATCAGTGGCAGCGCCCAGCACTCCCCTTGATCCTCCAACTCACACAGCGAATCAACCTGAAGTTCCTCCCACGGAACAACAGCTATTGAATTCTGCTCAATTGGATCAAATCATGGCGGCATTCCAAAGGACTATGATCCCAATGATTGTGCAGCAATTGGCTAACACTTCTGTCCTACAGAATGTTCAGGCTCCAATAGCACAACAACCAGCAACACAGCATGCGGCACCGCAGCAAGGAAGGACTCATCCGACCCAGCGTCGTGATGATTCAAGGATTATACACAAACTAGGATGACAAGGCCAAGGGATCCATCTCCCTCGCTTGAAAGGAGGAATCCTCGTTCAGTGAGGACTAATGCTAACAAAGCTCCCAGTCGAGCAACTGGTTGAGATAGAGAAGTAAGGGATGGAGAGGTAAATTCTAGGCAGAGAGTTCCTGATCATCGACCTGCAGCAAGTCGAACTGCTGGAAGAGATAGGGACTTGCCTGAGAGAGTTGCACCAAGATTGGAACATGTTGTTGCAGAACATATTCCACTAAGGGAGAGGCCAAACCCCTTTTGTGAGGCGATCAGTAATTTGACGTTGAAGGAAGGAACTAATCTTCCTATTTGAAGAAGTATGATGGAAATACCGATCCAGTAGCACATTATGATGAGTTAGATGGAGATTTGCCGGTCTTGGGGTATGCAGAGAATATGATGGCGAAACTTATTTCGCTCAGTCTGAGAGGTCCAGCAAAGGAATGGTTCAAAAACTTACGCTCGGGTTCAATTGAATCATCTGAACAATTTAGGACCATGTTCGTAAAGAAGTTTGCTACTTATCGGATAAAGAAGAAATCTCCAAGCACGCTGTTTAATATCTATAGAGGACCTGATGAACCTTTGGGGAGGTATATCGAGCGTTTGAATCTGGAGATTGGTAGAGTAAATGCTCCCAATGTTGACCTGGTCATCTCTGTATTGGAGCATCGTTGCCGGAGCAAGAAGCTGATAGAAGTGATAACATGGAACACACCTGATTCCATTGAGCAAGTGATGGACCTCGCTAGTAAGGTCATTGAAGTAGAGGAGGCAACCATGAATCAAGGGTTGATGGACTCGCCGAGAATTCATGGGGGCAAGGAGAATAAAGATAGAGATTGGAGGAAGGAGTTAAGGGGCAAAGATCGTGATCGCAATCGACAACCCTTTAAGAAATTTGACAATTATATTCCGCTGAGGAAGCAAATTGGCGAAATCTACGCCATAGAGAAAGATAGTTGGTTGCTGAGAATCCCTAAACCGTTCCGAGAGACGGAGGAGACCAAAATATCGAAGAAATATTGCAAGTTCCACAGGCAGAATGAGCATTTTACTAACGAATGCAAGGCTCTAAAGAACGAGATTGAACGACTCATTCAAGAGGGGAAACTCATCGAGTACATCCTTGAGAATAGAGAGTCACGTCAAGAGAAGGCGTCATCTGGACGAAAGCGAGATAGATCCCCGCACGAGAAGAAGGATGAACCAAAGCGTAAAAGGGGTAATGGGAATGATGATATCGAGAATGGAGTCAATGTGATTGCTGGCAGACCTACTGGCGCAAACTCAGCCAAAAGTAGAAAACGCATCTCACGAGACATATACAATGAACGACTAAAACGTCCTGAGATAGATCTTGTCTTTGCAGTGGAAAAGTTGGATACAAGAATCACATTCGACGATAGCGATTTTGACAGCTTGTCTTCACAAGCTAAGGAAACACAATACTTGAATTGCCCTATGGTGGTTTCCTCAGTGATTGCAAATCACGGGGTAAAGAGGATAATGATTGATAATGGATGTTCGTCCAACATCATCTTCATGGATGCTTTACAACAAATGAAACTTGGACAATACGAGATCACTGATGTTAACTCACCACTAGTGGGATTTGGTGGAAGTGAAGTAAAACCCATTGGGAGGATCATGTTGCCAACATCTTTTGGCGTGAATCCGAAGAGGAGAACACTGAATGTGGAATATCTTATCGTTGACATACCGTTTGCATACAACGTGCTGACTGGAAGGCCTGGGATAACGGCATTTGCTATGATCATCTCTACGGTGCATCAGAAGGTCAAGTTTCCAACGCCTGGTGGAGTTGCTGAACTCACTACAAACTATCGTGATTCTTGGAGTTGTTATGTTACATCGACTAAACCTATCAAGGCAAAAACGGATCCAAATGTCGCAATGATTGACATACATCCAGTGGAGACGCCTGAAATAGGAAAACAAGTTGATACGGAAATGGTGCTTGCTACGCAAGTGGACCAAGAGATGATACAGGAGGATCCTACTCCTCCCAGTATTGAGGACTCCTTGAAGAAGGTGGAGGAAGAAAAAGAAGACAAAACGACGTTGCGCTATAAAAAGAAGATGGAGATGGAGCGTCTAAAACCTTCGGGAGAGTTTAAGGAGGTGATTTTGTCGATTGATGAGCCTGACAAGATCATTAAAATTGGAAGCGAGTTGACTCCGGAGATTGAGAAGGCACTGTTGGAATGCCTGCGAAGAAACTTTGATGTATTCGCATGGACGGACTCGGACTTGAAGGGGATAGATTCTCGAGTTGCGGTACATCACCTGAATGTTAACCCAAATGCTAAACCCATCCGACAGAAGAAGAGACACTTTAGTGATGAAAAGAACAAGGCTGCGGAGTTGGAAGTACAAACAAAGCCACCTGCGGGCCATATATTCGAAGTGCGATACTCTGAATGGCTAAGCAACGTTGTACTAGTTCCAAAGAAGCCGACCGTATGGAGGATGTGCGTGGACTACACCGACTTGAACAAACATTGCCCACGAGATCCTTTTCCTTTGCCAAGGATTGATCTCGTAGTTGACTCTACAGCAGGGTGTGCGCTGCTAAGTCTTTGTGATGCGTAGAGCAGTTTCCACGAAATACTAATGGCAGTAAAGGATCAACATAAAACGGTCTTTATCACTGACAGAGGGATATACTGTTACAAGGTGATGCCGTTTGGTCTGAAGAATGCAGGAGCAACCTTTCAGAGGTTGGTTGCCAAGATGTTTTATCATCAAATCGGCAAGACTATGGAGGTTTACATTGATGACATGCTTATCAAAAGCCTAAAGGCGGAAGATCACGTAAAACATTTGGAAGATGCTTTTGGTATCATGAAACAATACGGGATGAAGCTAAATCCTAAGAAGTGTACTTTTGGTGTTAAGGCTGGAAAATATCTGGGATACATGGTCAATGAGAGAGGAATCGAAGCTAACCCTGACAAGATTAAAGCTATAATGGATTTACTATCCCCCAAGTCCGTTCGAGAGGTGCAACGATTGGTGGGGAGGATCACAGCACTTAGTCGATTCATATCGCATTCTGCAGAAAAGAGTTTACCTTTTTTTCAAGAAGTTACGTAAGACACCTAAGTTTTTCTGGACTGATGATTGTGAATAGACTTTCCGCCAATTAAAGGTGTACCTTACAACACCACCATTACTATCTAAGCCCAAGGACAATGAGATGCTATATCTTTACTTGGCCATAACGAAGAATTCACTAAGCACAGTATTGGTGCGCGAGGAAGACAAGAAACATTTGCCTATCTACTATGTTAGCAAAGTGTTGAATGGGGCAGAGGTGAGTTATCTGGAGATCGAAAAGCTAGCATAGGCACTTGTGATAACTGCACGAAAGTTAAGACCATATTTTCAATCACATCCGGTTACTATCTTAACTAATCAACCACTGAAACAAGTTATGGCAAAACCGGAGACATCTGGGAGACTGGTGAAGTGGGCAATTGAGTTAGGAGAATATGGCTTGGAGTACATGCCGAAAACAGCGATCAAAGCACAAAGATTAGCAGACTTTGTGGCTGAAACTATCTCAGAGGTGGAGCAAGCGCTTGATGTAGCAATAGTAATGGAAGAGGTCAAAAGTGACAAATCTATAGTTGCAAGGGGAACTTGGACTTTGCATGTAGATGGATCGTCCACAAATGACGCTGGAGGTGCAGGAATTTACCTAAAATCGGCGGATGGTAGAGAATTCGACTATGCAATAAGGCTAAATTTTCAAGTGACGAACAATCAAGCGGAATATGAGGCTATGCTTGCTGGCATCCAAATGGCAAAATCGTTGGGTATAACGAACCTTGTAGCATTCACAGATTCACAATTGATTGCTAATCAATTTGAAGGAAGATATGAGGCGAAAGAGGCTGCAATAGTAAAGTATCTCGAAAAATTGAAGGAGGCGACATCAAACTTTGATACTTTCTCTATCTCGCAGATCCCTCGAGCGGAGAATGAACGCGCTGACTCTTTGATACGATTTGCCAGTACCGCCGAAGTATTTGTTGAAAGGCGAGTAACTCTATTGGCTTCGGAGCAGCCCTCTATCGGCAAAGGAGTTGAGTCAAAACCAACGCAAGCATTGGACTACGCTCTGCCAGTAGAGATAGAGGCATGTTGGAAGGATGAGATTATTGATTATCTTCAGAACGGGAACTTACCTAATGATTCTCAAGCGATCAGAAGGCTCAAGTACAAATCTGCAAGATTTACTATGTTCAATGGCGAACTGTACAAACGGTCTTTCGAGGGACCACTCTTGAGATGCCTATCTCCCTCACAGGCAAAACAAGTTTTACGAGAAATTCATGAAGGAAGTTGCGGAAATCACTCAGGAGGACGATCTTTGGCCCAGAAAATACTCCGACAAGGATATTTCTGGCCAACTATTATGAGAGATGCTATGGATTACTCTAGGAAGTGTAGAAGCTGTCAATTGCATGCGAAGATCATTCATACACCTGCACAACCTATGACAACAGTGAGTTATGGATGTCCGTTTGATCAATGGGGAATAGATATCGTTGGACCAATGCCTAAGGCTACGGGAGGTAGAAAATGGTTATTGGTGGTAGTCGAGTACTATACGAAGTGGGTTGAAGCTGAAGCACTTGTAAACATTACTGAGGCTAATGTGAAACAATTCATCTAGAAGAACATTGTTTGTCGATTTGGAATACCAATGGTCTTAATTTCCGACAATGGAAGGCAGTTCCAAGGTTTTAAGATTCAAGACTGGTGCAAAGACATGAAAATTGAGCAACGTTTTACATCCGTTACGCATCCCGAAGCAAATGGGCAAGTGGAGGCCACTAACAACACATTAGTGAAGAGTTTGGAGAAAAGGCTGGAGGGAGAAGGAGGAAACTGGGCGGATGAGCTACCAGGAATATTATGGGCATATCGCACAACTCCTCGTACCTCTACAGGAGAAACTCCATACTTATTGACATATGGATCTGAAGCAGTGATACCCGCTGAGATTGAAATGCCAATGTATCGTATTGTTACATATGATGAGGAGCAAGCACTAAGGGCAAGACAAATGGATTTGGAGTTGATCGGAGCAACAAGGGAAGCAGCATACCAACATACTCAAGCGTATAAATCTATGATGGCGAAAGCATATGACAACAAAGTTCGTTTCAGGAACTTTCAAGTAGGGGACTTGGTACTTAGAAAAGTTGAAGCTACCAAGCATGTTGGAAAGTTGAAGCCGAACTGGGAAGGACCTTACAGAGTGGAAAAAGCAAGCTCAAAAGGATATTATTACTTACAAGAATTGGGTGGAAGGACTTTGTCACGCCCCTGGAACGTCAAGAACTTACGAAGGTTTTATAGTTAGAACACTAGTTTTCTAATGGCCTTGTGGCACCATAGGACCGTAGTTTCAATACTTCATTCGCTTATTCTTTTACGAATTACGAGTCCCTCTACGTAGATTCTCATTGTAATAGTTAGCAGCGAACTACGGGGACTTGATTCCTAGCCAACCTATATACGGTGAGATACGTAGGCAACTCGGAAGTTACTCGAGCTCAGTCCCCAAACTAATAAAATCTCTTATTTTATTCAAGTTTAGCCGTTGCCTACTATTTACCCGCAAGATTACAATCTATCAAGAAACATGAAGATAAACTCATATTGTCGACAAACTCTAAGTTTAAAAACTTAATCAAAACAAACTTAGCTTCGTACAACGAGCACTAGCCTCGTGGAGTCAAGCACTAGTCCTTGCACTCCCGCGAACATAGCTTCGCAAGCGCAAACATAGCTTTGCACAACGAGCACTAGCCTCGTGGAGTCAAGCACAAGTCCTTGCACTCCCGCGAACATAGCTTCGCAAGCGTAAACATAGCTTTGCACAACGAGCACAAGCCTCGTGGAGTCGAGCACAAGTCCTCGTACTCCTGCGAACATAGCTTCGCAAGCGGAAACACAGCTTTGCACAACGAGCACAAGCCTCGTGGAATCGAGCACAAATTCTCGTATTCCCGCGAACTTAGCTTTGCAAGCGCGAACATTAGCTTCGCACAACGAGCACAAGCCTCGTAGAGTCGAGCACAAGTTCTCGCACTCTCACACAAACTTGTTCATAAA
Organism: Misopates orontium; assembly: GCA_946800315.1. Taxonomy (NCBI): domain Eukaryota; kingdom Viridiplantae; phylum Streptophyta; class Magnoliopsida; order Lamiales; family Plantaginaceae; genus Misopates; species Misopates orontium. The sequence goes on from OX326951.1 coordinate 12,678,124, forward strand.
ACTTAAGTGTTTTAGCAAGTAACAAATTTAAACTTAAAATGTAGACACATATGAGTGAAGATGTAACGAGACAAAGTAAAGACATTCAAAAGAGTTTTCAAGTCAAAACTGTACTAGCAAGGGATAAGCGCTAAAATCGCGCAAATGTTAGCAAGATATACTGTACGGAAAGAATGTACTAATGCTAATGTTCTGTACGGAAAGAAAAGATGTTCAAAAATACTAAAGGCAAGGCACAGACGCCAAAAATAAGGGCACGCAGGCCACTCTAAGAGATCAAGGCATCAAATTCAGCCCAAGAGACTTCACGGCACCCTCGCTCTGCTCTTGGATATCAGCAAAAGACTCGTTCAGGGGCCCAGTGTCATCAACAGGGGAAATCTGACGAGGAGCAGGAGCGGCAACAGCAGCATAAGGCATAGACTGATCGCCATCAGCAGGCTGATCCAAGACCTGAGGGTCGAAACCCATCTCACCCTCCTCCAGGGGCTCATCTGGAGCAGCAGCGGCAGTGGACGTGGATGGCTGTTCATCGGCAAAGTCAAAGAGCCATACCTGCCGGAGAGGATAGAAGGAGGTGAAGGGATCATGCTTCGGCTCGTCACCGTCCACAGTCGCAGCAGGTTCAACAGGAGGCGGATCGGCAAGAGTAGGATCGGCAGCAGCAGCACTAGAGGATTCACCAACCTCCGTGTCATCCTCATTCAGGCAGTTGAGGACATTGAAATCCTCCCTCTTGAACCCAGGAGCAAGGGCACCTCGGGCGACGATGTCATCAAGGGCCATGTTGTAGCCCTTGGTCGTATCAAAACTGCCCCTCTCCATAGCAATCTGCTCCCATGTGGATGAGTGGAAGAACTCGATGGCCACCATCACCTTGTCTTCATCGGGAAGCTCCTACGAACCAAATAGAGGAAAAGTAAGTACGTAACACAAAACCTCAAGGAAAAAGAAATCAAGTCTTAGAATACCTCAGTCATGGCCCTGTTGTAGCCATCCTCTTCAGCAGTCGCGAGGCGAGCTTGTGCATCAGCTAGCTCAGCCTCGAGCCTCAAATGTTCTGCCTCAGCAGCAGCAGCGGCATCCTTCATCGTCCGGATAGTGTCAACGTGATCGTCAACAAGGGCCGTGGCATGCTGGCAGTCGGTGGTGAGCTGGCTGGACAGTCGCTTCTCCTCGGCGAGCTCCTTGTCAACGGCAGCTTTAGCTGTTTTCAGGGCTTCCAGCTCAGCCTGCACTGCCTTCAGTTCGTCAACGGTGGCGACAAGATGCTTCTCAACTTCAGCCTTCGCCTCCTTGGCTTGTTTCTCCAGTCGTTGAGCTTGCAAGGCTGAAGAGAGGTGCCTATCCATTAGAGCCCTCTGTTGATCTTGAGTCGTCATCACCATGTTGAAATTCTCCCCATGGTCTGAAAGTTGACAAAGAACTACAAAAGAGGGAAAAAGCCAGTAATATTCTAATACAGGTATAAAACAGAGATCAAGGAAAGCTTATAAATACACATACCTCACACATAGACAAGGCAGTGCGGCTGACCAGCTTCTCATGGCCCATTGCCTGGTAATAGAGCTGACGGTCGAAGTCAGGCATGAATCCTTTGATTAGTCGAAGGGCAGTAGTGTCCTTCAGTGTGAACTGCCCTGATTCGACCGAAGCTCGCACGATCTCCTCAACGTCGATGTCGAGATCGTCACCATCATAAGCCCTGTCCTGCGCAACGCGCTTACCCCGTCGGATCTCCTCAGCAGTAGCAGACCTCTTCCTAGTTGCTGCCTTAGGGTTGGCCTCATTGAAGCGACGAGCCGCTTCAGCAACGGAGGGAAGATGCACTCTTCCAGTCGAAGGTGCTGATGAAGGAGAAAGATCCGGAAGGATCGGCTCAGAACCGCCAGGTGGTGATCCAGGAGCAGCCTCAGCAGTCGACTGAGAAGGAACAGTCTCAGGCACTGGAGCTGGAGCAGGAACAAGGGCCGGAGCAGAACCCCTACCACGTCCCGACCCTCGAGTCGAGACAGCAGCGGTGGAAGGAGTAGGAGCACTGCCGCCCCTCGAACTGGTGCCAGCCGTCTTCGCACCACGACGACTAGTCTTCTCAGGAATGGGCACTGAGGATTGAGGAGCAGTTGCGCCACGCTTCATAGCGGCCAGCCTCTTCTTCGTCTTGTCCATAACGATGCTATAAATTCGAGCTAATTTTTGGGAGCTCTGGAGGAATGCTTAGGCGCGAAATGAGGAAATGAAGCTGGGAGTGGGGTATTTATAGGTGAAATGATGCGGGAATTACCAAAATGCCCCTAAATTCGACCTATTTGTAAATTCGACCTATTTTCAGGAAATTTTTCCGGCTAATTCGAGGTATCTTTTTGGAGGGCAATTTCGACCAAAATGAAATTCGACCTATTTTAAGTAAAATTCGAGCTATTTTACGGAAAAAAATTTCTGGCATTCGAGTTGTCTTTTTCAAAGATAAATTCGACCTATACCAATTCGAGTTACCAACAATAGTAAATTCGACCTATTTTTGAATCTTGATATTTTTGGTCAAATTCTTGGTTTTTTACGCCGACGCCGATCTCGTTGCACGATTCTCGGTTATGTGACTTCTTTTTAGTTCGTATGACCAATGTTTGTACACATTACTCTTACGAACTGGGGGACTCCATGATGTACTATATTTCGGTATCGCCACGTCATAATATCCGATACAATACACGAACGTATTTCGGGACATATTATGCCACGTCAGCACCATTATTTTTTAATGCAAAATTACAATTCAAGGCAAAACTCGGAAGTAGGCCCAAGTAGGCCCAAATTGAGCCCAAGCGAGATCAATTTGGGCCTGAAAAGGCCCGATTCGAGCTATACAAGCCCAATCCGAGCTATATGAGATCTATTTGAAGGCCCAAAAGCCCAATTCGAGCTATATGGGCTAAAGTCCGATCTATTTGAGGCCCAGGAGTCCAGTTCGAGCTATATGGGCCCAAATTCGACCTATTTGATGCCCAATTTGACCTATTTGAAGGACCAATTCGAGCTATTTCAAAATAGCTCTAATTCGACCTATTTTGAGTCATAGTTCTACTTGGATTGCACTTTTAGACGAATAAGGACTCTTATTACTATATAAGGGGGTCTCATGCCTCATTCTAAGGTACGTTTTTATTTTTCTAGCATTTAATTTCGAGCTATATACATCGAATTCGAGCTATAGAGCAATAATTCGAGCTATATTGCAATAGCTCTTGTTCGATCTATATAGAGTGTATTTCGAGCTATTTGAGGGTAATTCGACCTATTCGGGTTTTCTCATCACGGTTCTCAATACCATTTCGAGGTGTGCTATTTCGACCTATTGAGCCTAAATTCGACCTATTTGGGCATATTTCGAGCTATTTGTTCGAGCTATTGTCTCCAACGACAATACCTCACATTTCGACCTATCTGACTTGAGCGTCGGAGTGCCTTCGCCGGAGGAGGCACCGACTTAGTTTACGTGTGGTGTTGAGTGCAGGTTCTGAACTCAAAAGCTGCTTAAGCATCCAGCAGGAACTAAAACAGTCTGACGTGGAGTGTTGGAGAGCAGACACGTATCCAGACGAAAATACCCTACATCAACATTATTTAAAAGAAAGTTATCTCTTGTACTTTAAAATTAAGTTAAAAAGAATCTTTAGCAACGACTAAATGTCTGCGAGCAACTATAATATACTGAATTTTTCCTTTTTATTTGCAACGAATTTATTAGTCGCTCCTAGTGTCTTAAAAGGCGTTGGGCGTAAGGCGGGACGTTCCGTGGACCTAGAGGCGGGCGTAAGCTCCTAGGCGTTGGGTGTAATCCTCACAAATTTGATGTTTAACTTTTTTGAAAATATATATTAATGATAAAATGTAGAGATTAGAACCAAGAATAAGCTAAGAAATTCTTGAAATAGATTAAAAAATATATTTGTGCCAATATAAAGTCAGAAAAAATAGTAAAAAAAGCTATCATACTTTACATATTGTATAAGTTTCATGTCAACTCATCCCTAGAAAACATTACATAAATAACGAAAATGAACCCACAAATATTGATCATAAAACTAATTTAAAAAGAAAGACGACTTTCAGATTTGGAGAATAATTTAACAAGAATATCAAATATGTTCTAATAGACTTGTTAGTTTTCATCAAACATATTTTTTGAAAGCAAAGTATTGAAGAAAATTATAAATAAGTGAATAAAATCAACCTTATTTGTTATCCTTTTGAGGGCGTAAGCCCAATTGCTTGGGGAGTAAAATGCGTAGTTTCAGCCTCCGGGGGTAAGCCCTATATCAAGGAGCGTAAGCCTCGTGAAAGTTAAGCCCCAAAAGACCACCTTGAGGCGTTTTAGGGTCAAAAAAGCCCCGGACGAGCCCCGGGGCGAATTTTTTTAAACAGAGGTCGCTCCTAAGAAATCTCCTTAAATTTTGTTAGTAATTGATTTATGAACTTGAAAAGAAATAGTAGCAAATTACAAAGCACAATTTAAGAATATTCTTATAATATAATTAATGTATCGTACATAAGTTGAATCCAGAATGAGAATTGAAATCTAATATCAGAAATTCTGGCCAAAAAACAAAAAAAAGGTCTGTAACTTGTTTTTTGCATCCCGGTTTACGGAACCGGTTATAACAGATCCCGGTCGGTTTTCATCAAAAACGATCGGCTAAAACTGATAGACCGGGACGGTTACAAATTTCTGCTGCCGGTTTCTTTAGAAGCCGGGCAGCGAGGGGTCCCCCCTCTCAAAATGAACTTATTTGTTCGGAGGGTGACTCAAGACAGAAGTGCCACAGCAAAGTAAATCTTAATCAACAAGGAATCGACCTCGCATGTACTCGATCCTTATGGTGATATAAGACTCATGAAATTCTGGAGAGTATAAAGCTTGAATCCTGAAGTTGGATAAACAACACTTCAGAATTCTTAGCATAAAACACTTTGGAATTCCCATCTCTACATAAAAGAGAATGGAAGAAATCAGAAATGAGACAGCTAGAAACCAGAATTTCCATTACATAAAAAAGATGGAAGAGATCTGAAATGTGAGAGCTAAAACCTTAAACATCGACAAGGCAAAACTTGGGGTAGCAGAAGCGAGAAAATGGGGTTATGCAAACGTAAGATTCTACACCGAAAAATTGCAAATTAAACAAGGACTCAGAGAATAGGTTGGGTGTTAATCACATTCTGATACTGAAAGGCCTGCAGGAAAATATTGCATACAGAAGACTATGACTATTATCGAGGAGAATCTATAGATTCAAATTAAAGATAGTAGCATTGAAATTGAGCAAGAACTACAAGTTTTGATGTTCGATGAAACCAAATTCGACAATAGTATTCTAGTCGCATATTCAGAATGAATAAATACATGTGATGGTATTGGCTAAGTTGATGATGAGTCTACAAAGAAATAATGTATTTTAGAACCAGATATTTTTTCAGCAAAAACCTTTATTTCCTCCCTTATTCTGCCTACCTTGATTGTTTTAGTATTGCAAATCTTGATTGCTATTGGCTGCCTCATAAGCACATGGGAAGCGATAGTTGCCCTCTACAAATACTTTATGTAGTCTACACCTGAATGAAAACCATAAGCTCGTTAACAAAAGAGAAAGAAGAAAAGGAAATTAATCGGAATGAAATTCACAATTTAGAACAATCAGAAAAAGTTGTGGACTCACGATAAAATTTCTAGTGGAAATTATGTTCAGGCAAATGCATGTTCCTTCCACCCGAGGTGGAGTCTTTTTAGATACAAGTTTATAGCTTTCATAACAAGGAAAACAGAGAAGTGACGTGTATAATCAGGCCATTCATATCAAGAAGAGTTTGATGAGATGTTTGATATGAATTCTCTCAAAAGAAATGTCAGAAAACTGATCAAGAAAAGTCTCAGAGTGCATCAGGATCAGGATCATGGGAAGTTTGAACAAGAAATAAAAAAATATGTTTGGCGTGACACAGTATTGTGTCTACTTAGATCCTTAAAAAAATCATTCTCTTTTTTCTAAACTAAACAACCTCATTTTAAGCGCTGCATCTCCCAGTGTCGGAGTACAGAAACCAAAATGCCAAGACTAACATTCTTTTCTAGCTGGTGGAAATAGAAAATGCCAACTTGTTCCTCCATTTTTTTCCAATGAACAGAAAAATCCAATTTGATTTAAGATCCATACAACAAGTTACAGGACTGATGAGATTACATACGTACATGGTGATTCCATGCTTCTAGTGTCAGTTTTCATTCTCTAAAATTGGAAATATTCCACTGCCTTGGCATTATTATATCTTATATACACATTTCTGAATCAATGAGTTTTAGTTCAAACTAATGTGAACTGACCACATTGACCCCCAAAGTATAGCAAGATCAAGCACGAACTTCCCTCGATGCTGCATAGACTAAATTATCTGAAGTACCACCAAGACAAGGATAGCAATATAACCAACACGCAGAAAGAACGAATTTGGAAAACAAAACTTAGTGAAAAACAAAGACTCCAAGAAACTTACATTAGTTAGAATTGTTCAATGGTTTTCCTTTATGTTATAAAATACATAAGAAAAATCTAAGACGTTCCTTCACTAAAATATAGGCACATCTCCATATACAAAACTTATTCTCCTAAATTCAGCACAGACTAGGCCAAAAGGCAAGCCACTCTTATCCTTGAGCGTCCCAATATCTGGAGATTACATCAAGACTAATTCACTTTCTTGTTCACTTCAGAAACTAGTCACCAGAAATTTCAAATTTATCTTACTCGACAAAAAGGACAATGTGCTTCATTAATCTTTAGTTAAGAATTTGTCCATTACAGTGACCAAGTGTCCTTCCCCCAATCTAACGTCCCGATAAATCAACTTGCGATCAATTAAAAAAATGTTCCAGTTAATTGTTAGTAGCAAAAGGCAAACTTATCCTTGTCTCAAAGCAAACCCCATGGACTATCTACAAAACGATAGACACTAATTTTATTAGTTAATTGGTCGTTTACAGAAAAAAGCTATCAAATTCCGATGAGGCATCAAAGCTACATGTATTTAAGAGGGAGAACAAACTATATGGTCAAGTACAAAACATGCCAACAAATTTGATTTCAACTTATACATATCATCAATAGAATCGACGCCCAAACAGAATAGTGCACAAAAACTAGCGAAAAACACAGTAGAAAGAAAGTTGCTTCACCTTACAACACATCAAGCCGATTTAGTAATAGAATCCACAAAACCACTCCTGAGCAGCCTCTCGACATACTTCCCCAAAATATCCACCTCCAAGTTCACCTTCTGCCCGACACTCTTCAACGGGATCACAACATTCTGTTGCGTATACGCCACCAACATAAAATTAAAACACCCCTCCTCCTCAAAAACATCCACCACAGTCAAACTAGTCCCGTCCACCGCAATAAACCCCTTGGGCACAATGTACCTCAATATCTCCCTCCCAACCTTCACTTTCACCCACAACGAGTCCCCCTCGGGCGACATCTCCACTATCTCCCCCGTACCGTCTACGTGCCCCTGCACAAAATGCCCCCCCATCCTAGTACTCGGACTCAGCGCCCTCTCCAAATTCACCAAAGACCCACTCTCCAATTCGATCAAAGAAGTCTTCCGCAACGTCTCGGGGGCCAACCCCACGGAGAATTCCGACTCGTGTTTATCGAATTCGGTCACGGTTAGGCAGGTGCCGTTGACGGAGATGCTGTCGCCCAAGTGTATGTCTTCAAGAATGGTTTTTGCGGTGATTTTCATGGTGAAGCTGTCGTCTTTATCGAAACCCAGTTGCTTGATTGTGCCGAGCTCTTCGACTATGCCGGTGAAGAGGGATTTGATTGAGTTGGATGTGGGTATGGGTTTGTTGGGTTTGTGGGGTTTGATGAAAATCGATGAGAGTGAGGGTGATGATTTGAGTGATGAGTGAAGAGATGAGAGTTTGAGGTGGTGGCGTTGAGGCGGAGATGCGGCGGAGTTGACGGGAACCGCGGCGGTGAGATTGGAGGCGGAGAGTTTCTGGTGGACGATTGAAGAAAAAATAGGACAAGAGGTGGCCATAGTTTTCAGTGGTTCTGCGATGGAAAACGAAAACTGGTTGAAGACAAAAGGTTTGTCAGTCAAACATGTAAATCTTAAAGTCTTCTTTTTGCCTTATTTGTTTCCTCTGTTTTTTTCCTTTTTGTTTTTTTTTTTTTTTTCTTGCTTTGGAGAGTTGAGAACCGAGAAAATTCCCTCTATGTTTCATAAATCCTCTAAACTATGGGACTATGTTGCACGGACACGGATATAGGAACACGAATAAGATACGATACGTATACGGCGACATAGATTTTCAAAAATTTACATGACACGACACGATATGGATACGTTTTAGTTTTTTATTAATATATATAACAATACCATTAAAATAAAATCCTATCAACAATTTTTTGGCTTTACACATAAAATAAGATCAAACATATATTGACTATACTTTGCAAAGATGAAAGAAAAAAGAGAAATTTGACCTTAATTTTTAAGAATGGCGCAGCCCCCAATTGAAGATGAAGAAAATTTATTTTCAAGTTTCCTTTACATTGGAATGCTTTTAATCGTGAATCTCATTTTTTTTTTTTTGTTGGAAAATCTAGGTTTTAATGCTTTAGCGCTTTTATATTTGCGGCCTTAAGTTTTAGGATTTTAAAATATAAATCCAAACGTGTCCATGCCATGTCGGACACGCCCTTAAAACGTATCCGACACGCGTGTCCACTTTTTTTTGATTTATTTTAACTACGAACACGCCACGTAGCGTGTCAGACACGTGTCCATGGCATGTGCAAGGCGTGTCCGTATCCTAAGCGTGTCCAACACTGCATTTTTTTTTTTTTAAGTGTCTATTCCAGTATACCTTCTAACCTATGATAATATGTGATTCACACTCCAACTTATTAAATTTTAGGGAGAATTACACAAAACTCCCCCTAAGGTATGGGCTAATTACATGGACACCTCCTCATGTTTGGAAAATTATACAAACACGCCATGTAGTATGCATTTCATTACACAAACACCCTTTATAGCGTTTTTTTAATTGCGAACAGACAAGCTTCTGCTGTTAGATCATAACGCAAAAAATGATGTGATAAATAATCTGTGAAATATTACGAGAAAATACATATTTTTGATGTTTTTCCATTTTTAGAACAGAATAAACGAGACTTGTTTCTATTTTAATCAGTAATTTTGGTTCATTTTTCATGTATTATATAAGAGAAATGAGAGGCGCAAATTGACATCAAGCAAAATTTGACAAATCCTAACGAGATTTAACCACAGGGGGTATTTGTGTAATTTCTCAAACATGATGGGTGTTCCTATAAGTAGCCCAAATCTTAGGGGTGTTTGTGTAACTCTCCCTAAATCTTATGCTATTTGTTTCTTGATGCCAAATCTAACGTAAGAAAATTTGAACGCGTGTCTAAAATTAACTATTATAACTCAAGGGACAAATCTCACAAAAATCAATTAATTATAGATCTTACAGTACATTTTTATAGGTTGGGAACAAAGTGCCATAAACCCTATAAATTGAAGAATTTCCTGCAATTAGAGCTTTTTTTGAAATTGGCGAAAGTTCTTTGTGTTATTTTCTTTAATAGAAAACTTGTTATTTTATTGGCGTACAACATTCAGAATGGTGATTAGATTAGCTTTGACTTGAAAAAAAAAATACCTTTTTCACCTTGTATAAGAAAGACCTCCAACCACTTTAAAATTTTACTTAGAAGTTTTTAAAACTAAAATCTCTTTCTTCATTATATAAATTAAAATTTTGAGAAATATGAATCAAATATATTTAAAAATACTTCCATGTTACATAATTAAATTTTATTACTTAAAATACGAAAAAACTCATTTGCATTTTAAGTTTAGAAAACAAGGTTGCTAATATATTTTCTTGAATAACATGTTTAGTAAAAATACGAGTTGAGTTGATCTATAAAACTAAAAAGTTTCTTTCGGCGAACATATAAGTTTTATAAACTGGATGTTAGCAATTTTTTAGTGATTTTCTATTATTTAATGAACAAGTATTAAACTAAAGCAAGATGACTGAAAATTAGGATAATTTTCATCTACCTCTCCTAAGGTTTCATACTTGCATATAGCGCCGCGAGGTTTTATATTTTGGCATATAGCCTCCTGAGGTTTCACTCATTGGCATATACCCCCCTAAGGTTTCAATTTTTTGCATATACCCCCCCTGATGTTTCAAATCTTTTGCTTATAACTCCCTTCCATCCATTGACCTTTAGTCAACTATTAAAAGTGAGGGTAAATGTGTAATTTTTTTATACTTTTAAAATATGAAAACTTATTTATAATTATCAATATGTTAATTAACTTAAACATAATCCATTTATTCTATTATCTAAATATCTAAATTAAGTATGATTTATTTGTAATTATATTAGTTCATTAGCAATTTTAGATTTGCAAAATTAATTTTTTTAGAAGCTTTTAGAGCAGTTAAAAATTGACATGATTAGGAAAATCATACCTTATGGTCATTTGCTTATTTTTAATATTTATAGAAAATTTTGCAGCATTTTACTAGAAATTATGAATATTTTATTCCTATTGTTGATGATTATATTGATTAAATGATATTTTTATTAAAATATCGATCTTATTAATGTGTTACATATGTACAATAAAATATAGAATAAAAAGAATATGTTTCTAAATTTTATTATTTTTTGCTCGAGAAAATTATGCATATTAATGGACCAATATGATTAAAAATAAAACATGCTTAATTTGAATAGGTAGACCATAAGAATAAATGGATTATGTTTAACTTTATTAGCAAATTAATAACCATAAATAAGTTTTAATATTTTTAAGTCTAAGAAAATTACATATTTACCCTCACTTTTGATAGTTGACTAAGGTTCAATGGATGGAAGGGAGATACATGCAAATAATTGAAACCTCAGGGGGGGTATATGTAAAAGAATTGAAACCTCAGGGGGTATATGCCAAAGAGTGAAACTCAGGGGGCTATATGCCAAAATATGAAACTTCAAGGGACTATATGCCAAAGTTTGAAACCTCAAGGGAGGTGGATGAAAATTACACCTGAAAATTAGAAATTAAAATAGTATAGCTAGGTTGTTCTACAAAAGCTGAGGCGGGGCTATAGCCGCCCAAGCCCAAATGTAGATACGCCTCTGGTGTTATTACATTTATTTAACTCTATAATAACTTAGTGTATAGATATAATTATAGTATAAATACATAATAATTAGGGACGTTGGTTTTTTGGAAAATCGAAAAGAAAGACAATTATGAGCACAAGAAAAGTCTAGTAACAATAATAATGCACATTAACGGTCCACTAGTTGCACATCATAAATTGCCCTCTTCGTTTCTCGGTTTGTTTAAATTCAATAATGATGATAATTTAGTAATTTAGTTGAAGATTCAGCCCCTCCAGTTTGATGTTTGAAGTTAAAGAGACATTTATATAATGTTAGTCGTACTGGAATACCAAAAGCCTATAATATGATTATTGAATTTGCCTAAGTATAAATATATCTCTATAGTCTCAAGACGTGACAACAGCTAGCAACGATACAATGCCTTCTGGAGCAAAGAAGAGGAAAGCTGCCAAGAAGAAGCAGCTTCAACAAAATCCCAGTATTAATAACATTGCAACAATATTAACAGCTGATCATACTCAAGGTACTTACCTATGTACATCTTATTTTTATTAATTTGTTACGCATGATAAATATTGGACTATAAGAACAAATTGCATTACTTACTAATTAACAACATTATTATCCTTGTTTCCGCAGATAGTTCGAATTCCGCAAAGGAGCAGGAAGCGTCTCCGAAGACTCAATCATCAATCGATGTAGACACCGCAAACTTGCCCGGATATGACTACAGCTGCATTACCTATGGTGAAGTTTGTGTTGAAGAACCAATTGATGTAAACGCCGCAAACTCGCCCGAACGTGACTTTACCTATGGTGAAGTTTGTGTTGAAGTGCCAATTGATGAATATGTTGGCCAAGATAACAATAGTACTGCTGCTGTTTTCTATGATCAAGAAGATTCTGTTCCAATTCTTGATAAAATTTTGAGTGGGAAAGTGAAGAGAGCGGAGCAGTTGGAACGTGTGAAGAAGAGTTTGGTTGAGGAGGTGCAAGAGGCGGACAAGTGGGCTGCATTTCTTCACGAACTATTGTCTGATCTTAACAATTTTCAACTCCACTAAGACAAATGATTAATGGAGTGTTATATTGCTTAGTGTTTTCATCTGATGATCAATGTGGTTAATGATGTGTCTTGTTTGGAGATTCCTACTATAATAATAAGATTATGATGATTCAATAGTCTTTAAATTCCAATTGTTTTTTGTCTTTTTAAGGTTTTATGGTTTAATGATTATACTACTTCAAGCAAAACATAGACCGAATAGTCAATCGCACAATCAATAAATCAAGGCAATTTTTTTTTGTAATCTTCAAAAAACCAATATTCTTGAGATGTTTGTGTATTTCATTGACGCGTTATGGTTCATGGGCCATCTCAATGGCACCCAAGTTGAGCCGAAGTTGTTGACTGAAGTTACCAGAGAATTATAGCACAAGACGATATATAGTTACTTCGCCTATGAGTTCGGCGGAGACATGGCAGAATGGAATAACTTGAGTAATTTTTAATCAAGATTGAATTTTATGTTAAACCAACTTGCTTTGAAGAAAAGTACCAAATCTTTCTTTCTTTCTTTTGTGACCTAAATCAAATAACTAAAACTTTATTTTGATATTCTAATAATATTTTTATTTAAAGTACAGTAAGAATTTATTTTAAAAAAAATATTATAAAGCTGAATTGTAAATAAAATTGATATTACAAAAATATATCATGTTTATTTTTTCATTTAATTTCATTGAAAATTTAATTATTACTTTATTAAAAGTTAGTTTTAAATATTATTACTATTAGTTAATATCCTTAAATTGGAAAATACAATTAGTCATAGGTAGGAGTGGGCAACGGGTGCGGGTACCCATTCCCGATCTGACCCTATAAGGAATTTGTCGATCGGGTCGGGAAAATTTGGGTATGGGGACTCGAATTCTCATTACCCGGGGGTTTTAAGGCGGGATCGGGAACTGGTTCTCGTAGTTACCTCTCGTTTCTCGAACCCGATAGCGTGCCCGCCCTAATCTCATTAAATTTTTTTTTTATTGTTTTTTTATCAATATCCCAACTTAGTATGTACATGAAGTAATTGTTTCCTTTTTAATTTTAGTTTAAATAATTCACTATACACACATTTAATCATAATTACTGCTGTATTTTTTTAATGGAAATATGTTTTTTGATTTATGATTTATATATGAGGATATTTTTAGTCATGATTAATATATAGATGTGCAAGTATATAACTTATTATAATGATTTAGGAGGGATGACAATTGATGTGATATATGAAAAATGTGGCAGTGACTTTGCCAAAAAAGAAATATAGACCAACTTTTCCAAGTAGAAAACAAAAGATCAAGTTATAACTCAACCTCGCACACACTTTTTGAAAATGGATGAGAGTTTGCATTTGAAATTAAGGGAAAATTTATGTTTGAATTCAAGAAAAACCTCTTAAAAAAATATTGGGTACCCTAAACCCGCAACATCATATACCCGTCCTCATCGGGTACCCCGACATAACCGAGTTCGGGAACGGGATTTATTTTGGTATTTTCGAAAATGTGGATACCCGCAATTTTTTTCTGAACGGGGCGGGTACCCACCCCTAGTCATAGGATAAAAATCGCCAAAATTTAACAGTTGGACCAATCTTGCTACACACTTCTTTTTATACTAGCAATGGGGTCAAAAATATGGGGAGTGATTAAAATCTGTAGCCATGTAGGAACAGAATTTAAATTAATGGAGTCCAAAAATTTGTAGCCAGCAATGGTAATAAAATAATCACTCACCAAGCATCCAATGGTGACAAAATAATTTGTAGCCATGTAAAATAAATGGGGTCAAAATAATTTGACCCCATTGATTTAAATCGTGGTGTCAAAATTATTTGACACAACGATTTAACGGACCGTTAGATTAAATTAAAAAAAAAAACAGATAAAAAAAGGGGGCATGGCGTCCGATTTTTCGGAAGCCACGCGTGCTGTCAGACGAATCTGACAGCACATGTGGCCTCCAAAAAATCGGACGCCACATTTGACCGGCGGCATGATCTGGACCATTTATTTGTGGCATCTGATTTTTCGGACGCCACGTGCATTTAAATAGTGATCAGATTTCCTTTTTTTTTTATTCTTTTTCCCCATTTTCATCTTCTCAAACCCAAACCCTAATTTTGTTTTTTTTTTTAAATCCACTCAATTCCTTTCCAAATTCAACAATTAATTAACGTATGTTCTTGTATAATGTTCGGAGAACACTATTATACAAAAAAATTCGATTTTCTATGGTTGAATTGTATGTTTTTGATTTCTTAAAATTTTCTATTTATTCTTAATTATTTTGTATGCATTTTATATGTTGATATTGTTGTGTTTATGAGTATTTGTTAGCAAAATATTGTATTTATTGAATATTTGGTTGTTTTATATTTTTTATTAAATATTTAGGATTTTATATTTGTTTATGCATTATTATTGTTAATTAGAATTTTAAGCATGCATGCATGTCTTAATTATTTGTTATTAGATAATTAATGTGTAATTAGGACCACGTTATGTGTACTCAATTTATAATTAGTAGTAGTTAGGAGAATTTCACTTTAATTAGGATAGTTTTAGTAAAAGTGATGGAATTTTGTTAACAAAATTAGGAAAAGTTATGAAATACTATGGAATTTAGGATAAAACTAAAATTTAGGATAACATAGGAAAATTAGATTTGTAGTTTAATAAAATGCCATGATTATATTAGTAATTAACACTTTTATGACAATTATTGTATAATTGGTAATTAAACTATAGTTTTCATAGTAATTTGACTAAAATGGGTAGTGGTTGCATTCAGACACCCCGAATAGAGCAAGAATATCTCCTTTGATAATGGGACTCAAATTAGGACTGAAATGAATGAAAGAATTGCCAAAGCTCACCTCCTGGCCAGACCACCTACAAAATGTATCCAAAGTGTTCTTAATGACAAGAGAGTTAGCCAAAGTAGCATGACCAAAAATAACTAAATCGTCGTCATAAAAGAGATGAGATATAGAAGGGCTAGTCCTAGAGATTTTAATCCCTTTGAAGTGACCATCCATATCCTGTTTAAGAAGCAACCGAGAAAAGAGCTCAACAAAAGTAAGTAAGAGGTAGGGAGAGAGGGGGTATCCTTTCCTTATACCACGAGACGGTTTAAAGAAGCCACAAGTAGAACCATTAACAAGGACAAAAAAGGTGGATGAAGTAATGCACTTCCTTATCCAACCAACAAACATATCATCGAAACCAAGGTTGAAAAGCATGCAAAGGAGAAGTTCCCATTTAACCCGGTCAAAAGCTTTAGCAAGATCGATTTTAAAAGCAATGAGCCCATTTTGACCTTTCTTACGATGAATAAAATCCAAGATCTCATGAGAAAGAATAGTGTTGCCTTGAATACTCCTATTCTTGATGAAGGCCGATTGGAAAGGAGAGACAAAGAGATGCATGAGTTTTTTAAATCTATTAGCAACAATCTTAGAGATGATTTTATAAGTAATATTGCAAAGGCTAATAGACCTAAAATCCTCCACAGAATGAGCATTGGGCTTCTTAGGGATAAGAGAAATCAAAGTGTGATTAATGGTGTGCAAATCTGTCTCATTTTTGAAAAAAGAGGTGAGAGCCTTAGTGAGGGCATCTTTGGTAGTATGCCAATTTTTTTTGTAAAAAGCAGCCGGAAAACCATCTGGACCCGGACTTTTTTCCGAAGCCAAAGAGAACAAAGTGTTCCTAATCTCTGTAGGTGTAGGAATCTTGCAAATCATATTATTATCAATATCCGAGATCACCTTAGGAAACAGATTATCAAGATCACAGGGGAAGGGTGGATTAGCATACTCAAAAGAGATTTAAAATGCTAGAGTCAACATGCCCGAAACTAGTCAGATTCTAGAATTTCAAAACTATACGAGTTTTCCTAGTTTTAGCCACTAATTTATGCAACGGGGTGCCATCGGATGGGGAGTTCCAAGCATCATCACCAACACGATAGCAATCAGAATGCAACAACCACATAAGCTCAAACCTGAAAGGCCTAGGGCCTTTGGCTGTCTCCTTTTGGGCATTCAAAACAATCGGACAGTGATCCGAAGCAAGCGCCGTTAGATGTTTGATGTGGGCATATGGGAAAGGAGGCACCAGATGCTATTCGCCACTCCCATATCCAGGCGTTGTTGTATGTTATGAATACCATCGCGATGATTGTTCCAGGTAAAGTCATAGCCTGCAAAACCAAGATCAATAAGAGAAAGATCATTCAAATCCGAGGTTAGGCTATGCGAGGATGAACTTGCAAAGGATTTCCCTCCAATGTTTTCACTTTGATTACAAATGTCATTAAAATCTCCCAAAACCACCCACGGGCCAGCAAAACTATCCGAGACAAATTTCATATGGTTCCAAAAAATTGGTTTGGCAGCAGAATACGGGGGACAGTACACCCCTGAGAATTGCCAAAGAGTGCAGTTGCTTTGACGAACATGAACGTTAATGAGAAAGAAGTTCTAACAAGTCACCACAGCATCAATATCATTCTTCCAAGCAAGACAAATCCCCCTGCTAAACCAACAGGGGGAATAGTAACGAAATTAGAGAGCGAGAGCTGAATGAGAGTAGAGGTGAGAGAAGAAAGAAAATAAGTTTTAATTTCTGAGAGGAAGAGAAGATCAGGCCGGTTGCTGCTAATCAGCGACCGGAGGGCTTAAATTGCACTAGGCTTTGCTAAGCCTTGGCAATTCCAAGCCAGGAGAATCATACTGGCCGACTAATTGTTTGACCCCTCATTGCTCGAGGGGTCTTCCGATGGTAAAATATCGCAGTTTTGTGTAACAGAAGATGAGTTGATGTCAAGAAGAGAGAGTAGCGAGTTATTTTTGAAAGGAAACAGTTTGGAGAGAAAGATCAGTGTGTTGAGGCGGATGGGGTAAGGAGAGTTCTGTATGTTGGGGCAGAGAGGATAAGGTGAGGTCAGATTGTTGAGTTATGGGGGATAAGGAGACAGTGAGATTCACAGGAAAGGTGAAGGAGTAGGAATCTAGGCGAGGTTTAGTGTTTTCTGGGCGAGGGGAGCGGAAATTGAGTCCTGGGAATGCTCTTTTGAGGTCGAAATCGTTGGATTCAGGTGGCAGCGAGAAAGGGGTAAGAGAAGGGCGAGATGAGGAAGGGAGACGTTTGAAACGAGAGAGGGATGAGGAGGATGAAGAAGGAGATATAGAGGAAGAAAGGAAAACCGTGGTGGATGAGTTGAAATTATCTTCAACCGTAGCATGATCGACGCTATCATCAACGGTGTCTGTGATGATCGGCGAGGTGAGGCGTGAGGGAAGAGTGGTCTGGGTAGGAATTGGGTCGGGTTGGGTGGGAACTGGGTCAGGTTGAGTAGGGACTGGGTCGGGTTGGGTAGGAGCAAGGGGAGGGCTAGGAGGTTTTGTTGGCCCAACTTCAACTGGGCTGGTTGGGATTTGGTGAGGGATATTTGGGCCAGGATAAATAATATGGGGCTGGCGTTCAAATTGGGTTGGGATGATTTTAGATATGGGTTGAGCATGTGGGTTAGGATTTGTGCCCTATTAGTTGGTGTTTTAGTGGTTGAAATGTCTGTTAGGCTAACAGTCGGATTCGACCCAATAGGGATAGCGAAATTAGGGTTTGGGATATGCGAGTTTTTAGCTCGAAGCCACGCGCCGAAGGGGAGAGGCGCGTGCACCGAGTCATCTGTATTAGTAGTGGCTAAGGAGCAGGAGTGAGCTTTGTGGCCCAACAGACCGCAAAGATGGCAAAAACCGGCGAGTCTCTCATAACTGACTTCCATCTTGATATGTTTCCCGTCCGGCGAGACGAAACATGTCTGGACTGCGAGAGGTTTGGAAACATTAATCTCCACTCTTATCTTGAAAGCCTTCTTCCATCTACCGTCGAACCCTGAATCCTCAAGACTGACAAAATTTCCCAGAGAATTTCCAATGGATTTTGCGTTCCCCGAAGTGATGAAACAGACCGGTAGACGCGAGATATGGCACCAGTATGGAGCAGTAGAGAAATCCACCTCAAAATAGGCCTTCTCCGGCGACCAGGTTTTGAGAATGACTTGCAAGTCCCTAAAGGACCAGGAGAGGTTCAGAGCACGATCCATATCCTCTTTGAGTTCGAAGATGCAGGAGAAGATATTTGTGTCTTCGGGTTTTATGTGCACTTTTTTCTTTGGGTTCCAAGCTCGCATCATAGTGGATCTAAAAGCTCCAGTGATTTGGGGTTTTTCGGAAAGAGTTTTGGCTAGCAGTGCATATTCTAGGGTAGCTTCTTCAGATTGGTTTTCCGTGGCAGTGTTGTTTAGTTGGGTAACAAGGGGGAGCTCCATTTCGGAGTGAGAAAGGAAGGAGTGAGGGAGATCAAGGCAGCCAAGTGTGGCGGAGGCCACAAGAAAACTCTAGAAGAGGGCTCTACTAGAGAGAGAAATTCACACAGAATTATTTAAACATTCAATCAACCAAGTAGTTCAATGACTAATTCTATCAAAAACATTATATTCATTGTAATAAGGTGAATACCATGAAGTTGGATACTCTAAAGCTCAAAAGAGAGCTGACCCTGAGAAAACGCAGTGATTGCATCAAGTTTTGGTGATCGAGAACTAGGTGGTGTTCTCTTCGTGAATAGACGACTTTTATCTTTTCTTTCCTATATTTCCTATGATTTCTTGTTATTGCATGTTATTTTCTTTAATTTCTTGTAATTATAGATTATATTCTTTTGATCTTGGTTATCAAAGACCAAAAAATTTTCCTTGATTAAAGAAGTGACTTTAGAAATCTTCGGAGTTTCCAAGAGATGAAAATGAAAATAGAGCTAAGGAAGTTCTGTCAAGTTAGGCCTGTCAAGGGTAGGGTAAGACCCTTACCCTTACCCATACCCTATTAGGACCCTCTCAATTCTATTTTCAAAGACCCTGACCCTACCCAGACCCCTACCCTATTCGGGCCCTAAATATACAGACCCTGACCCTACCCTGGTCGAAGGGTCGGGTCCAGCCAGACCCTTTCTTTTTTTTTCTTCATAAACAGGCGCCGCTGCTGCGCCTTTATGTAAGTTTGTTGTAATTGCATAAATACCCCCACTCAATTTAAATAATTACAAATCACCCCTTCATTAATTAAACTAATATTATGTTTTAAAAATTACAGCACCGCTCTTGTAAGTTTGTTGTAATTACATAAATATCCCCGTACAATTTAAATAATTGCAAAATCACCGCCTTCACTAATCTAAATATTAATATTATGTTTTAGAATAATTACAGCATCGCATCCTGAAGTTTGTGTAATTGCATAAATACCCCGCACAATTTAAAATAATTGCAAAATCACCCCCAAAGATAAACAATAGAGTGTGGCTCAATTCAACGAGTATAAGAAATCATAATCACCGAGACAATCTGTAATTAACAGCAAAACTAGGGTTTTTGACCTCAAACGCACATTATCGTAAAACTAGGGTTTTTGACCAACAGATTAAGCTGATAAAAACTTACATAGCTTGAGCCTTGATGAACCCTAGGTTCGATTTGGGAGTGTTTCCAGATTTTGGTCTCAAATAGCTGAATTTATGAGACGTGAGAACCCTAATTTTGTTTTCTGATTTGGGAATTAGGGGGAGGGGGGAGGCGGGGAGAGAGAAACTGAATATATATTTTGGGTGCGGGGAGAGGGAAAGATTGTGTGAGTGAAATTTGGGGTCAAAAATAAAATATTGAATAGTTATGGACTTGCCCTGTGAGACCCGGTGCAGACGCGGTGCGGATTGGGTCCGAATTTAGACCCGGATCCTAATTTACAGGGTAAGGGTCTAGACCCTTATTAGACCCTGTAGAGAGGATATAGGTCTAGACCCTATATTTAATTTCAGGGTAGGGTAAGGGTCTTACTAGGCCTATGTCAAGTTCTTTCGATTTTTTATCATAACGCGTCGTTAATCCAGACCGTGAAGTAAGTTATGTAGTATTGATACATAGAATAGGACTCGGGTCATAAAGTGTGGTCAGCAAAGTTATATTTTAATTAATACAATTTCTTATATGTGATATATTAGTGATACACATTAAGAGAGAACTTACTCAAGTTTGATATTCATTTAAATTCTTCACAAAACATAATACAATTAATGATGTCTATGTAAAAATAAATAATGGAAAATTTTGAGGACCTTATATCTAACTATCTCTATTTCATTATTACATATCTTTTTTATTTTACAAATTTTGGTTGAAATTGTGTTACTAATCATATATTTATTCTTATAATTTTTCATTAATAATAAGTATCTTCTCTCTAAAATACATATATTTTCATGATAAGTTATTAGTTTTAATGACCTAATAATAACTAATGATAAGAATATTTTCATGGTTATGAATAAAGATAAATAAACTTTCAAGTTATTTTTCCCTAAGTCATATCTCAGATCCTCCCTTGTTCATTACTAAAAAAAAATTTTAAGCGTCAATTTTCCATGAATTGAGGAACTTTTGCTTGCATTGTATTACTTGACCAGCGGACAAAAAGTGTTAACCTTCACAATTATGTAGAATTATATATGAAATACCTTTTTCTGGCTCTCGCTTTAGTTCTATGGCAAGTTTATTCTAAAAACAATCTATTTATTTTGATTTGGATAGCACAGTAAATTGTTCAGTCGCATTGGTTTTCCAAAAAATATTACATTGGGTTTATTTCAAAAGTTAAACTTGGA
Source organism: Misopates orontium (assembly GCA_946800315.1). Lineage (NCBI taxonomy): Eukaryota > Viridiplantae > Streptophyta > Magnoliopsida > Lamiales > Plantaginaceae > Misopates > Misopates orontium. Next base: position 12,699,159 of record OX326951.1, read on the forward strand.
ATCATGGTTTTTTCTCGTGTTTAAATTTTAGGGATGATTACAGTAACACCCCTGAGATTTGTTGTAATCACAAAGACAACCCCTGTGATTTAAGAAATTACAGAGACCACCCATGAGGTTTGAAAATTTATAGAAATCCCCATCTACGACTCAAGAGTTGTTTAGGTGTCATTTACGATATTATTATGCTTATTATACTTACACCCCAAAAGTTTGGTTATAATTATAAAAATAATGTTCAATGTTTGAAAAATTAAAAAGAAATACTCCAAATAATTTTTGAAACTACTATAGTACTAACTAAAAATATAAAAAAAATAATTAAATTAAATTTTAAAATATAATCCAAATCTTTGATGTTTCTTATTTTAATTTCTCATTTTTGTTTTACTTTTAAAAGTCCAATGATTTTTATCATTGTTCCATATTAAATAATATTACTACCATGATCACCGAATTTTAAACTTATCACAACAAAAAAAGAAGTATTTGGTAAAAGAATAACATCTCTATGCAATTTCCAGAAAAAATAAGACAAATAATAGAAAACTTAATTTCCAAAAATTTCCTTCGCAATGAAGACTAAAAAACAATAGAAATAGTAAAGATTTTCACAACCCATTTTAAAACATGAATAGTGATGAAAAAATTAATTACCAACAATAATGACAAGAGAATTATCATTCTTGGTTTGAACATGGTCACTAGTTTTAGAAAGCAAGTTTTGTTGAATTTTTTGACCAAGCAAGCAACCTAAATACCGTGTCTTTACTGCAGCTTCCAATTTTTTTGAAGTATTATTCTTCTTCCAATTTCCTGAAACCAATTTTCAGTGTTTTTATCTTTTTGTATGCTAAAATAATACTTAAGTTTCAATTCAACGAGAAGAAGGATATAAAGATAAGTAGTTAGTTGAGTTTGGACGGAGATTTGCCTAATGATGTGGGGTATTTTCGTCTGGGTACGTGTCCACTTGTCAACACTCTAAATCCTTAACCAGTTTTTGAGTTCGGAACCCGCACTCAACACTACACGTAAACTAAGCCGGTGCCTTCCCGGCGAAGGCACTCCGACGCTCAAGTCAGATGGGTCGGAATATGAGATCTTGTTGTGCGAGGCAACAAGTCGAAATGATAGGTCAAAATGACAAGTCAAATTGCAGCAAAACAAGTCGAAAAGAAGCAAAACAAGTCGAAATGAGAGTCCTCAATAAGTCGAAATGAAGACTTTCAACTAACTCGAAATGCTTGTAAATATATCTCGAATTAGAGCTATTCTGTCAAGTCGAAATGAATGTCAACCAGCTCGAATTCGATTTATATAGCTCGAAATGGTTGCTTAAAATATGAAAAACGTACTTGAAAATGAGGTATGGGGCCCCCTTATATACTACTAAGAGTCCTTCCTTAGCTAGAAGTCTTATCCAAGTAGGATTATGATTCAAAATAACTCGAAATAGAGTTATTCTGGAATAAGTCGAAATAGATGTCCAAAGAAGTCGAAATGGGCCTGAAATAACTCAAAATGGGCCTGAGTTTGAGTTTTGCCTGAAATTGTAATTTTGCATTAAAAAACAATGGTGCTGACGTGGCATAATATATTTCGAAATACGCTAGTGGTATTGTATCGGATATTATGACGTGGCGGTACTGAAATATGGTACATCATGGAGTTCCCCAGTTTGTAAGAGTAATGTGTGTAGAAACATTGGTCATACAAACTATAAAATACTTCAACGAGACGAGAATCATGCAACAAAAACGGCCTTGGTGTGAAAAAACCAACGTTTTTGCCAAAAATATCTCGAAGAAAATAAGTCGAAACTTACTAAATTTGGTAAGTCGAAATGAATAACTCAAACTGAGTTACCCGAAGTAGTAACTCGAACAGCATAACTCAAAATAGGGAAAATAGGTCGAAATAGGCCAATAACTCGAAATAGTGGCATTATAGTAAATAAAAAATCATTTCGCCTATAAATACTCCGCGCAAATCCTTCATTTCCTCATTTCTCGCGAGAGTTGCAACCTAGAGAACATGAAAAATAACTCGAAATAGATAGCTCGAAAAGCTTATCCGTGAATAGTGAGAAATATAACTCGAAAAGCTCCAAAATTACCGTGCTACCCCTCGTAAGTCGAAATGAGTGTCTTCTTAGCAAATAACTCAAAATTTAAGTCGAAATTTCTCCATTTCAGGGCCATTAATTACTCGAAATAAATAAGTCGAAAAGCGTCTTTGTTTGTTCGACTTATCCATTTCGAGTTAAATGGCTTGTGAATTTTTTCGAAAAATTTTTGAAAATTTTTCAATGTTGACTAATCGTGATCTTTTTGTGCAGATTTGTTACGACGGCTCGTCTACGCCATAACCAATTACATTGCCGCTCATCCATTCCACCGTCAGAATCTCACTCACGTCCCTACTATAACTCCTGGGATTACCAATCACGACCGTCTGCATCACGTGCGCATCACAATTATCACAGCAATCAACAGCGTTCAAATCCAGTACAACCAGCATCATCGTACTATTCCCGTAATCAACAACCTGCTAAAATCCGTGCACCGGGAGCTCCAAAGATCTTTGTTCCTGCTCAAAGGTCTTATGAACGATGTGACCCCAGTGAAGAACGCTTCATCGACCTCAACCCCCGTTCTGGTAATTTACCGACCTTGAACTCTAATGACGTCTGCATCAGATAGTGAGTCTACTAGCGATAGTAGTCACGAAAGCACTAGGTCAAATAGGTCAAAAGCGGGTGGGACTAGTAGTGGAGACTCGTCTGATAGTTATTCACTTATTTTGGATAGAGCCTCGGATAGGGAGGTAGACATATTAGGCGACGACGTAGATAATTATGTTATTTCTGTGAGAGATACAGCTTTGCCAGCCGTAGATCCTCCCTCCGATATCGCCGCCACCCTAAATGTTGATCATACCTCTTCTATTGATCCTGAGAGTAGGATAGTTGGGGAAACCTTTCAGGAGTTATTTGACGAAGGGGTAAATTTAGAATCTCCCGCTCCTAGTCCAGCTCGGAATAGGTTAAACTTTGATTTACACCGTTCAGTCTTGCCTCATGACATTGACTATTATCGCGAGACTCTTGACATCCCAAACACGTACCAAATCATAGTTCACGGGCCAGATGATAGGATGAACAACCCGCCCGAGGGGTGTCTTACTTTTTTCAACGGGTATCTCCAGTGCGGTTTGAGATTCCTAATTGATCCAATGGTCGCTCAATTGATGAACTCCCTGATCTCTTGCCCTTCTCATTTTACCCCAAACACTGACACCCAGATGTACGTGTATGTCATGTTGACCTGTGTCTTCCACTTTCCGTGTACCCTAAATGGGTTTTGGCAATTGTCCTCATCAAGTTCAGACAGAAACGTAAATACTGCGGGTTCTGTTTTCTGAGCTCAAGGAAGAACAACTGCTTCATGTCCGATCTTCAGTCGAGTTTTGGAACGCACTGGAAGAAGCAGTGGTTCTTTGTTAAAGAATCCAAGCCCCATGAGTTCAAGTTCAAAAGACGCTGGGCCAACAGTCGTCGATCTCCGCCTTGCCCAGCAGCTGTCTACCCCAAGGCAGTGATTGACATGCTCAAAGAGCATCAGTTTGATGCCTTGAGTTAACGACGTCTGAAGTTTTGCGGGCCGGCGGATTTATGCATTTTCCTGCTGTTGAGTTCCCACTTTTTGGCATATAGTCATGCATGTGTTATTATTTTTTTGTAATTTATGCTTCTTTGTTCTCTTGAAAACTTCTGACCTCTTATTATTCTATTTTGTAGAAAAGATGGTGATGGATAAGACCAAGAAGAGGCTTGTTGCGGCAAAGCGGAACGCCAATGCCCCTCCTACTGAAGCGGTGATCCCTGAGAAGATGAGCCGCCGAGGTGCTAAGGCTTCGGCTACTGGTTCAAGCTCCAAGGCTCTGGACGCTCCTACTGCTCCTACTGCTGCTTCTGGCTTAACTAGGGGATCGAGCCGCAGTAGGGGTACACCATCTGCTGCTCCTGCTCCTTTCGCTTCCACAACTGCTCCACCCTCTCCTTAAGCCATCCGTGTCGTACATGACTCCTCCTCCTGCTTCGACGACTGAGAGAGAGCGGATCCTAGCCGTGATTGATGTCGTGCGAATTGGAACGATATGGGTCCAAATCCTGCTGGGCGGAAGCGCCCTTCCACTTTTGAGGATCGTCATCGGGGCAAGCGTTTGGCTCATGACACGTTAAATACTTATGAGCCGGACGACTTAGACATCGATGTGGAGGATATCCCATGGGCAACCATTGACGACGGTTACTTCAAGATGACCGATACTGCTGTCTTGCGCCTCGTCAAGGGATTCATGTCGGAGTTCGATTGAAAGAAGTACTATCAGGATTGGGCCGCGAGAGGCTCTGTAGCCGGACTGCTTTGGCTACATGTGAGGTGAGTGTGCATTCATGTCAAATGTTTAAATTTAAATTATTTATATGTGCTAACTTAGCCTTCTTTTTTGTGCAGTTCTTCATCAATGTGCAGACTATGATGGAGAACTTCGACATGGCCATGGATGCCCAGGAGCAGTTTGCAGCTGTACTGGAGAGGCATCGGTATACGGCTACTCACGCACAGGTTCTCAAGAAATGGGCCAAGGATGAGGCGCCCAAAGCAGAGAAGAACCTGTAGATCGTTGTTGGAGAGCTGCAGCGCACCAAAGGAGATCTAGAGAAGGTGAACGAGGCGTCTGGCAAGGCCAAGCGTGAGGCCGAAGAGTACAAGGCATAGGTTGACTCATGATTTGAAGAAGGCCAACAAGGAGATCGATGATCTCAATGTTGTTGTCCTGAGAAACAGGAATAGTGCCTCTGCGGCTGAGGAGGAGTGGGCGAAGTTGAAAGCTGAGCTTGCTGTAGTGAAGGCTGTGCTTGCGACTGCGGAGCAGGACGATATGATCGTGCCCTGAGCCAGGTAATACTGAAGATATCTATTGTTTTCTTTCTTATTTAATATATGTCCGCTATGATTGCCCTAACCCTTGTTTCCTTTGTATGGCTTGCCTGATGATGAGAAGGTGGCGGATATCGTGGAGTTCTTCCGCCTCGAGACATAGGAGAAGATCGCTATGATCAAGGGTGGCTATGACATGGCCAAAGGCTACATCATGCCGTTAGAGGATCTTGAGAAGAAGGGTGCTATTGCAGCTGGCTTCAAGAAGGAAGACTTTGACATCTTTGATCGCCTGAAAGAAGATAGAGAGGGAGGTGGCGAAGAGGTTGATGTTGTTGTTGCTGTTGATGAGGCACCTGCTGAGGATGCTGGTACTCCGAAGCACGACCCCTTTACTCCGTTCTTCCCCTACAGCATGTGTGGTTGAAAGACCATCTTGCTGACCAGCCTGGCTCCTCCACTGTTGCTCCGCCTGCCCCTGATCTGGAGGAGGGCGATATGGCGTTTGATGCGAGTATGTTGGACACACCTCTCGATGTAGATGTCCGGGCGCCAAGGGTCACTGATGAGTCTGCATCTGTTGCTGCTACTGTGTTGCGGTGTATCTCCCCGATCGATGACACAGGTCTTCTGACTGAGTCCTTTGTAGAGCTGTAAGAGCGGGGTGCGGTCAAGTCTCTGGGTTTGAATCTCCGTCCGTGATGTTCCTTTCCTCCGGCCTGCGTGCCGTTTGTCATTTGTTGGCATTTGTGCCTTTATTTTGAACAATCATTACCTTGCTTTCTTTAGTACTTGATTTTGTATATTTTGTTGACATCGCGCCTTAGTTGCGCTAATCTCTATGGTAGTACATAAAGTTTTTTGCAATTGATTGAATGCTTTTACGTTATGATTTTATGCTTGCTTTGTTGTTTAATTCCTTATGTCGTGGATGTGTGTTGCTCAGTAAAATAATTTTAATTCATAGTTTGAGTGCTTGTGCTCATTGTTTGAGTGCTCGTGCTCAATGTTCAAGTGCTTGTGCTCATATGTTGAGCGCTTGTGTTCAAATCTCGAGTGCTTGTGCTCGTTTGTCTATATGCATGATACAAGTAACGTGTTGGCAGGGAAGTACACTTGAATAAAATATGGAATTTTATAAGATTTGGGACTGGGCTTGAGTAACTTCCGAGTTGCCTACATATCCTGCTGTATATAGGTGGTCAGGAATCAAGTCCCCGTAGTTCAGTGCTAAGTATTACAATCAAGGTCCACAAGCAGAGACTCATAATTCGTGAAAGAATAAGTAAAAATAGTATCGAAACCACGGTCCTACTGTGCCACAAGGCCGTTAGAATGCTAGTGTCTCAACTATAAAATCTTCTCAAGTTCTTGACGTTCCACGGGATGATAGAATCCTTCCACCAAATTCTTGTAGATAATAGTATCCTTTAGCGCTTGCTTTCTTCACTCTGTAAGGTCCTTCCCAGTTTGGTTTCAACTTTCCTACGTGCTTAGTAGCTTCCACCTTCCTCAGGACCAAGTCCCCCACTTAGAAGTTCCGAAACCGGACCTTGTTGTCGTATGCCTTAGCCATCATAGATTTATATGCTTGTGTATGTTGGTATGCTTCTTCCCTCGTGGCCCCTATTAGTTCGAGGTCCGTTTGTCTTGTCCTTAAAGCTTGATCTTAATCTCAGATGTAACAATGTGGTAGGTCGTCATTCCAATCTCTGTTGGTATCACTGCTTCAGAACCATATGTTCTCTCTCGTTGAAGTTCGGGGCGTTGTTCGATAAGCCCATAATATACCTGGCAATTCATCAGCCCAGTTCGTCCTTCTCCTTCCTACCTTTTCTCCAGACTTTTAACCAACGTATTGTTGGTAGCCTCTACTTGTCCATTTGCTTCAGGGTGCGTGACGTATGCGAAGCGTTGTTCAATTTTCAAGTCCTTGCACCAGTCTTGGATCTTGAACCCCTGGAACTGTCTTCCATTGTCAGAGATTAAGACCCAAGGAATCCCAAATCTACATATGATGTTCTTCCATGTGAACTGCTTCACGTTAGCCTCTGTTATTGACACCAGTCCTTTGGCCTCTACCCACTTGGTGTAATATTTTACTGCCACCAATAGCCATTTTCTTCCTCCAGACGCTATTGGCATGGGTCCGACAATATCAGTTCTCATTGATCAAAAGAACATCCATAACTCACAGTTGTCATGGGTTGTGGACAGGCGTATGAATGATCTTCGAATGTAATTGACAGCTTCTGCACTTCCTAGTAATCCATTGAGTCTCTCATAATAGTAGGCCAGAAATATCCTTGACGGAGTATCTTCTGTGCTAAGGATCGTCCTCCCGAATGATTTCCACAACTACCTTCATGTATCTCTCTTAAGACGTGTTTAGCCCGTCCTGGTGACAAGCATCTTAAGAGTGGTCCTTCGAACGATCATTTGTAGAGCTCTCCGTCGAACATAGTGAACCTTGCCGATTTGTACTTCAATCTTCTGATCGCTTGTGGATCAGTCGGCAGGGTTCCGTTCTGTAAGTAGTCAATGATCTCATCCTTCCAACACTTCCCAACCTCTACTGGTAAAACAAACTCCATATCTTGTGTTGGATTTGCTTCGCTAACTTTTCCAATCGAGGGTTGATCAGTAGCCAATAGTGTTATTCGCATTTCAACAAAGACTTCAGCAGTACTCGCAAATCGAGATAAAGAGTCGGCACACTCATTTTTTGCTCTGGGTATTTGCGAGATAGTAAATGTCCCAAAGTTTGAAGTCACTTCTTTGAGCTTATCAAGATACTTGACTGTTGCAGCCTCCTTAGCTTCCTATCTCCCTTCAAATTGATTTGCAATCAATTGTGAATCTGTAAATGCTACGAGTTCAGTCGTATAGCATAGTCAAATTCTCTCCCGTCTGCCAACCATAAGTAGACTCCAGCCCCGCCTGCGTCAACTGTGGACGATCCGTCTACGTGTAATGTCCAAATCTCCATTGCTATCCCGAGCGTATCTCCCTTAGTTTTGTTCATCACCATAGTGACATCCACTGTTTTGCTATGCCTCCGAGATAGTTTTAGCTACAAAGTCTACTAACCTTTGTGCTTTAATCGCAGTCTTAGGTAGATACTCCAGACCATATTGGCCGAACTCAACTGCCCAATTCACAAGTCTGCCAGATGTTTCCGGTTTTACCATAACTTGCTTCAAGGGTTGATTAGTTAAGATAGTTATTGGATGTGATTGAAAATATGGCCTCAATTTTTGTGTTGTTATGTCGAGCGCGTATGCTAACTTCTCAATTTCCAGATAGTTAAGTTATGCATCATTCGACACTTTGCTCATGTAGTAGATTGGCAGATGTTTACTATCCTCCGTACGCACAAGTACTGTACTTAGTGGATTCTTTGTTACGGCCAGGTAGAGATATAGGATCTCGTTATCCTTGGGCTTAGAGAGTAATGGTGGTGTCGTGAGATAGACCTTTAGCTGCCGAAAGGTTTCTTTACAATCCTCCATCCACAGAAACTTAGGTGTTTTCCGTAGCTTCTTAAAGAAATGTGAGTTTTTCTTTGCGAAATGAGAAATAAAGCGGCTCAGCGCTATAATTCTTCCCACCATGCGTTGCACCTCACGAAGAGACTTGGGGGATGAAAGATCCATTATAGCCTTAATTTTGTTTGGGTTAGCTTCGATACCACGCTCATTCACCATGAAACCCAGAAATTTCTCTGCCTTTACTCCGGATATGCACTTCTTCGGATTCAATTTCATCCCGTACTGTTTCACGATACGAAAAGCCTCATCGAGATGTTTAACATGATCCTCCTCTTTCAGACTTTTGATAAGCATGTCGTCAATATAGACTTCCATAGTTTTGCTAATTTGATGATAGAACATCTTGGCTACCAATCTTTGAAAAGTTGCTCGTGCATTCTTTAAACCAAGCGGCATTACTCTGTATCAGAATATGTCTTTGTCTGTGATAAAGGCCGTTTTGTGTTGGTCCTTTACTACCATAAGAATTTGATGAAATCCACTATGTGCATCATAGAGACTTAGTAATACGCATCCAGCAGTAGAGTCGACCACGAGATTGATCCTGGGCAACGGAAAAGGATCTCGTGGACAATGTTTGTTCAAATCGGTGTAGTCCACACATCCGCCAAACAGTTGGCTTCTTTGGTACAAGAATGATAGATCTTTAAGTCTAATACTTTACGTTATAAACAGTAGTTGCGGTACCTAGTCTAGACAGATAAGTAAGACAGGTAAGTAAGACAGTAAAGTAAGACAACAGATTTTAACGTGGTTCGGACTATGTCCTACATCCACGAGGCTTTCGCCTGAATCAAACTTCTTTCAACGGACAAAAGTTATTACACCAACTGGTTTTACTCTAACACCGAATCCCTCTAATGGTGATACCACCGGAATCTTTTTCGAGTCTATAATTATATTTTAACACTAATTTTCATAAGTAGTATGAATTTGTATTTCTAGATATTAAGGTTTTCATTCTCTATGCTATACAAAAAGGGGGAGTCTTTCTCCACCTCCTCCATCTTGAAAAAGACAATTTTGTCCTTCTTAGATATGTCCCTTCTTCATGAAAAGATAATTTTGTCATTCTCTCCTCCTTGTGCTCATTTACTCCATTTCCTCCCCCAATATTATATGCTGGAGACTTTAATTCAATTTAAAGTATACAATAAAACTCCCTCCTTTATGAAAAGACAATTCTATCATTCCTATAATACCCTTGTAAATTTATATTTTTTCACACTCTCAGTACGTCAATTACTGCAACGTCACGTCCTTTCTAATTTCTCTCTCACTCACACACACTCATAATTGCTCAACGGATTATTAATTTATTACAAGGGAAACGTCTACTCCGTTTGACCCGTAAGACCAAGACTCCCGTAATGATCTTCTTATGAGAATGCTTCCAAGCGAACTGCACGTACGTATAGATCCCTCTAACTGGCGCAATCCTTTCCCGTTGAACTCCCTTCAACTCTTGTCGGCTTCTCACGTTCTTGATGTAACTCAAGAGGGCGAAAACTAAGAAATCAAAATAAAAGAGAACACCTAAAGATGTATATTTTGTTACACGAGTGTTCTACATTGATTCCTAGGATTTCTACTATTTATAGGATAGCTCTCCTGAAAGATATCCTTGAATCTCGGCTAGTCTCCATATCCAGTCGAGACAGGATCTTTCCAAATATATCCGAATCTTTCCGTGATAAGGCGATCCTTCCTTTTGCAACGTCTTTGTTTCCGTTTGATAAGATCTTCATGATCTTCGTATATTCTGCACATCAAAGACAAAGAAGAACTCCACAAGGAATAGATTACTAAAGGATATAGGAAAGAGTTTGATAAAGATTAACTTTCCATAAGATAAGATACTATAAGATCAAGTTAAATCTTTCCAAACTCACCTAAATATTCACGCGTCTAATAACAAGATAAATACCATATAAAACCGTGTGAATAAATAAGTAAATAAATCAAAGTAAATAAAACCGAATTTTCCTTTAAAATAATTTTGCAAACAAGGAAATAAAATCTAGTTGGACCTGGCAGTCCTGACTGTTCAACTGAGTTTGAAAGCTGTCGGACTTGCGGTCCTAACAATCTCCCCCAATTGACTTGTTTGGCAAAAACACTTTTAAATCCCAAGGAAAATGTAGACATGCTGAAATAAAACAAGTTAGTAAGAGATAGGCACATAAATCAACTAACGAGTCTCGACAGCAATAAAAATGTGTTGCAACAGCGGTGCAACACTCCGCAAAACAACTTAATAAAATAAGCAGTTAAAACATTGTTCTTAAGCGGAATAAAAACAAAACAAAATAAAATAAATAACAAGATAAAACAGCAGCAGCCAGTAGAAATCTCCCCCATTCTTCAAGACTCCCCCATTCTACATATTCTGTTTACTCCCCCATTTTGCCAGAACTAGTCAAGGCTTTGCCGCTAATTGGGTAAGTGACTCGTTCATGGACTCCAACAGTGTAATGACCTGGGCAAGTTGCGACTGAAGGTTGTCGAGACTGCCCTGGGGAACAGACGGTCTAGCTTCGTTATCCCTGGCAGTTGGGACAGGACGCCGAATCGGAGAATCAAGTAGAGCTTGAACAAGGTGACTCGGGGCATGATAAGGCCTAGGGCGGCTCGTCATCTTGTCCTTAGAGACCCGGATATCCAATTGAGATGTGAGCAAGCGATAGACCAATGATGGATAGCCTAAGGTCATCTTTACCTTGTGGTCGAATGCTTCAAGTTGTAAACGCTCAAAGACCAGTTTTCCAAGATTAATGGGAGCATTCGAACCAATTCGGAATAAGACAGAAGCAGTTAATGGACTTACGATTGAAGTATGAGACATAGGGTACCAATTTCTTACCATAATTCCATAGATCAGACCATACCATGGAAGAAGGGAACCTCGCTGTAGATTGCCATTCTTTGGCCACTTCATGGGTTGGCCGGTTATGGTTGACGCGACTGCATCCATGTCTGCTTCCAGTTCCAACTCGGAGTCGCGACCAGTTTGTACGTCAGGAGACCCCAACTGCATGTTTAGGATTTGCGGACTGATCTTGAAGATGAACTTCCGTACCAATGCTGAATGTTCCTTGGCAGAGCCCGGAACGCCTAGTTGAGTATCCAGATTGGCATAAAACTCGTGCACAATCTGGGTTACAAACGGTTGTACCCTGCGAGTGGATTCAAGAAACCCTCTCCCTTACAAAAACTCAATAACCCCCGTACCCTCATAAGAATCATCATGAAGTTGAACTTCACGAACAGGAATGCGATCAGTGAGACGAGAATACCTGAGTTTGGCTTGAGATGTGTAGAACCTGTCGGAAAATGCCTTTTTCACCCTGAAAGGCTCATCGGACGGTGGAACAAGGGGAGGGACTGCAAAATCTCCTTCAGCTTCTTCTTCAGCCTGGGCGTGACTGCCTTGCTCAGAGGCCGACTAGTCGCCTGACTGGTTGTCCTGATCAGACAAGGACTGAGCTGAGCGTTTCTGCTCTTTGCGGACAGGGCTGGAATATGAGTCAGAGAGCTCGATTGGAGCAGAGTCCGAGACAGCAGGAGCGGATCGGGGACGTTTGGATACAGGAACTTTCTTGCGTGTCCCGACTCGGCTCGCGACACCCTCTGCAACAGGTTTTGACTTTTGGCGAGCAGATGGAGTGCGCTTGGGAGGTTGAGCCTTCTGCTTCCCTTTCGCCGCGGCGGTGTGGCGGCGAGAGGATGCAGGAACAGGTGCAGGTGACGGCGAAGCGTCATCCGGCATGGGAACAGAGTGCGAGTCGTCCAAAGGAGGAGAGAACTCGCGTGCCTGAGGAGAAGTGGCACGTGGTGGTGACTCTGTTGCCGGTGGTGGTGGTGTGGTGTCTTGCGGTGGTGCCGTGGAAGATGGCGGTGGAACAAAGTCCGCCGGAATTCGGATTTTGAGCGGCTTTGGCTGCAAGACTTGGGACAACTCGTTGCCCGTGGTGGATGCACTGTCAGGGTCGACTGAGACGATTCACCTGATGACTTAGTTTTCACCATGTTAAATATTTTCTTGATAAATGTAGGTGAGAAAGAAGACATAAACACAAATCCACACACCAAAAAAATATGAACACACGAGAGAGAGATAGTAGGATGGCGTGAGATATGATACAAAGGAAAGATATATAAATAGATGTAATCAAATCAATGTCATATCTTCTATAATCATTATCCACAACTTCCCATAAGTGATAGGACTCTTACCAAGACTCATCTAGGAAAGATTCCAACAAGATACGCAACTCAATCTCTACGAAATTAAAACGCGGCAAAGCATAGGCGGGAAACAAATTCATGCCGAAATTAAACATATCGCGTTTTAAAGACAAAATAAAATAAAAAGCACCTGTTTTAAAAAAATTAAAACAAATTAAAACACAAATTAAAAGAAACAAACAGAAAGTAACTCAGCAAATTACTCACATAACTTACCGAGGACCGATTCAACTGGTGTAAGTGGATGTCGAGACACCCTGTCATGACAGACTATAAGACTGAGTATAAAACAGGTCGAGACTGAAGCATACTCATGAACCAGATGAATACATTAAAATGTGTGTGTGAATTCTCATATGATAAACAGATGAAAGGGAAGAGAATTTGAAAGGGGCAAAAATCGTTTTGCAAGATATCTCTTTTCAAACAATACAATTGCACATTGTACACACACTTTGAGCCTTTTGCATAGAGGTAGCTTTCGCACATAACATTATATAGAATATGGTAGCTCTTTTCAATTTTGTGATGACCGTGAAATATGAATTGAATGCTTTCACTCATATTCATTGAGTTTAGACAGCTTTTTCCTCCATATATTTTTCTTTTGAAGCACTTTTTCTTTTGGCTCATGCTCTCTTTGTTCTTTTCTTTTCACAACTCTTTTGATCACTCATACTTTTCTTTTCAGCTCAAATCTTCTGTTTTTAAAGTGATGAGGTAGCAAAAGTGGACAAAGTCCATGTCAAAGAGATTATAAAAAAAAAAATAAGAACAAAAATTGCCCGTTGCAAAATCCTTCGATTTCACTGATTTAACTGAGGGAATGATGTGCATTGTGTATCAATGCAGTTCTAAGTACGCTCCAGAACCGGCTGTCCAACAGGTCTGCAAGTAAGTCATGACAGTTAGTCCAACAAATAAAAACATCTCAGTTAAATCGGGCACGCGACCAGCACTTAGTGGAGACAAATGCCGAGAGACTTTCTGAGGGTCTCAAAGCTTTGTGAAACAAATTTCTTTATAAGAATAACAGCAGTTTGTCTTCCAGTCGCGACATGCTTAATGACAGCACATTCATTATCACCTAAATCACATATGAGATGGTGCCATATATCCGTGTGCTGTGTGCATATGTGCTTAACATGATTATGAGCAATGATAATAGCACATTTGTGGTTACTAAAGACCAACACATCACTTTGCACAAAAACAAAATTCTTAAGCATGTGATCAACCCAACCAATATCAAATAATATGACACGATTATGCATAGTTAGGTAGAGATGACTTCCTGTTCCAAAAGTGGAGAAACTGAGGTCTATGAAGTTGCCTCTTGTTTCATTGACAACCCATGTAGGAGTTGCGACAGGAATCATCGACTGTTCTGCAGTTTCAAGATCAAGGTCCTTGATAGTATATTGAACGCACTTGGATTGATCTATGACCAATTTGTTGGCTCCTTGACTGACCTGCGAACCATAAAAACAAATTAGTTCACTAACAAACGGAGAGATAGATCTGTTTGAGACAGAGTTTGTGAACTGTTCTAAAGGGAGTCGTGACTGCGTTAGGGTATAGCAATTTTCAGCAGTCCGATTTCCTGAAAAAATACAAAACCTTTGGTTATCAAATACATGACATTCATCTTGTGTAAACGTGACAACCAACTTTTGATCGCATAGCTGGCTTATGCTAATCAAATTATGCTCAAGTCCATCAACATGGAACACATCATTAAGTATAGGACACCTGCTAAGAATGAGTGTTCCTTTTGCAACAACTTGACCCTTTTTACCATTACTGAACTGAACTGTTCCACTTGGACCATAAACATAGTTGGTCAAAAGGTTTTTGTTCCCTGTCAGTGATGTGAGCAAGCACTGTCAAGATACCAACAATAAGGTGAGGCGTTTTCAACAGAAGAAAATGCAAAATGAATGTTTCTATGATTAGAACATTTCACCCTTATGTGATTCGTTGGTTCAGAATCTTCATCGGAGTCTTTAAACACTGCTTTTCGTGGAGTCTTCTGAGATGTCGGGACTCGTGGTCCAATAGGTTTCTTTGTTGTGTTCCTTGATGAGTTCTGTTGTAAGTCAGGACAGCATGAACGAATATGTCCTTGACCACCACAATGATAACAGGCTCTGCTTGACTTGCGCATCCGTCGTGACCACCAAACGGGACTGGGCCTGTTCGGTTGACTGGACCTGCAAAAAACATGAGGCAGTGTGAAATTAGGATCACGTGCTAAGCTATCATTATCCATATCAGATATACTCGGAATCTCCCTGCTTAGACCGATCGGTGGGTGGTAACCAAGACCAGCATGATTAAAAATGGGACTAGGACTTTGATCAGAAACTTTGTTCTGATTGTCTGTGACAGTCTTATTGAGAACCTTAAGAACATCTTGGAAGTGAGATTCCAAATCCTCAAAAATGGTAATAGATTCTTTTATGTTTTGCACATTATTTCTGAGGGCCATGACTTGTCTATTTAGATCAACGTTCTTGCGTATCTCTGAAAACAAAATATTTCTAAGGATTCTGATTTCCCGAAATGGATCAGGGGAATTATCGTCCTCAGTATCTTCGCTGTTTTCCTGAGTAGTCAAGACAGGTGGTAAGTCATGATTAAGAATAGAAGAAAATGCAAAAAATGTTCTTTCTTCAGGTTCATCAATGCAACAATCTAACTCGTCATCACTGCATATAGATGTAATCGATTTAATCTCAGAAGCAGTTTCGGAGTCGTCCTGGTCAGTCGCGACAGGTATTGAGTCAGGTCTGATGACAGAGGAGAGTGCAATATTGGTTTTTTCTCCTGTTTCATCTTCACTTTCAGATGACTCTTCATCACTCCAGGTGCACACCATGGCTTTATCTTTATTCTTCGGGAGAAGATTTGCACAATCAGTTTGTATGTGACCATAGCCTTGGCATTCCCTGCATTGAACACCTTTTCCTCTTCTTTTGTAGCTAAGATCATTAGCAGCGGAAGATTTTAATGAATTATCAGAGTTAGAAGGGAAAGTGTTCGTACCTTTGTTTTTCCACTTGGAAAATTTTCGGAGTCCTTTGGAGAGAAACGCGACAGATTTCTCGAACTCGTCCTTGTCGTCACTTTGAGGTTTGTCTTTGATTTCAGCTTTAAGTGCAACACCTTTCGAAGTGACTCCATTCAAATTCTTTTTCAACTCAAAAGTTGAGAGGGCACCCATGAGCTCTTCAAGTGACAAGTTTTCCACGTCTCTTGCTTCTTCAATCGCCTCAATTTTCATATCAAATCTTGAGGGTAAAGTGCGAAGAGTTTTCTGAACAAGTTTGGACTCACTGTACTCATCACCGAGGAGGAAGGCTTCATTAGCAGTGTCTCTAAGTTTAGCATTGTATTGAGCTATTGTTTCATGATCCTCCATTTTGAGTTCCTCAAACCGTGTACCAAGGATTTGTCTTTTGGATCTTTTCACGGATGGGGTACCTTCATGGGCAACGCGGAGGGCGTTCCATGCATCTTTGGCCGATTCACACTTGGAGATCAGTTTGAACTGATTTAGGTCGACTCCATTTAAAATTGCATTGATTGCAATGGAATTGTGGCTCGCGTCGAGATCTTCTGCGTCAGACCAGTCGAGCTCTAGCTTCGGCTTTCCATCTTTGTCTAGTGGTGGAGACCATCCTTTGAGAATGCTTTTCCACGCTTTCTGATTTTCCCTTTTGATGAAAGCTGTCATGCGGACCTTCCAGTATGAATAGTTAAATTCATTAAGAGCGGCGGCTTTGATGATGATGATGATCCCTCAACGTTTTGTGCCATCAAATCTGCAAGATCTAAATAAAACCAGAATCTCACCAATGTAAGTAGGTGATAGGCTCTTGAAGTACAAGAATGATAGATCTTTAAGTCTAATACTTTACGTTATAAACAGTAGTTGCGGTACCTAGTCTAGACAGATAAGTAAGACAGGTAAGTAAGACAGTAAAGACTCAACTAGTACTGGACGATCTTTATCAAAAAAAGTTCTGCTATGTTTTTCTTTCTTTTAAATGTAATTTTTTTTTTCACAAAAAAGATAATTTGGAATCATTATATCTAGGGTTTAATAATTGGGTCAAAATACATTTCAAATTTGAAATTCTCAAAGGGGTTCCAAACCAATTTTAGTGAATGAAACTTCCAAATACTTGAACTAAAATGGATCCAAACAAAGCCTTAGTTTTTGAAAAAAAAAGATACTCTAAATAATTTTGAAACTACTATGTTATTAACGAAAAAATATAAAAATATGTTTAAATTATAAATTTAGGGAGAATTACACAAACTACCCCTGAACTATGGGCAAATTACACAGACCACCTCTCATCTTTGAGAAATTACACAAACCACCCCTATTTTGAGTTTGGGATTACATTTACACCCTTGCGCCGTTAAAACTAAGTAGGAAAAAAATGGAAAAATGATTTAATCAAACTTTACAAGCTCTATTTTTTTATTTTAGTATTTCAAAATATTGTAACCTTATTTCAATTTCTGCATTTTTTAAAATAAATTTTTTATTTTAATTTTTTAATTAACTCAAAAAGGAAAAGAAAAAGAAAAAAGAAGACGAAATCGGGGAAGATGTTCATCTTCCCCGATTTCTCATCTGCCGAAATTCTTTGGTCTCACAACGGTGCGACCTGGGAAGGTTGCGCCGTCGCGCGACATTAGATAGTGGGTCGCTCACAGCGACCCACCGTCTCCAGTTCACTTGCACCACCAAATCGGAGTTGGTGGTAAATGGCAATTACATCGCACTCTGGCCAGCAGCGGGCGGAGATCCGTCGCGTGCTCACGGTGGCTTGGTCAAGACGGCAGGAGAAGGTTACATAGACAGCAGCAGCACCGGCGTGGAGGCCGTGGCCATGGCGGTGGAAAAGCTGCGTTCATTTTTCCATTTTTTTATTGTAAATTTATTATTATTTTTTAATAGCAAGGGTATAGATGGAATTTTGCTGATTCTGTTAGGGTTTTTTGACGGAAGTTAAAGATAGGGGTGGTTTGTGTAATTTACTCATAGTTCAGGGGTAGTTTGTGTAATTCTCCCTAAAATTTACATTTCAAAATAAGTTTTAAAATTTAATCTAAAATGTATTTTTAATTCAAAACATATAACTTTTATTCTTTTTATTTTAATTTTTTCAGGTGATGTACCATATTTGGTACCGCCACGTCATAATATCTGATACAATACCACGAGCGTATTTCGAAATATATTATGCCACGTCAGCACCATTAATTTTTTATGCAAAATTACAATTTCAGGCAAAACTCAAAATCAGGCTCATGCAGACCCATTTCGAGTTATTTCATGCCCATTTCAAGCTATTTGAGGCCCATTTCGACTTATTTGGGCATCTATTTCAACTTATTCCAAAATAACTCTATTTCGACTTATTCCAAAATAACTCTATTTCGAGTTATTTTGAATCATAATCCTAATTGGATAAGACTTCTAGCTAAGGAAGGACTCTTAGTAGTATATAAGGGGGCCCCATACCTCATTTTCATGTACGTTTTTCATATTTTAAGCAACCATTTCGAGCTATATAAATTGAATTCGAGCTGGTTGACATTCATTTCGACTTGACAGAATAGCTCTAATTCGAGATATATTTACAAGCATTTCGAGTTAGTTGAAAGTCTTCATTTCGACTTATTGAGGACTCTCATTTCGACTTGTTTTGCTTCCTTTCGACTTGTATTGCTGCATTTCACTTGTCATTTCGACCTATCATTTTAACTTGTTGCCTCGCACAACAAGATCTCATATTCCGACCCATCTGACTTGAGCGTCGGAGTGGCTTCGCCCGGAAGGTACCGGCTTAGTTTACGTGTAGTGTTAAGTGTAGGTTTCGAACTCAAAAGCTACTTAAGGATCTAGCAGGGACTGAAGCATTGTGACGTGGAGTGTTGATGTAATATCCTGATTTTTTTATTTTTTATTTGTTAGCATGCCTAGCTATTTTGCAAATTATCTTAATTAATGTTAGGAGATTTTTATAAACTTGGGTCATCAATAACTCATATTTATAAGAAAAGAATGGGCTAAAATTAAAATTAAAAATAAAAATTGCAGGTCACCTTATAATTTAATTTAGGCCCAGTATTAACAAATATATTTTGAATTGTAAAAGCCCATAAACTAAACTATATTATACTAGTTAAGATTAGGGGTTTGTCTCTATGAGGTCTTCTAATTCCTCCGCTGCCCAACGTCGCTCGTTTCACGTTCCAAAGGTATTCTAATCTTGCTTTTATATTAATTTCATGATCAGAGTTTTACTTCTTGGTTTTTTACATGCCTATCAAGGTAATAAACTCTTACTTCTTGGTTTTTTACGTGCCTATCAAGGTAATAAATAATTAGTAATTTCTATTTTTTGGGAGAAGGGCTCACGGTTGAATAAGGAATAGATCATCATGATTGCATTCTTTTATTACTAAGTGGTTTGTACATGATATTGGTATTGTCTGGATTATATGTAATTTTATATAATTATGCTAATGGAATTGATTGTTCTGTAAATGCATAAGAAGTCAACTTGAATATAAATTTTGGGTATTATATTGTCAAGCTTGGTTATATTATATTAGGACTTTGGGGTTTCTGCACATGTTTGTTAGAACGTTAAATTTGTGGTATAGTTTTAAATTATAATAAAATTTGCATGGGATTTTCAGATTTTGTAAGTACTACAAGTGTTCTCGGTAATATGCATACGTATATGGGCTGTGTTGGAAGAGTGCGTGAGTCATGTGTGTCTATGATAATATATATATTATTATGCATAAACTGAATGTATATTAGTGTTACTAATTATACAATACCCAATGTTAGTGTGTGTTCACGTGTATGTATATAGATATGATATTATATGGAATTTTTTATAGCCAGGTGTACTTAGGCATGTGTAACATGAGATTAGTAGGCATAACTAGATTAGAATTAGAGTTTAACTAGAAGCTTATTGAGAATCTTTCTTGATAATAGGTGATCCCGGATAGTCTCGTTTGTACTTTGTTTCCTTGCGATGATAAACCAGGTGTGTGTTCCAAAACTCTATTTATTTTGCAAAACTGAAAGGAATGCTTGTATATGTATGTATGTCACTTATAAGAGTATCTTACACTGCTTTTGTAAAGTAAGCAAAATGTTTAATTTGAAATTGTAAAAGAAATTAAGTTGGTTATGATGATCACATTTTCGGTTATGTTCAGTTCTGTTATTAGTTAGTTGGATCTAACTTGGCTTGGTTAGGCATGGAGTATTGCTGGGCAGCAGAGGGCTGTCGGTGGTGCTTCATGTCCCCTTGCCCCTTCTCCTTAGACACGGCGGGAGGTTCGTTGTGTCTTTTTAGATCATTCGTTACGCTTGTACCATGACATGTGATTAGTTTCCAGGGTAGCTCCTTGGACGGGGCGATAAGGAGTGTTCGTGTGGGGTGTTAAGGTTGACGGCATCAGCTATTTCGTTGATCATCATTATTAATTAAATAATTGATATGCTTGTCTTAAGTTATTATTATTTAGTACCAACATTCATTTCTTTGTTTTGTAAAATAATGATCTTGTCTCGTTTTGTATTATTTCGAAATTCTGAATCTCAAATAAATTATTGGTACCTAATAATAATATTCTTGAGTCACAGAAAGCATAATTTGCATGTATAGTTTAGTATGTTTTGAAAGAAAATGGTAATGCACTTTCACACATATCGAGCACTCACTGAGATTTTTATCTCATTGGTATTATTTTTTTCCCTCCTTCCAGAGTAGGGAACCTTCAGGACTAGACCTCAGAGATTTTGGTGTTTGGAGTTGACCAGTCGGAGTTATAGATTAGAGTAACGTATTTGAGTTTCTTCTGTATTTTTTAGTTTAACTCTTTGCTATCGTGTTAATAATCTCTTATTCAATTAGTTTTGTCTTGAATTCTGGGGTTGTTACAGTTGACAAGTGAACACATATCCAGACAAAAATACCCCACATCAGTGGCGCCGTCTGTGGGAACCACTAAATACACTTAGAAACAAACACTATCACTAATTTAATGGCTCAGCGAAGAGTCGCGGAGAAAAACGGAGCAGCCACCAGGTCTAGGTCTCAACGGGAAGAGGAGAACAGAGTTGTTGATGCTTCTGAGCACACATCAGTGGCACCACCGAATGCTCCCTTGGACCAACCACGTGTTGCAGTGGAACCTACTGAATACTTCTCCCAGAACAACAACTGTTGAATCCTGCTCAGTTGGCTCAGATCATGACAGCTTTTCAACAGACTATGGTACCGATGATTGTGTAACAACTGGCAAACACTGTCTTGGAGCATTACGCCCCAGCACCAACTGCACAACAGACATCGGTATTGCAAACAAGGTCTCATCAGACGCAAGGTCGTGCTGATTCGAGACAGCAAACCCATACAAGGGTAACTAGGCCAAGCAGAAGGGAACCATCTGCATCACCATAGCGCAGGCATCCTCGTTCAGTGAGGACTGGAAGGCCCCGAGTCGGGTAACTATTAGAGATGGAGAGGTCAATTCAAGGCAGAGGGATCTAGAGGTCCAGCAAGCCGCAAGCCGCAAGGCTGGAAGGAACAGGGACCTGCCAGAACGAGTTGCACCAAGGGCAGAACCAGTAGTTGTTGAACACAATCCACCCGTGGAGAAGCCAACTCCATTGTCTGATGCAATCAACAGATTAACTTTGAAGGAAGGAGCTAATCTTCCGTAGATGAAGAAATATGATGGAACAAGTGATCCTAGAATGCATTTTGATGACCTTGATGCGGAATTGCAAATTCGGGAATACTGTAAGGGCTTAAGGGCAAAATTGATTTCAATCAGCCTGACGTGGACGACCAAAGAGTGGTTCAAGAACGTACCAGCACGCACAATTTAAACATTTGAACAATTCAGAGAGATGTTTGTTAACAAGTTTGCAACTTATCGCTTGAAGATGAAAGCACCAAGCTATTTGTTCAATGTTCGTAGGCACCTGATGAAAGCTTGAGAAAATACATAGAGCGACTGAATGTGGAGATTGGTCGAGTGCAGTCTCCAACCGTAGATTTGGTTAACTCGGTACTGCAAAACTGTAGCAAGAGCAAGAAGCTGCTGGAAGTACTGACCTGGGAGGCGCTTACAACCATTGAGCAAATTATTGATATTGTTCGTCGAGTTACTGGCATGGAAGAGGCCGCTTTGAACTAGGGTCCAATGGAATTACCAGAACCATACAAAGGTAAGGAGAACAAAAATTGGAAGAAAGATGATAGGGGCAAGGATCGAGATCGACGTCGATCACCTTTCAAGAGGTTCGATAACTATACTCCGCTGAGGAAGGATATAGCAAAACTCTTTGCTGTAACAAAGGATCGTGGGATATTCAAAACACCCAGACCTTTCAAGGAAACAAATGAGATGAATGAGTCAAGGAAATTTTGCAAATACCACAAGCAGAACAGTCATTACACCAATGACTGCAAGGCCTTGAGGAATGAAATCGAACGGCTCATTCAAGATGGGAAACTTATTAAGTTTGTCCTTTAGAATCGAGAACCACGAGACGAAAAGTCCTATGGAGGCAGAAAGAGGAGTCATTCTCCTCATGAGAAGAATGACGAAGCAAGGCACAAAAAGGGTAATCCTAATTACGCTAATGAAAATGGGATCAACGTGATTGCAGGAGGACCAACTGGCGCTGATTTAGCAAAGAGCAGAAAGCGGATTTCCAAAGACATATACAGTGAGCGTCTGAAATGACCAGAGACTGATCTTGTTTTTGCAGTTGACAAATTAGACATGAGAATCACGTTTGACGAAGATGACATTAAGAATCTATCTTCTCAAGCTAGCAAAGTGCAGTACCTGAACTGCCCGATGGTAGTGACTGTTGTGATTGCAAATCATCCGGTCAAGAGGATTATGATAGATAATGGCTGCTCAGTCAACATTATATTTATGGATGCGTTGCAATAGATGAAGCTAGGAAGGTATGAGATTACTGAAGTGAACTCTCCACTGTTTGGATTTGGTGGAGGCGAAGTGAGGGCAATTGGCTAGGTCATGCTGCCAACCTCTTTTGGTGAAAATCCACGGGGAAGGTCTTTAAACGTGGAATATCTCATTGTTGACATACCTTTTGCATATAACGTATTGATTGGGAGGCCTGGAATCGCTGCATTTACTATGATCATATCCACAACTCATCAGAAGGTCAAATTTCCCACCACAGGGGAATAGCTGAGATTATCACAAACTATCGTGAATCTTGGAGTTGCTATGTCACATCGACAAAACTAATTAAGGCAAAGGCAGATCCTAACGTCGCTATGATTGGGATACAAGTCTTTGAAACACCTGAACTTGCTGCACATATGGATACAGAGATGGTGCTCGTCACACAAGAGGATCATACGACGAAATGAGACACCCTTGAGCTATCTGACGAAAAGCTCACAGTGGAAAAACCAAAGGAGGAAAAGACTACTTTGTGATATAAGAAGCAGATGGAGGTTGAACGGATGAAGCCCTCTGGTAATCAAGGAGGTGATACTAGTAGACAATGAACCTGACAAGGTCATTAAGATCGGTAGCGAGTTACCATCTGTGATTGAAAAAGCATTATTGGAGTGCTTGCGAAGGAACTTTGATGTATTTGTATGGACTGACTCAGACTTAAAAGGAATTGATCCTCGAGTTGCAGTACATCACTTGAACGTAAACCCAAACGCCAAGCATGTTCATCAGAAGAAGAGACATTTCAGTGACGAAAAGAACAAGGCTGCAGAATTGGAGGTACAAACAAAGTTGGCGGCTGGCCACATCTTCAAAGTGTGTTACCCCGAATGGCTCAGCAACGTTGTTCTTTGTTAGGACCGCAAGTCCGACAACTTTCAAACTCGGTTGAACAGTCAGGACTGCCAGGTCCAACTAGATTTTATTTCCTTGTTTGCAAAATTATTTTAAAGGAAAATTCGGTTTTATTTACTTTGATTTATTTACTTATTTATTCACACGGTTTTATATGGTATTTATCTTGTTATTAGACGCGTGAATATTTAGGTGAGTTTGGAAAGATTTAACTTGATCTTATAGTATCTTATCTTATGGAAAGTTAATCTTTATCAAACTCTTTCCTATATCCTTTAGTAATCTATTCCTTGTGGAGTTCTTCTTTGTCTTTGATGTGCAGAATATACGAAGATCATGAAGATCTTATCAAACGGAAACAAAGACGTTGCAAAAGGAAGGATCGCCTTATCACGGAAAGATTCGGATATATTTGGAAAGATCCTGTCTCGACTGGATATGGAGACTAGCCGAGATTCAAGGATATCTTTCAGGAGAGCTATCCTATAAATAGTAGAAATCCTAGGAATCAATGTAGAACACTCGTGTAACAAAATATACATCTTTAGGTGTTCTCTTTTATTTTGATTTCTTAGTTTTCGCCCTCTTGAGTTACATCAAGAACGTGAGAAGCCGACAAGAGTTGAAGGGAGTTCAACGGGAAAGGATTGCGCCAGTTAGAGGGATCTATACGTACGTGCAGTTCGCTTGGAAGCATTCTCATAAGAAGATCATTACGGGAGTCTTGGTCTTACGGGTCAAACGGCGTAGACGTTTCCCTTGTAATAAATTAATAATCCGTTGAGCAATTATGAGTGTGTGTGAGTGAGAGAGAAATTAGAAAGGACGTGACGTTGCAGTAATTGACGTACTGAGAGTGTGAAAAAATATAAATTTACAAGGGTATTATAGGAATGATAGAATTGTCTTTTCATAAAGGAGGGAGTTTTATTGTATACTTTAAATTGAATTAAAGTCTCCAGCATATAATATTGGGGGAGGAAATGGAGTAAATGAGCACAAGTAGGAGAGAATGACAAAATTATCTTTTCATGAAGAAGGGACATATCTAAGAAGGACAAAATTGTCTTTTTCAAGATGGAGGAGGTGGAGAAAGACTCCCCCTTTTTGTATAGTATAGAGAATGAAAACCTTAATATCTAGAAATACAAATTCATACTACTTATGAAAATTAGTGTTAAAATATAATTATACACTAAGTCCGAAGATATATACTTTATAATTTGAATTGTAACAAGGTTGTTAAAGTTAAGGTGGAGCAAGGGCAAAAAAAGAATGTTGGGTCTATCTGATATGTTGCTTCAAACTTCAAAGGGTGTCACTGATATTATTGAAACCTCATGGGAGGTTTCTGATATTACACCAAACTTCAGGAGTGTGAGTGATACTATCCCTAGTATAAAATGAAAAAGGACAAAATCTAGAAAGGGTAAAAGTGTCTTTTCCTGGAGAAGCAGGTGGAGAAAAACTCCCCCTTTTAGTATAATATAGATAACATGTAATCTGGCGAAATATTCTGAAACTGATTATTTTATATGTTTCAAAAATTAGCCTTTGACATTGTCACGAACTTAATACTTGGGTTAAGAATTGTCCAAAATTTTGGCAATCAAAAATATCAATATTCATCGTCAAATAATTAGAAGTGCGGTTGTTATCAATTTTCCGACCCACGAGTTTCACTTGGAAAACGTTTCTTCCTCCTTATATATATAACCCAAAAAAGTCAAAATACAAAAATGAATATCCACACACACACATACGCACACGAATCTATAAATAATATAACCCTCACTCAGCTGTGATTGTTCACACACACACACACACACTCTCTCTCTCTATATATAAATATATATCTATTGTTAATCTCAAAATCATCCATCTATTCAATGGCATCAGGGTCTTCGGGTTACGGATTCGGGTCGTCGGATGATATTCTCTGCTCCTACGAAGACTCCGATCCCTCCAATTCCGCTAAGGTCCGTCCTTCTTATTAGGGTTTTCGATTTTCAAAATTAGGTTTTGTTTTTTGTGTTTTGCAGAATTGTTATTATCCATTGTACAGACTTAGGGTTCACAGCGATCTTGACTGAGTGATTAATTTATGTATTTGTTTTAGCTTAAAATTATAATGTTTAAAGAATGGGGTTTGGTTTGTCCGGAATATGTTAAACTTTAGTTGATAAGTTCATTTTCCATCTGGTTTTTCTATTCATGCCTAAAACACCTGCAAACGTTGGACATGTAAATTTGGGAAAAAGCCAATGCAGTAAAAGTATAAGTTACAAGGATTGCTGTTGTTTAGTATTCCTTACATTTTAGGGGTGCTACTATTATACCTTCTTCTTGATCACGAGATTGTGTTCACTTCAATTGGTTGAGCTCGAATCTGATGACCCGCAAGCTTAAATTGGGTGCTGGAAAATGGAAAACTGTAAATGTGGAGCTTGGACTATTTAGTGCCGGTAGAGAGGAAATGATATAGATACCTTGCAGAGCTTTATGTAATTATGCATTAGAATATTCTATATATTCCATGAAACTCGACTTACGTATCAAGGTTCCCAGTTGATCCTTATTTTTAATCTTTTTGAGGTTTTGAACCGTTGGATAGAAGTAGGATGAAAAATACGAAAATCTTGTGATAGTTTTGATCTCTTTGCTTAAAGGGTAATATAAGTGTCTCCTTTCACTGGGCTGTTCTCTGGGAAACTGTTGCAGAAATTGATCTATCTCTTCATATTTGAAGTTTGAATGGTAGGTCTTGAATAGTCCAGCAATCTGTGCATGATGCAGTGTACTGGTCCACGGGAAACTTAAAAATGGATATCAGATAAGAAAAATCTTAGAATTGACAATTGGTTTTGTAGAAGCCTTCACCCTTTTTACCTTGAAAAATGTAAGCTGGATATTTTTCAGCGGCATCACTTAGTTTTCTTTGGCAACCGGTTTCTTTTCAAACTCAAGTTACCAGCAATAGCTAAAATTTCAAAGATGCAAGCATGATAAGAGGCCAATTCCAGAACTCCATGTGCCCCCCACTTCTAAGTTGTTTTTTGGTCAAACCTTTTATTTCCATTATCTTGCTTTTTGCTCATCTTCCTTGCCTTATTTTAAAGCTTCTTACAATTGTGACTTGTTATCTGCTGCTGTTCTTCGACTGTATAAAATTTTTACTCAAGTGCTCACCACTTTATGCTTTGAATTAAGCAGGAGTTCAACAAAAGCAGGATGGCAAGACCATCTTCTTTTCCAACAGCCACCTACAGTCCACCTGAAGAATCTCCATTTAATGAAGATGTTATCTCTACTGTTGAAAAGACCATGAAGAAGTATGCTGACAACCTCATGCGTTTTCTTGAGGGAATTAGTTCGCGTTTGTCACAGTTGGAACTATACTGTTATAATCTTGATAAATCTATTGGAGAAATGCGGTCCGACTTGGTTCGTGATCATGGAGACTCAGAATCAAGGCTTAAATCTCTGGAAAAGCACATCCAAGAGGTTTCTTTCAGTATTGTTTTAAGTGTTTATTAGTTCCATATTTCCTGAGGTTCTGTTTATTTTATGCTCTTGGCATTGTCGTTTTATCTCGGTACAACTGCTGTATGATAGTGTTTTTCAGTGTAAACAAATATTAACAACTTTTTTTTTAGTTCAGTTTTAGGCTCTTTTTTTTCAGGCGTAGTATCTTGGAATTTAAATCCCCCATTGTGTAGTTATGTCAGGCTCAATATGTTGGAAGTTAAAATCCTAGTTCTGCCGTATCTATTTCCAAATCATTGTTTCTGTTAAGTCTTAAGAGTAGTAGTAATTCTGCTTTTTGCTATTTTATGCGGCGATATCTACATGTATTTAGTCACCAGGCCCTATATTAGACTATATAAGGTCCACTCCATGTCTGTATGCATGTTTTAGTTCAGAGTTACGGTTTTTGGGGCTCTCAAATGTTAAATGGTCAGGCCTGTGCATTTTTGCTCATCAGACCCAATTTTGTGTGTGGATTTCTCTGTTGTTTTAATGAACATTCAACCATTTCATTTGATATTAATGGACTAGTTCTTTTTCATCGTGGTGAGTGCAGGTTCAAAGGTCTGTGCAGATCCTGAGAGATAAGCAGGAACTTGCTGATACCCATAAGGAGTTAGCAAAAATTCAGCTTGGGTCGAAGGAGTCATCATCATCTGGTAATACACTGCAAAATGAAGAGAGAAGTTCACCACCGACTCCTGAAGCCAAACAAAACGAGAATCCATCAGATATGCATGGGCAGCAGTTAGCACTTGCCCTACCCCACCAGGTAGCTCCTCAACCTTCTCTCCCTGCCCGACCAATGGAGCATCAACAGCCTCATATGGTACCCCAATCATCTATGCCGACCCAAAGCATGGCAGCACAAGTGCAGGCATATTACTTGCCTGCTGCGGCACAAATGACCAATCGACCAGCCCCCTCCCAACCATCTCAGATTCAGTATCATCCAATTCCAACACAATCCCAAATTCAAGATCCTTCCATGACAGCACCACAAGCGGCTCAATCTCAAGTAAACCAAACCTCACATTATCAATCATTACCTCCATACCAGCAGCAGTGGTCCCAGCAAGTTCAGCAGCCATTTATGCAACCGCAGATTAGGCCCTCATCTCAGCCGGTTTACACCTCCTACCCATCTACTCAACCATCTCCTGCTCCTAATAGCATGCCCATGCAAGTGTTTGGTGCATCATCTCAACCACAGCCACCGCAACAGAATATCAAGATTAACTACGAAGCGCAAACAGTTGACGGCTATGTGCCTAGTGGTCCTCGTTCGTCGCTTCCCCATGGAAATGCTTATGTTGTATATGATGGTGAAGGAGGGAGGACTCATCATCCTCCTCCACCGCCTCATTTCCAACAAAGTGCTTATCCTCCCACCAGTATGGGATTACAGAACCCACAGCGCATGCCTGGTGCTAATATTGTAGCTCCCCAGTCAATTCGAAGCCATCCCTACAATGAGTTGATTGAGAAGTTAGCAAGTATGGGGTACCGGGGTGATCACATTGTTGGTGTCATTCAGAGGCTGGAGGAAAGTGGTCAGGCCGTGGATTTTAATGCCGTACTTGATAGGTTGAACGGGCACCCATCTGGAGGTTCTCAGAGAGGATGGTCTGGTTAAAGCCCCCTGCTATATTATTGCCACCAACTTGTTCCTTGTTTTCAGTCTATCATGTATTTAATAAAGGATGGTAAGGTTATGCATGATTTCGTATATATGGGGGTGAAAAAGAGATGTTTTTTTATTGTTGTAGTCTCTTCCCCAAACGGTTGTATTCTGGTGGCAATGAAGGGCTTGTTAGTTCACAGATTTCAATAATTTTCTTTTTGTTCACTTGTTTTGGGTTTCTTTAGTGGGTTATTTCTCTTCGTGAAGACTAGGATAACGAAATTTTGCGAAATTAGTCTCACAAAGTGGCTTATTTGCGATATTAGTCCTACAAAGCGGAAGGTTGCTATAGTCCCACAGTGTAGCTAGCATTATTTGCAAAAGTAGTTTTTTTTGTCGGAGTCAACGATTTTGATTGTCTAAGATACTTTTATACTTACATAATATATACACCATATCTTTCACAAAATTCTATTTACACCCCCAAAAAATTTCTAATCTATTTTATAAACCAAAGTTAATTCTTAAAAGTATAAAACATTTTAGAAATTATTACAATACCTAGACTTGATATCAAATGTCAATTTTGCCCTTGCACAAAAGTTTTCAATTATTTAAAGTTGAACTTTGAACTTTTGACGAATAAAATCTATTTCTTAACGTGAAGACAAAGAAATAAAAGAAAAAACTGTTTTAGGAAACATTCTATAACAAAATTAAAGATGCTTTAGTTTAAACTTTAATTATTAAGACAAGTTTTATTAAATAAATAAAATTGAAATAAAAAAGTAACCTTCTTCAAAAAAAATTATTGAGTGCATCCATTGTATGACGACGTGATACAGCCAAATGTTGAGATTAAATACTATTCCTAAACTATAGGGAGGTAACTTCTCCCCACCTCATTCCAATCATGCATTTCCATTAAAAAAGTGACTTGCTGCCTATGATGCACGGACACGGACACGACACGATACGGACACGGCGACATGGATTTTTGAAAATTACAAGACACGACACGGCCGGGACACCGCCGCACTTTTTTGTATTAATATATATATATATATATATATATATATATATATATATATATATATATATATATATATATATATATATATATATATATATATATATATATATATATATATATATATATATATATATATATATACGATCAAAACCTGCACAAATAACATTCTAAGTCCAAATAAAGGATGAAGCAAAAGCATATTTGAACTCAAAAACGATTAATCACTACTAATAGTTCAAATAACTCATGAATCTCAAGCATTAAACATATAGTCACAAATACAATCTCAACCACAGAACAAACAATAAAAAGTGTGTGTTTTATGTTTTTTTTATTAAGGTATTCAACAATAAAAGTGTTTCAAATTGACCCCTCAATAAATATCAAATATTTCAAACGCATCCCAAATGTGTCGGACACGGCCTCAAGAAGTGTCGGACACGGTGTCGAATTTCTTTTTTCTTTTCTTTTATTCAGACACGCCACGTGGCGTGTCCGACACGTGTCGGAGGAGTGTCGGGGTGTCGGTGTCGTGTCAGGTTGTCGGACACGGCATAATTTTTTTTTGAGGTGTCGGTGCATCATAGCTTGCTGCACTACCTCATCGTGCATCCGTTGCACCTAATAATCTCTCCTTCTTCACGCCCCCTCCCTCCCCCCACCCTATGCTACCACCACCACACCAATCCCAGCTCCATCAAATCTCTAGGAGGCAGCGGTCCATTAGCCGGCTAGAGCAATACAAGTCTACAAACATCCGAGAAGAAGCATCCATCGACTGCGAATTTCCCATCATCAGCGACGCCGCTGTCAACAGAGAATTCGATTCCCCATCAACCTTCGTCTTCGATCTCAAACCCCAACTGTCACGCTCCAAAATAAATCAAACTTAAATTCAAATACTGGAACGCGAAAACTAATGCAACAAAGAAATAAAGCTAACTCGCACGCAGGCGTTGGAGAAAACTAAGGGTAATCCTCAATCTAAGTTCAACATTCATGGACAATACCAACCCAATATTAGACTATTAAAAATAAATGCTAAATAAAAGGCCATAATGCCGAAAGTACTAGGAACCTCTAAATTTGTATGTCTGATAAAGGAAATTTATTCTTCTGCAGACGGCTCCCGTGTTGGCTAAAAAACAAGTCACTTTCTAAATCTGAAAGGAAGGAAGAATTTAAAAAGAATGAGATAAAAATCTCACTGATGCTCAAAATACTTAATACGTTATAAAAATTGAAAAAATTTAAGAAGATCCCAAGAGATATAACAGAACTTTAAAATTAACCCATGTAATTTGCAGTTAATAAGAACATGATACTGATGCATTTAAAAGGAAAATATTTGCCCAAGCCGACCACCGTATATCACCGCCACGATCAATTCTTATCTCCCCGTTCAAGGAGCTACCTTGAAAACTAACTGTATGCCATGGTACATACATAACGAATGACCCCACACAAACACAACGATCCTCCCGCTATGTCTGAGGAGAGGGGCTATGGGCCATGAGGACC
This sequence comes from Misopates orontium, assembly GCA_946800315.1. Classification (NCBI taxonomy): domain Eukaryota; kingdom Viridiplantae; phylum Streptophyta; class Magnoliopsida; order Lamiales; family Plantaginaceae; genus Misopates; species Misopates orontium. Next base: position 12,730,530 of record OX326951.1, read on the forward strand.
AACCGACAGCCCTTTGCTGTCCAGCGGTACCCCTTGCTCGCCAACGCCAAGGATCCAACTAACGAATCAAAGTGAAACAGATAATATGAAACGATCATCACAAGTGGAATATATTTCTAATAAAACATTTCATGGATGCAATACTCTTATATTAAACAACTAACAGATACACGTATTCCTTCCAGTTTTGAAAATATTAGAGTTGGAGCACTCACGTGATGATAATTTGGAGAGGAAACAAAGTACGAAGAAGACTAGCTTGAATCACCTATTAATCAAAGTAAACCTCAACAAGCATGCTAACTCCAGTCCAACTAGAACAAAACTCTAATAATGAAAACTCCATCTTAAGCTACTTAAATATATACATATTATCTATGGTTTTCTCATGAATAACTATGTTCAGTAAGTTTCTTTCATATAATATATCATAATCTCAAGTTACTAATATTCATTTTATAATAAGTGATTCATCCTACTAAAACAGTTAGGCAACAAATAACCAAGTTCATCATATAACTAACTAATATACAAGTAATCTACACACACACACACACACACACACACACACACACACACACACATATATATATATATATATATATATATATATATATATATATATACAAACAAAGTTGTAATCATAAATTTATTTTTCATAAAATATATATTACCATAGTTTCACACACATAAAAATGAGTTATTGCAACACAAGTCAACATAAATATACTACACAATTCATACTCATAATGCTACTGTTGTTATGCACAAACAAATATAATACTAATCATATCCAAGTACACAATATAAAAATAATATATGTAAGATGCATTCATAACTCCAGCAAAAACCAATGATTAATCATATATTAAGCATGCCAACAATACGGGACCACACACTAGGCTTCACTTCATCTAATTCATAATGCTAAATCAACCAATACCAATTATTCTTTAATACAGCCACATACCCCTTTCTCACGGAAGAGTTGAAGTACAATTTACCCACCAAATAAAGATTAAAAATTATTAGAATTCACATGGACAAAAACAGTAAAAGAAGTAAGAGAACTTTACCAATCAATAGTGAAAAGGGGAAGAAGAAGAACGTCGATGATTGAGATTTCACGGAAAACAATAATAGGGGAAAAGTGATTTTTAGTCTTAAGAGTAACCCCTTTGTCTTAGTGAATGAATTAGGCTTTAAGGTTGTCGGTTTTGATAGGAGTTTTAACAGCCCACTACCTCAACTTAATTATAATATTAACAATAACAATCTTAATTACTCAAGTTCAAAAAATGATTTACACTATTACATAAACAAGGAGATTTAATTTAAAAATAAAATAAAGTAAACGATAAAAATAATAATTAAGTAATAATAATTAAGAATGATCAGGACATTACATTTCAACCCCCTTAAAGGAATTTGGTCCCCAAATTCTAACCTTGATTAACGAATAATTCAGGATGATGATTGCGCATCTCATCTTCACGCTCCCAGGTTGCCTCTTCAAGGTTGTGGTTCTCCATAACACCTTTACCAAAGGAATTTGTTTTGTACGAAGCTGCTTCATCTTCCGATCCAATATTTGAACAGGACGTTCCACATAAGAGAGATCCGCTTGGAGAGGTAGTTCTTCACATTGAATAACGTGCGATGGGTCTGGGTGGTACTTTTTCAGTTGAGACACGTGAAAGACGTTATGGAGTCTTCCAAGGTTTTGCGGGAGATGTAGTTTGTAAGCCACCACCCCGATCCTTTCTAGTATTTCAAAAGGTCCTACGAATCGAGGGCTCAACTTCCCTCCTTTTTTGATCCTTGCAAACCCTTTTCTAGGATTCACTTTTAGAAACACTTTATCCCCAACTTGAAATTCCAAATCCTTCCTCCTGTTATCTGCATAACTTTTTGTCTGCTTTGAGCAGCTCGCATCCTTTGCTTAATCAGATGAATCTTGTCTATGGTATCTTGTATGAATTCTGGCTTAATCGCTCCACCACTTCCTTGAAACACTATCATCTGATGCTCATCCAAGTCCCAATGCAAAGGTGATCGACATTTTCTGCCATACAAAGGTTCATATGGTGCCATCTGAATAGTAGCTTGATAGCTATTATTATAAGAAAATTCAATCAGTGGAAGATGTTTAATTCATTGATCTCCATGATCTAGTACACAAGCTCTAAGCATGTCCTCCAACAGTTGTATAGTTCTCTCTGATTGTCCATCCGTCTGTGGATGAGCTGCCGTACTAAAATTGAACTTTGTCCCCAAGCTCTCTTGTATCTCCCTCCATAATCTAGAGAAAAACTTAGGAACTTGATCAGACACTATACTGATGGGAATTCCATGCAACCGCACAATCTGGTCTTGATAAACTTGAGCTAAAGTCTCCACTGTGTAAATTGTCTTGACTTGCAGAAAATGAGCTGACTTAGTCAAACGGTCAACTATTACCCAAATACTGTCATAGCCTCCCTTAGCTTTTGGTAACACTGTGACAAAATCCATTGTTATCATCTCCGACTTCCATCTAGGTATCTCAAGTGGTTGGAGTAGACCAGATGGTCGTTGATGTTCTACTTTAACTTGTTGACACGTAAGACACATTCGTACAAAGTCAGCAACGTCTCTCTTCATATTATTCCACCAATAGTGTCGCTTCAGATCCTGATACATCTTGTTACCGCCTGGGTGAACTGCATACTTGGATTTGTGAGCTCTTCCAATATCTTTCGCCTAATCTCGGCAATATTTGGTACCCAAACTCGACCTTTGTACTTTAAGGTCCCATCTCGACCAATCGAGTACTTGTCATTAGAAGAGTTTGACAAGTTAATTTTGGCCTCTTTGAGGGTATCATCACTTTCCTGAGCTTCCTTAATTCTCTGAAATATCTCTGGTCGGAGTGTGATATTAGCAAAAAGGATCGTTATAGAAGCAACTGTAGATCCCCCAATATTGTCGTATTCACCACCAAGAGTACAACTTAAATCTTGAGTGGTGAGGTTTGATAGATATACTTTACGACTCAAAGCATCTGCCACTACGTTGGCCTTTCCAGGGTGATACTGAATAGAGCAGTCGTAGTCTTCCAAGAATTCCATCCAACGACGCTGTCTCATATTGAGGTCCTTCTGAGAGAATATATACTTCAAACTTTTGTGATATATGAAAACCACAAGCTTGACACCGTAAAGGTAATGCCTCCACTTCGCCAAAGCAAATACTATTGCCGCCAGTTTCAAGTCATGTGTAGGATAATTTTGCTCATGGGTTTTTAACTTCCTTGAAGCATAAGCTACCACTTTTTCTCTCTGCATCAAGACACACCCCAAACCTTCCTTTGATGCATCTGTAAATACAATAAAATTCTCCTGTCCCTGTGGAAGTGCTAATACAGGTGCGGAGGTCAACCTCTTCTTCAGCTCTTGGAAACTAGCCTCACACTTTCATGTCCAAGTAAACTTTGTGCTCTTCTGGGTTAGGGCACATAGTGGCCCTGCTATTTTAGAGAAATCTTGAACAAATCTTCGATAGTATCTAGCTAGACCCAAGAAACTTCTAACTTCTGTCATTGACCATGGCCTCTTCCAGCTTAGCACAACTTCAATTTTTTAGGGATCAACTGTGACTCCTTCTCTAGATATTATATGTCCCAGAAATGCCACTTTATCCAAGCAAAACTCACACTTACTAAACTTAGCATAAAGTTTATTTTCTCTTAGTATCTGCAACACAATCTGCAAGTGTTCCTTGTGCTCCTTTTGTGATTTTGAATATACCAGGATGTCGTCGATAAAAACAACCACGAATTGATCCAGGTAAGTTTGGAAAACCCGATGCATAAGATCCATAAATGCAGTTGGTGCATTTGTTAGTCCAAAAGGCATCACTACAAATTCAAAATGCCCATAACAGGAGTTGAATGCCGTTTTGGGAACATCCTCTTCTCTAACCTTCAACTCATAGTATCCTTGTCGAAGGTCCAACTTAGAGTACACTTGAGACCCTTGTAATTGGTCAAAAAGTTCCTCTATTCGGGGCAGAAGGTATTTATTTTTTACAGTGACATTGTTTAGCCCCCGATATCAAGACACATTCTGAGGCTTCCATCTTTTTTCTTTACAAAGAGTACTGGTGCTCCCCGAGGCGATGTACTCGGTCCAATGTATCCCTGATCAAGCAATTCTTGTAGCTGAGTCTTGAGCTCTTTCAATTCTGCTGGAGCCATTCGATATGGTGCTTTGGATACTGGATTAGTTCCTGGCAATACTTCAATGGTAAATTCTACATCACGATCTGGAGGCAAAGAAGTCAACTCTTCAGGGAATACGTCATGAAAATTAGCCACCACTGGAACTTCTTCGATCTTGATTTGCTCCTTTGGTCTGTTCATCAAGAATGCTAGATAGCCCACTGGACCATTCGTTAAAGCTTTTCGTGCTTTGATTGATGAAATGAAAGTGATTCCCTTGGGCCTACGATCTCCGTGAAATTCTGTTATAGGCACTCCGGGTTCACCAAGAGTAATAACTTTAGCACGACAATCTACACGAGCATGATGTTTCTCTAGCCAATCCATTCTCAAGATTACATCGTAACCCACTATAGGTAGCAAAGTTAAATCGGCAGGAAAGTTTGTACCGTGCACACCAATATTGCAATCCTTAAAGTATTGATTATACAACATACTAGCACCCATAGGGGCACAAACTTCCAGATTGTAAGGTAATATCTCCAAAGATAAGTTCAATAAGCCAGCAAATTTAGTTGAAATAAAAGAATGAGTAGCCCCGGGATCAAATAAAGCTTTTCCACCAGTTTGTGAAATAAGAATTGTACCTTCCACAACTTGAGTAGGGTCAGACATTTCTCCACCTTCCATGGCATAAACTCAAGTTTGCACCGTGGTTTGTTGTCATGATTGCCATGGTTGTTAACCTTTTTTCTGATTGCTACCACCAGGAGTCTGATTTCCTTGCCGCGGTTTTCTTCTTGGACATTCATGAATGAAATGTTTATCACTGCCACAAGCTACACACAATCCGTTCCTTTTCCAACACTCTGTTTCCTTGTAAGTCGTTCCTCCACAGAACGCACACCCATTACCTTGCTGTTGACTCATATTTCTCGAAACTGACAACTGATTAACTGTACTCTGCGAGTTAGGCTTATATTGTTGCAGATGTTTTTCCACTTGAGTTTGGTTGTTGTTGCCCTGCCAATTATCTGAAGTGGTACGTGCTTTATTATCTGGCCTGTATGCAGCTCTAACTCCGCCAATCCCATTTCCATCTTCAACGCTTTCTCCACCGCTATAGTATAGCTTGGGGTGTCCATCGGTAGAAGACCTCTCTAAATAGCAGGACGAAGCCCTCTTAGGAATTTCTTACACACCTCGCCACGTCAGTTTTCATGTGGGCCACATAGTTGATAAGCCTAGTGAATTCTGCATCATATTGAGCAACAGAGAGATTTCCTTGTTGTAAGGCATTAAACTTGTCTTCCCGACGCTCCCTGACCGTTCTCGAAATATATTTATCATTGAACTCATTGGAGAAGTTCTCCCACGTTTTGACAATTTCCTGTTGCCTCCATCTCGTCTCCACTGAATTCCACCAGTGGCGGGCCGCTCCATCAAATAGGAAGGCTGCAAGTTTCACCTTTTGATCATCTGTATAATCCAGTACGTTGTAAATGTTCTGGATACCTTCTAGCCACAACTCAGCTTTCTGGTCATCCGGCTCACCCACGAAGCGTTTAGGTTGAAATTTCAAAAACCTCTCCAAAACTTGGTCTACAGTTGGGGTCTCCCTACCCCTACCCTGGTTCTGTAGAGTTTGAGTAAATTGTTGCATAACCTCTACAAATTGGTTCATAGGCTCATTTCCCGTTGTATGTGATCCATGAGGTGCTGGGGGTTGTGGTGCTTTTTGTTCTCCACGCCTGACGCTAGTGCGCTGACGGTATGAAGCAAGTGGTGCATCATCAGATTGAGTCCTGGGGGTGTTAGAACGTCTCCACCCCTTCCACGTTCACTTGCCATAAAGAATTTGGTAAATTACAACGTTTATAAACATGTACTCAACAGGATTGTAGAGTTATATAATAACCTGGTATACGCTGTAAATTACAACGTTTATAAACATGTACTCAACAGGATTATTTACCATTATACAACTCATATATAATAAAAGTTACTTCACAATATTATTCTAAAGCAATTGATAAAATAACTATATTCATGAAGAGTTCAAATCAGAATGAACACCAAAAACATAAACCAAGGAAAGAAATGACCTACAGACTCATGGAATTATATAAAATCTTGATCAAATTCTAATTAACAGTATCTGAACCAAAAGACTCATGCTCAACACCTTGCTCCGCAATAGATTATACAAAGGTCGGCCGCCCGATGATAATCTATCAACCCATAGTATTAAACACAACCTATATCTTAAGCGGAAGCTTAATTGATGGTTAACTAGGTTCAACTAAGTCCAACGATCCTATCCTGTCAGGCCTAGGTGTTAACCCAGGCTCTGATACCGACTGTCGCGCATCAAAATAAATAAAATTTAAATTCAAATACTGGAACGTGAAAACTAAGACAACAAAAAAATAAAGCTAACTCGCACGCAGGCGTTGGAGAAAACTAAAGGTAATCCTTAATCTAAGTTCAACATTCATGGACAATACCAACCCAATATTAGACTATTAAACATAAATGCTAAATAGAAGGCCATAATGCCGAAAGTACTAGGAATCTCTAAATTTGTATGTCTCGAAAGAAACAATTAAATAAAGGAAATTTATTCTTCTGCAGACGGCTCCCTTGTTCGCTCAAACAAGTCACTTTCTAAATTTGAAAGAAAGGAAGAATTTAAAAAGAATGAGATAAAAATCTCAGTGATGCTCAAAATACTTAATACTCTATAAAAATTGAAAACATTTAAGAAGATCCCGAGAGAACTTTAAAATTAACCCATGTAATTTTGCAGTTAATAAGAACATGATACTGATGCATTTAAAAGGAAAACATTTGCCCAAGCCGACCACCGTATATCACCGCCACCATCAATTCTTATCTCCCCGTTCAATGAGCTACCTTGAAAACTAACGGTATGCCATGGTACATACATAACGAATGACCCCACACAAAGACAACGATCCTCCCGCTATGTCTGAGGAAGAGGGGCTATAGGGCATGAGGACCAACCGACAGCCCTTTGTTGTCCAGCGGTACCCCTTGCACGCCAACGCCAAGGATCCAACTAACCAATCAAAGTGAAACAAATAATATGAAATGATCATCACAAGTGGAATATATTTCTAATAAAACATTTCATTGATGCAATACTCTTATGTTAAAACTACTAATAGATACACGTATTCCTTCCAGTTTTGAAAATATTAGAGTTGGAGCACTCACCTGATGATAATTTGGAGAGGAAACAAAGTACGAAGAAAACTAGCTTGAATCACCTATTAATCAAAGTAAACCTTAATAAGCATGCTAACTCCAGTCCAACTAGAACAAAACTCTAATAAGGAAAACTCCATCTTAAGCTACTTAAATATATACATATTATCTATGGTTTTCTCATGAATAACTATGTTCAATAAGTTTCTTTCATATAATATATCATAATCTCAAGTTACTAATATTCATTTTATAATAAGTGATTCATCCTACTAAAACAGTTAGGCAACAAATAACCAAGTTCATCATATAACTAACTAATATACAAGTAATCTGTACACACACACACACACACACACACACATATATATATATATATATATATATATATATATATATATATATATATATATATATATATATATATATATATATACAAACAAAGTTATAATCATAAATCTATTTTTCATAAAATATATATTACCATAGTTTCACACACATAACAATGAGTTATTGCAACACAAGTCAACATAAATATACTACACAATTTCATAGTCATAATGCTACTGTTGTTATGCACACACAAATATAATACTAACCATATCCAAGTACACAATATAAAAATAATATATGTAATATGCATTCATCTCCAGCAAAAACCAATGATCAATCATATACTAAGCATGCCAACACTACAGGTACACATACTAGGCTACAATTCATCCAATTCATAATGCAAAATCAACCAATACCAATTATTCTTTAATACAGCCACATACCCCTTTCTCACGGAAGAGTTTAAGCACAATTTACCCACCAAATAAAGATTAAAAATTATTAGAATTCACATGGGCAAAAACAGTAAAAGAAGTAAGAGAACTTTACCAATCAATAGTGAAAACGGGATGAAGAAGAACGGCGACGATTGAGATTTCAGGGGAAACGATAATACGGGAAAAGTGATTTTTAGGCTTAAGAGTAACCCCTTTGTCTTAGTGAATGGATTAGGCTTTAAGGGTGTCGGTTTTGATAGGAGTTTTAACAGCCCACTACCTCAACTTAATTATAATAGTAACAATAACAATCTTAATTACTCCAGTTCAAAAAATAATTTACACTATTAGATAAATAAGGAGATTTAATTTAAACAAAATAAAGTAAACGATAAAAATAATAATTAAGTAATAATAATTAAGAATAATCAGGATACTACACCAACAATAAAAAACTTAAAAGAAGTCAAAAAACCTTAACATCAATAGGCGTTTGAGGCTACAAGCTCACAGCACGAACTGAATTCTTCTTCGAACCACTGTTACTCCTCCCAACACCACCACCATCCCATCGCCTAACATCGATCTCTCACAACAGATCAACCTCATGCTCAAATCAAAAAACTGATGATGTACAAGTCCTCCAAAGCCTAAATCTTCACAATCCGGCGCCTACGCCAAATTCGATGGATTCTCTTCATTGTGTCTTAATTTAGTTAATTTATACAAAACTTATGAGAGAATTAAATTAGTTAATTTTAATTTAAGTTTTACATAATAATAAAATCTAACATGTTTTATACTTTTAAGAATTAACTTTGGTTTATAAAAATAGATTTATAATTTTTTTTTGGCGGTATAAATGGAATTTTGTGAAAAATGTGGTGTGTAAATGTAAAATAAAATCTTAAATTAGGCAATCGAAATCGTTGACTCTAGAAAAAAAAAAGACTACTTTTGCAAATGGTGCCACACTGTGGGAATAAATAACAACCCGCCACTTTGTGGGACTAGTTTTGCAATTAGGCCACTTTATGAGACTAATTTTGCGAAATTCCCGAATTACTAATTATTTTGATATTTTGTGGTTTTAAAATTTTTGGCAATAACTTTTTCTTATTCTTTTAGATTGGTGTCCTACCGTTGTAATTATGCTACAAAAGCCAACAGAATAGGAATACAAGGCCTTAGGAGTTTGGGTAGAAAACCCCATGTTGTACGTGAAATGAAAAGAAGCAAAAAACCTCTTGTGTATTACAATACCGGCAAAAATGCTAAATTTGTCCTCGAATTTTGCTCCTTTGACCGAAAAGTGCCCAATGAGGCGTAGAATGGACTTTTGATGATGTGTACACCATGTATGTTGTCGTTTTCTAGGTGGAGTATCGCGTCCTACGCGTAATTAAGAGAAAATTTCAACAATAGTCCTCTAACTTGGCACCGCATAAATTTGGTCCCCAAACTTGGCATAAAATTCAATTTCAGTCATGTGGCATCGGAAATTACTAAAACTCGCTGGATTATAGCACGTGAGTGTACACGTGAACACCAATTTGGGGATTTAGGGCTTGAAGTTGCCATATGTGCAATCTCACACTTGTAGAGACTCCTAGAAAAATTGCGTTTAGAGATTTTGCATTCCAAACCACACGTGTGAGACTGTACATGTTGCAATCCAAGCCCTAAATCTCCTAATTAGAACCACGTGACCACTCACGTGCTATAATCTGGCATTTCTGGTGTCGGAGGACGAAAATTGAATTTTATGCCAAGTTAGAGGACTAAATTTATGCAATGTCAAATTATAGGACGATTTCCGAATCGAGGTCGTGTTAGAGGACTAATGTTGAAATTTTCTCACGTAATTAACTACACATAGATGTGATTTTATCAGTTAGAAGTTATAGGGCATTTCTGCAAATCTGCTTTGAAAAACTTGAATAAATTCAAAATAATTTTGCAATTCTAATTTATATTAAATCTTATTATTTATTATCCAAATTTTTTAATTATTTTTTAAAGACACTCTTTAATAAAATATTAAGATTTTTAAACATTTCAACAATGTAAAAAAAGAAATTTAAGAAGAAAAAAAAAAACGAAACAGAACAAGCAGATTGGGTGAAGAAGACAACTGTTTTTTTTTCCTATTTAATAATTACTTAATCTTGATAAAAAGTTGTTGCATAAATCTTATTAGGCAACATAATTTGTTGTTCACCAACGAGCATATGGGAAATCTTTTTTTTTTTTTTTTCATTCCAGACGAGTACGAAAAGTGCCCAAAAGTCAAATTTATTGATCTAACCATGGACCCCAAGTCACCTATTGCAGAGGATCTTCGCGAGTAAGTAAACCAAAAGTATTGCAAAAGTCCAGGATGGGAAACAAAACGGAATGTATCGGATTTTCAGCATGTACAACCATCAAACTAGAGACCAAAGCACGACTAGACAAAATAAGAAGTGTCATAGTAAGTCGACAAAATAAGAAGTATCATAGTACATCGACTTTCTTGACTCGACCAAAGTGTCGTACGTGCTTTTTTGAAAAGATTAGGCTTGGATTTATTGAAGATTTTCTTATGTCGCGGTCTTCCATATTTTACCAATGGTATGGACGAATTTTTCACTTCATCCAAATGTGTAAAAGATTCTAGCCGCACTTAAAAGCCGATTACTCTATCGTTGAGTTAGCAATCCGACCATTCCTGACCATTAAAAAGGAACGAATAAAATAAGAAAATCTATGATACAGGAGATTAGGAAAACAAAAACATAAATGCGGTTTTCACTCTTATATTCAGAATCTTTAATAAACTTTTAATTTCACAATGAAATTTATTTTTTTAGAACTTGGATTATAAAGTTAAATATAAATTAGAATTTAATAAATTATTTTACAAAATAATAATTTTAATTTATTTAAAATTCTCAAGCAGATTTTCGAAAATGCCCAATAACTTTTTGGTAAAATCGCTATTCATACATTAGACACACCTTGACACACTTGGAAACGTGAAAACACACGTAGACATACATGTCAGCAAAAAACTTGTTCCTCGGTCGGTTGGGCATAAATTCCAATATAAAGTGTACATACGTATTATAGGTAGAAATGCAAAAAGTTACAAGTTAAAACCGCAAACGGGGCAAAGTTAGAGAGCAATTTTTGCATTTCTACCTATAATACGTAGTTGATCACCCCCTTTTGTAGGAGAGTAGGATACACTCATGACAAGTGACTGTCATGGATATTTTCTTACAAATGACTTCTGTAATCCTCATAGTTAAAAAGCTAGAAGTTAAGAAAACCTTCAAGTTGTACTGAATAGAAAAATAACCCCCATATTTTAGTTTATTAGGAAATTAACCCTTACGAAAAGGAAAAGCGCCAAATAGGCCCCCCAATAATTTTGAAATAATAGCACATTTACACCCTTTTCAATTTTTGACGTACTTTTACCCGCATTTTGGTAAATGTTATTTTGTAAATTCTAAGAGTTTATTGACAAAATCATACTATAAGAAATCTGCTTATCTTTTTCTTTTTTAGGTTTTAATTAGAGTTAAATATATTACAATTTACAAGTTAAAAGTTGAAACAACTCTTAAAAATCGATATGTTCAACCAAATATATTCTTGAAAATTGACATATTTGTTGACAAAATGTTGCAACAAAGATCTAATGTATATTAATCTTAAATGATATAAAAAAAAGTTAAATAAATAATAGAAGATAGCCAATGAAGCGGAAGAGTTTCTAGAAAAAGAAAACATCTTATTGCGCCATATATTTAATCTTAACCAAAACAGAGTTTAAAAATAAATGATAAAAATATAAAATTTAGACACCAAAATATGTCAATTACTAACTTTTGACTTCATCTACGTATAACAAGTATTCCTATGTTTAAATGATTTGTTTCTGGTTGTGTAGACTTAGGACAACTGATAATTTTTATAATGCCCCTGAAATTTGGAAGAAAATAAAAGTATTTTCGAATTTTTCTTTTAGTCATTGAACTTTTTGAAAATATGATTTTGACCCCTAAAGTTTTGAGAAAAGTTACAATTTAGTCCAATATTATTTCAAATCAACACCAAACATTTTTAGAAACAATATTTGTTTCGAAGTTATTATGTTATGTTATCTTTTTATTTAACACTATGGTCATTTTCTAGTTCTTGATCGATTATAAATTAAATAAAGGTTAAAGCTTTTCATATAAAGTTTCTTGATTTTAGAAGCACTTATTTGGATTCTCTTTTGCATTGAAAAGTTTTTAAGTTGTCAAGCATGTGTTAAAAGTTTGATTTAAACCTTGATTATCTCAAGATTTTACATAAAATCAAATAATAAAAGTGATACATACATAAAGTAAATAATATTAGGATTTGTATTTAATTATGATATTGAAATTACAGCTATAATAGAGCCAATACAGCTGTATTGATATAAACTATCTGATTGAAGTGGACAAAAGTGGGGTACACATAATTACTTCATGTCCCCAATTTTTGTCCATATAATGATCATCATCTTCAACGATTTCTCTACACCTCTCCTCTCCGAATTTGCTCTCACTTGTCCCTGAAAATTTTCTTCTCTTGATGTTTAAATTACTGAAAGAATTGTTTGAGCCCTTTGATCCTTCTTTGTCTTCCTCAAAAATCCTCAAAATAGAAATCTATCAAAACTGTCAGTTTTGATGCAGAAACTTTAGAAGTCCAAAACACATATTAAAACTTCGAACCTTTCTCTGAAATTTTAACCACATATTATTAGTGGTGTGATCTAAGTTTTGTCTTCAAAAATTATCTTCAACCGAAGTGGTTTGAGGGGTCTAAGGTTGAGAAACATAGACCATTGTTCAGAAATCCGGGAACAGCTTTTAGCTTTCATGATTTATTTAAAATACTTAACGTTATCTTTTTGCCCTGATTTGCAAGGTACATACTCTACAAGATGTTTGGGATTAATATCCTTAACCGATTTCAGATTATCATATTGTTTAAAAGTCATTTTGAAGGTAAATCCGAGATCGCTATACTTTTCTGCCTCAGATTTGCATAAACCTTTTGTTTAACCAATGTATGTTGCAAAACCTATCCAAATCATGAAGATTATCTTCAATATGAACTCACTAAATGTTACTAATGATGATAAATCAGTTGATCATAATTTAGAATCGTGTTTAATATTTTTCATGGATCTTGCAACATTTAGATGACATATGTAGTATGTTTTCACGACTAATCTTTCAATTTCTTTAACTTTAAGTGAAGTATTGTGTTTATCTTATGATCTAACCATCTAATCTAGTTTATTAGTATAATAAGTATTCTAGAAATATCAATCTTAATTAGATCTACATGTTTATAATCTATTTTAATTGTTATAAGTGATATATGCAATATTATGTAATTTGATACTAATAACTATAAGAAAATTAGTTTTTACCAAATTTATATATGTGATATAAGTTTATTCAAGGGCTTATTGAGGTGTTTGTTCACTGTTAAGATTATGGTAAAACTTTTGATTTGAGATTATTATGTAATAAGTAATTTACTAGAATTTTGTTTGGAAATATAGTTTTAAAAGATTTAAGATTGCATTGAAAATATACATGTTTATTAATATGAAATATGTTGTTACTAAATTAGAAATGGAGACTTTAATAATAGTTAAGTAACTGATTTAGTCTTCAACTTGTCACTTTGAAATGGTAAATCTCATTATTTATATTTTACGTCATATTAAAGTTAAATATAGGTAAATGTAGGATTTATCCAAAATAAACAATAATTAGATATTTAATTGAGCTTCTTTAAATATATTGGAAATATATGTTTATTGTTGTAAATTTGTGAACAAACAATTGATCTACATCTTTTTTATTTATTTAACGTTTGACAATTATCGACGTCAATGAAGAATTTCCCGTACAGTAAAACGTGAGGTTTGATTTCTGATTTGTTCAAGCCCCATTTGGCACACGACCCTAATTTCTAGCTCAAAACAAAGAACCACGACTATTCTGTTCAAGTTTCTCAGGGCCGGGTGCCAAATGGGGCTTGAACAAATCATAAATCAAACTCACCTTTTACCGTACGGGAAATTCTTCATTAAATTCGATAACTGTCAAACCTTAAATAAATTAAAAAGATGTAGATCAATTTTTTGCCCACAAATTTACAACAATAAGCATATATTTCCAATATATTTAAAGAAGTTCAATGAAATATCTAATTATTGTTAATTTTGGATAAATCCCACATTTACCTATATTAACTTTAACTATACGTAAAATATAAATAATGAGATTTACCATTTCAAAGTGACAAGTTGAAGATTAAATCAGTTACTTAATTATTATTAAAGTCTCCATTTCTAATTTAGTAGCAACATATTTCATATTAATAAACATAATTATTTTCAGTGCAATCTTAAATCTTTTAAAACTATATTTCTTAAATTCTAGTAAATTACTTATTACATAATAACGTGATCTTAACATTGAACAAATACCTTAGTAAGCCCTTCAATAAAATTATATCACATATATAACGTTGGTAAAAAACTATTTTTCTTATAGTTATTAGTATAAAATTACATAATATTGCATATATCACTAATAACAATTAAAATAAATTGTAAACAAGTAGATCTAATTAAAATTAACATTTCCAGAATACTTATTGCTAATAAACTAGATTAGATGGTTAGATTACAAGACAAACACAATACTTCACTTAAAGTTAAAGACATTGAAAGATCAAGCGTAAAACAAACTACATGTCATCTAAATGTTGCAAAAGCCATGAAAAAATATTAAGCACGATTCTAAATTATGATCAACTGATCCAACATCATTATTAGTATGTAATGAGTCCATATTAATGATCAATTTCATGATTTGGATAGCTTTTGCAACATAAATTGGTTAAACAAAAGGTTTATGCAAATCTGAGGCTGAAAACTGTAGCGATCTTAGATTTACCTTCAATCGGACTTCAAATGATATGATAATCTCAATTTGGTTAAGGAGTTCCATCTTAAATATCATGAAGAGTATGTAACTTGAAAATTAGATCAAGAAGTTAAGGTTTGATATTTTAAATAAATCATGAAAGCTAGAACCTATTTTCAGACTTTCTGGACAGTGGTCTGTATTTCACAACTTTAGACACCTCATAAAACTTCAGTTGAAGAAGGATTCTGCAGTGAAAGTTATATCACACCATTACCAGTATGTGGTTAAATTTTCTGAGAAAGATTCGAAGTTTTGATAGGGGTTTCAGACTTCTAAAGCTTCTGCTCCAAAACTGGCAGTCTTGATAGATTTCGATTTTGAGGATTTTTTAGGAAAATGAAGAAGGCTTGAAGGTCTGAAACAATTTTTCTAGTAATCTAAACATCAAGGGGAGAAACTTTGCAGAAGAAAAGAAGAGCAAATTCGAAGAGGAGAAGTGTGGATAAATTGTTGAAGACAAACACTTATGATACAGATAAAAATCGGGGAACATGAAATAATTACTATACCCTACTCATTTTGATTTTAAAAATAGCTTGTCCATCCTAATTATGAAGATGTTTCCAGGCCTTATCTGATAGAATTTTATAATAATAAATATAAGAAATATCTACCATAAAAGACAAAGCAAAGTTACTTTTTTTCAAAAGTAAATGTAAATATGTAACGCCCCTGAAATTTGGAAGAAAATAAAACTATTTTCGAATTTTTATTTTAGTCCTTAAACTTTTTGAAAATATGATTTTGGCCCCCAAACGTTTTGAAGAGGTGACAATTTAGTCCCTCACCTTTTGAAGATTTTATGATTGACCATAAATATTTTCTTAAGATCAAATGAGTTATCAAAACTTTTAAAGTGGTCCCTTGTAATTTTAAAATATCAAAAAATTCATTTATAATGATAAATCTTCACATATTTACAAACTTACATTTGAAAGTAGTAACTTTGCTTTGTCTTTTAAAGTAAAAATTTCTAATATTTATTATTATAAAATTATATCAGATAAGGCCTGGAAAACATATTCATAATTAGGGTGCCAAGCTAGGATTAAAATAAAAATGAGTAGGGCATAGAAATTAATTCTTTTGTCCTACATTTTACCTAAATAATAAGTGCTTGTCTTCAACAATTTTCACAAACCTCTCCTCTCCGAACTTTCTCTCCTATTATCCTGAAAAGTTTCTCCACTTGATGTTTAAATTAGTAGAAAAATTTCTGTAGCCCTTAAATCCTTCTTCATCTTCTTAGAAACTCTCAAAACTGAAATCGATCAAAACTGCCTGTTTTGGTTTAGAAACTTTAGAAATCCGAACACCCTATCAACACTTCGAATATATCTCTGAAATTCTAACCACATACTTTTCTTGGTGTGATCCAACTATTTTGTTCAGAAATCTTCTTCAACCGAAGTGGTATGAGGGGTCTAAAGTTGAGATAAACAGACCACTATCCAGAAAGTCCCAAAATAGCTTCTAGTTTTCATGATTTATTTAAAATACAAAACCTTGTCTTTTGGATCTTACTTTCATGTTACATACTCTCCATGATGTTTAAGATTAAATCCCTTAACCAATTTCATATTATCATATCGTTTGAAAGTGCGATTGAAGGTAAATCCGAGACTGTTACAGTTTTAACCTCATATTTGCATAAATCTTTTGTTTAACCAATTTATGTTGCAAAAGCTATCTAAATCATGAAATTGATCATTAATACGGACTCATTGCATACTAATAATGATGTTGGATAAGTTTATCATAATTTAGAATCGTGTTTAATATTTTTCATGGATTTAGATGACATGTAGATTGTTTTACGGTTGATCTTTCACTTTCTTTAACTTTAAGTGAAGTATTGTGTTTATCTTGTGATCTAACCATCTAATCTAGTTTATCATCATAATAAGTATTCTGAAAATGTTAATTTTAATTAGATCTACATGTTTACAATATATTTTAATTGTTATTAGTGATATATGCAATATTATGTTATTTAATGCTAATGACTACAAGGAAAATAGCTTTTACCAAAGTTATATATGTGATATAATTTTATTCAAGGGCTTACTGAAGCATTTGTTCAATGTTAAGATCATGGTAAATTTTTTTGATTGAGATTATTATTTAATAAATAATTTACAAGAATTTTGTTAAGAATTATTGTTTTAAAAAGGTTTAAATATGAATTGATGCATATGTATATATTAATATCAAATATGTTGTTAATAAGTTAGAAATAGAGAATTTAATAATATTTAAGTAACTGATTTAGTCTTCAACTTGTTACTTTGAAATGGTAAATATTATTATTTATATTTGTACGTCATAGTTAAAGTTAAAATAGGTAAATGTTGGATTTATCCAAAGTTAACAATAATTAGATATTTAACTGAACTTCTTTAAATATGATAAATACTGAAATCATATGTTTATTGTTGTAAATTTATGAACAAACAATTGATCTACATCTTTTTGATTTATTTAAGGTTTGACAATTACCGACGTTAATGAAGAATTTCACGTACGATAAAAGGTGAGGTTTGATTCCTGATTTATTCAAGCCCCGTTTGGCACCGGCACCTACCCTAAGAAACTTGGACATAAAAATTGTGATTCTTTGTTTCGAATCACGAACAACATTCTATCGCTATTTTATGCTTTTATATTCATATTCGTTAATTCTTTACATAATCAGTTTTCTTGCGTATTGTTAAATTAAACCTACCATTTAATTCATAATCGTAATTTTCTTCATAATCATAATTATCATGTTATCATGATCACCCTATCGATTCTTGAATTGTGCAACGAGCAGCGAACTACGTTCGGCCTATGTAGCTAAAATACGAGCAACGGATATTATCCGGCTTACTAGCTCATCTGATATTTCTATTTCACCCATTTAGACGTCTTTGGGAAGTTGGGCCCAAGGATTGAGATGATTTACTGCTGGACAGCCTCAGGCTGTCAGTAGTAATTCAACTTAATACCTTTTATGTCTAAGCGCCGCTTGCAGCCAGGAGTTGGCTGTGACCCGCGTGTTAGATTGACTTGTACTCGAGCATGTTTTCAGTTCTGTTGCGAGGTCGCTCCTCGTAGGGAGGTATACGGTTGAATTTTGGTAGTTATGGTTGGATCTGTTATAAGTAATTGCACAAGTTCATTTTCTCGTTGTTTTGAAAATTCCAGTATTATCATTGAAATCGATAATTTCAGTTCAATGATGTAGATGTAATTATTCTGGTCATTCTTGTTCGTTTGTTTTGATTCACTGTTTGATTATTGTCATGTTCTAAAAATCTCACTAAGTCATTAAAGACTTACTCCTCTTTTTTCTATCGGTCCCTTTCTCAGAACAAGATTGGTATAACAGCATGGATGGAACGAACGAGTGTCAAGTCCACATTTTGGAAGCTTTGCAAAATCGTTAAGTGTTTGATTGTATATAAGTCATTTTGAAATTGTAAAATTTATTTGTATTCCAAAGACTTCCGGTTGTATTTAAAGTAAAGATATTTTATAATGCTAGTGAGACCCCTTTCTATGAGCTGCAGTTCCATCTGAGTTGGGTTAGTTAGGTGACCAACACCAGACCAACTCAGATCGGATTGTGACTCGTAGGGCACGGCCCTCACAAAATATGTGAAGATTTACCATTGTAAATGAATGTTTGGTTATTTTGAAACTACAAGGACCACCTAGAATGTTTTGATAACTCATTTGTTCTTCAATAAAAATATTTGTGGTCAATCATAAAATTTTCAAAAGGTGAATGACTAAATTGTAACTTTTTCAAAAAATTGGGGTCAAAATCATATTTTCAATAAAGGACTAAAGTGAAAATTCGAAAATACTTTTATTTTCTTCCAAGTTTCAGAGCGTTACAGGCTACATCTGCACTCAAACACTAAAGGTGAGCTAAGTGATGGTCAGCCTAGCTCAGGTCCTTCGATGACTAAGTTAGCATGTGAAAGTAAAACGAGTTGAAGCGATGTTGAAGTGATAGTAGATGTTGTCACAGATAACGTTGGCTATTAACAATAGCTGACGTGTAATTCAGACAAATAACTTATTTGAAATGAAGGGCTAATGTCAAAGTGCACCCCTAGATTGTCTGATTTTGTCAGATTGCACCCCTAGATTACAAAAATAGGCACCTTGCACCCTTAGATTGTAATTTCTTGTCAAATTGCACCCCACTATGTGTTTCTAGGTTTTTTGAGGGATAGTTTCGTAAATTCAAGATTTTCATGATTTAATTTGTCAAATTGCACCCCTTCTGAAAAACGTAGTAACGTTTTTTCCATCTAAACTGGCGGTTTATTTGAAGGAAAAAAACAAAGAAATAGGCATCGCGATTTTAAAATTAGGGCAAATTTTTCGTCGAAAAATAGGTTGTAAATTCGTTTCCAATTGCTCAAACGCTTCTAGTCACAAATTGCCTAACAAAACAGAGGATTCCAGGTATGGTATGAATTTCGATTGGGGTATGAAGAAAATTCAAAAATTAGGGCAATTGAAGAAACTGATTTTGTGTGCATTGATTTGAAAATGGGTAAACTGATTTTGTTGTGCACTTGTTTGAACATGGGTGTCCAACTTTACCTAAGAATTCTATTGTGTTAATTATTACATGGTTGTTGATTATCTTTTCCAGCAATTGCTCTCAATTCAAGCTGCTTTTGAATGTCAAAATATACTTGATTATTACAGTTAAATGATTATTTTAACAAAGCAGTTCTCTGCCATGAATAGAAGTTTGAAAATGGCTCTCAAAGTAAGTTTCAGCAGATTGTTAGCTTAAGTAGTATCCGGTTGAATGAAATTCCCAAACACCTCCTCCCAGTAGAAGCTCGAGAAAATATATTGAAGAAAGCTTCTCAAAAGATTTTCGAAAGGAGAGAAGGCATTTCTCTCCTAGATCCTCAAGATGACATGAAGGTATTCTGTCACTTCTGTTTCTTCAGGGTTTTCACATTGTCTTGTTGATTTGTTATGAATATTCTCCTTAATAAATATTCTCTAGATTCTAAACAGCTCTTATAAGAAAGCTACTCGAAGGATAGAGGCATTGGAGAACCTTTTTGAAAAGCATGAAGTTGCCAAATCTCCACTTATTGAACAAAAGTTCAAAGTTTTGCATACAAAGAAAGAACTTACTGCCAGAATCAAATCTATAAAGAGACCTATACGTACTTCCTCGTTCTTGGCATTCAAAGATGAACTTAAAGCGAGAAATAGAGTACTCGGGAGACTCGGGTAAGATTATCTGCTTGTTCAAATCTATGTAGAGTTCGTAATGAGTTTGTTTGCAAAGCACATTTACCGATTCTAGTTGGTAAGGGTTGTGCAGGTTTCGGTTCTGTGGTAATTCTATGCATCTTGATTTGTAACTTTCCTGTTAAAAGTATTTTTGAAAATATTTCTCACTCTACCATATTGATTACCGCAATTTATTTAAGTTTACTTTGCTCTCAAATTCGTGTTGGATATATTTAGTTGTAACTTCTACTTGCAGTTTTTGAAAGTCCGTATGTAATCTTTTCGTTCGATGTTTAGTTTTGTGTTTCATTTCTTGTTTCATCGTTTAATGTAATTTTTTGGTGATAGCGTTTTCTCGGGAGTCACCTCTACCTGAAAGAAATGAAAAGAGGATTACAGAAGCATGACAAGGTCTTTTACCTGAAATATTATCTGCTTGCTCTCTATTCTTGTTACTGAGGACTGGATAAAGTTTTTACATTAGAATGCTACCAGTTATTCATCTTACCATGGTTGCTTCCTGTTGTCATTGCCTCCAATTTTAAATTCTGTCAATGCTTGGGTTTATGTTGATTATTTCGAGGGTTAGTGATATATTGCCTTTGTTGATGGATTATTCGTCTGTGATTACTTGTGTATCTGTTACAAATTATTTTACCAAGATGCTAAAGTTGTTGGAAACATGCAGATTTGTAAAACTATTATCTTACCAAAGCACGGAAAGCGTTCTCATGGATGATCTTCAAAGAATAGTATCACTCACTGGTTTGTGAACGTTCATCAAATACTATTTCAGGGTTGTGCAAAAAGCTGGGAATTGCGAACGAAAAATGGGAGTTGCGCACAAAAAACTAAAGGAAGAAAATGAAAAGCTGGCGGATGTCGAGGCGAAGAGAATGAAGCTGTTACAATATTGAAGGACAAGTTGGCGACATTAGTGCAAGTTTTTTGAAGGACAAGTTGTTCTTTTTTTGCTTTGGTGCAAGTCTTAGGTTGTGATGAAGCATACTTATGCACTTTGTATACTGATTTAGCCTAAAATTAATGTCTTAGTACTTGGTAAAATAGTATGTGTTGCTGCTGGTTTTGTAACTAAATCAAGTAATATTTGTTTCCAAGTGTACTTTCATCCATGTTCAATATTAAAGTTTATGTTCTACAGAATGATGTTTATTTCACACCATGTATATGTTGTAAAATAAGGGGAAATTGACAAAAAAAAAAAAAAAAAAACTAATCTGGTGCATATGCATAATCATTGACAAAAACTTATGTGTTGCATATGCATAACATTGAAATACTTCAAAGGGGATTTTTTGTAATGCATCTACCTTAAAAAGTTCAGCTTAAAGTACAAAATAATCCTAACCTAAAGAAGTATCTGTGTCTGTTTTGGAGTTAAAAAACAGAGGATTATATTGTAAATTTACTGCAAAATCCTATGTTTTTGGAACTCCAAAATAGATTGGAATTCTAAAACAGAGAAAATGATTTTTAGTAATCCTCTGCCTTTGTTTTGGAGTTACAAAAATAGAGGATAAGGCAGTAAGTTAATTTCCTAATCCTCAGGTTTTGGAACTCCAAAACGTACACAAGTTTTGTAACTCCAAAACATACACAGCGGATTATTAAAAATTCTTCTGTTATGGAGTTCAAAAAATAGAAGGTTCGGTAGTAAACTCTCTCTATTTGGAACTCCAAAACAGCCTAGCAAACATGACTTCACTTTGCCTCTGTCCACAAAGATTTAGCAACAAGATGGAGAATCACTGCCAATTCTGCAGCAAAATCATGTGCAACAAGCTGGAAATTTAACTAATCTTACGCCAAACATTCCCAAAACAATAGTAACATCATTCCTTGTGAGGACCGCGCCCCACGAGTCACAATCCGATCCGAGTTGGTCCGGTGTTGGCCACCTAACAAACCCAACTCATACCGAACTGTATCTCATAGGAAGGGGTCACACTGACTAGGATCAAAACCATAGAATTTTAAAATAATTTTACTTTAAATACAACGAAAGTCTTTGGAGTACAAATACATTTTACAATTTTAAAATGATGTAAATACAAAATCAAACACTTAACAATTTTTGCAAAGTTTCCAAAAGCGGACTTGTCGATCATTCGTTCCATCCGTGCTGCTATACCAATCTTACTCCGAGAAATGGACATATAGAATAAAAGAGGTGTAACGCCCCTGAAATTTGGAAGAAAATAAAAGTAATTTCGAATTTTCACTTTAGTCCTTGAACTTTTTGAAAATATGATTTTGACCCCAAAAGATTTGAAAAGTTACAATTTAGTCCTTCCCCTTTTGAAAAATTTATGATTGACCGCAAATACTTTCTTTAAGACCAAATGAGTTATCAAAACTTTCAAAGTGGTCCCTTGTAGTTTCAAAATATCCAAGCATTCATTTGCAATGGTAAATCTTCACATATTTACATTTACAATTGCGAAAAGGTAATTTTGCTTTGTCTTTTATGCTAGATATTTCTAATATTTTATTCTTAGAAAATCCTATCAGATAAGGCATGGAAACATCTTCATAATTAGGGTGGCCTAGCTTGGATTAAAATAAAAAATGAGTAGGGTATGGTAATTAATCCTTGTCTCCCAATTTTCACCTATAAAAGGGAGGCTCTCTTGAACAATTTTCTCACACCTCTCTTCTCCGAATCTTCTCTTCTTTTCTTCTGCAAAGTTCTTCTTCTTGATGTTTAGATTCTTAGAAAAATTGTTTCAGTCCTTTAAGCCTTCTTTATAGTCCTTGAAAATCCTCAAAACCGAGTTTGGTCAAAACTGCCAGTTTTGGTACAGAAACTTTAGAAGTCCAAATACCATATCAAAACTTCGAGTCTTTCTCTGAAATTTTTACCACATACTTTGTATTGTGTAAGCTAACTTTTATGTTCAGAAACCTTCTTCAACCAAAGTCGTTTGAAGGGTCTAAAAATTAGAAATACGTACCACTGTCTAGAAAATCCGAAAACAGCTCCCATCTTTCATGATTTATTTAAAATACCAAACCTTGTCCTATTGATCTGATTTTGAAACTACATACTCTCCATGATGTTGAAGATTGAACCCCTCAACCAATTTCAGATTACCATGTCGTTTGAAAGTCCGATTAAAGGTGAATCCGAGACTGCTACAGTTTTAACCTCAGATTTGCATTAACCTTTTGTTTAACTAAATTATGTTGCTAAAGCTATCTAAACCATGAAGTTGATCATTAATACGGATTCATTACACACTAATAATAATGTTGGATCAGTTTATCTTAATTTAGAATCGTGTTTAATATTTTTCATGGATTTTGCAACATTTAGAATGACATGTAGTTTATTTTAGGTTGATCTTTCACTTTCTTTAACTTTAAGTAAAGTATTGTATTTATCTTATGATCTAACCATCTAATCTAATTTATTAGAATAATAAGTATTCTGGAAATGTTAATTTTAATTAGATCTACATGTTTACAATTTATTTTAATTGTTAATATTGATATATGCAATATTATGTTATTTAATACTAATAATTATAAGAAAAATAGTTTTTACCAAAGTTATATATGTGATGTAATTTTATTCAAGGGCATACTGAGATATTTGTTCAATGTTAATATCATGGTAAAACTTTTGATTTAATATTATTATGTAATAAGTAATTTACATGAATTTTGTTAAGAATAATTGTTTTAAAAAGGGTTAAATATGCATTGAAAATATATATGTTTGTTAATATGAAATATGTTATTAATAAATTAGAAATTGAGACTCTAATAATAATTTTGTAAATTGATTTAGTCTTCAACTTGTTATTTTGAAATGGTAAATCTCATTATTTATAATTTTACGTCATGGTTAAAATTAAAATAGGTAAATGTTGGATTTATCCAAAATTAACAAGAATTAGATATTTAATTGAACTTCTTTAAATATGATAAATATTGAAAGTATATATTATTGTTGTAAATTTATGAGCAAACAATTGATTATATCTTTTTGATTTATGTAAGGATTCTGCAATTATCGACGTTAATCAAGAATTTCCCGTACGGTAAAAGGTGAGGTTTGATTTCTGATTTGTTCCAAACCCTGTTTGGCATCCGGCCCTGAGAAACTTGGACATAACAATTGTGATTCTTTGTTTCGAATCACGAGCAACATTCTATCACCATTTTAATGCTTTTATTTAAAATTGTTAATTCTTTACATAATCAGTTTTCTTGCCTATTGTTAAATCAAATCTCATTTAAATCATAATTGGGAATTTTCTTCATAATCATAATTAACCTGATATCATGATCACCCAATCAATTCTTGAATTGTGCAACGAGCAACGAACTATGTTCGGCCTATGTAGCTCGAAAACGAGCAACGGATATTGTCCGGATTACTAGCTCATCTGATAATTCTGTTTCACCCATTGGGACGCCTTTGGGAAGTTGGGCCCAGGGATTGAAAAGATTTACTGCTGGGCAGCAAAGGGCTGTCGGTTTAAGTAATTCTGATTAATACCCATTCTGTCTAAGCGCCGCTTGCAGTCAGGAGTTGGCTGTGACCCGCGTGTTAGACTGGCATGTACTCGAGCATGTCTTCTGTTCTGTTGCGAGGTAGCTCCTCGTAGGGAGGTATATGGTTGAATTTCGGAGCTAAGGTTGGATCTGTTATATGTAATTGCACAAGTTCATTTTCTCGTTCTTCTGAATACTCCAGTATTATCGTTAAAACCGATAGGTGATGCAGATGTAACTATTCTGGTCATTCTTGTTCGTTTTGTTCTGATTTACAGTTTGATTATTGTCATGTTCTAAGAATCTCACTAAGTCATTAAAGACTTACTCCTCTTTTGTTCTATATGTCCCTTTCTCAGAGTAAGATTGGTATAGCAGCACGGATGGAACGAATGATCGACAAGTCCGCTCTTGGAAACTTTGCAAAAATTGTTATGTGTTTGATTTTGTATTTACATCATTTTAAAATTGTAAAATGTATTTGTATTCCAAAGACATCCGCTGTATTTAAAGTAAAGATATTTTATAGTGCTATGGTTTTGATCCTGGTCAGTGAGACCCCTTCCTATGAGCTACAGTTCGGTCTGAGTTGAGTTTGTTAGGTGGCCAACACCGGATCAACTCGGATCGGATTGTGACTCGTGGGGCGCGGTCCTCACAAGAGGAGTAAGTCTTTAATGACTTAATGAGATTTTTAGAACATGACAATAATGAAAATAGTAAATCAGAGCAAAACGAACAAGAATGACCAGAATAGTTACATCTGCATCATTGAACTGATATTATCGGTTTTAATGATAATTCTGAAATATTCAGAAAAACGAGAAAATGAACTTGTGCAATTACATATAACAGATCCAACCTTAACTCCAAAATTCAACCGTATACCTCCCTACGAGGAGCTACCTCGTAACAGAACAGATGACATGATCGAGTACATGCCAATCTAACACGCGGGTCACAGCCAACTCCTGACTACAAGCGACGCTTAGGCAGAATGGGTATTAAGTTGAAATACTTAAACTGACAGCCCTTTGCTGCCCAACAGTAAATCTTCTCAATCCCTGGACCCAACTTCTCAAAGGCGTCCCAATGGGTGAAACAGAATTATCAGATGAGCTAGTAATCCGGACAATATCCGTTGCTCGTTTTTGATCATGATATCAGGTTAATTATGGTTATGAAGAAAAGTGTGATTATGAATCAAATGATAGTTTTAATTTAACAATAGCTAAGAAAGCTGATTTGTCAAGAATTAACGAATATGAATATGAAAGCATTAAAATGGTGATAGAATGTTGATCGCGATTCGAAACAAAGAATCACAATTGTTATGTCCAACTTTCTCAGGGTCGGATGCCAAACAGGGTTTTGAACAAATCAGAAATCAAACCTCACCTTTTACCGTATGGGAAATTCTTGATTAACGTCGCTAATTGCAGAACCTTAAATAAGTCAAAAAAAGATGTAATCAATTGTTTGCTCATAAATTTACAAAAATAAATATATGCTTTCAATATTTATCATATTTAAAGAAGTTCAATTAAATATCTAATTATTGTTAATTTGGGATAAATTTCACATTTACGTATTTTATCTTTAACTATGACGTAAAATATAAATAATGAGATTTACCCTTTCAAAGTAACAGGTTGAAGACTAAATCAATTTACAAAATTATTATTAAAGTCTCAATTTCTAATTTATTAATTACATATTCCATATTAACAAACATATATATTTTCAATGCATATTTACCTTTTTAAAACAATTTTTCTTAACCAAATTCTAGCAAATTACTTATAACATAATAATCTCAAATCAAAAGTTTTACCATGATCTTAACATTCAAAAAATACTCAGTAAGTCCTTGAATAAAATCATATCATATATATATATATATATATATATATATATATATATATATATATATATATATATATATATATATACATATAACTTTGATAAAAACTATTTTTCTTATAATTATTAGTATTAAATAACATAATATTGCATATATCACTAATAACAATTAAAATAAATTGCAAACATGTAGATCTGATTAAAATTAATGTTTACAGAATAATTATGATGCTAATAAACTATATTAGATGGTTAGATCACAAGATAAACACAATACTTCACTTAAAGTTAAAGAAATTGAAAGATCAACCGTAAAATAAACGACATGTCATCTTAATGTTGCAAAATCCATGAAAAATATTAAAAATGATTCTAAATTATGATCAACTGATCTAACATCATTATTACTATGTAATGAGTCCGTATTAATGATCAATTTCATGATTTGGATAGATTTTCCAACATAAATTAGTCAAACAAAAGGTTAATGCAAATCTGAGGTTAAAACTGTAGCAGTCTCGGATTCACCTTTAATCGGACTTTCAAAAGACATGATAATCTGAAATTGGTTGAGGGGTTCAATCTTCAACATCATGGAGAGTATGTAATTTCAAAATCAGATCAAGAGGACAAGGTTTAGTATTTTAAATAAATCATGAAAGCTAGGAGCTGTTTTCTGATTCTTTGGACAGTGGTACGTATTTCTCATCTTTAGACCCCTCAAAAGACTTCAGTTGAAGAATGTTTCTGAATATGAAAGTTAGCTTACACAATAACAAGTATGTGGTAAACATTTCAGAGAAAGATCCAAAGTTTTGATATGGTTTTTGGACTTCTCAAGTTTCTGTACCAAAACTGGAAGTTTTGATAAAACTCGATTTGGAGGATATTTAAGGACTATAAAGAAGGCTTAAAGGACTGAAACAATTTTTATAGAAATTTAAACATCAAGTGGAAGAACTTTGCAGAAGAAAAGAAGAGAAGCTTCTTAGAAGAGAGGTGTGTGAAAATTGTTGAAGAGAGC
The DNA here is from genome assembly GCA_946800315.1 of Misopates orontium. Lineage (NCBI taxonomy): Eukaryota > Viridiplantae > Streptophyta > Magnoliopsida > Lamiales > Plantaginaceae > Misopates > Misopates orontium. The sequence continues at coordinate 12,758,448 of OX326951.1, forward strand.
CTCCCTTTTATAGGTGAAAATTGGGAGACAAGGATTAATTACCATACCCTACTCATTTTTATTTTAATCCAAGCTAGGCCACCCTAATTATGAAGATGTTTCCATGTCTTATCTGATAGGATTTTATAAGAATAAAATATTAGAAATATCTAGCATAAAAGATAAAGCAAAGTTACATTTTCTCAAATGTAAATGTAAATATGTCAAGATTTACCATTGTCAATGAATGTTTGGATATTTTAAAACTACAAGGAACCAATTTGAAAGTTTTAATAACTCATTGCTCTTAAATAAAATATATGTGGTCAATCATAAATTTTTCAAAAGGGAAAGGACTAAATTGTAACTTTTCAAATCTTTTGGGGTCAATATCGTATTTTTAAAAAGGTCAAGGACTAAAATGAAAATTCGAAAAACTTTTATTTTCTTCCAATGTCAGGGGCGTTACATTCCTAGTCCTAGCGGCAACACTGACGCTAACTCATCCCCAAAATGATAAAAGTGTTTGCAATACCAAACCATAACTAACATCCCTGCATTAATTGAGATTTTTAAAACAAAATATTTAAGGGTCACTTCTTCATGTCTTCATACTTCACTTGTAGATAGTCGTTGTAACTCTTGAATTTCCATCAGTTTCTTGAACATTATGCCTGCTTGAAGTGTTGTAAATCTTTACATTCAACGAGCCAGTCGTTTGAAGACACGAGGTTGTGCTCGATATTTGAGATGCCTATAGTACAAAATAACAAGTTTTACAACAAGTAGGATTCAAACAATTAACTCAAGTTATTGCTTTATTGAAACATTCACACCTGCTCGGTTTCCTTAGTTTGCACATGCCCTTCTTTCTTCTTCGGTTTTTTTCGAACCTACAGGAAATATGTTAGTTTTTGACATACAAATTCAGAAAAAAAAAATGTACTGTTTTTACCGGTAATTTATCTTGAACAGGCTTCTTTGGTTGCTTACACCCCTTTTTGTTACGTCCTTCACCGCCACAGTTTGAACAAGAGTATTTCAAACCCCCTTCATTGAGTTTCTTTTGATTTTCATTCTCTTCTATCAATTCCTCGAGGCTCTTTCTCCTATTACGAATCAAAGGCCTTCCAACCTTCTTAATAGAATTGGTCCATGGCACCAACGGGAAGCAATGAGAACTAGACCATTCTTCTCTTCCATGTACAGGTTGTAGCATGTGTGTGTAGGGCTGTGCGTTTCGATTAAATCGAATCGAATCAATCATATCAGCTAGGATCATTCGATTCTGACTGTAGGAAACTAACAATCAAAATCAAATCGTTTGAAATGATTCGATTCGATTTGATCCGTTTTCAATTATAAGCCTTTTATTTATTGTATTTTAATTTAAAAAAAATAAGTAATATATCGCTTCGAATATGCATTTAAAACTAAAGAAAATATGTATGAAAGAATAGAAAAATAATGTACACTCTCTAATTCATCCATCATTGGAAATTCACAATTCAAAAGTGATACTTCTACTCAATTCAACACAATTCACAAACAATAAAATATTAAATTCAAACATAATTAAACATAAGAGAAATTAAATCAACCTCAAAATTCATAAATATTCAAGACACATCATTAAATTATTTATGTTCTATACATATATATTAAAAATAAAGTATAGCTTCAATCCGATGATCAACCCCTAAAATCGAAAATCGAATCGAAGTGGGTTTCGATCTTTCTGTGACAACCAAAGATCGGATTGAAAATTCGATTCGATTTTTAAATCGGATCATTCGATCGATTTCGAAACGATTCGACCGATTCAATTATGTTTGCACAGCCCTATGTGTGTGTAAGCTTTAATGTAAGTTTCCTTAGTGTACCAATGCTCAACAAAATCCTCTACATCTTCCCTATTATGGTTGATACAAGCAACCGAATGAACACATGGAATACCAGTAAGTTCCCATACCTTGCAACTACATGTTTTTTGATCTAAGTCAAATACTCTTACATCGCCATGTGTTCCTTTCACTTCGTATCGGTGCTTACCATTCCATATCGGATTCCAATCATAACAACTCTTCTTGTGCTCCTCTATTATTTTTTGTATTTTTGGGCACAAAGGACCTTGGCTCTTCAAAACAAGATTTCTTTGATGGTGCAATCTCATCATCAAAATCAGCCGTAGAAATTCTAGCATCACAATAATTGGCTTATCTCTTGCTTTTTCAATGACGCTGTTGAAGCTCTCCCACATGTTATTCAGTATTATATCACTCTTTGATTGGTTACTAAACAATGATTTAGCCCAATGCACTACGGGCCTTTCCTCCAACCACTCAAAGGCCCCAACATTTAATACTCTAATATGCTCCATGTGTTTGTTGAAGTCCACAACCCTAGTGGCGGAGGCAGCCACCCAAAGCTACTCTACCAAAGACAATGATTTAAACTTCTTTTTGAAATTCTCACCCATATGTCGCACACAAAACCTATGCTCCGAATGGGGTAATAGGTCTTTAACTGCTTTGGTTAGGCCTTTCTTCTTGTCAGACATTATAGTCAGGTGGTAGCTATTTTTTATGCACAAGTCCTCGATAAGCAGTGATAATAACCATTTCCACGTTTTGGTATTCTCTGTTTGCACCATAGCATAAGCAATGGGATACATGTTGTTTCCGTCGATACCAACTGCAGTTAATAGCACTCCAGCCCTATTAGTTTTCAAATGTGCACCGTCTACGCCTATTATAGGTCAACATCCTTCAATCCACCTTTGTTTAAGCGCTCCCCAACACATGTACAACCGCTTGAAAGTAGTCACCTCACCATTCCCTTCTTGTTTACATTTTATCTTCACAGTTTTGTTAGGATTATTTTTTCTAATTTCTTCACAATACCTCCATAGGCTCGCATATTGATCGGCTTCGGACCCGTCATTTAGATGCACTGCCTCCTTCTTTACTCTATACACCTTCGACAAGCTGAGCGTGGTTCTATTTTCTTTTTGCAATATTTCAAGCATTGCACTTGCTTTGCATTCGGGATTACATCTCAAATGTTGTTGATATTTTGTCGCCAATATTTTTGTAGTGCAATGCTTTGAGGAGGCTGTCTGGGTGCATGTATGATGGCCCTTAATGTACTTCACTTGAAATGTTGAGTTATTCTTAGCCCTCACTACAACATATATCTCCCAACCACAATCACATATCACCTTTATTTTGTCGTTGCAATTCTTGTGGAACCTTACTGGCCGACCTTGCTTGTTAGCATATTTTCTGATCGCCTCTCCAAACTCAGTCGGGCCTTTGAAGCATTGAGTTACTTCAAATTCAAAGTCAGATTTATCAACATTGTCTTCATATATCGGAAATTTTGAATTATTTAAAGAAGTTGGCAATGATGTGGATAGTTTGAATTATATCCGGATACCTGTAAATTTTAAAAGCAGTTTATAATTCAGAAGTTAATTATTAAACCCTTCACATATAATTAATTAATTTAACATAGTACCTCAGCTTCGGCATCAATCGAGGGGGATAGTTTATCCTTGAATCCAGTCCACTCTATTTCTTTATCGATGTTTTCATCGTATAACACATCATATTCAGCATATTCGTGCTCTTTGTACACATAATAAAATCCGGATCAGATTCAACTACATCACCATCACTTGCATCTGAATCTGATTCGGTGTCATTGTAATCAACTTCTACAATATCAGGAGAAACTCCATATTCTCCATATTCTCTAATCCATCAAAATTGACCTCATACCCAGTTTCGGTTAAATATGTATCAGCATAGATGTATGCTACCCTATCACCATCAATATAGTTACTCAAAGATTTGGCGTCAGCATCAATTACTAAGCACGACTAACTCTTGCAATCATCAATAGCTTTGACATTGAACCAGAACACCATCCTATCGGGATTACAACCTAACGATCTAGCCATATCATGAACTAAACTCAATGACATTTCTGACGAATCACAGAAATCAAAGTAATCAACACTCCCACCCGTATAAGTGTGATGCACCAAATACCCACTATGATGTATTTTGATAGTGAAAGAACTGCACCCTGCATCTACAATTCATTTTCATAAATAGGCACCAGTTAATACAAACTATATAAGTGCATCTATTAAAGTATTAGATCCACCAAAAGGGTAAATATTAAACTATTCCAACAATATCATTAAAGTAATAAACCATACAACCATTAAACAAATACACCGCTAAGAACTCACCGCCATTAAATAATAAATTATTCTTAAAGTAAACTGACTAGGGATTAAATAAAGACATGTTGAGCAATACAATAATTAAAGCAATATACTACTAAGAATCTAGCTACCATAAAATAATCAACCCTTCTTAAAGTAGTCTGACTAATAATATTTAAGTATAATTTGAAACAAAGCAGTGATCATTCATATCCCAAAACACTTAAACAAATATAATCCATTAGCTAGAAACAATATTGTTTTGAGATTGGTTGTTTTTGTGAAAAGTGCATGGTGTGTTTTCATAGGGTCAAAGTTTGCATGGTATATGCCTTAGATTTAGCAGGGGATACGCCATATATAAAATTGATTAAACCTTCTTAGTTCTTATATATTTTTGAGCTGCTATAAAAAAATCCTAATGAAAGTACAATAGTTTCCTGTGATTGACTAAATATGCAAATAAGGCTCTGTGATTCTTATAAAATAGGCACACAAGAAACTCTGTACACACTTCAACCATAAAAAAATTAAAAAAATCAAGGAACAAGGTTACCATATTCTTGGCTTTGCACATTAAGAACAGCATGGGAGGTTCGATTTCTCCGCTTCCAAGTCGGACACATTTAGAACCCAATCACTATCTCGATTTGCCCTAATCTGGAAATAAGCGAAAGGAGGGAGGCGAAAGGTTTCAAGAATCCCGAACCTAAGGATATTTTTTCTTCATTGATTTGAATTCCTTTTTTTCTTGTGATGAAAAGTTAAAAAAAGTTTTTAGTAAATGGAATTAGGTTGTGAAAAGCAATTTGTAAGGGGTGCAATTCGACAAATTAAATCATGAAAATATTGAATTTACGAAACTATCCCTCAAAAAACCTAGAAACACATAGTGGGGTGCAATTTGACAAGAAATTACAATCTAAGGGTGCAATCTGAAAAAATCAGACAATCTAGGGGTGCACTTTGACATTAGCCCTGAAATGAATTATAAGCTGGTAATTATTGGAGTTTTGGTAGGTCTGTTGATGTGCTTGGTCATGGCCCATTAGTGTTGTAGTAGGCTGATCGCATCATCCTTGAATTGTTGTTTAAGACGAGGAGTCTTCTTAGTGTGACATGGTTCGATCAGTTGTTGCTAAATACCATATCCAAAATATATATTGCACATCACGAGTCCTCAATTTAGTAGTAGATTTACTAGAGGGTGAATGTACAATGAGTTCCAATAAATAGTTGAAATTCTTGTTGGAGTTGAAATGAAACCAAAACTATGTGAGTCCTAGGTATTTATGTTTTTTGCTTTATCGGGAATGCCATTAGAGTAGGGTGATTTTTACAAAAACATGGATTCATAAGATTTCTTTATCTTAGAATCGTTGGGTTTAAACTGGATCTCGGTTGATGGATCGTGTAATATAAGCTTCCATCTCATCTAGTATTGCCAGAAAATCTCGCTCACGTGGATTCACGTATGTAAGAATGATAACAAATGGTTAGTAGCAATGTGCTCTAGATCATGATTTTGATTGAGCTACAACCCACTTTTGTCATGCAGACCTCTAATTGTGTTCTTACATTTCCTATCTGTGGCACACGAATAAAAGAAATAAGAATTTGATTTCCTTCTTAAATTCAATGCATTTTACTCAATGCTTTTTCTTGTTTCTTTTTTCTTCCCAAAGTGAGCCTCTATGTAGCTCATGAGTATATTCATAGAGCAGTCTGACGTGGTTTGCAATCTAACACACCAAGGATTTATCCCATCTTAATAGGCACACTATATTTTCACGCATTGTTTCAAGAAGTATGACTCGTTGATGTATCTGCATCATTCTTTCATGATTCCCCAATGACTCGTTCATATAAAGGATTTTCAACCATAGTGCCTCAAAATGCAAGGTCCTAATTATTGTAATTTGTTCCGTGGGTGCAAATGATAATCAGGTTTGGGGTTTGTGTAACATTTTGCTGAAAAAGAAGTACCGTAATGTAATGATGTTTCATTAGCTATTTAAATAACATTTATTACGAATTGTTACAAATAGTTTATGTAATGAATACTTTTTATTTGATAATAATATTATGATATTATTATTTAAATTGGATTTTAAAATCCCTTGATCACTAAGATATGAAACTCAACATTAAGCTTATTAGTCATTGTATGCAAGATGAATGAATATTGAGTTCAGTGGATCTTAGCATAATAGTCAATGACGCCCATTCGTAGTTTCAGAACATATGAATGAATAAATTTCTGAATGTAGTACATCTTTGTAAATGGTTGAGCTCCCCTATTGCGTGAGGGAGAGAGGACCGATTCTTGATAAGAACTTAGGCTACGACAAATATTTGGGGAGATCCTTGGCCTTTGATAGCTCACGATGGGGGATACTTGGTTGTTCTTAGTTCTCTTCCTAACCATGTGAGATGTTCTAAGGTGATAAATAGAGGTAGACTGTACTTCTTTCTGTACTGGTATGCTATAGATTTCCTTGCTTTCATCCCTTGTGGCGAACTAGACTGATAATTGTGTATATAAAGAAAGACAGAGTCTTACCTTTTTTCAAAAAGAAGAGTCACGCTCTTTAAAAGCCCCTATTCGACGATGACTTAAGCCTATGATATCTTTGGACTTTTTCCCAGATGACTCTGAGAAAGGACTATTGCAATCAGAAAAAGAGAAGGCAAGAAGAGCAGAACAGCTCTCTAAGAAAGACCTACCTTATGTCAATGCCAAAGCTGCAAGATGGCATACCATTCCAGAGAGCCAACCCTGTCATGAAACGAAGCAAGGCAAATCGGGCTTGTATTGTTTCCTCGAGACCATAACATCAGACTAACGATACTGCTTCGTACGAACTAGGGCAGTGCTGCTCTACTTTTGGGTGGTGAGAGGGGAAGACCTTCGAGCAGTGGCATGATCGGAACAGGGACTTGTAAGGCTAGCATGGTCAGAGCTTGACCCTCTTGTTTGGGATGTAGGACAAAGACTTCATCAAGCAGTCATGTGGAGCACCTCATAGCTTCTCTTTTTCTATAGTGCTTTCAAGGGAGAGAATTCCAATCTTTTTCAAACTACAAATTAGTGACATTTAGATGGTTGCATTTTTATACGAATGATTTATATAAAGGACGGAGAACGACGATTAAAAGAGGGGATTCTAATGTCATTTTAAACAATCTCTCCTTTCATATGCATCAAATTGATGGTCATCGAACTCATTATCTTAATTTGTCGTTACTCATAGACTCCTTGTCATCGAAACCCCTTTAAACTTGGAGATGGTGGTACTGCCAGAACTCACAGTATCTAGAATCCTATCTTAGCGCAGTTAGAGTCAAGTAGTTGGGAATGTGTTTGGTAGAAATTAGGTCAATTAGCTAAGAATGTATTTGGAATGACAGAATCCTGAAACACAATTCTCTTGTTATAAATAGCAAGAACTTTTCTTGATCTAAGCATTCCATAATAGATATAGATACGATTATTGACATTCAATGCTAATGGAAGTCAAGATATAAGATGTGATTAATAGTGTAATAGATACTTACTTATTAGATCACAAATTGTAGTAAGGGAATATACTTGCTCACAAATGAATATATTAGAACACTCAAAATTTTCAATTAATTATAATATCTATGAAGGAAAGAGCTCAATGTCAGACATATAGTGGAATTGTCATGTTATTAATGGACGAACTAATGGAACAAGAGTTGTCAAATTAATTTGGGACATTGGAACTTCGACTCATAGGTCCATCCGCTTCACACTCACTTTAATTAGCCTATACGAATTATGTGACTTTAATCGCGAATTTAATTTAGCCTACATGGGAATATTAGTTATTTGTATAATTTATTAATTTGATTAGATAATCCTTAAATTGGTTTATATGATTAATTAATTACAATTAATGAGATTGATTGGATATTCAAGTCTAAATAAGTGTTCATGGACTTTCATAAGGTGTATTTAAAATTATGAATATCATGGAACTAGTTTTATGAGATAGAACTAATTTAAATCAAGTTGCAGTTTAATTGAACTTTTTTTATTTATAAAATAATCAATGGGTCCAATTAAAATAATGGACCCCAATCGTTTATCGTAGTAGGAATTTGATTTCTAAATGGTACATGATTTTGATTTCCAATCAGACAAGGACAATCAAAAGTCAGCATCTGATTCAGTGTTTATGCGGAGTGGAGCGAGGGTAGAGTATAAAAAGCATTAAGCAGACATGCGGTACAAACTCAAATTATGGAAGCGGAATACATCGTTGCTTGTGATGCAGCAAAAAGTTTGCCTGGCTCCAAAAATTTATGGCTAAGCTGGAAGTAGTTTCAGAGGTTGAGAAATAGAAACCACTCTTGTGTGAAAACAACAGGACAGTTGCTAACTCACGAGAGTCGGGAAGACTCAAAAAGTTAAAAGAGTTTTACATAAAAGCATAATGTTTAATATGTATGAGATACATAAAACTAATACACTTGTACTTTAGTTCATTTAAGTCCTATAAAGTCTACAAGTAGTTAAAAAGAGTTGATAACCTAACTTCGTTCGCCACGAACTCAAGGTTACCCAAGTCACGTATGCTTAGAGGATTAGATTCGGAATATCCAAACTAAGTTGATTATGAATTAACAGGTGTATTCTATAAACTTCTAAGATAAATGGATAATTTTCTGACAATTACTTTTTTTTAAGCGGTTGTAGAAAACACTAGCGCATCAAACCAAGAGTTATTCGAGAGTTTTTCATGTTATGAAAATTAAAGAACTTAAATACATTAATCAAAGTAAAAGGGCTAGAACTCTCGTTTCATAGTTAAGAAGTTTCCCACCTATTGCATAGTGTCAGCTAATTAGATAGTTACCATAATGAGGATAGGATAGTGGGAGTCTTCAAGACAAGCAGTACTGATAATGGCAAAAGAGTGTTAACTAAAATCCTAACTTGAATGTTAGACTCTCTGCCTTGGGAAGCCTTGAAACAAAAGGATATAGTTTAAGACATTCCAACCACAAAAGTCTAAAAGAATCTCTAAGTGTTACATATGGACCGATGGAAAAAGGTAAAACATTTTAAGTTAGACAATTCTGAGTACAAGGTTTGAAAGGGAATCCTTCAAAGGATATCTTTACATAAACTACTTAGTCAGACATAATGAAAAGATGAACACAATAAAGGATATAAATAAACATACTCGTTGCAATAAATAAACTAAAAACTCAAAGAACAATAATCTTGTTCAATAACAAAACCTCTCAACAATAGTTTTAAACAATGAAAATTAACCTAAACATGCAAAACCTACTGAAAAGACTAGAATCTAAAATATATATCAGTTGCACCAAAACAAGCTCTAGGTCATGCATTTATACCCTCGGTGTTGGGAAAGTTTTGGAATTTGATTTAGCTCCAAAAACCTCGATTCATGTACTTATGCGATCACATGCGTCGATGTTCTTTTATTAGGACTGCAATTCTTCAATCTATGTGATTCTATGCGATCACAAACTTTTCGCATACATCTTTGCGATTTTGGCTCTTCGCAAACTTGTTTACCTATTTTGTGTAAAACTTCATTTTGGGTCTCTTTTCATCATTTTTCACCAAAATGACTCCTAAACACAAAAAGGAAAACAATTAAATAAACAAGAAATACTCAATAAATAAGCTCATAATTAGTCTTTTTGGAATATAGAAGATGAGTATTTTAGAGACTTATCGGTATAGCTTCCATTGTATGAGCTCAATCTTCTGACATCCTCTCGAATCCACCCAATATTTCATGTTTTCCTCCTTTTGAAGTTCCAAAATGATCCATTTACAAGAAGTTTCATAATTTACTACTCTCACCCCTTTACCAAAAGAGATATATAATAGTTGTTTTCTCACTCTAGAGAGCATTTGGGAATCTAGGGTTTTGTTGAAGAAGGGTGCAACGCCCCCACATTTTCTCATTAAGTGGTTGTCAACGAAAATTAAGAGTCCACGTGGGAGGATCTCAACGCCTTCTTGAGCAACTATCTTGAATTCTTCGAGTTGGGCTCAATTTGCATTGACTTAGTCTGTTCAACAACAGGTTTCTCAATGATTGCTTACGATAGTATCAAGACGTAGTTGTTTATCTAATTATGTATTGTGAATATATTTATTTAATTTTAAACATATTATTAGTAGATAAGTATCCTTTTATGCAAGTAGTGATTAGTTACTTTAAAATATATAGCAGTTACTTTTTGTGTATGTAAAGGACCAATGTAACAGTAAGTTTATGAAGAAACTTTTCTAGAATTATTTAATTAGGAGGCAGGGGCGTAGCCAGGAATATAATTTAGGGAAGCGAAACTTTATTCATGAATTACTCTATATTACATATGAAAATGAGTTTTTGTGATCCAATATAATGTAAAAGCTAAAATTATATTTAGTATTCATAAAAAGAATTCAATATATATATATATATATATATATATATATATATATATATATATATATATATATATATATATATATATATATGCAGGGGCGTAGCCAGGAATATAATTTAGGGAAGCGAAACTTTATTCATGAATTACTCTATATTACATATGAAAATGAGTTTTTGTGATCCAATATAATGTAAAAGCTAAAATTATATTTAGTATTCATAAAAAGAATTCAATATATATATATATATATATATACAAACTACATAAACAGATACAAGTTATCCCAAAAAAAAGTTGTTACACAACACTTTCTATAATAAATTTTTACTTCAAACTTTCAACATCTCATGTATAACGCCCCCGAAATTGGAAGAAAATAAAAGTACTTTCGAATTTATATTTTAGTCCTTGAACTTTTTGAAAATATGATTTTGGCCCGAAAAGATTTGAAAAAGTTACAATTTAGTCCATCACCTTTTGAAAAATTTAAGATTGACCACAAATATTTTCTTTAAGACCAAATGAGTTATCAAAACTTTCAAAGTGGTCCCTTGTAATTTTAAAATATCCAAACATTCATTTACAATGGTAAATCTTCACATATTTACATTTACATTTGTTAAAAGGTAACTTTGCTTTGTCTTTTATGCTAGATAATTCTAATATTTTATTCTTATAAAATCATATCAGATAAGGCCTGGAAACATCTTCATAATTAGGGTGGTCTAGCTTGGATTAAAAAAAAATGAGTAGGGTATGGTAATTAATTCGTTGTCTCCCATGTTCACCTATAAAATGGAGGCTCTCTTCAACAATTTTCACACACCTCTCTTCTCCGAATCTTCTCTTATTTTATTCTGCAACGTTATTCCTCTTAATGTTTAAATTTCTATAAAAATTGTTTCGGTCCTTTAAGCCTTCTTTATAGCCCTTAAAAATCCTCCAAATCGAGTTTTGTTAAAACTGCCAGTTTTGGTACAGAAACTTGGGAAGTCCGAAAACCATATCCAAACTATGAATATTTCTCTGAAATTTTTACCACATACTGTGTATTGTGTAAGCTAACTTTCATGTTCAGAAACCTTCTTCAACCAAATTTGTTTGAGGGGTCTAAAAATGAGAAATACGTACCACTGTCCAGAAAATCCGAAAACACCTCCTATCTTTCATGATTTATTTAAAACACCAAACCTTGTCCTATTGATCTGATTTTGAAACTACGTACTCTCCATGATGTTGAAGACTGAAACCCTCAACCAATTTCAGATTATCATGTCGTTTGAAAGTCCGATTAAAGGTGAATCCGAGACTGCTACAATTTTAACCTCAGATTTGCATTAACCTTTTGTTTAACTAATTTATGTTGCAAAAGCTATCCAAATCATGAAATTGATCATTAATACGGACGCGTTACATACTAATACTGATGTTAGATCAGTCAATCATAATTTAGAATCGTGTTTAATATTTTTCATGGATCTTGCAACAGTAAGATGAGATGTAGTTTATTTTACGGTTGATCTTTCAATATCTTTAACTTTAAGTAAAGTATTGTGGTTACCTTGTGATCTAACCTTCTAATCTAGTTTATTAGAGTAATAAGTATTCTGGAAATATTAATTTTAATTAGATCTACATGTTTACAATTTATTTTAATTGTTAGTAGTGATATATGCAATATTATGTTATTTAATACTAATAATTATAAGAAAAATAGTTTTTACCAAAGTTATATATATGATATGATTTTATTCAAGGGCTTACTAAAGTATTTGTTCAGTGTTAACATCATGGTAAAACTTTTGATTTAAGATTATTATGTAATAAGTAATTTACTAGAATTTTGTTAAGAAATGTTGTTATAAAAAGGTTTAAATATGCAATTATACATAAGTATACATTAATATCAAATATGTTGTTAATAAATTAGAAATGGAGACTTTAATTATTATTTGTAACTGATTTAGTCTTCGACTTGTTACTTTGAAATGGTAAATCTCATTATTTATATTTTTTTACGTCATTGTTAAAGTTAAAATAGGTAAATGTTGGATTTATCCAAAATTAACAATAATTAGATATTTAATTGAACTTTTTTATATATGATAAATATTGAAAATATATGTTTATTTTTATAAATTTATGAGCAAACAATTGATTATATCTTTTTGATTTATTTAAGGCTCGACAAATATCGACGTTAATAAAGCATTTCCCGTACGGTAAAAAGGTGAGGTTTGATTTCTGATTTGTTCAAAATCCTGTTTGGCATCCGGCCCTGAGAAACTTGGACATAACAATTGTGATTCTTTGTTTCGATTCACGAGCAACATTCCATCACCATTTTAATGCTTTTATATTGATAATCGTTAATTCTTTACATAATCAGTTATCTTGCCTATTGTTAAATCAAATCTCATTTAATTCATAATCGGAATTTTTCTTCATAATCATAATTATCCTGGTAACATGATCACCCTATCGATTCTTGAATTGTGCAACGAGTAACGAACTATGTTTGGCCTATGTAGCTAAAAAACGAGCAACGAATTATGTTTCACCCATTGGGACGCCATTGGGAAGTTGGGCCCAGGGATTGAGAAGATTTACTGCTGGGCAGCAAAGGGCTGTCAGTTTAAGTATTTCAACTTAATACCCATTCTGTCTAAGCGCCGCTTGCAGCCAGGAGTTGGTTGTGACCCACGTGTTAGATTGACACGTACTCGAGCATGTCTTTTGTTCTGTTGCAAGGTAGCTCCTCGTAGGGAGGTATACGGTTGAATTTTGGGAGTTAAGGTTGGATCTATTATATGTAATTGCACAAGTTCATTTTCTCGTTATTCTGAATGTTCCAGTATTATCATTAAACCGATAATTTCAGTTCAATGATGCAGATGTAATTATTTTGGTCATTCTTGCTCATTTTGTTCTGATTTACTGTTTGATTATTGTCATGAACTAAGAATTTCACTAAGTCATTAAAGATTTACTCCTCTTTTGTTTCTATATGTCCCTTTCTCAGAGTAAGATTGGTATAGCAGCACGGATGGAACGAATGATCGACAAGTCCGCTTTTGGAAACTTTGTAAAACTTGTTAAGTGTTTGATTTTGTATTTACATCATTTTAAAATTGTAAAATGTATTTGTATTCCAAAGACTTCCGCTGTATTTAAAGTGAAAATATTTTATAATGCTATGGTTTTGATCCTGGTTAGTGAGACCCCTTCCTATGAGCTACAGTTCGGTCTGAGTTGAGTTTGTTAGGTGACCAACACCGGACCAACTCGGATCGGATTGTGACTTGTGGGGCGCGGTCCTCGCATCATGTGTATTAAATTTCAATTAAAATATTGAATAGCTTTTCTATAAATGTCTTACTAACGAGATACACCAAAAAATAATTTTGTCGTGGTATATAATTTTTTTTCACCAATTTTTATATCGAAAAATACATTAAACATTGTGAAAGTGTCAAACAAGTTGAATGTGTACATACTAAATTATATTAATCATTTTTTTGTTGTTTTACAATAAAAGAGGAAAAATAAAAAAGCTTGAAGTAATATTACAATTCACCATCGTTTTTGGAAACCAACTGATAAAGTAATTCAAAAGACTTTTTAAAATTAATATATCTATATCTAGAGAGAGTAATTGGTGCATTAATTTGTTAAAATTCAAATTGTGTTTGTTCGGGGTAGCTCACAAGTCACAACTCTCCTATTCGTGGGGTCCACCATCTACCCTCTCTTTCTTTCTTTCACACGCTTTTCCCTAAATGAACAAAGTAAGAACCCAACAAAAACAAACCCAGCAAAAACTCAGGCTTATATACATATATTACTACGGGAGCGCTGGAGCTGGGGGCGACGGCCCCCATATGCCCCCTGGCTCCGCCTCTGATTAGGTTGTTAATTCTCCATCAGAGAAAGAACTGATCTAAATTTTTTTTTTTTAGTTACAATGGAAGGGGGGACCCCAGGGAGTGAAGAAAACTACTCTGAAATATTTTGGTAGCTCATACCACCGACAATCAAACAAGAGAAAAGGGGAGACTGGGCTGGGGGGATCGACAAAGAGTTGAAAACCGTATGGAATAGAATGCCCAATATTCGCCAGCTTGTTCGCAACGAAGTTAGTTTCTCGGAATTCGTGGATGATCTCACAAGAGGAAAACTTTGCCATAGTGTTATGGCAGGAGTCGACAATGCTTTTATAAGGATGAGTATCATGTAAATTCCCGGAGAGCAGCTGCACAACAACCTTAGAGTCGCAAGCCAAAGGGAGATGGCAAATACCGTGAGAAAGGGCTTCATTTAAGCCATAGAAAACACCCCAAAGCTCCGCAATAGTTATGCTACCAAAGCCAAGATTTGCGGCAAAGCTGAAAAGCCAATGTCCATCGTTATCTCTAGCAACTCCGCCACAAGCAATTTGTCCAGGGTTACCATGAGCGCTGCCATCAACGTTAACTTTAGTTATACCTGGTTGGGGGCTGATCCAGCCAAGGCATCGTGTGATCCGTGACTTTCCAGGGTGCTCCAAAGAGTGGAGTTTAAACCAAGCATTATTATCATCTTTAGCGGATTGGCGAATCCAGGGTATAGCACGTGCGGCATTAAGGTCGGAATCCTCGAAGACCTTTTTACAACGCCAACTCCAAATCCTTCAACAAGCCGTAGCAAAGGTAACGGCCCAAGGAGCAACATCTTTTTCCAGAATAGCACGCTGGTAAAGGTTTTCGCACAACCAATCATGAAGGTTTAGCTGAAAAAAGCGGTCGATGTTTGTTGAATTAAGAAGACCAATCCAAATTTCTCGGCTGGTATGGCAGTCGCGAAGAAGTGGATAAGAGACTCATTTGGCCAAGAGCAGCGGGGACAAGATGGATCCTCCTTGAGGTGACGACGCAGCCTTTCCTCGTTGCTAGGCAGTTTATTATGTAGTGCTAGCCACATGAACGTGCGGATTTTTTGGTGGGTACGCAACTTCCATGCAAGACTCCAAGAGGGAGAGTTGGAGAGATTCGAGGGCCGCAATAATCGTAAGCGGAGTGAACAGAGAAAGTGTCATTGTTAGAAAGACCCCAGCTAGGAATATCCGGTAAGAGTTCGTGTTTCTGGCAAAAGACACTTGCAATTTCAGCAAGATTTTGAGACGGCAAAAGATGCTGAAAAATATGCCAACTCCACTGGTTTTCGTTATCCAGAAAGTATGAAACAGTACCATTCTGAAAATTATCCGGGATAGGGTGCAAAGCAAAAGAAGCAAGAGGCTTAGAGCCCACCCACCAATTTTCCCAAAATCTGACGGTGCGCCCATTGTGAACGATCCATTTGATTCCACGACGAAGCGGCTCAATGCAAGCAAAAATATGCTCCAAAGAGGGGAACACGAAGAGGATTTTTTTGCTGCCAGAATGTTATTGTTCGGAGTGTATTTAGCAAGGACCAGCCAAACCCATAATGTGTCTTTTTTGAGGAGAAGGTCCCAAGAGAGTTTCATGAAAATAACAGTATTCATTTCTTCCATACAGAGAAGACCAAGGCCACATTTTTCCTTCGGAAGGCATACAGTATTCCAATTCACCAAATGAAGTCGACGACGTCGCTCAGTGCTCCCTCGAAGAAAGTCGCGATTTAGTTTGTCTAACTTCTGGTTAATAGCCTTAGGCATTTTGTACGTCTGGATAGTATGCAACGGGATATAAGTAGTAACAGCCTTAATAAGCGTGTGACGACCCGCGAGTGAGGAAAATCTAGGGCGCCAAGAGAATGTTCTTTTTTGAACCCGTTCGACAACATGCGTGAAGAGAGGTTGAGCGACTCGCCCATCACAGATTTGGATACCCAATAGCGGCCAAGAGAAGCAGCTTGGGGGATAGAAGAGATAGCCGAGATCTCTCGGCAGATGCGGCGGGGAACATTAGGAGAGAAGATGATGACAGACTTGCTAAGATTAATTCTCTGGTCAGTAGCAAGTGCAAAAAGATTGAGGCATTCCATCACAATGTGGATTTGAGAAGTGGAAGCTCTCGCAAAAAGGAGCAAATCGTCCGCAAAGAAAAGGTGCGAGACCTTAGGCCCGTGGCGCGAAGCTGAGATCGGATGCCACAAATTATTATCCACTTTCGTCCGAATAAGATGTGCTAATCGTTCCATACAAAGAATGAATATATAAGGAGATATCGGATCTCCTTATCTGATTCCGCGAGATGGAGAAAAAAATTCAGTAATCTCACCATTCCAAATAAGCCTTATAGATGGGGTGCGGATGCAATACATGACAAGTCGAATAAAACCAAAAGGCAAATTTGCTATAGTGAGTGTATCTTCAATAAACTCCCAAGAAATCCGATCAAAGGCTTTTTCCAAGTCGATCTTAATTGCCATAAAACCATGGCGTCCTGATGTTTTCCTCATAGTGTGAACCAACTCCTGGGCAACGATGTTATTATCTCTGGTTTGTCGTCCCGGGAGGAAGATGCTCTGTTCCGGTCCGATTAATTTCATGAGAATGGGCTTCCATCTTGTAGTGAGAACTTTTGTAATGGTTTTGTAGGCCACATTACATAAACCAATTAGTCGGAATTGACGAATAGTCTCAGGATGATCGACTTTCGGGATAAGGTGGAGGAGATTTTCATTTAGCTCACAAGGGAAAGAACCCGAATCAAGAGCATGAGAAACAAGCTGGTGGAGATCGAGTCCAACCACGTCCCAAAATTTTTGAAAAAATAATGGTTGGAATCCGTCCGGACCCGGACTTTTATAAGGTCCCATAGCAAATAAAGCTGAGCGAACTTCGGCAATGTCAACTTCGCGAGAAAGAGCAGCAGAATCTGTAGGCGAAAGAGGTGGGAACAGATTAGGCAATTGAGGCGGCGAAGAGGCTTCAGCGGTGAAAATATTTTTAAAATAAGAAACCGTGTGATTTTTCAACTGATCTGGGTTGCTAATCCACTGACCATCATCAGATTTAAGGGTGGTAATCGAAGCTTTTTTGCGACGATTGATGGTTGAGAGATGAAAGTAGCGAGTGTTGCGGTCTTGAAGAGTGCTAGCATCTTCCTTTGATTTCTGAAACCATAAAATTTGTTCTTGAAGAAGAACATCATTAAAATCTTTAACAAGTTTCTGCTCCAGTTTCAATAAATTTGAAGTACAGTGAGTTTCAAGCGCGGTTTGGACCCCAAGCAGCCGTGCTCAAACGTTTTTTGCGGTGGAAAATGTTACCGAAGCTGTGGGTATTCCAATGGTTGAGCTTATTAGCACAAATGGACAAGGCTGTCGGCACAGAAAAACCACTCACTCAGTGATCTTTGATGACTTCCTTAAGATCATCACGAAGAAGCCAAGCAGCCTCGAATTTGAATTTTTTTAAACGCCGTTGAACCGGAGTGTCACCAAAACAGAGCATAATAGGACGATGATCGGAATGGGTACGTGCGAGATGATGGATGCAAGAATTAGGGGCGAACAGATTCCATTCGTAATTTGCCAAAACACGATCAATACGGGAATGGATCGAACGACCCCCAGCGTTACCTTTCCAAGTGAATTTAGGGCCCGAGAAGCCTAAATCGTGGAGGTTGCATCGAGAAATCCTGTTGTTAAAGGTCGTACATCTGTTCAGATTTTTACCCGAGCCGCCAATTCTTTCATCAGACGAGCTAATGTCGTTGAAGTCCCCACCCGCAATCCAAGGAATAGAAATGTTCTCAGAAATTGCCAAAAGATCCTCCCACAACTCGTCACGAAGAGCAGGAGTAGGGGATGCATAAACTCCCGTAAAATAGAACGAGCCAAAATTCTCAGTTGATATAAGAGCATGAAGCAACTGAGAAGAGGCACCCAAAATATTCACACAAATACGGTCTGGACACCAAATAAACCATATACCTCCGGCGAAACCTCAAGCTTCAACTCGAGCATTACCTTTTAGACCAATTTTTTTTTATAGTAGCTTCAGCTTTTTCGCCACTAATACGAGTCTCCATTAAAACGAGCAAAAACGGATCATAGCAATGAATAAGGTCCCTGATATTACGAAGAAAAATTTCATTACCTGCATCTTTAACGTTCCAAAAGATTATTTTGGTTTTACTATTCATACAAAACATGTGGAGAATAAGTGGCGTCTGGGAATTAATCCCTTTGAGTAGAGTCACCAGGCCCTCTATCATATGGGTGGCCTCGGTCGATCTTTTTGCTAGAGTCACCGGTAGCACGGCCTTACCAAAGTTGAATATAACATTAATACATTATGAATCTCATCCAATAAATCATAGTTGAATATTATACTTGTAATCAGGGGCGTATCCAGGAATTTAATCTGGGGAGGGCTAACTCAATTATTTTTTCTAGAACAAAATATCAAATGTCAAATTTAAAATGAAAGTACATCAAAAATTAATGATTCATAATTAAACCAAAGTTACAATGCATACAAGCAATAAGTGCAATACAAAATTTCTAACAAAACAAGTAAAATACATTCTTTAACATAAAAGTGATCTAACAAAATTCAAAAGTAAATAATGACACAAAGGTAAAAACCATGTTAAGTTTAACAATATTCACTACATTCTAAATGAAAAAAGGGAAGTAAATTTATATAATAACACTTATAATACATAATTCGAGTACCTTTCATTTTGTAGTTAATGAAATATTCGTTGAATTTGAACCTAAAATTTATTACCTGAAGAAAATGTGTTTTTTGTTGGTGGTTTTGAAACTTAATAGGGAATTTTAGGGGGTTTGTGTCCAGCTTTTATTTAATATGAGTTTGGAAATTTTACTAATTTTATTATGCTTTTCTTATTATTTTTTGTATGTGTATTTAATACATAACAGTAGTATTAGACTTCTTTTTATTATCTTTTTTATGCATACTTAATACATAGGTAGTAATATATATATATATATATATATATATATATATATATATATATATATATATATGATGTACCATATTTCGGTACCGCCACGTCATAATATCCGATACAGTACACGAACGTATTTCGGGACATATTATGCCACGTCAGCACCATTATTTTTTAATGCAAAATTACAATTCAAGGCAAAACGCGGAAATCGGCCCAAGTAGGCCCAAATAGAGCCCAAGCGAGACCTATTTGGGCCCGAAAAGGCCCGATTTGAGCTATATCAAGCCCAATCCGAGCTATATGGGCTCAAATTCGATCTATTTGAGGCCCAAAAGCCAAATTCGAGCTATATGGGCCCAAATTCGATCTATTTGAGGCCCAGGAGTCGAGTAAGAGCTATATGGGCCCAAATTCGACCTATTTGAGGTCCAATTCGACCTATTTGAAGGCCCAATTCGAGCTATTTCAAAATAGCTCTAATTCGACCTATTTTGAGTCATAGTTCTACTTGGATTGCACTTTTAGACGAATAAGGACTCTTATTACTATATAAGGGGGTCCCATGCCTCATTCTAAGGTACGTTTTTATTTTTCTAGCATTTAATTTCGAGCTATATACATCGAATTCGAGCTATAGAGCAATAATTCGAGCTATATTGCAATAGCTCTTGTTCGATCTATATAGAGTGTATTTCGAGCTATTTGAGAGTAATTCGATCTATTCGGGTTTTCTCATCACGGTTCTCAATACCATTTCGAGGTGTGCTAATTCGACCTATAGGGCCAAAATTCGACCTATTTGGGCTTATTTCGACCTATATATTCGACCTATTTTCGAGCTATAATTTCGAGCTATTGTCTCAGACAACAATACCTCAAATTCCGACCTATCTGACTTGAGCGTCGGAGTGCCTTCGCCGGAGGAGGCACCGGCTTAGTTTACGTGTGGTGTTGAGTGCAGGTTCCGAACTCAAAAGCTGCTTAAGCATCCAGTAGGAACTGAAGCAGTCTGACGTGGAGTGTTGGAGAGCGGACACGTATCCAGACGAAAATACCCCACATCAGTGGCGCCGTCTGTGGGAACCTCTATACGCACTTAGTAACAAACACTGACACTCAATGGCTCAACGGAGGGCAACGGAGAAGAATGGAATGGCAGGAAGGACTAGATCACAGAGGGAGGATGATAATCGGGCACATGATGCTTCTGAGCGAACATCAGTGGCAGCGCCTAGCACTCCCCTTGATCCTCCAACTCAAACAGCGAATCAACCTGAAGTTCCTCCCTCGGAACAACAGCTATTGAATTCCGCTCAATTGGATCAAATCATGGCGGCATTCCAAAGGACTATGGTCCCAATGATTGTGCAGCAATTGGCTAACACTTCTGTTTTACAGAATGTTCAAGCTCCAATAGCACAACAACCCGCAACACAGCCTGCAGCACCGCAGCAAGGAAGGACTCATCCGACCCAGCGTCGTGATTCGAGGCAGTATACGCAAACTAGGATGACAAGGCCAAGGGATCCATCTCCCTCGCCTGAAAGGAGGAATCCTCGTTCAGTGAGAACCAATGCTAACCGAGCTCCCAGTCAGGCAACTGGTCGAGATAGAGAAGGAAGGGATGGAGAGGTGAATTCTAGGCAAAGAGTTCCTGATCATCGACCTGCAGCAAGTCGAACTGCCGGAAGAGATAGGGACTTGCCTGAGAGAATCGCACCAAGATTGGAACCTGTTGTAGCAGAACACATTCCACTAAGGGAGAGGTCAAACCCCTTTTGTGAAGCGATCAGTAACTTGACGTTGAAGGAAGGAACTAATCTTCCTGTTCTGAAGAAGTATGATGGAAATACTGATCCAGTTGCACACTATGATGAATTAGATGGAGATTTGCAGGTTTTGGGGTATGGAGAGAATATGAGGGCGGAACTTATTTCGCTCAGTCTGAGAGGTCCAGCAAAGGAATGGTTCAAAAACTTACGTTCGGGATCAATCGAGTCATCTGAACAGTTTAGGACCATGTTCGTAAAGAAGTTTGCTACTTATCGCGTAAAGAAGAAATCTCCGAGCACGTTGTTTAATATCTATAGAGGACCTGATGAACCTTTGGGGAGGTATATTGAGCGTTTGAATCTGGAGATTGGTAGAGTGAATGCTCCCACTGTCGACCTGGTCATATCTGTATTGGAGCATCGTTGCCGGAGTAAAAAGCTTATAGAAGTGATAACATGGAACACTCCTGATTCCATTGAGCAAGTAATGGACCTAGCTAGTAAGGTCATTGAAGTAGAGGAGGCAACCATGAATCAAGGATTAATGGACTCGCCAAGAATTCATGGAGGCAAAGAGAATAAAGATAGAGATTGGAGGAAGGAGCAAAGGGGAAAAGATCGAGATCGCAATCGACAACCTTTTAAGAAGTTTGAGAACTATACTCCTCTGAGGAAACAAATTGGTGAAATCTACGCTATAGAGAAAGATAGCGGATTGCTAAGAACTCCAAAACCATTCCGAGAGACTGAAGAGACTAAAGGATCGAAGAAATATTGTAAGTTCCACAGGCAGAATGGGCATTTTACCAACGAATGCAAGGCTCTAAAGAACGAGATCGAACGACTCATTCAAGGGGGGAAACTCATCGAATACATCCTTGAGAATAGAGAGTCACGAGAAGAAAAGGTGTCAGCTGGACGCAAGCGGGATAGATCCCCAAATGAGAAAAAGGATGAACCAAAGCGTAAACGGGGAAATGGGAATGATGAAATCGAGAATGGAATCAATGTGATAGCAGGCGGACCTACTGGCGCAGACTCAGCCAAAAGTAGAAAACGCATCTCACGAGACATATACAATGAGCGACTGAAGCGTCCTGAGATAGATCTTGTCTTTGCGGTGGACAAATTGGATACAAGAATCATATTCGATGATAGCGATTTCGACAGCTTGTCCCCACAAGCTAAGGAAGCGCAATACTTGAATTGCCCTATGGTGGTTTCCGCGGTGATTGCAAATCACGGGGTAAAGAGGATAATGATTGATAATGGATGTTCGTCCAACATAATCTTCATGGATGCTTTGCAACAAATGAAACTTGGACAATATGAGATCACGGATGTTAACTCACCACTAGTGGGATTTGGTGGGAGTGAAGTAAAACCCATTGGAAGGATCTTGTTGCCCACGTCCTTTGGCGTAAATCCGAAGAGGAGAACACTGAATGTGGAATATCTTATCGTTGATATACCATTCGCATACAACGTACTGATTGGAAGGCCAGGGATAACGGCATTTGCTATGATCATCTCAACGGTTCATCAGAAGGTCAAATTTCCAACGCCTGGTGGAATTGCAGAACTCACTACAAACTATCGTGATTCGTGGAGTTGTTATGTTACATCAACTAAACCTATCAAGGCAAAAACGGATCTAAATGTCGCGATAGTTGGCATACATCCAAAGGAGACGTCTGAAATAGGGAAACAAGTTGATACTGAAATAGTGCTTGCTGCGCAAGTAGACCAAGAGATGATGCAGGAGGATCATACTCCTTCCAATATTGAGGACTCTTCGAAGAAACTGGATGAAATAAAAGAAGACAAGACGACAATGCGCTACAAAAAGAAGATGGAAATGGAGCGTCTGAAACCTTCGGGAGAGTTTAAGGAGGTGATTTTGTCAGAAGATGAGCCTGACAAAATAATTAAAATTGGTAGCGAGTTGGCTTCGGAGGTTGAGAAGGCATTGTTGGAATGCTTGCGAAGAAACTTTGATGTATTCGCATGGACGGACTTGGACTTGAAGGGAATAGATCCTCGAGTTGCGGTACATCACTTGAATGTTAACCCAAATGCTAAACCCATCCGACAAAAGAAGAGACACTTTAGCGATGAAAAGAACAAGGCTGCGGAGTTGGAAGTACAAACAAAGCTTGCTGCAGGCCATATATTTGAAGTTCGATACTCTGAATGGCTAAGCAACGTTGTGCTTGTCCCAAAGAAGCCGACCGTGTGGAGGATGTGCGTGGACTACACCGATCTGAACAAACATTGCCCGCGAGATCCTTTCCCGTTACCCAGGATCGATCTCGTAGTTGACTCCACAGCAGGCTGTGCGTTGCTAAGTCTTTGTGATGCACAGAGCGGTTTCCACCAAATACTAATGGCAGTAAAGGATCAACATAAAACGGCCTTCATCACTGACAGGGGGATATACTGTTACAAAGTGATGCCGTTTGGTCTGAAGAATGCAGGAGCAACCTTTCAGAGGTTAGTTGCCAAGATGTTTTATCATCAAATCGGCAAGACAATGGAAGTTTATATTGACAACATGCTCATCAAGAGCCTGAAGGTGGAAGATCACGTGAAACATTTGGAAGAGGCTTTTGGTATCATGAAACAATATGGGATGAAACTAAATCCTAAGAAGTGCACATTTGGTGTTAAGGCCGGAAAATTTCTGGGGTTCATGGTCAATGAGAGAGGAATCGAAGCTAACCCGGACAAAATTAAGGCTATAATGGATTTACCATCCCCCAAATCCGTTCGAGAGGTGCAACGATTGGTGGGGAGGATTACGGCACTTAGTCGATTCATATCGCATTCTGCTGAAAAGAGTTTACCTTTTTTCAAGAAGTTACGCAAGACACCTAAGTTCGTATGGACTGATGATTGTGAAGAGGCTTTTCGCCAATTGAAGGTGTACCTTACGACACCACCATTACTATCTAAGCCCAAGGACAATGAGATGTTGTATCTCTACTTGGCCATAACGAAGAATTCATTAAGCACAGTATTGGTGCGCGAGGAAGACAAGAAACATTTGCCTATCTACTATGTTAGCAAAGTGCTGAATGGAGCAGAGGTGAATTACCTGGAGATCGAGAAGTTAGCATACGCACTTGTGATAACCGCACGAAAGTTAAGACCATATTTTCAATCACATCCGGTTACTGTCTTAACTAGTCAACCACTGAAACAAGTTATGGCAAAACCGGAGACATCTGGGAGATTAGTGAAATGGGCGATCGAGTTAGGAGAATATGGCTTGGAGTATATGCCAAAAACAGCGATCAAAGCACAAAGACTAGCGGACTTCGTGGCTGAAACTATCTCAGAGGCGGAACAAGCGCTTGATGTAGCAATGGTGACTGAAGAGGTCAAAAGTGACAAACCTATAGTTACAAAGGGAACTTGGACTCTGCATGTGGATGGGTCGTCCACAAATGACGCTGGAGGTGCAGGAATTTACTTAAAATCGGCGGATGGTAGAGAATTCGACTATGCAATAAGGCTAAATTTTCAAGTG
Organism: Misopates orontium; assembly: GCA_946800315.1. NCBI lineage: Eukaryota > Viridiplantae > Streptophyta > Magnoliopsida > Lamiales > Plantaginaceae > Misopates > Misopates orontium. The sequence goes on from OX326951.1 coordinate 12,783,306, forward strand.
ACCAACAATCAAGCGGAGTATGAGGCTATGCTTGCTGGCATACAAATGGCAAAATCGTTGGGTATAACGAACCTTGTGGCATTCACGGATTCACAGCTGATCGCTAATCAATTTGAAGGAAGATATGAGGCGAAAGATGCTGCAATAGTAAAGTATCTCGAAAAACTGAAGGAAGTGACATCAAATTTCGATACTTTCTCTATTTCGCAGATCCCTCGATTAGAGAATGAACGCGCTGACTCCTTGTCTCGATTTGCTAGTACCGCCGAAGTGTTTGTGGAAAGGCGGGTAACTCTTTTGGCTTCAGAACAGCCCTCTATCGGCAAGGTATTCGAGTCAACACCAACGCAAGCATTGGATTACGTCCTGCCAGTAGACATAGAGGCGTGTTGGAAAGATGAGATTATCGATTATCTTCAGAACGGGAACTTACCTAATGATCCTCAAGCGATCAGAAGGCTCAAGTATAAATCTGCAAGATTTACTATGTTCAATGGTGAACTGTACAAACGGTCATTCGAGGGACCACTCCTGAGATGCCTATCTCCCACTCAGGCAAAACAAGTCTTGCGCGAAATTCATGAAGGGAGTTGCGGAAATCATTCAGGAGGACGGTCTTTGGCCCAGAAAATACTCCGACAAGGATATTTCTGGCCAACTGTTATGAGAGATGCTATGGATTACTCAAGGAAGTGTAGAAGTTGTCAACTGCATGCGAAGATCATTCATACACCTGCACAACCTATGACAACAGTGAGTTATGGATGTCCGTTTGATCAATGGGGAATAGATATAGTCGGACCAATGCCTAAGGCTACAGGGGGTAGAAAATGGTTATTGGTGGCTGTCGAGTACTATACGAAGTGGGTTGAAGCTGAAGCACTTGTAAACATTATAGAGGCTAATGTGAAACAATTCATTTGGAAGAACATCGTTTGTCGATTTGGAATACCAAGAGTCTTAATTTCCGACAACGGAAGGCAATTCCAAGGTTTTAAGATTCAAGACTGGTGTAGAGACATGAAGATTGAGCAACGTTTTACATCTGTTACGCATCCAGAAGCAAATGGACAAGTGGAGGCCACCAACAATACATTAGTGAAGAGTTTGGAGAAAAGGCTGGAGGGAGAAGGAGGAAACTGGGCGGATGAGTTACCAGGGATATTATGGGCATATCGCACAACTCCTCGTACCTCTACAGGAGAAACTCCATACTTATTAACATATGGATCTGAAGCAGTGATACCCGCTGAGATTGGAATGCCAACTTATCGAATCGTTACTTATGATGAAGAGCAAGCATTAAGGGCAAGACAAATGGATTTGGAATTGATCGGAGCAACTAGGGAAGCAGCATACCAACGTACTCAAGCGTACAAATCCATGATGGCGAAAGCATATGATAACAAAGTCCGTTTCAGGAACTTTCAAGTGGGGGACTTGGTACTCAGGAAAGTGGAAGCTACTAAGCATGTTGGTAAATTGAAGCCGAACTGGGAAGGACCTTACAGAGTGGAGAAAGCAAGCTCAAAAGGATATTATTACTTACAAGAATTGGGTGGAAGGACTTTGTCACGCCCCTGGAACGTCAAGAACTTACGAAGGTTTTATAGTTAGAACACTAGTTTTCTAAATGGCCTTGTGGCACAATAGGATCGTAGTTTCAGTACTTCATTCGCTTATTCTTTTACGAATTACGAGTCCCTCTACGTGGATTCTCATTGTAATAGTTAGCAGCGAACTACGAGGACTTGATTCCTAGCCAACCTATATACGGCGGGATACGTAGGCAACTCGGAAGTTACTCGAGCTCAGTCCCAAAACTAATAAAATCTCTTATTTTATTCTAGTTCAGATGTTGCCTACTATTTATCCGTATGATTACAATCCATCAAGAAACATGAAGATGAACTCAAACTGTCTACTAATTTTAAGTTTAAAAACTTAATCAAAACGAACATTAGCTTCGTATAACGAGCACTAGCCTCGTGGAGTCAAGCACAAGTCCTTGCACTCCCGCGAATAAAGCTTCGCAAGCGCAAACACAGCTTTGCACAACGAGCACAAGCCTCGTGGAGTTGAGCTCAAGTCACTCGTACTCCCGCGAACATAGTTTCGCAAGCGCAAACATAGCTTTGCACAACGAGCACAAGCCTCGTGGAATTGAGCACAAGTTCTCGTATTCCCGCGAACATAGCTTCGCCAGCGCGGACATTAGCTTCGCACAACGAGCACAAGCCTCGTGGAGTCGAGCACAAGTTCTCGTGCTCTCATAGACACTGGTTTATAAAACTTAAGTGTTTTAACAAATACAAAATGTAAACTTAAAAAGTAGACACATATGAGTGAAGATGTAACAAGACAAAACAAAGACATACAAAAGATGTTGCAAGTCAAAACTGTACTAAGCAAATTGTTAGAGCACTAAAATCGCGCGAACGTTAGCAACAAATGCTGTACGGAAAGAATGTACTAGGACTGAAATGTATATACGGAAAGTAAAAATGTTCAAGAACAAGGCACAAATGCCAAAGATAAAGGCACGCAGGCCATTGTAGAGGATCAAGGCAGCAGGTTCAATCCAAGAGCCTTCACCGCACCCTCGCTCTGCTCTTGGATATCGGCAAAAGACTCGTTCAGAGGCCCAGTGTCATCAAGAGGGGAAATCTGACGAGGAGCAGCAGCGGCGACAGGAGCATCAGGCATAGGTTGATCGCTATCAGCAGGCTGATCCAAGACCTGTGGATCAAAACCCAATTCACCCTCCTCCGGAAGTTCATCTGGAGCAGCGTCAGTAGCAGCAGCGGCAGTGGACGTAGAGGGAAGCTCGTCAGCAAAGTCGGAGAGCCACACCTGCCGAAGAGGATAAAAGGAGGTGAAGGGGTCATGCTTCGGCTCTTCGTTGACCATAGTCGCTGCAGGTTCGCCAGAAGGAGGATCGGCCGGAGTAGGATCCGCAGCAGCAGCACTAGAGGACTCGCCGACTTCAGTGTCATCCTCGTTCAGGCAATTGAGGACATTGAAGTCCTCCCTCTTGAACCCAGGGGCGAGAGCACCGCGGGCAATGATGTCATCAAGGGCCATGTTGTAGCCCTTGGTCGTATCAAAACCACCCCGCTCCATGGAAATCTGCTCCCAGGTGGCTGAGCGGAAGAATTCGATGGCCACCATCACTTTGTCCTCATCAGGGAGCTCCTACGAAACAAGTAGAGGAAATGTAAGAGTGTAATATGCAAATTTCAAGGAAAAAGAAATAAAATCAAGTTTCAAATGAATACCTCAGTCAGGGCCCTGTTGTAGCCATCCTCCTCAGCAGTCACTATGCGAGCTTGTGCATCAGCCAGCTCAGCCTCAAGTCTCAGACGTTCGGCCTCAGCAGCAGCAGCAGCATCCTTCATCGTCCGGATGGTGTCAACATGATCGTCGACAAGGGCAGTGGCATGCTGGCAGTCGGTAGTGAGCTGGCTGGATAGGCGCCTTTCCTCGGCAAGCTCCCGATCAACGGCGGCTTTCGCCGTCTTCAAGGCTTCAAGCTCCGCCTGTACTGCCTTCAGCTCATCAACGGCAGCGACCAGATGTTTCTCCACTTCAGCCTTCGCCTCCTTGGCCTGTTTCTCCAGCCGTTGGGCCTGCAAGGCCGAAGAATGATGCCTATCCATCAAGGCCCTTTGCTGGTCCTGAGTCGTCATGACCATGTTGAAGTTCTCAGCCATGGTCTGGATATTGACGAAGAACTACAAGAAAGAAAAAACATTAGTGATAGTCAAGCATGTACATAAAACGAAGACAAGTGAAAGCCCTAAATCCACAAACCTCGCACAGAGACAGAGCAGTGCGACTGACGAGTTTCTCGTGGCCCATCGCCTGATAATAGGCCTGACGATCGAAGTCCAGCATGAATCCCTTGACGAGTCGAAGGGCGGTAGTGTCTTTCAAAGTGAACTGCCCCGACTCGACTGAAGCTCGGACGATCTCCTCCACGTCAATATCGACGTCATCAGCATCATATGCTCGCTTCTGCGCAACGCGTTTACCCCGTCGGATCTCCTCAGCAGTAGCAGCAGACCTCTTCCTCGTTGCTGCTTCAAGGTTGGCTTCATTGAAGCGACGTGCCGCTTCAGCAACTGAGGGAAGATGCACTCTTCCAGATGAAGGTGCAGATGAAGGAGAAAGATCCGGGAGGATCGGCTCAGAACCGCCAGGGGGTGAAGCGGGAGCAGTATCAGCAGCCGACTGAGAAGGAACAGTCTCAGGCACTGGAGCTGGAGCAGGAACAGGGACAGGAGCGGCACCTCTACCACGCCCCGCTCCTCGTGTCGAGGCAGTAGAAGCATTACCGCTTCTTGAACTGGTACCAGCCGTCTTCGCACCTCGACGACTGGTCTTCTCAGGAATGGGCACTGAGGATTGAGGAGCGTTGGCGCCACGCTTCATCGCGGCCAGCCTTTTCTTTGTCTTGTCCATCACAATTCGTTCTGAAAATCATGAACAACGCAGAGGTTAGAAGACAACAAAGAACGATAAAATAAATGCGTAAAAAGAATGAAAACATGCATAATATTATACCAAAGACAGAAGGCTCAACGCCTGCATGATAAGTATAACCGCCGGCCCGCAACACTGGGGTAGTGGTCAACTCAAAGGCATCAAATTCGTGCTCTTTCAAGTTTTTTACGACCGCCAAGGTGTAGACTGGAGGATCGGGGCGTCTCGGTGAAGGACGGGCATCAGTCCAAAGCCGCTTGAATCGAAATTCCTACGGCTTGGATTCTTTTATATAAAACCACTGCTTCTTCCAGTGGGCCCCGAAACTCGTTTGCAAATCAGATAAGAAGCATTGCTTCTTTCGTGAGCTCAGATAATAGAACCCGGCGTCTACACCTCTGTTGCGGAACTTCACTATAAACAGTTGCCAGAAACCGGCAACAGAGCAAGGCAAGTCAAAGATGCGGGTTAGCATCGCATAAGCATACATTTGAGTGTATGCATTAGGGGTAAAATGTGAAGGACAAGAGTTGAGAGAGGACATGATCTCTGAGACAATTGGGAAAATAGGAAAACGTAAACCACACTGCAGATAACCACTAAAGATAGTAAGACACCCCTCTGGTGGGTTGTTCATCCTATCGTCTGGCCCAGGAACGATAATTTCATAAGTGTCGGGAATGTCAAACGTATCGCGGTAATAATCTATGTCATGAGGTAACGAGGAAGGGAACTGATCAAAATTGATCAAATTAGGCGGAGCAAGTTGTTCGGGAGAGTTAGAGGAAGGAATGGGATCGTTCTCAGTCGACGGTAAATAAGGCACTATGGGGAGAGGGTTCGATTCAGCCTCGTCATCTCCTAGGATGTCTACGTCTACTTCCATATCAGACACCCTATCCTTGCTGTTTATCTCATTACTAGATGAGCTATCGTCACTCGAGTCGTTACTACTATCGCTAGTCGACGCATTCTCTCTAGCTTTAGATGCCTTAGATGACTCACTACTATCTTCCCTACTACTACTACTGGAAGATTCAAGGTCAATAACTCGCGTCATAAAGAAGGTTAGGTGGAGAGTTTACCGGCACGAGGATCTAGATCTACTGAAACTTCTTCGTTTGGGTGAATTTGCTCGTAGGACCTCTGTGCAGGGGCAAAGAGTTTCGGAGCGCCCGGTAATCGGATTCGTGCAGGTTCTGGTTGACTAGGACGATTTGGGGATGATGGACGTCGTGTATTTGATTCACGAGCAGGCCGATATGATGACTCTCGTGACGGATTGCGAGAGTTATAATAGGCTCGTTGGTGTGATCGTGGTGGTGATGGACGACGTGGAGAACGGTTACGTCGGAGTCACGCCGTTGTGAATGAATCTGCGAGAAAGATTTGAGTATTAGCATTTTTTCGAAAATTTTTCGAATTTTTCAAAAAATTCAGAATTTTTCTAAGTACTATAGCTCGAGTTTCCCCATCAAATTCGAGCTATACGTTCGAGCTATATGAAAATTACCCAAGGAAATAAATCGCAGGATTGTTTTTCGAGCTATTCCAGTCCAAATTCGATCTTTTTGAGGTCAATTTCGAGCTATAAGGAGTATTTTCGAGCTATTTTGCAACACTTTCTAAATCTGGACAATTTTCGAGCTATTCACGTGAGATTACTAAAAATAGTAATTTCGAGCTATTATTTCGAGCTATTTCTCGAAAGCTCTGGAGTGATTCTAAGGTGCGAAATGAGGAAATGAAGCTGGGAGTGGGGTATTTATAGGAGAAATGATGCGGGAATTACCAAAATGCCCCTAAATTCGAGTTATTTGAAATTTCGACCTATTTTTCAAAAAATTTTGCGGCAATTTCGATGTATCTTATTGAAGGTTAATTTCGACCAATATGGAATTCGAGCTATTTTCAGGCAATTTCGAGCTATTTTACGGAAAATTTTTATGGACTTTGAGTTATCTTTTCCGAGATAAATTCGACCTATACATATTCGAGTTACCAAAAATAGTAAATTCGATCTATTTTCGAATTTTGATATTTTTGGTCATATTTTTGGTTTTTTATTACGACGCCGATCTTGTTGCACGATTCTCGGTTATGTGACTTCTTTATAGTTCGTATGACCAATGTTAGTACACATTACTCTAACGAACTGGGGGACTCCATGATGTACCATATTTCGGTACCGCCACGTCATAATATCCGATACAGTACACGAACGTATTTCGGGACATATTATGCCACGTCAGCACCATTATTTTTTAATGCAAAATTACAATTCAAGGCAAAACGCGGAAATCGGCCCTAGTAGGCCCAAATAGAGCCCAAGCAAGACCTATTTGGGCCCGAAAAGGCCCGATTTGAGCTATATCAAGCCCAATCCGAGCTATATGGGCTCAAATTCGATCTATTTGAGGCCCAAAAGCCAAATTCGAGCTATATGGGCCCAAATTCGATCTATTTGAGGCCCAGGAGTCGAGTAAGAGCTATATGGGCCCAAATTCGACCTATTTGAGGTCCAATTCGACCTATTTGAAGGCCCAATTCGAGCTATTTCAAAATAGCTCTAATTCGACCTATTTTGAGTCATAGTTCTACTTGGATTGCACTTTTAGACGAATAAGGACTCTTATTACTATATAAGGGGGTCCCATGCCTCATTCTAAGGTACGTTTTTATTTTTCTAGCATTTAATTTCGAGCTATATACATCGAATTCGAGCTATAGAGCAATAATTCGAGCTATATTGCAATAGCTCTTGTTCGATCTATATAGAGTGTATTTCGAGCTATTTGAGAGTAATTCGATCTATTCGGGTTTTCTCATCACGGTTCTCAATACCATTTCGAGGTGTGCTAATTCGACCTATAGGGCCAAAATTCGACCTATTTGGGCTTATTTCGACCTATATATTCGACCTATTTTCGAGCTATAATTTCGAGCTATTGTCTCAGACGACAATACCTCAAATTCCGACCTATCTGACTTGAGCGTCGGAGTGCCTTCGCCGGAGGAGGCACCGGCTTAGTTTACGTGTGGTGTTGAGTGCAGGTTCCGAACTCAAAAGCTGCTTAAGCATCCAGTAGGAACTGAAGCAGTCTGACGTGGAGTGTTGGAGAGCGGACACGTATCCAGACGAAAATACCCCACATCAATATATATAGAGGATTAGTGATTAGTCAAGTCAAGAATCTATAGCCCCCAAGCCTTAAGGTGCATCCGCCCCTGCTTGTAACCCAAGTTGCATGAGTCGGCCTTACCAAAATTATGAATAGTAATTATTAATTACTTACAAAATTGATCGATTTTATTTCAGATAAGATATCGAATATATTGTGACAGCGATATACCCACTTTACAAAATTAATAATTGCCCACGATGCAGAAAGAGCCAACAAACTTGAGGATAAAATATGTGGTGGGTAGGAAGATTGTATTGAAATCAACGTCTACTCCTCTCACCTATATATTTGCATGCTTCATAGTCGATCAGTCTTATCATATCAAACTATAAGTCGTCGATAGGTATTTAATAACAGACAGCTACCCAGTATAATAACACTTTTGTTTCGTCAAATTACAAAAGGCTAATAATATTCTGAAGAAAACTTGTTCTCAGAGTAAATGTTAATTACTCAGAGCACTAACTGCAACAATTAATCATTTGACTCCTAATTCTACGTTTCAAAATAATTTAACGTTTTCAAATTATTTCATAAATATATGACAAATTAATGAAGAAACTTAATTACCTCGTTTCTTACATGTTTCACCATTAGTTGTCATTTTATTGATTTTGTTTTACTTTTCACCCTCACATGAATGTAAGGTTTACATCAGGTAAAATGACATAATGTGAACATCACATGCGGATATCTTTTTTGATGGTATCTAAATTATTGAAACTTCAAATGTATTGGCGTTTGAATCCGAAATTTCTAGTTATCCTACCAATTAATATAATAAATGTAATAATTAAGTGATAGCGTGTAGAGTCAGATCTAATCACGAATGGAAATAAGTAACGATGTTTGACTTCGTGCACTGCTTTTGCACGTTCCCATTTGATTAATTAAGGGCCTACATCAACAAGGGTATTATTTCTAAAATAGGGTAATTATTATTCTTTGCTCAATAAAAAAGGAGAAGTGTATTATTCTATTCATTCCCTAACCCAATAGGGAAAGATTGTCCGCAACATATTCTTCTCTATGCACATTCCAAAATAACGACCGCAAGAAAATAAAACTAATTTGTTCAATATTTTCTAAAACTAATTTCTAAGAGACTTACAACATGTTTCAAGAAAATAAAATATTTAACCCTATGGAATAAAAAAATAACAGGACTTGTTGATGAAAATTAGAATGAAATTCTATGAATGTAATTAGAAAACTTAGAGATCCACTCCAAGAGGATCACTCTTAAAGAAAACTCAATCCTAAAAGCTACTTTTCCAACAACAAAGCCTTAAAAGATCTTGACATATTCATTATCCCTCTCTAATGATAGAATAAAATAGCTTATAGTATTTATTTTATTATTCTGTAATTTAGTATTCCTCACTAGACTAGGTCTACCAGGATATTCTGTAATTTAGTATTCCTCACTAGACTAGGTCTACCAGGATATCTCTTGTAACATATAAATACTTGTAATTACCTTTGTGAATATTCAAGGAAATATATTTTCTCTACATGGTATCAGCAGTCTTCTGACCTGCGACCTCTCTCTCTCTTTTTCTAACCCTAATTTTGCCGTCGCCGCCACCAGCCGCCGCCCCTTGACATGTCGTCCGATTCTCTAACACCGGCGACGGTCTCCTCCTCAACACCGGCGACGGTCTCCTCCTCTCCCTCTTCTGGCTCGGTGTCCAATCCCTACGAACCCTCGATTCCTCTTCTTGCAGTAAATCTCAATCACTGCATCAAACTCACAGCCACCAACTTTCTTTCCTGGCAACTCCAAATTGTTGCTACTCTTGAAGGTTACAGTCTTGAAGGCTTCCTTGATGGCTCCACACCATGTCCGCCGCCTCATATCTCCTCTGACAAGGGTGATGTTCCAAACCCGAAGTTTCAGACCTGGAAACGCCAGGATCGTCTTCTCTTCTCCGCTCTCATTGGAACCCTGGCGGCAGATGTTGTTCCCATGATCAGTCGCACTACTACTGTCAAAGATGCTTTTGATACACTCGTCTCCATCTATGCTACCCCTACCCGGGGTCACATCAAACAGATCAAGACACAACTGAAGCATCTGACGAAAGGTACTAAATCCATCTCTGAGTATCTTCATCAAGCTAAACGGCGGTTTGATGAACTTGCTCTTCTCGGAAAACCAATGGATCATGAGGATTTTATTGATTCTATCTGTGATGGCTTGGATGATCAGTACAAAGGCATTGTTGATAATGTCAAATACCGTGACACTCCGGTTTCGTTTGCTGCCCTTCATGAAACTCTCCTTAATCGTGAACTTGAGCTTTTAGCCACACAACCTGGCCTCCTACCGACTCCGGTTACTGCTAACTCGGCGGAGCAACGTCCTTCAGGTGGTCGTGGGCGCGGCGGCCGTGGCCCCTTTTGTGGCGGTCGTGGCGGACGCTCAGGCCAATCCCGTCCTTATCTCGGTTATTGTCAGGCTTGTGGTGTTCAGGGTCACACCGTCAAATACTGTCCCAGCTTTCGTATCATGGCTCAATCCAATTCAGGCTCCTCCCCTCAACAGCCGTCTACCACCCCGTGGCAACCGCGTGGTTCGACGCCCTGGAACGGATCCTCTGTCGCGTCCCCTCAGGTTCATTATTCCGCCAATTCACCTGACTCTGGCAATTGGATTCTGGACAGTGGAGCAAGTCATCATGTCACGTCGGATCTTCAGAACCTCTCTTTGCATGCGCCGTACACTGGGTCGGATGAGGTTATCGTCGGCAACGGGTCTAGCATGCCTATAACTCACGTTGGTTCTGGTACTCTTTCTTCTCCTACTCGTTCTTTTAATCTTAATAAACTTCTCTGTGTTCCCTCTGCTCGTCACAACCTTATCTCTGTCTCCCAATTCTGTAAAAATAATAACTCCACTATTGAGTTCTCACCCTCCTCTTTTCGTGTCAAGGATCAACGTACGGGGGCAACCCTAGTTCAGGGCAACACAAAACATGGTCTCTATCAATGGTCCTCTTCCAAGCCTTCCACGTCTGTCGCCCCTCCTCTTCTTGCCTTCTCTGGTGTCAAAGCTTCTGCTTCAGCTTGGCATAGTCGTCTTGGGCATCCCTCTAGCCCAATTTTAAACTCTATTTTATCCGTTTTTCAGTTAGATACTCTGGGTGCTGCGTCACCTTCTTTTAATTGTAACGCGTGTCAGTGCAATAAAATGCATAAACTTCCTTTTCATGTTTCTACAATTGTGTCGAATCATCCTTTGCAAGTTATTTACTCTGATGTTTGGACTTCACCGCTTATCTCTATTGATGGTTTTAAATATTATGTCGTGTTTGTTGATCACTTTACTCGATATTCTTGGCTTTATCCTCTTAAACGCAAAAGTGATGTTCAACAAGTCTTTATTAAGTTTCGTGCCTTAGTTGAAAATCAATTTACTCATAAAATCAAAACATTATACTCCGACAATGGCGGTGAATACATTGCATTATCCCACTTTCTTGCTTCCTCTGGCATATCTCATCTCACGTCCCCGCCGCACACTCCTGAACATAATGGTACCTCTGAACGCAAACACCGTCACATTGTTGAAACAGGCCTCACGCTCCTACATCACGCGTCTCTTCCTCTCTCATATTGGTCATATGCTCTTCCCACCGCCACTTACCTCATAAATCGCATGCCTACTCCTCGTCTCTCTATGAAATCCCCTTATCAGTGTCTTCTTGGCCTTCACCCGAACTATTCCAAACTTCGGGTTTTTGGCTGTCTCTGCTATCCCTGGCTTCGTCCCTATAAGCCTCACAAACTTGCTAGTCGCTCTGCACCGTGTGTTTTTCTGGGCTACTCGTCTTCCCAGAGTGCATATCTGTGTCTCGATCCTATTACCAATCGTCTCTATATATCTCGTCATGTCCAATTTGTTGAGTCCATCTTTCCGTTTGCCTCTCTTTCTTCCACTCCTCCTCCGGCCCCGGCTCACTCCCACGCCTCTTCTTCTTCCGACCCGCCTCACATTATAATTCCCAACTCTCCGCCTATTTCAGTGACCCCGAGCACGCGCCAAATTTCCACCGCCCTGCCTGTCGGCCCATCTGTCGCGCCAGCGCGCGCGCCTACTTCGCCCGGCACGCACGCGGGCGCGCCAGTCTCGCCCGAAACCCGCGCGGGCGCGCCTACTTCGCCCGGCACGCACGCGGGCGCGCCACCTTCGCCCGACCAGCCCACACTCGCGCCAACTCCACCCGGCACGTCTGCGGGCGCTCCTGTTCCAACTTCTTCCCGCACTATAGTCACTCGCTCGATGCATAATATCTCCAAACCCATACACAAGCTCAATCTCTCTGTTTCTCTTCCTTCCTCTTCGGATACCGAACCAACATGTGTTTCTCAGGCTCTTGCTAACCCATCCTGGCAAGACGCCATGTCCACTGAGTTTATGGCACTTGTTCAGAATGGCACTTGGGATCTGGTTCCCCCGTCTCCCTCTCTCAATATTGTGGGCTGCAAGTGGGTTTTTCGGATCAAACGTAACCCGGATGGTACCGTGGATAGGTACAAAGCTCGTCTGGTGGCCAAGGGGTTCCACCAACGTCCTGGTGTTGACTTTCATGAGACATTCAGCCCTGTAATTAAGCCGAGCACTATTCGTCTTATTCTCTCTCTGGCGGTTTCTCAGGGTTGGTCTCTTCGTCAGTTAGATGTCAACAATGCGTTTCTTCAGGGTCGTCTGTATGATGATGTGTTTATGAGTCAGCCCCCTGGTTTCATTGATCGTGATCGTCCTTCTCATGTCTGTCGTCTCTGAAAGGCGATCTATGGTCTTAAGCAGGCTCCATGGGCGTGGTATAACGAACTAAAGGCGTTTCTCTTGTCTTCCGGGTTTTCCAATTCTCGGGCGGATCCTTCGTTATTTATCTTTCGTCGTGGTGGTGTCCTACTTTATATCCTGGTTTATGTAGATGATATTATTGTCACAGGGAGTGATAGCTCGCATGTTTCCTCGGTTATTACCAGTCTTGGCCGCCGGTTCTCTATTAAGGACCTTGGACCTCTTCACTTCTTTTTGGGTGTTGAGGTTCAACCACATCCTGATGGCTTTCTCCTCTCTCAGCGTCGGTACATTCTCGATTTACTGACTAAATTTAAGATGGCTGCTTCTCGACCTGTAAAAACCCCGATGGCTGCCACGTGTCAGCTTCGCCGTGATGGTGGAGCCCCTGTTTCCGATCCGAGTGTCTATAGGGGTGTTCTTGGTGGTCTTCAGTATCTTTCTCTCACTCGTCCGGATATCTCCTTTGCTGTCAACAAACTATCTCAGTTTATGCAGTCACCCGGGGTTGAGCACTGGAACGCTGCTAAGCGTGTCCTTCGCTACTTGCATGGCACACTTGATCATGGCATTCTTCTTCGATCTCGGAGTCCTCTCACTCTGCATGCTTACTCTGATGCTGATTGGGCTGGTGATAAGGATGATTATACCTCTACGGGTGCTTATATCGTGTTTCTGGGATCCAATCATATTTCCTGGAGTTCCAAGAAACAACGCACAGTTGCGCGGTCCTCCACTGAAGCTGAGTATCGATTGGTTGCTTCCACTGCGGCGGAGCTCAAGTGGATTCTGTCTCTTCTGACCGAGCTTGGTGTTTCTATTCCGCGTCAACCAGTCATCTATTGCGACAATGTTGGTGCCACGCAACTCTGTGCAAATCCCATCTTTCATTCTCGGATGAAGCATGTTGCTCTTGACTATCACTTTATTCGTCAGCATGTTCAACAGGGTATTCTTCGGGTTTCCCATGTTCGTTCTGAGGATCAACTTGCTGACTTACTTACAAAGGCTCTCTCATCTGCGCGATTTCTTAATTTGTGTAACAAGATTGGTCTGTCTCTTAGTCATTCCATCTTGCGGGGGCATGATAGAATAAAATAGCTTATAGTATTTATTTTATTATTCTGTAATTTAGTATTCCTCACTAGACTAGGTCTACCAGGATATTCTGTAATTTAGTATTCCTCACTAGACTAGGTCTACCAGGATATCTCTTGTAACATATAAATACTTGTAATTACCTTTGTGAATATTCAAGGAAATATATTTTCTCTACATCTAATATGTGAAGTAGACACATTACCTTCTACGTGTGTTCCACTACAAGAATAATGGCCTATAGCAAGGTCCAAAAACCTTGCTATAGGTCCAAATTCCCTTGCTATTGATCTATAGCAAGGGATGTGGACGTTGGTAGCATCCCTTGCTATAGGTGGCGTGGGTGCAGGTAATTTGCATGCTGCAAGGGAAAAGGACCTTGCTGTTGCTGTTCTGACACACACCTGTAGCAAGGTCCCATTTCCCTTGCTATAGGGTGCTGACACACAGCAACGTCCACAGACGTTGCTATTTCTTCTGACACAAAGGTCAATTGCAACGTCTAAGGACGTTGCTATGTATTCTGACACAAGCTCAATTGCAACGTCCGTAGACGTTGCAATTGATTTAAGCACGTTTTTTTTTTAATTCTTCGATAAAACACAGCAACGTCTACGGACGTTGCTATAGTTTTTTTTTTAATTTCATTATTGTCCGGACATTTAATTGCAGCAACGTCCTCGGACGTTGCTATAGTGCCCGTCCGATTTTTTTTAAAAATATGGCAGCAACGTCCGTGGACGTTGCTATAGTTGCCCGATTTTTTTTTTTCAAATTTTGGCAGCAACGTCCACGGACGTTGCTGTACATAAATATTTTTTTTTTAAAAAAAGTCGCGGTAAATACCGCCTCTTTTAATAAAATGTTTTTTAATATATATATACATATATATATATATATATACACACACTCACACTATACTATTATATATATATGTATAGTATGTTAAAAAATATAATACTAATAACTAAATTATACACACACACACACACAAACACACGCACATATATATATATATATATATATATATATATATATATATATAGATATGTATATATATATAATATTAAGAAATGTTAGATAACATTTTAAAAATATAATGATATATATATACATACACACACTAAACTTTACAATGTATATAATTATAAAATAATCTCACTAATTATAATTATACAATATATATATATGTATATATATATAGTATAAGATGCATGCATATATAATATATATATAAGTTGATGATGATGCAAAATAAATTAAGGAAAAAAATAAAGTGTAGGAGAGAAGGGGAGAGAAGAAGATGATAATAATATGAGAGGGAGAAGTGGGATGGATGAGTGATATAGTGGGGTATTTATAGTAGTATAGTGGAAGGGAGAGGGAGGGAAATGAAATTTTTTGGGAAATTTGAAGTTTCCGCCAAAAATTTTCTGAAATTTTGTAGCAAGGTCCAAATCCCTTGCAACAGGTTATAGTCAGAAAGCTGTTGCAAGGGAAGTTGGAATCCCTTGCTGCTGTGTCAAAGCTGTTGCAAGGGAAGTTGGAATCCCTTGCTGCTGTGTCAGAAAAGTAGCAATAGCAAGGGATTTGGACCTTGCAATAGCTTTATTAGAAAAATGTTTTAATTATATATATTTCCTCATTCAATCATTTAATTATATCCATATATAATTATGGCTTGTAAATCATAATTAAATGAGACTTGAGCTAAATATATAGAACTAATCTTGATCTTGGTTAAATTAATTAATTAATAAAACTTATTTGATTGAATAATTATTAATTACATAAGAAAATAGAACTAATCTTGATATTTATAGCTATATATATGTGAACTTATTTGAATGAATAAGATCCTAATAACATATATGAGAACTGGACTAATTAGAATTAATCTTGTATTGTAAAATTAATTAAAGTTATTAGAATCAATAACTTCTCATTAAATAATAATAACCAAACTAAACATACGATTCTTGATTTTCATTAAATAAACTGAATTTATATGAATGAATAATATTTAAACTACATAAGAATTGATGATCAACTACGTACAGGAAAACTTACTGTTTATTTTTGTTGAATTAATTAAGAATATGATTGATAACTCAACATTACATTAGAATTGAACTAATTAAACAAAACTAATCTTAATTAGATTTTAATAAATGAATTGAACTTGTTTGAATGGACAACTCCTAATTAACTACAAATATATAAGCATCAACTAAATATTACTAACATTGACTTTTGTCAAATTAGTTTAATTACATCAATTGAACAAATATTAAATAAGAACTAAATTAATTAGATTTAATAGCATTGATTTTATTATGAATAGTGTTATTACATAAGAATTGAACTACGCACTAGGAATACAACTCTTTTTGAAAATATGATTTTGACCCCAAAAAGATTTGAAAAGTTACAATTTAGTCCTTCCCTTTTGAAAAATTTATGATTGACCGCAAATACGATTCTTGATTTTCATTAAATAAACTGAATTTATATGAATGAATAATATTTAAACTACATAAGAATTGATGATCAACTACGTACAGGAAAACTTACTGTTTATTTTTGTTGAATTAATTAAGAATATGATTGATAACTCAACATTACATTAGAATTGAACTAATTAAACAAAACTAATCTTAATTAGATTTTAATAAATGAATTGAACTTGTTGAAATAAGAACTAAATTAATTAGATTTAATAGCATTGATTTTATTATGAATATATAGTGTTATTACATAAGAATTGAACTACGCACTAGGAATACAACTCTTTTTGAAAATATGATTTTGACCCCAAAAAGATTTGAAAAGTTACAATTTAGTCCTTCCCTTTTGAAAAATTTATGATTGACCGCAAATACGATTCTTGATTTTCATTAAATAAACTGAATTTATATGAATGAATAATATTTAAACTACATAAGAATTGATGATCAACTACGTACAGGAAAACTTACTGTTTATTTTTGTTGAATTAATTAAGAATATGATTGATAACTCAACATTACATTAGAATTGAACTACTCTTTATTTTTGTTAAATATATATATATATATATATATATATATATATATATATATATATATATATATATGTAAATAATGAAGAATGCAGCTTTATTATATTAAAAAATAAGTAAAACAAAACCTGCAAGGGAAGAGGAGGTTGCTGAAGCTGAAAGGCTACTGCAAGGGCCTTTTTCCCATGCAACTGTGTCAGAAAAGCTGTTTTTACAGCAGCAAGGGATTTGGACCTTGCAATAGATTTATCAGCTTCATATCCTCTCCTCCACACATTTCATTATCCATACCTTCGTTTCACAACCCCAAAATCTACTGCATAACCTGCATTTCATTATCCAAAATCTACTGCATTTCTTCCCCTTCTCTTCTCTATTTTTCAGCAAAATTTCATTTCTTGCTTGTGATTTTTTTGCAAAACGTACGTAATTCTCAGCAAAGCTCACTCCACGAGAGGTATCAATTTCAGTATTATCGTAATTCGTTGATTAATTTTATATATATATTGTTGATGTTGTTGCTTAATTTAGTGATTTTTGTAATGTTAATACCTATTATTCATCATATTTAGAGTAACTGAGATCTAAGCGTGATTTGATTAGTAGTATGCTATATATATGCATGTGTGTAATTAATTGCTTACACTGTTAGTATATGATGATAAGTTTTAATTAGCCTTACTTTCGTGATTAAATAGTCAGTTCTCGTGCTGATGCATTGTTAATTTGATTTTAATTAGATAAAAAATGTATAACAACGAAGATCGGAGTTGGATGTACGATCGAGGCAACGTTGATGAGGGGTATATCAATCCATATTTCATAGATGGCGTCAACAGATTCCTAGAATTTGCATTTTCTCAAGGTCAACGAAGAGTTAAGTGTCCGTGCACTCGGTGTGGGTTTAGCAAAAGCAAAAAGAGGGATGTGATTCAGGGACACCTATTGACGTACGGTTTTGTTCCTCATTATTACGTATGGGAGGCACACGGAGAAAGGAAAAACTTTTCTGGCAATTACACATACGCAGGAGAGTCATCGACTCGTAATGATAATGTCGAAAGTGGTTACGTAGATATGGTCAATGATGCATACGGAGGTCAGTATGAAGGCACGCACTATAATCAAAATACAGAAGAAGAGCCAAACCGTGAGGCCCGAGACTTTTTTGATATGCTACGGGAAGCCGAGGTGCCAATACGCGTTGATGTGGAAACAACACCATTGCAGTGGTTAACATCATTTATTGCCGACAAGGTTCGTCATGGCACAACAAACGCCTCTGCTGACAATCAATTACAAGCGGCCCGCAGATTAATGAGTCCTGCAGATCGTCATAGATTGCCTGAAAATTGGTACGGAGTCAAGAAATTCATCAAAGGTTTAGGACTTGGGTACAAAACATACGATGTGTGTGTTAATACTTGTATCCTTTATTACGGGGAGTATGAAAGTAAGCGCTGGACCGAGTGCCCCCATTGTGGCGAAGCTAGGTACGAGGAATGCTCCAATAAGAAGAAGCTCGTTCCTCGTAAGAAGCTGTGGTACTTGCCTATTACGGATCGATTGCAGAGGCTTTACACATCACGCAAGATATCGGAGCACATGACATGGCACTTGAAGTGTCAGGCAGATACCGATCAAATGATTCACCCTGCTTCAAGTTTGGCCTGGAAATCTTTCGACAGGACATTTCCAGATTTTGCTGCCGAACCGAGAAACGTTAGACTTGGACTTTGCACCGATGGTTTTAATCCTTTCGGGAGCTCCTCAGCTCCTTACTCGTGTTGGCCAGTATTTGTGACCCCTTATAACCTCCCTCCCGACCTGTGCATGCGGCAAGAATATATTTTCCTAAGTTTAATGATATCTGGTCCGAAGAGTCCCGGCAAGAACATTGACGTATTACTCAGACCCCTTATTGATGAACTTAAGTCACTGTGGGATTCGGGTGTGCCAACATACGATAGTTTTCGGAAACAAAATTTCCAAATGCGAGCTTCATTGCTATGGACGATTAGTGACTATCCAGGGTATGGCATGCTATCACAGTGGAGCACACATGGTCGTTTATCTTGCCCGTACTGTATGGAAGAAACCAAGAGTTTCCAACTTAAGCACGGTCGAAAGACTTCTTTCTTTGACTGTCATCGTCGATTCTTGCCTCCGGACCATCCATGGAGACTAAACACAACTGACTTCACGAAAGGTAGAATAGAGACTGATGAACCTCTACCAAGAAGATCAGGGATGGACATGTGGAGACACGTTGAACGTCTTCCACCGGTCGGATTTGGTATATGCGGAGAATTTGTTCAGGGCTTTGGGTTGTATCACAATTGGTGTCGTAGAAGTATATTTTGGGAACTTCCGTATTGGAAGCACAATCTGATCCGCCACAACCTAGATGTCATGCATTGTGAAAAGAACTTCTTCGACAATATCAAGAACACTGTGATGGATGACCCTGAGAAAACCAAGGACAATATGAACTCTCGCAAAGATTTACAATTACTGACGGGCAGAAGATCTTTGTTTCTACAGACTGGACCGGGAGGGAGGTTATACAAACGTAGAGCATCGTACTGTCTCAGTAAGGACGAAAAGGTTAAAGTGTGTGAGTGGTTGTGCAATCTCAAATTTCCAGATGGATACGCGTCAAACATTTCGCGTTGTGTTCAAATGCCACAGCTTCGTCTAGTGGGAATGAAAAGTCACGATTGTCACGTTTTTTTGCAAAGGTTGGTTCCGATTGCATTTCGTGACTTCTTGCCAGATAATGTCTGGGGGCCGCTAGTGGAGATCAGTAATTTTTTCAGAGCTTTGACAGCTCCTGACATCCGATATAGTGACATGGATTTATTAGAACGTTCGATTGTGGTGACTATGTGCAAGCTGGAAAAATTCTTTCCTCCATCGTTCTTTGATTCCATGGAGCATTTGGCGATACACCTTCCCTGGGAGGCAAAGGTCGGTGGGCCCGTACAGTACAGGTGGATGTACCCATTTGAGAGGTAAATACCAGTTACTGTTATATTGATAACTATACGATGTTCAAAATATGACTAGTTAATCTTTTTTTGTCTTTGTTAGACGGATGTTTGATTTTAAGAGACCAAGGGGTAACAAGGCACACATAGAAGGGTCGATTGTTGAGGCGTACATTTACGCAGAAATTGCAAATTTCTCCTCACTCTACTTTGACAGCAACATTGAAACAAGAGCAACCCGTTTGAACAGGAACGAAGTTCCAATATCTATTGACCCCAACGACCAATTATCAGTATTCCAGAGTAAAGGGAAAACAATGGGGCGTTGTGTCAGTTACAGAAATTTGTCTCTCGCAGAGTGCAAAGCGGCTCATCTCTATGTCTTGTTGAATTGCCCAGAGGTCGAGTGTTGGTTAAGGTAAGATTAGTAATTGCCATACGATGTATTCTTGCTAATATATCAATTGATGTTTTAAACGGCTTCTTTCTGCGACAGTGTGTTTGATGAACAGATGTGCGCAGGATATCCGCAAGCTAATAAAGATCAGATACGTAAAGCTTATTTTATCGACTGGTTCAAACAAGTTGTTGTGTCTGGTAGTTACAGTGTGGATCCTAGATTACGCGGTCTTGCTCGGGGTCCTGTTTTGAAAGCAAAAACGTATAATGGTTATACGGTTAACGGATTCAAATTTCATACAGAAGCATATGGGGCTGGTGGGCAAACAATGAACAGTGGCGTTTATGTGAAGGGCGACACTGGCGACCCAGACGCACGTAATTTCTATGGAATGCTTCAAGAGATTATACAGCTTGATTACTGGGGCAGTGGAAACTTGGAACAAATTGTTATGTTCAAATGTGATTGGTACGACGTGTATAATGGAATAACAACTCATCCGACTTATGGCCTTGTTGACATTAATCCAACAATGCGACTCGGGACAGGAGCGTCTGAACCGTTTATCTTAGCTAGTCAGGCGCAACAAGTCTATTACACTCTGTATCCGTCACAAAAAAATACGAGTAGGAGAGGATGGTGGGCGGTTTGCACGACAAGAGCGAGGTACCTCGTTGACACAACTGCAGTGGCTAATCTCGACATTTATCAAGATAGCACCGCACCTCAGCTAAGATTGGATGACATCAACAATATCGACAATACACCTATCAGGCTTGCAGACAATGATATTGTGGAAGTCGATGATAACGACACGTTCGCCGACGATGACGTGGATGAAGATCATGATGATGGTGACGACGACGACCCTGATTATGCGTAATGTGTGTTCTAAGCAATATGTTTGCCTATGTAGTAAGAATTCGTGAACTTAAACAGTGGTTTATTTGCAATATGTAAGTTTGCGTTGTAATATTTGAGTTATTTGAATTGTAACGTTTTTATATATATATATATATATATATATATATAACTAGTGTAAATTATAAATATAAATAAAAACATAAATAAAAACATAAATATATATAAGGTGCAAACATAAATAAAAACAAGTTAAAACAAACCACGTTTGTTCATAATTATACAAATACAAATAAAAGCAGAAAATAACAGTCTAGATTTCACTATCCGCTTCAAATTACATATCACCCAAGCCAGTAGTGTCATCATCACCGCCCCCCGAACTTCTTTCCTGGTCTCCTTCGTCCTCCTGACCGATAGAATGTGACTGTGGTCGATAGAATGAACCCCCTGATACCCGCCCGCTGCCGACACTCGTGTTCGTCGGTTGCAATGGTTGGTGGAAAACTGCCGGGAAGTTGTTAAACTGTTGTGGTTGCCCCTGTTGTTGTTGACCCTGTTGCTGTTGCGCTGACCCCCACAACTCCTCGGGCACCGGCATATTAAACTGTGACACAAAGTATTTGAGCACATTCTTTAAACCGGCGATTTCCTCATCTTGAGAAGCTGTTTTGGCCCGCAGTGACTGACATTCTGAGCGAAGCGGCTCCAAGCTACTAGATCCAGTCTCAACGAACCTAGAATGTCTCCGAGCCTTGAATCCTATGCGCTCGGGCTCACCGTAACTCGCCAGACCCACCACCCTATTCTTCTTTACCCGTCCGGCTGCGGCAATTTCCACCCACGGTCTCACATCCCAGACCGGCCACTGGCTCATATCGGGCCCATGTTCTCGTAGGCAGTGTTCCACATAGGCATCCTACATATGACATATTATGATTCAAAATATTTTTTGTAACAAACATAAGTATAATTACGACAACAACAATTATTGACGATTACACAACTTTAATGAAAGAATATATTATACTCACGTAATTAGCCTTGTCCTCAGGGTTTGGCCACTCAACCGTACCGTCGTCGTGTTTCTTTGCACGAGTCTTTACAAAGACATCCTGAAACGGCACCTTGTCGGGCGTTGTATTCATTTCCTTGGCCTGTCATAATATGAAAATTCATTAAAGCAAATATAGATCACATTATTAAATCAATGATGATATTTGAAAAATAACCAATCATATTTTTCTACTTACCAGATCTATCCTATGCTTGTTCGTGCTGCGCGACCCACCCCTATAGTTGACTGTTTTCCCCTTATCTCGATTTTTGGCGTTCTGCTCCGAACGACCCTTCGTGGGCTCAAGCTCCCAGTAATCATAAAATGCCTGCCGAAAATCTTCGTGAATCCAACAGCTGTGAGTCAAACTATAGGTGGGGTCAACTCTGCAGCGCAACCACCATTTCTTGGCGTGGTTTACCGAACCTGCAAATCTCGCAGTGGCGACCTTATCATACCATTCCCTGACTGCATTTTCAATGGCAGGATCCCACTGGTAAGTGTGCTGCATTTAATACAGACATAAAGAAAAGTTGGTCACATAAATGAATAAAAATGAACAAATATTTATAAATATTTAATAAATATAGAAGCCAAACTAATTCTTTACCTTAAATCTGTTCCAACACATTTCCTACTCCTCTTCTGGCCACATGCCGTACGTGAAGTATGGCCCTTGCATCATGTTCCTCAAATTTGTACCAATCGTCGTCACGGCGGAAGGGTTCTCTATTGAGCCGTCAAAGAATAATTCCAGTACCTCCCTGTCATCCGGATTTGCCGGGGGCTCGCGAGGTTTAGATTGTCCTCGCACTGCAACCCTAGCAATACCACCATCGTCTCCTGAATCATCGTTACCCCCCTCATCCTCGGCTAACTCCTCAGAAACGCCATGAGCACGTGAGCCTGAAGCTCGTGTGCCCGAAGCACGTGTGCCTGAACCACGTGAGCCTGAACCCCGTGAGCCCGATGATGATGGCCCAACAGTACTTCCCGTCCCCTGAATCTGTAGCTGTGGCCTCGTTAGCGGTGTTTGTGGCACACCAAATCCAGATCCACTCCCAAACCCAGGCCCACCAAACCCAGGCCCACCAAATCCAGGCCCACCAAATCCAGGCCCACCAAACCCAGGCCCACCAAATCCAGGCCCACCAAATCCAGGCCCACCCAATCCAGGCCCACCAAATCCAGGCCCACCATAACCAACCCCGCCGTAACCAGCCCCACCAAATCCACCACCCCCAAGATATACACCCCCCGTTGTCGATCCTACACCCATCAATTGATTGGTAAACGGCCCACTAGCGCGGGCTCCTGCCTCATTTGATCCTCCGGGAAACATCGGCATAATCGCTGAAAGTGATCCCATCGAACCAAGATCAGGCTGCGAAGAGAATGATCCTCGAGGTACCCCTTCCGGGTATGGCACCTGGTTCTTCGACACCTTCTTTTTTCCTTTCCCCCTTCCCTGATCTGACGAGCCGGCCATCTGATAAATAAATATTTAGAATGGTCAAATTAATAATTTCTAAACGCTACTAACCTTAATTTTTAGCATATCTAATTAACATAAATACGTTCTAACATAAACACAATTATATATGTTATATAATACAAAGTTAATCGATTAAATTCTACAAAAATCATAATAAAATACGTAGCTATATTGGTCACATAATCACAAATCTAATATTAATAATTAATTAAGCATACATATATATATATATATATATATATATATATATATATATATATATATATATATATATATATATATATATAATTAACAGTACTAATACACTCGAATCAACAAATACATCACTATTATGCGATAATATTACACAAATCTAACCGATTAATTAAATTAAACCTTAAGATACATATATAAATCGTCACATATATAATTAATTACCTCTACTACCTTAATTAAGTATAAATAATTAACATATATATAAATACACATAGATCGTTCAAAATTACTTCTAATATCTTAATTAATCATACATAATTACACATATCTAACCATTAATTTAAAAAAAAAATTAATAATACACATAGATCGTTCAAAATTACTTCTAATATCTTAATTAATCATACATAATTACACAAATCTAACAAATACAACACTATGATGCTATAATATTACACAAATCTAACTAATTAATTAAAAATAAACATTAATATACGTAGATCGTCACATAATTACCTCTAATTAATACCTTAATTAAGCATAAATAATTAACACAAATATGCCTAAAATCAACAATTATATCACAAATAATCTAATTACACAAATATAACCATTAATTTAAAAAAACAAACATAATACACATAGATCATCACATAATTACCTCTAATACCTTAATTAAGCATAAATAATTAACACTAATATGCCTAAAATCAACAATTACATCACAAATAATCTAATTACACAAATCTGACCATTAATTTAAAAAAAAAAACATAATACACATAGATCGTCAAAATTAATTCATCAAATCGACTAATTAATACATAATTAACACAAATACATCATCAAATCAACTAAAAAATCATATTTATGCAAAATAATAAAAATCTAACCGATTAAACCCAAAAAAAAACATGTATAATCGTAATTTTGAAGACATTAAACACATACCTTAAAAAAAGAAGAGATTTGGAGCTGAAATGAGTGAAATTATGTGAAATCGAGTGAAAATGAGTGAAAAAAAATTTTTTGGCCGAGAGCAGCAATGGCAATTTTCGCAGCAGAAATCTGCTGCGAAAATGCCATATAAATATGGCACCAACGTCCTGGGGACGTTGGTGCCATGGATTAATGCTGCCGTGCAGCTTTGTGTCTGCATGCAGCAGACACAAAGCTGCACGGGAGCAGCTGGCGTTGAATTCGACTGTCAGCAACGTCTAAACAGACGTTGCTGCAGTCGAAAAATGCTACCAACGTCTTTTTCAGACGTTGGTAGCATTTCAAACTTAAAAAAAAAATAAAAAAATGCAGCAGCAACGTCTGTACGACGTTGCTGCTTCAAAAAACTTCTGACAAATACCTGCCAACGTCCGAAGACGTTGGCAGGTATTTATTTTTTTCAATTTTTCTGT
Organism: Misopates orontium; assembly: GCA_946800315.1. Classification (NCBI taxonomy): domain Eukaryota; kingdom Viridiplantae; phylum Streptophyta; class Magnoliopsida; order Lamiales; family Plantaginaceae; genus Misopates; species Misopates orontium. The sequence goes on from OX326951.1 coordinate 12,808,337, forward strand.
ACCAACGTCGAAGGACGTTGGTACAACTAATTTCCTGCAACGGATTGGAAATCCGTTGCAGTGTGTCCGTTTCAATTGAACCAAATTCTTGTAGTGTTCCAAAATACATCCATTTCACACGCAAGTGATAAGGGGTAATGTGCCACTTTTTAAATTACAAAATGACGATTTGCCTGTTATTTATCATAATAAGTTACTATCCTATTTAATAAGGGGTAATGTATTTTTTTTTTCTTTCTAAAAACAATATATCTAATTTTAATAACACGAATGTAAAATTGCATTAACTCTAGGTCTGAACAAAAAGGAAAAGACCAAATTTGTTGCAAGTGAGATGAACATTACATGACCCCCACTAAGCAATTGCCGACACATATTATTCCCTTCCTCACACGTAAACACTCTCTCTAAGTTCAAATCTCTCTACAGTAGCAGCACTTCACTTGACACTGACAACTGATTTTAATCCAACTATATCTATACTATAATATATAATAAAATATATATTATATTTAATCTCAATAACGAACACAACCCAATAAAGAACAACTACCTTTTCGTTGTCGCATTTATCATATAATTAAAACTATGAGTTATTTTCATTTGACCAGTACCAACTAACCCAGTTGTCCACGCACACCACCCGTTTGATCTATTTACTGAATGAAAACGAAAAGGTGTTAGAGTTGTAGTCCAGATATAGAGTTTGACTCTTTTCTGTTCTGAGAGACAAAAAATAAAATAAAAATGGAGGCCGCTTTGTTGGGTGATTCAGAGGCTGGTGCTGGTGGCAGTGGTGTTAGTCCAAGAAGAAGTGATCTTCGTAAGCGTGTGTTCAAACACAGATCAGATGCTATTGCTCATGGATCACCTTATGAAAAGGCTGCTGCTTTAGTTGATCTGGTATGGTATACTCTTTTTTTATCACTGTAAAAAATTCATGGTATTTTGACAGTCTATGATGTGGGCTAGTAACTAAATGTTTGTTTAGATAGGAGTGGCATTACAATTACTTAATCCCAATTGGCAGTCATCCAAATCTTTGAAAACATGCTTGGATCAGTTTCTGTTAACGACTTATGTAGCGGGATGCTCGTAACGTGACAACTTAATAGAATTGTTGAAAGGACTCAGATTTTGAGGAAGTAATTTTGTAGTCATTGATGAGTTGCACAAGTTGAAAAAATTGTGGGATATTGGTGACCACCTAATTTGAAAGCCTTGAGCTTATTAAGGAGAAAGATAGTATTATGTTATAACATGTCGTAATTCTTTTATGAAGCTATGTACAATTTCTTTGGTGAAATAGGTGGTAAGATTCGAATGTCAAGACATCTTTGATACCATATTGGACGATCACTTCATCTGAAAGTTTGAATTGTGGAGAGGATAGATTGCTTAGATTTTGGAGAGGATATGTCATAACATTCTTCATTTTTTTTTTGGTTAACTCATAATATTCTTCATTGGCCTCAACTTTTGCAGCAAAACTTTGAGATGAGAAGTTTGGTGTTCGATACTGCATTTTAATCGGTTGAGAAGTTCGATCAATGACCTTTTAGTATGCGATGTGTCTAAAAAAATTTTAGCTTGGTGTTTTAGATTTTTGGATATAATATTTTTTTTTTGAGTTTCTTTCTAGTTCATGATAGCTAATGAAACTTGAGGTGATGTAAATTTAAGTTTTGGGATTTCAAGAATTGTCATTAAAGAATAGACTAAGCTATGGTATTACGATGTAGGGTGGGAAAGGGAAAGCAAATCCGACTTAGCTGACCTCATATTACAAAGCTATTTACGAACCAAAGTCCTGTACTCCATTTTTCTTTAAAATTCTTACCAGTAAGCAGACAGAGACATGATATCCTGGATTCTTCCTATAATGATAAGATTGCAATTCACATCTCTGTAGGTTTATGAGTTCCTAACGATTAAAGGACTAAAGGAGTTCCTTCCACCTGTAGATTATAGTTTGTCATGAAAGTCCAATGACGTCTAGTCTTAGGTTATCAAACTGGAACTTTTTGTCGTTGTGTGCATTTCTAGCACTCAATGTAATTCAGCATCTGCACAAAAGTGAGTAAGCTTGTGCGCCATTGTTCCTAGCTCAGTACATAATGTGAATACCAAGTGCACTGCGGTTTCATCTCCTTCCGGAGGTGTTCTATCTGAAAGCATAGCTTTTGAAGGGATGTTGTGTATTCCAGTTCGATACAGCTTTTAGTATGTTAAATAATCTCTGTCATCCCAATTTGTTCGGGACCCTTATATTTTGCTGCTGAAGTCCTGTTCTGTTCATTCATTTCCAATTATTCTGAATTTTATCAATACATTTGTCCAATAATTTTTAAAAGAAAGTCCCCTTTGGATTATTGTGAAGATTTTGTCAAATCCTCAAATCCTTGACCATGTATTTACCCCTTTATTCTCTTCTTTTTCTTGTGTTTCTTCTGTCTTTCCACCTTCTTATGGGGCTCATACTACAAAATAATAGCAAATTGCAGAAATGTCAAACAAATGCAGATATATTCTTGACCAATCCATCCTTCAATGGATCATGCAATAGTCAGAAGCTCATTTCCAATAGAACTTCACACATGGTTGATATGTCCAAATAACTTGACTTGGTAGTGCAAGATTCTATTTTAATGCATCAGAAGGAGGAATAAGAACTCCAATCAGATTAAATAGTAGATCTGTGGTGAGTGCCGACAATTACCAAATATTAGCGGTTTGAACCTAGTTTTGTTGCTTTGAAATCAGACCCACCCTTGTGGTACTGTCTAGTTTTAGGAGATGGATAAGGATGGATTAGGGTGTTGCATACTTGAGCAGGAACTGAACAGCCAACTATACTCCTATGAGTTAAGTTTAGATGTGTATGATGCACATAATTACATTGGGAATTTCATTTTGTATTAACCAGTTCTAAAGTACTTATGGTCTTACATATTTTTTTTTTTTGTGGACTTCTATTGCAGGCTGAAGATGGTATTGGCATACCTGAGGAGATTTTTGACCTGCCAAGCTTTGGAAGCTCTTTGAAATCATACTTAATATTCATACGATTTGATCTCCTTTGGTCACTTAACTACTTTGCTCTAATCGTTCTGAATTTCTTTGAGGTTTGTATGGTTTTTTAACTGGCCTTAGTACCTATTTTCTCTAGCTGATCTTTAGATAATGTCTAGTGAATGGTTAATTTGTGTTTTCAGGAACCTTTATGGTGTTCTGCAGACTGCAGTAATAGGGGGTACTACTTTCTCGGAGAGCTGCCGTACTTGACTGGTGCCGAAAGTCTGATTTATGAGGTAAACTTATGTGTGCATATTTCATCAAATTGGTTTCCTAATAAGGCAATTTTGATGGTTTTACACTTATTATAGTCCACCAATATTGATCGACAAACGTAAAACATTTTCACGTGACCACTTACGTGCTAAAATCCGGCTACATTTAGTAATTTCCAATGCCGGATGACTGAAATTGAATTTTTCGGCAAGTTATGCGACCAAATTTATGTAGTGCCAAGTTATAGGACGATTTATGAATCGAGACCAAGTTAGAGGACTAATGTTGAAATTTTCTCGATGGTTTCACATCTCATTTTGCAATTCTGTTGGAAAGGAACTTTTTTTGAAGTGTTCGAGTAAATGCTTCCTTATCATATTTTAACTGGAAGTATCTATGAAGAGGAAAGGAGTTTCAGAAATACTGAAACCATTATCTATCTTCCATATTAGATTTACCTATTAATCTTAAGAAAAACATTACAGATGGTGAAACTTCACTACACTGAGTTTGCATGTATATATGAGAAGAGAAAATTTCAAGTTTCGTCCTCTAACTTGGGTCCTATCCGCAATTGGTCCTATAATTTGACACCACATAAAATCAGTTTTGTAACTTGGCAAAAAATTCAATTTCAGTCTTTAGGCGCTGGAAATTACTTAATTCGGTCGGATTCGCGCACATGACCACCCACATGGCCCCAGTTTTGGAGATTTTTTTATTGCAATTGATGTACAAATAAACTCAAATTGACTCGCCTGCTCCGGCCTACCCAGTCCCCTACCATCATTTGGGGGTAATCGTGGGGTAAAGTTTGTTTTCCTCCCCAAATTGCAATCAATTAAAATTGGGGCCATGTGGGTGGTAAGGTGCGCAAATCTGGTCAAAATTAATTAATTTCCGGCACCGGAGGACTGAAATTGAATTTTTTTGCCAAGTTATGAGACTAATTTTATGTGGTGCCAAGTTAGACCAATGCGAATCGGAGCCAAGTTAGAGGACGAAAGTTGAAATTTCCTCTATATGAGAACATGTTGATTTATTGACTGTGTGTGTATGAAAATGATCTGAATGATGATCTGGATTCTGGAGCTGTTGATGAAGAAAAATTAATTTACTTCTAAATATTCAAGCACTAAGTGGATACTTGCGGTGCACTAAAGGAAAGTTAATCAGTATAACTTTCTGGTGATTATGAGGCCCAGTGGAAAAATATATGCCTATTTCTTGTTTCATTGGTTAATTCGGACTTATGCAAGATTTCATGGATAAACATTTGGCCCCATTTTCATTTGTAGATGCTGCAACTGATGGATATATTACAACATTAAAGCTTTCCTAGATGTCCATATGCTGTCTGTCATCTTGATCCAAAAATCCAATATTTTCACCCTAATAACACTCCTAATAGCTTGGACATATTTGGACTGCGACCGAGCTTTAGATCATTACGTTACTTATATGCAAATGACAGCAGTTATCCCTTTCTTGATTTCCATCTGTTGATTCTGGCCTTTTATGTGTGAGTTGAAAGAGAACCATTCTATGTCAAATTAGCATTTTAAATATATCTATATCGAGTCCACTGGGAAAATTTTCATGCTATAGGAACTAGAATTAGAGCTCTACTTTATCTCTTTAAGAGCTTGATGCCATCAAAGAAAAAGTGAGGCCTTCAGAGATATCATTTACGTCTCACTAAAATTTGCAAGCCTGGATTATGTTACATAAGAGCCGGAACGAGAATGTGATTAATAAGTTACTGTAGGATATCATGCTCTCGTGTGCTGTGTGCTTGGGTGAATTGTAGCTCTAGTCCTTAAGATTCATCATAGGTACTTAGGAATATATTCATCGCATTTGTCATAGAGACATTTAGGGATATAGTCAATGTGATTGAAAAAATCCGTACTCACTTCGGGGGTTGCTTGGCAGTACAACTTTGTACTCATATACTAATCTCAGCGACAAACATAATGTTCTAGTACTGGTTAAGGTGCACTGGGCAAACTGCATACCTGCTTAATTCTTAGCCACTTTAACAACCTTGTGCTGTGTCAATTTAATACAGATAATGGTAAAGAAATGTGCTAACAGGAAGCAAACTTGTATCTCGTATCATTCTGAGGACTTTAAGGACCATAGTAATTAGCTCCTTCCTGCAATCACACACATACTGTCACAGACAATCATAGTGGACATTGAAATGCTGTTACCAATTGAATGTTGAGTTCCATGTGCTATCATCGATTGTAATGCACAGCACAAGCATTTTTTTTTTTTTATCTCAAACTGTTCAGGTGGATAATATGATACATTCTGTTGATACGTCATTAAGAACATAAGGATCATAGGATAAGAATGTGCAATATTCTGAATCCTAGTATGTTGAAGTTTGAGTAGTAACAAGCATATTAAGCAACAAAATATTGTGATTTTCATATGAGTTTTCTTACTAGGCTTACAAGTAAAAATATGTCAAAATGGTGTATATTCTTAATGTAGTAGTATATAGTTGAATATTTTGAGCTTTAGTCTAATCTTAGTCTTCCATAGAACCTACTCTTCTCGATAGTTTCTCTGGCATGGTTTTCGTGTTGGAGCTTTTAGATTTTTGCAAATTGAATTTCCTTTTGTCGACGTATTTCATGCAGGGTGCTACTCTTTTGATTCTCATTGTGCACATACTCTTTCCGGTAACATATGAAGGGTTTGGTATCTTTTGGAAGAGTCGTCTTAATAGACTTAAGGTACACAGCTTGTTAGATACAATTACAGTATTTATTTCAATTCTAACCAGAATTTGTTTCAATCACATGATAATAATGTAGCTATTAGATTTTAATTTCCACCGCAGATCATTTTCTATTTTTGCTGCTTATGAGATAAATTTCACTTCTGAATACCTCTCTTTCTTAGGCAGATCTGTACCTTGGTTTTCTCAAACTTAAAACAATATTAATGGGTAAATAAGTGTTTTTGTTCATAGTTTTGCCACTTCAAGATATGAAGGTAGGTTTCAGGACCAACCTATAGATGCATTTTCACTAAGTTACTGTTTATTTGTGGACATGCATGTTGTTCTTTACCAGTAAATATTTGCTAAATTAATTGTTAAATATGATGGCCCATACATGTTCCCTAATATCTAAATCAAAATACTGATTTAGTAACAACCTGTGCAGTATGAATTAAATGCATAAGAGACTAGATCGTATACTCCATACATAGTGCCCTCTGGAGAGGGGAAGGCGATATCATGGTATATACAAAAAATGGCCCTCTGCCTGGATTAATTTTAATGTTATGAAGAACTTGGAATTTTCTTTTTAATAATTAATGTGTGGTGGTGATATCACTGTTATATTTCTGATATAGTGTACAAACTGGACATGGTAGAAAATAATTCTCTTTGCAATTGCCATTATATCTGATCTCACACCTTTCATCACTTTCCCTAAATGTGAATATGAGTACATGGGTTATTTCAAAGTCCGTACCTTTGCTATCATTTCTGGGATAGCATGATCTCGTGGTGAATCAGGTGGAGACAAGCTCGGGTAACGAATATACAAGATATCAAATTATTTTCAAAATTACTTGGGGCCGTAAGGAAATCTGTCCATGAATCACCTTGCTTTTAAGGGATTGGAAGAACCAAATTAGTTTCTTCACTTACTCATAGGCCTTCCAGATTTTCTTACATTGCACAACACACATCGAGCACGAAGATAATTTTTTTGGAATGTTTTCTTCCTGCCAAAACTACTCCTTCCTGTATCTCAATCAACCCATCAAAATATTAGAGATCAGTTGTGCCTGAAAAGAAAAAATGTTGACTTGTGAACATTAAAAAGCACTGCAGTAGAGGTTGATGAGTGCACTCTTACGGAGATAGGATAGTGAATAGTCTCCTCGGCGAAAAGCTTAAACTGGTAAAAGAGACGAGCATTATCTTGTAGTCTTTTACACAGTCCCGGACATGCACACAATAAAGCCTACAACATGCATTCTTTTCATGGATTTGGACAATTTCTGGGTTACTCTGATGCCATATAAACACTCATATGTTTAGGCTTGTAAGGAGGACATACTTTTATTGAATTGCCATATAAACACCATACAAAACCGTGCATACTCGGCTTGGGTTCGGACAGACCAAAGCCTCCTATCATGGATCAATGCGACATATTTCTTCAAGGCCATGCGGAATCGTCATGCCAAATACAACATTGTTTCTGGAATACGGTTCTAATCAAAAGATTAATCCAGATTGGGAATTTCCGCAGGGTCTAATATCTAGTCCAAGTAAGAGTTTGCTCCTGCTTTAGAAAGAATTCTAGTTTGAATAAGAAAAGTCTACTATGGCGGAAGAAAATGTGGAGCTTGGGTACCCAAAGCCAGTTGTTAATGGGCTCTTTGTTCCCCAACTAATGGAGCTACAAAGCTAGCCATATCTTTCCTCGAGGCCTTCATTATGCTTACAATTTATTTATGCACTGCTTTCAAGAAATATGCCACCATCAGATGATCGTCGTGCCTGAGAGGGATATTATCTGATCGAAAGTGATGTTCGCCGTTCAAATCAATGTCTCAATTATCTCGTTGACTGACTGTGGTTGTTTGCCATTCACCAGATCTGAACTTAGATGAGCTTCAGAGCTCCAGAGATCTGGAACTAAGTGAAGCGTCGTCCTTACTGTGAAATGTGTTGAGAAAGTGGAGCTTAACAGTCTTTAGATAGCTTTACTATCTGCAGGACATAGTTCAACCATAACGGGTTCTATGCTGGGCAGTATGTCATGGAGGGTTTCTTTGATTTGAAGCAGCGACCCTGGGAAACTCTGATGTTTAGCTATATGGCCTAGTCTGATTGTGGCACTTGTTTGTGGGTCTTCTGGGGCTGGGAACCTTATCATCATAGCATCGATGGCTTATCCTTCGAGCCTCCGTTTACATTGATTCCTTTGCCAAGATTCATGAGCTTTAAGACTAAGATGGAAACTCATGTCACCTCACCGGTGATTGTGCATAGGGGTGGGCGATCTGGTTATACCAAACCAATGATCTGGTTTTTTGAACTTGGGTTCGGTTTTGATTCAAAAAGATTTAGGATCGTTCATTGGTTTTGGTTTCCTTTTGTGCTTTTTCTTAACAAAAAAAAAATTCAATATAAGAGCCAAAAGTCCAAGTTTAAATTGACAAAAAACCTTTCACAACATATATGCTTAATTAATCACCTCAAGACACAAATATAAAACATCATGAAAAGAATAATTTCACAACTAACAAGACATAATTTAAATTACAATTCACAAATCACAAACATGAAACAACCACATATATTCTTGCTCACAACTTCACAACCTACAACTCACAAGTCTTAAACCATAATTAACATTTAACAACCAAAATTCTATAAATATCAAATATGACACAATTAAAAGTCTATAAAAGATTAAGACTTAGAACTACTAAAAAAATGATGAAGGGCCTCGGTTTTCGGTTCGATCCCGTAAACCGAGGCTCAAAACCGAAACCAAACCAGTACCCTATTCGGTACAGGTTCTCGAACCAAGGATCGAACCAAATATTTTGTTCGGTTTTTAACCGGATCAATGATCAGGTTTACCAACGGTTCAAACGGTTTTGGTCTTGATGCCCACCCCTAATTGTGCATTAACTTGGGTCATTGGCTTCGTCATAATTGGAAATAATTTTTACTACTTGTAGAGAGGATTGTCATTTATTTATGTATAATCTTCAACCATTTTATTGATAAGTGGGTGGTGGTTGGGATTTGAACTCAGGACCTCTTCTTTGTCTTCTTTGGCCTGATGAGCTCTAATACCATATTGAATTGCCGTCTCTCTAAGTGCTCAAGCTTGTAGAGATGATTGACACTTATTTATTTATGTATAATCTCCAAAAACTTTCATTTATTCTATATTCTCTCATACGGGAGAAGAGAGTGTTCAGACTCGTCGCAAGTTGTCACAGATGATATGCCAAACTATCATAGAGGCACTTAAAATCCTATTAGAATCTATATTTATGGTCATGATCTGTACAGATTAATAATCTGAAAATTCATTTAGCAAAATTGTGGGATGATTTCCATGCTATAGATTTGTAGGTCCGTTAAGGAAGATTAATCTTTACTTTTGACGGGAAATAATCTTTATGCCTGTTGTTCTTGACAAAAGTTCCATTTTTTTTTTTTTTCAATTCTGCAGGTGCTTTTGTTGCTAATACTGATTGCGGATCTATCAGTCTATATTATATATCTTTCTCCAGTGGCATTCTACAGTCTTCCATTTCGGATTGCACCATACATGCGGGTTGTAATTTTTGTTCTCAACATCAGGTATTGATATGATTGATTTTGAAGTTGCATTCTAGATTCTTAGTTTGCTTTACTGGATTATCATGGTCAGAGTACCATAAGCCATTAGGATTTAGATGTTTGTTTACTGAATTTGGATTTTTGAAAATGGAACTATATGTTCTCTAAGGATTCCCATTTGTCAATAAGGTATTATAGTCCTAATTAAGTTACAATATGGAGTCCTAGTTTATTGTTGATTTGATTGATTTCCTTCCATATATACGTGATCTCTTTGTGAATTTATTTTCGGGTTTATTGATAGAATAAGATATATTGAATTACTCTGATTCTAGACACCATTAACATTGGGATCTCACTCTTTTGTCATTGTTATAAATGCTTAAATGACTAAAGTTTAATTTCATTAGTAGGAGCTTGGCCTTTGCTCCTGTACCTATTCATTCTTCTCTCTTCCTTTTATAGATGCATATAGCTTTCATGTATAATTATTTTTTTAAAATTTTTGTTGTAATAACTTTACTGTCATGAGGTGTTGAAAACAATTGTGCATGTGGCAAGTGATGATTCCGATTAGAATTGAGTGGTGAATTTGTGAATGTTGTGAATTCACTTTTCCTACACAACACGAGCAATTGTTCCTATTTTTTCACATTGTACTTTTTCACAAACTACTCTAGCTCCACCTTTTTTTGTCACAATGTACTTTTAAAGGTCATTATGCATCTCCATCTGTCCTGAGTTACTTTTCGGTCTCGAATTGTCGTTGAAAAATTTATTTGATTGTTCTTAGGGACATACGAGATAGCATCATTATCTTGGCTGGAATGCTTCGAACATATCTTAATGTTCTGGTATGTCTGCCGGTTTGCAATGCATTTAAATTTTCCTACAGAGTTTATAGAACTATATCTTTAAATGCACTTGAATTATTTTCTAATATTTCCTTTCGTTTTGCTGTGTTTGGGTCAAATGCAGGCTTTATTTCTTTTATTTCTCTTATTCTCTAGCTGGTTGGCGTTTGTCATCTTTGAGGACACTGAGCAGGGGAAGACTGTATTCACTTCATATGGTGTCACATTGTACCAGATGTTTGTTTTATTTACCACTTCCAACAATCCAGATGTCTGGATTCCTGCTTACAAGTAAGTGGTTTGAAAATTGGCGTTAGATGCCATTTCGCCCATTTTTTTGAGATTCTTTGCTATGATCAATGCTTGAATTCATTGCATACTAGTAAAATGACTGTTTTGATTAAATATAAATTATTTTCTTGGTATCCCGTAACCGAAGTGTCTGGTACAGGATAATGACTACCGCAGGAAGATCTGCAGGGGTTATGCCAAATAATCTGAATCTATTGTTGGCTTTTATTAGTGTCCCTTTGTTTTTATATTCCTATTTGGTCACTGAGCTGTATTCTTCCCTTCTGTTTGATGCATTTTTCCCGGTCAATTCTACTCTATGGCCATTAAACCTATCTAGCTTTTTAATATGAAAGCTGCCAATTGCAATACTACTAATAAATGTGTTAATTGCAAAAATATTTCTAGCACACTAGTAACTGTAGGCTCAGCAGCCGGGGACCAGCCAAATGGCATATTTTCTTTATAACTTTTAGCATTTGTTCATTGAGTTACTTAACTTTTATTAATGCATCTATTTTCATGTTTTTTTGTAGGGCGACGCGTTGGTCTTCCCTATTTTTTGTTCTATATGTACTGTTGGGTGTTTACTTTGTCACCAATTTGATCCTTGCCGTTGTGTATGACAGCTTTAAGAATGAGGTATCCTTTTCATTCATTGATTATCTTATTGGATGCATTTCAATAAAGTGTAACATAGAGCAAAGTTTATGACGACGTTGAAATGGTAAAAGTTTCAAAGCAAGTTAATCATTAGATAGATACCACATGAAAGTCACATTTATCTGTGGGTGGAGTAATATTTCTGTAGCTGCAAATATAAACTGAGAATATATCTATATGCACTCCTAGAAGCAGTACGGGCTTCAAATCCTAGTACATACACGCACGTATGTCTCTTATCATAAAACCCTTGGAAATCTTGCTAACAATTAAACTATCTAGCCACAGGTAAAATATGTATTGTCTGACTTGTTCAGTGAATAACATATCATGTACTTAATCCAAGTTTTTGTTTTAGCTTGTAAAACAAGTGGCTGACAAGGACCGTACGAGAACGAGGGTTCTGAAGAAAGCCTTTAACCTGATTGATAACTATGTGAGTATGACTTTCACTTCCATTCCTCAGGTTATTGTTGGGACTATGGCGCTGTTTTTTTCAGAAAAATTACATGTGGCGATACATTTTATATAGTAATTCACCTGATAGAAATAATTTCAGTTTTTCTAAGTTGGTTGCACACCCTATTCATAATACATGTCCTTTGGACTAATATTGAAAATTTGAACATGCGCCTTGTCAGTCTAGTAGTCAACTTTACTTAATTTTAAATATTAGGCAAGTGAACGTATTAGGTGATATGAAAATTATTCATACAAGTAGAAGAGAGGAACAAAAGAGGCAGACAGCACAGAGTTACCTCTAAATAAGCTTAGCTTGTTTTGTATCCTGCCACTAATACGAAATTAGTGGACTATTACATGCTTCCATCTAATGAAACCCCCCTCTCCCTGGTCAAGTGATAAAAAAGGCGATGAGTATTTGAATCCACGAGTCATAATCCAACAAAGGTGTTGTGAAAAGTTAATTGATGCTCATTGATCTGGTAATTGAATGGGAAATGGGATGGTTTCTTTTAGTGGTGATGGGTTTTGTAAAGCTATGTGTTCAGGATTTGTATATGATACGAATTGGCTGGAGTTTAGCCATAATAAGGTAAGAAGAGTCATAACAGGTCAGATTATTCATAAGTATGTTTATATAAGGAATAGTGAAAATTAAAGAAAGCAGAGGTGTATATATCTATATATATATATATATATATATATATATAACAAAAATTGCCCCCTATATCAAACCCCCTATATTATACCCCCTATTGCACTTTGCCCCCTATCCTTTTTTCTTTTGCAACTTGCCACCTGTATTATGGATAAGTAAGCAATTTCCCCCTTATTGAATTTTCGCTGGAATTTGAAATGTGAATATGGGGCTCATCACGATTTAATCTCGAGTTCAACAAAAATTGCCCCCTATATCAAACCCCCTATATTATACCCCCTGTTGTACTTTGCCCCCTATCCTTTTTTCTTTTGCAACTTGCCCCCTGTACTATGGATAAGTAAGCAATTGCCGCCTTATTGAATTTTCGCCGGAATTTGAAATGTGAATATGGGGCTCATCACGATATAATCTCAAGTTCAACAAAATGCCCTCTTTTTCCTTCAATTTTGTGTACATATTTCTTAATTTTCAAACTCTAGTTTAATTATCAAAATTTAGGGTTTGAAAATTAAGAAAATATAACAAAAATTGAAGTGAAAAGAGGGCATTTTACTGAATTTGAGGTAAAATCGCGTTAGCCCCATGTTGACGTTCCAAACAAAGTAGCTCATCCGAATCATTTCTCCTTCCTTAATAATATGATTGATTTATTGGACGCATAGTTATAAGCCCAATCATTCTCTGAGTTATGGTCTTCTTCTCATATATTTGTTATTGACAGAATGTTGGCTATCTTAACAAAGATCAATGTATCCGTCTGTTTGAAGAACTGAACAAATACAGGTAGTGTTTTCTTCTCCGTAACTATTTAACTTGCTATCTCCTTGGAGCAGTTAAACTGACGAATATAAAGAGATACCTATTTATTCTTGTTTTATGGTTCTGCTGGGCTCTATAACTCATAGAAAGATGTCGTCGTGCATTTTTGTGTTCAATATATTAAAGTATCAAAATGCCTTTAACTCTAGTCAACTGCTAATAAGTAGGTTGCTGTAGTTTTTACTTCTAACTATGTATTGATCTGGACGTATAATAGTTTCATCTATTATCTTATTTCAGTATATCTCGTCGAAATGCAGTTTCTTTTAGTATCATTCACTTTTTGGATGTTGATATATCATCTTTTTTCAAATGTATATAGGACATTGCCAAAAACATCTCGTGAGGATTTTGAACTGATTTTTGACGAGTTGGATGACAGTCGCGACTTCAAGGTAGCAACTTCTGCTTTTTTTCTTTTTTTTTTTTTTCCATTCTAGGGTGTATTGTTTGCGTTTTCCTTCTCCTCAAATTTTATGTTTGCACAAATTCATGCACAACACCAGACTCCAACAAGTCGAACTGCCAATATAACATAGACACTCAGATGGAGCCTACAACTAGCTGGGTGAAACTGTTCATTCTAATTGGCCCTGGTCATGCATGCATATATGGATGAGAAATCAAACTGAAGGATGAATTTGTACTATAAATTAGTTGAAATACTTAAAATGAATAGTAATTGATTTAATGGATCTTGAGTACATTTTGTAGAAAGCCTACTACATTTTCAACTTTTTTTGCTTGGACCCACTGAAAGAATATTTTCTACTCTTACCCCTCAACTTTTGTCCTGCTTCTCTGTGTAGAGCAGAAATAGGTCCAATATACTTATTGTAAGTTTTGGCTATTGTACAAGTCTGGTAGTCCCTGGCCTTTACTCAATGGTAGTTATCTAGTCCTTAATTCAATTAGTGATGCTGACAAGCCTCCGCTTCCGACCCTTCTCACTTGCAGGAGCAAATCTAACCCCTTTAATGAAAGCAATTTTGGTAGCATAGTTTCAACTTACTGTCCTAGTTAACGTTGAATTCTGCTTTCCAAATAAGTCGTTCTTATAATTCTTGAGAAGTGATTAAGGCTCTTATAACATTCCATGTACTTAGGATGTTCATCTACTCTCTATTGCAAAGTTGTGAATTTTGGTTCCTTGGATCTGGAAAATATCAGTTTGACATAGTACTAGTACTTCAATGGAAATAAGCGACATTCCAACATGAACTCATCTTTTCCATTAAATGGCCATAATCATGGGCGTCAACTCTTAATTAACATAGTGACAAAAGGTTAATTTTGTGGTCTTGAACATATTTCTCTAATTTTAAGCTATACAATTGTTATATGTGTCAAAATCGGAGAACAACTCTTATTAAGAAAAAGAAATTGAAAAAAGACAAAATTCTTATTAAGTATTTATCTTTTAGTACTTACGTTGACAGATATGTATTTTGCAGCAATTACTATCGGTTTGTTGATTCAATAGTTAACAATTACCCTGAGTTCGTGTCTTAAAATCATGTATTCGGCGTATCAGAGTATCTACACACTCTATTCTATGCCATGCCTGTTAACCTGCTGCCTGGTTTTGTTGCTATTTTATCCTAACTTCAGCTCTTAATGATAACTTCTAAGTGTACGCCTTGTAAAGTTTGAATGAACTTTTATATGGATATTGGCCTACTGCTCATACTAAACATGTTCTTTAAATGAACAATGAAAATCTTGTTTTCATTTTCTTTTTATTGACGGAGTTGTTATTTTATGCAGATTAATTTGGAAGAATTTGCTGATTTGTCCCATGCAATTGGACTCAGATTTCAAAAGGAGAATTCAGTAAATCCACTTTCCATCAACTGGATATTTCTTGTACACGTGCCCTGCTTATGTGCTTGTCTTTGCAGGAACCTATATTTGAAAGCTGCCCAGCATTCTACCACTCACCTGCATCTGAGAAGCTGAGGGACTTTGTTAGAAGCCCCAAATTTGGCTATGTTATAATGGCCATTCTCATCATGAATTTTATTGCAGTCGTCATTGAGACAACGGTATGCTGTTCAACCCATTAGATTTCAAATAGTACTTCTAATACCAATACATTTTGTGGTACACATTAAGGGTCTGTTTGATTATTGGTCGAATTATGTATGCATTTATGCATGTTGAGTAGCACCTGAAATATGTGGTATTTCCAGACGGCGTCTTCAATTTTGTGCTTTTATGAGTCTGGAGTTCGGAGCTGGATAACCACAGTAATGCATAATTGTCAATTAGAACTGGCCAATAGTTTGTTTCTCAGGCTGCAGCCCAGATGCCCGAAACGGTTGCTCCGGTAGATGTTAGCCGTACGAAAATAATAAATTTACAAACTCTCTAGTTCAAAAAAATGTGATCTCAGCTATAGTTATGCCTGGCATGTCATTCATGAAATTCATTAGTACCTAGATACTCGAATTTATCTGCAGAATTCTACCACAAAGAGAAACTACCAGAATGGTTCACTTTCAGGGGTGTTAGAGTACAATCCAAGTGCCTTGGAAGTGCCATGAAATTTCTAAAAAGACTCATTGTAATACTGGAGTTAATGCTCCTACTTCGAAGTAAGCCAATTGGTTGTTTTGAAGCATAGTAGCAAAAGCATACCTGTTTGTGCATTTGCTTACTTACGTGTGGAACGGGGTACTTGGATTTCGGCTGCTAAGTGGAACCAAGCCATACCACTTGCCATTAGCACTCTCCTAAGGTGCAATCATAGGGAACATGTTTATAGGAAGATAAAAGAGATGAAAGGATATATGCCTTATAAACTGATTAGAAACTATATCAACAGATAAATCTCTGAGGACTCCTCTCATGTTTCAATGTATCGGCTTTTAAACATCACATGTTCATCACGAGTCAATTCAAAAATGTTACAGTGTCCTGCACAATCGTTATGGAATAATGATGTTTCATGTGATACAGGAGCCAAGACTTCCCCAAAAGTATAAATAGAGTATACATATTCTGGTTTTCATCGCCGTGAGGCACATTTCGGTGCAAGTCACTGGGTTTCTAGTCTCAGAACTAGTTAGGACATCATTGCATTCTAGTGAGAGTTTTTATCTACTGCTCAACCAAGACAAAGTTTAGATCGGTGCTCAGAGTTTTTGCTTAGGTTGCTTGATTCCTAATAGCATAATCATTTCATATTTCTCCAGGCCCATAATGAGATACTCATGCTTCTTTGAGAACTTTTCTTAAGAGGTACATTGAGCTCTAAAATGGAGTTTGAATCGAACTTTCGAAGGTTGTAAACCATCCTCAGATTTTGTTGGAGAGTAATAATATAATCCAGCTTGGAAGAAGAAGAGACTGGATTTTTTCCTTTGGTTGTTGATAATAGTACAATACAAATGCCATCTCTAATATAACAGCTCTTCATTTGCTGTTCTTTAGACAATCACAATATTCTGCCTCAAAAAATAGAATGATAAAAGAAAACAAAAGTGTCTATTCTGAAACTTGTTAACTATGTGCTTCATCCAATGCAAGATATTTGAACATATGCTGAGATTTTGGGGTCTACTGTGCTGCAGCTTGATATAGAGAATAATTCTGGTCAAGAGGCTTGGCAGAAGTTGGAGTTTATTTTTGGTTAGTGCTCCTTCAATCTCATGAAGCATCTCAATTTCATACTGAATTTACTGTACTTATTCAAATCTGGTTGTGATATGATGTTATTAGTCTTGTTAAATTATTTTCAGTTCTGCTCTAGCTTAGTAACTCTGGAAACACACCAGTGAAATTAGTAGATAACCAATAATTGGATAACCAATGGTATTTTCTTTAGAGTTTTGTGTATATCTGCTCTGGAGGAAGCTTCTTGTTTATAAGTTGATTGATGCTGATAACCGAGTGACATGTTACATGATATAGTGCACCAGTCGATTGATGCTGATAACTGAGTGACATGTCGCATGATATAGTGCACTAGTCACACGAAACTTCACGTAGATGAATCGATTGGACCTTGAATCAAAGAGCGTTATTCCACCTATCTGCAATAAATGGAAAATTCCTGGCTGCCCGTCCTATGCCATCTGTATATGGAAAAAAAGATATATAATGCATTTAATCCACCAATTGATTCCCAACAAAACTTTGATCAGAAAGGAGAAAAATCAAATTAAATACCACGAGGAAGCCAAGGGAACCAGAAAAATCCAGGCATCTAAGATTAAGATTTATTCTTTATATACAAATGAAACTGGAGGGATCTGATATATAAGGAGGACAGTTGTACAAAGAGAAGTATGCACCTATTCAATGAAAAGTATATTGTCACTTTCCTTTTATTAGCTGAAATGTATATGAAGTTAAACAGCCTATGCTTTCACTTCGGCTACCTTATCTTCTGGCTTATTCTGTGGTTCTTATCCACTAAGATGTTGACTGCTTTCTGTGATAATTGGACTAAACCATGCTTGTCACTAGCTTATGTTTCGAGGACGTGTTAGTATCCAAGAACCAGAGTTACTTTACATAAATGAGTGACATCACTTTTACAGTTTTGAACAAACAATTTCCATCAGTGAATTTTCTAGGAACCTAGGTACCCAGCGTACACTGAAGATTGAAGCCTACTTTCAGTTAACAAAAAGTAAATTAATTACACATTTTACTGACATAACTATGAAAGTAATTCAACTCTATTAAAGTTCATAGGTCAACTTTATCTTCTGTTTGTCAAGGACAGATGAGATTATCATACAAGATAAAGGTTAATGCAATCTGGAGTTTGAAGCATGATTACTTGAACAGTTGTTTTCCCAGATGTATTAAAGTTTGGGGTAGAAAGCATCAAACCCGCAATGTATAGCCCGTTTGCAACTTGTCACCTAAACAAAAAAAGGTTGCAATTTAACCCCTAACATTTCAAAAAATGTGTGACCTGCTCCAGTCAACGATTCCGCCCGAAAGTTTGTTTTGCCGGAATTTGACGGGTAAACAAGGGGGTTCATCTCCATTTAACCCTAATTTCACAAAAAAAAAAAAAAAAAAAGAGAGAGGCCTTTTCCTTCAAATTTTGTTTTGTTTTTTTTCCGTATTTGCAAACCCTAATTTTTATATATATTTTCAAACCCTAATATTGGGAATTGATATGAAATTTAAGGGGAAAAAATGACATTTTATTGAAATTGTTGTTTAATCGAGATGACCCCCATGTTGGCACTTTAAAATTCAGGGAAAAGATTCCACCGAGAAGTTGACCATGGGGCACTTTGCAGCGAATAGGAAAGGTTGCGGCTAGTTGCAACTTTTCTTAGTTAGGGGGATAGCTGCAAAGCGGGGTATAAGTTGGGAGATTTGATGTTGTTTACCCTTAAGTTTCTTTGAACTTATTTTTATCTTGAAATGGTGGAGTTTGATGTACATGAGTTTTGGAATTGAACTGTGAAGCGCGTTAAACTATAGATTTTATGCATTTCATGTTGCATTACTATCGTTTTTTTTCTTTTGCTTATTGACCATCTGCTTGAGATGCACGGGAAATAATATTTTGTCATTATAATGAAAGAAAACTGCCTGATGGCCACTAACATTGTGCTTTGTGTTGATTGTGCCCTAGGATGTGCAGTTAATGTGTATGAGAGTATAGGATTCTGAAATCTTATTCCTAAGTTTCTATCTATTTGTGTGACATATCAAACTTCCTAACTTTAGAACTTAAAGAATCCTCACAATATCTCCATATATTCTACTATCAAGTATGTAACTTATCCATCTGTTTTCAGTTAGGTGTTACTTGGCTGAGTCTCTAACAGTGTCCTGATTTAATGTCTGTTAGTTATTCCAACGAGCAAAAGGATTGTTTCCTGATACAAGCGTCTAGATTATCTGTGTCAGAAGGTTCAAATAACTTGCTAGTCCTAACATTTTCAGGAGCGTTTATTTACTCTTTAAGTCTGTAATCCTTGTTCTATTTGAAATTATCAAATACCATTTCCTTCTGCAGGATGGCTCTACGTCCTAGAGATGGCATTAAAAGTATATTCTTATGGATTTGAGAACTATTGGAGGGATGGGCAGAATCGCTTTGACTTTGTGATCACCTGGGTAATTGGTAAGTATGGTGTTTAATTTAGTTGCTTCTGCTATTGAGTTTCACTAAACAAATCTTTTTATTGGGAGTATAGTGAACTACCCATTTGAGACTTTTAAAGAGTAAATATAAATATCTTGCCCTTACCAACTTAAAATTTGGCTGAGGTTATCATTTACATTTTAAGGCCTGACCAAGAAATTGTTCTGAGCTTGAAAACCAGCCTACCATTTGTGGAAAAGGGTTTCACTTGCTAGACTTCATATATATCATGTGCTCAACCTATAGGAGTTGATCTGAAATATTTTGCTAACAGTATCAGTTGCCCACTAGCAGAAATTATGAAACTTGATCATTAGGGCTTCTAATCTATGCAAATGTAATAAGAATATAAGGAATGGGATTACGATTGGAATTAAGAAAATAAAGTTGTTCTGGAAAATATCATCTAATTTTGGTCTACAGAGTCAATGGTGAAAACAAAATAAGAAATTCATTTATCGGAGGAAGTAAGCCACTCAAGCTTTTTCGCCGGCTGATGCAGCAGAAACCTTTTACGACTTTCTACTTTCGCCGGTGATCTTTCCTTTCTTCTCCGATGTTGCTGCTCAAGTTCTTTTGCTAGTGATGCCCATGATTTTAGAACATAGTCGTGCTTGCAACGAAAAATTTCAAGTTATTGATTTGCCATTCTCTCTAAAGCTCAAGCTTATAGAGACGATTGACATTTATCCAGTTATATATATTCTCCAACACCCCCTCACGTGCAGGCTGTAAATCTCTTTGTTATGCCTGACATGACATTTTTTTGATACGTGGGTGGCGGTGGGATTCGAACCCATGACCTCTTATTTTTCCTGAGTTCTGATACTATATTGGATTGTCGTTCTTTCTGAAAGCTCAAGCTTGTAGAGTGAATTGACATTTATGCATTTATATATATTCTCCAACACAAGTTATATCTTTCTTGTATCCGACAATTTTCCAGCTGGTTCATTAACTTTGCGAGTTTGACTTAATCTAATTATCAAGTTTATTATAATGACTAGGAGAATAAACATCTTTTTTGTTGCAGTTATTGGAGAAACGGCAACTTTTCTATCTCCTCGCGGTTCATCTTTCCTTTCCAATGGAGAATGGTAAGATTGCTATATTAACATTTTCTTTTATATGTTTTATGTTATTAATCTTTTCTCTTTTGTTCTTTCTCCAATAAACAATATAACCCTACCATAACTAAAACTCTTAACGACTAAGGAATAAAATAATGCAAAATACTAACTTACTACAAGATAAAATACTAATCTAATAAAATCTCATAATACTGGAAATAGTATATTCTAGTACCAGGGAATACTAATAAGATCTTCTTGACTTCCCTCACTTTGTCTTGTTCTACCGTTAGAATTTGCACCTTTATTTTTCTGGAATTCTGTTTTATTTCTTGTTTGCTTTTGCACATTCTTTGGTTAACTCTTTCCGTATCTAATTGCACCAAACAATCTGCAATTCTTCTGCCCATAACTGTTCATATTCTAGTTAGGAGTCGGCCTTGTGCTTTAGATGAAAGGGTTGCTTCAAGTAGGCTGATTCATGCCTAGAAATGGGCATGAGGAAAGCTTCTTGGAACTTTTTAACGGCTGAAAAGTTTTGACATATTTTTATGTTTATGTTTGAGTTGCCCTTAAAACTAACTAGGTGGCGAAGGAAGAAGCTATTAATCCTTAGTTTATAAGTTCAAAGATGTTATCAATATTTTGATTCAGTGCAACAAAGATACTGCTGGTGGATTTGACTTCAAATGAGATTGGTTTCTGGTTTATCTTGCCATTTCTCTCCGGGATCTGATTAGAAGCCCTGAAAGTGAGATTTATACAGTCAGTGCAAATAAGCTGTTAATATTTTTACTAGCCTGAAATGATGGAGCTACATTTTATCTTCTTCGCATGCAAAATTAGGTTTGAAAGAACTACAAGCAACTACAACAAGAAGGCTTCGTTCTTTCCCTTTCTATAATTCCATGTTTTACTTTCTAATAAAATGACCATTTTGCCTGCAGGATCCGGTATCTTCTTATAGCAAGAATGTTACGATTGATTCGGCTCTTGATGCACGTTAAACAATACCGTGCCTTTGTCGCAACATTCTTGACCCTCATACCAAGTCTAATGCCATATCTTGGAACCATATTTTGTGTCCTATGCATTTATTGCTCTCTCGGGGTGCAGGTATTTCATTGCTTTCTAAGACATACTGCTACGTCCATCTGGCAATCTGTCTGGATGATTAACAATGGCCTGGAACGTCCTTATTTGTCCTTCAGAATTAATTTAATCATTTAGTTTTATACTTAATTTAGTTGAGGCAGATTGCGGAGAATTTCTTTAATTTTATTTCTTTGTGGAATTTGCAGATTTTCGGTGGCATTGTTAATGCTGGGAATCCAAAGTTGAGTGGAACTGAACTTGATGATAATGAGTATCCTTTGTCTTTAGTATTTCGAATACCTCGTTCTTGCTGTTTTGATATTATGTCTCATGTCAGGACCATGGCAACGGTGTTTTCACACCTGGAGGGATTTAGTTTTATTGTATGAGTATTCATTTTCACCTATTGATGTTTAACCTTTTCATTTTTGTAATTTGTCTGACAATCAGCTTTTGTCTAAAGTACCTTGACCAGTAAAGCTACTTACTTTTCAACTTCAATGATTACCCCAATGGGATGGTAACACTTTTCAATTTGTTGGTGATGGGAAACTGGCAAGTGTGGATGCAGGTATTGTATTTATAAAATTGATTTGCAGTACTTCCATCACCACGTGATCCATGGAAACTATTTGGAATTTGTTTCTTTCAAACTTTTTCCACTTGAGTAGAACCAAGTTACCATAAATTGTGCTTTAAAAAAAAATATTCCATCAATTTTGATGCTGCGGCTAGCATTAGTTTTTAGTTTTGTCAGAGGAAGTATCATGTTGTTAGGCATTCCTTTCGGGGATAGGCTGGCGTTGCTTAGTTTCATGTTCAATTACCTGTATCTTCATCAATAAATATTATCGCGATAATGAAATGTAGTGAATTTAGTCCCGAACCTCCTAAGTTTATCTGTTGGGTGGCAGGAAATTTTGACAAATTAGATGATATAATAAGAGGCCAAATAATTTTTATAGGCATGAAGGTACACGTACTTCAAGGTTTAGCAGTATATCTTGAGAATTTATCTCATGCTTCTACTTAGCATTGCACCACAAGAGAGATCATATATGTGCAGTAACATTATTTTGTCTTTCGCTAGTTTCTCTGTGTATTACCATATCAATATTTGATTTACTAACTTTTGAAATTCCAGAGCTACAAGGCTTTGACTGGAACTGCTTGGACTTATGCATACTTCATCAGCTTCTATCTGATTACGATCTTACTCCTATTAAATTTGGTACGTTGTGAATCACAAGTTTCAGGCTTCCACCTTTTGGTAGAGAAGTGCCGATTCCTTGATAGAGTTTTTCATTTAACTAGTTTGACAGACTTAGACCATGCGAATCTTTTTTATACAAGCTGTTACCTTTTTTCAGAAAAACTAACAAAATTTTGCACCATTGATAATTTGATATATAGATAAACAAAAAGTGGACTTAGGAATAAAGAGAATGAGGAAGAGGTAGAAATTATAATTGTACAAGTCAAGGTTTGATATGGACATTATAATGACGTATTTCTAGAAACATGTTAAAGGGGACATAATCTTTTAAAGGATGTGGCTCTTTAACGATTAAAGGCTTAACGCATCCAGGTCTCTCGTGATATATTTTTATTATTTGGTTATTTATCTGTTTGAATCTTGCTAAATCATCATAAGTGGATAATTATTATTATTTTCTCTCACTATTGTAGGTGGTGGCTTTTGTCTTGGAGGCTTTCTTCGCTGAAATGGACCTTGAATCTTCTGACAAATCTGAAGATCCGGAGGTCAAGGTTAGTTATAAGGAACTTTCTTGAACTTTATTTGTATTGCTAATAATCTGTGAAAGTTCAGTGCTTATATTTCTTTCTTGTGGCTGCTAATGTCCGCTTTCCAGAAACAATTTTTTTTTTTTTACATCATTCAACACAGCATATATGATCTACTAATGTTAAATTCCTAAAGAATCAAGTGATCTCTGAGCCCAACTGTAGTCACTTCTCTCCAAGCACTCTTAAAGAGTTTTTAAAGAATAAGATTCCACCTGCATATTGATTAGTTGGGACCTGCATGTTGCGGTGCTACGGGATGAACAGTAAAATAAAGCCTTTTTCTGTGATTAGAGGTATAATTTCAATGCAGAAATTTATTGAAATAAAATTTGCGAGAGTAAGTAGGAAATGGGATTCTGTTGTTGAAGTTGAATAAAAATCGGCGGAGCAATTTCAGTTATTTATAAGAATCAGCTGCATTGAAATATCTAGATGACAATGTACTATAGACACTATTTTCTAGACAATAGAAATAAAGGATCCAGTTTGCATCTTGAAATGATGTAACCCTTAAGGACTAAGTGCTGTAGTCTAAGTAATACTAGAGTAACAATGAACCTAGGTAAAACTTGTTATAGAAATTCGCTAGAAAACTGAAATTCACTAGCTATCGCTAATATTGAAAGTTAAAAAAACGTATGAAGAACTCCAAAAAACCAAGGCTATCTTGTATATATGCTCAAAATTGGCTAGTTAGACTTCTTATTTTGAATATCTTTTGCATCAATTAATTAGGAACATTGTATTTCATTGTGCTGTTTTTTTTTCTGCTTACATGAACTGCAATTTCAGGGGTCCACTGTTATGTTCACATGATTCTTTAGTAGGATATGGGTCATGCATTATTTAGAACTCAAAACAGCATATTAAATATCTCTGGAGATTATTTTCATGGTTACATATACTTGGGCACTTTAGGCTGGATGTTAATAATATGTCCATGCCAACGTAGTCATAGTCGTCCTGGCTTGCTTCTTTTTCTTTTGTCCTGATGGAATAATATAACGAAGACCCTGTGTTACATTTGGAATCAAACTTGATTCCGCTCTTGAGCTTTTCAGGATTGGTCAGGTGCTGCTTCATGGAGTGATAAAATATACTGAGTTGTGACAGTTCATATTATGCTATCATCCAAACATATCAAGTCTGATTTAGTAAAACCTTATATCCCTTAGGTTTGTTTAATGAACATTTCAGAAATGCACTGACCGGTTTTTACAAATTAACATTTCAAAAATGCACGGAGCGGTTTCTAGTCAGTTAGCTGGTGAAATTACAATTAAGTTTGGTTATCTGAGGTGTTGTTTGTTAGTTTTCTTCAAGATGTTTGCTTGTGCTAGGGTGGCACTATTGGCTCTCAACTGATCCAAATCCATGTAGGTTAAATTGTTATGGATGGTGCTTGAATTGCACTTGACGCTTTTGGTCCTGGGGCTCAAGTAATGAATATTCTAGTTTTTTTTAGAGCAGCAGTCATATAAGTAATTTGAAGTGCTTACTGCATGTTGGTAACGTTTTAAGTTTTGGGCCAACCTCTCTAACTCATTCCCTGAAATTTTGCATTCTTCATACTTCTCTTAATGTACTCATGTATGGTTATAGCAATTCTTATATGTTGTTGTTACATCTAGACATTAACTCAAATATATTTTGCAAATCCAGGAAGAACGAGGACGAAGACGGAACATTGGGTTGGTCCATTCTCATCATGCTTTTAGACAAATATTTATTCGTATATCTGGACAGATTGTGATCTTTATTAAATTTTCTCTTCTTGATCTATTGCAGCACTAAGTCAAGAAATCAGAGAGTTGATATGCTTCTCCACCATATGTTGAGTGCCGAGCTAACGCAGTGTTCTTCTCCATAAACTTAGAAGTTGGAATCTGACTCTTGTTGGTAATTTCTCCCTGCTACTCAGCTTTTATGCATGTGAAGTAAGGTTTGGGTGGCTAAACTTATCTTAAATTTTCAAGGTCTTCATAGAGTTCTGGAGTATTTATATGGGAAATTCTTTCTTATTTATGCATTTGACAACTTCTTAGTAACATAATTGTTATTTTCCTTCTCTTTTTTGGGCCATCGACCCCAGAAGATGTGCCATCCTTTTTCCTTTTTCATACTGGCTAACCGTTATGAAGCCGTGAGATGATAGGACCAGCATTATCCCATTTTGTCTTTTTTCTTTTGTTTATCCAGTACAACTCTTTAGAAGTAACGACATAAACAATCAGCATAATGATGTCTATGCTCCTACTATGACCAATCTAACAGATATTTACAAAAGAGAGATAACGGTAGATATAACTATTTGTTTGTTGTTGTTTATTTCTGACTGATGTTACTATTTTCACAATTTAATAGGTTCTTTTTATAGGAGAAAAGAATACTTGTAATGGAGCTGGTTTTCCACATCTACAGCAGGATTGTATGTACTAATGGAGATACCTGGAGTTGAGCTACCTAATATTTTTGTGGATGTTTCAGTTTACTGCCATTATTAATGTATATTCTCTCTGAAAGAAAATGGTTTCATATTTATTACTAGTCTTGGTGTATTGAATCTACCACGGACTTTCTTTTATGAACTACGTATCTTCCTGTTTCGCTTAGCAACTTCATTCTTTTGTGCTGGCATATTATTGCTGGTTTGTATTATTCACAAACCTTATTGATTGTAATATCTTGAATCCCAAAGAAACCCTGCCCCGATCTTTCTAGCCTACTTTGTGTCTACAAGTTTGTTGCATGTAAAAAGATGTTTCTATGAATATATATCAGAGTTGCGGTACAATGACATCGAACTCTCTGGTGGTTTTATAAGAGTAGTAATTGTGGGGAGAGTGGTAGCCATAAGAATCGGAATAAACTGAGGAAAAAGAGAATGGAGAAATGGGGGTTGGTTTCCTATAATAGCTACTCCGTTTACCTGAAGTCAACAAATAAGATCATGCTGATGCAGTTGAGGATCAAATTTGGAACCCTTTTGGATTGACAGGAACAGAACTACAGAGGTTGCTGTTTGTTTATGCTTCAAAAGTTGACATAATAAAAGTAAGGATGAATCTTGCATAGCTAATGCAGATATTGATGTACAACATATATATATATATATATATATATATATATATATATAAACCCTATATATAAGTTAAATGCATCAAACCACCCAACATATTGCTTATGTGTTGTTTGCCCCCAACATACGACAAGTTGCAGCGTACCCTAACTTATTCAAAATGTGCAAAGTGTCCTCTGGTTTGGAATTTTTTCTCTCCACCCTCCTTGATTCATTCATTTGACTATTAATTAAGAGTTAAACTGGAGGGGTAAAATTGTCAAACAATTAAAAATACATAAACTATTCATTTTTTTCATAATACATCCAAACAGCTTAATTAATTAACATCCACAATGGGACGACAACTATGAGATGTAATTGTATAAGTTTTATACTTGAATAATTAAATTTTAATAATAATATACATGTTCACTGTAAACATGGATCAAAGTATCTTTTTCTTTTCTTTGAAAACTCCCGAAATGTTTCTATTTTTGACTTTGTGGAAAAGAAACATACAATATTTTCTACATCTATTGTGCGCACAATTTTTATGAAATTTTTGAAACATATCGAAAAGATCTCGAAACATTACGAAAAATTTCTAATATTTAAAAAACCGAAACATATTGTCGAAACGATACTTTGGTCCAGGACTGTAAAAGAATATAAGTATAGTTAATGTACAAATGTATCGATTTTAGCGCTTAGTTTCACAAAAATTAGTAAGATGAAAATAAATAAAATTCACGGTTAAATAGTTGATAATTAATTGAAACAATGTTTTATTCATAAAAGAATAGATACTAATGCGCACTCTTTGGAGTAAGTATAAAACAGAGTCGGGCCCTAAAATTAGGGCTGGACATTACTAAGTTCCTGTGTTTGAAAAGTTAAATGCACCAACTAACTAATTGTATAATCTATCGTATAGGAGTCTCATTGTATTTAATGATAGCACTACGGTTACAATGTATTGTACAAAACATATAAAATTCACCTTGTTTTTTTTTTTTTCAATTCCATTAAACTGTGAAGTTATTTAAAGATAACCTCAAAAGAGTTGTCCATTCGTGCATTCAGCTGCATATGTAAACTAAACATCATATAATTTATAACAATATTAACTATGTTCATCTTTAATTGAATACGAGCATGTATATCATTTCCAAAATTTGACTATGTAAATAAATATTTTTCATTTAAAACCATATATTAGTTATTTTTTTACATTATTAAGTTTCATGTAATATACCATGCAATAAAATAAAAGTAGGTGTACTATTCAATGATTATTAATTTCTTCGTAAAAGTATAAGATATATGAACTATTGAATTATTAAGTTAAATGATTTTATTTATTTTCTTCTTATTTTTCATGTTGAGGGAAGTAATATATTTGTACATTAACTATGTGTATGCATTATTACTTTAATTTAGTTATTTAAATACAAGACTTGCATATAATATTTGTTCATATAATATTGCATATAAATAAAGTTAATTTATTAAGTTATTTCATTGTGTTGCAAATAGAAATTTAATAGTTTGTTTTATTTTGCATTGTTTGACACTTTTACCCCTAAAATCTAATTAGAGGGGAGGTGAATAGAGAAAGTCAAACTAGATGTAGATAGACGGAGAGAGAAGAAACCTCAGAGGAGGTGGATAGAATTTGCCCATATATAATTAAAATCAGAAGAATAAATGATTTAAATAATAAACATATTGTTCTCTACACAATTGCACTTTGCTCCCTCTAAGCAATGTGTTGTGACAAAGTTGTTCCTAAACTTTTTGAATGAATTCACCTAAAGGGGCAAAGTCCTACACTTTTGAACTTTTAGGAGCCTAGGTGTTTATATTCAAGAGTCAGAGGTAAAGAGCTAAAAAGTATCATTTTGGTGGGGTAAAGTGTTATCTCCTTTTTGATTGTATAGTCTATGCTCAGTAAGATAACTAAGGTCAAATTAAGGTAGAGGTTAACAAATCATGTTTCGGAATATTTATCAAAACTGTATCACATATCCACTGTCCTCTTTTCACTTGTTGCATAAAAAATAACGGTAACTCTATCATTAACTATTTTATTCATAAATTTATTGAAATAGAGATACATGTCCATGAGGGAAAATTCTTAGCAATCCATAAGGGTAGGATCACCCCCTCTCACATGTGCATGAACTCCATACATGTAGGACGCACATGCATGTGAAAGCAAGTGATGCTACTCTTATGGGCAGTTAAGATATTCTTGTCAATAAGACAAAATTCTAAAGAAATTGACCTCCATACTTCTCTCATCTACATGTTAGGCCCCTTTTCTCCTTGACATGAGAGACAAGAAATGGCTCAATATCCTGACTGATCCATTTACTAACTAATACGAAACTAATATAATAGAAAATAATCTAATACGTTCTCTGCTTTGCGCCATCAACTAGATTAGTTTCGTTGTTATCATGGTTTCAGGAAATTAACATATCAAATAAATATCCCTTCAACACGATTTAGGTTATCAAAAGAATCTTGAAACCTCACCGAAGTATGAAAGCCAATAATTTTTTCATGTTTTTGAGAAAGCGAGTTCCTATTCGAAAGAATGCGTTGGTTATGTATAGATACTGGTGTGTGATCCCACTTTTGGGTCATCATAAAAAAACATTATGTTATGCAACCCTTACATTTGATGATGCGGTACCACTAGCCGACAAGATATTAGTATTTTTCTAAGCAACCTCCCACAAGCTCATCATTACCATGTATCACCACCTCATCATGTAACCAATGCAGTTTTCATTTTTCGTTCTTTTAAGATTTAACTATAGTGAATATAAATAAAATGCTGACATGATGACATTTTCTTTATCTCTCTAAGCACACCAATTCATTTGAAGGACCAAAGAAATAGAAGTTTATACTTGCAAATAATTAAATCAAGAAACATAATTTTTCTTAAAAATATTTATCCTACATATATGTACACTTTTTGAAATTACAAAAAAAACGTAGATACACCTCTTTTTGAAATCTTAAAAAACGTAGATAAACTTTCTTTTTTCTAATAATTTACATATAGTTTTATGATTTAACTAGGTGCAAAATTATAACAAATCTTCCTCTCGTATGACGAAATTCAGTCTATTATAGATCTTAACATGTGTACATAACTCAAAAAGTGTCTGTAACGATTCATATTTTAAGAAATGTTTTCATAAAGGCTGAGCCCCCCCATAGGATATAGTATAAACATTATAAATGATAATAATAATAGTAAGAAACCAAAAATAAAGGGAAAATCACAAGAAAGATAGAAACTTGCGTGCAGAAACCGTAGCTGGTGATTCATTTTTGCAATTTTAGATGAGCTAGTGCTACATTTAATGTTTGGATGATTAAGTAAAAAAATTGTCAAAGTTAAGAAGGCAAAGTATTATTTTACCAAATAATAATATCAAGTACTAATAGACATGCAAATGATATCATGATGCACAAAAGGCAAGAGGAACCTTGAAAATCCGATGCATTTATCTAGGATTAGTTTGTTGCCCGAAATGCATAACGCTGTTCAGTTAGGCACCTAAGTCAAAAGCAGATGACTATATCCAGTGGCATCAGTAAGTCGGAACAAAATACGATTTTATGTGCAACTAGTTCAAGATTAAGTAATCCTGTATGGACTTATAAAAGAACCCTTCAGATTAAAACCCCAAGTCATAAAGCGCATTTGTATAGGCCTCGAGCATCCGTCTCATTGCGGACGAAATTTGTCGCAGTCCGGAACGCCACACCTAGTAAAGTTTGAAATGAGGCCATTTATCATTCTTCCCACTGCTGCCTTAAACTCAGACGAACCACTGTTCTGGGGTTTGGTGCCATCAGGGACCTTGCCATTGACCAACGAACCAACTAAAGCACCCTCCATGTATGCTCTACAGGCCGATAATATATCATGCGCACAGAAACGGAAATGACCAGCTACAAGCTCCTCAAAATGCTGCAGGTATGAGAGAAACAGGTCTAGGTCATCTTTCTTTTTTTAATTTTATCCCAGGAGGGAGGAAAGTCTAGTAAATGAATGCAGAACCAGAGAAACGAACAGTGAATTTCAAAAGACTATGACGATAAGATTTGCATGGTTGGCATTAGTAACAGAAAAGGTACTGGTTCTTGTTTGATTGTTCAGTCCAGAAATATTATTCTGAGACGTGAGAACAGTATTTTAAACCTAAAACTCGACTCGGATGAGTATAGTACTAAAATGTTCCTAAGCTTTCAATGGACAATAACACATGCATACTTACTGAATCCTATTAATGAGATAGACTACTGCCCTACTAAAAGTTAAAGTTAAGGACCAACATTTCCTCAAGATGATAATGATGTTCATTTGAAAGTATTTTCCAGGTGTACCTTTGGTGGCCTCCTCAGGCTATATATCATTGTCTTCAAAGATAGAATAAACACCTCCTCACTATATGCCTTTGATTTGTTCTCTCCTTGTTGCCCAACAAATCGAGTATCATACCCAGGCTCATTAAAAAACGGCTTTGCGTTGAGAATTAAAGCTTGAATTGAAACCACGACCTGGAGCATTGTAGACGACTGTGGCACCCATTTTTCGCTTCCTTTACCAGCCCAAGTATTCAGCAGACTCAGGCAAACTTTTCCACAATTATACAAGTTTGGGTTTAACCGCAAGCCACCCGAGTGATAGTAAACCATCTGAACATAATACAAAGAGATCAATGATAATATAGAGTTTAAAAACTAAGATCCAGGCAAATGCATTGAAATAATACATACAGGTGGTACATCTGGATAGGTGGGAGGAAAGAGAACATCAAAAACAAACAGACCGTCATGGTACGGAGTGCCCTGTGGTCCTACTATAATAGCCCTCAAAAGGTCCATCCTCGATTCATAAACTCTTACATATATTGTATCTGTTGGAATCGGAAGGAAAACGTAAGCGACGTTTTATGTAATTCCCAGAGAAGCAAACACAAATGCGGTGCAATCATGAAGATTAATCAGAGAAATCATTTAAAGAAGTATGAAGCTGTAATGATCCGGCCATTTGTTTGGCAGACAACCATTTAAAGAAGTATGAATCTGTTATGGAAAGAAATCGGTAACTCTCCCAGGTAGCATAAATGCCTTGTCATCAGTTAAGGCCTCCTTAGAAGATATTCAAAGAGAAACCACAAACAAAAGAACAAGCCTTTAATCTGATTAATTGTTATAAACTGTGAGAACCAAAATGATGAACCACATTGAGCACATGAGTTCTTCTTGCCACTCAACCCAATTGCTCAAGTGTCTTTGACAAGTCTTTTAGTCATCATATTTTCCCATATTACCTCCCTCCAACAAGATTCATCAGGCTTTGTTAATACTCGCAGAAGCAGTTCTTCCTATTCTAACTCTACTATAGAGACACAAAAAGCATGTTTACATATTCCCAAATATCTGAATTTCATGCTATAAATATTTCAGAAACCATAAATCTTAGAGACACAAAATCATAATTATATATTCCAAAATATCTGAATTTTCTAAAGCACTAAACTTTTTTAGAAACCATAACAAATGACGAGAAACCAAAGTAGCAAAGATAATATTCTAAACACTTCTTTTCGAATGGGATGAATAATAAGAGAACACCAAAATGAAGTAAAAACACTAAAGAGGACATAACGCAAATCTCATTCTGTGCCTCTACAGAAGTGACAGCAAGTAATAGGTGGCAAAAGCCAATAATCGGCCACTACTCTGAACGAAGACCCTTGCTTTCACGAAGCAATTGCACCGGCAAGTTAGAAATCATGAGGAAAATTAACAAAGTTTCTATTGTCATCCAATAAACAGGTTCCTAATTTTTTACAGATAATCAGAAACAAATTAGTGTAATTCATCATGAACTTCTTTTGTAATATTGATGACTGTTTACAACAAAGAAAATTATTCTTTCTTAATAACTAAGGTAATATCTTAATCATTTATGAATCTAAGCTGCAACTCACAAAACACATCTACCTTTTGCTAACTGTTCAAAAGTGCACCAAACACAAACAGTGGTTATTTCATCACAAAATAGAGATAACGGAGGTGAATTGGGACTTCTTACTGGAAATTCATACCCAAGGAAAATTTCACCTTACTGTTTTTCATTTATACTTAATCTGCCACTAAGATGAACTGATGTATGGAAAATTACTAGGCCAACATGCTCATTTGGTTATAATAAGGATCATTACCAAATCAAAAAAGAAAGCATATGCATTTAAACATAATGAAGGTCATTTTAACATACTGTACTAAAAAACTTGAGTCGAAGATTGCTTGGAAACTAATGTCCAGAAAACGTTAGAGGTTTTCATAAAGGAGACCTAAACATCCAGTATCAGAACATTATATGGTCTTTTGCAGCACTGTAGTTGACTTACCTGGCAAATCTTTCTCCAGTATTTTCCACTCATCCTGGATTTTTTTAGTCCAAGCTCTAGATGGCTACAAAGGAAGAAAGACGAGAGCATAAGCAACCACTCGTGTACCACAAAAGGTGTAACTATCTGCAATTCTGCATAAATACAAAGGCCATCTTCACAACATAGACTTACTTGTTGTCCTTGAAAGCCCGAAACGTTGTATTGATGATCTGAATGATCATCAACAACATCAAATTGCTTGAAACTTTTGTACTTCCTCAAAATCTCATCCCCATCCTCTCCTTTTTCCTTCCCAGTAGAACTAGATTCTGCACAGAGCGATGAACTGCTTGAAGCACAGGTCTCACTTTTGCTGTTCAAGTGTGCTGGAACTGAAGATGCAGACCCTGACAAGGCTGCCTGTGACGAAGCATCCACAGTAGTAGAACTATTTGAATTTGATGCCTTGTCCTGCATCCAAGAGAACGAAGCCTCTACCCCAGGAGGCAAATCCACATTATCAAATTGCGCCTGCATACTCAAATAATCATCACAGTCATTGTCATACAAGTATTCATCGTCGTCATCATCATCATCATCATCATCATCGTCATCGTTGCAATCAGAAATGTCACAATCATCATCATCATCATCATCAACAGGATCACTGTGGTCACCCTCATTCTCATCATCCTGATACGACATCTCTGAAGGTGAACCGATACGGTTGTCCGAGTTAAGAGACACAGATGTTGAACCAGATACGGTGTTAGAATCTACAACATGCTTCTCCACAGCCTCCTGAAGTACCAATAGTTGGGGACAGTGAGATCTTAAAAGTAATAATATATAAAACAAGATGCCAATGGTACAACTAACTACAAATCCACCTCAAACTATAATGCTAAAATGAGATGTAATTAGAACACCAAAACACAGACCGAGACGTTTCCAATGTCATCTTAAGGAAATCCATATTTTATGCAAGTGTTGCATTGCTAACGTGGTGCAACCAACCAACGACCCTGATAACATATTTTCCTTAATTATCGAAAATAACTTCTCCAGAATCCCATCCCAGACCGTGTATCTACACAAATAATAACCGACTACCCGTGCAAACAATTTCTCCGTATTAAGAGCCACAACAGACATGCATGTAAGTCACATTCAGTCAACACATTAGATAATCGCATGCATAATGAATCGATGAAGAACAACATTATGAACTCAACTTCAGATTATTTATAACCATTAATTACAGAAAACGACGACAGTGATCATGAGTCAAACAAGTTCAACAGTAAATAATAATCCCCAAATAATTTAGGTTTTGAAAATCACATCACCTGATCATTATCATCATCATCATCAGCTTGATTATTAGTACTAATCTTGTTGGTGTGATCGATTTCCATCTCCATTAGAAGCAGCTCCCCCAATTTGTGTGGCCGATAAAAAATAAAATATAAACCCTATAAAACTGTTTATAAAAAAGGCAACTGTTAATAAATCTTTAGAGAGAGAGTTTGTGTTTGTGTGTATTTGTGATTCTGTTTCTGTTCGCGCCTTAATGGGGAAAGTTTTTAATCGTCTGTACACGATCGCAGGGTAAATAGATACGTGGCACTGTACGATTGGCTAGGTTTGCTGCAGAGACTAAGTTTGCGGTTGACTCGTTGAATCTACGGTGGGGTTGAGATGTAGCCAATAACACAATTTTGGTACAAGGTTTTAGATTTAAGTTTGCCAAATATATATGCTAGCCTAACGAGTGGGATTTTGGAATTAAATTGCGGTCTATTGGAGTTTTAATTCAACTAAAAAACTCTTTTTTTTTTTTTTTTTTTTAAAACAAGAACTGGAAAAGCTCTTTAGATTTAAAATTAATATATACTACTTTGAAAAGTCAAACTCAGTGTTTTCACAACCGGACCGGACATAGAACCGGTGATCCTATTGGTTACTGGTTTTATTGGTTGAACCGGTTTAACCACTGGTCGAATCGGTAAATAATTATTTGATATTTAATTTAAAACTCTAATAAATATAAGTAACATACTAAAATTCCAACATCCAAATTATGTACACGTATGTTTCATAAGTATGAAAAATATTATATATGTCAATTATTGTTATACGTATAATGGAGTTTTCTTATAAATTAGATTTTTGAATTTATGCTTATATATATTAACTAGATAATTAAAAATAGATAAAGACTCAATTTATCTAAAAGTTTACAAACTAAACTAATGTAAAAGGCCTCACTTCTTATTTTGTGAAAAAAGCCCATAAAAGTAAAGCCCTACACCTCCACATATACAAAACTACAAGTTAGTAAAATATTTCCCCCTAACTCCCTCTCGAGCCGTCCGTCACCTCAACCTCCATCTTCTTATTCAATTTCAAATCTCTCACTTTCTCTCTCTCTCTCTCTCTCCAACAGTCCATAGCAGCAACATAAATGGATGGTTCTACAGCAAACTGCAAACCCCATTCACCTTCTAATCCTCGTCACCTCCATCCCCTCAAATCCACAAATTCCAAGGGGGATGAGTATGGTTAGGACTTAGGGTTTCTAATATTTTCATTTGGGGAAGAACACCACTGTCTTAATTCAGAAATTTGAGAAAAGAATTGAGAGAGGATTTGAATTAAGTTTTTTTTTTTGAGTAATTGCGTTTTTTTTTTCAGAATCTAGGGCACCGGTCGAACCACCAAAACCGGTCCACCGGTTCCCGGTTTTGGACCGGTTTTAAGCGGTTCGTTCCGGTCCGCACCCCCACTGGTTTTTTAAGGCAAACCAGACTGGACAATGGCCGGACACCGGTTGAACCGGTTCGACCGGCTGGCCTGGTCCGGTTTTAAAAACAATGGTCAAACTAAAATATAAATCCACTACATTCAGGACTCTCATGTTTACGACGGAAAGAAACCAAATTACCATAAAACTCATTTGCATCGATACAAAAAACGTCTCTGAAGATTTGTTCAAGAAAAAAAATGAAATTACAGGCCATATTCAACCAAGAACGTCTGTTAAATTTCCAAGTATGCATAGAGGTTTTTTTAGTATATGATGCAATTTATATTATTCGTTATTTGATTAATTATATTGATGCTTAATTCAAAAGTTATAAAAAAAAAATTCCATATGAACATGTTGAGATTGATAATAATTTTTCAACTCCAATTAATCCAGTATCAACTCCACCAAGTGTAGGTATGCCATGGCGTTTAATAGTTATGAACATACATATGATTTTTATAATCTCTATGCAAAAGACTTAGACTTTGGTGTTAGGGTGAAAAATTCCGTATAAAGGAAAAAACAACCATGAGAAAATAAAGGAAGTTGTTATTCTCTTTGTTCTTTTTTTTTTTTTTTTTTTTTTTTGAGAGAAACAATAGTATTCTATACATATAAAAAAGAATCAGTTGTAATGCACTATGTTTAAGACTTATTTTTAATTGACACTCGGGTGTAGGCTTACAGCCTAGTAAGGAAGGCATTTGATGTGGGGTATTTTCGTCTGGATACGTGTCCACTCTCCTACACTCCACGTCAGACTGCTTTAGTCCCTGCTGAATCTTTAAGCAGCTTTTGAGTTTGGAACCTGCACTCAACACCACACGTAAACTAAGCCGGTGCCTTCCCGGTGAAGGCACTCCGACGCTCAAGTCAGATGTGTCGGAATATGAGATCTTGTCGTGAGAGACAATAGCTCGAATAGATAGATCAAAATATGCTGAATATAGGTCGAAATGAAGACTTCAAATAACTCAAAATGCACTCAATATAGGTCAAACAAGAGCTATTTCAAACAGCTCGAAATGATTGCCAAATAGCTCGAATTCGACTAATATTGCTCGAAATGAATGCTTGAAAATATAAAAACGTACCTAAAAATGAGGCATGGGACCCCCTTATATAATATTAAGAGTCCTTATTCAGCTAGAATTACACTCCAAGTAGAACTATGATTCAAATAGCTCGAAATAGAGCTATTTTAGAATAGCTCGAATTGGGCTTCTAAATAGGTCGAACTGGGCCTCAAAACAGATCAAATTGGGCCCCAAATAGCTCGAATTGGGCTTGATATAGGTTGAAATGGGTCTGTTCGGGCCCAAATTGGGCCTCCATGGGCTTGATTTGGGCCTACTTGGGCCTATTTCTGAGTTTTGCCTTGAATTGTAATTTTTCATTAAAAAATAATGGTGCTGACGTGGCATAATATGTTTCGAAATACACTCGTGGTACTGTATCGTAAATTATATGACGTGGCGGTACCAAAATATGGTACATCATGGAGTCCCCCAGTTTGTAAGAGTAATGTGTTAGAAACATTGGTCATACAAACTATAAAATAAGTCAAGTAACCGAGAATCGTGCAACGAAAGTGGCCTCGGTTAGAAAACCTACATTTTGGACAAAAATAGCAAAACTAAAAAATAGGTAGAATTTGCTATTTTTGGTAACTCGAAAAAGAATAGCTCGAAATACGTATCCAAAGTAGTAACTTGAAATTCATTAGTCGAATTTGATAAATAGGTCGAAATGAGGGCATTTTTGTAATTTCCGCATCATTTCCCCTATAAATACTCCGTGCTGAAATTCATTTCTCCATTTCTCGCGCACGCTGTTACCCAGAGCTCTAAAAAAATAGGTCGAAATAGATAGCTCGAAATATATCCAAAATAGCTCGTAAATTTCCCAAAATAGCTCGAAAACCTGCACTTTTACTTGTTTGCCCTCCGTAAGTCGAAATACCCTGATAACTCAAAATAATAGGTTGAAAGACCCCAATTATTTCGAGTTATCACACTTGTAAAATTTTTCAAGTTTCAAAAACTTTTATCGTGTGCTAAACAAGTCAATTTTTTGCAGATTTTGCTACAACGGATCATCTTCGGCGTAACCGATCTCTGAGGCGTCCTTCCATCCCACCGTCACAGTCTCGTCCGTCTTCCTCAAGATCCTACCAGAACCATCACAACAACCCTCGCAATCCGAACACGAGGCGTCCGGCATCACCCTACCAGCCTCATCAATCACAGCCTGAGAAGATCCGAGTTGCTCGTGCACCCAAGCTTTTCGTACCTGCTCAGAGGTCATACGAGCGGCATGATCCCAGTGAAGAACTCTTCATCGACCTTGACCCTCGTTCTGGTAATCACTTACCTTGAACCTTTTTATGGCGCATATTTCCGATAGCGAGTCTACCAGCAATAGTAGCCGTGAGAGTACTAAGTCTAATAGGTCAAAAGACGACGAGTCCACTAGCAATAGTAGTGATGATTCTTTTGATAGCACTTCATCGAGTGATGATAGGGGCTCGGATAGGGAGGTAGATATTTTAGGTGAGGATGAGTATGATGTTACTTCTGCTAGGACTAGCATCGTTCCGTATATAGCTCCACCCTCTGATTCCCCCAACCCTGACCCGACTACTGATGCTCCTTCTATTAACCCCACCATTGTAGATGAGACTATCGAGGAGTTAGCCGACGAGGGTATTAACTTAAATTCACCTGCTCCAAGCCCTATTCCTAACATTCTCAATTTTGACCAATATCCTTCCGCTTTGCCACACCTTGTAACTTATTACCGCAAAACCTACGATATTCCTGATACCTACCAAGTGATAGTGTCGGGGCCAGACGATAGGATGAATAACCTGCCTGAGGGGTGTCTCACCGCATTCAACGGTTACCTTCAGTGCGGTCTTAGGTTTCCCATCGACCAAGTAGTATCAGAAATAATGAGCTCCTTGAACTCCTGACGTTCACACTTGACACCGAACGCGTATACTCAGATGTATGCGTATGTTATGCTCACCAGCGTCTTCAACCTACCCTGTTCGGTGAACGGTTTTTGGCAACTGTTCCTATTCAAATTCCGCAACAAAGGTGTCGACGCCGGGTTCTATTATTTGAGTTCAAGGAAGAAGCAAAGCTTCCTGTCTAAGTCGCAGTCGAGTTTTGGGGCGCACTGGAAGAAACAGTGGTTCTTTGTGAAGGAGTCCAAGCCACATGAATTCCGACTCAAGAGGCGTCGGTCGCCCCCGTGTCCTGCTGCTGTCTACACTCAGACGGTGATCGACACGCTTAAGGAGCATCAATTTGATGCCTTTGGGTTGACCACGTCCGCAGTCTTGCGGACCGGTGGTTTTACTCATCATGCTGCTGTTGAATCTTCCCTTTTTGGTATATTTTGATGCATGTTACTGTTTTTCGTTTGACATTTCTTTATTCTTTTCATGTCTCCTAACCTCTTATTATTTTTGCGGATAGTCATAGATAAGACGAAGAAGAGGATGGCGGCTATGAAGAGGAGTGCCAACGCGCCACTGACTGCGACGACTATCCCTGAGACGACTAGTCGTCAGGGCGCCAAGTCTGATGGTGCTGGTACCAGCTCCCCTATTCCCTCTACTACTACTGCTGGCTCGACACGGGGATCGAGTCGTGGTAGGGGTTCCGCGCCTGCTCCATCTCCAGCTCCTTCGCAGTCGACTTCCACTGCTGCTCCTTCTTCGCCGCCGATCGATGCTGAGCCATTCATCCCAGAGCGTTCTCCTCCACCTCCACCTTCGACTGAGAGAGTGAGGATTCCACCTGTTGTGGAGGCTGTTTGGTGGGGGAACGATATGGGTCCTGACCCTGCTTCGAGGAAAAGGCCTTCCTTTTCTGAGGACCGTCGCTGTGGCAAGCGGCTTGCGCATGACACATCGAACAAGTACGAGGAGGGCGAGCTGGATATCGACGTTGAGGAGGTCGTCCGGGCCTCCGTTGAAGCGGGTCAGTTCAAGATGACTGACACCACTGCTCTTCGTCTGATGAAGGGATTTATGCCCGCGTTTGATCGCCAGCTGGACTTCAAGGAGCTCGGCCACGAGAAGCTGATCAGTCACATGGCGTTGTCCATGTGCGAGGTTAGTATACTTTATTGTGTTGTACTTAGTAAGTTATTATGTCAGTTGCTCTATTTGTTGTATATTGTCCTTTGTACTAACTTTTCTTGCCTTATGCAGTTCCTTATCAACGCCCAGACAATGGCGGAGAACTTCGACATTGCCATGACTTCTCAGAGCCAGTACAACTCGATGTTGGAGAGGCATCACAACGCAGCGGTCCAGGCCCAGGTCCTTGAGAAGAAAGCCAAGGAGGAGGCGTCTAAGGCTAAGAAGAACCTGCAGGTGGTCGTTGGTGACTTGCAGCGTTCCACTGCTGAGTTGGAGGCCGCACACGCTGCTACTGCTGCTGCCGAGAAGGAGCTTATGGAGAAGAAGCTTCATGCTGCTCAGCTTACTCAAGATCTTCTCCATGCCAATGCGGTGATCAATGATCTGATACGATCAAGACCCTGACGGATGCCGCTGCGGCTGCTGATGAGGGGCGCGCAAAGCTTGAGGCTGAGCTAGCTGCTGTGAAGGCCGCGCTCGTGACTGCTGAGCAGGATGGCTATGAGAGGGCGATGCGCGAGGTAACCCTTTTTACTCTAACTTTTTTTCTTTCACACTACATTATTTATCTTGTGTTGATACTTTGATTTTGTGACTATGTTAATGTAGGAGCTTCCTGACGATGAGAAGGTATCCGTGGCCATCGAGTTCTTCCACTCTGCGACTTGGGAGGAGATCGCTATGACCCGAGGCGGGTATGACACGGCGAAGGGCTACAAACTGACCTTGGATGATTTCATAGCCCGAGGTGCTCTTGCTGCAGGGTTCAAGAAGGAGGATTTCGACATCCTTGACTGCCTGAAGGAGGACGACGCTGAGGCTGGTGAGACCTTAGGCATTGCCGCCGCTGCTGATCCCGCTCCGGAAGAAGAGGTTGGTTTGCCTAAGCATGATCCGTTTGCCCCTGTTTTCCCCTTACAGCAGGTGTGGCTTGCGGACTACCTGGCTGACCAGCCTTCTACTTCTGCTGCTGCTGCACCGTCTGCCCCACCGTATGCCAGATGCTCCCGCTCTAGTCGCCGCGCCGCATAGGATCTCTCGTGTCGATGACATTGGCCCCCTGAATGAGTCGTTTGAGGACATCCAGAAGCAGAGTTAGGGCGCCGCGGAGTCGCTTGGGTTGGATCTTCGCCCTTGATTAGTCAAACATTCTTTGACTGGCCTGCCTGCCTTTTATCCGGCGTTTGTGCCTTAGATTATTTAGAACATCTTCTCATTCGTACAATATTCTTTTGAATTAGTACATTTTGTTGACTTGTGCGCGTTTTTAGCGCTTATTCCTCGCTTTAGTACATATTGACTTTTGGCATTGCTTTGTGTCTTTTTGCCTTATGTGTTTGTACCTTTTTGCTTCTCTTGAATGCGTTTTCCATACTTGTATGCTTTGTGATCAAGTACTTGTGTTT
This sequence comes from Misopates orontium, assembly GCA_946800315.1. Lineage (NCBI taxonomy): Eukaryota > Viridiplantae > Streptophyta > Magnoliopsida > Lamiales > Plantaginaceae > Misopates > Misopates orontium. The sequence continues at coordinate 12,849,688 of OX326951.1, forward strand.
TATTTACAAGTATTTGTGTTCGTTTTGCGAGTGCTTGTGCTCGGCTTTACGAGTACTTGCGCTCGTTTTATGAGTGCAAGTGCTTGTGCTCGGCTTTACGAGTGTTTGTGCTTGTTTTTTGAGTGCGAGTGCTTGTGCTCGACTTTACGAGGGCTAGTGCTCATTTTATGAGTGCTAGTGCTCAATTTTTCTAAGTGTTTATACTTATACGTTTGAGTGTTTGAACTCAACTTCGATTATGCTTGTGTTGATAAACATGTAAGTAGGATGTAGGTAAACAATCAAACTTGAATAAAATAGGAAATTTTATAAGTTTTGGGACTGAAGTCGAGTAACTTCCAAGTTGCCTAAGTATCCTGCCGTATATAGGTGGCTAGGAATCAAGTCCCAGTAGTTCGCTGCTAAGTATTACAATTGGAGTCCATCTGCTGAGACTCGTAATTCGTAAAAGAATAAGTGAATAAAACATTGAAACTACGGTCCTATGGTGCCACAAGGTTGTTAGAATGTTAGTGTCCTAACTGTAAAAACCTTCTCAAGTTCTTGACATTCCAGAGGCGTGACAAAGTCCTTCCACCCAACTCTTGTAAGTAGTAATATCCTTTGGCGCTTGCTTTTTCAACTGTGTACGGTCCTTCCCAGTTCGGATTCAGCTTCTCAACATGCTTAGTAGCTTCAACTTCCTCAATACCAAGTCCCCCACTTGAAATTTCTGAAAATGAACCTTGTTATCGTATGCTTTAGCTATCATAGATTTGTAAGCTTGAGTGCGTTGGTAAGCTTCTTCCCTTGTTGCTCCTATCAGTTCAAGGTCCATTTGTCTTGCTCTTATTGCTTGTTCCTCATCGTATGTGACAATACGATAAGTTGGCATTCCAATCTCTGCAGGTATCACTGCTTCAGAACCATATGTTAGCAAATATGGAGTCTCTCCAATTGAAGTCCGAGGCGTTGTGCGATATGCCCATAGTATCCCAGGCAGCTCGTCTGCCCAATTTCGTCCTTCTCCTTCCATCCTTTTCTCCAAGCTCTTCACCAGTGTATTGTTTGTAGCCTTAACTTGCCCGTTTGCTTTAGGATGCGTAACAGATGTGAACCGCTGTTCGATTTTCATGTCCTTGCACCAGTCTTGAATCTTAAATCCTTGGAACTGCCTTCCATTGTCCGAAATTAAGACCCTTGGAATTCTAAATCTACATACAATATTCTTACAAATAAATTGCTTCACATTAGCCTCCGCTATTGACACAAGTGCTTCGGCCTCAACCCACTTGGTGTAATGTTCCACTGCCCACCAATAACCATTTTCTACCTCCAGAAGCTATTGGCATTCGTCCAACAATATCTATCCCCCATTGATCAAATGGACATCCATAGCTCACTGTTGTCATAGGTTGTGCAGGTGTATAAATAATCTTTGAATGTAGTTGACAACTTCTGCATTTCCTAGTGTAATCCATAGCATCTCTCATAATAGTTGGTCAAAAATATCCTTGCCGGAGTATTTTTTGTGCCAAGGATCGTCCTCCTGAATGATTTCCACAGCTTCCCTCATGAATCTCTCTTAAGACTTATTTTGCATGTGCTGGCGACATACACCTTAAGAGTGGTCCTTCGAACGACCTTTTGTAAAGTTCTCCATTCAACATTGTGAATCTTTCTGATTTGTACTTGAGCCATCTGACCACTTGTGGATCAGTTGGCAGACTTCCGTTTTGTAAGTAGTCATTAATTCCGTTCTTCCCACAGACGGCGCCACTGATGTGGGGTATTTTTTTCTGGATACGTGTCCGCTCCCCAACACTCCACTGGCAGAGCGTAGTCCAATGCTTGTGTTGGCTTCGATTTGCCCCCTTTACCAATCAAAGGTTGCTCTGCAGCCAATAAAGTAACCCGCCTTTCAACAAAGACTTCAGCAGTACGTGCAAATCGTGACAGAGAGTCTCCGTTTGTTTTCCGCTCGTGGGATTTGTGAAATAGTAAATGCCTCGAAGTTTGATGTTACTTCCTTTAGCTTGTCAAGATACTTCACTATTGCAGCCTCCTTAGCTTCATACCTCCCCTCGAATTGATTAGCAATCAATTGTGAATCCGTGAATGCAACAAATTTTGTTATCCCTAATGATTTTGCCATTTGAATACCAGCTAGCATAACCTCATACTCAGCCTGATTATTTGTAACTTGAAAATTCAATCTTATAGCATAGTCAAATTCCCTTCCGTCCGCTGATCTTAAGTAAACTCCAGTGCCACCAGCATCAATTGTGGAAGATCCGTCCACGTGCAAAGTCCATGTCTCCTTTGCAATCCCAGACGTATCCTTTTGAGTTTCCTCCGTCACCATGGCTACATCAGGCGCTTGTTCCGCCTCTGATATAGTTTCCGCCACAAAGTCCGCCAACCTTTGAGCTTTAATCGCAGTCTTTGGTAAATACTCCAAACCATACTCGCCTAGCTCGATCGTCCACTTCACTAGTCTGCCTGATGTTTCCGGTTTTGCCAGAACTTGCTTCAATGGTTGATTAGTTAAGACCGTGATCGGATGTGACTGAAAATATGGCCTCAACTTCCGTGCAGTTATCACGAGTGCATATGCTAGCTTTTCGATTTCCAGATAATTTAGTTCTGCCCCATTCAACACTTTGCTCACGTAATAGATTGGCAGATGTTTTCTATCTTCCTCGCGCACAAGTACTGTACTCAGTTCTTCGTTATGGCCAAGTAGAGATATAGCATCTCGTTATCCTTGGGCTTAGATAATAATGGTGGTGCGTTAGATAGACTTTTAACTGGCGAAAAGCTTCCTCACAATCTTTAGTCTAGACAAACTTAGGTGTCTTGCGCAACTTTTTAAAGAAAGGTAAGCTTTTCTCCGCAGAATGTGAAATGAAATGGCTAAGTGCCGTGATTCTTCCCACCAAGCGTTGCAACTCGCGAACGAACTTGGGAGATGGTAAATCCATTATAGCCTTAATCTTGTATGGGTTAGCTTCAATGCCTCGCTCGTTTACCATGAAACCCAGAAATTTTCCAGCCTCGACTCCGAATGTACACTTCTTTGGATTTAACTTCATTCCTTATTGTTTCATGATACCAAAAGCCTCATCAAGATGTTTAACATGATCCTCTGCCTTTAAGATTTTGATAAGCATGTCATCAATGTAAACCTCCATGGTCTTACCAATTTAATGGTAGAACATCTTTGCTACTAACCTCTGAAAGGTTGCTCGTGCATTCTTCAAGTCAAACGGCAGCAGTCTGTAACTGAATATAACTCTGTCTGTGATAAAAGCCGTTTTGTGTTGATCTTTTACCGCCATTAGGATTTGATGAAATCTGCTCTGTGCATCGCAGAGACTTAGTAATGCGCACCCAGCTGTAGAGTCAACCACGAGATCAGTCCTAGGGAAGGGAAAGAATCTCGTGGACAATGTTTGTTCAAATTAGTGTAATCCACACACATTCGCCATACCGTCGGCTTCTTCGGTACAAGTACAATGTTTCTGAGCCATTCAGAGTACCGTACTTCAAATATGTGGCCTGCAGCTAACTTTGTTTGTACCTCCAATTCTGCAGCCTTGTTCTTTTCATCACTGAAGTGTCTCTTCTTCTGTCGAACATGCTTAGCATTCGGATTGACATTCAAGTGATGTACCGCAACTCGAGGGTTTATTCCCTTCAAATCTGAGTCCGTCCATGCAAATACATAAAAATTTCTCCACAAGCATTCCAACAATGCCCTCTAAATCTCGGATGGTAACTCGCTACCGATCTTAATGACCTTGTCAAGTTCATTTTTCACCAGAATAACTTCCTTGAATTCACCAGAGGGCTTCATTGTTTCTTGTAACGCAAGGTAGTCTTATCTTCCTTCTCCTCCTTAGTCTCCTCTGGCACAAGTTTCTCGTTAACAGAGTCGAGATTTTCCGGCATCTCTATATGATCCTCTTGTGTTGCAAGCACCATCTCTGTATCCATATGTTCAACTATCCCAGGCGTTTCTAAGGGATGAATCCCGATCATCGCGACATTGGGATCAGTTTTTGCCTTAATTGGTTTAGTTGATGTAACATAGCAACTCAAAGAGTCGCAATAGTTTGTAGTAAGTTCAGCAATTCCTCCACGTGTTGGAAATTTGATCTTTTGATGCACTGTCGATATGATCATGGCAAATGCAGTTATTCCGGGCCTTCCAACCAACACATTGTATGCAAAAGGAATATCAACAATGAGATATTCCACATTCAAAGTTCTCCTTCATGGATTTTCCTAAAAGATGTTGGTAACATTATCCTTTCCAACGGGTTTAACTTCGCCTCCACCAAATCCCAATAATGGAGAATTTACTTCCGTGATCTCATATTGTCCTAACTTCATCTGTTGCAATGTATCCATAAAGATAATGTTGGCCGAGCAACCATTATCGATAATGATCCTCTTTACCGCATAATTTGCAATAACTGTTGAAACTACCATAGGGCAATTTAAGTATTGCGCCTCCTTAGCTTCTGAAGACAAGCTATCAAAATCACTATCATCAAATGTGATCCTTGTATCCAACTTGTCTACTGCAAAGACAAGATCAATCTCTGGACGTTTCAAACGCTCATTGTGTATGTCGCGTGAAATCTGTTTTCTGCTTTTGGCTGAGTCAGCGCCAGTTGGTCCTCCAGCAATCACATTGATTCCATTTTTAGCGGCATCGTTGTCGTTTCCCTTCTTACACCTAGGTTCATCCAGCTTCTCATGTGGAGATCGACTCCGTTTTCGTCCACCTGATGACTTTTCCTCTCGAGGTTCCTTATTCTCAAGGACGTATTCCATGAGTTTCCCATCTTGAATAAGTCGTTCAATTTCGTTCCTCAAGGCTTTGCACTCATTAGTATAATGCCCATTTTGCCTGTGGAACTTGCAATATTTCCTTGACTGCTTTGTCTCATCAGTTTCTCTAAAGGGTTTAGGTGGTCTGAATATCCCACTATCCTTCGCAATTGCATAAATTTCACCTGTTTGTTTCCTCAATGGAGTGTAGTTGTCAAATTTCTTGAAGGGTGTTCGATTACGATCACGATCTTTCCCTATACCATCCTTCCTCCAATCTCTATTCTTCTTTCCTCTAGGGAGTTCTGGTGAATCCATTAGTCCCTGATTCATAGTGGCCTCCTCAATGTCAATCACTCTGCGAGCAAGATCCATGATCTGCTCAATAGAGTTTGGTGCTTCCCAAGTGATTACTTCTATCAGCTTCTTACTCTGGCAGCGATTTTCCAACACAAAGATAACCAAATCAACAGTAGGTGATTGTACTAATCCAATCTCCACATTGAGACGTTCTATGTACTTTCCCAATGCTTCATCAAGCTTTCTATGAATATTGAATAGAGTTCTTGGAGATTTCTTCTTCAATCAATAAGTAGCAAACTTCTTGATGAACATGCTCCTGAATTGTTCAGATGATTCAATTGTGCATGAACACAAGTTCTTGAACCATTCCTTGGCAGTTTCCCTCAGACTTAGTGATATTAACTTCGCCCTTAAGTTCTCATTGTATCCCAGCATCTGTAATTCTGCATCCAAGTCATCAAAGTGTGCTGCAGGGTCAGTCGTTCCATCATACTTCTTCATCTTAGGAAGAATAGTTCCTTCTTTCAGTGTCAACTTGCTGATTGCCTCACAAAATGGAGTTAGCTTCTCCACTAGTGGAATATGTTCAGCAATGACAGGTTCTGGCCTTGGAATAACTCTTTCAGGCAGATCCCTGTTTCTCCCCGCTGTATAACATGCGCCTGGACGATCTTCAGGACCTCTCTGCCTTGAGTTAACTTCTCCATCTCTAACAGTTGCTTGGCTCAGAGCTCTGTTTGCATTGGTTCTCATTGAACGAGGATTTCTTCGTTCAGGTGAAGGTGACAGATCCCTTCTAGTATGTCTTTTCAACCTTGTATGAGTATGTTGCCTCGAATCAGCACGGCGTTGCGTCTGATGAGTCCTCGCTTGCTGCATTGATGTTTGTTGTGCAATTGGTGCTTGAACATTCTGCTGCACGGCAGTGTTAGCCAATTGTTGCACAATCATTGGTACCATAGTCCTTTGAAAAGCTGTCATGATTTGATCCAATTGAGCAGAATTCAACAGTTGTTGTTCCGTGGGAGGAACTTCAGGTTGATTTGCTGCATCACGTGGTGGATCTAAGGGAGTACTGGGTGCTGCCACTGATGTATGCTTGGATGCATCAGTAACCCGATTATCATCCTCCCTCTGTGATCTAGTCCTTGCTGCTACTCCATTTTTGTCCGTGGCTCTGTGATGAGCTATTGTATCAGTGATAGTATTTGTTACTAAGTGCGTATAGAGGTTCCCACAGACGGCGCCACTGATGTGGGGTATTTTCGTCTGGATACGTGTCCACTCTCCAACACTCCACGCCAGCCTGCTTTAGTCCCTGCAGGATCCTTAAGCAGCTTTTGAGTTCAGAACCTGCACTCAACACCACACGTAAACTAAGCCGATGCCTTCCCGGCGAAGGCACTCCGACGCTCAAATCAGATGGGTCGGAATATGAGATCTTGTCGTGAGAGACAATAGCTTGAATAGATAGATCGAAATATGCTGAATATGTCGAAAATAAACACCTCGAAGTGGCACAATAAGTCGAAATGAAGATCCTCAAATAGGTCGAAATGAAGACTTCAAATAACTCAAAATGCACTCAATATAGGTCGAACGAGAGCTATTTCAAACTGCTCAAAATAATTGCCAAATAGCTCGAATTCGACTAATATTGTTCAAAATGAATGCTTGAAAATATGAAAAAGACCTGAAAATGAGGCATGGGACCCCCTTATATAGTATTAAGAGTCCTTATTCAGCTAGAATTGCACTCCAAGTAGAACTATGGTTCAAGATAGCTCGAAATAGAGCTATTTTGGAATAGCTCAAATTTGGCTTCCAAATAGGTCGAACTGGGCCTCAAAATAGATCGAATTGGGCCCAGATAGCTCGAATTGGGCTTGATATAAGTCGCAATGGGTCTGTTCGGGCCCAAATTGGGCCTGCATGGGCTTGATTTGGGTCTACTTGGGCCTATTTCTGAGTTTTGCCTTGAATTTTAATTGTGCATTAAAAAATAATGGTGCTGACGTGGCATAATATGTCCCGAAATACACTCGTGGTACTGTATCGGATATTATGACGTGGCGGTACCGAAATATGATACATCAGCATTCAAAACCCAACTTATTTTCACAGTCAAAAATCTTAAAAACCATGTCCAGAACTTACCCACTGTGGAAAAAGAATACAAAAGAATACATTTTGATATAGTAACAATACAAGAATTTGACCCAGTAACAATACAAGAATTTGACGCGGAAATTCCAAAATCAAAGATAAACCAAGGGGTTCAGAGTGAAATACATTATATAGAAGTTTGATATAAATACACAATTTTTCTTCACCCTAACTGCCCCAACAAAAGCTTTTTCACTAACAAAACCCCCTAACATACACTTCACTCTAATATATAAGTACATAAAAATAGTTGGGAGAATTTTTAAAACAATGTGCTTTAAATACATTCCCGCTTTACCAAGATGCCAATTTGAGCCGAAGTTATGGGGGGAAATCAGATACAGCTTTTTTTTTTTTTTTTGGTCAGCAAAAATGATTTGTATTCAATGTTTGGAGTACAAGAAGTACTCTCTAGTCCAAGTACAAATTGACAACCCTATGCAATACACTCCAAAGGAAAACAATACCAGTCATGTTCGGATACAGCTTGCTTTGAACTTCGTGCCATTATACATATTCTATCTTGCGGATAAATTCCCTTCACGAGAATTCGCAACTAAGTTTGAATGCACTAGACAATGTCATTATGGCTTGCCAAACGAAGCCATAAATGAATTATGGCTTTTGTCAATCTCACACTTGAAGATTTGTTAACAATAATCAGATCTTCACATCATTCCCACCTTAGCCTTTGGCTATTCCATATCACTTGATGTACCATCATACATTTTAGTACCAATGATACGATGCCACAAGAGCGTCTCGAACTACATTGTGACACGTCAGCACTATTATTTTTTAATGCAAAATTATAATTCAAGACAAAACTCAAATCAGGTCCAAGCAGGCCCAGTTCAAGTTATTTTGAAGGCCCAGTTTGACTTATTGGGCCCAATTTGAGTTATTTGAAGGCTCGATTCGAGTTGTTCAAGCCCAATTCGAGTTGTCCAAAACAACTCTAATTCGACTTGTTTCGAGTCCTAATTATATCAGAACTACAATTCTAGCTAATTAAGGAGACTTATGACTACAAAATGTAGGCCTTAATCGTCATTATGGGGTATGTAATCATCATTTTCAGCCTTCCAGTTCGAGTTGTTTAAATCAAATTAGACTATTTGGCAATCATGTTCGACTTGAAAGAATAGCTATAATTCGACTTAAATCACAACCCAGTTCGAGTTGTCTTGAGTGTTTAATTCGAGTTATGTTTATCACTCAGTTCGACTTGTTTAAGAGCTTATTTCGAGTTGTTTGCTTATTTGAGTTATTCAATTTTGACTTGTTGTATTGCACATCGCAATCTTATATTTTGGCTTATCTGACTTAAGCATCGGAGTGCCTTCACTAGGAGGGTCCCGACTTAGTTCACGTGTGGTGTTGAGTGCATGTTCTGAACTCAAAAGCTGCTTAAGGATCCAGCAGGGGCTGAAGCAGTCTCACGTGGACCGTTGACAAGTGGATACATAACTAGACGAAAGTACTCCACATTAGTGGCGCCGTCTATCAGAACCATTAAACGCACTTGAGAACAAAACGTCAGATTTCTATGGCTCATAGGAGAGTTACGGAGAAGAATGGGCTTGTCACTAGGGCGAGATCTCAACGAGATTGTAATATCCTGATTTTTTTTTTATTTATTTACTTATGTGGAACTTTTCTTTTTAAAAAAATAGTGCCTTTAAAATTTTGTTAATTACTAATTAGGAAATTATATGACACTTGGGAGTTATTATAATTAGAATTACACAATCATTATAAATTAAACACTCCCGTAAACCCTTTATATAGGTTGAAGGGTTACCATATGTTTAGAGTAGATACATAAATCTTATGTGCCTCTATTCACATCTGCAACCGCCTTTTGGTCCTTGCCTTTATTCCACCGATCGGTAAAAGTCTTCCTTAATTTAACTATGTCTTGCTTTATCCTATCATGGTTTATTATTTGATCTTATTAGGTAGTGGTTGAATGGGGTTAAAGTGCCTTTTATTAAGTTAGTACAGAGGGAATCAATTCGTGACCATGGCAAATTCAATCCCTGGAATTCTATTTTTTTTACCTTGAACCATGTGCATCAATAGTTTCCTTGAATATATCTATACACGTGGGCCATGGGGTTAGAGTAGATATTATATGCATGTTTGGAGTTTTTACGTGAGGAATGAATGGTGCCTGACATTTTTTGACTTGAGATAGATATAAATCGATAAATTAATATCTTTGCATTGAAAAATTGAAGACAAAGGATAATAGTTGGGTACTGGTGATCTGTGGATCATAATTCATAGTGAGGTGAGTGTTGTTACAGGTTGTTTTGTAAAGAGAAAAATAGTCTAATGTGATTTAGATTCATGATTAAGTAATGTAGCAGACACATATAGCGTTAGAATTCTAGTGTATTATAGTTGAAGTAGGTTAGATTAGAATTTAATTAGTATATACTGATTAGACATTTTTCTATAGGTGATTCAAGCTAGTTCCGAGCCTTGCTTCTGATGCGGTTATTAATCAGGTGAGTCTCCTAAACTGTATTATTTTTAAAACTGGAAGGATGTATGTATGTATATGTAAGTAATATTACTATATATTCATGAAATGATTTAAGGTTACATAAATTGTGGTCAGGAGCAAGTTTGTTTCGTTTGAGGAATTATTCTAATTAATTCTCATCCTTGTCTTTTGAAAGATTGAGGCATACTGAATAGAACTGTAGCACTTTATGTGATTTGCTCTGTAATAAAAGTAAATATTAAGGATAACTAAATTTAATTGTACATAATTAATCTGTTTGAATATGTTTGTTCAATTAGTGGATCCATTTGGCTTGGTTAGCACGGAGTGCCGCTAGGCAGCAGAGGGCTGTCGGTTGGGCTTCGTGTTCCCCTTGCCCCTTCCCTTTAGACACTGCGGGAGGTTCGTTAGTGTCTTTTGGGATCAGCGAGCATATACCATGGCATGCAGATAGTTTTCAGGGTCGCTCCTTGGTCGAGGAGATAAGGATAAATCAAATTGCTAGTAAGGAGGGACGATAATGATATGAAAACCTTGAATAATTATTAACGTTTGTGTGAAAGTCATGAGAATCTACTAAAACTCTGGTGCGACCTTACTTTTGTGTCTCTGCTTAAAGGAAGAAAAGGATGTTTCACTGCACACACAACTTGAGAACTCATTGAGATTTTTACCTCATTCATTGTATGTTTTTCTTTCCTTCCAGATAAGTAACGGCCATTGCAGTTAACGGTAGAAGCATATGCAGCTGAGTAGAGTTTATTTATTAGTTATTGGATATTGGAACAATAATAAATTCTAGAGAATTTCTACTTCTTTAGACTTTTAGTCATAATTTAAGGATTTATGCTTAGAATGGCAGACTTATGGGTTTAGCTGTGGTTTTGATCTTTGAATTGTTTTGGAATTTTGTATTCTTTTCCGCCTATGTGCGAGCTTTTAATTCTATTTTATGTTACCTGTTACTCACGTCACTAGTTTGGCACTTTAGTTTTTTTTTTTTTTAGGGGCGTGACAAGAGGATGTAAACAGAGCTAATTATGACTCTAAGCATACCTCGAACACACCCATGTCCAGGCACGTGTCGGGGTGGGGAAAGTAGCTCTGATATAATTATAAAATTTGAATTAAAAAGATGCAGTATATAAATAAATTATACAGTATATAATAAATTATTTGTTTTATTTTACGAATAAAATATAAATTAATCTTATAAAATAACTCAAAAGAGAAAGAAAGCTAATAGTCATACCAGAATATATGCATAGGAAATACACTTCACCTCAGTTCACGACATAAATAAAATGTACGGCAATTTACTCTTCATATATCTGGAATACTAGTTATAATTTTAGCTTTGTTCCTTTTTTTCTTCATATTATAGGATGTACTATTTTTTATAAAAGAAAAATATAATATATAAAATTAATTGAATCAAAGATTCAAAATGAGCTTATTTAATTGGTCATCTCCGTCCAAAATCCATCATATTCCTATAATTTTGCCTTACGCTTTCTAGATAACTAATAAAACTATGGTATGATTTTCTTCCTTATTAAGCTAATGCAACAATAAGATTAGAAATTAACTAATTTAGTATAATTTTGTTTCCATAAAAAATACATATTAATTTATATGTATATATATATATATATATATATAGAGAGAGAGAGAGAGAGAGAGAGAGAGAGAGAGAGAGAGAGAGAGAGATTTTAGAACAATTAATTTTAACAAATCTAGCATTATTCCTTTTCTATTTGCAATATGAAAAGCCACTCTCTCATCTAGAAATCCTTAGAAAAGTAAGTAAATCTTAAAAACAATGTTCTTGCCTTAATTTCCTTACTTTCCTTCCCCTCATATATTTTGCCTAGTTTCACATGAACCTAGAATCTTAAAATTGAAATCCCTTCAATGTATTCTTCTACGGACTCTCACACTTCTACTTCACACGAAGACAATTCACTCCAATTTCTTATCATCTTCCAAAATTCAAAAGGTTTCTTCCTTCTCTCGTTTTCCTTTTAATTGTTGGTGTTGCTATATTTTCATCTTAGAGATAGAGTTTATCTCGGATGCAATTTTATATTTTTTAGGGTAAGAAAAGATTTACTTAACTTATCTAATCATTAGATAGCCTATCTTTTTATTTCTAGACGTTGATCTTTTACTTGGAGAATAGGTATGTGTATAAGGTCTTATCTCAGGGATCGTTCATCAAGAAGATAAAGATCGAATACAATCAGGAAGATTCTAGAAGTTGTAAAAACGCGTAAGCTGTTGCAACAGCTAGAAAGATTAGACCAATTGTTGAAATAGAAGAGTTGATTCATTTGTATCATTCAACCTTTAAGCAAATTGTAATACAAATTATAACAAACGTTCACTGTTGGTTTCATAGTTAAGTTTCATTAAGGAAAATGTTTAATCCTTATTCCTTTTAAAGTTTCATAGCTGGTAGAGTAAGTCTCTGTTCCAAAGTCCAGATCAAACTTAATTAGAAGAGTAAACAAGATTGAAGGTATTCGAACGAGGCAGGATATCTTCCACCAGACGGAGTTTAACAACTAAAGGAGTGGTTGCAGGGATTTAACCATAGAAGAAACTTATGTAGGTTAAAGTAACATCATGTATGTGTAATTCACTTTAGTGTATTAAAAGAAGTCTGAAGTATTGGCTGGAAGCCCCGTGGATTAGGACAGTTGTCTGAACCCCGTAAAATTCTGGTATGTTAGTTTATTTACTGTTGTGTTTATATGTTACAACAAACAACCATAACTCATGTGCAAAAGGTGTTATCAAAGTAAACAAACAAATCAGTTTTTATAAGTCCTTTAAATGAGGTTAAGGATTGAAACTGAGTTTTAACTAAAGAAAGTTTTTAATTCTTCATCTTAAAGTTTAATATCTTCGAGTATTTTTATAAAATAAAATCTAACAATTATCGTTTAGATCTTCATATTAGATTTGACGAAAGACTTCTATGGAATAGATCTCATGCACGTCATAAACCACAAATTCATGTTGTATGATTAACAACCCGATGCATGTTTTGTGTTGCTTTTGTATTTTCGCACATATGTGACTCGGGAGGTAATGCATTCACAAGAACAGAAAACGTATAGTACCATTTAAGTGAATAGAGTGCAAGGATCCATGATTTACTACCGAGCACTATCAAAGGAATACCTGCATGAAATACTACAATTTGAGAGTTCAAAAATTAATGTGAGTTAAGCTGTCACATGAATCTGATGAAACCAACGCTCCAGGGCTAGTTTATTTTTTTTTTTTTTTTTGCAACTTATTTAATCTGTTTAACCACAAACATAATCCCCCTTTTATTTATATTGTTTTCATTAAGTTAAATAAATAGAAATTAGATTTATTTGTTAATATTCCTGCTCAATTATTTGGCCCGCTTCTTTGTGGGACGAGAGTCATCACATACTTCCCTTTATTACTCTCACTCGTGCGCTTGCGGTAAAATATTGTCAATAAAACTTGGGCAGATCATGCTCCACCAATTCGAAGAAACTAATTTAGTCATAAATTAAGAGAAATGTCACTTTATGGTTAATAAAACAATAGTGTTTGGACATCGTATCTCAGCAAAAAGAACGGAAGTTGGCAAGGCAAAAACAGATATAATTGAAAAATTATTGCCATCAACGAATGTGAAGGATATTCTTAGGTCATGCAAGATTTTGTAAGCGTGTCATATAAGACTTCCTCAAAGTAACTAAACCCCTATGCAATTTGCTTGTTAAACCCGAATGTCTACAAGCATTTGAAAGCCTAAAAGTCAAGATAATTATTTCACCAGTCATTGTTGCATCGATTGGAACTTTTTATTCAAACTCATATGTGATGCAAGTGATTATGCACCAGGGGCAGTCTTGAGATGGAGACATGAAAATGTATTTAAATTTGTGTATTATACAAGTTGTACAGACTCACAGAGTATTTAGGAAGTTTACAATTGGCTAGGTAACTCTACATTTTAAAGACTTGTGTAAATGAGATTAAATCACCACATCACTTGCCACAAATTAAAGTTGGTTTTTTCATCAAATTCCTCTATATCAAATTTAACAATATTTTTGACTTTGCTTCCTGACATTACACTGGGAGTGTAGGCTGCTCGAGCAACTCAGTTTTATGATAAACCAATAAGCTGAACAAGCATTTTGATCATACTGTACATTGAATTGTTTGTATGGTTTATCATAGAGATCAGGTACTCGTGAGAAGCGAGATTAGGGGAATAATAAGAAATATATTTCACAGGGATTAGAGAAAGAATCAGAAGAATAAGATCAAGAAAAGAAGACAGAATTTAGAAGAGAGAATTGCAATCAGGAATATATTAATCAATTCATCATAAAACGTCTTACAATAGAACATTAACCCTATATTTATAGGTTAAGCAAATAAACCTACCATACTAAAACTTTTAAACAAGATAAGTATGAAATAAATAAATAAGAAATAAATAAAACTCTTAATATAAATAAACTCTTAATAAGGAATAATTCTATTAATTCTGATGTACCATATTTCGGTATCGCCGCGTCATAATATTCGATATCGTACCACGAGCGTATTTCGGAATATTATGCCACGACAACACCATTATTTTTGAATGCAAAATTACAATTTAAGGTAAAACTCAAAATTAGGCCCATAAAAGCCCAATTTCGAGTTATTCAGGGCCCAATTTGGATTGCACAACCCCGAATCGAGTTGTTCTAGGCCCAATTCGAGCTGTTTTAGGTCATTCGAGCTATTTTCAAGCATTCCATTCGAGCTATTTTGCAAGGTCATTCGAATTATTCCAAACTAGTCCTAGTTTGACTTATTCAACTCATAGTCCTACTTGGAGTGCAATTCTAGTTGAATAAGGACTTTTATGCCTATATAAAGGGATCCCACTCCTCATTCTAAGTTCGAGTAAAATAAGTCGACCTCGACCTATTTATCAAGCTCATTCGAGTCGTTCACTAATAGCTCGAGTTCAACCTATTTTGGCTTACATTCGAGTTGTTTTGCTCTGTTTCATTGGACTTGTTTGATTCAGTTCAATTCGACTTGTTTGGCCATTCTCATTCGACTTATTGCTTTCTGTTCACTCGACCTATTTTAGTCAGCTCATTCGACTTGTTGTTCTGTTCAACAAGATCTCATATTCCGACCTGTCTGACTTGAGCGTCGGAGTGCCTTCGCCGGAGAAGGCACCGGCTTAGTTCACGTTTGGTGTTGAGTGCAGGTTCCGAACTCAAAAGCTTCTTGAGCATCCAGAAGGAATTGAAGCAGTCTGACATGGAGTGTTGGAGAGTGGACACGTATCCAGACGAAAATACCCCGCATCAGTGGCGCCGTCTGTGGGAGCCACTAAACGCACTTAGGAGCAAACACCATCATTGATTCAATGGCTCATCGCAGAGCCGTAGAGAAGAACGGAATGGCCGGAAGAACAAGATCACAGAGGGAGGATGAGAAACGGGTTACTGATGCATCTGAACACACATATCAGTGGCAGCTCCCAATGCCCATCTGGACCAGACACGCACTGTAACGGATCAACCTGCAGTGCCACCCCCGGAACAACAATTATTGAATCCTGCTCAACTGAATCAGATCATGACAGCTTTTCAACAAACCATGGTGCCAATGATTGTGCAACAGTTGGCTAACACTGCCTTGCAGCAGAATGCTCCAGCACCAACTGCACACCAAACATCAGCGCGACAAGCTAGATCTCATCAGACACAATGTTGTGCTGATTCGAGACAACATAATCAATCAAGGATGACAAGACCAACTCGGAGGGATCCGTCGCCCTCCCCAGAATGCAGGAATCCTCGTTCAATGAGGACTACAGGGAACAGAGCCCCAAGCTGAGCAAATGATAGGGACGGAGCGGAGAAATTGACTCCAGGCAAAGAGATCCTGAGGATCGTCCAGCTGGAAGCCACACAGCAGGGAGAAATAGGGATCAGCCTGAGAGAGTAATTACAAGGCCAGAACCTGTTATCGCTTAAAATAGTCCATTAATGGAGAGGCCAACTCCATTCTGTGAGGCAATTGGCAGGTTAACACTAAAAGAGGGAGTCAGACTTCCCGACATGAAGAAGTATGATGGAACAACTGATCCTGCAGCACACTTTGATGACTTGGATGGAGAATTGCAGTGAGAACCTAAGGGCGAAGCTGATATCACTAAGTTTGAGGGGAACTGCTGAGGAATGGTTCAAGAATTTGAAAGTGTACTCAATTGAATCAACTGAACAGTTCAAAAGCATGTTCATCAAGAAGTTTGCTACTTATCGATTGAAGAAGAAGTCTCCAAGTACTTTATTCAATATCCATAGAAAGCCTGATAAGCCATTGGGAAAATACATAAAACGTCTCAATGTGGAAATAGGAAGAATGCAGTCACCTACTGTTGACTTGGTAATCTCTGTGTTGGAAAATCGCCGCCAGATTAAGAAGCTAATAGAAGTGATCACTTGGGAAGCGCCAGACTCCATTGAGCAAATCATGGATCTTGCACGAAAAGTAATTGAAATTGAGGAGGCAACTATGAATCATGGACTGATGGATTTACCAGAATTCCCTAGAGGAAAGGAAAATAGAGACTGGAGGAGGGGTCCTAGTGGAAAGGATCGTGATCGCAATCGACAACCCTTCAAGAAATTCGACAATTGGACTCCGCTGAAAAAGCAAATCGGCGAAATTTATGCAATTACTAAAGATAGCGGGATATTCAGATCCCCAAAACCCATGAAAGAAACGGAGGAGACTAGGCAATCCAAGAGATATTGTAAGTTTCACAAGCAAACCGGACATCATACTAATGACTGCAGATCGTTGAGGTTTGAGATTGAACGACTTATTCAAGGTGGGAAGCTTGTCGAGTACGTTCTTGAGAATAAGGAACATAGAGACGAGAAATCAGGCGGACGCAAACGAAGCCGATCTCCGCGGGAGAAGAAGGATGAACCTAGGCGTAATGTGATTGCAGGGGGACCGACTGGCGTCGATTCAGCCAAAAGTAGAAAACAGATCTCGCGTGATATACAGTATGAGCGATTGAAACGTCCAGAGATTGATCTTGTCTTTGCAGTAGACAAGTTGGATAACGTTCGATGATAGCAACTTTGATAGCTTGTCCTCACAAGCTAAGGAGGCTCGGTATTTGAATTGCCCAATGGTAGTTACTGCAGTGATTGCAAATCACGCGGTAAAAATGATTATGATAGATAATGGTTTCTCATCCAACATTATTTTTATGGATTTACAACAAATGAAATTAGGACAATACGAGATCACGGAAGTGAATTCACCTTTATTAGGATTCGGTGGAGGTGAAGTTAAGCCTATTGGGAGGATTATGTTACCAACATACTTTGGTGTAAATCTAAAGAAGAGGACTTTGAATGTGGAATACCTCATTGTCGACATACCATTTGCATACAATGTGTTGATTGGGAGACCTGGAATAACTGCATTTGCTATGATCATTTCAACGGTGCATCAAAAGATCAAGTTTCCAACACCTGGGGGAATTGCTGAGCTCACCACAAACTATCGCGACTCATGGAGTTGTTATGTTACATCAACGAAACCAATCAAGGCAAAAACTGATCTTGATGTAGCTGTAATTGAAACTCAAGCTGTGGAAATGCCACAAATAGTTGATCATATGGATGCGGAGATGGTGCTTGCAACACAAGAGGATCATTAGATGACGCCAGGAAATTATGATTCCCCGATAAAAGACGTCGCGCCGGAGCAAACTAAGGAGGAAAAGGAGGATAGGACTACTTTGTGTTACAAGAAACAAATGGAGATTGAACGTATGAAACCCTTCATTCTCTGAGACATCATCGTCATCAAAGTCAGGTACATCCTCCGTAAGTCGATGAAGGATGTCGAACTCATCCTTATTGCGGCCAGGTGCAAAGCCACCCTTGCGCTCCACATCATCTAAGGCGTAGTTATACCCCTTAGCCAAATCAAAGCCCTGCGCACAGTAGTGATGCTACTCCAAGTGGAAGAGTGCAGGAACTCAACCACAACAGCAACCTTGTCATCAGTCGACAAGTCCTACAATAAGGCAAGAAAAGTGAAGTGTCAGCAAGAGAAGTTAATCGAAAAATGAAAACAAGGAGAAGTGCAAAAGAGCAAACCTCAGCCTTTGCACGATCATAGCCGATCTGCTCAGAAGTTGCCGCTAGTGCCCGAGCCGCATCGCGCTCATCTTCAGTAACCTTCAAACGGGCAGTCAAGGCATTCAACTCACCCGTGGTCCTGACGTGCTTCATCGCCAAGTCATCGTTCGACCGCTGGAGTTTGTCAAAGTCCTTGGACAATGCCTTCAATTTGGCGTCACTAGTAGCCTGAGCTTCCTGAGACTTCTTCAGCTTCTCCTTCGCCAGTCACAGCTCCTCCACCACGCTATCCATAGATGCCTGAACATCGCGGGCCTTTTTCTTCGCCGCTTCCTCCAAAAGCTTCTGCCCACCGACCTGTGATGATCCAGATGAGAGCTGTACTCATTTCTGAGCATCATTCAAAATGTCGAAATTTTCCACAAGAGTCTGCACATTCATCATCCCCTGAAAATCAAAGAAGGCAAAGTGTCAAAACAGGGATAAGGGAGCTTAAAGCAAGAATAAGGAAGGAAAGACGCAACTGGCGTAAGAAAACTTACAGTCGTCAAAGCAAGAGCAGTCCGGCTGCACAAGCCCTCAGGACCGACCTCATTATAGTACCTCTTCTGTCAAAGGAAGGAAGAAAACCCTTGCAAAGCCACATAGCTGCCGTATCAGTCAGCTTGTAGTAGCCGACATCCATCGAGGCAAGCGACACGTCTTCCACATTGATGTCCAAGTCATTGGGCTCATATGTGTTTGAATGATCGTGCGCAGGGCACTTTTCGCGACGACGGTCTTCAAATGGTGCAGGGCGCTTCCGTGCGCTAGGATCAAGGTCCACCAGGTTGCCCTCTCGCACGACATTAACGACAGCAGGAATACGCTCGCGGCCACTGGCAGTAGTAGGAGGCGTGGGAGCCCGGTGAGATGATCCGCCCGTCGTCTTACTCCTCGAGCCTCGAGAATCACCAGCGGACGACGGAGCACTTGGAGGCGGGGCGGTGGCAGAGGTAGTAGGAGGAACAGCAGGACCAGCCTCGGCAGAGGAAGGAGCAGTAGCAGGTGTCGGCTCTGGAACGTCAACTCCAGCCTCAGCACTGCCATAAGCAATATCCTCATTAATTTCCTGCATCGCAGCCAGCTTCCTCTTGGACTTGCTGATCACCATCCTTTCAGCAAGGAGCAAAAGACAAGGGTTAGCATCATACTCAAAGCACAAAAATAACAGTAAAGGAAAAACAAGTAAGGATAAAAGACAAGTTATACCAAAGTCGACCGCGCCATTATATGGAACGGTGGAATACCCCCCATCACGGAGAATGGCATTCTTCGTCAGTGATGAAGCATCGAACTTATGACTCCGCAACATCTTTATGTCGTCAGAGGATAAAGACGCGGGAGGACACTGGGGGGCACGGGCTCCGTCAATCCAATCTCGCCTGAAGTTGAATTCTCCAGGCGCGGACTCCTTGATGTAAAACCACTGATTCTTCCATCTTTCCCGAAGCTAGACTGGAGGCCGGTTAAGAAACTATTATTTTTCCTAGCAGTTAGGAAGTAAAAACCCACGTCTTCCCCAGTCGTCCTAAACTTGCTAAGGAACATTTGGAAGAAAGAATCAGCCGTACAAGGAAGCTTGAAAACCCTCATCAAAATGATGAAGGCATGAATGATACAATAAGTGTTGGGTGTGAAATGGGAAGGACAAGAAGGCAAACGGAGCAAAATTCGACGCACCACGTCATGAAGTGGGAACCTAAGCCCGCATTAAAGGAAATTGTGAAAAATGGTCAAGCAACCAGGAGGAGGAGTGTCTAATCGATCCTCGGGCCTCGGAAATATAATGGCGTAAGGTTCAGGCACATCATACACAGTACTATAGTATGACGCACCATGTGTGTTCATGGGGCAAATACCAGCAAAGTTCAGAAGATTATTTGCTGGAGACGGAGTGTCAAGGTTTATGCCCTCATCGGCTAATTCTTGAACGGTTTCATCTACGATAGTATTATCGACTTCTATAGGGGTGGGAGTGGTAGACTCATCTTCAACTATAGGAGTCGGTTCGGCAATATTGGTCAGAAATTCTTCGCTATCAAAATGGTCAATGATATTGACTTCTCGATCAGAACCTTGGGCATTAGACAAAGAGGTATCGCTATCTGAATCCCCACTACCCGAGGACGACCCAGACCCAGAACCCGACGACTCAACAATATCGGGAACACCTAATGAACTAGTAGCCTCGATATCTGATTCAGAAGCCATTAAAGAACTAGAAGGGAGGAAATTAGTGTTTACCGGTTCTAGGGTTCAGGTCAAGGACTCTTTCGAAATTCAGGGTCATGCCTTTCGTAGGACCTCTCCGCCGGAACAAATATCCTGGGAGCACCTAGGACTTGGATTTTGGCAGGACGTGATGGTCGTGATGAACGAGGTGGGCTAGACCTTCGGGTAGAGTTGCGCTCACGATCAGTATTGAGACGTGAGGATTGTGGATGGCGATCAGAGTGTGCAGGTGGACTACGGTGAGAACGTTGCTTATTGGAACGAGCCGTTGTGACAAATCTGCAGAAAGTTCACAAGAAATTAGTTTGAGAAAATTTGTTGGAAATTTTTTTCTAAAAAATTCTAAGTCATATAGCTCGAATACAAGTTCAACCGACTTATTGCATATAAGTAGGATTCACTTAGAGGAGAGCGTTCTATCTTAAGGTAATTTCGAGTTATTTTCTGAATTATCGAGTTATTTAGCGTTAATTCGAGTTATTCTATCCTATTCGAGCTGTTATAAATGCAACAGAACTATAAGGGGTTCATTTGAGTTATACAAAGAATATTCGATCTATCAGGGGTTTATTCGAGTAATACCTAGTAGTTTGAGCTATTTGTAAGTGTTTTCGAGTTATCTGGAGAGCTTTAGCGTATTTGAGTTATTGCTTTATCGAGCTATTGCCGAGAGTTCGAGTTATTTGCGAAAAAGTTAAAAGTGAAATGATTTAATATTATAGGAGCGGCTAGCGATAAAATTACATAAATGCCCCTGATTCGAGTTATTTCACACTCGAGCTATCAGTGTATTCGACTTATTTTTGGGAAAAAAAATTCAAGATTTTTCAACGTGTTTGGTTCCGTTTCTTCATTGCCGGACTCGTTGCACGATTACCGGGGTTTCTTACACTATTTTAGTTTGTATGACCAATGTTTACACACATTACTCTTACAAACTGGGGGACCCCATGATGTACCATATTTCGGTATCGCCACGTCATAATATTTGATATCATACCACGAGCGTATTTCGGAATATTATGCCACGACAACACCATTATTTTTTAATGCAAAATTATAATTTAAGGCAAAACTCAAAATTAGGCCCATAAAGACCCAATTTTGAGTTATTCAAGGCCCAATTCGGATTGCACAAGCCCAAATCGAGTTGTTCTAGGCCCAATTCGAGCTGTTTTAGGTCATTCGAGCTATTTTCAAGCAGTCCATTCGAGCTATTTTGCAAGGCCATTCGAGTTATTCCAAACTAGTCATAGTTTGACTTATTCAACTCATAGTCCTACTTGGAGTGCAATTCTAGCTGAATAAGGACTCTTATGCCTATATAAAGGGATACCTCGACCTATTCATCAAGCTCATTCGAGTTGTTCACTAATAGCTCGAGTTCGACCTATTTTAGCTTACATTCGAGTTGTTTTGTTATGTTTCATTCGACTTGTTTGATTCAGTTCATTCGACTTGTTTGGCCATTCTCATTCGACTTATTGCTTTCTGTTCATTTGACCTATTTTAGCTAGCTCATTTGACTTGTTGTTCTGTTCAACAAGATCTCATATTCCTACCCGTCTGATTGAGCGTTGGAGTGCCTTCGCCGGAGAAGGCACCGGCTTAGTTCACGTTTGGTGTTGAGTGCAGGTTCCGAACTCAAAAGCTGCTTGAGCATCCAGAAGGAACTGAAGCAGTCTGACGTGGAGTGTTGGAGAGTGGACACGTATCCAGACGAAAATACCCCGCATCAAATTCTATAATACAATTCTTGATTTCTATCAGTTTAGTTTTGATTTAAATGACTGAGCTAACAATTTGCTTTATGGATTTCGGACAAACTGCTTAATAAAAAAGAAAGGTGTTAGAAATCTTGTTTATAGAAAAAAAATCCACATATTTTGCAATTATTAGAACCCACAACAGGACAATCGCATTAAAACTATATAAAACAACCATAACAATTGCAATTAAAAATAAATCAATCATTAATGCTAAGAAAATACACAAAAAGACATATATCATCGAGTATTTCATCCATTCCAATACTCCATCATTCTCAAAAATCAAACTTAATGAAATCAAATAATATCCATTCTCAACATAAAATCCGTTGGTATTAGTTGGCTCGCAGCGGCGTCGCATACCCCTCAGCAAAATAAAACTGCCAAGCTCCGTCATTAACAGTTTGTCTCTATGGGCAGAATCTTATTACATTATGCCTCGCTCTCTCTTCCTACTGGGATTTTGCTTCCAGATAGCTGTTTATCTTGCCAACCGCTTGCCCACTCCATTGCTTCAGGGTCGATCCCCATTTTAGGTCCTTTTTCAGAGGGCTCCTAATTATCTTAAACTCTAGGTTTTCAAGTGTCTATGCTTTTCTAGTTGTGTCGTTATTTTTCTTATAAGCTGGACTCGCCTTCTCAAGGTTGTCTCTTTGCTGGTTATTCTACTTCTCAAATCGCATACAAGTGTCTTGATTCGATTTTGGGGTGCGAGTCTATTTCTTGTCACGTTTGCTTAATGGAGAATTAGTTTTCAGGTGCTTTAGTTTCTGCGGATACTACTTTTGGTGCTTTAGATTTTGATTCTTTCGCTTTCACTCTTATAATTCTGCCACCTCTAGCGTTATCGCCATTTGCCCCTAACTCCGTCCACGTCTAGCGCCAGCTCCGTCCCCAACCACATCTCTGACCTTAATCGCGTGCGAGCTACCTTTACGTGCTCCTTCTTATGTGGGACTAGGATCGACCACAAGCATCTCCTGTGTGCCTATTCAGGCACCTACATGCGTAGGCCAGATCTCGACCCCAGGCGACCGCCGCGCTGTACAGGCATCACAACCCCCAGCCCTGGGTCACACACAACCTGTTGTCGACCCTTCGGGATTAGTCCCTGATGTTCATTGCCGCACTCACTCTATAACGACTCGTGCCATGAACAACATCTTCCAATCCAAGCAGGTAAACAATGTCACATGCTATCTTTTTAAACGACCGATTGAACCTTTCTGTGTTTCGCAAGCTCTCAAGGATCCCAAATTGTATAATGCTAAGACATTTTGAGTTCATTGCCCGTCCTCTTAATCATGTTACATAGAACCTGGTGCCACCTCCTTCGGATAGCAGCATTGTCAATTCTAAAATAGTTTTAGGATCAAGCGTCATCCAGACGGATCCATTGACAAATACAGGGCTCGCCTTGTGGCCAAATGATTAGATCAACGTCTTGGTGTTGGCTACAAGGAAACCTTCAGCCCCGTTGTCAATGTGGCTACAATTCGCACGGTCTCATCCCTTGCCACCATGAATAACTAGCCTTTTCGTCAGCTTGATGTTAGTAATGTCTTTTTGCATGGTTGTATTCAAGAGGGTGTTTTTATGGCTCAACGCATAGTTTTGTTGACCCCTTGTCCCCACGCCATATTTGTCAATTGAAGAAGTCTATATATGGTCTTAAGAAGGCTCCCGAGGCTTGGTATTTAGAACTTCGGGATGTGTTGCTGGTTTTTGGCTTTGTTTAGTTCAAGTCTGACGTCTGCCTATTTACCCTTCGGCGTCCTGAGATCACTCTCTATATATTGGTGTAAATGGACAACATTATTCTGTAACATCCCCCTCCTCTTACCAATGTTGTCTCTCATCTTGGGCCTTGGTTTGCCGTTAAGGATCTCAGGGGGTTGAGATTTTTCGGTGTTGTCAGGGTTTATTTCTCTCACAACACAAGTACATCAGTGTTGTCCTAACTCACCATCAGATGGATGGAACTGGTCCACTCGCCACACCTATTTCGTCTTTAGCTTCTTCTTCCAAACCGTCGCCTCACTTTGAGGTCACTGAATATCGCCAAGTGATTGGTGCCTTGCACTTGGTCGGAAATTGCTTTTCCGGTGAATCATCTTGCTTAGTGCATGTCAGCTCCGACTGACTTTTGACTGGGCTGCCTTGAAACACATCTTACACTATCTCAAATGCTCTATTTCTCATGACGTCCTTCTTCGCTGATGTCCTCTTTCGCTCACGGCTAACTCCAATGCTGAATAGGTTAGAGATTTTGTCTCTTGCTCTTCTACTTCGGCCTCATAGTGTTTCTTAGCTCCAACCCGATTTTCTGGTTCTCACGCAAGTAGCGTGTTGTTTCATGCCCTTATACTGAATCGGAATATCGGGCTCTCGCCAATGCCTCAGCTGAAGTGCATTGGTTGTAACACTTATTTAGTCAACTGGGTCTCACTCTTGCAACACCTCTCTTGGTCAAATATATCAATTTTGTAGCGCATAATCTTGCTGCTTGAACTGTTACTCACAAGTGGGTGGGGAAAGTCCCTCTTTTGCTCTTGCCCACAAGCGCATTTTGTCATGGGGAATTTCCGATTACAGATCCCCTCATTTCCTTTCTTTTATGATGAATGAAAGCTTTATTTCCTCGAAACACAAATATATCTAATATATATATATATATATTTACACTCTATAAAAGTGTTAAAACATAAAAATAAATTATTAATAAATTCATTGTAGCAAATGCAAAAACGAATTCGTGTAAAGTGAGGGCCTTTATGTCAATAATAGTAATAATATCTCGAGACTATGACCATTCACAATTTATTAATTTCTTCATATATACCCCCCTAAAAAATTTCAATCGCGCGGCATTCCAAATGGCGCCAAACTTGTCCCGCCCAAATCCCTCCCGCTCAACAACAAACACCCCACCCCCACTACAAAACCCACACACAACAAGTCTTTCTTTCTCACAATACAATCAGATCTATATTCCATTTCACTCTACATTTCGAGCCATGGTAGTGACACTAGGTCCCGGCAAGTTCTACGGCAGCAGCCTCCCCCGTCCCCGTTTCTACACCGACGTCAAACACAACGATCACAGGGTCGATCCACCGCCCTCCGTCATGGATCCCCTCTTGAATTGGGCCCACGACGCCCACTGGTCGATGGGCGGCCTCAATTTCACCCGCACCCGTCTCCAGGGCCGCATCGAGGGAAACATCGACAAACTCCGCGCCCAGCTCGAGAAGAAACAGATCCATGAAACCACCAACTCATCCCCCAAGCAGAAAAAAGGCGATGAAAGGCGAAGAATTGACAAAACCCCGTCTCCGCCGCCGGCTCCTGTTGCCATTAAACGGCGTCGTGTTGTGGGCTTGATTGATGAGGAGGATGAGTTGGATGAGGAGGAGGAGATTGGTGTGAAGAGGAGGCTCGTGAGGAAATTGGGAGACGATTTTGAGAAGGTCGCGAGAGAATGTGGTATGGGTTTGAGAACAAGGAGTAAAAGGAGTAACGCGGCGGATGACGATGATGCGAAGGTCGAGAAGAGGGGGAAGAAATTGGTTAAGATTGGGAATAGAAGCTCGCCGAGGTTAGCCAAAAAGATCGGTGGAGGACACTAAGGTGTTTGATGAATTGCCCCATCGAGAGATTCTATAAATGTTTTTTTTTTTTTTTTTTGATTTTTCTGTTTTGATTTCGATTTGTTCTGGATCTGGGATCTGGTATTTAATACAGTGTTTAATGGCTGAGAGAGATTAGGATTTGAGTTTCATTATTATAGTTCAATTAGCTTAAAGTTTTGTACATTGGAGTTTAGTCCTCTTTGTTTTAGCTATGTTAACTGTTTGATTTTAGTCCTTGTATTCCGTTCATTGTAAACTTTTTTTTATATCTTTTGCATTGCGAATGCGTGAGTTGTGATGTCTACCATAGATTGGATCCATGGTTCATTTGTTGTTTTGGTAGTGCACTTTGTTTTGGTTTCTGCTTAGGATTTATGTGATCCAGCCTGCAACATAACATGTCGCTTTACGCTGCCTCAACTAAAGGTGTTTGATGAAATTTTCTTTTTCCGATTTTCTTCTTTGATTTCAATTGTCCTGGATCTGGTATTTAAAACACTTTCAATGGGTGAGAGACGTAAGTATTATTATAGTCTAATTAGCTTGAAGTTTGTAAATTGGAGTTTCGTGCTCTTTGTTTAGCTATGCCCGATGTTTGATACTTACCCTGATATTATGTTATTTTGTTAACTGTTTCAATATCTGTTGTGTTGCAAATGCGTATGAGCTGTGATGTCTTTGAGCCGTGGCTCATTTATCGATTTGGTAGAATCAGTTACACGACTTGATTCCTGAATCTGTCATGTGCATCCGCATATGAACAGAACAAGCAATTTTGCAATCAAGATTGAAATCACTATATTCCCCTATTCCCCTTAATGATTTTGAAGCAATGGTGACTGCTATTGAATCTTTGAGTTTACCAAGCATCATCTGGTCCTGATTTCTTGCAAATGCGTGTAGCTGTGCATAGATTTGAATCATGGTTCATCTATCGATTCGGTAGAATCAATTACTACGACTGGATTCCTGAATCTGTAACGTGCATCCACATATGAACGGTACAAGCAATTCCGCCATAGAGATTGAATCACTGTGTTCCCCTTATTGATCCTTTAGTATATCACCCGGTCCTGATTTCTTGCAAAACTCTGCTCTGAATCTCATTATGCAAGCGTTTATCATGTTTGCTAAAATGGGTGCAAAAGAATTGTAACTGCCAGTGTGCTTGGTTTTGGTTTCTGCTTAAGATTTTTGTGATTGAGCCTGCAACATAGTATGTGGCTTTGTGCTGCCTCTACTAATTTTTATAAGCAAGCCCTTAACTTTAACCGTAGTACTAACTAGTAACTACTAAGTAAATATAATGTGGCATCTTTTCTTCTCTTTTTATGTTATTGAAGTTTTAAAACAACAAGTGGAAGAGCTTTATCACTGAAAAGATACTTACACTAATGATGCCCATGGACCTGAACTCGACAGGATAACACGGACTTCTAAAATTTATAAGACATGAAATGGTAGGGAAACAACTATATTTTTTTTATATCAATATATATACGTTAAACATCATCAAAACTTGCACAACTTAAATTCCTCAATCGAAGTATAAATTCAATCCACACATATTAAAATTCAAAACTAAGGAAACAACTATAAATTCAGTCCAAACATTTTAAAATTCAAAACTAAGTAACCATCTAATCCAACATATTTAAACACAAAACACATGTCAAATTACAAATTACAAATTTATCAAAGTGTCGTACACTTACACAATAGTAGCAATAGTCAAGTAAAGAAATACCCAATCCAACTCAATCATCAATCATAATTATAAAAAAAAAAAAGGAATCAGTCCTCAATCACAACTGCACTTTTAAGAAATTAATATTTGGTCTCTTTATTTTTTAGTGTTTTATTTATATAATTTAAAAAATTAAGTTTTATAAATAAAATAATTGAAAAATCATGAAAGTATCTTAAGACGTGTCGAACACGTTCTTCAAATGTGTCTGACGTCGTGTCTACTATCTTTTATCTTTTTTATTTTTACAACATGTCACGTGTCATGTCCAATACGTATCAAAACCATGTCAGTGTCGAGCACGTGTCGAACTTTGTATTAAGTGATGTTTAAATGTGTCGATGCATCATAGATGTCTTTTTGCGTACAGAGGAGGGGGTGACCTCGAAATGAAAACAAAGTTTCCGAAATCATACGGTAACTAATGCCACCAACTAAGTCAAATAAAATAGCGGAAGAAACTTCGGAAGAAGGATGATTGTAGACTTCAACACCAAGGGGAAGAGAATGGCCAAGATGGGCGAGCTTGTCCGCAACCGTGTTCGTTTCTCGGAAATCATGCCTAACCATACAACTACCGAATTAGACATTTGCAAGTTTCCACTAAATTCGCATGAGGGTGATGATCTCCGAGAGAGGATTGGAGGAGGCGAACCACAACTTTGGAGTCGCAAGAGAGTAGGACATGCTGAAAGTTATTGCTCAAAGCAATGGAAAGACCGCGATAAACGCCCCAGAGTTGAGCCGACGTGATACTACCATGAACCGGATTTGCCGCAAACCCCAAAAGAGACAGTGTCCACAATGGTCACGAGCAATGCCGCCACACAAAATGAAGCCGGAATTTCCATGAGCACTCCCATCAACATTAATTTTGACAATGCCAATATCCGGAGGAGACCAACTAAGGTTGTGAAGAGTATGGTTATTACCAGGATGTATGAGAGAATAAAGTTTATTCCACGCCCTAAAATCATCACAAGCGTGCTGGTGGATCCAACGACAAGCGCGAGAAATATCAAGATTTTCATTCTCAAACACTTTTTTGCAGCGCCAAGCCCATAACTTCCAACAAGCGGTTGCAAATATAGTCGTCCACGGTGGAGAAATCTCGTCAGTAGGAGTAGAAGAAGAAAGATTTCCGCAGAGCTAATCAAAGAGAGTACCACAGAAAAATTATTCAACTGATTGCAAGGAAGTATTTTAGTCCAAATGGAACGACTAACCGGGCAGTCGCGGAGTAGATGGAGCAGAGATTCATGAGCATCCAGGCAACGAAGAAAAGAGGGGTCATCAGTTAAGTGTCGTTGTACTCTTCTAACATTTGTAAGAAGCTTATCATGAAAGACAAGCCACATTAAAAGACGAATGCGTTGCTCGATACGCAATTTCTAGGCAACGTTCTAATGAGTGGAGTGGGGGGTGTTCATATTGTTCAACATATTACAAGCAGCATTGACGAAAAAATTACCATCGCTTGACAGTCCCAGGAAGGGGGGAATCTGGAGTAAGCTCATCTTTACAAACACGGCAACAAGCAATTTCTAGCAATCTTGCGAAAAGGAAGCAAGTGCTAAAAAGAAGACCATAACCATTCATCATTGTTGCCAATAAAATCAGCAACTTTCAGCTCCCGTGCTTCAACAGAGGGGTCTTGCGAGTTGCGAGGCATAGAGGATAAGAGGTCCGTCACCGACCCACCAGTCATCCCAGAAACGCATTTGATGGCCGTTACAAACACCCATTTAATTCCTTGGCGGAAGGTGTCAATGCATGAAATAATTGACGCCAAAGTGGAGAACAGGAAGAGGATTTTTTGGCCGAAAGAAGATCGTCGTCCCTGATATACTTAGCTTTAATAACTTGCACCCATAAAGAATTTTTATTCTTCAATAAATCCCACGCAAGTTTCATCTTCATCAGAATAGAAAAATTCATGTTCGCCATATTAGGAATACCCAAACCTCCTTGGTCTTTCGGCAAACAAACTGTTTTCCAATTAACAAGGTGAATGCACCGTTTTCTTTCGCTACTACCCCACAGAAAATCGCGATTAATTTTGTCCAACTTGTCCGTCGTTTCCTTAGGGAATTTGTGCGTTTGAGAGGGTGGAAAAAGAATGCATTCCTTGCGCACTAGATTTTTTTCCTTAACCAGACGCCATACACTCATTAAGTCTGTCTCTTCTACTATACCGCATCATAGATGTCTACCTACCTAGATTATTGGTGACTTGAAAAATCCCTGTTTATTTCAATTGTCATATAAGTAACTGTAGTGTTTAGTTATGAACAAACTCTAATTGATTTCATTTCGCTATACAGAAAACCACCAAGTATGTAAATGATTTTATGGTAGCCAACACGCTGTGATAAACACATACAAGTCTTAGAAACAATTAAACGAGCTTAACCTCCAAAGCCTTGAGATGCGCAGTACTCAAGTGAATATATTATATACTAGGACTTCCAACCTTTCTTTTATTTACTAGGACTTCCAACTTATATGCACCCATTTGCTTGAAATAATGTAATTTAATTGCTTTTGGACCAATTCCCCAGTGATTTTGTTTGTATCCGTTTTGGAAGTAAAATACACTTTTGAGCTCATTTCTAAATTACATTTATATATTTACATATATACATACACATACATAATATATATATATATATATATATATATATATATATATACACACACATGCCAATAATGTATACATATATATATATATATATATATATATATACATACATATGACAATATTTTATATCGTTTAATTAAAAACTAATACTAAAATAATAACTGCATTCATTATTAATCCAACAATAATACGATAAAGAACTATTATATCATGTACTTTATCAATTTGACAACACTGTCTTTAAAAAGTAGCCCTACATATTTCCCAAAACATACACGTTCAAAATTGACCTGAACACAGTTTTTATTTTTTTTTCACACAAAATATGAAATCTTTCAAACAATTCTTTTTCCATCAAAAACCCTACAAACCCAACTAAAATGAACAAACATGCCATATATGTTCCAATAGCACACTAGCAAATGGCATCTGGCCAGATGTAGCTCGCCTCTCCCTTTTTAGTCTATATGTTGCTCGTGAATCAACAAGTACTAGTCGTGCAATAGTATGAGCGTAAAAGATCTTGTCCTCACTTTTTATAGTTTGTGAATTGAACTTGTCTTTTATCACATATATGAAACTCAGTTGTTTAAGGCATACATATTCACTCTAAATTAGAGATAAAAGAATAAATAGCTGAAGTTTTACATTGATTTTAGAATTTTATTTGATAGGTCCAAGCTCCATAGAGGTTGGATAATGTGGGGTAGGCTAAGATAGGTTCTAATGTTTAGAGGATCATGGGCTAGGTTCAACATATTTTAATCCGACTTTGGGATCAAATGTCTTTTATTATATAATCTAGGTCTTGATTTAGATCTTCGCTCCAACATAAAAACTAATGGGTTAGGTATGGGTACAACATTTTTGGAGTCACATCTAAATCCTGATTCAACGTTTTTCAATTTGTATCTAAGTCTTTTTTTTTTTTAAATGTATACCCATTTAAAGACTCAATAGAGCAAGATTAAATGAATCTATAATCTGAAAGGTCTCAGACCTGTTGGGGGTGTGGTAGGTGGCATGAGATATGAGTCCTATGTTCTCTGAATCTCATGTTATAAGCTTGCCCAATATTTTCAAGTCTAATTAAATTTTGATTTTATTGTTTTCGTGTGTGGGTATTATAATAAGTTAAAACTCGGTGAATCAAGGTCCAATGGGCCTAAGACCAAGTAGAGCTTCAATAGAAGTATAGGACTAATGGGTCTTTGTTAAATCTGAAGTTTTTGGTTGAGTCCATTGATTTTTATGTGAATTGAATTTCAATTTTAAACAAATCTAAAAGTCAATAGATCTAAGGACTAAGGTAGACTTGTATCAGAATTAATAATATGGCACTAGTTATATATATATATATAAAGAAAAATCACTTTATACTTTAATATTTGTTTAGTTACAAATTATATCATTTTACAACATTCGCCACAATTGTCAATATACGAGTGAACAGAAAATTGCATTTTTGATACCCTAACTTAACACCATTTCTTTTTTCATACCTTAACTTGGCAGATCACGATTTTGGTAACCTAATTTGCCAATGTTTTCAATTTTGGTACCCCTGCGGTGACGATTTCAAAATTTCGCCGTAATTTTTCACGTGAGGCTAAATTTGGGGGGTTTGGCCTCAGCCAAACTCTCAACTTACCCACTTGCACCTTGGATTTTATCTTTTTGTTATTTTATTTTATTTTGTTATTTTCTTCCACGTGGCGTCCAAGATGGCAAATGGGAGAGTTGAGAGTTTGACTGGGATCAGAATCTACAAATTTAGTCCCATGTAAAAAAATTTGGCATTATTTTGAAATCGCAGCCGTCAGGGTACCAAAATTGAAAAAGTTGCTAAGTTAGGGTACCAAAATGGTGATCTGCCAAGTTAAGGTATGAAAAAGGAAATTCTGCCAAGTTAGGGTATCAAAAATGATATTTTCCCTATGAGTGAACATTAATATTCTAGGAGCGTATTCAATATCTCTATTTAGTATGATATATTTTTTGCATCTTGTAGCTATGAAATTTCAAGTCCTTAAAATAAAAGACAAGAAAAGTTAGAACAAATAAAATTTATATTTATTCAAAAAGATATGAGGTTACAATCTCAATAATCCTCTGATTCTTTTCTAATACATGAACTTGAAAAACTTGGTAGACTTCGATGTGGAGTTGATTTTAATCCCTTCCACGTGGCTTTAATTTGAACTTCGATTCAAGGGCATTTGAGCTTGATCTTGAATTAAAGTTGAACTTGACTTGAAGCTTGCGATGATCTTCGCCTTGAGTTCTTTTGAATTTGTTGAATATATTGAGGTTCGATCTCCTTTAGCAGAAGCCCGATCCTCAGAAAGAGTTTTCCAACGGCTTTGCAGCTTGATGTTGAATCGAATTGAGTTTTTATTTAATCCTCGTGAAGATCTTGATCCTCGCGAAAAACACCTTGAATATGATGAATTTGAGAGAGAATTTCCACAGCTTCAATCCAATGGAGAATTTCCACAGCTTTAATCCAATAATGATTTTCCACAGCTTTAATACTCGTGAAGAACGATCTTGATCCCGCGAAGAACTCCTCGAAGATGATGAACTTGAGTGAGAATTTCCAGAGATTCTCCTCTTCAAAATATGATATTTGTGTTGTTTTCCTTGAGTGAAGACCTCTATTTATAAGTGGAGAAGTAGAGATTTGATAAGATCGACGGCTGAGGTGGAGGCCTACTATTGGTTCTTCCATTCTCAAGATAAATACAAAATAAATTTGTATTTATCAAGAGGTACTAAATAAAACACATCATATTTGACACTTGTTGCCATTTAATTGGCCAACAAAACATATTAGAAAATTAATTAACTTACCTATTTTTTTTTGGAATTTAATTTAGTAAAATCCCAAAATTCAAATAGTATAAATCAAATTAATTTCTAAAATATGTCATAAACTTTGGGTGTCTACAAATGCCCCCTCGAGACTTCTTCACAAAAGTCATGCTTCAAAGTGTACGAGTCGCGACTATATCCTCTTCTTTATTTTATTTTCTTAGTTAATGGTCTGTATACACCACTACACTTGATTACTTCACTTTTTGGCTCATGTAGACCTTCACATGAGAACATTCCTCCTTTCACATGAGCAGATTTTATTTCCAGCGAATCTTTATGTTGACTTTGGCGGTCTACATAGACCAGCGACACATGATTTAGCATAAGTGTTCTACATAGACCAATACATGAGACAATTCCTCCTTTTCTTCCCCAAAGCATTTCACGCACACACACTTCTATTGATTTTCTTCTCCAATTCAAAGTCATCCTCTTTAACTATCCAATCAAACAAGATGTATCCTCAAGTAACAATGAATAAATGCCTCAATCTCCTAATTACACCAGGATTTGTGAACGGGACTTGACAAATAAGAAACCCAAACGAATCGGGACACTCCAACGCGCATAGAGTCCTGAAAATTCACAACTTTGCTTTTTGATTTCCCCAGTTCAATCGTAACATCTGTCTTGAATTGAACTTCTTCCAAAATTAACTCTATATAAAGTAGATCACCTCCTTCTTTCTTCATCTTTTCTTTTATTTAGTTCTCACGCGGTAGCTCTGTAACTTCAAAATTTCAGATTTTCTTCTTCTCTTTGCAAACTCGCAGCTTTTGGGAGTCAATTGCGAGAATTCGCTCAAGCTAAGCAGGTATAACTCCAGCCCCTTCCCCCTTTTTTTTTTAGGATTGTGCACGTGAAGATGAAGTTACGAACTGGAGCGAATGAGGGATAATGAGAAGACTCGACATAGCAATTTGCAGATGTAGAACACAAATTGATGTTGTAATTCGGAGACGCAGAATCACAGAAGACACAAATTATCAGCAAAAGGCTTGAGCAACTACTCAAAGTTTAAGGAGCCGCATCGTGCATCGTGACTTAAGAAACTTTCGGAGACTTTGAAACAAAAACCTCAAGAATATAGGCATCAAAATTTCAGAAGTACGAGAGGCATCCATGAGATCGAAGCATCAATCAGCACATCTTGCACTTGATATCTTTTTGCACGTGCTCAGGAGACTTGAAGACTTGAGGGAATTCAGAGACTTTTTTGCTTGTATCCAGGAGACTTGAAGGCTTAAGAAATTTGCAAACCTTTTTGCTTGAGTCCAGAAGATTTGAAGACTTGAGGAATTTGCAGACCTTTTTGCTCGAGTCCAGGAGTTTTGAAGCTTTTGGAATTTGCAGACCTTTTTGCTCGTGTCAAAGAGACTTGAAGATTTAAGGAATTTGTAGACCTTTTTGCTCGTGTCCAGGAGACTTGCAGATTTGACCATCGCCAGGGAGTCATGATTT
The DNA here is from genome assembly GCA_946800315.1 of Misopates orontium. Lineage (NCBI taxonomy): Eukaryota > Viridiplantae > Streptophyta > Magnoliopsida > Lamiales > Plantaginaceae > Misopates > Misopates orontium. The sequence goes on from OX326951.1 coordinate 12,884,071, forward strand.
TTAATATATATAAACAGTTTATACTCGTATTAAGGAGATTGTCGATAGTTTATACTCTTATCTAGGAGTACATGAAGAGACATTTAATTTGAAGATTTTAGATAGTTTAAGCTCGTATAAGGGAGCATTTGGTAGAGACAAAATTTGATGTCGTTCCTTCTTCTCCATCATCTTTATCTACATCATCATCTTCACTGTCAGGGATATAACTTGAATGCTCTTCTTTTGCAGATTTTAAACTTATCTCAGTGTCATGCGTTCGAGTTGCCAATTCTTTAAAGTTTCTTGGCTTGATTCCTTGAAGGATATAAGAAAGGGCCCAATTCATCCCTTAAATGCATATCTCAATAGCAGAAGTTTCAGACAACTTTTCTTTGCAGCTTAAGGATAAATTTCTCCATCTATTGACATATTCAATCACTGACTCATGTTCTCTTTGATGCGCATTAGCTAGCTCAATCATTCTTACCGTGCGACGGGTGATATAAAAGCGATCAAAGAACTTATTTTGTAATTCCTTCCAACTATCAATAGAGTTTGGCTCAAGATCAATGTACCAGTAAAAGCGAAGCCTTCTAAGGATCGAACAAATTGTTTGACAAGAAGATCTTCATCAGTTCCAGCACTGCTACATGTTTCAATGAAGTGAGCAACATGTTGTCTCGGGTCTTCCTTCCCATCAAATCTTTGAAATTTTGGAGGTTAATAACCTTCAGGCATTTGCAATTTCTCGATTCTTTGAGAGTATGGCTTCATATAGGATTTGAAAGCTTTAGGTTTGGCTTTATAATTCCTTGCAACTTCTTGAACAAGCTCATTCAATTGATTGACATAGACAAAACCGTTGGAAGAGACTTGGATTCCTTGGCTTGGGATCACTTTGGCCTCTGGAGTAAGTTCTTGAAGAGAATTTGACTTCATGCTTTGACCATCGCTTCTCCAGAGTTTCAACTTTTGGAGATGAGAGGATCCTTGAACTTCTTGGCTTGACATATGTTCTCCAACTTTATTTGTGACTTCCTCAAGAGACTTTAGTGTGTCAGGGGCATATTTATCATCGTCTTCTTGGAACTCCAGCTTTTGAATAAGACGATCCAAGCATTCTTCACGTTTTTGCACTTGCTTGGTGAAATTCACAATAGCTTTGGTCAATGCAGTAACTCGCTTCAACTGAAGGTGATTGAGTTGGTTCCTCAACTTCATGCCTTGCCCCCAGTACAAGTGGAGCTTTGATCATAATTGAGATGAACCTTCACTTCTTGCCCCCTTTGACTTGTCCATACTTGAGAAAAAGTTGGTTTCTCGAGACTTGCTAGAAAAGAGATGAGAGGTAGAGATTGTCCCACTGGGCGTGCCAAAATTTGTAGCTATGAAATTTCAAGTCCTTAAAACAAATAAAATTTATATTTATTCAAAAAGATATGGGGTTACAATCTCAATAATCCTCTGATTCTTTTCTAAGACATATGAACTTGAAAAATTTGGTAGACTTCAATGTGGAGTTGATTTTGATCCCTTCCACGTGGCTTTAATTTGAACTTCGATTCAAGGGCATTTGAGCTTGATCTTGAATTAAAGTTGAACTTGACTTGAAGCTTGCGATGATCTTCGCCTTGAGTTCTTTTGAATTTGTTGAATATATTGAGGTTCGATCTCCTTTAGCAGAAGCCCGATCCTCAGAAACGGTTTTTCAACGGCTTTGCAGCTTGATTTTGAATCGAATTGAGTTTTTATTTAATTCTCGTGAAGAACAATCTTGATCCGCGCGAAGAACGCCTTAAATATGATGAATTTGAGGGAGAATTTCCACAGCTTTAATCCAAGAAAGATTTTCCACAGCTTTAATCTTCGTGAAGAACGATCTTGATCCCGCGAAGAACTCCTCGAAGATGATGAACTTGAGTGAGAATTTCCAGAGCCTCTCCTCTTCAAAATATGATACTTGTGTTGTGAATTTTCATTGAGTGAAGAAATCTATTTATAGGTGGAGAAACAGAGACTTGATAAGATCGACGACTGAGGTGGAGGCCTACTACTTGTTGTTTCATTCTCAAGATAAATACAAAATAAATTTGTATTCATCAAGAGGTATTAAATAAAACACATCATATTTGACACTTGTCGTCATTTAATTGGCCAACAAAATATATTAGAAAATTAATTAACTTACCTATTTTCTTTTGGAATTTAATTTAGTAAAATCCCAAAATTCAAATAGTATAAATCAAATTAATTTCTAAAATATGTCATAAATTTTGGGTGTCTACACATCTATTTATCTAGTTTTGTTATAAAATTTTAAAACTATAACTTTATTGTGTTACTTTAGAGTTGCTTTTTACTATTAAGTATCTTCTTAAGATACTTATATTTTTAGTACGTTGATTATATATTAAATCGAATAAATTAACAATTTTTGTTATTAAAAAAATCACATTAAAAAAAATACTCATGGCTCCGCCCCTGATTCCAGACATATGTTATGATGTGGGATATTTTCGTCTGGATACGTGTCCACTTGCCAACACTCCACGTCAGACTGCTTCAGTCCCTGCTGGATCCTTAAACAGCTTTTGAGTTCGAAACCTTCACTCAACACTACACGTAAACTAAGCCGGTGGCTTCCCGGCGAAGGCACTCCGACGCTCAAGTCAGATGGGTCAGAATGTGAGTTCTTGTTGTGCGAGGCAACAAGTCGAAATGAATAAGTCAAAATGTAGCGAATAAGTCAAAATGTACCAAACAAGTCGAAATGCACAAGTCTCAAGTCGAAATGAAGAGTTCACAATAAGTCGAAATGAGCCTCTTCAAACAAATCGAAAAGCATGCAATTATATATCGTGATGTGGGGTATTTTCGTTTGCATACGTATCCGCTCTCCAACACTCCACGTCAGACTGCTTTAGTTCCTGCTGGATGCTTAAGCAGCTTTTGAGTTCAGAACCTGCACTCAACACCACACGTAAACTAAGCCGGTGCCTCCTCCGGCGAAGGCACTCCGACACTCAAGTCAGATAGGTCGGAATGTGAGGTATTGTCGTCGAAGACAATAGCTCGAACAAATAGCTCGAAATATGCCCAAATAGGTCGAATTTAGGCTGAATAGGTCGAAATAGCACACCTCGAAATGGTATTGAGAACCGTGATGAGAAAACCCGAATAGGTCGAATTACCCTCAAATAGGTCGAAATACACTCTATATAGATCGAACAAGAGCTATTGCAATATAGCTCAAATTTATGCTCTATAGCTCGAATTCGATGTATATAGCTCGAAATTAAATGCTAGAAAATAAAAACGTACCTTAGAATGAGGCATGGGACCCCCTTATATAGTAATAAGAGTCCTTATTCGGCTAGAAGTGCAATCCAAGTAGAACTATAACTCAAAATAGGTCGAATTAGAGCTATTTTGAAATAGCTCAAATTGGACCTTCAAATATGTCGAATTGGGCCTCAAATAGCTCGAACTGGACTCCTAGGCCTCAAATAGATCGGATTTGAGCCCATATAGCTCGAATTGGGCTTTTGGGCCTCAAATAGATCTAATTTGAGCCCATATAGCTCGGATTGGGCTTGATATAGCTCAAATCGGGTCTTTTCGGGCCCAAATAGATCTCGTTTGGGCTCAATTTGGGCCTACTTGGGCCGATTTCCGAGTTTTGCGTTGAATTGTAATTTTGCATTAAAAAATAATGGTGCTGACGTGGCATAATATGTCCCGAAATACGTTCGTGTATTGTATCGGATATTATGACGTGGCGGTACCGAAATATGGTACATCATGGAGTCCCCCAATTCGTAAGAGTAATGTGTACAAACATTGGTCATACGAACTAAAAAGAAGTCACATAACCGAGAATCGTGCAACGAAATCGGCGTCGGCGTAAAAAACCAAGAATTGACCAAAAATATCAAAATTCAAAAATAGGTCGAATTTACCTTTGAAAAAGATAACTCGAATTCCAGGAAAAATTTCCCGTAAAATAGCTCGAATTTCATTTTGGTCGAAATTACCCTCCAAAAAGATAACTCGAATTTCGAGAAATAATTTTCTGAAAATAGCTCGAAATTACAAATAGGTCGAATTTGAGGGCATTTTGGTAATTCCCGCATCATTTCGCCTATAAATACTCCACTCCCAGCTTCATTTCCTCATTTCGCGCATAAGCATTCCTCCAGAGCTCCCAAAAAATAGCTCGAATTTATAGCTCGAAATTACTATTTTTAGTAATTTCACCGAAATAGCTCGAAAATCCTCCAAATTTAGTAAGTTGAGCAGAATAGCTCGAAAATAGTCCTTATAGCTCGAAAATAAATCCAAATAGATCGAATTTTGCTGGAATAGCTCGAAAAACTCCCCTTCTAACTATATCCTTTGGTGAGTGTTTGATAGCTCGAAAATATAAAATTCGAGCTATAACACTTAGAAAGTTTTTCAATTTTTGAAAAATTTTGAAAATGCTAAAATTTTAACTTTTTGCGCAGATTTGTTCACGACGACGCGACTTCGACGTAACCGGTCTCCACGTTGTCCATCACCACCACGATCTCACCAACGTGCCTACTATAACTCACGCAATCAATCACGAGATTCTTCATATCGGAATCCTCGTAACACAAACACAAGGCGTCCATCATCCCCGATTCGTCCTCGGCAACCAGAACCTGCCCGAGTCCGAGTACCTGGCGCTCCAAAGCTATTCGCACCCGCGTAGAGGTCATACGAACAAATCGACCCAAACGAAGAAGTTTATGTAGATCTAGACCCTCGTGCCGGTAATCTTTCAACCTAAACCTCTTTATGACGCGAGTTATTGATCTTGAGTCTTCCAGTAGTAGTAGGGAAAGTAGTAGTGAGTCTTCGAAGTCGTCTAAGGCTAAAGAAAATGAGTCGACTAGCGGTAGTAGTAACGACTCAAGTGACGAGTCCTCATCTAGCAATGAGAGAAATAGTAATGATAGAGCGTCTGATATGGAGGTAGACGTAGACATCCTAGGATATGACGAGGTTGAATCTAACCCTCTCCCCATCGTGCCTTATTTACCTCTTCCGGACAATATTCCCATACCTGCCGCAAACTCTCATGAACAACTTGCTCCGCCAAACTTGATTAGTTTTGATCAATTTCCTTCTTCCCTTTCTCACGACATAGCTTATTATCGTGATACCTATGACATCCCTGATACTTATGAGATTATCGTTCCTGGCCCAGATGATAGGATAAACAACCCGCCAAAAGGGTGTCTCACTGTATTCAGTAGTTACCTTCATTGTGGTTTACGGTTTCTCATCTTCCCTGTTATCTCAGAAATCATGGCCTCTCTCAATTCTTCTCCTTCACACTTTACCCCCAACGCATACACACAGATGTATGCTTATGCGATGCTAACCCGTGTCTTTGACCTCCCATGATCTGTAGCCGGTTTTTGGCAATTATTCATAGTGAAATTCCGTAACAGAGGTGTAGACGCCGGGTTTTACTATTTGAGCTCGCGAAAGAAGCAATGCTTCCTGTCTGATCTACAAACGAGCTTCGGGGCTCACTGGAAGAAACAATGGTTCTTCATCAAGGAATCCAAGCCTCAGGAATTCCGATTCAAGCGGCTTTGGACGGACGCCCGTCCATCGCTGAGACGCCCCGATCCTCCTATCTATAGCCTGACAGTGGTTAAAAACTTGAAAGAGCATCAATTTGATGCTTTTGAGTTGACCACCACCCCAGTGTTGCGGGCCAGCGGTTATACTTATCATGCAGGCGTTGAGCCTTCTGTCTTTGGTATAACATTATGCATGTTTTTGTTCTTTTTACTTGTTGATTTTTACGTCTTCCTTTGTTGTCTTCTAATCTTTGCATTTTTTGCAATTTTCAGAGCGCATCGTGATGGACAAGACGAAGAAGAGGCTGGCCGCTATGAAGCGTGGCTCAAACGCTCCTCAATCCTCAGTGCCCATTCCTGAGAAGACCAGTCGCCGTGGTGTGAAGACAGCTGGCACCAGTTCGAGGGGCGGCAGTGCTCCTACTCCTTCCACCGTTGCTGTCTCGACTCGAGGGTCGGGACGTGGTAGGGGTTCTGCTCCTGCCCCTGTGCCTTCTCCGGCTCCTGTGTCTTCTACTGTTCCTTCGCAGTAGACCGCTGAGGCTGCTCCTGGATCACCACCTGTCGGTTCTGAGCCGATCCTTCCGGAGCTTTCTCCTTCCCCAGCACCTTCGACTGAAAAGAGTGCATCTGCCCTCTGTTGCTGAAACGGCTCGTCGCTTCAATGAGGCTAATCCCGAGCCAGCAACCAGGAAGAGGTCTGCTACTGCTGAGGAGATTCGACGGGGTAAGCGCGTCGCGCAGGACAGAGCTTATGATGGTCACGATCTCGACATCGACGTTGAGGAGATCGTGCGAGCTTCGGTCGAATCAGGGCAGTTCACACTGAAGGACACTAATGCCCTTCGACTCATCAAGGGATCTATGCCTGACTTCGACCGTCAGCTTTACTACCAGGCGATGGGCCATGAGAAGCTAGTTAGTCGTACCGCCTTGTCTCTGTGCGAGGTTTATGTACTTATAAACTTTCCTTGAACTCCTTTTTGTACTTGTTTTAGAATATCACTGACTTTTTGCATCTTTTGTAGTTCTTCGTCAACTTTCAGACCATGGTGGAGAATTTTAACATGGTCATGACAACTCAGGATCAGCAGAGGGCGCTGATGGACAGGCACCTCTCTTCAGCCTTGCAAGCTCAACGACTGGAGAAACAAGCCAAGGAGACGAAAGCTGAAGTTGAGAAGCATCTTGTCGTCGCTGTCGACGAACTGAAGGCAGTGCAGGCCGAGCTGGAAACCCTGAAAACAGCTAAGGCTACCGTTGACAAGGAGCTCGCCGAGGAGAAGCGACTATCTAGTCAGCTCACCACCGACTGCCAGCATGCCACGTCCCTTATTGACGACCACGTTGACACCATCCGGACGATGCAGGATGCCGCTGCTGCTGCTGAGGCACAACGTGCGAGACTCGAGGCTGAGCTAGCTGGTGTCAAGGCTCGCCTTGCGACGGCTGAGGAGGATGGCTACAACAGGGCCATGAACGAGGTAGTCCTCTTTTACTTGACTTTATTTCTCTTTTCTTGATCTCTTATATTTTGTACTTACTTTCTCTTTACTTGGTTCGCATGAGCTCCCTGATGAGGACAAGGTGATGGTAGCCATCGAGTTCTTTCGCTCGGCTACATGGGAGCAGATTGCTATGGAGAGGGGCGGATTTGATACGACCAAGGGCTACAACATGGCCCTTGATGACATCGTCGCCCGAGGTGCCCTCGCTCCTGGGTTCAAGAAGGAGGATTTTAATGTCCTCAACTGCCTGAACGAGGATGACACAGAGGTCGGTGAATCCTCAGGTACTGCTGCTGCCGATCCTTCTCCTTCTGATCCGCCTACTGAGCCTGCTCCTACTGCGGACGCTGACGAGCCCAAGCATGATCCATTCACCTCCTTCTATCCTCTCCGTCAGGTATGGCTCTCTGACTTTGCTGATGAGCAGCCATCCACGTCTACTGCTGCTGCTGCTGCTCCAGATGAGCCCTTGGAGGAGGGTGAGATGGGTTTCGACCCTCAGGTCTTGGATCAGCCTGCTGAGGGCGATCAGCCTATGCCTGATGCCACTGTTCCTACTCCTGCTCCTTGACAGATCTCTCCCGTTGATGACACCGGGCCCCTGAATGAGTCCTTTGTAGATATTCAAGAGCAAAGCGACGGTGCCCTGAAGTCTCTTGGGCTGAATTTGCTGCCGTGATCGCTTTGAGTGGCCTGCGTGCCCTTATTCTTGGCGTCTGTGCCTTATCTTAGTATTTTTGAACATCTTTTCATTTCGTACAGTATATTCATAGTACTACATTCTTTCCGTACATTATGTTTTGTTGACTTGTGCGCGATTTTAGCGCTTATCCATTGCTAGTACAGTTTGACTTGAGAAATCTTTTGAATGTTGTTACTTTGTCTTGTTAAATCTTCACTCATATGTGTCTACTTTCTAAGTTTATATTTGTCACTTGCTAAAACACTTAAGTTTTATAAACAAGTATTTGTGAGAGTGCGAGAACTTGTGCTCGACTCTACGAGGCTTGTGTTCGTTGTGCAAAGCTATGTTTGCGCTTGCGAAGCTATGTTCGCGGGAGTTCGAGGACTTGTGCTCGACTCCACGAGGCTTGTGCTCGTTGTGCAAAGCTATGTTTGCGCTTGCGAACTATGTTCGCGGGAGTACGAGGACTTGTGCTCGACTCCACGAGGCTTGTGCTCGTTGTGCAAAGCTATGTTTGCGCTTGCGAAGCTATGTTCGCGGGAGTGCAAGGACTTGTGCTTGACTCCACGAGACTAGTGCTCGTTGTACGAAGCTAAGTTCATTTTGATTAAGTTTTTAAACTTAAAGTTTGTAGACAGTATGAGTTTAACTTCATGTATCCTGATAGATTGTAATCTTGCGGGTAACGAGTAGGCAACTACTAAACTTGAATAAAATATGATATTTTATTAGTTTTGGGACTGAGCTCGAGTAACTTCCGAGTTGCCTACGTATCCCGCCGTATATAGGTTGACTAGGAATCAAGTCCCCGTAGTTCGCTGCTAACTATTACAATGAGAATATATGGCCTGCAGCAAGCTTTGTTTATACTTCCAACTCCGCAGCCTTGTTCTTTTTATCAATAAAGTGTCTCTTCTTCTGTCGGATAGGTTTAGCATTTGGGTTAACATTCAGGTGATGTACCGCAACTCGAGGATCTATTCCCTTTAAGTCTGAGTCCGTCCATGCGAATACATCAAAGTTTCTTCGTAAACATTCCAATAACGCCTTCTCAATCTCCGGGGTCAACTCGCTTCCAATTTTAATGACCTTGTTAGGCTCATTATCCAACAGAATCACCTCCTTAAACTCTCCAGAAGGTTTCAAACGCTCAATCTCCATCTTCTTTTTATAGCGCAAAGTCGTTTTGTCTTCCTTTTCTTCCTCCACCTTCTTCGAAGCGTCTTCAACATTGGGAGGAGTAGGATCCTCCTGCATCGCCTCTTGATCCACTTGCGTAGCAAGCACCATCTCCGTATCAACTTGTTTTCCTATTTCAGGCTTCTCCACTGGATGTATGTCAATCATCGCAACATTTGGATCCATTCTTGCCTTGATAGGTTTAGTCGATGTAACATAGCAACTCCAAGAATCACGATAGTTTGTAGTGAGTTCAGCAACTCCGCCAGGCGTTGGGAATTTTACCTTTTGATGCACCGTAGAGATGATCATGGCAAATGCCGTTATCCCAGGCCTTCCAATCAGCACGTTATATGCAAAAGGTATGTTGACAATGAGATATTCCACATTCAGTGTTCTTCTCTTCGGATTCACGCCAAAGGATGTTGGCAACATGATCCTCCCAATAGGTTTAACTTCACTTCCACCAAATCCCACTAGTGGTGAGTTAACATCAGTGATCTCGTATTGTCCAAGCTTCATTTGTTGTAAGGCATCCATGAAAATGATGTTGGACGAGCATCTATTATCAATCATTATCCTCTTTATCCCGTGATTCGCAATCACCGCGGAAACCACCATAGGGCAATTCAAGTATTGCGCTTCCTTAGCTTGTGAAGATAAGCTGTCAAAATCGCTATCGTCGAATGTGATTCTCGTATCCAACTTGTCCACTGCAAAGACAAGATCTATCTCAGGGCGCTTCAGTCGTTCATTGTATATGTCTCGTGAGATGTGTTTTCTACTTTTGGCTGAATCGGCGCCAGTAGGTCCGCCAGCAATCACATTGACTCCATTCTCGATATCATCGTTCCCATTACCCCTTTTACGCTTTGGTTCATCCTTCTTCTCATGTGGAGATCTATCCCGCTTGCGTCCAGATGACGCATTCTCTTGACGTGACTCTCTATTCTCAAGGACGTACTCAACGAGTTTCCCCTCTTGAATGAGTCGTTCAATCTCGTTCTTTAGGGCCTTGCATTCGTTAGTAAAATGCCCATTCTGCCTGTGGAACTTGCAATATTTCTTCGACACCTTGGTCTCCTCCGTTTCTCGGAATGGTTTTGGGGTTCTCAGCAACCCGCTATCTTTCTCAATGGCGTAGATTTCGCCAATTTGTTTCCTCAGTGGAGTATAATTGTCAAATTTCTTAAAGGGTTGTCGATTGCGATCACGATCTTTGCCCCTTAACTCCTTCCTCAATCTCTATCTTTATTCTCCTTGCCCCCATGAATCCCCGACGAATCCATCAACCCTTGATTCATGGTTGCCTCCTCAACTTCAATGACCTTACTAGCGAGGTCCATCACTTGCTCAATGGAATCAGGTGTGTTCCATGTTATTACTTCTATCAGCTTCTTGCTCCGGCATCGATGCTCCAACACAGAGATGACCAAGTCAACATTGGGAGCATTCACTCTACCAATCTCCAGATTCAGACGCTCAATATACCTTCCCAAAGGTTCATTAGGTCTTCTATAGATATTAAACAGCGTGCTTGGAGATTTCTTCTTTATCCGATAAGTAGCAAACTTCTTTACGAACATGGTCCTAAATTGTTCATATGATTCAATTGAACGCGAGCGTAAGTTTTTGAACCATTCCTTTGCTGGGTCTCTTAGACTGAGCGAAATAAGTTTTGCCCTCATATTCTCTGCATACCCTAAGACCTGCAAATCTCCATCTAACTCATCATAATGTGCTACTGGATCGGTATTCCCATCATACTTCTTCAAGACAAGGAGATTAGTCCCTTCCTTCAACGTCAAATTACTGATCGCCTCACAAAAGGGGTTTGGCCTCTCCCTTAGTGGAATATGTTCTGCAACAACAGGTTCCAGTCTCGGTGCAACTCTCTCAGGCAAATCCCTATCTCTTCCGGCAGTTCGACTTGCTGCGGGTCGATGATCAGGAACTCTCTGCCTAGAATTCACCTCTCCTTCCCTCGCTTCTCTATCTCGACCAGTTGCTCGACTGGGAGCTTTGTTAGCATTAGTCCTCACTGAATGAGGCTTCCTCCTTTCAGGCGAGAGAGTTGGATCCCTTGGCCTTGTCATCCTAGTCTACGTATAATGCCTTGACTCATCACGACGTTGGGTCGGATGAGTCCTTCCTGGCTGCGGTGCTGCAGGCTGTGCTGCTGGTTGTTGTGCTATTGGAGCCTGAACATTCTGTAGAATAGAAGTGTTTGCCAATTGCTACACAATCATCAGAACCATGGTCCTTTGAAACGCTGCCATAATTTGATCCAACTGAGCTGAATTCAATAGCTGTTGTTCCGTGGGAGGAACTTCAGGTTGATTCGATGTGTGAGTTGGAGGATCAAGGGGAGTGCTGGGCGCTGCCACTGATGTTCGCTCAGAAGCATCAGGTGCCCGATTATCGTCCTCCCTCTGTGATCTAGTCCTTCTTGCCATTCCATTCTTCTCCGTTGCTCTCCGTTGAGCCATTGAGTGTCAGTGTTTGTTACTAAGTGCGTATAGAGGTTCCCACAGACGGCGCTACTGATGTGGGGTATTTTCGTCTGGATACGTGTCCGCTCTCCAACACTCCACGTCAGACTGCTTTAGTTCCTGCTGGATGCTTAAGCAGCTTTTGAGTTCAGAACCTGCACTCAACACCACACGTAAACTAAGCCGGTGCCTCCTCCGACAAAGGCACTCCGACGCTCAAGTCAGATAGGTCGAAATGTGAGGTATTGTCGTCGAAGACAATAGCTCGAAATATGCCCAAATAGGTCGAATTTAGGCTGAATAGGTCGAAATAGCACACCTCGAAATGGTATTGAGAACCGTGATGAGGAAACCCGAATAGGTCGAATTACCCTCAAATAGGTCGAAATACACTCTATATAGATCGAACAAGAGCTATTGCAATATAGCTCGAATTATTGCTCTATAGCTCGAATTCGATGTATATAGCTCGAAATTAAATGCTAGAAAATAAAAACGTACCTTGGAATGAGGCATGAGACCCCCTTATATAGTAATAAGAGTCCTTATTCGGCTAGAAGTGCAATCTAAGTAGAACTATAACTCAAAATAGGTCGAATTAGAGCTATTTTGAAATAGCTCGAATTGGACCTTCAAATAGGTCGAATTGGGCCTCAAATAGCTCGAACTGGACTCCTGGGCCTCAAATAGATCGGATTTGAGCCCATATAGCTCGAATTGGGCTTTTGGGCCTCAAATAGATCTAATTTGAGCCCATATAGCTCGGATTGGGCTTGATATAGCTCGAATCGAGCCTTTTCGGGCCCAAATAGATCTCGCTTGGGCTCAATTTGGGTTCCGAGTTTTGCCTTGAATTGTAATTTTGCATTAAAAAATAATGGTGCCGACGTGGCATAATATGTCCCAAAATACGTTCGTGTATTGTATCGGATATTATGACGTGGCGGTACCGAAATATGGTACATCATATCGAATTAGAGCTATTCTGTCAAGTCAAAAAGCTTGTCAAACAACTCAAATTCGGGCTATTTAACTCGAAATGGATGCTGAAAATCAAGAAATATACCTGAAAATGATCATTTAGGCCTCCTTATATAGTATTAAGAGTCCTTAATTAGCTAGAATTGTAGTTAGAGTACAATTAGGAGTTGAAATAACTCGAATTAGAGTTATTTAGAAATAACTCGAAATGGTTGCTCAAATAGCTCTAACAGGCCTAGAAAAACTCGAATTGGGCTTGAATAACTCTATTTGGGGCCAAATAAGTCGAACTGGAACCAAACAAGTTGAATTGAGACCAAACAGATCGAATTTCGACTTGTTCTTCAGCTTTGTGCAGTCTCACCGTTTTTGTTATATCTTCTTCTCTAGACCTCGGAATCTCAATCTGCTTTTTAATCTGGAAACTAGACTTCAGATACTTTTCAGGCATATACGATTCATTGAACTAGGAGTTGAATTCATAGGTTGAAACAGCAACTTGAAATAGCACTCGAAATTCACTCTTGAGAACTTCTCCTTCCCTTTTTATGTTGTGTCTTGGGGTATTTATAGACATCTTGATGGGTTTGGGCCCATAGGTTGAAATATAAGTTAGATCGGACCCTGAAACAACTCAAATATGGGCATGCATGGGCTTAATTTGAGTTTTGCCTTGATTTGTAATTTTGCATTAAAAAATAATGGTGCTGACGTGGCATAATATATTCCGAAATACGCTCGTGGTATTGTATCGAATATTATGACGTGGCGGTACCGAAATATGGTACATCATGTTAAATAAATGTTGGACATGAACCAGTTTTAAAAATGCACGCCTGGGGCGCGCCTTGGGGCTCGTCTCGGGGCAAAATTGAGCTAAAACACCCCGAGCCTGTTGTTGAGGTGTAACCTTCCTGGGGCGTATGCCCCGGGCGCAAAAAGCGTAATCTTGGAGCGCAAAAGGCGTAAGTTTAGGCGTGAAAGGCAAAAAGAAAAAAGGAAGAAAATACTTATTTTATTAATTTCTCTATGAATGTTTATTCGTAGCTTGCCCATAAATTTCTTATTTTGGTAAAATTATAACTCACTTCAGTAAAAAGTATTTTTAACTTTTTTAATTTAATTTTCTATATTTCTTTTATTTTGTAAATTCATCTTTTGGATATCAATTGTAATAACAAGTATGTAATTCATTATCCATATGTTGTGGATCTTTTTCTATTATTTGATTATTATTTTACATGAATTTTCTTGTAATTATTAGATATTTTCACAACACGTGGAATATATGTGACGACCACATGAAATATCTGTATGAGATTTATGTAGTGCGTGCAAAGTAAAAAAGAAAAAATAAAATTATTTTTTTCTCTATTCTATTTGTAATTGGTATTATCTCAAATACTTTTCAACATTTTCCAAATACCTAACTTATTATATTCGTATTTATGTTTTTTGGTTTTTGTTAATATTAAGATATATTTTAAAAATATAAATGCCAAAATTTGTAGAGCTTACGCCTGTGCCTCAGAGCTTATGCCTCGGCTCTAAAGAAGTAAAACGTCTCGTTTACGCCCAACGCCTTTTAAAATACTGACATGAACTATGCTATCAATTAAAGAACAAAAATAGTGAGTTTTTTCATGTATAAGATAAATGAGCGACAATGCATTTTTTTTTTTATATTGTTAAGGACAAGATGCAGAAGAATCTTGTTGTTTTAATTTGATAAATAAAATTATTGATTACGTTAGTCTCTCTTAAATAAACTGATACACCGTATGCATTTTTAGGACTTCAACTTTTTATCAGAATGCTAAAATATCCTCATTTTTTAACTATTTATTATTAATAGCTAATATATAGAAAAAGGTAAATGGTAGTTGTTAAAAGAGAGGGGAAGTTCAATGAGAGGAACATAAATCAACCCTTTGGACTCATGTCTGATTGAGTTTCTGGGAATCAGTGGCCAACACGCAGAGAAGACTAGGTAACAAATAGATATTCAGTCGATCTGACCCTTCACCAAATCGTGTGACAAAAGACTGAAGAAGTCATCATATTACAGAATCTTTTCTTTGGTGAAATCAACAAGTAAAGTATATATTAAAGGGATAATATCACTTCCATCCCCAAGGTTTGGCATAATATCATAAACCTCTCTTGAGATTTCTATAATATCAGTGACACTCTCTGAGGTTTGTTGTAACATATCAAATAGGTCTACTATACCTTTTTTGCCCCTGGCCACATTTGACCACTTTGTTAAGAGCTAAGACCTAATACATCCATTCGATATTCAAATAAAAAAGAGAAAAAGAGAAAAAAATAAAAAAAAATACTTTTGCATATATATTGAGAATTTAATTTATATTTTTGAATAGATGTATTTGAAAAAAAACTTTTATGACCAGCAAATAAAAAATTAATAACTAAAAGAAAACTAAGAATTAATTTTATATAGTCATTTCCAGTTATATGTTATTTGATTATTAGCAGATTATGTTATTTTCAAGAAATATTCAAAAAATAATAAGTTCTTAATTTTTGTCTCATAATATATATATATATATATATATATATATATATAAATAGAGCTTTTCTTTTTTAATAATTTTCTTGCACTTGTGAATTCCGTTTGAATATATTTATCATTTTTAGACCGTAATATTTAGAAATACAATACTTGTATTAACTTATGAAAATTTGTGTTCAAATATAATTCTACACCAACAATTGTTAAAGTTGTAAATTCATATCAAAGATACACTTTCTAATTTGAATAGTAACAAGTTGGTCAGACTTAAAGTAGAGCAAGGGCAAAAAAAGTAATATTTGGTCTATTTGATATAATGTTGTCAACTTCAAGGGGTGTCACTGATATTACTGAAACCTCGAGAGAAGTTTCTAATATTACGTCAAACTTCAAAGGGTGTGAATGATATTATTCCTATATTAAAACGGGACAAACCACTTGCACAAAAGAAAGGGGCACTCTTTCTAAAAACAAAAGAGATAAAAACAAAATAGACAATAATTAAATATACTATGGGTAGACAAAGATACAAGGCCGATATCAGAAATGGCCCATGACTCAACATATAGTATTAAATTGAAAAATAAAATCTTAAATCTTATTCACAATCACAGATCTAATCTAGCAAAGCAACATTTGACACCAACATTCCACCTTCACCTTCATTAAATATTTTTTCCCATTATTATCTTCTTTAATTGTGCTCTCAATGATTTTTTTTCGCTATTTTCTTTTCCACCGTCATAAAGTTACCTTATTTAGTATTTTTTTTGGGTAATGATTACATAATTACTGCAACACTTTGATTGTTATTGGACAAGAAATAAACACACACACACACACACAAACACAAACTGAGTTCATCCATTTTTCTTCTCTAACATAAGTCACAAAGGGTTTCTTTAAGAGGTAACTGAGATTTGAAGTCTCATTGATTGATGCAGTTTCTGAAAACTAAAGTCTCATTGATGGTTCTTGGACTTTTGCTGCCTTTCAACTAATTTCTTGGCATAAATCCTTTTTTTCACATAAAGGGATCTCTCATTATTTGGAATCCAAGGATTTGGGAGGTTAAATAGATTCAAACATTTATAAAAAAAAAAACCCACCTCGGGATTTAAATTCTGTAACAAGTTCTTGCATTTGTCGCTCAAAGGGGTCATTTTGGTACCTTTGTTTTCATCTTTTTGTTGAGTTGCAGCATAAAGATTTAATCTTTTTGTTACCCATTTGAGCTGTTCAAGTTGTAGTGCTATTTCTTCATTCATTTGTTGATTTGGAGCATAAAGATTTGATCTTTTTGTTACCCATTTCAGCTATTGAAGTTGTAGTGCTATTTCTTCATTAATTTGTTGATTTGGAGCATAAAGATTTGATCTTTTTGTTACCCATTTCAGCTAGTTAAGTTGTAGTGCTATTTCTTCATTCATTTGTTGATTTGGAGCATAAAGATTTGATCTTTTTGTTACCCATTCAGCTATTTAAGCTGTAGTGCTATTTCTTCATTTATTTGTGATGGTTAAAAGTGGAATGGTTGGAGGGAATGGGGGGTGGTGCTACACAATTATTGGTTTTGCATCTTGTATTGCATTCATATACTTGTCATTTGGGGATTTGTGGATTGATATACATGAACAAACAATGCTGAGTTTTGTGGAGAGGAATGGATCTCAGTTCATAGTGGATGGTAAACCTTTCTACTTTAATGGATGGAACTCATACTGGATGATGGGCCATGCTGCTGATGAATCTACCAAGTATAGGGTCAGGGATATTCTTCAAACTGGTGCAAAAATGGGTCTTACTGTTTGTCGAACTTGGGCTTTCAACGATGGCGATTATAACGCTCTACAAATTTCGCCCGGTCATTTTGATGAAAGAGTATTCAGAGTAAGAAGGAAGTCTTTTTGTGTTGTCTTTTATTTTTGATTGATCATGGTCTATAATTTGCTCGAGATTTGATCATTGGTTTATCTGTAAAAAAGTTGGAATTTTGAAGTTTTAACTTGAATATCAGAGTTCATTCTCTCATGGATCTGAGGCTTAAACTGATATATCTTCGGATATTTTAATACTCATTGCTTTCTCTGAAATTTGGATGCAGAGCAATAATATCCTGCTTATTGCTTCTGTTTTACTTATTTCTTCAATTATATTTCAATATTTTCTCTTTGTCTTGCTTATCGGTCCAAATCTTCTGTGCCAAATGGTGTGCCGATTCCCATTTCATTGTTAGATTATGACATCTGTAGGTAACATGTGGTGAGATCTTGAAGCAAGCAGTGGCATGTGGTTCATGTTTACTTTACAATTACCATACATATCATAATTCTAACAGTGAAATGGAGAGGGATATCGTTGATAGCACGCATGATTTGAAATGCGTACTCTGGGAGTTTCCTTGTTTGGGATACCGAAGAAAATATATATAATGTGTAATTAATCAATTTATAATATGATTATTTGTGTTATGCAAGTTTTTTGTGAATTTATTTCTGCCCAGTTTCATTTACTATCCATTATTTCATGGCAATGACCTACCGAATTTTGTATCTTTTGCTTTCTTTCTGTTTAATGCATTATATTACTATTGATAGGTGTGCTTAAATTATATTTGTATCCATATACCATTTAGTCAATTTTGCTATTATCTTATTTGTATGATCTCATTTAATGGTTACATTTAATATGGCAGGCGTTGGATCATGTTATTGCTGAAGCCAGGTACTATGGCATACGGCTGATGCTATGCTTGGTCAATAACTTGCAAGCGTATGGCGGGAAGACTCAGTATGTCAAGTGGGCATGGGAAGAGGGTGTTGGTTTAAGTTCTTCGAATGATTCTTTCTTTTATGATCCATCAATTCGGCACTACTTCAAGAATTATGTTAAGGTAACCTTATCATCTTTTTTTGATTAAGTTTTCTTTAAAAATTATGTTCCTTGCCAGCAGTTAGGTGTGAGTGTAAAATATATATTTGGGCCCTCACAATGCTCTGCGAACTGGCAGAAAGCAACCACTGCCGTCTTATCTTCTTTTCAATCTTTCTCGTTGTGCTTGCATTGCATTATCTCGCCAATAATTCCTTTGAATTAGCTAAGGAACTCTTTTCTTTTAGGCCCCGTAGTTCAAGAGCTTCTTGCTCTATAGACTCTCCCGTGTAAGATTATGAGAGGCCTTTCTTATCCAAACATCACCCTAACCATCGTAGTCAGGGGACCTTTCTCCTAACCAACCAAAACCCTATCTTTCTGGCCCTTCCTAATGTCCAGTACAAGGATTGGTTTCTAATAATTCTAATTGAACTATGAGAAATGGCAGGAAAGTTCGGTTGTCAATGGTCATATATAATATTCTTATAATTGATAAGTTGAGCTAGAATGAATAGCAAATCCAGTCAAGATAGAAAGCCTGATTAAGACTAACTCTTCTTAGGAGAGCTTTCGCTCCGATCATATATGACTAAAGGAAGGGATGGAGCAGGGAACTACCGATCTGAGCTAGGACCTAGGTGGCCAGGAGTTGAGAGTTACGAGTTATAAGCTAGTTATCCATGAGTTATGACTTTTGAAATATAGGAAACTACTATACCTGGACCATTATCACAATGAGCCCTTCCCGTTCATTATTCAGTATAGGTCTGCTTTCTGCTCTGTTTCACCACCCCCAGGGTATGGATTCTGTCTGTTTCTTCGTTTTTAGTGTTCTGCTTACTCCACTTTAATGTCAAGCAACATCAAACTCGGTGGTTTCATTGTGTATTCAGTAGCCATGTTTTGAAACTGTTGTTATTTTTTCTTTATTATACAAATATTACACATTTTCTTTTATGTCATCTGATTACTTTCCTCTATTTTCTTGCATGACAGACTATTCTAACAAGAAAGAATACTGTAACTGGGATTGAGTACAGAGATGATCCGACTATCTTTGCTTGGGAGTTAATAAATGAACCCCGCTGTATAACTGACAAATCTGGCGATACACTTCAGGTAAACTGAAAACTTCCTAACCTTGTCAATCATAGAAAATTTCTGCTGCAAGAATCCAAACTAGCTAGTGTATGATCTCTGATTCTATGATTCAATCTGTTCTATTGGATTTGTATTTCTCAAAATTGGTAATGATCTTTGCAGTGTAATATTATATTAATTTTGATTTTGTGCCTTTTTATTTATTTCCGTCTTTCTAATGATGGATTCGTATAACGGAAGAGATTCTTTTAATCCTTACTAAGATTTGTCTCTACATGGATTGTATCGTATAACTGCAGGATTGGATAGAAGAAATGTCGACTTTTGTTAAATCAATTGACAGAAACCATCTAGTTACGGTGGGCCTCGAAGGATTCTACGGACCTAAAAGTCGTAAAAGATTGACTGTTAATCCAGAGTTTTGGGCAGCTGATGTTGGAACTGATTTCATTCGCAACTCAAAGATATCGACAATTGATTTTGCATCTGTTCATATATATCCTGATCACTGGTGAGCTATTTATTTCCTTGCTACTGAATATTTGATATAGGTTATTGTGTAATTTATCCTTTTAATTCCCCTCATGATTTTTGCATTCAAAATTTGGAGTCTTGAAGAATTTGCATGCCGTAAGTATATTTATCAAACCTTTAGAACCATTGTTCTTGCCGCCCACATGGTAATTGGCTCTCTATATTACCCTCTCTTTATAATGATAAGCTGCATCGCATATAAAAACAAATATTGTCTGTTTGACAGGACTCATAATCCAGACTTCGAATATAAACTCAAATTCGTTGCTAAGTGGATGCTATCTCACATTGAAGACGGTGACAAAGAACTGAAAAAACCCGTAATGTTCACTGAATTTGGATTATCCAATGAGGATTTCGACGATTCTCAAAGAGAGAGATTTTACAAGATTATTCTCGACATCATTCACAAGTCGGCCAAATTAAACAAGGCGGGAGGCGGATCTTTAGTCTGGCAATTCCTGGTTGAGGGGATGGAAGATTTCAACGATGAATTTGGAATTGTTCCATGGAAAAGGCCCTCAACGTATCAGCTTTTTGCTGAACAGTCGTGTAAGCTTGCAAGAGTTCAAGGTGCGCTACCTTCGCAAATGCCGTACTTAAGAAAATTATGTACGCACAGACGGTGAACACGAACACATTTATGATTCTTTAGATGAATGATGAATTTATATAAGTGATATCTGTTTGTAATGTTTGTTGGTTTTGATTGTTGAGGGTGAGAGAACTTGAATTACCATTGTCATATGCGTATAGATGTATAATTTTATTCAATGAAGCATATGTGCAGATCGTTTTTAGCTGCATGATTCTTAGAATAATCTTTAAAGTGCATCGAGTAGAGTCTTTTTGAAAGAATTAAATGATCTGTGATCAAGTAAGTGGAGCTTGTGTTAGAGCACTGGTAAAATCTCATTGCTACATTGTCGGTAGAGTATTAATATGTTAAATATCTTCTCCCTGCTACTAGCTAAAGTATTCCATAGTTGCTTAAACTTTTCGATAATGTGCTCATATAAAAAAAAATTTGCAACTTGAGAAAAAACAAGATATTCTTTTATATAACTATTAACTTAGCAAGTCAAAATCTGAGGGCTATAGCGTGAGAACCTAAGAAACATCAGCTCATACTATGGTAGTTTTCTTGGTCCCATACCTAGACTTTAGAAAATAGTAAGGGTAAAATGCATCAAACCTCTCGACCTATACCGTTTTTTACAAGTTGCCACCTAACTTTTGTTTTTTACAACTAACGCCCCGACCTATTGAAAAATGTGCGAATCGCCCCTTGAAGCCAAATCCAATGGACAAAAATGTAGAAACGTGGCAAATCCAACAACTGTATTTGGGTTCAAGGGCCAATTCGCACATTTTTCAATAGGTTAAGGGGTTAGCTGTAAACAAATAATAGGTTAGGTGGTAATTTCTAAAAGAGGCTATAAATTGGGAGTTTAATGAAATTTAACCAAATAGTAATGGAGTCATAAGCCTGGTGGTCGACCTTTTCTAGCTTCCAAGCCCTCCTTGAAAAAAGTAAAGTCTATGAGAAGGTATAAAACTATAAATATATACTACAAAGGGTTCTTAACACTCTAAAGAATGCATTATTTTGAGTGTTCTTCAAATTATAACAACAATGTACCATAAAAGAATTAGCCCATACCACAAAGTATTTATTAATGGGCAACAATTCTGAGAAAAACTCTGAACAAGAACAAGATGATCAAAATGCCGTTTATAGAATTCGTAGCCACGTTTTCGATCATGTAAAAATAAGAGTATAATGGATCTTGCTAGAGCTAGACTTATCAATTTGGTAGCAGTTTTAAGACATAATTTATTAATAATTAGTAGAGATGACTTAAGTCAACAAAGAGAAGATGGAGCAATAACTCGAGGAGGGTAGCTCGCTGAACCTTGACATTTACACCAGTTGACAACTACGGCTACCTAATGTACATAACATAATTTTTTAAAAATGTTTGCTATAATTAATGCATTCTTATCTATATTTTGTTCAAACATGCAGCGGTTTTTTGAAATATGTTAATTAATTTAGCATTCTATGTTTGGAACCCAGAGCTGGTTTTCAGATTTCAGCTTCTAGGGGATCAAAGACTTAAATAATATGGTTATAATTTTTCATTTTAATTCAAAACTATCGTGAGTATGTAAATTTAAGGGAGCTGATATATTTATAGCAAAATCCCTAATCACAGAGCAATATTTCATTAATTTATTATTTTGTCCTTCATCAATCAATTCCAACTAATTATCTTCTCTTTTTAGTTCCTCAATCTCTCATACACCATGAATAAACATCTTCTTATACGTTAATGAAGATGGAGATTCTCTTTCTTATTTATGAATGCAAATATCAAAATTAATAATCTCCTTAATTATAGAAAAATTCTTTCAGTTAATACAATCTCAAACAATTCTTTCTCCTCGATACTACTCCGGTTGTCTTTTCCAGCATACTTTTTCGACCGAGCTTTTTGACAAAACTTAGTTGCAAAAACAGTAATTTGAATTGATTTACTAGTTGGAACATATGTTTGCGTGAACAAAAATATTAAGGAAGTATAATATATTATTCGATATATCGTTTAATATATTTATTTCGATGAAGTTCAATTAAGTGAGAAGAAAATTTTAATAGTCATGGCCAAATGAGAAAAGCATAATTTTGTTTTTCATTTTCTTTGAACATGAAATTTGAGTTTCCCAGAAAATTAGTGCTATAGCACTGTAGTCGTTGCCATTGAGGTTTTATTAATTTATCCACTCAAGAACATAGTTAATACTTAATACATATGCTACAACTTTGTAATATATTATGTTAATGATTTTTAACTATTGTAAAAGAAGATTGTTGATAAGCGGATGAATTCGGAAGAAATGACAGGATCGAGAAAAAAATTGTAATCTGTATCCTAGTAGGAATATTACAAAGAAGAAAAATTAAATTGGAAGAAAATATTTTCAAATATAACTCAAATATTATGTTAGCAAGATTGATAGTCTTTCCATGTTATAAATAGGAAACAAGAAGGTTTTTGTCAAGTTTATTAAAATTCCAATAATTATGGCATGTATTTAAAAGGAAGTTGAATTGAGTAATTAATTTGCAAGGGGTACGCTGCTTCCCCTCTCCATTTTTTCTAATAGGATGCGGTTTGATAAATCACTTTTTAACCAGGGTGATGCACGATTATTTGTTTGTACTTTTCAGCTATACACACATTGGTCCTCCCTTCTCTTCGCCTGTTTGGTCACCTCACACACTGCTTCACCCACAAAATTGAGAGGGCCACTGTAGATTTTAGCACACTACAATGTTCAGATTTATGATGACTTTGTCACCCCATGTCATGATGTGGAATATTTTGTACTGTCGTGTAATTTTTGTATTTTTTGCCACATTAGAATCTCTGTACCGCTATTTCTTCTCCCTATTTGTTCTTATATGTTGTGGCTTCATAAATCACTATTTAACCATGGTGATGCACATTTGCTTTTATGTCGGATTCAGCTGTACACGTATTCGTCCCCTTTTCCCATCGCCTGCTTGTCACTACACACACTTCGACACTTGCAAAATCAAAATCAATGGGGCGAATACAGATCATTGCACACTACAACATGCATATTTATGTGAAAGATTACCCCCAACATGCTCACTTCAGAGGGGAAGAAAATATATGTAAGCACTCGGGCTCTTACCTTCTCACTAATCAGGTAAATGGGTGCAACTTTTGGTGGAAACAAGTTAGTTGGCATATCAGAGATTCTATTATTGTGGATCTTCTTTTCACAGATACACTACATGCATTTTTCCTTTTCCGCCCTAGAATTTCTAAGCCTTTTCATCTCTTCTCCTTTGTTGGTCTATTAGGTGGCGGCTTTTCAAATCACCTTTGTGAACACTTTTCAGCTTACACGCTTTGTATACCTATTGCTATCGTCTGCTTTGTCATTACACACACCTTCTCACATAGTTATAATAGGTATACAAAGCAATTCCATGCACACTACGGACTTGGGGAGTGTTTTGATGAAACAAATCTCACTGATTTATTATCAGATTATTGCATGAGTTCGTTGATACTAACAGATTGCTTTGAGGACGGTTGCTTGGATGTTTCACGATACCACACAGGTGGGAAGAAAGAGGACACAAATGGCGCACAGAAAATAAGGCAAATTTGGTGGACCTACACTCGAAATTCACCAGATAATGCATGTTGACAAGTACGTTTAAGAACAGGAAAACACAGATAGCGCGGTTCCATACATGATGATCCTATTGGGATTATCAGCGGACACGTTGCTACACTGTCCGGTTACCATGGTTATTGTACTTCCAACATAAACTATATATATTGTTGCTGGAATAATTGTAACTTAAACATGTTTTTTTTTTTTGTATCAAATTTGGGAGGCTTCAATTTTCAGGGCACTCACTTTTGGGGCGGGCCTGTGCTTGTAATAGATTAGGTTTCATTATCGCTTGGAAGCACATCCAACACAGACGATACTCTAGAGAATGGTTGAAGAACGAAAGAAAATGTACAACACATGGCACAAGATGGAGACACATAATTGTGATGCTTTATTTTTTGGATATGTTGTCACTATACTAGTTAAATTTCTTTGTACTCGCATTGTATTCCGGTTGGCAAAAATATTAAAGCCACCATAGCTTTTTGCCTTGAATTCTAAGTGGAGATGGTTAGGTAGAGTGCAACAACCTATCAACAAATATGTAATGCACCCTTTCTATTAATAAAACCATAATTTATAATTTGCAAGGGTTATAATAGAGAAAAGTAGAATTTCTGTAAATAAGGGAATTGCTCAGTCTTATATATGTATGTTCATATAAGCATGCATATTATAAATATGTTTTTTTTTTTCAATTTTAATGCAGAAAAGGGCTTGAATATTGAAAGGGGCTTGAATATTGAAAGGAAAGAGAAATATTTGAAGTAATTGTGTATGGAGTATGGACTATGGAGTTAAATTAGCATATAGATCTCAGTCTTTAGGGAAGAGTTTTGCAGCTAACTCCGATTTGATGTAAGGAAAATAGGGATATGATCCCTGTTAAAAGAAAGCTGATTTGCGCTTCAACGTGTATTTGTCCGTACAGAAAATATTCTATTTATACCCAAGTTTATTTAAATAGGATTGATCCTCTATGGCTCACTATGGTTCCTTTGCGAAAGGGAAAAAGTACATAGGAAAATAATTATTTTCGTCATGTTCTGTAGCACAAGAATTTGTTGGAAAAGAAAAAAATAATTCCCAAAAAAATAGGAAACTCGTTTCTCAAATACAAAATAGTAAAAAGATCATGAATTTTTCTATTTGAAATTTCATATTCTCTCTGATGACGCCTCCGATTCGCCATGCCCGCCGCCAAGGCAGTCCGAACGCCGGTCTCGACTTAGGATGATATTGGACCCGGTAAGCTCTAGGGGGGGGGGGGGAGCGTTGAGGGCTCGTTGAAGGGATTCCAGCAGTTCTTCAGCGGTCCGTGGGGATCCGCACCTTTTTTGTTGCTTCCACTCCGATCCTTTATTGCTGGTGGGGCTCGTGATCTCCCGACCGTGCTCTCTCTCTCTAATGCTCACTTTCACCTGCCTGCTTGTGGCCTGCCTTTATGACCAGCATGCTTCCCTATTTATAGGGCGACGAAAGGTTATAGATGTAATCTTACCAGGGGCACGTGTTGGCATGCATGTTGATTTCGAGGGTACTAGAGTACTTGAGTGGCTTTGTAGAGTAGGGTACGTGGTGCTTGAGGGGTCTTGTCGAATAGGGCACATGATGCCTGAGTAGTCTTGTAGAGTAGGGCACGTGGTGCCTGCATGTTGCCCTCGGTGTATGCCATGCTCCGCTTACATACTATAACTCCCGAACCCTCGCTTTATATAGGGGAAGAGGGGCGGTCAAGCCCTGAGGGGGCGACAACGCATTCGAATAGTGGAGAATGACGTAAGAGCTGATGACAACTGCTTGCTCTGGTTGGTCGGATGGTTCAGTGGTATTTGCTTAGTGGCCAAGGAAGGCTTTCCTGCACGTATAGATTACAACCCCCCTCGTTGGTCTAACGAGGGGTGGGTGAGACAAATATTTATATTATGAGACTTACCTGGTGACGGAGGACGAGAATGGGTCGTGAGATAGGCTAAAATTAGAGGATTAGGCCACGTGGACGGGTACGAACCCAGGAGGGAGAGTATGCGTCATCATAAGTCCCCCAATCCCTGTCGCATTTCGCAGAGCGTGGCAGATAGTATACTTTTAGGGGCCTAATCATCTACTCGCGCGTCTATCTCACACCCTGACTTCTCAGGATTCAGCAAAACTTCCTTCATACACTGAGAGGTACGTGTCAGTCATCTGCTGCTTCTGGGGATTGAGCGGGAATTAAACCGCCCTTTTGCCCATCTATTTAGATCTTCCCTGTAGCGGTTTCTAGGTCTACAGCCTTTTCATCTTCTCTGCTTTCCTTGCGTAACCGCTTTTTCTTATTGTGTTCTCTGATTATCCTAACCATGTCGTCCTCTGAGGTTGCCGCGGTTGCCAATTCTGGTTCAACTCCCCGTGCTTCTCCATCCCGATCTACACTACCTTCTCCTCTTCTCACTCGTCGCGGGAAGCACACTGCCGCATCCGCTGCTTTTTCCAAAACCGGTGGTGATAAAGGGCCAAAATCCAAGAAGCGATCCGTCAGTGTGGAGGAAGTGGCCAGTAGCTTGACACAAGCGGTAGTCGACGGTCACCTCTCCAAATACAATGTGGCGAGAGGAGACGTGGCAGTAATGCTTCCCCTGGTCTTTCATCGGGCGAATAGCCCTCCTGGAGGCTATTTGACGGTGTTTTTTCCGCAGATTGAGGCGGGGTGGAGGATGTTTGTGCCGCCATTTTTCTGTGAGGTGGCTCAAGCCTTGGGACTTTGCCTGAGTCAGTTGACGCCTAATGCTTTTTCGATCATGGCCGGATTTGAATTCGTATGTGGATGCCGAGGGCTCCCTTGTACTGTCGAGCGTCTGTTGGCTCTGTTCTGGTTCAACTCCCCCTGCTTCTCCGTCCCAATCTACACTACCTTCTCCTCTTCTCACTCGTCGCGGGAAGCGCACTACCGCATCCGCTGCTCTTTCCAAAACCGGTGGCGATAAAGGGCCAAAATCCAAGAAGCCATCCGTCAGTGTGGAGGAAGTGGCTAGTAGCTTGACGCAAGCGGCAGTCGACGGTCACCTCTCCAAATACAATGTGGCGAGAGGAGACATGGCAGTAATGCTTCCCGAGGTCTCTCATCGGGCGAATAGCCCTCCTGAAGGCTATTTGACGGTGTTTTTTCCGCAGATTGAGGCGGGGTGGAGGATGTTTGTGCCGCCATTTTTCTGTGAGGTGGCTCAAGCCCTGGGACTTTGCCTGAGTCAGTTGACGCCTAATGCTTTTTCGATCATGGCCGGATTTGAATTCGTATGTGGAAGCCGAGGGCTCCCTTGTACTGTCGATCGTCTGTTGGCTCTGTACTACGTCGGGACGAGCACAACGCCTTTCTTCTACCTAACCCCTTGTTCTTTCCAGGCGGTCCCTGTAGCGAGGGTCTTGACAAATGCTTCCACCTCCTTTGGTAGTTGGAAGTCTTCTTTCTGCTTCGTGAAGCCGTCGAGCCGTAGCTGTGAGGGTTGGGGTGTAACCAACGTGTCGTCTAGCGTTCTAGCGGAGTTGGATTCTTCTCAACTCAAGGGGATTCGACTCTAAATGAAGGAGGAGAGCTATTTCCAGATGAAGTACAATGTGCTGAAGCTGGCGAAGATCCCGAGGTTATTCCAACTTTGTGGTCTTCAATAGGGGACTCATTCTGTTCACTTTCCTCATTTGGACAAGGACCCTGAGTTTTGTAAGTATCGTGATCTTGCTTTCTTTCATGTTCTTCATGTCTTTCGCGCCTCTGACTGATGTTCTTCAGGTGCGCTGGTCTCTTCTTTGGCGGAAGTGGTGTCAGACAAGGCGGCTCCTAAAGTGCCTAGGGGGAGCAGGTCCACTCGGGGAAAGGCGCCATCATCTCGGTCGGTGGTCACTACTAGGAGTGGGGATCCTTCTCCATCTCCTCACTCTGCGGCTGAAGCCTTCTCGGAGGTCAGCTCGGGTTTAACAGCCTTTGGTGATTTCCAAAATTTGCAGGAGGATGATCTCGAGGCCTTCCGTAACCCTGCTCCTCCAGCCCCTAAGCCTGTTTTCGACTTGGGCTGGATTCGGGGGTCACTCCCCTCGACTTTTGATTTAAGTTACCTTTCTGCTCCCTCTCTTGGTCACGATATGGCGTCCATTTCTCGTGCCTCTCCAACCGGTGTTTTCTCTCCTGCGCCTATACAGCCTGAAATTTCTGAGAAGGGGGCGGGGTCTTCTCCCCTGATCGAGGGCAGGGGAGAGACTGACGCGCTTGAACCTTCTTCCCCGACGCTGCGAGAGGGTCTTGCGGGAGCGGCTAAAGGTCCTTCTGGTGAGGTGGACATGAGTCCAGTCGCTGTTCCTTCCGGCCCTGGGGAGGGCATGTCTTCCAGGTTGACAGAGGCTCTTCCCTCGGAGTCGCTGGTGGGAGGTCGATTAGCGGAGATCCCTGAGGTTCGGAGTGGTGAGATTGGTGATCAAGTGGAGATTCATGAAGAAGGGACTTCTTCGCAGGCGTTGGTGGACCGGATTGTTCGTCCTGGTTCTTTCGAGCCTCCCTTGGTAGCGGAACTGCACGTCATAGGTTCTAGTTTTGCACAAATGCGCCAAGTAGTGGATACTCGCGAGGTTGAGTCTCTCTGGAACCGAGGGCTCCAGTGGTTCAAGGATACTACTTGTTATGCTGCGGTCGACGTAAGTTCCCTGTTCACCCTTGCTTGGTGTTTCGTCATTTTGTCCCTCTTTTAACCTTCCATTTTTTTCTTACCAGTTTAGCTCTCGTCAATTTTTGCTGATGGAGCATATCCATACTTTGGAGGACCGTGTGGCTGACTTGGAAACCTCTGCATCAGGTTCTTCTGTGCAAGAGTTCGAAGGGTTGAGGCTGGATCACTCCCTGGTGGTAGCCGAGTTGCAGGAGGTTTGCGTTTCTTTGGAGGCCCGGGTGAAGAGATGTCGAGAATGGGAGGCTCATGCGGCGCAACTGGTAGAGAAGCGAGATCTTGCGCTGGAGCGTCTCCGAACAGTGGAAGGAGAAAGGGACGACTCTGCCGCGGGGATTGCATCAGTAAAGGGCGCTCTAGAGAAAACTCTCTGGTTAAAATCGGAAGCCGAGGTAGGATGCACAGAGGCGATGAAGACGGCTGAGTCTCTTCGAAGTGAGTTGCTGGAGTGTTAGGCGTCCATGGACCAAAAGATATCCGGGCAAGTGCGGAAGATTGGCAAGGAGTTGCGAGGACAAATCGCCGAGAGGGCCAAGCATGACGCGTACGAGCGTATAATTCAGTACATTGGCTCTCCGCTCCATCATGGCTTCTTTTGAAAGGTGTTCGTTTTCTTCCTCATGGTGGGGTAGAGTGGAGCCACAAAGCTGCTACAGGCGAAGAACTCGATCATACCTAGTATTGGTTTGACCATGTTGTCTCCGTAAGCTATCGAGGTCCCTAGCGATATGCCGCCAAGTTCTCCACCTAGCCCTTCTGAATTACGGGCAATTTACGAGGTCTTCCGGGCTGATCTTCCTCCTGCGTAGGTCGTTATCCCCGAGGTTGGCGGGCTAGCTTCCCGTAGCTCTTCCCCAGATTCTAGGGCAAGGAGGATAAGGGAGATGGCTTCCGAAATCATGGCGGGAGGTCCGATGGTTATCGGTCCTGGTCCTCCAAGTTCTCGTGCTGTTGACATCTCTTTGCGGGTTGTTTCTACAATCATTGTCCCTGGAGCTTCTGTTGATGCTTCTGCACTCGAGGAGCGTCGAAAAGCGGTGTGGGATGGGAAGCGTCCCTCTTGAAGAGTAGTGTTGTAGGCCTCCTGTGTTGTATTTTTCTTTTCCCTGGTAATTGTACTGATCCGAGTTGAGCAATAAAAGATTATTGGAGGTCTTCATGCGCTTCTTCTTTCTCATTGCGTGTTGATTTGTTTAATGTTAAATTATCAATCTGGTTAGAGTTTCAAGGATGTGACAATCAGGGAACACTTCGCTACTCGTTGCGTGGTTCTACGAGGATGTTGTGGTTGTTGCTATCCTCGGAAATACGCGTGTGGCTCTTAAGGTTCATAATGGGACACCTTGTTAGAGCAGTTGGCTAGAGCCCTCAAGGTGTATTGCAAGGAGCAAGTCGACTCGCGATACCACTAAAGGGATTGTCGCAAGTCAACAGGGTATACTACACCCCTCGTTGCGTGGTTCTACGAGGATTGTTATTTTTCTCCTCAAAAATACGCGTGTGGCTTAGAGGTTCATAATGGGACACCTTGCTAGAGCAGTTGGCTAGAGCCCTCGAGGTGTATAGCAGTCGATTCGCGATACCACTAAAGGGTTTGTCGTCGGTCAACAAGGTATACTTCACCCCCCCTTGCGTGATTCTATGAGGATTGTTATTTTTCTCCTTGGAAATACGCGTGTGGCTCAAAGGTTCATAATGGGACACCTTGCTAGAGCAATTGGCTAGAGCCCTCGAGGTGTATCGCAAGGAGCAAGTAAAGGGATTGTCGCCTGTCAAGAGGGTATACTTCACCCCTCGTTGCGTGGTTCTATGAGGGTTGTTGGTTTTTTCCTCAAAAATATGCGCGTGGCTCAGAGGTTCATAATGGGACACCTCGCTAGAGCAGTTGAAGTCACCCCTCAAAATGATACCCGAACCAGTCAATCTTTTCCTAAATTTCTTCCCCTGTAGTGGTTCGTGTGAACATAGTGTTCACAAGTCTCTAGTACGTGGCTCCGGTATTCTTCAATCCAAACGGCATGACCAGGTAGCAGAGCGTATCGAAATCTGTGATAAAGCTAGTCTTCTCCTGATTCTTCTTTGCCATTGGGATTTGGTTGTATCCTTGGTCACCATCCATTGTGGACAGCAGGGCGCACCCCGTCGTCGAGTCCACAAGCTGATTAATGCTGGGTAAAGGAAAGCAATCCTTCGAGCATGCGTCATTGAGGTCAGTACACATCAGCCATCTTCCCCCGGATTTGGGCACTAGAACTACATTGGCTAGCCATTCGGGGTACTGCACCTCCCTAATTCTGTTCAGACCAATTAGCCTCTATATTTTTGATTTGATTACCTTATTTCTCTCGGGCCCCGTCTTGCATCTTTTCTGTTGGACCGATTTGGCATCCAGGCGAACATCGAGGCACTGCTAGCAAACACATGGGCTGATGCGTTCTGGGGGTCCCCCTTCCCAGGCAAACACATGTTGAAAACGTCGCAATGTCTCTAGGAGTTGTATTTCAACAGGAGGATCGATATTAGTCCCCATCTTTACCGTTTTCTCGGCTTCCCTGGGGATAACTTCAACCATCTTGAGTTCCACGACAGGAAAGAGTTTGCGTGCATCGGTCCGTTGCGGCTCGTATGGATTTTTCTTACTGCTGCTTTCTCCTTCTTCGATGGTGGCAATGGTATTCATCCGGCATTCACGCGCTCGGGCCTGATTTCCCTTAATTTCTCCAATTCCATTAAGAGTATGGAATTTTACCTTCAGATGGAGGACGGAGGGGACTTCCTCGAATAGGCGGAGAGATGGTCAGCCGCAAATCACGCTGTAGGTCTTAGCGAGTGCGTTTATAATCCAGAATCTTACTTTTTCGGTTCTTCAAAAGTGTCCTCCTCCTCATGACATCAACAGGGGGATGGTTCCTAGAGCTTCACAAGGATTTCTGTCAAAACCTACTAGGGGAGTCGTCTCTGGCGCTATCTGCTCCATCTTAAGCCCTAGGGCTAGGAACGTGGGTAAGAACATTACGTCTACTGAACTCCCTGTATCAATCAATATCCTTGCAACTTCTGCCCCATGGATAGTGGCTTGAATCACGATGGGGTCGTCAAAGGGGTGAACGATGTCCACCAAATCTGCCGGACCAAAAGTGATTGCAGGAGGCGCGGATATAGTAGTGGAGAAAACATGATACTTCAAGTTGACCCGTTGAGTTTTCTTGATGAATTGCCTCTTCTTCTGGGTAGACGAAGTTGACAACATACCTCCCTTGATCATATTTACCGTTCTGCCTGTGATAGGGTTGTGAGCATAATTCGATGGTGGGGGTGGTAGGTGTTGATGTCGTGGTTGCACCTCTGGTGCCGATCTATCTTCGTACCTCCTTCTCCGATTTTGGGAACCTTCTCTCTCATGTCGCTCAATACTCTTGCGGTGCTCCGACGGTTGCTCTCGGGGTCGACTTTCTTCTCTCTTTTCCCTTGATCATTCATCTCTAGGGGAAACTTCTCTTCTTTCAATATATCAGCACAAATACCCCATTTTCAAGAGACGTTCGATTTCTATCCTTAGGTGATCACAGTTTTCTGTTCTATGCCCCCAACTTCGATGAAACACGCACCATTTTCCCGTATGGCTTCTTAATTTCGGGCTTGGGGCGGCCATCGGACATCTTGGTTTCTTCCCATTATGTTTAACACTTCCGTATTAGAAATTTTCAAAGGAGTTAGGGGAAGAGGTTCGAGGTACCTTCTGACCACGTCTTGCCGCCCACGGGGATTATCTCCTCGCATGTTCCTCGAGCGTTCGTCATGCCCTTACATCCCCATTTTCGCTAGCCGTGTATCTTCCCGCAGCATGTACCTCTCAACCCTTTGCATGAGTTCCTCCAGGGTGCGAGCAGAGCGTCCCAGCAGGGAATCGGCAAATTCTATAGATCGGGTACCTTGCGATACGAATTCGGAAAGTGTATGGAGATCTACGTGCCTTACATCTATTACAATGTCCGCAAATCTCCTCATGTAATCCCAAAGAGTCTCTCCTTCTGCTTGGACCATTGCCATCAAGTGTCCTACTGACTTTGGGTATCTGTGATAGCATGCAAACTGTCGTACGAAGAGCTCTCGGAGTTCGTCGAAGCTTCGTATAGATCCTTTGGGTAGCTGTGAAAACCGAGCCTGGGCTCTACCTGTCAACGTGGATCAGAAGATCCGACCCATAGCACGAACAGGGGCACTGAGTATACCCATTACTACTAAGAACTGATTGATATGATCCCGGGGGTCTTTGGTGTTGCGATCCCGAGTGTAAACTATGGGATTAGATAGGCGCGTGGACACCGGGATTTACGAGACTAGTATGTGGGGGGCGAACGGGCTGCCCTTCTCGTCTTCCTCAGCTGACCCATCTCGGTCACTCTTCAAAGCTTGTACCTCGCTTTTCAACTCAGTCAGCATATCCATAAAACTGCTGGTTATTATTGGCCATACCTGGGAACGGACGGTAGGTCCCATTTCCGTGATTTCCTTTGGGTCGCTCACCTCTGATGGGGGTCTGCTCCACTTCTCCCCTCGACTGTCGGGGTTCAGTCCTTGCATGCATGTTCCCGTCAGCGGGTGCGTTGGGGCTAGGGGGCCGAAACCCACCTTCCTCTGGTCCGAGCCTCTTGTTGTCGCGCACGCCGGGCTCCAACAAACGATCTAGCTCATCCATGGTGAGGTGGACCTCAGTCTCTTTAATTTCTTCATCAGGGGTCCTCCCACAACCAGGAGATGCATAGTCGCGCAAGTTCGGGCACTCGGGTGTGGAGGAAGTAGATTCACCAGCGGCTTGGTGGGAAATTGCCATAACAGCTTGGGAAAGTATTCGGGTGGGGTATTGATAGCTAATAATACTACTCAAAGAAGGAGAACTTATCAAATCCATGCACATTACTTAGGCTACCTCAGGGACGGCGCCACTGATAACGCCTCCGATTCGTCATGCCCGTCACCGAGGCAGTCCGAATGCCGGTCCCGATCAAGGATTATCATGGACCAGGTAAACTCTTGGGAGGGGGGAGCGTTGAGGGCTCGTTGAAGGAATTCCAGTAGTTCTTCAGCGGTCTGTGGGGATCCGCACCTTGTTCGCTGCTTCCACTCCGATCCTTTACTACTGGTTGGGCTCGTGATCTCCCCACCGTGCTCTCTCTCTCTCTCTCTCTAATGCTCACTTTCACCTGTCTGCTTGTGGCATGCCTTTATGACCAGCCTGCTTCCCTATTTATAGGGCAAGGGAATGGTATAGATGTAATCTTACCAGGGGCACGTGTTGGCATGCATGTTGATTTCGAGGGTACTAAAGTACTTGAGTGGCTTTGTAGAGTAGGGCACGTGGTGCTTCAGGGGTCTTGTCGAATAGGGCACATGATGCCTGAGTAGTCTTGTAGAGTAAGGTACGTGATGCCTGCATGTTGCCCTCGGTGCATGCCTTGCTCCGCTTACATACTATAACTCACGAACCCTTGCTCTACATTGGGGAAGAGGGGCGGTCAAGCCATAAGGGGGCGACAACGCATTCGAATAGTGGAGAATGACATAAGAGGTGACGGCAGCTGCTTGCTCTGGTTGGTCGGATGGTTCGGTGGTATTTACTTAACGATCAAGGAAGGCTTTCCTACACGTGTAGAATGCGATCCCCCTCTCGTTGGTCTAACGAGGGGTGGACGAGACTAATATTTATATTATGAGACTTACCAGGTGACGGAGGGCGAGAGGGGGTCGTGAGATAGGCTAGGATTAGAGAATTATGCCACGCGGATGGGTACGATCCCAGAAGGGAGAGTATGCGTCATCACTCTCCTAAAATGAGGAAAGAAAAATCTCAACAAACTCCAACTCCAAAGGAAGGCTCCAATTAAAATGATATATTACGGCTTAGTTTTGTTGTATTTCAGTTACATAAAATAATGGATATCTTGACAAAACAATTATTTCTTCTTCTATTCTAACCGTGTATTATAATATAGTCTCATATTAAATTATTAATAACACGAGATAAAAAACTGCATTTCCTATTAAATTCATTAATAACACGAGATAAAAAATTTTATTTATAGCACTTGTAAGTTTAAATCAAGGGTATCTAGGTATTAAACCAACCATAAGTAAGACTTTTGGGCTAGCATCCCTCACAAAGACAAGCCCTGATAAGTAACAAGACACCGAAGAACAAGACACCGAAGAATAGACAATGGTGCTTGATGTACCATATTTCGGTACCCGCCACGTCATAATATCCGATACAATACCACGAACGTATTTCGGGACATATTATGCCACGTCAGCACCATTATTTTTTAATGCAAAATTACAATTCAAGGGAAAACTCGGAAATCGGCCTAAGTAGGCCCAAATTGAGCCCAAACAAGATCTATTTGGGCCCGAAAAGGCCTAATTCGAGCTATATCAAGCCCAGTTTGAGCTATCTGGGGCCAAATTCGATCTATTTGAGGCCAAGAGGCCCAGTTCGAGCTATATGGGGCCAAATTTGATCTATTTGAGGCCCAGTTCGACATATTTGAAGGCCCAATTCGAGCTATTTCAAAATAGGTCTAATTCGACCTATTTAGACTTATAGCTCAACTTGGATTGCACTTCTAGCCGAATAAGGACTCTTATTACTATATAAGGGGGTCCCATGCCTCATTCTAAGGTACGTTTTAATTTTCCAAGCATTTAATTTCGAGCTATATACATCGAATTCGAGCTATAGAGCAGTAAATTCGAGCTGTTTGCAATAGCTCTTGTTCGATCTATATAGAGTGTATTTCGAGCTATTTGAGGGTAATTCGACCTATTCGGGTGCCTTCGTATTGGTTCTCAATACCATTTCGAGGTGTGCTTATTCGACCGATACAGCTTAAATTCGACCTATTTGAGCTAAATTCGACCTATAAATTTGAGGTATTGTCTCTCACGACAATATCTCGCATTCCGACCTACCTGACTTGAGCGTCGGAGTGCCTTCGCCGGAGAAGGCACCGGCTTAGTTTACGTGTGGTGTTGAGTGCAGGTTCCAAACTCAAAAGCGGCTTGAGCATCCATCAAGAACTAAAGCAGTCTCACGTGGAGTTTTTGGAGGTTTGACACGTATCAAGAGGAAAATACCCCACATCAGTGGCGCCGTCTGTGGGAACCTCTATACGCACTTAGTGACAAACACTGACACTCAATGGCTCAATGGAGAGCAACGGAGAAGAATGGAATGGCAGGAAGGACTAGATCACAGAGGGAGGATGATAATCAGGCACCTGATGCTTCTGAACGAACATCAGTGGCAGCGCTCAGCACTCTCCTTGATCTTCCAACTCACACAGTGAATCAACCTGAAGTTCCTCCCACGGAACAATAGTTGTTGAATTCCGCTCTGTTGGATCAAATCATGTCCGCTTTCCAAAGGACTATGGTTCTAGTGATTGTGTAGCAATTGGCTAACACTTCTGCTCAACAGAATGGTCAGGCTCCAATAGCACAACAACCAGCAGCACAGCCTGTAATGTTGCAGTGAGGAAGGACTCATCAGACCCAGCGTCATGATGATTCAAGGCACTATACGCAGACTAGAATAACAAGGCCCAGGGATCCATCTCCCTCGCCAGAATGGAGAAATCCTCGTTCAGTGAGGACTAATGCTAACAGAGCTCCCAGTCGAGCAACTGGTCGAGATAGAGAAGTGAGGGATGGAGAGGTCCTGATCATCGACCCGCAGCAAGTCGTACTGCCGGAAGAGACAGGGAGTTGCCTGAAAGAGTTGTCCCAAGACTGGAGCCTGTTGTAGGTGAACATATTCCACTAAGGGAGAGGCCAACTCCCTTCTATGAGGCTATCAACAATTTAACATTGAAGGAAGGGACTAATCTTCCTGTCTTGAAGAAGTATGATGGAAATACTGATCCGGTAGCACATTATGATGAGTTAGATGGAGATTTGCAGGTCTTGGGGTATGCAGAGGATATGAGGGCAAAACTTATATTGCTCAGTCTGAGGAGCCCTGCAAAGGAATGGTTCAAGAACTTGCGTTCGCGTTCAATCGAATCATCTGAACAATTCAGGACCATGTTTGTCAAGAAGTTTGCTACTTATCGGATAAAGAAGAAGTCTCCAAGCACGCTGTTTAATATCTATAGAGGACCTGATAAACCTTTGGGAAGCTATATAGAGCGTTTGAATCTAGAGATTGGTAGAGTGAATGCTCCCAATGTGGACTTGGTCATCTCTGTATTGGAGCATTGCTGCCTGAGCAAAAAGCTGATAGAAGTAATAACATGGAATACACCTGATTCCATAGAGCAAGTGATGGACCTCGCTAGTAAGGTCATCGAAGTTGAGGAGGCAACCATGAATCAAGGGTTGATGGATTCGCCAAGAATTCATGGAGGCAAGGAGAATAGAGATAAAGATTGGAGGAAGGAGTCAAGGGGCAAAGATAGTGATCGCAATCGACAACCCTTTAAGAAAATTTGACAATTATACTCCACTGAGAAAACAAATTGGAGAGATTTTCGCCATTGAGAAAGATAGCGGGTTACTAAGAACCCCAAAACCATTCCGAGAGACGGAGGAGACTAAGGTGTCGAGGAAATATTGTAAGTTCCACAGGCAGAATGGGCATTTTACTAATGAATGCAAGGCCTTAAAGAACGAGATTGAACGACTCATTCAAGAGGGGAAACTCGTTGAGTACGTCCTTGAGAATAAAGAGTCACGTGAAGAGAAGGCGTCATCTGGACATAAACGGGATAGACCCCCACACGAGAAGAAGGATGAACCCCGGCGTAAGAGGGGTAATGGGAATGATGATATTGAGAATGGAGTCAATGTCATTGCTGGTGGACCTACTGGCGCAGACTCAGCCAAAAGTAGGAAACGCATCTAACGCGATATATACAATGAGCGGCTGAAGCGCCCTGAAATAGATCTTGTCTTCGCAGTAGACAAATTGGATACAAGGATCACATTCGATGATAGCAATTTTGACAGCTTGTCTTCACAAGCTAAGGAAGCGCAATACTGGAATTGCCCTATGGTGGTTTCTGCGGTGATTGCGAATCACGCGGTAAAGAGGATCATGATTGATAATGGATGTTTGTCCAACATTATCTTCATGGATGCTTTACAACAAATGAAGCTTGGACAATACGAGATCACTGATGTTAACTCACCATTACTGGGATTTGGTGGAGGTGAAGTTAAACCTGTTGGAAGGATTATGTTGCCAACATCCTTTGGCGTGAATCCAAAGAGGAGAACACTGAATGTGGAATATCTCATTGTTGATATGCTTTTTGCATACAACGTGGTGATTGGAAGGCATGGAATAACGACGTTTGCTATGATCATCTCTACGGTGCATCAAAAGATCAAATTCCCAACGCCTGGCGGAGTTGCTGAACTAACTACGAACTATCGTGATTCTTGGAGTTTCTATGTTACATCAACTAAACCTATCAAGGCAAAAACGGATCCAAATGTCGCGATGATTGACATACACCCATAAGAGACGTCTGAAATAGTAGAACAAATTGATACGGAGATGGTGCTTGCCACACAAGTGGACCAAAAGGCGATGCCGGAGGATCCCACTCCTCCCAACGTTGAAGACACTCCAAAGAAGGCGGAGGAAGAAAAGGAAGACAAAACGACTCTGCGCTATAAGAAGAAAATAGAGATTGAGCGTTTGAAACCTTCTGGAGAGTTTAAGGAGGTTATTCTGTTGAATAATGAGCCAGACAAGGTCATTAAAATTGGAAGCGAG
Organism: Misopates orontium; assembly: GCA_946800315.1. Classification (NCBI taxonomy): domain Eukaryota; kingdom Viridiplantae; phylum Streptophyta; class Magnoliopsida; order Lamiales; family Plantaginaceae; genus Misopates; species Misopates orontium. The sequence continues at coordinate 12,922,257 of OX326951.1, forward strand.
TTGACCTCGGAGATTGGGAAGGCATTATTGGAATGCTTACAAAGAAACTTTGATGTATTTGCATGGACAGACTCAGACTTGAAGGGAATAGATCCTCGAGTTGCGGTACATCACCTGAATGTTAACCCAAATGCTAAGTCTGTCCGGCAGAAGAAGAGACACTTTAGTGAGGAAAAGAACAAGGCTGTAGAGTTGGAAGTACAAACAAAGCTTGCTGCAGGCCACATATTTGAAGTACGATACTCTAAATGGCTAAGCAACATTGTACTAGTTTCCAAAGAAGCCGACCGTATGGAGGATGTGTGTGGAGTACACGGACTTGAACAAACATTGCCCACGAGATCCTTTCCCTTTGCCTAGGATTGATCTCGTGGTTGACTCTACAGCAGGGTGTGTACTGATAAGTCTTTGTGATGTGCAGAGCGGTTTCCATCAAATACTAATGGCAGTAAAGGATCAACACAAAACGGCTTTTATCACTGATAGAGGCATATTCTGTTATAGGGTGATGCCGTTTGGTTTGAAGCATGGAGGAGCCACCTTTCAAAGGTTGGTTGCAAAGATGTTTTACCATCAAATCGCCAAGACTATGGAGGTTTACATTGATGACATGCTTATCAAAAGTCTAAAGGCGGAAGATCACGTAACACATCTGGAAGAGGCTTTTGGTATCATGAAACAATACGGGATGAAGTTAAATCCCAAGAAGTTCACTTTTGGTGTTAAGGCTGGAAAATTTCTGGGGTACATGGTGAATAAGCGAGGTATCAAAGCTAACCCAGACAAGATTCAAGCTATAATGAATTTACCATCCCCCAAGTCTGTTCGAGAGGTGCAACGCTTGGTAGGGAGAATCACGGCACTTAGCCGATTCATTTCGCATTCTGCAGAAAAAAGTTTACCTTTTTTCAAGAAGTTACGTAAGACACCTAAGTTTGTCTTGACTGAAGATTGTGAGGAGGCCTTTCGTCAATTGAAGGTTTATCTTACGACACCACCATTACTATCTAAGCCCAAGGACAATGAGATCTTTACTTGGCCATAACGAAGAATTCATTGAGCACAGTACTCGTGCGCGAAGAAGACAAGAAACATTTGCCTATCTATTACGTTAGCAAATTGTTGAATGGGGCATAGGTGAATTATCTGGAGATCAAAAGCTAGCATACGCACTCGTGATAACTGCGCGAAAGTTAAGACCATACTTTCAATCACATCCGGTTACTGTCTTAACTAATCAACCACTGAAATAAGTTATGGCAAAACCGGAAACATCTGGGAGACTGGTGAAGTGGGCGATCGAGTTAGGAGAATATGGCTTGAAGTATATGCCAAAGACTGCAGTCAAAGCACAAAGGCTAACAGACTTTGTGGTTGAAACTATCTCAGAGGCGGAGCAAGTGCCTGATGTAGCAATGGTGACGGAGGATATTGAAAGGGATACATCTGGAGTTGCAAAGGAAATTTGGACTTTGCATCTAGACGGATCGTCTACAAACGATGCTGGTGGCGCAGGAGTTTATTTAAAATCGGCGGATGGTAGAGAATTCGACTATGCTATAAGGTTAAATTTTCAAGTTACAAATAATCAAGCGGAATACGAGGCTATGCTAGCTGGCATCCAAATGGCAAAATTGTTGGGGATAACGAAGCTTGTTGCATTTACGAATTCACAATTGATTGCTAATCAATTCGAAGGAAGATATGAGGCAAAAGGGGCTGCAATAGTGAAGTATCTCGAAAAATTGAAGGAGGCGACATCAAACTTTGATACTTTCACTATCTCGCAGATCCCTCGAACGTAGAATAAATGCGCTGACTCTTGGTCACGATTTGCGAGTACCGCCGAAGTGTTTGTTGAAAGGCGAGTAACTTTATTGGCTGTAGAGCAACCTTCTATTGGCAGAGGAGTTGAGTCAAAACCGACTCAAACATTGGACTACGCACTGCCAGTAGAGATTGAGGCATGTTGGAAGGATGAGATGATCGATTATCTTCAGAACGAGAACTTACCTACTGATCCTCAAGCGGTCAGAAGGCTCAAGTACAAATCTGCGAGATTTACTATGTTCAATGGCGAACTGTATAAACGGTCTTTCGAGGGACCACTCTTAAGATGCCTATCTCCGTCACATGCAAAACAAGTCTTCCGAGAAATTCATGAAGGAAGTTGCGGAAATCACTCAGGAGGACGATCCTTGGCCCAGAAAATACTCCGACAAGGATATTTCTGGCCAACTATTATGAGAGATGCTATGGATTACTCTAGGAAGTGCAGAAGTTGTCAATTGCATGCGAAGATCATTCATACACCTGTACAACCTATGACAACAGTGAGTTATGGATGCCCATTCGACCAATGGGGAATAGATATCGTTGGACCAATGCCAAAGGCTACTGGAGGTAGAAAATGGTTATTGGTGGCAGTCGAGTATTACACTAAGTGGGTTGAAGCTGAAGCACTTGTAAACATTACTGAGGCTAATGTGAAACAATTCATTTGGAAGAATATAGTTTGTCGATTCGGAATCCCAAGAGTCTTAATTTCCGACAATGGAAGGCAGTTCCAAGGTTTTAAGATTCAAGACTGGTGCAGAGACATGAAAATTGAGCAACGTTTTACATCCGTTACGCATCCTGAAGCAAAAGGGCAAGTGGAGGCCACTAACAACACATTAGTGAAGAGTTTGGAGAAAAGGCTTGAAGGAGAAGGAGGAAACTGGGCAGACGAGCTGCTAGGAATACTATGGGCATATCCTACAACTCCTCGTACTTCTACAGGACAAACTCCATATTTATTGACATATGGATCTGAAGCAGTGATACCGGCTGAGATTGGAATGCCAACTTATCGTATTGTTACATATGATGAGGAACAGGCAATAAGGGCAAGGCAAATGGATTTGGAGTTGATTGGAGCAACAAGAGAAGCAGCATACCAACGTACTCAAGCGTACAAATCTATGATGGCGAAAGCATACAAGAACAAAGTTTGTTTAAGAAATTTTCAAGTGGGGGACTTGGTACTTAGAAAAGTTGAAGCTACCAAGCATGTTGGAAAGTTGAAGCCAAACTGGGAAGGACCGTACAGAGTGGAGAAAGCAAGCTCAAAAGGATATTACTACTTACAAGAGTTTGGTGGAAGGACTTTGTCACGCCCCTGGAACGTCAAGAACTTACGAAGGTTTTATAGTTAGAACACTAGTTTTCTAATGGCCTTGTGGCATGATAGGACCGTAGTTTCAATACTTTATTCGCTTATTCTTTTACGAATTACGAGTCCCTTTACGCGGATTCTCATTGTATTAGTTAGCAGCGAACTACGGGGACTTGATTCCTAGCCAACCTATATACGGCGAGATACGTAGGCAACTCAGAAGTTACTCAAGCTCAGTCCCAAAACTAATAAAATCTCTTATTTTATTCAAGTTTATCCGTTGCCTACTCATTACCCGCATGCTTACAATCTACAAGCGTAATTAAAGTTAAACTCATACTGTCTACAAAACATAAGTATAAAAACTTAATCAAAATGAACGTTAGCTTCGTATAACGAGCACTAGCCTCGTGGAGTCAAGCACAATTCCTTGCACTCCCGCGAACATAGCTTCGCCAGCGCAAACATTAGCTTTGCACAACGAGCACAAGCCTCGTGGAGTCGAGCACAAGTCCTTGCACTCCCGCGAACATAGCTTCGCCAGCGCAAACATTAGCTTTGCACAACGAGCACAAGCCTCGTGGAGTCGAACACAAGTCTTTGGACTCCCGCGAACATAGCTTTGCTAGTGCAAACATTAGCTTCGCACAACGAGCACAAGCCTCGTAGAATCGAGCACAAGTTCTCGCACTCTCACATATACTTGTAAATAAAACTTAAGTGTTTAAGCAAGTGAAAAAATTATAAGCATAAAAAGTAGACACGTATGAGCAAACATTTAACAAGACAAAAGTGAAGACATTCGAAAATTTCTAAAGTCAAATTGTACTAGCAATGAATAAGCGCTAATATCGCGCACAAGTCAACAAGATATACTGTACGAAAGAAAATAAAATGTACTAGTGCGAATATACTGTACGGAGAGTAAAGATGTTCAAAATAGTATCTAAGGCACAGACGCTAGGAATACGGGCACGCGGGCCACTCAAAGTAATCAGGGCAGCAGATCCAGTCCCACCGACTTCACAACACCCTCGCTCTGTTCCTGAATGGCAGCAAATGACTCGTTCAGGGGCCCGGTGTCGTCAACTGGAGAAATCTGACGAGGTGCAGGAGCAGGAACGGGGACATCGGGCATAACCTGATCGCCCTCTGCCGGATGATCCAGGACCTAAGGGTCGAAAGCCATCTCACCCTCCTCCAGGGGCTTATGAGGCGCAGCGGCAGCAGCAACAGAAGTGGATGGCTGCTCGTCAGCAAAATCAGAGAGCCATACCTGACGGAGGGGATAGAACGACTTGAACGGATCATGCTTGGGCTCGCCAACTTCCTCAGCAGGAGCAGGATCAGCAGCAGTGGCGCCCAAGGATTCGCCAACCTCCGCATCATCCTTGTTCAGGCAGTTAAGGACATTGAAATCCTCTTTCTTGAACCCAGGAGTGAGGGAACCTCGGGAGACGATATCATCAAGGGCCATATTGTAACCCTTGGTTGTATCAAAGCCGCTTCTCTCCAAGGCAATCTGCTCCCACGTAGCCGAGCGAAAGAACTCAATGGCTATCATCACCTTATCCTCATCAAAAAGCTCCTACGAACCAAGCGAAGAAAAACGTAAGTACAAAATACGAGACATCAAAATACGGGAAATAAAAGTCAAGTATGAGAGAACTACCTTGTTCATGGCCCTGTTATAGCCATCCTCCTCAGCAGTCGCAAGACGAGCTTTCACATCTCTTAGCTCAGCCTCGAGTCTCGCGCGTTCAACCTCAGCAGCAGCAGCGGCATCCTGCATCGTCCTGATAGTGTCAACATGGTCGTCGACAAGTGAAGTGGTGTGCTGGCAATCGGTGGTAAGGTGACTAGACAGTCGCTTCTCCTCAATGAGCTCCTTGTAAACACTAGCCTTAGCTGCTTTCAGGGCCTCAAGCTCGGCCTGCACCGCTTTCAGCTCATCGACTGCTGCCACCAGGTGCTTCTCAACCTCAGCCTTAGCCTCCTTGGCATGTTTCTCCAGTCATTGAGCCTGCAAGGCTGAGGAGAGGTGCCTGTCCATCAGCTCCTTCTGCTGACCCTGAGAAGTCATGACCATGTCGAAGTTCTCCGCCATGGTCTGGAAGTTAACGAAGAATTGCGAAAAACAGAAGAAAGTCAGCAACATACAAAAACAAGTATGAGACGGGATTCAAAGAGATTATATAAATACACCAACCTTGCACATAGACAAGGCCGCACGGCTGACCAACTTCTTGTGCCCCATCGCCTGATAATAAAGCTGACGGTCGAAGTCAGGCAAAAATCCCTTCATCAGTCGAAGAGAAGTAGTATCCTTCATAGTGAACTGCCCCGACTCGACCGTAGCTCGAACTATCTCCTCAACATCAATGTCGAGCTCGTCGTCCTCATAAGTGCTTGATTTGTCATGCGCGGGACGCTTGCCCCGTCGAATATCCTCAGCAGCCGAAGACCTCTTCCTGGTCGCCGGCTCTGGATCAGCTTCATTGGCACGGCGCACAGCTGCAGCAACAGAAGGAGGATGCACTCTTCTAGTTGAAGGTGCTGGTGGAGGAGAAAGATTAGGAACAATCGGCTCAGAACCGATGGGTGGCGACCCGGGAGCAGCAGCAGCGGTCGACTGTGATGGAGCAGGAGAGGGTGCAGGACCAGAACTCCTACCTCGTCCCGACCCTCGTGTCGGGACAACAGTAGAGAAGGGGGAGCAGGAGCGCTGCCGCCTCGTGAACTGGTACCAGCCGTCTTCGCACCTCGACGACTGGTCTTCTCAGGAATAGGCGCCGAGGCTTGAGGGGCGTTTGCACCTCGCTTCATAGCGGCAAGCCTCTTCTTGGTCTTGTCCATCACGATGCACTCTGCAAACAACAAGTAATGCAGTGGTTAGATAACAATAAAATTAAGATAAATATACAACAAGTATAAAAGAAAAACATGCATAATATTATACCAAAAGCAGAAGACTCAACGCCTGCACGATGAGTATAACTGTCGGCCCGTAACACTGGGGTGGTGGTCAACTCGAAGGCATCAAACTGATGCTCTTTCAAGTTCTTAACCACTGTCTGACTATAGAGAGGAGGAGTGGGGCGATGGGCGAGCGTCAGTCCAAAGCCGCTTGAATCGAAATTCTTGTGGCTTGAATTCTTTGGTAAAGAACCATTGTTTCTTCCAATGCGCCCCGAAGCTCGACTGCAGCTCAGATAGGAAGCACTGCTTCTTCCATGAACTCAAGTAGTAAAACCCGGCATCTACACCTCTATTGCGGAATTTCACTAAAAACAGTTGCCAGAAACCGTTTACGAACGAGAATAAGACTGACTTTCTCTCTTTCCTCGCTATCTTGACTTAATGAAAAGGAACACGGGAGGTCAAAGACACGGGTGAGCATCACGTAAGCATACATCTGTGTGTATGCGTTCGGGGTAAAATGTGAAGGACAAGAATTAAGGGAGGCCATGATCTCTGAAACGCTAGGGGTTATGGGAAACCGGAGGCCACAATGGAGGTAACTACTAAAAATAGTAAGACACCCTTCTGGCGGGTTGTTTATCCTGTCATCAGGCCCCGGAACGATGATCTCATACGTATCAGGGATATCGTAGGTCTCGCGATAATAATCTATGTCGTAAGTAAGGGCAGAAGGAAACTGATCGAAGTTAATCAAGTTTGGCGCAGGGATTTGTTCAGGAGGGTTAGCGGCAGGTACGGGAGCATAATTGGGTGGAGGCACATAGGGCACGATGCTAAGAGGGTTAGACTCAACCTCGTCATCTCCTAGGATGTCTACCTCCATATCAGACGCCCTATCATTGCTAGATTTTCTATTATTGCTAGAAGAGGTCTCTTCGGTCGAGTCGTTACTACTATCGCTAGTCGACTCATTCTCCTTAGACTTAGAGGACCTAGAAGACTTACTACTGTCTTCACTACTACTACTCGACGACTCAATATCAGTAACTCGAGCCATAAAGAAGTTCAGGTTGAAAGATTACCGGCACGAAGGTCTAGATCTACGAAAGCTTCTTCGTTTGAGTCAATTTGCTCGTACGACCTCTGCGCGGGTACAAACAGCTTTGGTGCTCCAGGAACTCGGATTCTTGCAGGTTTTGGTTGCCGAGGACGAGTTGGAGATGCTGGACGCCTTGTTTCTGAATTGCGGATTCCGAGGCTAAGAACCACGAGGTTGGTTGCGAGAGTTGTAGTAGGGACGTTGGTGAGATCGAGGTGGTGATGTACGTCGTGGAGACCGGTTACGTCGAAGCCGAGCCGTTGTGAAAAAATCTGCGAAAAAGTCAAATTATTAGCATTTTATAAATAATTTCAAAAACTGAAAACATTTTCTAAGTGCTATAACTCGAATTTACATAGGTTATTCGACCTATAATTTCAAGTTATTCACAACTTCACAACTCACCAAAAATGTCACAATTAAAAGGGGATTTTTCGAGCTATTCTGGCAAATTTCGAGCTATTTGGGATGTTTTTCGAGCTATTTGGGATTTTTCAAGCTATTTGGAGGTTATTCGAGCTATTTCAGCGAACTTACTAAAAATGGCAAATTCGAGCTGAAAATTCGAGCTATTTTTTGGGAGCTCTGGCTAAATGCTTAAGCGGGAAATGAGGAAATGAAGCTCGGAGCGGGGTATTTATAGGCGAAATGATGCGGTAATTACCGAAATGCCCTGAAATTCGACATATTTTCAAATTCGAGCTATTTTCTGGAAATTTTTTTCTGAAATTCGAGTTATCTTTTTGGGAGGTAATTTCGACCTACATTAGTTCGAGTTACTAAAAATAGTAAATTCGACCTATTTTCGAATTTTGATATTTTTGCTCAAATTCTTGGTTTTTTGCGCCGAGCCGATTTCGTTGCACGATTCTCGGTTATGTGACTTCTTTTTAGTTCGTATGACCAATATTTGTACACATTACTCTTACGAACTGGGGGACTCCATGATGTACCATATTTCGGTACTACCACGTCATAATATCCGATACAACATCACGAACGTATTTCGGGACATATTATGCCACGTCAGCACCATTATTTTTTAATGCAAAATTACAATTCAAGGCAAAACTCAGAAATCAGCCTAAGTAGGCCCAAATTGAGCCCAAGCGAGATCTATTTGGGCCCGAAAAGGCCTAATTCGATCTATATCAAGCCCTGTTCGAGCTATCTGGGGCCAAATTCGATCTATTTGAGGCCCAGAGGCCCAGTTCTAGATATCTGGGGCCAAATTTGATCTATTTGAGGCCCAGTTCGACCTATTTGAAGGCCCAATTTGAGCTATTTCAAAATAGGTCTAATTCAACCTATTTAGACTTATAGTTCAACTTGGATTGCACTTCTAGCCGAATAAGGACTCTTATTACTATATAAGGGGGTCCCATGCCTCATTCTTAGGTACGTTTTAATTTTCCAAGCATTTAATTTCGAGCTATATACATCGAATTCGAGCTATAGAGCAGTAAATTTGAGCTGTTTGCAATAGCTCTTGTTCGATCTATATAGAGTGTATTTCGAGCTATTTGAGTGTAATTCGACCTATTCGGGTGCCTTCATATTGGTTCTCAATACCATTTCGAGGTGTGCTTATTCGACCTATACAGCTTAAGTTCGACCTATAAATTCGAGGTATTGTCTATCACGACAATATCTCGCATTTCGACCTATCTAACTGAGCGTCGGAGTGCCTTCGCCGGAGAAGGCACCGGCTTAGTTTACATGTGGTGTTGAGTGCAGGTTCCGAACTCAAAAGCTGCTTGAGCATCCATCAGGAACTAAAACAGTGTGACGTGGAGTGTTGGAGGTTTGACACGTATCCAGACGAAAATACCCCACATCAGTGCCAAACATAAAAAAGAAAAAAAAAACAAACAAACAAACAGAGAAGAAATTTATTGTGTATTGAATTTTTCTTGAAAATTTCATTTCTGTTCAATCTCTTCTCTTTTTTTCATTTATCTTGGAACCAACATGAGCCATATATGTGTGAAAAGAAAATCACGCGCACAAGGTTAATAACACACTACTCTTCTCTCTGCCATGTTAGGGATAATTATAGCTACACCCGTTGAGGTTTGGTGTAATTACAGATACCTCTACTGTGGTTTAAGAAATTACAATGATCTCCCCGGAGGTTTGAAACCTTACACATACATCCCCTCTACATTTTAAGGCTTGTTTGGGTGTAAGTCATGATAAATTATGCTTATTATACTTACACCCCTAAAGTTTGGTATATTTATAAAAGTAATCCTTGATATTAGAAAAATTAAAATTAAATACTCCAAATAATTTTAGAAACTACTATATGAATAACTAAAAATATAAAAAGTATTCAAATTATTTTTTAAAATTTAAAATATAATCTTAATATTTTTATTATTTTGTAAAAATATTTAATTTATTGTTTTTGTTTGTTTTTTTATCTTTTTTTTATTTTGTTTTAATTTTAATAATCTAATAATTTTCATTATAGTTCCATATTAGATACTATTACTCGTGCCCACGGAATCTCCAATTTCTCACAACAAAAAAAAAAGAAGCATTTGGTAAAAGAATAACATATCTATGCGATCTCCGAAAAAAGACAAGAAATAGAAAACTCAATTGTAAAAACTCTCATTCTCAATGAAAATTAACAAATATAACAGAAATAATCAAGCTTTTCACAACCCATTTAAAAAAAAATGAAGAATGATGACAAAATCACCAGCAAGAGAGACAATAGAATTATCATCCTTTGATCAGACATGGTCACTCGTTTTAGGTAGCAAGTTTTGTTGAACTTTTTGACAAAATAAACAACCTAAATGCATAATATTTACTGATGTGGGGTATTTTCGTCTGGATACGTGTCCGCTCTCCAACACTCTACGTCAGACTGCTTTAGTTCCTGCTGGATGCTTAAGCAGCTTTTGAGTTCAGAACCTTCACTCAACACTACACGTAAACTAAGCCGGTGCCTCCTCCGGCGAAGGCACTCCGACGCTCAAGTCAGATAGGTCGGAATGTGAGGTATTGTCGTCGGAGACAATAGCTCGAACAAATAGGTCGAATTTAGCTCAAATAGGTCGAATTTGAGCCGTATAGGTCGAATAAGCACACCTCGAAATGGTATTGAGAACCGTGATGAAGGCACCCGAATAGGTCGAATTACCCTCAAATAGATCGAAATACACACTATATAGATCGAACAAGAGCTATTGAAATATAGCTCGAACTATTGCTCTATAGCTCGAATTCGATGTATATAGCTCGAAATTAAATACTTGAAAATAAAAACGTACCTTAGAATGAGGCATGGGACCCCCTTATATAGTAATAAGAGTCCTTATTCAGCTAGAAGTGCTATCCAAGTCGAACTATAACTCCAAAATAGGTCGAATTAGACCTATTTTGAAATAGCTCGAATTGGACCTTCAAATAGGTCGAACTTGGCCTCAAATAGAACGAATTTGGGCCCATATAGCTCAAACTGGGCTTCTGGGCCTCAAATAGCTCGAATTTGAGCCCATATAGCTCGGATTGGGCTTGATATAGCTCGAATTAGGCCTTTTCGGGCCCAAATAGATCTCGCTTGGGCTCAATTTGGGCCTACTTGGGCCGATTTTCGAGTTTTGCCTTGAATTGTAATTTTGCATTAAAAAACAATGGTGCTGACGTGGCATAATATGTCCCGAAATACGTTCGTGTATTGTATCGGATATTATGACGTGGCGGTACTGAAATATGGTACATCATGGAGTCCCCCAGTTTGTAAGAGTAATGTGTACAAACATTGGTCATACGAACTAAACAGGAGTCAGACTTCCTAACATGAAGAAGTACGATGGAACAACGGACCCTGCAGCACACTTTGATGACTTGGATGGAGAATTGCAGATTTCGGGTTACAGCGAGAACCTAAGGGTGAAGCTGATATCATTAAGCTTAAGGGGAACTGCTAAGGAATGGTTCAAGAATTTGAAAATCCACTCAATCGAATCAGCTGAACAATTCAAAAGCATGTTCGTGAAGAAATTAGTTACTTATCGATTGAAGAAGAAGTCACCAAGTACTTTGTTCAATATCCACAAAAAGCCTGATGAGCCGTTGGGAAAGTATATAGAACGTCTCAATTTAGAGACTGGAAGAGCGAATGCTCCAACTGTTGATTTGGTTATCTCTGTGTTGCAAAATTGCTGGAAGAGCAAAAAGCTGATAGAAGTACTTAATTGGGATGCTCCAGATTCAATAGAGCAAGTCATGTATCTTGCCAATAAAGTCTTTGAAGTGGAAGAAGCAACTATGAATCAGGAATTGATGGACTCGCCAGAAATCCCTAGAGGAAAGGAGAATAAGGACTGGAGGAGAGATCCTAGAGGAAAGGATCGTTACCGCAATCGACAACCTTTCAAGAAGTTCAATGGTGAAATCTACATGATTACCAAAGATAAGGGGATATTCAGGCCTCCGAGACCAATGGTACAAACCGAGGAGATGAAGCAATCCAAGAAATATTGTAAGTTTCACAAACAAATCGGACAATATACTAATGAATGCAGGACTTTGAGGATGGAAATTGAACGACTTATTCAAGATGGGAAACTTGTTTACTATGTTCTCGAGAATAAGGAACATAGGGATGAGAAATTGTCAGGTGGATGCAAACGAAGCCGATCACCAAAAGAGAAGAAGGACGAACCCAGGCGGAGGAAGGGCAACGGCGACAATGATATCGAGAACGGAGTAAATGTGATCGCTGGGGGACCTACTGGTGCTGATTCAACCAAAAGTAGAAAACGGATCTCGCGTGATATAAAATATGAGCGTTTGAAACGTCCAGAGATAGATCTTGTCTTTGCAGTAGACAAATTGGACACGAGGATCACGTTCGATGATAGCGACTTTGATAGCTTGTCTTCACAAGCTAAGGAGGCTCATTATTTGAATAGCCCAATGGTGGTTACCGTGGTGATTGCAAATCACGCCGTAAAAAGATTATGATAGATAATGGTTGCTCATCTAACATTATCTTTATGGGTGCATTACAAAAAATGAAGTTAGGATAATACGAGATCACGGAAGTGAATTCACCTCTATTGGGATTCAGTGGAGGTGAAGTTAAGCCTATCGGGAGGATTATGCTACCAACATCTTTTGCTGTCAATCCAAAGAGGAGGACTTGAAACATGGAATATCTTATTGTTGATATCCCATTTGCATACAATGTGTTGATTGGAAGACCTGGAATAACTGCATTAGCTATGATCATTTCGATGGTGCATCAAAAGATAAAGTTTCCAACACCTGGGGGAATCGCAGAGCTCACCACAAATTATCGCGATTCGTGGAGTTGTTATGTTACATCAACAAAACCAATAAAGGCGAAAATTGATCCGGACATAGCTTTAATCGAAAATCAAGATGTAGAAACATCGCAAACAGGGGATCGTATGGATGCAGAGATGGTGCTTACAACACATGAGAAGCAGCAAGGAACGCCAGAAGATTCTGATACCCCCATGAATGAAGTTGAGCTAGAGCGAACAAAGGAGGAAAATGAGGATAGAAGCACTCTGCGTTACAAGAAACAATTGGAGATTGAACGTATGAAACCCTCTGGAGAATTCAAGGAAGTTATTTTGATGAATAATGAACCTGAAAAGGTCATTAAAATTGGTAGCGAGTTGCCATTGGAGATAGAGAAGGCGTTGATAGAGTGCTTGCAGAGGAATTTTATGTATTTGCATGGACTGACTCGAATTTGAAAGGCATAGATCCTCGAGTTGCAGTACATCACCTGAATGTCAATCCAAATGCGAAACCTGTTCGACAAAAGAAGAGACATTTCAGTGACGAAAAGAACAAAGCTGCAGAGTTGGAGGTACAAACAAAGTTAGCTGCAGGCCACATCTTTGAAGTTCGATATTCTGAATGGCTTAGCAACGTTGTCCTCGTGCCAAAGAAACCGACTATATGGCGTATGTGCATGGACTACACGGATCTGAACAAACACTGCCCACGGGATCCTTTTCCTTTGCCTAGGATTGATCTTGTGGTTGATTCAACATCTGGATGCGCATTACTTAGTCTTTGTGGTGCACAGAGTGGATTCCATCAAATCTTAATGGCGGTAAAAGATCAACATAAAACGGCGTTCATTACAGACAGAGGGATATTCTGTTACAGAGTGATGTCATTTGGATTAAAGAATGCAGGAGCAACATTCCAGAGGTTGGTTGCAAAGATGTTCTATCGTCAAATTTGAAAAACTTTGGAAGTCTATATCGATGATATGCTTATCAAAAGTTTAAAGGCGGAGGATCATGTCAAACATCTTGAAGAAGCTTTTGGTATCACGAAGCAATATGGAATGAAGTTAAATCCAAAGAAGTGTACGTTAGGAGTCAAGGCTGGAAAGTTTCTAGGTTTCATGGTGAACGAGAGAGGCATTGAAGCAATCCCAGACAAAATTAAGGCTATAATGGATTTACCATCTCCCAGGTCAGTTCGTGAAGTCCAGCGTTTGGTGGGGAGAATAACGGCACTCAGCCGCTTCATTTCACATTCCATAGAGAAAAGTTTACCTTTCTTCAAAAAGCTAAGGAAAACGCCGAAGTTTGTCTGGACTGAGGATTGTGAGGAGGCATTTTGTCAGTTGAAGGTTTATCTCACAACTCCACCATTATCTCTACTTGGCCATAACGAAGAATTCATTGAGCACGGTGCTAGTACGAGAAGAAGATAGGAAACATCTGCCAATTTATTACGTGAGCAAAGTATTGAATGGGGCAGAGCTGAATTACCTAGAGATTGAGAAATTGGCGTCCGCACTGGTGATAACTGCACGGAAACTAAGACCATATTTTCAATCGCATCGTGTTACGGTGTTAACCAATCAACCATTGAAGCAGGTTATGGCAAAGGGAGAAACATCAGGCAGGCTAGTGAAGTGGGCAATTGAGCTGGGAGAGTACGGTTTGGAGTATCTTCCAAAGACTGCAATTAAAGCACAAAGGTTGGCAGATTTTGTCGCGGAAACTATCTCTGAGGCAGAGCAAGTACCTGATGTGGTTATGGTGACGGAGAACACTCAGAAGAATACCTCCAGAATTGCAAAGGAGACTTGGACTTTACACGTTGACGGGTCTTCCATAGTAGACACTGGTGGCGCGGTAATTTACTTAAGATCGACAGATGAAAGAGAATTTGACTATGATATAAGGTTGAACTTCCAAGTCACAAATAATCAAGCGGAGTATGAAGCTATGTTAGCTGGTATTCAAATGGCAAAGTCGTTGGGGATAACAAAATTGGTGGCATTCACAGACTCACAATTGATTGCTAATCAATTTGAAGGGAGATATGAAGCTAAGGAGGCCACAATAGTGAAATATCTTGATAAGCTGAAGGATGTGATATCAAACTTTGAGACATTCACTGTCTCACAGATTCCACGGGCAGAGAACGAACGGGCTGACTCATTGTCACGATTTGTAAGCACTGCAGAAGTCTTTGTGGAGAGACGAGTAACCTTGCTGGCCGTAGAGCAACCTTCGATTAGCAAAGGTGTGGAATCGAAACCAACACAAGCTTTGGACTACGCTCTGCCAGTGGAAGTTGAGGCATGCTGGAAGGATGAAATCATAGACTATCTACAAAATGAAAATTTGCCAACTGATCCGCAGGCAGTTAGAAGACTCAAATATAAATCGACGAGATTCACAATGTTTAACGGAGAACTTTACAAAAGATCGTTCGAGGGACCACTCTTAAGATGTCTGTCAGCTCAGGCAACACAAGTCTTGAGGGAGATTCATGAAGGAAACTGTGGAAATCATTCTGGAGGGCGATCCTTGGCACAAAAAATACTTCAGCAAGGATACTTCTTGCCAATGATTATGAGAGATTCTATGGATTATACTAGGAAGTGCAGAAGCTGCCAATTACATGCAAAAATCATTCATACACCTGCACAGCCAATGACAACTGTGAGCTGTGGATGCACATTCGATCAATGGGGAATAGACATTGTCGGACCAATGCCAGTAGCTTCTGGAGGAAGGAGATGGCTATTGGTGGCGGTCGAATATTACACCAAGTGGGTTGAGGCTGAAGCACTCGTGACAATAACGGAGGCCAATGTGAAGAAATTCATATGGAAAAACATTGTATGCAGGTTCGGAATCCCAAGCGTATTAATTTCCGAGAATGGAAGACAATTCCAGGGATTCAAGATTCAAGATTGGTGCAAGGACATGAAAATTGAGCAGATGTTCACATCTGTCACGCATCCAGAAGCCAATTGGCAAGTCGAGGCCACAAACAACACGCTTGTGAAGAGTTTGGAGAAAAGGTTGCAAGGAGAAGGGGGAAATTGGGCAGAAGAGCTGCCAGGGATACTATGGGCATATCGCACAACACTTGGGACTTCAACCGGAGAAACTCCATATTTGCTAACATATGGTTCTGAAGCAGTGATACCCGCTGAAATTGGGATGCCAACCTATCGCATCGTCACATAGGATGAGGAACAAGCAATAAGAGCTAGACAAATGGACCTTGAATTAATAGGAGCAACAAGGGAAGAAGCTTACCAACGCACTCAAGCTTACAAATCTATGATGGCTAAAGTATATGATAACAAGGTTCGTTTCAGGAACTTTCCAACGGGGGACTTGGTCCTGAGGAAAGTTGAAGCTAACAAGCATGTGGGGAAGATGAAGCCAAACTGGGAAGGACCGTACAAAGTGGAGAAAGCAAGCGCAAAAGGATACTACTACTTACAGGAGTTGGGAGGAAGGACATTGTCACGCCCCTGGAACGTCAAGAACTTGAGAAGGTTTTACAGTTAGGAAACTAGCATTTCAACAAGCCTTGTGGCAAAATAGGACCGTAGTTGCAATGCTTTATTCGCTTATTCTTTTACGAATTACGAGTCTCAGCGTGAGAACTCCAATTGTAATACTTAGCAGCGAACTACGGGGACTTGACTCCTAGCCACCTATACATGGCGGGATACGTAGGCAACTCGGAAGTTACTCGAGCTCAGTCCCAAAACTTATAAAATTTCCTATTTTATTCAAGTTTGATTGTTTGCCTACATATTTATCAGCACAAGCATGATTGGAGCAACTTCGTAAGACGAGCCATCGTCTCGCAATCGTAAGACGAGCCATTGTCTCGCAAGAAACTTTGTAAGACGAGCCATCATCTCGCAATCGTAAGACGTGCCATTGTCTCGCAACTAACTTCGTAAGATGAGCCATCGTCTCACAATCGTAAGACGAGCCATTGTCTCGCAACTAACTTGGTAAGACGAGCCATCGTCTCGCAATCGTAAGACGAGCCATCGTCTCTCAACTAACTTCGTAAGACAAGCCATCGTCTCGCAATCCTAAGACGAGCCATCGTCTCGCAATCATAAGACGAGCTAACACCTTGCACTCTTAAAACGAGCTAACGCCTCGCATTCCTAAGACGAGCTATCGCTTCGCACTGCAAAAATCGAGCACAAGTCCTCCCAAATGAGCATAACTCATCGCATTCACAACACAAGTGCAAAAGTATTTCAACAAAAAGGAACAAGGACAGAACAATTAGCATGGAACTCAAAGATGAACGCAAGAGTATTCAAAACATACAAGTACGGAAAGCACAATCACACGAGTTAGAAAGACACAAGGCAATGCAAAAAATCAATATCTACTAAAGCAAAAGGGATAAGCGCAACAGTGGCGCAATGTCAACAAGAATATACTGAAAAAAATATCAACATAACAAAATATCTAAATTTTCAAATGTACGGAAAAAAGATAGCGGCACGTAGGCCCAATATCACAGCACGCAGGCTGGCTTCACCAACTGTTCTGCTACTCCTTCAGTCGCAAGCCCACTGACTTCAGGGCACCTCTGCTATGCCGAGCAATCTCCTCCATCGAATCACTCAATGGGGATGTGTCATCCTCAGGGCGCACAGGAGTCGAAGCAGGAGTAGGTTCAGGAACAGCATCAGCAGCAGGATCAGCAGGAGCAACGGATCTATCAAGGCCAGGCCCGGGAGATGGGACAGAGATAGTCACGAGGCCAGAAGCAGCAAGAGGAACCCCCTCAGGAACATCAGCAGGGGAAGGGGCCGTCGGTAGCTCTCCCTCCTCTAGGAGCTCGTTTGAAGGCATCCTTGAGGAAGAAGCAACAGCAGCAGCACGGGAAGAGGAAGCCTCCTTCCTAGCCCTGGACCTCGCCTGAGCTCTCAGATGATCGCGGAGCCAAACGTCCCTCATCCGCCCTATGCTAAGGAAATCCTTTGGGCGATTATTACCTTCATTCTCTGAGACGTAATCGTCATCAGAGTCAAGTATATCCTCAGAAAGTCGATGCAAGATGTCGAACTCATCTTTCTTGCGACCAGGGGCAAAGCCATCCTTGCACTCCACATCCGCTAAGGCGTAGTTGTACCCCTTAGCTAAATCGAAGCCCCCGCGCACAGTGCAGATGTTGTTCCAAGTGGAAGAGCACAGGAACTCAACCACCGCTGCAACCTTGTCATCAGTGGACAAGCCCTACAACAAGGCGAGAAAAAGCAAGTGTTAATAAAGCAAATAAGAGCGAAAGCTATGACAAAGCGATAGGAGGGAAAGCAAACCTCAGCCTTAGCACGATCATAGCCGATCTGCTTAGAAATAGCTGCATGTGCACGAGCCGCATCGCGCTCGTCCTCAGCAATCTCCAAACGGGCAGCCAAGGCAGTCAATTCACCCTTGGTACGGATGTCCTTCATCTCCAAGTCATCCTTCACCCGCTGAAGCTTGTCGAAGTCCTTAGCGCCTTCAACTTGGCATCGCTCGTAGTACGAGCTTCCTGTGACTTCTTCAGCTCCTCCTGCGCCACCCGTAGTTCCTCCACTACGCTCTCCATGGTGGCCTCCACCTCACGAGTCCTTTTCTTCGCCGCCTCTTCCAAATTTTTAGCCTGCGCTGCAGTGGACTTGTAGTGATCCAAACTGGAGTTGTACTCACTCCGAGCATCGTTGAAGATGTCGAAATTTTCCACCATAGTCTGCATGTTCATCATCGCCTGAAAATCAAAAAATACAAAGTGTCAAAACAAGTACTAAGAAGGTTAAAACAGAGAACAAGAAAGAAAAGACGCAATAAGCATAATAAACACTTACAATGGAAAAAGCTAGAGCAGTGCGGCTGCACAAGCCCTCGAGACCGACCTCCTCATAGTACCTTTTCTTGTCAAAGGAAGAAAGGAAGCCCTTGCAAGCCGCATGGCGGCTGTATCAGTCAGCTTGTAGTAGCCGACATCCATGGAGGCACGAGATACGTCTTCGACATTGATGTCCAAGTCATCAGCTATGTATCTCTTGGAGTCATCGTGCGCAGGACGCTTTTCGCAACGACAGTCGTCAGAAGGAGCAGGACGCTTTCGCGTATTAGGGTCAGAGCCGGCCAGATTGCGCTCCTGCACGGCTCTCACCACAGTAGGATGGCGCTCACGACCGCCAGCAGTGGTAGGTGGTGTAGGAGCCTGACGAGAGGATCCGCCCGTCGCCTTACTCCTAGAGCTCCGAGAAGGACCCACAGATGAAGGAGCACTGGGAAGTGAGGCGGAAGCAGAGGGCGTGACAGTAGTAGGAGCAGCAACAGGTCCCGCCTCAGCAGAAGAAGGAGCAGTAGAAGGTGCTTGCTCCGGAACTTCAACCCCGGCATCAGCACTGCTAGAGGCTAGATCCTCAAAAACTTCATGCATGGCTACCAATTTCCTCTTCTTACTCATAACCATTCTCTCTGCAAGGAGCAAAAAGACAGAGGTTAGTATCACACTCAAAGCACAAAAATAACATGAAAGGGTAAACAAGCATGAATAAAAGACAAGTATACCAAAGTCAATTGCGCCCTTATATGGAACGACGGAGTACCCCCCAGCACGGAGAATGGCGTTCTTCGTCAGGGACGAAGCATCAAACTTGTGACTCCGCAACATCTTTATGTCAGCGGAAGACAGAGATGCAGGAGGACACCGGGGGGCTTGGGCTCCATCAGCCCAATCTCGCCTGAAGTTGAACTCCCCAGGCATGGACTCCTTGATATAAAACCACTGATTCTTCCACCCCTTCCGGAAACTAGACTGGAGGCCGCTCAAGAAACTATTGTTTTTCCTAGCGGTCAGAAAATAAAAACCCGCATCCTCACCAGTCGTCCAAAATTTGCTAAGGAACATTTGGAAGAAAGAAGCAGCAGTGCATGGAAGCTTATACACCCTCATCAAAATAATGAAGGCATGGATGATACAATAGGTGTTGGGAGTAAAATGAGAAGGACAAAAAGGCAAACGAAGCAAAATCTGACGCACAACATCGTGGAGCAGAAATCTAAGGCCACATGAAAGAAAATTATGGAAAACAGTTAAACAACCGGGAGGTGGAGTATCTAAACGATCCCAGGACCGAGAAAGATAATCTTGTAAGGATCAGGCACATCATACATAGTCCTATAGTATGATGCACCATGGGTGTTCATGGGACGAATACCAGCAAAGTTCAGAAGGTTATTTGATGGGGACGGAGCGTCGAGGTTTATGCCCTCTTCGGCTAACTCCTGCACGGTTTCATCTACGATACTAGCGTCGACCTCTATAGGGGTGGGAATACTAGACTCACCTTCTACTATAGGGGTTGGTTCGACTATGTTAGTTAAAAACTTTTCGTCGTCAGAATGTTCTATAATATTAACTTCTCTATCACAGCCATGGGCGTTAGACGATGAGGCGTCGCTATCTGAATTCCCACTACCCGAGGATGACCCAGAACCCGACGACTCAACAACATCAAGAACACCTAACGAACTAGTGGCCTCGATATCTGATTCAGAAGCCATTACAGTACTAAGGAGGAGGAGTTAGTATTTACCGGTTCTAGGGTTCAAGTTAATGTCTCTTTCGAATTCGGGGTCACGCCTTTCGTAGGACCTTTCTGCTGGGACAAATATCCTGGGAGCGCCTGCAACTGGGACTTTATCCGGACGGGATGGTCGACTAGAACGAGGTGGGCTAGTCCTATGAGTCGAGTTGCGTTCACGGTCGGTAGCAGGACGTGTGGATTGTGGATGGCGATTGGAGTGTGTAGGTGGATCACAGTGAGAACGTTGTTTATTTGAACGAGCCGTCGTGACAAATCTGCAAAAGAGTTCACAAAAAGTGAGTTTGTGAAAATTTTCTAAAAAATTCTAAGTGTTATAGCTCGAATACAAGAGCACTCGACCTATAGCAAATAAGTCGGATTTACTCGAGAGAGCAGCTTATTTCACGGAATTTCGACCTATTTTTTATTCGACTTATCGAGCTATTGCACGTTAATTCGAGTTATCACCTCTTATTCGAGTTATTTTACATACATCAGAGCAAAGAAGGGGTTCTCGAGTTATTTCGCGGGCATTCGAGCTATCTAGAATTCATTCGAGCTATACCTATGAACTTTCGAGTTATTCTAATGAGTATTCGATCTATACAGCATGAATTCGAGTTATACCTATGAATTTCGAGCTATTTGGATGAGTATTCGAGTTGTTGCGAAAGTTTCAGTGTATTCGAGCTATTGTTATTCGAGCTATTTGCGAGAGTTCGAGTTATTTGCGGAAAAAATTAATGAGAAATGATTTCATATTCGGCGGGTATTTATAGAAGCGGCCAGAAGTTTCTTTTCTTTTCCTCAAAAACTACCGAAACGTTTCCATATTTGACTCTGTGGAAAAGAAACATACAATATTTTCTACATCTATTGGGCGCACAATTTTTACGAAATTTCCGAAACATATCGAAAAGATCTCGAAACATTGCGAAAAATTTCTAATATTTGAAGAACCGAAACATACTGTCGAAACGATACTTTGATCCATGCGGCCAGTGATAAAATTACCAAAATACCCCTGGTTCGAGTTATAGCTTATTCGAGCTATAGTACATTCGACTTATTTCCGAGGAAATTTTTTTCTAAGTTTCTCAAAGAGTTTGGCTTCACAATTTTTTATGGCCCGACTCATTGCACGATTACCAGGGTTTCTTACACTATTTTAGTTTGTATGACCAATGTTTACACACATTACTCTTACAAACTAGGGGACTCCATGATGTACCATATATCGGTATCGCCACGTCATAATATTCGATATCATATCACGAGAGTATTTCGGAATATTATGCCACGACAACACCATTATTTTTTAATGCAAAATTACAATTTAAGACAAAACTCAAAATTAGGCCCATGCAGGCCCAATTTTGAGTTATTCAGGGCCCAATTAGGATTTCACAAGCCCAATTCGAGTTGTTCTAGGCCCAATTCGAGCTGTTTTAGTTCATTCGAGCTATTTCATAGCCAGGTCATTCGAGCTATTCCTGAAGGTCATTCGAGTTATTCTGTAAGAGTCCTAGTTTGACTTATTCAACTCATAGTCCTACTTGGAGTGCACTTCTAGCTGAATAAGGACTCTTATGCCTATATAAAGGGATCGAATTCCTCATTCTAAGGTACGTTTTACATTAATCTAAGCTCTAAGTTCAAGTTATATAAGTCGACCTCGACCTTTTCATCAAGCTCATTCGAGTTGTTCAATAATAGCTCGAGTTCGACCTATTTTGGCTTGCATTCGAGTTGTTTTGCTCTGTGTCATTCGACTTATTTGACACAGTTCATTCGACTTGTTTGGCCTTCTCATTCGACTTATTGCTTTCTGCTCATTCGACCTATTTTAGCCAGTTCATTCGACTTGTTGCCTTGCTCAACAAGATCTCATATTTCGACCCGTCTGACTTGAGCGTCGGAGTGCCTTCGCCGGAGAAGGCAACGGTTTAGTTCACGTTTGGTATTGAGTGCAGGTTCCGAACTCAAAAGTTGCTTGAGCATCCAGGAGGAACTGAAGCAGTCTGACATGGAGTGTTGGAGAGTAGACACATATCCAGACGAAAATACCCCACATCACGCTCTCTAATTGATAACAGTTGGGTGATGTTTGTAAGTACATGTGGTTTATTGACTTTTGCAGCTACAAAATCACATTTTTAATGTTTGAAATACTAAATTTCGTTGCTCCTTGTTTTCTTTCCTTTCGCCTTTCAGATGATCCCAAATTACTAGCCTGTTTCCCTGGATGCAATCTGCCAATTAATGTAATAGTGCAATTTGATAAAATGGTGCAATGTAGTGTGCAATTTGCCATTAGCTCATTAATTAATGCAAACACTTGATTGATGCTTTAAGACTTTAAGCAATTCTTTAAAAATATTTTGAAACACTCTCGACCTATTGCAAAAGTCACTTAAAGTAATTTTAGCAAAAATAGTGAAAAAACTCCTATAAACTCTTGAAAATACCTCCTTAATAAGGTACATGCTATTATTGCTTCTACCTTAAGATATATCCTATGCACGCCTTAATGAAGCAAATGTGCGTTCTCAAGCCGTTCATCAAATGCTAATTGAGATACCTATATTTTGCCCTCTACTTTTCCCATTTTCATCTATTCATCCTTTAGAAAACATAAAGTTCTAGATGTAATTTTTTTTATTTATGGTTGGCTATATTGCAAAAGCAAAAAATATTGGGGCTAGAGTAAAATTTTAGGTATCCCCCATTGCCCCTTCTTTACTAAAGAATGTGGAAATCAAGTTTTTAAATATATTTCTTTTCTTAATTAATACTCCTTAAGTAGGAATTGGTAATCTCTCTCCACGGTCGAATAATCTGTAGGAGTTGAAAAATCAAATGTTTGATTATTTGGTAAGATCTTCTCAAAGCTCTACAAATGATTAATCAATTTGATAGTCATTTTTATTTTCTATTAATTTTTTTAACCCAATACTAAAAATTAATTTTTAAGCACAAGTATATACTTTAAATCCAAGTCACCATACTTTTGTTTTGAAGTGTAAATTTTCATTATCAAGTCTGCTTTGATATCATGTTTAAGATAATACTTTATATTATTTGACATCAATTATTGAATAATGATTAAATTCTAAGAAATTTATGGGTTAGATACGAATGAATAAATAAAAAGAAAACTAAAGTTAGGCCATGATTCAAATCACTTTTATATATACTATACCAGAATTTAGTTTTATAATATCCAACTCATACTTGGTCTTGAATTTATTAAGATACTCATACAATTATGAATATTATAGATACACTTTGAAATATAAGAAAAAAATAATTTGTCTGTTTGTTAATGCAACATGTTAAAATTTTACCTAATTACTTTTTTAATTAATAATTTGTACCAAGATATAAATGATTTGTTTCTTCTTAAAGAAACATACTGAAGAGATAAATAAAATTTGATATTGAAATAACTAAATAGAATAATTTCTTGCTATAATTAGGGGTTTCAGTTTGTTGCTATTGTTAAAGAAGAAAAACGTATTATTAAATTTAAGGGAAGAAATTTTAGTATTTAATTTTAGTATTTCTTAATCAGGAAGAGTAAATTAGACTAATGAATAATTTACTCGGATTTCAACAATAGTTACTTTGGCAAGATCACCAGTTCACCACCCTCTCTTTATACAAGTGTATTAGTCATCACGCGATTTCAACACAAAATTATAATTGAGAAATAAAACAATAGGGCCAGGAGGCAGAATAGTAAAGCGCACTTATAGTCCTTTCAGAGTATCAGAATATGGTCCAATCGTATTGATCATTAATCTATAACAACCATGCATTCAAGTCATAATTTCCCACTTTCTCTTATTCTGATAATTCCCCTTCAAATCTTTTATTATAATATTGACGCGACGTTTCACGTTAGGTATGAATTCATATCACGTGCACGAATAATACTATACACCTGTTCATGAATTAAACAGGATTAAAAGAGACTAACTAAAATACAATTTTCAGAATCATGACTTCATGAAGAAAAAAAAAAGAAAAGAAAAGAAAAAAAAAAGAAAGAAAAGGTTAACTAAAATTTTAATTGCAATCTGCTCGA
The DNA here is from genome assembly GCA_946800315.1 of Misopates orontium. Taxonomy (NCBI): domain Eukaryota; kingdom Viridiplantae; phylum Streptophyta; class Magnoliopsida; order Lamiales; family Plantaginaceae; genus Misopates; species Misopates orontium. The sequence goes on from OX326951.1 coordinate 12,946,414, forward strand.
ATGTGCCTTTATGCATTCATTTCTAAAACCGACGCCCATGGAAGAAATTGATGAGTTTTTGTTTTTTTTTTTAATAAAAGAAAACAAAGCCCTCAGGCACCATCAGTCTGAATCAAAGACAACAGAGGAGTTGGGGGAATTTGCGAAACGCTAATCTCTCCAACATTCGGGTTTGGCAATTTTGCCATTGCATCCACGAGCCTATTTCTTGTTCTAGCAATCCAGCGAAAGTGGATCTCCCATGGTTTGTGCATCAACGTTTTACAGTCGTCAATCTTACAGCGAAGCGGATGAGTAGCTGGAGCCTCCTCCATGATGAGTGTAAACGCTTCCATAGAGTCTGTCTCAATCTCCAGTTTGTGAATCTTTTCTTCCCAAGCAATGGAAAGTCCAAGTCGAATCGCCTCCAGTTCAGTTTCAAGGACTGTGGGACAATGCACTTCACTCACTAATCCACTTCCACAACCCTTTGTCATCTCGAAGCACGCCTCCCGCCGAATCAATGTTGCGTCCGCCAATCACACTTCCATCAACATTAAGTTTAAGTCAACCCGTTGTCAGTTTAACCACCCAAGCAACTCTTTTTTTTTTTTTTCCTACCATTGTGAATGCTCATGAGATCATTTACAGCTCTTTTATAAGCGACATATTTTATTTAATCGAAACAACTTTTTCTCTGAAAACTTTTTCGTTCCTCGCTTTCCATATAATCGAGACACTTGCTGCAAAGATGAGATTCCATGGCGCATTCTTGAAATAGTTACAATATTTATCAACTGATGTGAGGTTTATGCGAAACCACTGCTCGTCACTAAGATTTTGGAAAATTGTCCCGCGGTTAGCGGGAAGAAGTTGTCTCCAAACAAGCCTTACTTTTGAGCAATTTTCTGAGAATATGAACGACTATCTCATCTTTATTTGAGCAAACCTCGCAATGAGAATCCTCCGTCATTTTCCTAATCTTCTTCAATTGATTAGTCACCAATTTATTTTGGATCGTCAACCACATAAAATATTTAATCTTGTGAGTGCATGGAGTTTTCCAAATCCAGTCAATCCGATGTCCCACGTTCGGTCTCAAAGTGTATGTGCGATGTAGTGCTTTATAAGCGCTTTGGCAAGTAAACATCTCATTCGCCGTCTCGCCCCAAATTCGCATATCTTCGTCCTCCTTTAACGTCACACGACACTCCATAATCCTCTTCCTCCATTCAGTCGGAATTTGAGTAATAGTACTTGCTAAATTCCAGTTGCCTTCCTCGTCAATCATCTCATGTAATTTAAGTCCATGCTCCGAAACATGAATATTAGGAATCACATCGCCAAGTCTCACCCATCCCAACAGATTATCAAACTTAAAGGAAATATAATGACCATTTCCAATTTTCCACCGAATAAAAGGAGATATAAGGGCCATGCAACGCGAGCAAAAATTTTCTATTCCCTTCTCTATTCCAACAACTAAATTAAGACACGTGGCGCCTGGGTCCCATTAAGTATTAACCCCACCGTAACTATCACTTAACTATAGAGTTAATTAGTGGTTATCACTCCCGCAAAAATAAAAAAGGAAACAGCTAGCTCCTAAAGAAAAGGAAAATTTTGCTGAATAAAATCTCCCGCAAAAAGCATGAAAAATTCTTGATATCATTTTGTATTCTATACTATAGAAAACAATATCAAACAAATAGAGATTAATTAAATCATCAAAATTCAGTAAACAAAATTTACCACACATACACACTTTGGCAGAGAATCTGCTCACGCAATTGAAACAAAAAGAAAGAAAAGTTAACAACTCACATTAAGTACAAACAACAATAAAGCATAAAGAAATGAAAAGTTTCTTATTTCAACATCTCTCTCATATCCGGTCTAAGAAAAATTATGAGAATTCATCTCCAATTGTTCTTGAAGTTTCAAATTCTTTTCAGATTTCATCTTAAAGCATGAGAAAGAAACAATGGGTAGTGGGTTTGTTGCTGGGTCAACATTTTGAAGAAGAAAAAAGATGTGAGAACAAAAGAGTATATATTTAACAGATTTTGATTATGAAATCCTTATTGGAGGCGAATTCCGGTGCTGTGGGTTCAACAATCAGCACCACCATTTTGTTTCCACTCGAGCTCAACATCACTAAAAATACAGGTCCTTTCTTTGTTTGTTCCTTATTTTGTTATATTGTGTATGTTGTTTCTCTGTTGAAGTTCCAATTGTCTTTCATTTGACGGTTGATTTGCTGCTCGTGAAGTATGTGGTTAATCTTTTTTGCTTTTTGTGTATGAGTAGAACTAGTATTTATGGGTAATTGTAATCCTATGATTGTGTTGTATGTGCTGAATTTTTGTTGTAAAATATCAAATTGGGCTTTTCTTGTTTGACATTATAAGGTTGTGAAAAATAAAAGTTATAGCTTATCGCATCAACAAGCTTTTTCTGCTTCTATTTACATCTTAGTTTTAGCTTATCAAAAATAAACAACTTCTCCAGGTTCACTTGATCCATGAACATGTTTTTTTTTGCTTCTATTTACTCATTCTGTAATGAGGCAGAATGATAATACTATTGCAAAGAACAAAAGGCTAAATAACAAGGAAAAATATAGATAAAATGTGTTCAATCCAATAAAAAGACTAAATCTACCATCTTAATATTCAAAAGAAAGTTTAGAAAGAAGAAATTCCTCCCATATCTGTGGGTAATAGTATAAGTCTCCATAAACTCTCAAGTTAATAAAATCTTCACTATTTGAATGCATTACCATCTTCATTCCTTGCATTTGATTGTTGGGCTTCAAGTGTGCAGTCATCTAACGAAAAAGCACCAAAGTCTTGTTGTTGGAACATTTGTGTCTGTGCACCAAATATATGGTTGGTTCTATTTATATATCATAAGAAATTTTTTTTCTTATTGCAATTGACCGCTATTCCATTAAAACATGTACCTGTAGTAACTTTGTCAAGCTCATATCGTCATTTAGATTGTACTCTGCCTGTTAAGTGCAGTAATTGAATTGTTGATGCACACTTGAACTGGTTGGCTGCAATGAAATATACATGTAACATGATAGCATATAGAAGATACATACATAAAGTTCAGCAGTGTACTTGTTTAATGCGGTAAAGGAGCTCATCTCACTTTTTGAATAGAAAGGAGTGGGAGATTAGATGATTATACCTGTATCAACTTAGATTGTGCCATATAAGGAACAAAATGCTGAGATTGTGGCACATAAGGAACAACATGTTGTGCATTAGGATGATTCACGCTCAAGTGAGGGTAACGTGGACTCCAATCAGAGAAGCCAACCTTAAAGTTCTATTTTATCCAACAAAAAAGAAATGGCCCAAAATCATAAGCTAAATCATGACACTATAATACATAGTTGAGCTTTATTCTATAAATAAACACAATATTGATGATTATTGAAAACAAGGATTCATGAGAACCTGGGGAAGTTTTGGTAAAGAAGACATAGATGGGCATGTTGTCATTTTAGATGGATCATTTGTGTTTGGCATCTGAGTGGTAAATGAATTCTGCATGGACATGACTTACTAATAAGAAATATGAAATAAATATGATAAAAACTAATGTACCTCTCAACATTTATAAGAAATTGGTAAATCATACAACTTACTTGTCCATCATTTTTCGAAACATAGACAGAGGATGACATATTTGGAGACAACTTGCGCTTTGGTTTTTGTTTCCTCGTAGGTTGCTCCAATGCACCTTTTAGTCTTTTACCAGATTTTATCTTGGAACCCCTCTTCAATTTCAATCCTCGTATCTTGATTTTTTGAGAGGCATTTTCAACTTTTTCCATATTTTGATAAATTTCAAAAGTTGGTCCATCTGATCTTCTAGATATAGGAGCTTGCGTTTCTGTTACTTTAGATACAAAAGTTCTTTTCTCCCCACAGTCAGGATTATGAGTTGGCTCTGAAACTTTTGCTGCCGAAGTAATATCTAATTCTTTAATTGCTCTACAAAGAATAGTTCTCGTATTTGCATGTTTTTCCTCTGTCACTGATGCCTTTGTTGCAAGTTGCATCATTAGTCGACATATATCTCTGTAGCTCTCCCCAATTTTTATCTTCTCATTCTCTTCTTTCATATTTTCAGGAGCTATCGTTGAAGATGCAGAAGGTTGTGAAGAGACTTCATTCAGCCCCTTTTTTGCTGCTTTTGTCCACCTTTTTTTAATATATGACTCGGGTATTTTATCAATATTCCTTAAAATAAATATCTTCAGAGCGTGCGAGCACAAGATTCCTGCAAATTCAAACTTCTTGCAACTACATAAAATCTTTTCTTTTGAAGCATCATAGGTGACTGTATGTTGAAACCACTTTCTTTTATTTGTTACCTTGTATGTGAATACATCACCTAACTCACTAACAATTTCGAACTTGGAGTCAATTCCATTGTTTACCTCTTCTTGAAATAATAGAAGTACCTCATGCGTATAGATGTTGCGCATGCTTAGAAAGGATTTCAATCGACAAAGACAAAACTGGGGTACCTTGACTCGTTCTTATATCAGCCATCATCTCTTTATATCGACGATCCTCAACCAACTTTTCAAAGTTATGAAAAAATTGTAGTAAGTTATGCTTATAATTCACATATTTCTTCAGAACGCTATTCATACTTTCACTCCTCTGAGTTGTAGTCATATTTGCACAAAATGACTGTCTCCCATATACTAATGCCCATTTTTCCTTCTTTTTGAACAGTCTCTTCAGCCAATCATTATTTTGAAGATTATACTTTTTCAACATTTCATGCCATGCATTTAGAAAGTCTTCTTCGTCTTCGTGATCATAGATACATGAGCTAAACTCTGTTAAAAGATCTGGATACCTTGCAAACACACTACTAAGATGTATTGCTGCATTTTGATATATGTGCCAAATGCACAATCGATGGCATGTCTCAGGCCATTTTTCCTCTTGAGCTTTTGCCATTGCTGCATCTTGATCCGTAAGAATTGTTTCAGGCATTTTACCGTTCATAGATTTTACAAAAGTATCAAATAACCACATAAAAGTCTCAGCTGTTTCATCATATAATAGTGCTGCCCCAAACACACTGTTGTTTGTCTATGATGATTCACACCAACAAAAAGTGCAAATGGTCTCCCGTCTTTATGTTTTCTATATGTCGTATCAAAGCAAACAACATCCCCAAAATATATATAATCAGCCCTCATTTTTCCGTCAGTCCAAAATATATTAGATATCAAGTCATCAATGTCTACTTGAATTGCGTATAAGAAATTTGGGTCTTTAGATTGCATGAGTTGTAAATAATTAAGTACTCCACCAGCATCACCATCTTTCATTTGCGCAGTTCTCCTTGAATGCAAGTAATTTCTCAAATCCTCAAGAATAAATCCATCATTTTCACGTCCACCTGCTTGTTGAGCCATATAGTCCAAGCCTGCTTTTGGCGCTATCCCAGCCTTATCAATATTATCTACTTGTGCTGCTTGTTGAGTAGTAATTTTCCGTTGAAACCTCAGTATATGAGCTTTAATAGGACTAACCAATATATGTCCAATATGTTCAGCAATGAACTCAACGACTACATATCTTTTTGAATAGCGATTGCTGATCTTCATTAGAGCACAACAACCTGTCCTTGTTTCAAGACGATGAGATTTAACATTCACATCTCGTTTGTCTTGTTTCCTTTCACCTTCACAAGAACAACAGAATGTTCTGGTTATTATATTACCATAACAATCTTTATGGATTGTACTTCTTCTAATACTGAATCCGCGTGCACGCGCATACTGGTTATAAAACTCATATGCTTCATTTTCGCTGTCGAACTCTTTACCAATTCTTGGAAGGTTGGCTTCTGAAATTTAATGATGATCATCCATGGTGTTTTCTCTATCTTCAAGATCAACAGATTCTTCTAACGTTTCTTCGTTTTCATTTTCGTGTTGAAGATGATTTGATGCAGTATTTCCTTGCCCGAAATTTAATCTACGGCATGAAGTTACACCATCTCTAAAATCAATATCTTTTCTATTCCCTTCTCTATTCCAACAATTAAATTAAGACACGTGGCGCCTGGGTCCCATTAAACATTAACCCAGCCGTAACTATCACTTAACTATAGAGTTAATTAGTGGTTATCACTCCCGCAAAAATAAAAAAGGAAACAGCTAGCTCCTAAAGAAAAGGAAAATTTTGCTGAATAAAATCTCCCGCAAAAAGCAGGGAAAATTCTCTGCATTCATTAAAACCTACTGCCTCCCAATTCTTTAAAACCCAGCCCTACTCATCAAAACCTACTTGCTACAATTTCAAGCAAATTCTTTCTTTTGGGAAATATAATTGAAGGTATTTATTATTCCTTTTAATTGATTGTATGAATTATGTGGTTGAACTAGGATAATTTAATTTTATGATTGTTACATGTATTCCAAACATCGCAAAGTTTTGTTAGTAGTTTTTGGATTCAGTTTTAATCCAATCATGATTTATTTCTATTATGACCATTACATGTACTCTAAACATTGCAATTCAGTCATTGTTGATTGCAAAACAAAGTTGCAATTGCAAGGATCTCTATCCTCATTAATAACAAAAGAATATGCATGAAGTCATACTTTACTCAACAGTTTACATGTTACAGTAGGTGTTTGCAGCCTTCAAACCAAAAGTCCAATTCCATGTTCCTTGTTATAAATACATTATGTTAATATCCATGTGCAAAGAGCAAACCATGACTATGATTCATTAGATCTGCACTCAACGTTCAAACGAAAAATTACATTATGTTAATATCCATGTGCAAATAACAAACTGATTTTGCACAAAAGAAGGCAAAGTTGATGAAAAGAAATAACCAACGTGGCTCTTGGAATAGCTAAGTCAATGTAATTAATTATAAGGAGTTCAGAGCTAAATTATGCAACATGTAATATTTTCGTGGCTCTTGGAATAGAAAATTTTTGCTCATGCAACGCACGACACCTTTCCAAGTGGGACTATCCCTCGATTTTGCAATATATTCAGTGAGTCGCCCGTTTCTAAGATATTTTGCCCTGATAAGATCCATCCACACACACTCATTTTGTTGCAAAATTTTCCAGTATAATTTAGCAAGGAGGGCCTCATTATTCAACCTAGTTATGCGCAATCCTAAACCATTTTCTTTTTTATTACGCGTCACTTTTTTCCAACCCAGGTGGATCTTCGATCCATGTTTGTATAGAGGAATAATTAGCTACTTTTTAAAATGTGGTTTACCTATTTATTTTTGACTAAGTATTAATTTCTCATTTTGACATGACAAATGGAGTAAATTAGCAAACCAAGTATTAATTTCTCATTTTGACATGACAAATGGAGTAAATTAGCAAACCCTCTTGCTGAAAATAGGTTATGCAACTCATCAGATCAATTGGAGGATGCAAAAAGCTTTTAATATAACACAAAACGGTATTTCGCAGTAAAATCTTTGAACGGGCATTAAACGCACACCCATATTTTTACACCTGTATGGCTTCAATTGCGTTGTGGGGCTCAATCTAGAGATAAACGAAGTATATCATTTTTTTAATGTGTCTCGTACTTAAACGGAGTTAATCAAATGCTCTACGAGTCTCTGTCTTAATAGCGTACTGTGCCAGTGTTACAGATAGATTGGAGCAAGTCAAGTTTCTTTTGAATAGTTGAACCAATATTGAAACTTTGGTTTATGTCGTTTAGCTACGTCGGTAAAATGAAGCAAAATAATCTTCTCCAAACCTAACACATTCAATTATAAAAAATTAAAAATTAAAGTTTTCAACTGAGACACTGTTGTTTTCACGTTTCAATGGGATTAGTTGAAGAATAAATGGGCTAAAAAGTGAATTAGACAGATTAAGTAATTTGTGTAATTTGTTGCAATTCTAACACTCAATTATAAAAAACTTTAAAAAAATTTAAAAAAATTTAAAAAAAAAAAAAAAAAAAATATCCAAAAGGTGAACTGGACAAACTACCCTTGAGGTATGTGTAATTTACACAAACCACCCATAATGCTCAAGAATTACATAAACTACCCCTAATTATGTCTGGAATTACACTTCCCCCCTTAAACTGTTAGATCTAACGAAACATTATGATGCCAGGAAAAAATATTTTTTGAATGTCCAATTGTACCTAGTCATGTATGCATAAATTATTTCTTACACCCTTTTTCTTATAAATTAGTAACTGTTACATTCGTGTATTTAAGATTTAGTAACTATTACAGCCTATGCACAAAACATAAAATAACATTACTCTTTGAGTAATATGTTAAAGTATTATTTGTTTATCAAAATTATTGTACTAAATTGTTATAAGATCTGAATATAAATTGTTTAAATACTTTATGAAAACTACTCTTTGCTAGAATAATAACAACCTTGTGAATAAAATATGATGTTGGCATACAAATAAATAATATATACATTATTAAATTATCAACACTCTAAAATATATATGTTTTGATGATAAACTTTATAACTCAAGTCAAATAAAACAATTTATCAAAATATTAAATCGTAGCACTGTATAATTGCATTATACATAGCTTATACCACTATTAAAGTATAGATTATCTTACACGAACTATCCGTCATTTTGACAAAAATACACAAATGTCTTTGATATTTTATATGTAATTTCAATAAAAACTTAATCGTTCTTTTAAAGGTGGTCAGTATATAAATAGTCTATGTACTTTCCCAAATATTTACCAATACTTAAGAGTAGTTTGTGTAATTTATTCTTGAAAATATTAGGAGCATCGAGTCAACAAACTTTATGTGTAGGGTTTCATCAATCATAAATATCGAGGACTCGTGCGACTAAGAGTTGCATATAGATCAAAGATTTTCCCATTAGAAGATGGCATAGACGTGGTCTTTTTTTTCTCATAACTATTCGTTATAATTTTCTTATAAATAGTTAAAATATGATTAAATACATTATAAAACTGTGACTATATATAAATCTTAATACATGAGAATGTTGAGATTATCAAATTTATGTAATTAAAGATAATCAATATAGAAAACAACAACACGTCTAAACAAAAAGAAACCGAGTGCCACGTGGTCTTGTTTTAATCATATAATGGACAAGCCAACTAGGCCATAATTCAATCTTCCAACACAAAAAGTCCGGAAACAGGCCGAATGCTACACTGCAATTATGCCGGCATTTAGCATAGAATCATCAAGTTTTTGGTGCCCCACGGCCTTGACTTTTTTATTTCTATTTTATTTTTGGTCATGGTTTTGACAATTCTAGTTAAAAATATTCCAATCACATTAAATATATAAATACTAATGTTATCATAAATAGGTTTATTTTACACTTCCAATGTATGCGAGTCTTAATCTAGTTTAGACTTTTTTAGTATATTACTTGGACTGTGGTGGTCCTGTCCAAAATGGTAGACAAAATTTGGGTTGAAATTTTCATACTGTGTCCTTTTCAAATTGCAAATCAATGTTTTAAGCGTACATCCAGTATGTACTTAACAAATTAGTTATAGTGAGATACTTGAAATATAAATAATAGATAGACTGATAGAGAACATAGTTAGATTTTGAAAATTATTTTGTTGACTGAGAGAAAGTGATAAGACGGAAGACTGGCAAAAGTGTTTCTTCATTTGCTTTCCACAAAGGGTATTAGATTTTTGTAAAAAAGAAAAAGAAAAAATTAAGTGTCAGATGTTTGTTTGAAAAAAAAAATATTATATTTTTGTTAAAGAAAAAGGGTGTTTGTTCAATAAAGATAAAGAAGAAGTAAGGCAAAGCTCACATTTTTGTTTCAGAAAACGCACCAAGTGATGACTAGTCTCTTGCAAGGGCGTATCCACTCAAGGGCTTGGGATAAAGCCCACCAAAATTTTCGACACTCTGTAATTTCATTCAAAATAAAAAGGAGTATAAACAGTACTTAACTAAGTTTGCAATGAATTGCGTCCACTTAAATATGTTACATAAATGATATATGTGATGAATTATGATAATCTACAAATCAAATAATCAATTATATATACAAACTCAAATAATGTTTTTCTATTTTTATTCAAATCAATAACACTTTTTTGTTTATTGTCTTGTAAAATCATTTTAATATTAAATATTATGCATAGCTTACTTAAGAAGAATTAGTTGACGGAAAAATAGAATTTTCATAAGCAGCTTTTTTGCAAATTTATATAATGAATAAGTTATTATTTTAAAATCTTCAGTTTTATATGTGTTAGTATTATAAAGAAAAAGTTTTGTATGGATTTCATAAAAAATTGTTTCTATTTTTGTATTGCAATATTCCATCATTTTATTTTAGCGCACCCCAGATTAGATTAAATCCTGGATACACCATTGATCTCTTGCTAAAACTCATAGCTTCTCAAGAGTTGATGTCCGTAGGACAAGCCCCTTTATTGCCCTTACTCCACGACCCCCTATACCATCTAGAACTTCTACCCTGATTAGTTACGATCATTTTTGTCTTACGATGTAACCCTAGCATGTGCCCATCTCTCATGTTCTCGTAAATCCCGCGTAAGGCTATGTAAGACTTACTTTAAGTAAAAATGCCTGTTTCTTTGAAAAGAAAGGTGTAAAGTTTAGTTTTTTTATAAAAACATTGGCAAGTACTTTCTAATTCTTTTTTAATTTGAGAAGTAGTTCAACGTTCACATTTTGATGTTTTTGTGTAGCTTAGTTTGTAAATACAAAAATATTCTTCAACAACAACCATCAGATTTGCAATCTTAATTATTTACGTCAAACTATACGAACCAAATGTGAATCATATCAGGTTGAATAAGGGAACTAGAGTTATAACCACTTAATATCAATCTAATCATGGAGATTAACGGTTCAACTCAATTTATCCTAACTTACAAACACTTGAAATAACAATTGAATGCGGAGTTGTCACAAACAATGACACAATTAAGAAGAGTAAAATACGCAGAGATTCTATTGATTTTAACCTAAACAAACTAATGCTATACTAAAATGAATATCATTAATGAAACAACGTATTAAAAGGATTATGTTTCACTCAAAACTGTTATCTAAGGTTCATATATAGAGAAACCATCGCTATTAATATTTGCGAGTAATTTATGTGTGGGATCGGATGTATTCGGTTATGAGGTGTTCCTAAATTGGTGAATTATCACTCTGTAGTTCGCAATAGTACTCTGTGTACGTTGTTCCTCCAAATGCATTTATACCTATGAATAAATTATTTCTTAATGAATAACTTATTTCTTAATTATTGATATTAACATCATAGATTGTGGATTTTTGTATCTTATGAGACCTAGATTTCCAATTTTCTCTCTCGAGTCTGTCAAAAACTATCTAATCAATTATATGGTGATCAGGCATATAAAGCATCAATTCAAGATTACAAAATCAACCAATTATTCCACACACATAAATCACAACATAATACTCATAGCATATTCACGTTTTCAGCTACTTACATACCTCGTGACATATAAACTACTTAGCGAGATGATATCTATTAGATGTGTTAAGTTCACTGATGACTTCACCGATTCACTAAAATTGTATTTTAATGCATGTGCGTAATGTTTATGGTTTGAAATTTGAATTGATCATCCTTCTTCATAAGAAAAGATGCAGGTGAAAAAGTTTTAATCACAATCTTGTTCCTTCTTGATCGTTATAACCCTGGACTTGTTTATGATTTGCCTCCTGTTCCAACACGACAAAAGATTCAATACAACTATTCTTGACTCAAGATCAAACATGATGAAAATTACAAGAATATGAAAATGCTGATGTCAAAAAAAAAAGTTGTTGCATTGCATGCAAATACATAAGCATATCTTTCATAAAAAACAGCCACATGCAAAAACAGAAGCATGAATGTGCCAAAGAAAAAGATTCATTGATTGGAAAGAGGAAACCTTCACTCAAAAATTTAATGTGTGAAAGCTATTAGTTTCAAAAGATCTACCATTCACAAAATAAAGTGACGAGTGAAAGCTACCAATATTTGGCATATGGTTTATGCGTGGAAAAATTCTCAAGGTTACTTGCTTGTCTGACTTAAGTTTTTCTACTGCATTTACATATCTTTTTTAATTTGTTTATTGATCCAAAATTCTATCTCATGATTTCTTTATTGCATGCAAAATTTGGCACGATTTGAATTGATCAAATCCCTGGCATATTTTACACATCTTGTGAGGATCATCATAAAAATCATCTTACCTACAAAATCTGTTCAAAATTTTAGTTTCTCATTTTTGATAAATATGGTTTTAAAAAAATATGGAAGAATATCTCATTGATTTTTTTCTTTCCTTGAATAACTCTAAGCCTAGTGCTTTATATTGGGTAAATTACTTTCTTTAGTTTTGATGTACCATATTTCGGTACCGCCACGTCATAATATCCGATACAGTACACGAACGTATTTCGGGACATATTATGCCACGTCAGCACCATTATTTTTTAATGCAAAATTACAATTCAAGGCAAAACGCGGAAATCGACCCAAGTAGGCCCAAATAGAGCCCAAGCGAGACCTATTTGGGCCCGAAAAGGCCCGATTTGAGCTATATCAAGCCCAATCCGAGCTATATGGGCCCAAATTCGATCTATTTGAGGCCCAAAAGCCAAATTCGAGCTATATGGGCCCAAATTCGATCTATTTGAGGCCCAGGAGTCAAGTAAGAGCTATATGGGCCCAAATTCGACCTATTTGAGGCCCAATTCGACCTATTTGAAGGCCCAATTCGAGCTATTTCAAAATAGCTCTAATTCGACCTATTTTGAGTCATAGTTCTACTTGGATTGCACTTTTAGACGAATAAGGACTCTTATTACTATATAAGGGGGTCCCATGCCTCATTCTAAGGTACGTTTTTATTTTTCTAGCATTTAATTTCGAGCTATATACATCGAATTCGAGCTATAGAGCAATAATTCGAGCTATATTGCAATAGCTCTTGTTCGATCTATATAGAGTGTATTTCGAGCTATTTGAGAGTAATTCGATCTATTCGGGTTTTCTCATCACGGTTCTCAATACCATTTCGAGCTGTGCTAATTCGACCTATAGGGCCTAAATTCGACCTATTGGGCTTATTTCGACCTATATATTCGACCTATATATTCGACCTATTTTCGAGCTATAATTTCGAGCTATTGTCTCAGACGACAATACCTCAAATTCCGACCTATCTGACTTGAGCGTCGGAGTGCCTTCGCCGGAGGAGGCACCGGCTTAGTTTACGTGTGGTGTTGAGTGCAGGTTCCGAACTCAAAAGCTGCTTAAGCATCCAGTAGGAACTAAAGCAGTCTGACGTGGAGTGTTGGAGAGCGGACACGTATCCAGACGAAAATACCCCACATCAAGTTTGATGGTCTTAGACCAGGTAGTTGTGTTAATTACTTCTCTCTCTCTCTCTCTCTCTCTCTCTCTCTCTCTCTCTCTCTCTCTCATATTTTCCTACCGCTAGCCTTTACCTGTTTATGTGTATTTTTTTACTTCTCGCTTTCTTCACTTGTTCTTTGAAAGATCTCTTGGCAGATTACTCTCATCTCTCTTTCTCAGCCTCTCACTTTCGATTCAACCATGGGTCAAACGAAAGCACCCCATAAATCAGTACGACCACCTCCTAGTCCTGTCACCATTGACGATTTTGCATACAGGTCTGATGAAGAGATAGAAGTCTCTGACAATGAAACATAGATATCGTCTGATAAGCCCATCCAATTAGAGGTTCATATACCAGTCCCACCTCCTCCAAGAAGAAGAAAGGTATTACATCACCAGGAACGACATAAAAATATGTTATGAAATCCCCTGTTTCTAAAAAGGGGAAAGAAAAGAAGGGTACTGAAGCCCTAGTTTCATCTTAGGAACCTGAGAAATCAAAGGAGGTTGCTGAGACTCTGGTTCAAATTGCTGCAACAAAAGTACCACTGAACATCATGTTTCAAATCCTGATACCACTACTCGCCCTATTAGAACTTGTTCCACAAAGAGTAGGAAGTCACCAACTCCTCCACTAGCGAAACCATCCCCTGAGCTAGTAGCTTATGAATCAGAAACATAATACTTCAGATCTACGTTTGACTCTGACGATACCCTCTAATGAAGAAACAACGAGTTTCTTCATCCTCACCCTTTTCATCATCATCAAGAAAATCATTCACCAAGGATGAAGTTGGTAATCTCTCTAATGTTGTTACGATGGTTCAATTTCTAGAAGTAATTCCAGTATTGGAACCCCTCAATATTAATCATGCTTACTTATAAAAAAATTCACTAAGTCTTGGTTAAACTAACTGAAAATGATTTGTGGCGTGTGCTTGGCGGATTGAACGTCATGTTCATGAAGAATCTCATAACAACGCTAACCTTATTAGCTTTCTTGAGGATAGAAAGTTTATAGAGTCTTTGGGCAAGGTGAGACCTTATGTGCCTCTTGTGGTGCATGAATTTCACTCCAACTTGTCCACTCAACTTGGTCATACAGATTCTGCCTAGAACTTCCAAGTTTATGTTAGGAAGCACATCTTCTAGTTTAGCCTAGACATCATCATGCTCAGATGGAACACCGGCCATGCGAACAAACAGGTGAGCCGAGTTGCAGCTCGAACTGGATATGAATGTTGTTGCAACCAAGCTCATTGGAGGTAAAAAAAGAATCTAGCCCAAAAATCTCTTATGAGAGGAGTGCTTATTGTGAGGTACAAACTCCTTCATACTATTATGTGCTCACACTGCTTCCCTACTTCTCATACTTCTACCATCTTTAAAATCTTAAGATCCATTATGTTTCGAGTTGAAACTAGTGTGCCAATTGATCTAAGCAAACTAATTTTTGAGCACTTTTATATGGAGGCTTTTGACATGACTGTAAAGATGACACTTGGTTACCCCTCTCTCATCTACAACATTCTGGTATCCTCAAAGGATGTCACGAAGAAGGAGTTAATCTTGATGATGTGGAGTTTAGCCCAGAAAGAGATGATCAGCTTGATCCTTCATCTGTTGGAACCAATGGAACAACTAGTGGCTTTGTGATACTAAAAGTAAAAAAAGAGCTAGTTGAATGGATTCCTGGGAAGGCTGGATAAATCCATGAAAATATTTGTTTCTCCTACTATGGATAAACATTGACGCATTTTGGTAAAGTGGGGGAAAAAATTATGGGGAGAAGATGATCTCGAAACCTGGGGGAGAAAAGCTTTTTTTTTTTTTTTTTTTTTTCTGTTTTTTGTCCTTTTGTTATGTTTGAACAATCTATTTAATTAACTTTTTGCTTGTTTGAACTGTTACTTAAATGTTTTGGATGTTGCAACTTATTTCCTATTGGCAGATTGTTTTTGAAACATTTTACTTCCCAGTTTGTTGCAACTCTGGTGTCCACTGTTCCAACTCTTTATCACAGCTTCAAGATTGGTTTAAATGGTGTTTTGTCAATATAAGTCAATGGAGGAGATTGTTAGGACCAGGATTCGGTACTTGGTGTTTGATCTATTAGATTGTCTTATATTGTTTAAACAACCATTCATAGTTAAGTTATTTATCTTGTATTGTTGTGTTACGACTTATCTTAGTTATCTCTTAGAGTCTTGATTTAGTTTATCACGATTTACTTAAGATATTTTATGATAAGTTGTGTTATCTCAATCTTATTCAGATAAATGCATGGTGATCTTTGATGATTAAGAAAGTTCATCTTTTGAACGATTTAAGGAAAGAAAGATATACTAGGAATATTATTTATGGTCGTTCACATTGAGTACAATTCCTGAAGATTGCGTAACTTATATACTTGCATGTTTTAAGTAGGATTAGGTTGTTTCTTTGATCCGAATACTCTATGAGATTGAGTATATCTTTTATAGTATGGTAAGTTTTTATAAATCAGAGGAAATTATGTTCCTAAGTCATTTTATTAATCTGCATTATCTTGCACGTTTTATTAGGTTAACTCCTTATGGATTGTATATTCTGTGAATTAACCCGATTTATCTTTCTTAGATATGTTCAATTAATTGATCTTATCGTTCTATTTTCTAGATAATCTTTGTTTGCAGGAAAAGATTATCACTGTCATTTGAGGATTGTTCTTATCCTAAAGCTATGAAGACTTTTTTAAATAGGAGTCATAGTTTAAGAGTCTAGGTGTCGAGTTTCATTTTTAATTATTTTTCCTTAAGTATTCTGGAGTTTCGTTAAGTATTTGTTCTGTAAGTACTTATGTTTAAAAGTCGAGTTGAAACTTTGTAAGAATAGTCCAACAAGATCAAAGGGAGTTTGAACGAGTCATGACATCTTCACTTAGATGGAGTAGAAGTAACAAATGCTTGTCTTATATAGAAGAGATTCGATAACTTAAAGACAAGTCTTATATGAGTAATTCATTTTGATACTTTGAAAGTGTATTGTTTTAGTAGGCGAAAGGCGAAAGTTCACCGTGAAAATCTGGAGTATCCATCATAAATCCCAATTCTCAACGTCAATAGTTCTCGTAGCCATTAGCAAAACTCTTGAACGAACAATGTCTTATCTCAATTTTTGTAGCCTCAAATAATATAGGGTAGCTATGATTACTATCCCAAAATATCAATCTCACAAAGATACTAAGTTGAAGATTCATTTCCTAATCTAGTTCTACTTTAATAATTCAAATCCTGAATTAAAAAAAAAAATACAAAGATAATTGAGCTATTGTTCTGAATTAAAATTTCATGGGTGATTGATTAGTATTCAAAGACAAAAATATCTATTTATTCCTAATATTCTATCATGCATCATTGAGTTATCGTGGATATGCGAAAATCCTTATAGTTTTCAAATTAAATAGTCATATCACCAAATCACTCTATTACTTAGTGAAATCTAGAAAATAAGAGAATCAACTATGAATCTCCCTAGTAAATTCTACAGGGTTGTTGGGACAAGCCACACATATCCTTTGTTAGAGGTTCAACCACCAGCATTGAGAAAATATGTATTTTAATAAGAAATAAGTTCACACAAGTTTATGAATTAACCTACAATTATGTACTTGGCAACCGAAAATCATTAAATTAGGCGTCACTGCAACATCTAATTTTAGGAATGACGAAATGGTTTCCTTAACTGATTAAATAAGATCAATCACTATGGATAGCTAAACTGAATGCAAGCATATAGCACAAGATAATTATCATAACAAATAAACTAATAAACTTGAATAAATACTAAAAATTAATAGAATAAAGATTCATTCAATCAACCACTCATACGAATTCCAAACAACGACCAATTTGGCCGAGCAGTGTCGATTGGGCACATGCTTATGTTTTATTTGCTGATGTACACCATGAACAAGACTGGAATATAAAAGTGTTTTTCTTCTAAAAGAATAAGACTAAGAACTTAAGATTGGTTACCAAGTTGACTGCTTGGTGATTATGATCGTGAGATACTCATGTCTTTTTATAAATGTATTTTCATATGTATTTTTGTCCACTAGATGAAATCTGATTCTAAAAGATTCAGAGTGATATGCATGATTTTTGAGTTAGTGTGGTCAAGAGCATGGGTTAGCATGAACAACGCTTTTCTGCGTTTGAATTAGCGCTACATTCTGCTTCTGGAGCGTGGTTACGCTGTGATCTAGTATTGGCAACATTGTACTGATGGTGGTATTGGCAACGTTGTCTTCTCCGACAGCATTAGCAACGCTCCATGTGCAATTTCTTCTTCTTTCTGCAAACAACGTTGCCAACGCTACATGTGCAATTTCTTCTTCTTTCGGCTATTTCTCTCTGTTGAACTTCTAGTTGGTCCAATTGGTATCTTTTGCCTTGTTGTGTGTGCTCTATCCATATTTTTAACCGTATTCTTTGACTCGTGATCTACAAAATACAAATAAAAATAAATGACAAAAGTACACAAGAACTTGCAGAGAAGTAAGTAAGAGACATGGTAAAATTATTAAAATTACACTCGTATCAGCCATCTTGTATTTGGAGAATTGACAGTGTCAATGATTGTCGAAGTGGTGTAACCAATTTCTTTCATAAAAAATTCTTAAAAGGTGGGGTTGTTGGCGCTAGTGTTGATTGCCATGCAGCCAACACAATAATTTTGATGTAACAATGTGATTTCATCACAACTATATTTTTCTACATCAAGGACTTCAGGTTATCTCCTTGACAACACGGTGAAGGAACATATCTAGCTCTGACACCAGCTGGTATAACGAGCGAACATCATAAAAATGTAAGAAAACACACAAAGTCAAACATTATTTGGTTCACAAAGAATATCAAGAATATGAATTCAAGAACTAGTTTATTCATAATGGTTAACAAAAAATTGACAATAATTGAGATCATCTCAAGTCTAATTTTATCCAAACAACAACTGAATAATGATGAAAACAAGCTATTCATAGCTATTACAAATAACATTTGAGAAAGAAAATAAAATTCTAACAACAAAAAAACAAAAACAAAGTCTGAAAAGGAAACATAATCACATTTATAAACCAATTCTAATAGATCTAAACAATTCCGAAATAAAATAAAAAAAAACTTAAATTCTCGCAAGAAACACTTAACCGCCATTTTGACCGTCAAAAGTTCTTAGTTTGACTGAAATCTTATACGACTGGTTTTACTTGAAAAAGTGGAAATCGTTTGTGGAAAACGAGCTCTAATATCTTTTTGGTCAAATTACGACTAACCTCCACCTGCTTATTTTGGGTTATGAAATCTTCATCTTTTTGCACTCCATCAATTAAAAAGGTCATATAAAGCAGAAATTGAACAAAAAAAGAAAGATTAAGGTGCTTCTCAAACTTCTTGTGAAAATACGATCTTTTAAATATTTTGTGAAAAATAAAAATCACTTATTAGTTACTGCAATTACCTATCTAATATTTTGTTTGTAAGAGCTTATAGAAGGAGCTTTACTTTTGTTTAAAGTTAATTCAATTGACTCTTCACAAAAAGTCAGGAGTATTTACAAATCTTCTAAAAAACTACTCAAAGTATTAACTAACTTCTTGCCATAATTAATGAAATGTAACTTCATTTTTTTTCTTCCTAAAACAACATATTTGAAAACTGTTAGAGAAGCACTCTAGGCTCTGCTTTGCTGCTTGTACTTTTTTTAACTTTTTTTCTTAAGTCGGACATAACCAAAAGTAAGTATTGCAATTAAAAATATGTTTATGCACTTGTAAAAACTAATAAATCATATTAATATGCTCTTGCAAACACTCGTTTAATATATTCAGTAGCTTTCCGTGTAAGTTTGTAAACACTTGCCACTACCAGGCAAAAGTAACTTGATGTAAAAAAATGAACAAATCATTTGTATAAGCTTTTGTAAGGACCCCATCTTAGGTCTCTCTTTCTCTCTCACACACACACACACACACACACACACACACATATATATATATATATATATATATATATATATTTATATATTTACATTTTACATTCTTTTTATACGTACCACTTGGTAACATGACAATCTTAACATGGGTAATCGAACAATTCATTGTTGGTGAGTTTATCGAAAATGCAGCAATCTGGAACTTGAAAGTTGTGAATAAAAGACGCTTTCCTTAAAGTGTAATTCGCCCCCACCTCGTGGGCCAAAAGGGTTGCAGCGAATCGCTTCCCAGGATACAATTTAAGCCCCAAAAAAATAAACTATTAATTGCGTTTTGGACTCACGAAGTTAATAAAAAGAAAAAAAGAACAAGTATGCAAAAATACAGAAATAATTTCTGCAGCAATTATTTTGTATTGTATATGAGAGATCCGATTTTTTTTTTTTTTTTGATGTGTCTTGCTTCTGATAATCCTGGGTTTTATAGGCAGAGAAGAGTTGTACGAAAAAGTCACAACCTTTCCATTGGCGTTCCTTCACAGAAAAAACATGTGAACGTTCATATTTAAATTGAAGAGTTTTAAATATTGCCTCCATATTTTTCCGGATTAATCTGAGCCGTCGGATGTAAAACTTAAGTAAGATTAAATCCACACCATCCAATTTAATTTGTATTAATTTAATATCCAAATTAAATCATAGCCGTCCATTTTATTTAATTAACTAAATAAAATCTACGCCAAACTAAAGCGTCACGAAAAGCGCTACGAGCCCAAGCCACGCGCGTGGCTCGAGTGTGTGCTTGTGCACCACCTATGTCTTGCACACTTTATTACCCAATTAATATAGTGCAAACATATATAAACCCACAAAAAAGCTTTTACTTTTCCTATGTGGGACACTTAAGCTACTTTAGTAAAATTGGCCTATAAGAGCTAAAGCTCTTAAAGCCCATAAAAGTCTTTATAGGTACCATGAGTTAGAGCCCAACCTATTTTACCAATGTAGGACAAAACTCAAGAAGTCTTTTATTGTACTTTGTATTCACATCATTTCAACACATAACCAATGTGGGATACCTCTCACAAGATTTATTTTTTGGAAACTAAATCTAACATTCCTTTTTCTAAGTACATTGATTTTCAATTACAAAAAAATTAGTATGTTGATTTTCAAATTTTTACACACATGATTTAATTTAATACATGCAGAGTTAAGGTGGGAATCGAATAAGTCTGACGGGTGATCTTAAACTCAAGTTGTGCCCAAATTACAAGCTAGAGCAAAATAACTGAATTATTCCAACCGATAAGCTTCAACTCTTTCGTAAGACCGTACATAATGAACTTAATAAGTTACCTTGACTTTCTACGAAGTACAAGCCTAACTATATTTATGAATAGGCTAATTGCAAATCAAATAGTTGTCAAATCACAAGAAATGTCGATCGCTTAAATTTTGGCTTGAGATATTTTGATAAATTAAATTTAATTTGAGGTAGAAGAAGTCACTTGCTTAACAGGCTAATATCCATAAAGCTTCTTGAAAGTGTCAGCATCACATTCCAATAAGTTAAGGGCTCGTAGGGACTACGGTGACTAATAGGGCAGCAAATATTTTCCTTGTTTGTTTGTATTAAATAATATTTGGCTTTTTGAAAAATGTATTTAAATAAGACATCGTTACTTTCTATGTTCAAACTTCGGTCGAAATCCAACAATAAATCAAAGAACCTATTTACTAAAACACAAGCCACGTAATATTTCAAAAATTCTATTATTATCTATTATTATGTCGATCAAGTTCTCAAAAATTCAATGCGAAATGAAACCAACTACAACCAACGACTTCTTAAAAGGAAAACCCTCCATTGTATAAAAGTATTCCCTGCAACACCCCTTAAAGGCTTATTAAGTGCAATAATTTGAATTTAGTATTTTCATAGCTTGAAGGGTTAAGTGAGATTTGCCTAAAACTCTTTTACTACTAAAAAACGTAAATACAGTAATTTTAGAAATTCCAATTACGTCAACTTGAATATTTTTTCCCGAATTTGTGAATATGCGTGAGTAAGTTGCCATTGACTTGTTCAAGAATTCATTCAGACTTAACTTTAGAATGAAAAAAATCAAGTCAGAGTAAGTAATAATACAATCGAGCCCAAATTTAAAATAATCCATTATTCATAGTCAAATTAGTACATTGCATCTTAATGAAGGACTAGGGAACGTTGATCTCAGGAGCCTTTGACGGTCTAGATCTTTTCTAGATACCTATATTGAAATCTTACTAACTTTTTCGTTAATTAAATATAGGGGGTTTTTTCTTTTTCTTTTGTGACTCATCCCAAGAGCAAAAAGATTGTCTCCTATTCGTTGAAAATGCATTTTCCTCCACTCACAACTCCCAACATATCAAAACATTCCCCATAACGTGATGTCTGCCTCACAACACCTAATATAATATTCCAAGGATCAATAACAATCACGCCCTTATTGTTCGGAAAAAAGAGTGATTTGTCCCCTAATATTTGTAAAAATGTGCAATTTGCCCCCTAAGTCCATGATTAACTCTTCATTTTTGACACGTGTCTTTCTTTTCATCCATTAGATTTGACGTCAGGGGGCGAATCACACATTTTTACAACATTACGGGGCAAATCGCTCATTTTCAAACATTAGAAAGACATTGCGAAGCAGATTAAACATTAAGGGGCAAATCTCACATTTTTATAACGTTACGGGGCAAATCGCTCTTTTTCAAACGTTACAATGATATTGTAAAACAAATCAAACGTTAAGGGGCAAATCGCAATTGACCCATATTATAAACACTAACTAAGAAATAGAAAAAAAGAAAGAAATACAAACGCCAATGGCAAGAGAAAGAGAAAAAAGGAAACATGCCATTTAAAACCTATCAAAATAATTATAATTTTTGTGTTGTGTTTCTTTTTTTAATAATAGAATTAGTTGAATATTGTTGTTTAATAATTGAAAATTTTGAAATATAAAGGAGAGAGAGAAAACACCGCCGTCATGGAGTTTTGACTACGGAACTTTTATTTAGTTACAGAGGAGAGAGAGAGAGAGAAGAGAGAGAAAACAAATTAGCCGTCTACGATATATTTGTATATGATTGGAATAGTTTATTTAGAATTATAATCCATATATATATATATATATTCTATATAAGCGTGTTGAACTGTCAACAGTAGCACATACATATGTTGAATATTTCTTAAAAACCAAGTCTTTGTTACTTCTTCAACAATTTGCCCCAAAGAAAAAAAAACAATAATTGGCATAGCGTTGTTTCTGTTTTTGATTAAGGATTTTCAAGTTTTAGATTATTGGTAGTTTTTGTGCATGTGCTGTTGTATGAAGAGTATTTAGGTTATTTGTTCTTGTGGGGTTTCTCTTAAAACTGTTGAAAGTTGATTTTTTTTTTTTTTTTGAATTTGAATTGTGTTGCATGAGAGGGTTGAATTCCCTTCTGGGTTTTTGAATTTGTGATTGGATTGATCCAAAGATCATGTTTTGACTCAATAATCTGTGAGAAAGCAGTAGCTTTTTGATGAGATCAATATTGTTGAGGGCTTGTTGTTTGCTATAGTGAAGATAGGGGTAGTTCTTTGAATTATCTTTTAGGGATTATATTAGCTTCTGAAAATCATGGGTTCCGTTTGTGGAAAAGCCTCTTCAGCTGTTAAGGATAGTGAGGAGAGTCCAAAGCAGAGAGAGCTGATGAGGAAAACGTCTCAATTGCGCGTGGCTCGTGCGGTTTCCTCGAAAAGGGATGAGAGTTATCCGATGAAGGAGAAATGGGAAAATAAGGATGTGAGAATTGGGATGGTGGATAGGAAGGTTGCTGGGTCGAGAAAGGCGAGAGAGGATTCGTACGAGAGGGAAAGGGGGAATTGCGAAGTTGTGAGTAGTTTTCCGGGAATTGAGAGGATTCCTAAAGCTGTAGAAGGCGAACAGGTTGCTGCGGGATGGCCTACTTGGTTTGTCGCTGTGGCCGGAGAAGCTATTAGAGGATGGATTCCACGCAAAGCTGACACTTTTGAAAAACTTGATAAGGTACTTCTTATGTTGTTTGCTTTGTTTGACGCGTTGTAGAGCGGTGTGCAGGGTTGAAGATTCAGTCTCTTTTTCATGTAATATTTTGATGTAACTGTTCAATCGTAGTGAAACTGTCGATTTGAAAATGGTTTAGAGTATAAGCTTCCATTACCTGAATAAAACCAGGATCTGGTCTTTGTTGCAAGTACAGAAGTCATACTACTACAGCTATATCTGAATAAATGAAGGACCCGACCTTTTCAGTTTTTTGTTATAGCTAATGTTGGATGAGATTCTATATGAGGCTAATATAGTCAAATGTGCCTGATTGACAAGATTTTCACAGTATGATCTCCACATTTGGAAGATACCCTCATGAAACCGAGACATTTTGTATTGGATGCTGTTACATTTTAGCATGGTTATTTGATGCTTATGCTGAACCTCTGAATAGTTTAGCTGCTTTCCCCTTTCTATATTTCACTTGCTCTTTTCATCAAGGCTTCTACCTCCAAGAAGAGTTTTCCTCCACTTGTGTAGGAACATTATTAATGTAATTCTTGACCAATAGAATATGGATATAGGGGAGAAAATTGTATAGAACCTTCACAAACAAGGGATGGCTGGAATATCTTGAAAAAAGAGGCAGCATTATTGTCAAAGGCTTTACTTTTAACATCCTTGAAGTTCTGACCTTTGATACTTCTAGTTTCTTGTACCACTGCATGATAGTTTTAACTATGTTTGTTTTGACTTTTAATCATGTATGTTTTATTTTTGTATCATTTGTTTTTGTCCTGAGCGATAGCATTTCATTGTTGCAGATTGGCCAAGGAACTTACAGTAGCGTATATAAGGGTCGTGATCTCATCCATAATAAATCTGTTGCTCTGAAGAAAGTACGTTTTGATAATATGGATCCTGAAAGTGTCAAATTTATGGCGAGGGAAATTCTCATTTTACGAAGGCTTGATCACCCGAATATCATTAAGCTTGAAGGCTTGGTCACTTCAAGAACATCTTCCAGTTTATATCTCGTCTTTGAATATATGGAACATGATCTCACTGGACTTGCATCACTTCCTGGAGTCAAGTTTACAGAACCACAGGTGTTTACCACAATTCTTCATACTTTTTACTTGGTTATATTGGCTTACTCAACACAGAGGGAATATTTAGTTGTAACATTCATATATGGGTTTTGATGCAGAATGGAACCAAAAAAAAGTCTTCAAGTGATTCATTAGTAACTTTTCTTTCGGAATGGTTTTGATATTTTTTTTTTTTTGTTTTCTTTTCTCCAATGTTTAGGTGAAGTGTTACATGCAGCAATTGCTGAGTGGGCTGGACTACTGTCATAGTCACGGTGTTCTGCATAGAGATATTAAGGGTTCAAATCTTTTAATTGACAACAATGGCATCTTGAAGATTGCAGATTTTGGCTTAGCAAGTTATTTTGATAACTGTCAAAACGTTTCTTTAACAAGCCGTGTTGTGACTTTGTGGTATCGGCCACCTGAGCTTTTACTCGGTGCAACTCAATATGGAGTTGCGGTGGACTTATGGAGCACTGGCTGCATCCTTGGTGAATTATATGCTGGCAAGCCCATCATGCCTGGAAGGACTGAGGTATTCCTTGTTCTTACCATGTGAATAATAGTAGCAAAGTTCCCTTCTCTCTCTCTCTCTCTCATTATTTTCAAGCTCTCCATACCCTTAAAGTGATATTAGGAAGGCTTTCACTGCTCAGAGTCATTTTCTGCGTGTGTGCGTGTGCGTGTGCATGTGCTTGTGTGGTTGGGGGATGGGTGGGGCATTTGATCTAGTTCAGTTACAAAACAGAAACATCCTCTTTTTATAGTAAATTTTTCAGATTTTTGGCTTGAGAGCTGATTCTGCACATCTCTGCCAGTGAAACTTTATTACGTGATAACATTTTAACAAGAAATATACCTTCTGAAATATCTCTTTTACCTGTCTGTGAGAAGTAGACGTCTCTTTTATTGTCGTGAAAAATATATTCTTTTTGAAATCTTATAAGTGATTAAAAAACTTAATGAACTACTATGATGATGCAGAATGTAGTATCATGTCTATTAACTTCTATTGAATTTTGTTCTGGGCACATTCAACATATACCAGCTCTATGCTACATCATCTTCTGCAGTTCATTTAAATTGTGTTGATGTAGGTTGAGCAGGTGCATAAGATATTCAAGCTTTGTGGTTCTCCCGGTGAGGATTATTGGAGAAAATCAAAACTACCTCATTCTACGGTGTTTAAGCCTGTTCAGCCCTATAGATGCCGCATTGCTGAAACCTTTAATTATCTTCCTGAGGCTGCAGTAAGGCTCATGAAGACCTTACTCTCTGTTGACCCTTCTGATCGAGGGACTGCAGCTAATGCTCTCAATACTGAGGTAATCTCTCTCTATGATCAAGGACTTGCATCTAGAGCAAGAAAGAATATGTTGATAACGTGCTCATTATTTGTTCTTCCAAAGGTTGATATGTGTGGTTTGAAGCTTCTGTGCCAAATTTCATGAAAATTATCTTTACAATATTCCTCCAAGATCCATATTGTATTCATGGTTTTCCGAAGTTCGGCAGAAAAATCTTCACCTTTGTTATTTGGCTCTGATTGAGAATCAGAATCACGACTCCCGTGAAACTGTTGGTTTTCCCTTATTTGATGTTGAAATTAAGAGTTCCATTGCGAATTTACAACATAACTTCTTTTAATTATACATTGCGTAGTTTCGATATTTATTGGATATTAAAATCTGTTTCTATAAAGTGCCTTAGCTCTCATGAATTAATACAGCATGTCTGCAGTCGTGTGATTATCAAATACATTAGTTTTTAAGTCTTTATCCATAACAAAAAAGTACTCTTAATATGCTAAAACAACTTCCAGTGTTACTAATCATTGTGATAATAGTCTTGTAAAAAGAGTTGATGAATGTAGAAAAGACACCGCTAAATCTGTAATTCGAGTATTTATTTTGTTGGTTAGAGATTCTTACAGAAGAGTAGGAATGCTCGAGGACATTGCAGATTTTTTGTTGCCTGCGGTAATGAATGATTGCCTTCTCATACAAGAAAAATCTTCACTTACTGATATCATGTGTTCTTTCGTAACAGTTCTTCAAAACCAACCCACTCCCTTGTGATCCGTCAAGTTTGCCAACATACCCGCCAAGCAAAGAAATAGATGCAAAACTGCGGGAGGAGGAAACAAGAAGGTACTGTGTTGTAGACTTACCTTTTTTCTTCTTGACTCTATTTTGGTGAATTTCAAGTTCTTAGTTTCTGGTCCTACTATAAAAAGAGGTTATATCCGTCTACATTTTCACGAATGGAGCCAAAGAAACACCACCAAATTGATAAGATGAATTCTTTTCAAGCTTGCTGTTTGGCTTAGGTTTTAGGGCTTAATTTCTCTTTGATTCTCCTAAGGTCTTACATACGTCTGAATTAACTTTTACAGGCAAGGAGCTGTTGGAGCCAAGTGCCAGAAGGGTGAAAATGACTTGAAAAGATCAAAAGAGTTACGAGCTGGTCCGGCACCTGATACTAATGCACAGTTGGCTAGGTCCATGCAGGTAACTTCCAACAATTTGTTTTCCATTGAAAATAGTTTCTTTTCCGGTATTTCTTTTCTACTTTTAAAACCTCAAATTTATAGCTCAATATCAAAAGGGGACTTCAGAAATCCAAAATTTTTTATGGTCGTTTTATGTTTTGAAAAGTCAAGACTGGATTACTCCTGAAACACAAAATTATAGAGTTGTGACCAAATGAAATCTAGTGCACTCCAGCTCTATGTCAAAAACTATCTTCTGATAGCACTATTTGGTGTTCCAAATAAATTATTATTACTTTTTCTTGTATTGTTCCACAAGGGACAAACCACCAAAATTAACTTCTGACAGTTTAGTTTTGTAATATATTGTGTTTCAGAGAAGGCAGGGCCATCCCGATCCTAAAGGCCAAAGCGAGTATTTTTACCCTCACAAAGAAGAAAACTGTTCGGATTTTCCAGTTGATCCATCTAGATCCATGCAATGTTTGAAAGAAATGAGCAAAGATAATCAGCAGAATCCTTATGAAAGAGATTTTCATTCAGGGCCACTTGCACCAGGTGTGGGTTGGATGGCGTCTGGGAGGAAGCACGGTGGTGCTTCCGTTGCTTCCATCAGAAATAATTCTTACGCACAGTCCGGTTTGGGGGCATCTAGGCCTTTGTCATCGTTAGAATGCGGAGACAAGTTAGTTTACTCACAGCGAGAGGTTACAAATGAATTAGATAGGCATTCAGAAACATTTGCATATCCCACGAGAAAGCAGGATCGGAGACGTCACACCCAAATTTTTACGGGCTCACATAAAGTACAAAATCAAACAGTCCGCACTAAGGAACCCAGTATGGTAAGTTTTACGTCAAAACTCAACTTGAAAGTACTCGATGTTTTAGCTCTCTTCTATGATTCCATTGTGGAACTTATAATCTTTTAGTAGTGGTAGATTAAACTTCTATGTTATAGTTTTTAGTACATCTGCACCCCTTGAGGTTGGTTAACTCTAGCAAGCCCTTTCATTATTTGAATAATTACAAAGGCACCATTGGAAGTTTTCCAAACACGAAAAGATAAAGAGTCTATAAGTAATGTTTTTCAAAGTTGAGCATGTCTTGGTAATTATTCATACTTTAAGGGAGTAGGAAGTTTGTTTCGTTTTTTTTTAATTTCAAGAGGTGTACATGTAATTACTTATTTAGTAGTGGACTATCTTGTGATTAGACCGAATTTGAAAGCCTTTATTCATAAGTTTTTTCTCTCCCCATAAGCAGGATGGACATGGTAATAACGAGAAAAATCTTCATTTTTCTGGTCCATTGCTCGGCCCTTCGCATAACATAGAGCTGGTTCTTAAAGAGCATGAACGCCGCATCCAAGAAGTCGCTCGACGCCTAAGGCAAGAGAAGACAAAAGGCGGTAAGCATTTAAGTTCTAAGCCAGTTTGCATCTCCAGTCAAAATGTTGCATAGAACCCTTTGAAGTAATAGTGATAGAGAACGGTTTCCTTCTGTAAATTATTTAGTTGAAGTGTATAGAATCATAGATTTTTCTTTTAAGTGTTGGTCCTCAATTTGTTTTTGGAATGAAGAATATTTGTGTTGAAAGAAAGTTCTTTAGCTTCTATAGGGAAAAATATTGACTTGGCTGTAGGAATTAATTAGAATGTAATGATGCTTTGAAACTTCAAATGTATCTGTCTTCAGTAATTAGGTGTAATTCTTCGAAATATACATGAAATGTCTCTATGATACACAATATTATCAGCAAAGATAGATATAATGATCCAAAATTAACATAATCAGAATGCTATAGTAACTAAATTTTGAGAAAGTAGTAAATTTTTATTTTCTCATCTATTAAACTCGGGCCGTAGCCGCATACTGTATAATGAGGGATATTCTTGGATTAAAACGTTTTGGTGTTTTTTTCCCCTTTATTATTATTTTGTGCTTAGTTGTATTAGTCTCATCATTAAAATAGGAGAAAAAGTACCATGTTCAGCTGAAAAAGGTCTTAAGATATTGTTGTCACTTCTTCTGAAAAACAATTCTTCTTTTTATCGGTTGAAAAGTACCAAGTACATTGTGTGCAAGGAATTACTAACTACAAATAGATTCTACATGATCATATTATTGCGAGGAGCCTTCGAGGTCCATTTGTGTTTTCCGTTACTTATAGCGTTCTAAAATACAATATTTCTTTCTTTGTGTTGAAAAATAGAGAGACGACTCTTAAAACTAACTATCTTATGAATTTATGAATGGGAAAAGTACTTTGTTTACCACATTATCCCCTATAATCTAAAATTAGGGGATAGTTAGTTGGGAGGGGATATTATTGCCCCCCCCCCCCCCCCCCACCCTCCCCCAGTTAATTTGAGATAATCACGCAAAAAAAGAAAGTGAGTTTTGCCCAACATGTGCGTTCTCTCAGGAGAATTATTGTCTAAACAATTTTGAATGGGGAAAATACAATATTTCTCACTTTCTCACGTTTGGAGTAAAATGCTAAGTTAAAAAAAAATGAGGTAGTGAGTTACGTTAAATTTGAATAAAATGATATCTTTTTGAATATATAAGTATAACGTAGCACTTGAGATAAGCTTTTCTGTTAAACTTTATTTTGTCTCAAGTCTTTGTAATTGAATATAATATAAATTAAAACATTCATTTATTAAATTGAATGTAATTTAAGGCATTATTAGTGTTGATGTTGATGTAATTTAGCGCAAATAGCTTCAGAACGTTAAACTTTTTTCTGTTTAAAAGTGTTTGAATGACAATACCTTGAGATGAAAATTCAACGGGGGTAAAGTGCGCAATTTTGTACATTTTTCGGAGTTGGGGGGGGGGGGGGGGGGGGGGGGTGAATGCTCTTTTCCCTATATAGAAATACAAAAAGAAAAAAGGAAGGCGAAAAGTGTAAATACTCATAACGTTAGTGAAAAATAAACGAATCTTAAATATTACTTAAAACATTTTAATTCAAAACACCATTTCCGAACTCCAGCGTACATGGTGGTTTTAATTGTAAGACGAAGAGTAGATGGTGGCCACAAGATCTCACCAACATCACAATCACACGAGATTTTCTTTTTTAATTTTGGAATTCTTTAGATTTATTAGAATTTGTTTCAAATTATAATTCTATTTTCTTGTTATAATTGGGTTATTTGTAAGAGCTACAAATAACTCGTCTTTCATTATTAATCAAAAGCGTTTTTGATTAGATAAAGTTAAAGTCGAGACTATCTCACTTTTTTGTCAATTTCCCCGTATTCAGTATGAATGATCGAGTTCTTGATTTTCAAGTTCTCGTTATTCTGCGTGAATCGACGAGTTTTCGATTTCTTGTTTTTCTCATCTTCTTGACTTCCACTCCGCGCTACACACCAGTTGGCATCAAATTCTTTCATGATGTCGTCAAGGAGATACCTTAAAGACCATAATGTCTTGATAAAAAAGATAGACGTAATGGAATCACACAGTTAATTCGGCAAGGGGCATTATTCGAGCAACAATCTGTTGCGTTGGTTGCGGGATACTCAATGCTAGTGCTAGTATCCCCATCTTTTGAGGATTTAACGACAAAAATAAGTTTGAACCACTTAGAAAGTCATTGAATCCGTCCATTCTCTATACACAAGATGGTCAAGAGGACAATCAACAGAATTAGGATTTAGAGTTGATATTTCAAATATTCACGGTGAACCTTCACCTAATAGTTTTTTGGCTTATTTCATGTCAAGCTCAACGATATTGAGTGTGTCGAGGTTTGTGAGCCTTCACATGACATTGTTTATGATGATTATCGTTACTTTGCGAATGAAGTTAAAGTTGCTCTTCAATGGAGGGTTTGGACGAGGAGATCAGGAAAGAGCATTCATCGAAGATGATGGTGAAGTTGGAAATCAACAAGGTTGACCTAGAAGATTATCCAAGTTGGAAAGTAGTAGACTTAAGACTGTATTTCCATCGAACAAGATAATTTTGGTATTCATCAACGCGAATGGCAGCACTTCCCTCCAAGAACCTAGGTGATGTACGAAGCAGCGTCAGTACTAAGCTTGAAGAAGTTGTGAAACCCCCTGAAACACTAGCAAAAAATGAGTAGGTCCCAAAATATCACGATAAAAAATTAAATCCTTATTATTGAAAATAGGGTTTTTGGCAAATTACCCCCCTGTGAAAAATAAATAAACAAATTACCCCCATGTGTATTTTATATTTGACAAAATACCTCCTTATCTATGCAAGTGTGCTTCACTCGCCTTATAGTGTGAGTGGGGATGGTTTTTTGCCTTCAAAAAGACTTTCTTACCCCCTTTATCTTTAACAAACACATATAACTTCTAATTTGAAGTCTAAACTGACCATAACGTCCAAAAAAAATTACTTATTCTAAATTTTAAATTACAGAAGAAAAAAAATTACCAGATTAAAAGTTGACAAACGCGTTACCTATTCAACTACAATTTTTTTTTTGACAAATTATAACAATTTTTAGTGTTTTTAATAAAAAAGAATACGATTATTATAATATTTAACAAGTTGTCCTTTTTTTTCCGGAGAAGGGTAAGAAAAAAGCATCAATATTATTTTTAGCATTGTTCTAACAATTTTCAGAGGTGATTTTAAAGATAAACAAATTCAAAACTAAAGTATAAAATTGTTGAATATATGATAAATACCCATATAAATCAAATGGCCGGAAATGCCGTCGGAAAATGGTCGGAAATGCCGTCGGATTAAGTCGAAACAGAGCTGGGGTGTGTGAAGTGGGTTTGGGAGAGGGGTCTCCAGATTTTTCTGTCATAGAAATGAGAAGATTTTGGTCAACAAGCCAAGCAATTTACTGAAGGGTATTTTGGTCATTTCTTACGAAAAATACACCAAAAAACGTAGAGGGGGGCAGTGAGCAAATTTCTAAGAACACAGGGGGGTAATTTGCTTATTTACTTTTCACAGGGGGGTAATCTGCCAATTTCAGATAACACAGGGGGTAATTTGCCAATCTCTCTTGAAAATATGACTCTTAGATAAATTTGAAAACAAGTTTAACAAATGACCACAAGAGTCAAACTCTGGCGCCTTCATTAACAAACAAGACTTAGACTTGGGACGATACTCAGAAGGCTTAGCAGGAGTTAGCCCTATCTTTTTCCCATTATGAGAGAACACATAAACATTTTCTCTTCCATAATTTATTGCATTCTTATCATAAATCCAAGGACGACCAAACAAGATATAAGCTACTTCTATGGGTAACACATCAAACCAAATATTGTCTTTATAAGTACCAAGCTGAAGAAAAAATTGACACCTTTCAGAGATAGTCAAAGCAGTGTTGTCAACCAAAGCTACTTTAATAGGAGATGAATGAGGTTCAGGCTTGAGGTTGAGAAGTTTGACAACAGACTTTGAGATAACATTCATCCAACTACCATTATCTATGACTAACCGCAGAACTTTGTGATCACGTTTAATCTACCTCCGCTTAGTTCAAAACCTGAAGGAAAGTCTGAACCATGCTTCCAGGGGAAGCAGAAAAAAGGAAGTCATCATGTATTAAATTACACTCCGACATCTAGAATTCTGGAGTAAATTGTCATATGGATCTTGTTGGACCTAGTCAACAAGAAAGTACTGGTGGTAAGTGATGATGCATACTCTCCCTCTTGGGATCGTACCCGTCCACGTGGCCAAATCATCTGATCTCGCTACGTCTCCCGACCCTCCTCTCTCCAGGATTCTCCGACCCCAGGTAAGTCAACCCTCGAGTTTTCGACCCCATTCAATATTGTAAATATGCTCGCTACTGTTCCAACCCCTCATTGAGTCAACGCGGGGGGGGGGGGGGGGGGTCGTATTCTACACGTGCAGGTATAACCTCCTTAATAGTTAAGTAAAGGCAACCGCCCCCGCTAGCCAACCAGAGGGTGGTGTCGTACGTCAGCCTTGACGTCACCTTCCACTTCCCGAATGCGTTGTCGCCCCCTCAGGGCTCGACCACCCTACTTCCCCAATAAAGAGCGAGGGCTTGGGGGTCATAAGATGTGAGCGAAACACGGCATGCACCGAGGGTAACATGCAGGCACCACGTGCCCTACCCTACGAAGCCTACCTCGGCATCACATGCCTATTTCTTTTTAGACACAAAACCTCCACGTACCCTACTCTACGGGTACACGTAAATACTCTACTACCCTCGGGCAGGCATGCATGCCGACGCGTGCTCCGGTGAAGTTACATCTATGCCCTCCCCCTCGCCCTATAAATAGGGAAGCAGGTTAGTCATAAATGCATCTCAGCCAAGTACAACTTACTCCCCCCTGAGATCACACAGTTCCCGATATAAGCAAGAGTTAGTCCCCTCTAGAGAGAAAGTGCGGAGCACGAGTCAAGGAGGTCGGAAGAGCTCAAGATTGGCCCGAGGAAGCAGTTTGAAGGGAGATCGTGCGAACGGAGCCCGAACCCCCAAGGATCGTGGATAGTTGCAGCCGAAGGCTCCCCCTCAACGGAGTTCACACCTCGCCAGGAGCTTGCCGAATCCAGGATCATCTTAGGTTGGGACCGGCATGCGAACGGCCTCGCTGACAGGCCTGGCAATCCGAAGGCGTCATCAGTGGCGCCGTCTGTGGGAACGTTACTAGAGTCCCTGAGGTAGCCTAAGGAATGAGCCTGGATTCGGTAAGCTCTCACTCTATGAACAGTATTCTCAGTTTTCAGTCCCCTTCACGCATATTTTCCCAAGCTGTCATGGCAATTTCCCCCCACCACTCCGGTGAGTCAATCTCCTGCACGCCGGAGGCCCCGAGTCAACATGCATACGAGTCCCTGAGTTGGGAAGAAACCCCAGATGACGGAACCACCACCGAAGTCCATCTGACTATGAACGAGTTAGATCGTATGCTGGAAACGGCCGCGGAGCGAGGTGCCTGACGGGTGCGACAGCAAGAAGTACGAGCCAGGAGAAGACGGACTCCACCCCCTGCTACTACAGCGCGGGTTAACGAGTACTATCGAAAGCAAGACGAGGCCTGCCGGGCACGAGCAGAAGCTGAACGCGCCAGTGTTTGAGGGGATCGACCCCAGGGAAGCCAACACTCGGGCGGTTCTCGCCCGCATCCAGGTACGACCGGTAATAACCAGCAGTTTATTGACATGATTTCTGAATTAAAGAGAGAAGTGCAAGCCCTGAAGAAAGACCGAAATGGAGAAATGGAAGAAGAGGAGAAAGGCAGTCCTTTTGCCCCTCACATATTGGCCCCAGAGATCCCGATATCCATGCGCCTGTCTAACCCGGTGGTGTACACGGGGGATCGAAACGCGAAAGATCCTCGCGATCACATCAACCAGTTCCTGGCAATGATGGATATCCTCAATGCTCCTGATCACGCTCGGTGCCGAATCTTTCGATCTACTCTGACCGGAAGGGTGCATGCCTGGTTCTCCCAACTACCCAGGGGATCCATCTATAGCTTTGAGGACCTGCGAGAACTGTTCATGCGACAGTTTGCATGCAATCGCCGCTATCCGAAGACAGCTAGGTACTTGGTGATGATGGTTCAAGGTGAGGCAAAAAGCTTGCGGGACTACATGCGGAGGTTCGCTGATGCAGTTATTGTTGTAAGGCATGTAGATCCCCACATACTGTCAGAGTTCGTAGCCCAGGGAACCCGGTCGGTAGAGTTTGCTGAATCGCTGGTGAGACACCCGGCCCAAACCCTAGAAGAGCTCATGCAGAAAGCGGAGAGATATAAGCTGCTCGAGAATACACGGCTCGCTAAGCAACGATTACCAGGACCCGATGATCGTACGAAGAACAGACGAGGGGAAAACAACCGAGACCGACAGGATATGGTGAAAAGGTATTTAGAACCCCTCCCATTGGCCCCTTTGAAAATCTCTAACGCTAAAGTGTTGCAAGTAATGGAGGGACATCCGGACCTCCGATGGCCACCCCAATCGCGGAACTCGGAGAACATGTGCCATACCGAGAAGTGGTGCCTGTTTCATCGAAGCTGGGGGCATAAAACTGAGCAATGCGATCATCTGAGAGTGGAAATCGAGCGCCTACTAAAGATGGGATATCTACAACAGTTCCTCGGGAGGAGAGATGCCCCCCGAGAAAGGAGCAACCCGAAAAGAGGCGAGAGGTTAATCAACCTCGGGAGCAAGTACACGAGGTGCGTCGGAGTCTGGAACGCCCCAAAAGAGAGAGAGAAAGCTCCTAAGCCCGAAGAAGAAGGTACGAGGGTGGATCGACATCCGAGGAACGAGACCCGCCTCAGTATCTGCCTCCCCCGCCATCAAACTATCTGCACAATCCCTTGTCCGGAAGAATCATCAACGTAATCAAAGGAGGTCCGCTGGCGGCCTCGTCGGCACAGAGGAAGCAAAAGTTTCTCAAAGAAACTCAACGGGTTAGTTTGAAATACCATGTCTTTTCTACTAACATATGTGCACCCCCTGCAATTACCTTCGGACCGAAAG
This sequence comes from Misopates orontium, assembly GCA_946800315.1. Lineage (NCBI taxonomy): Eukaryota > Viridiplantae > Streptophyta > Magnoliopsida > Lamiales > Plantaginaceae > Misopates > Misopates orontium. Next base: position 12,981,977 of record OX326951.1, read on the forward strand.
ACTTGGTGGACATCGTGCATCCCCATGACGATCCCATAGTGATACAAGCCACGATCCATGGGGTTGAGGTGGCCAGAGTTCTGATAGATACGAGAAGCTCGGTGGATGTGATGTTCCTTTCCACCTTTCTAGCCCTGAGACTTCAGTTGGAGCAAATAATCCCCGAAAAGACCCCACTGGTTGGTTTCGATGGAAGTCCGAGCGAGACCCTGGCTCATCAATGCACTGGCAAAGACTTATAATGTGATCTGTGGATGACCTTCCATCCGCTTGTTCAAAGCCGTGCCCTCGGTTCTTCACTTAAAGGTAAATTTTCCTACCATGAATGGGACGGAGAAGTTAGAGGAAATCAAGCCAGGGCTCGAGAGTGTCGGCTGAACACGATCGCCACAGTGGAGAAAGAGGAAGGTAATGATCCAAGGAGTTAAGGCGAACCTCGGAGGCCCGAGGCAGATAAGCTGTACCCGGCGGAAGAACTCAAGACAGTTGAGGTGGTCCCAGGGGAGTCAGGGAAAGCAGTGAAGATGGGAACGAACATTGATCCACCCGTGGAAGTGCAACTCCTCGAAACCTTGCGTAGGTTCCAGCACGTGTTCACATGGGAAGGCGGACCCTGGGGCGCATCAGCCCGTATATGGCAAGCATTGCCTCGATGTTCGTCCCGACGCTAACCCAAATCAGCAGAAGAAGCGTAAGATGGGTCCAGAGAGGAATAAGGTGATCAAGTCCGAAATACAGAGGTTGATCATGTTACATCAGATCCGCGAGGTTCAGTATCCCGAGTGGTTAGCCAATGTTGTCTTGGTCCCAAAATCGGGAGGTCGGTGGAGAATGTGCATCGATTTCACCGACCTAAACAACTCCTGTCCTAAGGATTGTTTCCCCCTCCCGAGCATCGATCAGCTGGTAGACTCCACGGCAAGCTGCACTTTGCTTTCCACAATGGACGGAGATCAGGGATACAATCAAATCCCGATGGCTGAGAAGGACCAGGAGAAGACCAGCTTCATTACAGACTTCGGTACGTACTGTTACCTTGTTATGCCTTTTGGGTTAAAAAATGCAGGGGCCACCTACTAGAGGCTTATGAATACAATGTTCGCCCCGATGATTGGCAACAACTGGAGGTATACGTGGACCATATTGTCGTCAAAAGTCAAGAAGCTAACCAGCACAACGATGACCTCGTTGAAGCCTTCGAAATCATGGACAAGTTCGGGCTGAAGGTGAACCCCAGCAAATGCTCCTTCGGAATACAGGGAGGCAAGTTCTTGGGCTTCCTCGTTACCCAGCGAGAAATCGAGGTAAATCCAGAAAAGGCCAAGGCCATCTTGGAAATGCCGGCCCCTAGCACGATCCGCGATGTGCAGCGGCTCACAGGGAGGATGGCCTCGCTCAACCGCTTTATCTCGAAGGCGGCCGAGAAAGGATTGCCCTTTTTCAAAGTGCTCCGCAATGTCAAGGATTTCCAGTGGACTGATGCCTGCCAGAAGGCGTTTGACGATCTGAATGGGTATTTGCTTCACCCACCTCTCTTGGTTAAGCCACAGCCGGGAGAAAGGCTCTACGTGTACCTCGCTGTCGGGAAAGAGGTGGTAAGCGTGGTGCTGGTTCGAGCGGAAGGACAGGATCATCTCGCGGTGTACTACACGAGCCGAACCTTGAAGGACGCCGGGACACGTTACTCCTCCATCGAGAAGTTTGCTTTCGCCTTAGTCACCACCGCTCGGAAATTGAGGTCGTATTTCTTGACTCATCCTATTACAATACTCACAAAACATCCCCTACGAGCCATCCTGAGTCATCCTCAAGTGTCGGGAAGGATGGTGAAATGGGCCGTTGAGCTCGGAGAAGATGACATCCAGTACGCCCCACAACCGTCAATAAAAGCCCAGGTGCTGGCTGACTTCATGGTGGAAACTAACGAGGCTCCCGAGGAGGATGACTCCGAGAAAGCGTGGAAAGTCTATGTCGATGGGTCTTCCAGCAATGGCGCTGGAGGAGCAGGTGTGGTGTTCAAGACGGCGCACGAGGATCAGCAAGAAGAAGTCTTATCGTTCGTTGTAAATATAGGGTTCCCAGTGTCAAACAATGAGGCAGAGTACGAAGCACTGTTGATCGGAATGAGGTTAGCTAAAGAGGGGAAGATGGTTCGAATTCACGTACACAGCGACTCGCAGCTAGTGGTGCAGCAGGTGAAAGGAACATACGAGGCCAGAGACGAGAGGATGAAGGCATACTTGAGCGCAATACGAAAGTCTCAGGAGAATTTCGAAGAGTTTACCCTTGAGCAAATCCCACGGGCCAAAAACGAGGAAGCTGATATCCTGTCCCGGACAGCCGCGGGCATGATTCCCATCAGGACACGACAGGTAACCTTCCTTACTATCAGCTCGTCGGAAAAAATTCATGTAGCGATGGAAGTGTTAAACTTAGAAGGAGGTGAACGGAAAGGATGGATGATTGAGGTAAGAGCGTACTTGCTGAACCCGGAGAAATACGAACACAACGGGGAGCTGGGAAAAAGGGCTGCTCGGTTTTTCGTGATGGATGAAGTGCTATACAGGAAAGGATTCTCGCAGCCTTATCAGCGCTGCCTCACCGAAGAAGAAGCCACGGAAGTGATGAGAGAAATACACGGAGGGAGTTGTGGAAACCACTCCGGAGGAAGAAGCCTCGCGCAAAAGATACTCTGACAGGGTATTTTTGGCCCACCATACTGAAAGACGCGAAGGACTTTACACGACAGTGCGAGCAATGCCAAAAGCACGCCTCCATGTCCCACCTACTTGCAGCCGCTTAGGAACCCAACCTTGTTCCTTGCCCTTTCGATAAGTGGGGTATCGACATCGTGGGACCCTTAATCCAGGACCGAGGGTAGAAGTACCTCCTGGTGGCTGTTGACTACTTCACAAAGTGGGTCGAGGCCTAGCCCATGGCGCAGATCACTTCGGCGGCGGTCATCAACTTCCTCTGGCGTAACATTGTTTGTAGGTTCGGGGTGCCTCAGATCTTAGTTAGCACAATGGATTGCAGTTTACTAGTGATCAACTCGCAAGATGCTGTGAGCGTTGGAAAATTCAGCATCGTTTTACCTCCATGGGGTATCCCCAGTCAAATGGCCAGGTTGAGGTCACGAACCGTACTCTGCTCCAGGGACTGAAGGCCCGCCTCCTCGCTTACCAAGGAAAATGGGTCGAGGAAATCCCAGGTCTATTGTGGGCATACCGAACCACTGCCCGATCACCTACCCAGGGAAACTCCATTCAGTCTGGCCTATGGTCACGAGGCCGTCATACTCGCGGAAATAACCACGCCGAGTTGGAGGATTCAGGAATACGAGGAGAACAACAATGAGGAACACATGGTCCTAGAGTTGGACCTCTTGGAGGAGCATAGACAGTAAGCTGCGCTTTGGAGCGCTCAATACACGCCCCGTATGGCGAAGTACTACAACAAACGAGTGAGAGACCAAACTTACCAAGTCGGAGAATTAGTCCTACGCAGAGTAGGGGCGTCGAAACCTGTGGGAAAGTTGGATCCAGCATGGGAGGGGCCCTTCCAAATATCTCGCATCCTGGGAGCAGCAACATATCAGCTGCGAGATATGGAGGGTCGCACCTACCCCCGTTCTTGGCATGCCTTGAACCTTCGGAAATTCTAGCCTTAACTACCTCTTGCAAGACTGAGGCGACGTCTTCCTTCAGAAAAGCGAAGGGAGACCCAAGTCCAGGTAAATAAATAAACCTTGTAAGTTTTAACTACCAACGTGTGTGTACTATCTACTTAGCCTCGTGTAATTTAGAGAACTACGTGCGGCTTGATTCCCAATTTCACTGTGAGGGATACGTAGGAAGCTCGGAAGTTACTCGAGTTCAGCCCCAAAAAATAAAAATAATCTATGTACACCACACACAAGCACAAAGATAAACTGACGATGCAAGTACAGAAAATGACAATATTCTATTAAAAGGAGTGGGTTTTACATAGTAGGGGACGCAGCCCCTACAAATCACTTCGCCCACCACCCACTCCTACGATGGGCGAAGTCAAAAAGAAAAAAAAAGGGAAAAGAAAAACAGCTACGGGCCAACGAGGGCCACTATCCTACTAACTAAGGCTACTTTGGGCCACCCCTCTTCGTCCTCCTCATCCTCTTCATCAACTGTCCTCACTGCGACGCTTTCCGGTCCGGATGGCTGCCCTCCTCTCCTCCTCCATCATCTCCCGTATTATCCGCTCGGGGGGAGGGCTCTTTGATCCACTAGGAGGGGCCATTGGCGCCGGAAGGGTTGTAGCAGCAGGTGCATCGGCAAGAGCAGGAGCCGGGGTACGATCCCTAGAACGTCGGGGCTCGACCCTTGGATGACGAGATCCATCAAACAAGGGGATCACCAAGTTTGGAGGTACCCCGGGGAGCCTGTACACAACACTCATGCACAGGTCATAACCCATGCCCATAAAGGTCTTGACGTCCTCCTCACCAATAACCGTGGAGGATTTCGTCTTCTTGGCTGTGTTGGTACGAGCATCAGAAAGCCCCTCGGACAGCTTCTTTGCAAATTCGGCCTGAGCTGCATCTACTTTGGCCTGCTTCCGAGCCTCGAACTCCGCCCGCGAAGTATGTGCCCTCACCAATGCCGCATCCGTTTCTGCCAGCTGCGTCTCAGCCCACTCCAAATCAGCCAGCAAACAATCCATCTGATCCAGATCCGCCATCAGCGGTTCCACCAGGCTCCGCGAGTCCTGCTCCATCTCCCTAAGGTTCCTCACCTGCTCCGACAGGAGACGCTCCCTCAACCTTGACTCCTCGAGCGCGGCCCAAAGCGATGCTATCTCATCCCTCAGCTTCAAGCCTTCTTCTCCCCAGGCTCCCCTCGCCTCCTCCAGCTCTTCGCGGTATTTCTCCGCCACTCCTTGATGGAGGTGAGCCATCGCTTGAGCCCCCTGCACCCACTGGGAGTCCTGGGAAGATAAAATCTCCAGGGTGTCCCGTTCTCGAGCCACAAACAGCATCTGAGAAAAGGGAAGGCAAATAAGAAAGGAGTACGCGAAGGGAACTTCGAAAAGAAGAAAAGAGAGGGTAACTTACATCCAAGACGCTGCGGGAAAGACGAGCCAACAGGTGGGCACCATCCTCCTGACTAAGGCGCCCCTGCTCCTCGGGCTCCAAGAACCCATCCACCCAATCATGAAGCCCCTGTGGGATGAAGATGGATTGAGGGGGGAGAGGCCCCCTACTCGTCCCCTCTACTGAAGGTACGATGGGGGTCGGGGACGGCAGAACATTAGGGGCCTTGGGCTCGACAGAAGCCTTGGGATCCGCCGAAGCACTCGGATCAACAGAAGAAGTCTCCCTCGAAGGACCATCCTCTGACTGGCCCATCGAAGAACCGAGAGGAAGGTCGCTTATAAAGTGATCGTGACTCGGGGTAGCACTGGCTCCTGGAGCGGGGCTCGACGGAAGGAAAGAAGCCGTATCATTCTCTGAAGGCGTAGGGTCAAGAGGCGCAACCAGACTCACCCGGCGCCGTTCTAAAGTAGCCTGCCCCTCGGAGGGTGGAGAATCGTCATGTGAAGGGATTATCTGGACGGGATCCACAGAGGAATTTCCCACGATATGCGTGGCCAACTCGACCTCTGGAAAAGAAAGCACAAGAAGAATTCAGTACTAAGATCAATAAAAAGTAGTCACATGGTTAAGAAAAGAAGAAGACTTACCGAACGGAGTGCCTCGCCTCAGCGGGATACCAACCTCGTTGATAAAGTCCGAGCTATTCTGCAGGCCTACCATCATCAGGGCTCGAGGGTGCTCAAGGATCGACATGGAGTCGTAGGTGGTCGAAAAGAACCCTTGGCGGTCCAGGTACCTAGTATTCGAAGAGGGGTTGAGAGCATCCACATAGCTGACGCCCCATCGGGTGGACACTCCCCATTGCCCGCTGCGAGGGCGAAGGAAGAAATAGTGGCTCCACCAAAAGCGATTGGTGGGGAAGCCAGTCAAAACTTTGGCCAAGAAGAAGTTCACAGATTAACGAGCTATCAGTTGGAAAAACGGATAGCTCTGTCTCACAGGACGAAGGGCAAAGGCCCCGAACAAGACAGTAGGAGTCAAAGGAATGTTGTGATAATAGCATAGAAGGGTGAAACCTACCAGACATTGGTAGGAGTGGGGGACTAGCTGGCTCGGACAAATTTGCAGGAAATTGAAAACGAGGGCAAAGAAGGGATAGAAAAAGCGGCGGAGTCCATTTTGGACTTGATCGGAATAAACAGTAAGAAAACCAGCAGGAGAATTGTAGGCTCGTTCGTCAGGGGTCGGAATCCTCACCTCCATATCCAGGACACCGTGCTGGTTCAGCAATCCCTGCACAGTTTCAGCCATCTCAAGAGAAGGAGTTGAGCCTGCGCGCCCTGAACCCAGCATCTGGAAGGGGTGAACTTCGCCGGCGACCAGTTGGAACCCCTCCTGGGGGAGCGTCGTAGGGGGCTCGGTCAGAAAGAGCAGCCATCATGTCATCCGCAATGGGGTCACGGTAGACGAAGCCATCGTCCGCCACCAAAGGCTGGCGAGCCGCGGCAGCAAGCCGACTCTCCACCCTCTGGCGAGTACGGGAAGCCACCGCACAGGAACTTACGGCGGGAGCGGGAAGGCCCAACGCTTGCCGGTTGAGCAGTAGGAGGACTAGGAAGATGAACGACAACTGGAGGAGGACTAGGAGGAGCAGGAAAGGACAAGGGAATCTCTTCAGAGGACGATTCATCGGACTCAAGAAAGTTCTCGGAGTAAGAAGAAGAAGAAGACATTTTTGCAGGAAATTTAGAAGGCAAGAAAATCAAATTTGCTGAAGCAAGGGAAGATGAAGTGACGAAAAAGGTAATCTCTATTTATAATCTCCGAGGCGACGCATCAGTTTAGGCGGGAACATGCAAAACGCCCCATATGAAACGTATGAGGGAATTGTTACCGCCCCGTTTGACCAATACGGGAGGATAGCGGAAGACACGTGGCAAGTATATAAAAATTGTCTGCCCATGATGTGTCTTTTCGAGGCGCTAATGATGGCAGAGAGATTTTATGCGTGCGAGAGTAAATAATGTTTAGAGTAGCACGGTAACCAAGGTCACAGGACAAGACGTATTGGTCGAAAGAAGCGACAGGTTATAAACCGCCAAAATTGAAAAGGCTCCTCGAGCCGTTATGACTTCTCCAAGAGGCTTAAATGGAAACGATTCCGCGAACGAGGCGTCTTTCTCAAAAGTCATACACGAAGAGGCTTCTCGAGCCGTTACAACTCACGAAGAGGCTCCTCGAGCCGTTGCATCCATTGAAGAAATTGCCTTTGGAAATTTTTAGGAAAAATGCTAATCGGTTCGGGTAGTGTTTCGAGGGGTTACATCAAACCCCGCTCTACAAGGTGTCCCATTACGAGCCTTTGAGCACCACACATACTTCCAAAGGGAAAAACAACAACCTTCGTTGAAACACGCAACGAGGGGCTAAGGGTACGCCCTGTTGACCGGAAGAAAACCCTTTAGAAGTATCATAAGTTGACTTGCTCCTTGTCATACGGCTCGAGGGTTTTAGCCAAATGCTCTCTAGAGGTGTCCCATTATGAACCTCCGAGCCAAACACGCGTCCTTCCGAGGGGAAAAACAACAACCCTTGTCGAAACATGCAACGAGGGGTGAAGGATACCCTGATGACCGGCGACCGTCCCTTTAGAAGTATCACGGGTTGATTTGTTCCTCGTAATACGGCTCGAGGGCCCTAGCCAACTGCTCTAAACGAGGTGTCCCATTATGAACCTCAGAGCCCCACGCGAACATCGCAACTAGGCGACCGATTCCTCTAGGGGTATCACGGGTCAACTTGCTCCCTGTAATACCCCTCGAGGGTCATAGCCACACAACTCCTGGGTGCCTTAACGGGAACCCGAGGAGCCCCGCTCGTACTTCTAAGGAGTAAAACAACAATCCTTGTCAAACCACGGCACGTGGAGCAGATGTGCTCCCCCAATTGTTTTATCCTCGAAACCTTACCCAGACTGATAGTATAGCAGAAAAACAGGCAAAAGAAGACAGATACGAAGAACTCCCGAAAAGAATATTTTATTAATCTCGAAGCTATTACAACTACCAGAAAAAGAAGATACAACAGGAGAGGCCTACAAATCTACTCCTCGGGGGAAGGCCGCTTGCCATCCCTGATCGACTTCTGACGAACCTCCAGCATCAGACCATTGTCGTCAACCTCGGGAATCCTGATCGTAGAGGCCACTCGCAAAGTGGTCGTTGTGATTCGGGGAACCGGCACATCAGCAGGACGAGAACTTGGAGGACCAGGACCAGTAACCAACGGCCCACCAGCCTTGATTGCTGCAGCCATCGCCCGAACCCTTCTTGCCCTTGTCTCAGGGGAAGAATCCCGGGAGACCGTTCCTCCAACCTCAGGAATGACGATCTGCGAAGACGAAAGCCTGACCTGATAGGCCTCGAGGATTGCTTGCGTCTCGGAAGGGCTCAGAGGAGAACCCGACGGAATTTCCACCGACATATCGATCTCTTTTGGAGATAGGATCGTCAGGTCAACCCCATCCAGTTCTTTGCTTTTAACTGTTGTATGGATCCTCTGTACCCAACCATGACCAGGGCGGCGAAAACCTTCCGGAAATAGCCGTGATGAAGAGAAGAGCCAATGTATCGAATGATACGCTCGAACGCGTCCCACCGAGACTTCTCCACAATTTGCCCTCGGAGCCCCTGGGTGACCCGCCGAACTTCCTCACCGACACGATCGTTAAGGGTGGCCTGGCATTCCTCCAACTCCTCTCGAAGGGTCTCCGCAGACGCCACGCCTTCGTGTGTCCCTCCTCGGCCTCCACTAGCCGTCGGGAGGTCGTTTCCAGGGTGTTCTTCAGAACCGCCAGTTCTAAAGCCACTTCATCCCTCACTCCCTCGGCGACTTGAAGCCTCCCCTCCGCGAGCTCCCGAGCCTCTTTCAGCTCATTTGTGTAGGTTTCCCATTTGCGACATCTCTTTACTCGAGACTCGAGAGCGACCTGAGCCTCCTGAAGTTGGGCCTGGACCCGAGAATGGTCCAACCTTAGCCTCTCCAAATCTTCCTGCACGGGAAGATCGAGAGTAGCGGATTCCAACTCCGCCACCTGATCCTCCAACTTCTGGATATACTCCAGCAACAAAAACTGGCGGGCACTAAACTGTGAATGGAAGAAAGGAAAAGTTAGAGGTAAGAAGAAGTATTCCGAGGAACAACAAAGGAAGAGCGAAAGCTTACGTCAACCGCCTCGTAACCTGTCTGGTCCTTCAACCATTGAATCCCTTGGTTCCGGAGCGATGCAACCTCGAGAAGATCCACCACCTAACGTAGTTGGGCAAAGCCTCCCCCTACGCCCCGCAGTTCCTCTACAAAGGAATGCTCAACAGGACCAGAACGATCCAGCTGATTTACCGCCATCCGTGAAGAAGTCCCTTCTTCACGAGTCTCCACACAATTACCGGTCCAATCGTCCCGGGCTTCCACCTCCTCCTCTTGCCTTCTCCTCTCCACTAACGACCCTAATAGGTCAACTTCTTCTTGCCTAGGCGCCACGCTGTCCATGGGACTAGAGTAAGTGGCGAGAGAGCTTGCGCCCACACCTTCACGCGGACCCACAACAGAACCCACCAAACCATCTTGGAGTGTGGGGGAAGAAGGCTCGGACCCGTCAGTCTCTCCCCGACCCTCAACCAAAGGCTCAGCCCCAGCATCCTTCTCGGCGGGCTTGGAAGATGGATGCGAGGAAGGATCTCGAGGGGGAGAAGCCCGAGAAATGGAAGCCACCTCATGCACCAAAGGAAGAGTGGCGAGGCTGCTCAGGTCAAAAGAAGCAGGCAGAGAATCGCGAACCCAAGCAAAAGCGGCATCTGGCCTCGGAGTAGAGGAAGCTGGGTTGTGGAAGACTTCGAGATCATCCTCCTGACGGCTATGAAAGTCCCCAAAATACGGGAGGCCCGAGCTCACCTCACCGCTGGCTTCGGGAACAGAACGAAAAGATGGAGCCGGTTCCCCGCTAGGAGCCAGCAGAGAAGGAGGAGATGAGGATGGCTCCTCGGTCCTAGTGGCCATTGTTGAACGAGAAGAAGTGGTCCTCCCCCGGATGGACCTACTCGCTCTGGGTACCCTCGAAGGTACCACCGTATCGGTAACCGCCTCCGCCAAAGGAGACACCAGAGAACCTAAGAGACACTGGAAAACACGAAGTAAGAATCAGCGTACGAAGGGATCAGAAAATATGAACAAATAAAGACTAAGCACTTACAGAATTTTGGATCCTAGTGCAAATCTGGAAAGTGGGCTGAACGAGCCCCTCCCTGGAGACCACAGAGCTCGAGCAGCCTCGGAATCCTGGTCAGTTTCATGACATGGTACTTCACCCAAAAGTACCCCTCCTCTTTCATCTGGAGCCAAACCCTCTCAAGACGAGAAGAATCCTGCTCCGCAGGGCCATTCGACCAAGCGTTTGCGACCCCCCAACTCTCACAACTACGCCCCGATGGCTTGACGAAGAAGAAGGAGGACTTCCAACTACCGAAGGAGTAGGAAGCATCAGTAAGGAGCCTCGCCCCCGGGACAGCCTGAGAAGAACGAGGGGTAAAATAGAAGAAGGGTGCCTGACCCGCACCTATATCATACATAGCCAATAGACGCTCCGCTGAACAGAGGAGCCCTCGGCTTTGGCAGGTGATCTCGAACCCCGCCAGAATGGAAAAAGCGTTGGGCGTCAACTGGCTCAAGCAAAGCCCTAAGGCCTTGGCTACCTCTTGAAAGAAGGGAGGCACGAATACACGCCACCCAGCCTCAATCTGGGCAAAATAGACTGTCAGAAAGCCAACGGGGGAACTGTTTGCCCGATCCGAAGACTCTGGGATCAGCACCGCCACATTCTCCCTGGCCACATTGTGCTTAGCGAGAAAGTGGTCGACAGAAGCTTGAGTCACCAAACTAGCAAGGTCACTCACGCTGACGGCTTGCCTCTTGGACGCCGTTCCCTTCTCAAGAGCGGCATAAGCGGCGGCGCGCTTACCTCGGCGACTGGCTGGAGGAGAAATCGGCACCGATCGGGATGGAGACACGGGAGAAGTAGAACCAGAAGTAGCAGCGGTAGAATTAGCAGACGACATGATCACGGCAAAAAAATGAGGCAGAGAAGGTGATAATTGCGAGAGAAAAGTAGAGAAGGTAAAAAGGCTATGAGCCCTAGGAACTGCAGCGCAAGAGACCTAAATAGATGGGCAAAAAGGCGGTATAATTCCCGCTCATTATCCAAGAGCCGCAGGTGGTGACACGTATCGTTCAGCTTGCGAGGGAAGTTTTAGGAATCCCGAGAAATCAGGGAGTGAGACAGACGCGCGATCAGATGATTAGACCCCTTAAGGTTTTATTTTCTGCCACGTTCTACGAACTGTGACAAAAACTGGGGAACTTATGATGACGCATACTCTCCCTCTTGGGATCGTACCCGTCCACGTGGCCAAATCATCTGATCTCGCTACGTCTCCCAACCCTCCTCTCTCCAGGATTCTCCGACCCCATGTAAGTCAACCCTCGAGTTTCCGACCCCATTCAATATTGTAAATATGCTCGCTACTGTGCCAACCCCTCGTTGAGCCAACTAGGGGGGGGGGGATCGTATTCTACACGTGCATGTATAACCTCCTTAATCGTTAAGTAAAGGCAACCGCCCCCGCTAGCCAACCAGAGGGTGGTGTCGTACGTCAGCCTCGACGTCACCTTCCACTTCCCGAATGCGTTGTCGCCCCCTCAAGGCTCGACCGCCCTGCTTCCCCAATAAAGAGCGAGGGCTCGGGGGTCATAAGATGTGAGCGGAGCACGGCATGCACCGAGGGTAACATGCAGGCACCACGTGCCCTGCCCTACGAAGCCTACCTCGGCATCACGTGCCTATTTCTTTTTAGACACAAAACCTCTACGTACCCTACTCTATGGGTACACGTAAATACTCTACTACCCTCGGGCAGGCATGCATGCCGACGCGTGCCCCGGTGAAGTTACATCTATGCCCTCCCCCTTGCCCTATAAATAGGGAAGCAGGTTAGTCATAAATGCATCTCAGCCAAGTACAACTTACTCCCCCCTGAGATCACACAGTTCTCGATATAAGCAAGAGTTAGTTCCCTCTAGAGAGAAAGTGCGGAGCACGAGTCAAGAAGGTCGAAAGTGCTCAAGATTGGCCCGAGGAAGCAGTTTGAAGGGAGATCGTGCGAACGGAGCCTGAACCCCCAAGGGTCGTGGATAGTTGCAGCCGAAGGCTCCCCCTCAATGGAGTTCACACCTCACCAAGAGCTTGCCAAATCCAGGATCATCTTAGGTCGGGACCGGCGTGCGAACGACCTCGGTGACAGGCCCGACGATCCGGAGGCGTCATCAGTAAGAAATATATTCTAATATGTGTTGGTGATTTTTCATGTCATACATGAGTATGTTTTCTAGAGAAAAAATATGATGCTTTTGAATCATTCAAAAATGTTTTCACATAGCTTATGAATGAAAAAGATCTTAAAGTAAAAAGAGTTCGAAGTGATCATGGAAGAGAATTTGAAAACGTGTCATTTACTAACTTTTGTAATAAAATGGCATGTTTCATGAGTTCTCCGCACTTAAAACTCCACAAAAAATGGAGTATTTGAAAGGAAAACAGAACCTTGCTGGAGATGGCACGAGTTATGCTTAATTCAAAAAGTTTAGCCATTAGACACTGGGCTGAAGCAATCAATACCGCATGCCACATTATAAATCGAAATAGTTTAAAGCTAGGTACATCCAAAACTGCATATGAATGGTGGAACGGTGAGAAACCTAATGTGAGTCAATTCCATGTTTTCGGCTGCAAATGCTTCATTCTAAATGATAGAGAAAATAGAAGTAAATTTCAGTCCAAAAGTGACCTTGGGATATTCATGGGATGTGCTCTTAATTGTCGTGCTTATGGAATTTTTAACCTGAGGACTCAAACTATTATTGAACCCTCTAATGTTGATTTTGATGATTCCAAGGATTTCTCTATTGCCTGAGCTGAGGATGAAATTGCCAATCTACTTAGGGCTCGTCTGGATGCCCTTTTTGGCTATACCCGATTATTTTGTGGTGGTCATACACAATTGTTACTGATTACTTACCTCACGTTTGGATTTGATGATTGGATATTGTAGGTGGTCTATTAATGCGTTGTAAAACTGCGTTTGGATTGCAAAACACACCCACTATTGCAACAAATTACCAAACACTCCTCCAATCAGCCCTTTGAAGTTGCTTTAAAAGCTTTGAACACTTGAAACCTCAACAACCGCTGAAATAACGCATAACAATCTTTGTATTAAGATTTTAATTTCTTCTGTAACCACTCCTCAAATTCATTTTAAACTCCTACATTTGCAGAACGAAAATGACTATTTTGGGCGTGAAAGTTCAAATTATATCGTAATGGATGGACTGTACTGTGTTGCATTCTAGCTAATTAACACTGTTGATATGATGTTGTTGTTGATATACAATGTTAATTTCTTCTTTAGTACATACTCATCCCAACCGTTTAAGGTGTAAGATTTTTTAGTTGACAACAACATAACGAAATTTGCACGTTATCAGTTTGATATGTCTAAACAAAATGCAATGACATTCCATGTGTTTCGTTTATGTCTGAAGAAATAAAAAAAAAAAAAACCATGTAATTCATATTACCTACACATTAGATGTCTTGTCTTGGTGTTTATATTGCATATCGTGTGCAAACCAGCCACTTTTAATAATCCGTTTCCATATGCCCAACTATTGAACCACCAACTCCCTGATCAAATCTGCATTGATCTACTAATTTCTGCCGCCACATACTTCAGACATAATGCATGCAAAGCATTTATCATTGTGGAGCTATTATATAAAAATGATTCAGTGAGAAATGTTTTGAATGAATTGCTGCTAATGAATTTAAGGACCTACTTTGTTGTTGAAATACTTAAAAAATAGAATCAGTTTCAACCATGTGCGATGCTTCTAAATTTGATCAATAACACAGAATACTAAACACCACAAGTATTCCTAGGGTTCGAAGTTTACGACCAACTCTATGACGGAATAGCAGTACGAGTAGGCCAAACATCGATGCACGGAAATTGAGTGGATGAAGAAAGATTAAATTGAACAAATCTCCAACGACCTTTATTTGGGTGAAAGTATATTTCCCAAATAAAAACAGAGTTTAAGAATTCTGATGGCAATGTTTCCTTATGATACTAAACTGAGCGACATGGTGGAACAAATTGGAGAGGAAAATAACTTCAATCCCATCAGCATAAATCCATAACACATTAACAACACATCATCTTCTGTAGCCTGAAATTACTCTCAAGATAGACCAAGTAGAAAAAAAAACACAGAGAACAACACTCGCACTGTCCAGAAGAATTTTCAACGAGGGTTCATTTCAATATGCTGATGAAATTTGAAATAAACGAAGAAGAAGAGTCATATTGACGGACGCCTATAATATGCTTGCGCTTACTGATTAAGAAAACATGAACCTGGTAAGGGCTTAGAATACCCAAACTACCGCCTAAAATGAACTCAAACGAATACCAATCGTAGGATTAAGGAAAACTTAGTACTGTCCTTTGCATTTGGGATGTATTCGAAACCCTCCCTTCTTTTATGGCCAGAGTGGCGTGAATTTTTGAAGTGAAAAGATGAAGATATTAGGAATTAATATTTTGTTTTTGGGGCAAAAATTGAGTTAGAGGACAAGAGTAAAAAGAAAATTTTGCTGAGGATAGAGTTGTCCAGAAGAGAGGAATCAGGACCCAAATAGCTAATGGGAGGGTTTTAGTCTCTGATTCATAGTATGCGTTAATCAGACAGAGGGCCCACAAATCACGGGATGCGGTCATTGGGAGCTGTTGTATCCAAATGTGAGTTTGTGACATATTATTAATTGAATCACGGCTTATGGCACCATCCAAACAAGCCCTTAAGAGACAAGAGAATGTACCTGAAAGATCAAATGAACCAACTGTTGATACAACAAATGATGTGGTTGAAACTGGAAATTGGTGTTCCAACGGGAAATGAACAGGCCAAGCGCACTCTTGTACCATGTAATGATCTCTGTCAAGTGGAAAGAAGTATGTCTCAATGTGTTCCATCCTCAAGGATTCAAAAAAATCAACCAACAGATGTTTGCATTGGTGAACTGCCTGAGGGGATTCGCACTCGTGGTTTCCAAAGGTATGACAACGTTGTGAAATTTGTGTCCCATCTCAAATTGAACCTAAGAATGTCAATGAAGCTTTACTTGATGGTAAATACTACGTAAGAAGAGTTAGAACAGTGTAAGAGAAACGAAGTTTGGGAACTTGTTCCCCGACCTAGCAACACTAATGTCATATGAACCAAATGGATCTTCAAAAATAAATCTGATGAATTTTGCACCATAGTTCGAAACAAAGCTAGACTAGTTACACAAGGCTACACTCAAATTGAAGTAATTGATTTTGTTGAGACTTTTGCCCCTGCTGCTAGACTAGAATCCGTTAGGCTTTTGTTATCCATTGCATGTGTGTTAAGATTAAAGTTGTCCAAATGGATGTCAAGAGTGCTTTCCTAAATAGTTTTCTGAATGAAGAAGTTTTTGTGGCTCAACCAAAAGGTTCCGAAGATCCTCATTTTCCTTCACATGTGCTGAAACTTCGAAAAAGCCTTATACGGGTTGAAACATGCCCCTAGAGCTTTATATGACAAGTTAACGCAACATTTGCTTGAAAAAGGTTACATTAGAGGGGGAGTTGAAAATACTCTCTTTGTTAAACAAAGTTGTGATCCCTTAATCATTGCTCAGAGATATGTTGATGATATAATGTTTGGCTCTACCAGTGCAACACAATTGCAACAGTTTATAAACATCATGGAAAATGAGTTTGAAATGAGCATGGTTGGAGAACTAACCTTCTTCTTTGGTTTACGGGTGAAACATGGTGATCATGGCATCTTCTTGAACCAATCTAAGTATGCAAAAAATCTTGTTGAAAAATTTGGATTAGAAAATTCTAAACCTATTCGAACACCCACGGGTACTAATGAAAAATTAAGTATTGATGAAAAAGGTGCTTCTGTTGATCCGAGTCTCTATAGAAGCATGACAGGTAATTTACTATATCTTACCGCTAGTAGACCAGATATTTGCTTTAGTGTTGGTGTATGTGCTAGATATCAGTATTGTCACAAAAATCTCATATCAAGGTCGTTAAACGTATCATCCGATATGTTCACGACATTATCGATTTTGGGCAACATGTGCTAATGATCGAAAAAGCACAACAGGTGGATTCTATATAGAAAACAATCTTCTCCCATACTTTTACCACCAGACCCGGATGTAATCCTTCATAAGCAACAATTATTCTTTTGTATTAAACTCTGAGATTAAATGGTTAAGTAGATGAGATGGAGGGTGATAAAGACGAGGCATTGATAGAATGTGATAGATTGTGCTATGGTATTTTTTTTCTTTAATTCAAATTAAGGTTAATCGTGATTAATTTTGAAAATACGGTACATAACTATTTTTTCCTTTTACACGACTTGTTTTTTCTGTGATTAATTCATATATTTGTAATTAATAACTAAAAATTCAGTTATTAAATACTATTGCAAAACTTTAATTTACTAAAAATTCTATTATTTATTATTTAACATCATTAAAATTTATGAAACGTTATTTTCCAATCTTTTTTTAAATATAAATCATTTTGTTTTATTTACTTAAATTGTTAATAAGTTAAATTAACATAACCAAAAGGGTTAATTTCAGCAAACCCTCTGACCTTCATTTGCACCTCACCCCCTAACCTATAAAAATGTGCAATACGCCCCCTAACCTATTGACTTTTACGCAATTTGTAGTACAGGTTAAACCGAATTGGCCTAAACCCTCTAATGTTCGTATAAAGGACACAACAAGCATAAATACCTTAATAACTTGTAGTCTAACGAATTGGATATCTTTTATAACATACTGGAAGAATATGTGACGATTTTTAAGGAAATCGCAAACAAATGCACATTGTTCCTTCTTCATATGAAAACGCCATAGCCATTACCTACATTCCAAGAAATTGTTTACCAGAAATAGAAACTAATAAAGAGGCCCACGATCCCATAAAGAGACATTGGATCCTCAGTGGTAAAAAAATACTTTTCGCATACGAATAAGAGATATTGGATTCTACCAAGATAACTTGAAGTTCCCTAGTAAGAATTCTAATGAACCTAAAAAATTGATAAGGACTCAATAAAAATTACTTAGTTTTTGAGACTCGTCATAAGTTCCATCCGTTTATGTTCTGGTCCCATAATCATACTTGATCGATTGCATTTCACTGAAATTGGAAAAATACCTCAAACTATTTTGACTGTACTTTTTTGTTTTCGAAGAAACTCTTATAATTACGCCAACACTGGTTAGATTTGGTAGGAAAGAGTAATTCATCAAAATGGTTTGCTAAAAAATAATAACACCCTTCATATGATCCAAATATCAAACTGATATACACACAGATCTATTTCAAGTACCATTTTGTGCATCCACTGATCCTACTCTATTCAAAACTCGCTAGAATTGATGTACCCATAGGTCATTTTCAGGCATAACAACTTTGTTTTCCTTCATGTTCTGCAAAAATTACATGTTATACCATATTTTTTCAAAATAAATATTTTTACTACGCTACAAATCCAAGTTTCAAAAAAAAAAAAAAAGGTTGAGATAGGATCCGCTAAAAAACAATATTGTTTCTCCAGGCTAAAAAGATCGTGTATCACTCCCCTAAAATTTACCGCGCCTTTACAGACTAATGTTTCACAGTCTACAATATTATCATCAACCTCACAACATGGTAAATAAATCTGCAATTGCAGTTGGCTACAAACATATGACTCTTGACACTATATCGAAACGTACCATTGTCAGTGTTCAAAACTCTCACCACTTATGCCCTTGTTGTCACACATACACCCCCAACCCTACCCCATGTCTCACTTACCCTGACCACTATATATATGAAAGAAATTGCGTTCCTTGATTGGATACTTCTAGCTAGGGTTTTGACATTCTGACGCAAATGGCGAGCATAAGAAAGAAGAGGCAAAGAAATGTTGTTGCGGAGTAAAATGTTGACCTTCTATTTGTGCATGAAGATTCAATTCTCTCCTCTTAGCAGCTTCAAAAAATCCAACTTGAGCTGCAAAAGGTTGCACCATTTCTAGTGTTGAGTCTTTTATGCGGTCTATTATGATTTTTGATTTTTAGTGTGGTTTGTATGGATGCACTTAATTGTTATTCGTTGTTTTTCCCTGGTGTAGACATATATGTTGGTTAAATTGTGTTTATATTGAAATGAGATATGTATGTTTTGACTTTTGACAATATTTGAAGGGTTACAATAAAAACTTATGATTTTTTTTTAATTGTATAATTTAGAATTTCGATTTATTTGGTTTTCACAAAATTGGTCATTATATTTTAATAAAATTTTAGCTCAAGCTTAGTGGCCAAACCTCATACTTATAGCAGACAAAAGATCCATAGTTGTGTGTTAATTTAAAATAGTACTATTTATCTAATTTCAATTTTGTTGATGATATATTCCCATTTTTGAAACAAGCCACATCATCTTTTTAGAATGTGAATTCTAAAGCCAGAAAACTTTTTGGAAAAAAAAAATACCGTCTAACTTGAAAGTTATATTAATCAGAGAAGTTCAGTCAATAACAAGGTTGTCTACGTGTATGTAAAGGCATATGTTTATGAGTGTCGATTCTCTTTTGTTGTGGTTAAAATTAATACAACTTGGTTTCAACAAAGAATTTGGACGTCACTTGATACCAGATGGAGATTACCAAAAACAAAAATTTACACTAACTAAGCGAAGTGTGAGAAATATATTTGTACAACAAGAAGTCTATTTTGCAACCTTCTTGCATCTGAGTACATGAAATAATCAAAAGTTACCCAAAATTTTTTACAAGCTCGGCATTCTCAATTGGACCGATATTGGCTTGGCAAACATCAATAGTCATAGAGTCATTATGAGCCAGATGATTCTTCTGCTTCTCATCCACTACTTCCATCTAAACGGTCACCTAGTCTTTAGCTTCAAGAAAGGTTTGCACTTTACCCAATATTCATCTAAAAGAAATCCGACGAGTTCTTGAGAATCATGCTGATTAAAACCACTATATTAAGGAGCAAAATGGGCAATTTTAAATTTAATGTTCTTGGTGCCACTAAACTTGCACACGGGAGCTGATAATTGTCTATTTTTCTTGATTAGATATGTAAGTATTCGGACTATCAAAGACTCTACATGGATTATTGCATCAAGTTTGCAAGTCTAACAACTCTTATCTGAATTGGGTCTTTCTAATGGATCTTTATTCTCTATATTTTATTTTTTAGTTTAAATGCAAAAAATTTGAGGACTCTCGCAAGCGACAAAACTGTAACCTAAACGTGGAGCATGATGTGGTAAAAGCTGTAATCATGTGATTAATCCTTTATACATTGTCATATAAATGTAGTTTTGCATTTGAAATTCGATACTATTTGTTGCAATTAAAAGATTAATAAATGTTAAAATCTTTCTGTGCAGATAGTGTTACCAATGTTTCCTTTTCAGCTTCAGCAGTGATTCCTGCATTTCTCACTTTTTAAACAGCAGGTTGCATATTTGATTAAAAATGTCCTGTGCCTAATATAGTAAGATAGGTGAACATTGTAATACTTTTTTTTTTCTTCCTGTTTTCCCTACTATTTCAATATTTGTATAACCATCCCACATCTCTTACTCAAGAGTTTTAGGAAAAAACTGGACAATTCTCCCTCATTTTCCACTTGTTCTTCATTTGGAGAGAGGATTTATGCATTTATTGCAACAATATCTTCTTGGTCAAGCTTCATCATCAAACTATGTTTCCAAATCACATTTACCCAAATAAAAAAAACTAGACGATGTTTTCGGGAAAATTCGAGGATTCTAAGCATGCGTTATTCTTTCATGAACAATGCTCTTTAGTGTTTAGCACATACACCAAAGCCAGTTGATTACTTTCTTGGAGACTATAGGACAGAAATAAACAAATAAAACCCTTTAGACATGAATGGGGAGATTGCTCCTGCTTTTGGAGGTCTAATGAAAAAATTATGTGCTCTTCGGGCAAGTCTTGTGGCACCAAAAACATTCAAATTGAAGCTTGCATATTTTGCACCTCGAATCAAGCGTTTTAACCAACATTTACTCCAATACTCATTTGTTTTATCTTGCAGATTAAAACCAATTGAGAAGTAAAATGAGGAAGCTTCAATATGGATGTTCTCGGTGCCATTTGACTTGCACCAAGAGCCCATAATTTCTTCATTAAATCGCCAAAAAAGCACAAGCAATCTCACAATTCATGCACAAAGGGTTCTCTTGGTTGATTTCTCTCATATAGTCTTTGAGAAAGTAATCAACTAGCTTTGGCGTATGTGTACACTAAAACTACTGTTCATGAAATAATAAAACATTCTTAGAATCACAATTTCACTTGAAACATCCCATTGTTTTTCTTGTTTGAATAAATGTGATTTGGAAACAGAAATGATGAAACTATCAAGAAGAGACTATTGTAGTAAATGCATTGATCCTCTGTCCAAATGAAGAACAAGTGGCAAATGAAGTGGAATTACCCAGTATTCTCCTAAAACTTGAAAGTAAGAGATGTGGGAGGGGTATAAAATACTGAAATAGTAGGAAAAATAAAACAAAATATTACACTGTTCCCCAATATGCAGTAATTTAAACTGTGGGAAATGCCGTAATGACTGTTGAAGCTAAAAAAGAAACATTGGTAGTGTTATCTGCATATAAAGATTTTAACATTTCTTGATCTTTTAATATCGATAAATAATATTACATTTCAAGTGCAAAACTACATTTATGTGACAATGCAGATTACATGATTGCAATTTTTACCAAATCCTTCTCCACTTTTAGGCTATAGTTTTGTAGCTTGTGAGTGTCCTCAATATTTTTTCATTTAAACTAAAAAGTGAAACACAGAGAATAAATACAAAGATCCATTCAAAGGACCTGTATTCAGAAAAAAAAAAAAAAAAGTCACTAGACTTTCAAATTTGATGCAATAATCCATGAAGAAGTCTTTAAAGTCCAAATACTTAAATATCTACTCAAGAAAAAATAAACAAATTATGGACTACTGGTGCAAGTTCAGTGGCATCGAGACATTCAAACTCAAGCTTGCTCATTTTGCTCTTCAATTCAGTGGTGTTAATGAGCATCATTCTCAAGAACTCCTTGCATTTCTTTTAAGTGGACTTTGAGCAAAGTGCAAACCCTATGTTGAAGCTAAGGACTCAAATGACCGTCTAGATGAAGCAGTAGCTGATGAGTATTGAAGGAATCACCTTGCTTGTAATGACTCTATAATTATTTTATGTTTGCCAACATCAATATCTGTCCAAGTTATGCCCAGGTTGTAGAAATGTTTCTATAACTTTTGATCCTTTCATCAAATGCAAAAAGGTTGCAGAATGGATTTCTTGTTCTATGAATAAAGTTCTCACATTTCTCTTTGTTACTGAAATTCTTTTTTCATTATCTCTATCTGTTATCATAAAATGAAGTTTAAATTGTTTTTGTGACTTGATTACATTTGTAAAAGCAGCAATGGTGCCTAAAATGGAGTATTATGAATATGTTAAAAGCAGAAATATTATTTTGGCAATATTTTTAAGTTATATAATTAATGTATTTTCACGTTTCACCTTTCACATTTCTATGTATAATTGCATCACAAATACAATGGCCAAAAGAACACACGATCAAAGGCGTTTGACTAACAAATATGTCCCAAACAACATGGAAAAAGTTATAATATACACTAGTAGAGATTGCACATATTGTTGACAAGCATTTTTGTAATTGGGAAACACAAGAACCATCGGTTATGTCATACCTGGATTTAAGTTCTTGCCATAGCTCAAGGGCGGTAGGGAAGTAGTGAAGACTATGATGGAGTTCTTTGGAAACGAATTAAGGAGCCACGACAGGACCAAGTCATTGGCCTTGGTCAAGCACACTCGCAGGAGATTGTCATCTTCAGGAATATGTAGTATACTAAAGATGAAATGATCGTCATCTTCAGTAATTCTGACCGTTGAAAACGTGGCAGATAATAGAACCGCCAGCAAAGTCCTGAGAACCAAAGAGTATACAGAAGACGAGTTTTTGCTTGGATTTTTTGCACCAACCGCAGTGTAAATCGGAGTAGAAGCCATAGTATGGTAAATTCAAAAAAATAATTGGTAAATCTAAAAGATAAACGGTAGATCTGGAAGGTAATTGGTAGATTTGATGAAATCAGCGAGGATTTCCATAAGAAATCAAAGAAATCGCAAAGAATAAATCAATCACGCATAAAATATAGTGAAGGGGGATTTTGCAAGGGAATTGACAGAACATATGCAGCAAAATAATGGATCGATCTCTCCTAATGATACCATGTGAATTGATACAAATCTTAGCATATTTGCATATTGAATTTAGAGATAGAAGAGAGGCGAAGAGGATTAGGGTTCATGAGAGAGAATCGCGAATAAAAATATTGAAAAAATATCCTAAATCGCCCTTATATACACGAGGGGCCCGAGAGTATTGTGCAAGATTAAAATGACTAAAGTGCAAATATACATAAAAATGTGAAACGTGAAAACACGTTTATTACATAACTTAAGAAATATCTATTGGTTGCTCCACATAAATAATATCACACATTTTAGGTAAAAATGAAACTTTGCGTTGCTGGGATGAATAATGATTACCGTGTTACATTGATGATTGAAATACTTTACTCGATTTTGGCTCAGACGGGCAGTGATGTTGACTATTATAACTACTAATGGAACCACTATGCCATCCTTAGTTACTGTTACCGTATCCAAGAATGTAAAGTTTCTAGATCTGATTCTTGCATTAAGCACTGTATGCTTTAGGGAATCAATGAAACACTTAGATATACAACCGCATTATATATTTCTTAAAATATCGTGGTGATTCATTATATTTAATTAGAGACAATAATCAGTTAATTGTGTATAGACTACCAAATAATGTGAAGGAAACTCCTCTAATTGCATTTATGTGTCAGCAGATTGAAGAAAAATATATTAGCAAAAAATTAAAGTTTATTAATTTATGTATATTCTCCAAAACTTAAAACGAGCGTTACAAGACCTGAAGGACATCATACATAGCAAACACCATATAAGAAAAATTCAAAAAGTTCTACGATGATTTTAAACAACATTTTATGTCAAAGTACGTATTCTCATAGGAGACTGTTTTTGAAGGCAACACATTTGTGCCCCTAGATGGTAAGGTCTAAATTTGTCTGCCTCCTCGATATAACAAACCAACAACGTCTTCATTACCTTCTAACTAGAATATAAGTATATAAATCACTCATCGATAGCGTGCACTTATTTCATTGTTCACTCTTGTTAGTTTTGTGGTGCTTATATGTTTGTTTTCATGTTTTTTAGGTTTACGAGTAAACTTTGACAAAAAATGTCAACTCTGAATTAATATCTCCTTTTCTTATGAAGGAATTAGGAAGTGTGCTATATATATTTGGAAATTTATGGTTATCTAGTTTTCCAACGCTAAAAGTGGTTTGCAATTTTGACAGCTAGAGAATATGTTATAGCCGAAATGGTGAAGCGGCACAAAGGTAGTGAGGGACAAACTCTGTTGGAGAACATGTACGGACTTGGCTAATAGGCGCTACTAGCGCCAGACTATTAGACACCTGCAAAAAACCAACATAAAGGGGTTTTTGGTCTTTTTTAGGGGAGAAAAGACCTATATATTACCTTGAGACAATCATACACGGAAGTAACTAGTTACAGAGAGACAAAACATAGAGAGAAACATAACACAAAGTGGGAGATTGAAGATTGCAGAAGTACGCAGACAAATTGCAAGAGGATACAAAGCAATTCAAAAACTGGATTTGCTCTTTCTCTTATTTTTTCTTTTCTTTGTTCTTCGAAATATGTAGTTGTTCATTCCATGTAATTGTTCTTGCTACATCATGAGCCAAACCTTTCTTGGTAAAACATGAGTCTAATTACCAATGAAACTTACGGGCTTGGAAGTAAAGTTTTTATTTATGCCTAAAATGTGTTTTTTTGTTTATGTGGAACAACCAAACAATATTGCGGAAATTGTTTTGTCCACTTTTAAACATATTCCAACTATTTCAATTTAGGCGGCATTGAATTGGAGCTTTTACGGATGCAATTAAGTGACAAGAAGTATTTCAACTTCATTTTATGATACCAATTAGAAATCACATTCTTGATGAGCTCTTTGTCAACCTCTGAGGTACTTGAATAACATTAAAGATTTTAATAATTGTCATTTTATGATAAGTAAATGCAGAAGGTGGCATATCTTTTTCATGATCATGTCATTGGATCTTATGTCTTTTGTTGGAGTTCACTTCATTATCATTCAAGATTTATGATATGTCTCATTCAGTAATTCGTAACTGAGAGCCTTATTGATTGTATAAAGGTCTCTGAATTTGATGATTTCACTATATAGTAAAAATTTTGCCAATTGTTACCATGTTTTATTCTTAAATTCCTTCTAAATATTTTAATCTTCTTTCATAATAAATTCGGAGATGATTTGGGTTAAATTATATAGGTCTCTTCCAACAGTCCACGGCAAGCAAGTTTGTTCATGCACTTGTACAACTGATGTAGATCACCAATACAATTGTTCATGATATTTTAATGTATATTAGATTTTGCACTAATGAAGCACAATGTGAGGACTTTATTTGTGCAGGAAGAAGTTGATTCTATAGGCTCTTTTCAGCTAAGTTATTGCTACATTAGCAGAATTCCTAATTCTCTCTTCGTTGAACTGTAATTCAAATTTTATTTTACTATATTTTAATACATGAGTTATCACTACACTAGCACAAATCCTAATTCCTCACTTTTACCAATAAAACAAAATATGATAATTTATTTGTGCAAAAAAATGTCTATTATAAAACATTTTAGTGTATAATTTATCACTAATTCCTTGGGCATAGAAGATTCATTTTTTTACTGCCCATTATATATGTCTATAAAGAAGTTGGCGATAAGGTATTGCAACATTATGGACAAGTACTGAGAGATGAGGAAGCATGTATATGCCAACAGTAAGGTTGTGGCGACTGCGCCTTACGAGTCATGCTTCAACCCGAGTTGGTTCGGTGTTGGTCAAACACTTTACCCAACTCAAACTCAAAAGCAACCATTGGGGAGGGGTCTCACTTTCCGCGATCAAAACCTTACATATAAAAAAAAAACTTTTATATTTATTGAAGCAGGAGTCTTTGAAAGCACAACCAAATATTAAAAATTCAAAAAATGGTCTTGTAATCAAAACAATCATAGATTTGCGAAATTCTCCAAAATGCTCGGTGAATAGTCCCCACGCTTTAAATAAAAATCTTTGTCTTTCAACTCAATCGTGACGTTAACTGCTCCTTTTCTGAGGAATGGGCAAGCAAAAGAAATAGAGAAGTACGTCTTTGATGACTTAGTGAGATTCTAAAAACATAACAAGTAGATCGAGAAATAAGAGGAGCTTCAATAAATTAGGAGTTCAAGAACGAATCATCAGCAAAAACGAGAATTTCAATACAAGATAAGATATATTCAAGAAAAGAAGTTAATGAACATGTGCATCTAAACAAGACATAACGAATTCAACCATTCAACTCCCAAAGTTCTACCGTATACCTCCCCACGAGGAGCGACTTCGCACAAAATGAAAAGTCATGTTCGAGTCCATGTCTATCCAGCACGCGGGATAGAATCAACTCCTGATTACAAGCGGCGCCTAGATTAGATGGGGATCAAGTAGATTTACTTAGATTGCATACCTTTTATTGCCTAGCAGTAAATCGACACAATCCTGGCCCAACTTCCCAAAGGCGTCCCAATGGGTGACAAAATATCAACGAGCTAGTTTACTAAAATCCGTTGCTCTGCAAGTAACATAGTTTGTAGCTCATGGCACAGTCCAATAACCAATATATGTGATGTCATTTAAAACATACTTGATATGATTTAATCAACCTGACATAAAGAACAAGAAAATTCAGTTCAATAGAAGAATAATTTATCCGAATAAGGAAAAAACAATAAGAAAATCAGTTAAAATATTTAGAAAGATAGTTGATAAGAAATATAAATACAAGAAATTGGTAAATAAAAGTGTGTTTGTGATTCGAATGCAAATAACCACAAATAATCACTACAAAAAACTGGGCAACAACAATGGGAGATTTTGTTGGAGAAGCCTATAATTCTGTTGGTAAAAAAATTTACCGACGGTTATTTTTGTTGGTTAATTTATCGGTGATAGTGGCATAGGTAAACCCAGCGACAGATTGATATTTCGGCTGGTAAACTTTGCGACAATTATTTTTGTAGGTAAAGGTTAACATGTTTGTTGGTAGTACTACATGGTCTTATGCTTACCTACGACGATAATTTTGTTGGAAATCTGTCATAAGTGTTCCAACGAATTTTAGCTACACCTTTTAGTTGGAATACTGCCTACAGAATTTTGTTGGAACTTCGTGGGAGAATCGTTGGAAATACAACAAGTTTAGCTTCAGATTATGATCTATTGGTATGACCAACAGATTTCGGCGACATTTTTTTAGTTGGAATATTAGCTACATTATTTTTTTGCTGGTATTGCGTCAAAAATTATTAGGAATTATAGCAACAATTTGAGCGTCAAACATTATCTGTTGGAATGCCCGATGGATGTTAGTGACAGTCTTTTTAGTTTAAATTCTGGCTACAGTTTTTCTTGTTGGTATTTCACCGGAAATCAGTTAGAAATCTAGTGACAAGTTTAGTGTCCAAAAATTATTTGTTGGAATTCCGTAATTTTACCAAATGACAGTTTGTCGTAAAATTTGTTAGAATATTAGCGACCAAATCTTGTACCATCAATCCATAGGAATCGAGAATAACACACTTTTTGCTTAGTTTGTTGGAAATATGTATGAAAATCGAACATTTCCCACTAAAAATGTGTTGTTGAGATGACTAAGAAGCTTATAATTGTTGTAGGTAATATTTTCTTTTTTATTTTTTACAAATTTTGATGTAATAACAACAAAAATACATAAGTTGAACAATTCATAAATGAATATGGAAGGGGCTAATAACAAACTCATGCGTTAACATCAAAAGTCATAATATCTAAAACACCTGAAATTAGTAAAAGCTAATAAACAGTTATAATAAAATTTAAGAAGCAATTTCAAATCTAAAAAGGTTCTATTTAATTTTTACGCTTTTCTTGTCCATACTTGCCACCTTTGCCATTACATTGTCCTCCACCATTTTGACGACTGCTACTTCCAAGATTATTCGGTCCATTTCTACCAAGATTCATATCTCTTTCAAAACTGTTCTCCTCACTACTCTTGTCACCATCGCTTACATTGTCATTGTTAAAGAAATTGCGTTGTTGGTTTCCTGATCCACAAGCATATGCGTGATTTGACCATCAAATTTCTCCCAACATACGACGTAATATATTAGGTAGATCTTCTTGAAACTTGTCCATATGCTCAATGACTCTATCATTTTTTTCTTCTATCTCTCCCATCCGCTTCTCAAGCTCATAAATTATTTCATCAATCTTTAAACTGTGAAACATATTTCTTTTTTTGATGACCCATCATAGGAAGCTCCACTCCTATCCATAACATATTGGCTTGAAGTCCACCACTTGCCTTGCTCCATAACCCTGAATCAAAATCCGGGCGTGAATCTAACTCGGGGTAAGTTCTTTCCAAGTTTTCATCATAGCTCTCGTGCAGAAAAGAGATTATTTATCCTTTTTGTTACAATACAAACATCAAACATGCTATAAAACATGAAAAAAACTAAATTTATCATCACTTACATGCACTCTTTTGGCTTTGGAACTTACATACTCTACTTTTCCTTTCTCACTCTTATGAGTTATATCGAACAACTCAAACTCTGTAGCTTTACATTTTAATTCCATATCCTGGCTATATATCATGTTAATTTTATAAATATATTCGGAATGATTCAAATATATTAAGGTGTAATTATCGGTGTTCTCTTAATTTTATTGAATATTATAATATACTAAATCCTTTGAAAAAAATGATGTCAAGATTAAATTCAATTCAAACATACCAACTTTTGCTGGTGAGCCAAGACCGGAATTGATCTCCATTATGAGTTGGGAGTGCACCTTCATTTCGCGTGATTCTATTATTGTTTCCCACAGTAGATTTCTTTGACCAATCTTCAGTAAACCATCTCTCATCCATTAACTTATTCCAATTAGTCTTACCAATTCAATATGGATAAAACCTTCTCCAGTCACGTGGGTTATTAGAATTATCTTTTTTAGCAGCTTTTATACGTTCTTCACATAGAATGTCTCTAAAGCGGTTCAGATTAGCTTTATGCCACGATATTTTAATGTCACCCGTCCTCCAAGTAGCCCGTCTCCATTTTAACTACCATACAAGAATATTTCATTCACCAAAAATAATAATTCAAAGTGCACAGAAAAATTCGTATAATCATATATAAGTAAGTAAAGTAAATTGATAAGATAATACTTTACCGTAAATCTTTTCCACAATACATCTTTTACTTGACTACGTACATGTAGCCATGTAGGCCATGGCCCATAAAAATGACCTTTAAAGTTAACTGTAGTATTTGAAGTCTCTTTTGTGTTAAGAAAGCTGAGAATTCATACAAAGTGAAAGAACATTAGTATAAATATAAATAACAAATAAATGTTTTCAAAAGAACTTTACAAAATTATATACCAATCACCGACGGCTTCAATCATTTGACGATCATCAACACTATCCGGAACTAATTATGTACCATGGCTGGGCCCTCGTGTTTTATACTGCGACTATCAGCAGTGGAATGAACTTGGTGTTCGGCTCTTATGGTACTAGGACTTTCCTCTTGGTGTTGTGAGGGAGCGTCATTAAGGCCAGTTTTGTTCACATAACTAGATGAATTAGTATGTATGTCTACATCTTCACTATTCCCAAATATGTTGTATCTTCATTTTCTATTAAATTATTGTCTTCAGTCGGTTGAGAAGATGGTTGCCCTCCCCTTGTTGCTTTGTTTTGTTGTTTTTTTCTACCATTTGATGAACTACCCTTGTTTCCTCTTTTAGCAATTCTGCACAATTTCAATTATAAAGATTAATATAGATATAATTATTAAAAGTAAAACACATGATTAAATGAATCCAATGCCTCAACGATAAATACTGTCTTAAAGAAAATGTTAACGAATACAAAGATGATGAATATTATTATCTTATTGAGAAACTATTAAAAAATAAACTTGGTTACAAGTGTTACAAAATTGTTGTAAATTTACGTACTCATTAATGATTACAAAAGGAAATATGAAATTTTCTTGTATAGACATTAGAATCTTCATAAATTCGGGAAATCGTAACTTTCATTCATAGTCAGAAATTTTTAAATTTGGAAAAGTCAAAATTCCAAAGAATATTAATCCTTAGAGAACACTTGCATAAATTAACGTGAAAAGTTTAACTGAACAACATCTTTAGTTAAACATAGGAAATTCTGTAATTTGCCTTAGTTTGTACCAAAAATTGTTTAACTTCATATATTAGTGATTTAGTGATGATAATAATGAATAACATATAATTAATTACATGTGATAAGTCTAAACACAGACATGATAACTGTAGAAGATATTGTGGGAGATAGATATGATAACTATAGAGGATATTGTGGGAGCTGTAAGAATTATAAAATTGGCAAGTGGAAAATCAATTATGGAAGATGAATGAAGCAAAATTTAATAGCTTATTTCCAAACTCTTAAAAAAAGCTAAAAGCAACTTTTGACTTAAATTAAGCAGTTTGGAGTGTTTGCAAATCTAGCTTCTATAGTTTGAAAACTTTTTGTAAGCTAAAACCCCTCACAATTTTGAAGTTGCTAAAGGGATGCTTCTAGCTTATGGTAGCATTTTTTAAAAAAGTTAAACTTTATTTATTCATTTATTCCCTTATCTTCTATTATCAAATAACACAACATATATAACAAAATTAAATGTTAATTGAAGGAGCTTAGGGTCTTCATTCTATGAAAAAAAACACCTTATCATTCTAGAAATGATTTAGAAGTTCGTTTTAATTATTTAAATTATTTTCTATCATGTTTTTTTTTTTTGAGAATTCTATATTGTGGACTCTCCTTCCTAGTTGGATATCTCATATTAGATTAGGATATATTTGTTTATTCTTTTGTAATTATCTTGTTTTCTTTGTGTAATATTTGTATGCTAGTTTAGCGGAGGAATAGTTGTAATTACGATTCTTCTCAATTGTGAATGAAATATTCGAAAATATTTTCTTTATCTCTTTCGTCTTCTTCTTAGAGAACAACCCATAAAACCGTATGGTATCAGTAGTTCTTTGTCTCACAATATGAACGATCCTGCCTCCATGTCTACCTCTTCCGCTAATAGTTCGAGTTCTAGTGGCTCTAAGGGTTCTAATCTTATATCGGAAACTGGTGAATCCTTGATCGCCGTTAATGCCCACTCTCAACTTCCACTACTCCTCACATCGACGAATTTTCCGTCTTGGCAATTACTTGGCACCCCTCTTTTCCATGGCTATAACCTCTTCGGTTATCTTGATGGCACTATCCCGGCCGCACCTTCCCTCATCGATGGAGCGGTCAATCCGGAATTCACTCATTGGTTTCGGCAAGACAAACTTATTCTCTCCGCTCTCCTTGGATCGCTTTCTCAGACGTGATCCCTCTTGTTGCCTCGGCTAAAACTGCACATGATGCTTATACTTGTCTGTCGCCGTTTTTCAAGCTCTTCTCGCACACGGGTCATGACGCTTAAGGAATCATTGTCAACCCTCACCCTTGGCAATCAGTCAGTCTCGGCTTTTCTTAAAGACATCAAGTCTCATACCGACGAACTCGCCAAAATTGATAAACCGCTCGCCGATGATGACATTGCACTTTATCTCTTCAATGGACTCGGCCCTTAATATCGTGATATTGCTGCTGTCGTGCGCGCTTGGGGAAACTGCCATCCCCTTCTACACTCTTCATGACATGTTGATTGCTCATGAGGCCTATCTCAAGCGGCAAGGCACCGCTGCTTCCACTCTCATAGCTACGACCAATAATGCGGCTCAAAGACGCGGAACACCATCTCCTCCTTCGGATTCTCGTGGCGGTAATAACTCCAACCACCGCTATAATAACCGTGGCCGTTCTCGTGGTCGCTCCAATGGCCAGGGTAATTTCAACAATCAACAATGGAACTCTAGCAATCAACAGTTGACTCACGGCTCTCAATCGGGCATTCTTGGTCGTCCGCCGATTGTTTGTCAATTTTGCAATATCCCGGGACACACGGCTCGTACCTGCAACCGCATCCAAGTTCAAGCCTATGCGGCTCCCCCGCCGCCCATGCAAGCTTCTGATCAGTCTCAGTGGCTCATGGATTCTGGTGCTTCGCACTCTCTAACCTCAGATCTCTCTAATCTCTCCATTCCCTCTGAGTATGAGGGTCCGGACACCGTTCGTCTAGCTGATGGCTCAGGTTTAAAAATTTCTCATATTGGAAGTTCTGTTATTTCTACTACTTCTTGTCCTCTGCGACTTTCTAATATTTTATGTCCCACAAAGCCACACTAACCTCCTATTTATGCATCAGTTTGCTAAATCGAACGGCGTATTTATTGAGTTTAATCCTTTTCACTTTGTTGTCAAGGATCAGGTAACAGGGGAGAATATCCTTCAGGGTCGATGTGAGCATTGCGTGTATACCTTGCGGCTTCCTCGTGCGACACATTCTTTCCCGACGGCAAACTTGTGCGTTCGCGCGTCCTATGATCATTGGCACCATCGCCTTGGTCAACCGCGCTTTGATTTATGTTCTAGTTTAATTCGCAATTTTATTTTGCCAACTTGTTCGGCACTTTCGAATTCTAAACAATTTTGTATTTCATGTCATCGTTTGTTGTTTCATGAGACGTCTTTAGGTAGTAGTTGTGTGTTGGATAATGCTTATGCGGACGTTTGGGGTCCTACTCGTGTTGCTTCACTTGATGGTGATCGTTACTATCTTATATTTGTTGATCATTACACGAAGTATGTGTGGTTGTATCCCTTGCAGGCTAAATCCCAAGTTCTTGCTATTTTCCCACCTTTCGCGCGTCGGTGGAAAAGCAATTTAATTCTAAAATCCGGAACTTTTACTTGGACGATGGTGGGGAGTTTATTGCACTTCGTGGCTATCTTGCTTCTCATGGTATTTCTTGGTTTCAATCTGCGCCTCACACTCCTCAACATAACGGCATGGCTGAACACCGTCACCGTTCTCTCATCTCTCTCGGTCGCTCACTTCTTTACCATGCTAAATTGCCGCATTCGTTTTGGTCTTTTGCCCTCACCACAGCCGCTTATTTACATAATCGGCTTCCCTCTACAGCTTTACAGGGGCGTAGTCCGTTTGAGTGTCTTTTTGATTGCTCACCGAATTATTCCAAACTGCGGATTTTTGGGTGCCTTTGATTTCCTTGGTTCCATCCTTATTCCACTCACAAACTTGAACCGCCATCTCGCGAGTGTATCTTTCTGGCGTATTTGCTATCTCAAAGTGCATACAAATGTTTTGATCTGCCGTCTCGCCGAGTTTTTCTCTCACGCCACGTCAAATTTAATGAGGAAGTCCTGTCGGGATTTTATGAAGCTCTCCCGGTTTCCCCTGAATTACTGACTCGGGCTAGTGGCGCTCCGATTATGCAGCCCCCTTGTTCGCCACTGCCACATGTGCTGGACTTGGCACCCACAGCCCCGCCATCGACTGTTCCTCCTCCACCGCCTGCTCCTTCTAGGACCATGGTTACACGGTCCATGAACAACATCCATCGACCGAAATGAGTTCATGCAGTTTCTAAGCACCCTTACCTCAATCCGATGAGCCTACGTGTGATACCTTGGCTCTTAAGGATCCGAATTGGGGTGGCGCCATGTCGGATGAGTTCAACGCTCTTGCTAAGCACGACACATGGGTTCTTGTTCCCCGTGCTCCTCACTTTAACATTGTTGGATGCAAATGGGTCTTCCGTCTCAAACGTAATGCAGATGGTAGTATTGAGCAGTATAAGGCCCGCCTTGTCACCAAGGGATTTCATCAACATCATGGCCTTGAATTTTCTGAGACCTTTAGCCCAGTTGTTAAGCCCGTCACTATTCAGTCTGTTCTCACCATTGTCGTCTGACTTGGTTGGTCGCTTCGTCAATTGGATGTATCCAACGCTTTTTTGCATGGTTCGCTTTATGAGGTTATTTATATGTAACAACCTCCTGGGTTTGTTGATGGTACCTCCCCATCATGTTTGTCGTCTCCAAAAGTCTCTCTATGGCCTCAAACAGGCACCTCATGAGTGGTACCGTGCGTTGAGTTGGTCTCTTCTTGCTCTCGGATTTGTGCAATCTAAGTCCGATGCTTCGCTTTTTCTTTTATCATGTTGGCTCTACTCATGGTTTGTCCTAGTTTATGTCGATGATATTATCATCACAAGGAGTGACGCGACTCTTGTCTCCTCCTTCATTCGTCGCCTTAGTGCTACCTTTGCACTTAAGGATTTGGGACATCTTTTTTTTTTTCTCGGCATTGAAGTTCTTCCTTGCAAGGAAGGCCTGTTGCTATCCCAACATAAGTATACCCGGGACGCTTTAGAACGTCACTCCATGGATGGCGCTAAACCTCTTGCCACGCCTATGTCCGTAGCCCCCTCTTCGTCTGCCTCGTCTGAACCGTGTGATGCTTCTCTTTATCGTCGCACAATTGGTGAGCTCCAATATATTGGTCTCACACGCCCAGATATTGCTTTTGCGGTGAACCGTTTGGCCCAACATGTTTCTGACCCGACTACTGATCCTTGGCACTCGGTTAAACGGGTTATTTGCTACCTTAAGGGTACATTGGCGCATGGTTTACTCATTCGTCGCACACCGCTTCCGGTTTTACGGGCGTTCTCTAATGCGGATTGGGGGGGTCATCCTGCGGACCACTCTTCCATGTCCGTTTTCCTTATTTTTCTTGGTGATACTCTTATATCCTGGAGCTCCAGAAAACAGCGCGCCGTTGCTCGATCTTCCATCGAGGCAGAATCTCGTTCTCTTGCCGCGCTACTGCTGAAATCCTTTGGATATAGAATTTACTTGGTGAGCTTTTGCTTCTCCTTCGCCACACTCCTATCCTCTTTTGTGACAAGTTGGAGCCACGCATTTGTCCCTTCATCCGGTGCTTCATTCTCGCATGAAACATATCTCCTTGGACATTCATTTTGTTCGTGATATTATGGCTAAGGGTCTTCTTAATGTGTCTCATATTAGCTCTAAGGATCAAGTTGCGGACTTTCTCACCAAACCTTTACATCGCACTCGTTTTCATCTCTTGCGTTCCAAAATTGCCATTGCCAGTGGCACGGCTATTTTCCGGGGGGCGTATTGTGGACTCTCCTTCCTAGTTGGATATCTCATATTAGATTAGGATATATTCGTATTCTTTTGTAATTATCTTCTTTTCTTTGTATAATATTTGTTTCCTAGTTTAGCGGGGGAATACTTGTAAATACGATTCTTCTCCATTGTGAATGAAATATCCGGAAATATTTTCTTCATCTCTTTCGTCTTATTTCTTAGAGAAAAACCCTAGAACTGTATTCTATCCTATCATCTTGACGAGTATAATTTATTTAACGATTCATCAAATTGATTTTTCATATGGATACTTTAAAATTTAGTTCATTTTTGCAAATTTTTAATAAAATCAAAACTTATAGTTCAATATTTTCAAGTTGTAATAGCCTATTATGACAATAAATTTAAATGTTGATAATGTATTATGTATAAGCTAAGGGTATCATAGTCAAATTATGAGAAAATCAGTGGAGTTACTTTTTTTCTTGCGAACATCTTACCATGAAAAATTTCAGCTTTTAGATTGTTTTTCACACTTTCACCTTCTGACTTAAAGCAATTTTTTGATTTTTAAACTTAAATTTTGAACTTCTGCTTTTTGAGAAGAGTTTGCAAGCACCATCTAAAGATGTTATTAAGATTACCCTGTGAAATATATGTGTTTGTTGTTATATATCAAGCGAGAATTTAAATTCTTCAAAAGAAATTGAGAAATTATTGTGTAGTTTATGTAATAGTTTAAAGTTTATAAACTTTTGAAAACATTAATTGGAACTAATAATCTATTTTGTTTTTTGTAATTTTTCTCTCAGTTTCTTGATGTATCTTTTTATAATTCTCCCAAAAGTGTATATACTTCCAAACACTTTCGTAACATTTCAAAACATTTCTTAAATTTAATTATCCGGAACATATATCGAAATTAAAACTTTAATCCACGAGTTCTAGATATTTCTATATTCAGATTTCATAAAGAACTTCAAAAAATCATAACAGTTGTCGAAAAGATTAAAAAAAGGAAGATCGAACTTATCTTATATAAAAAAACTTACTGTTATTAATATTTTAATAAAAGTAATATGTTTATGTAATGCTTACTCCTTGAGGTGGATGAGTCAAATTTGTTTCTCAATAAATAATAATAATTATTTTCTTGCGATCATAAGCTATATTATTCTCTTGGTCACAAATTGATATCCAATCTCTATATATTTTTTTGTCTTTCTAAAATAAGCTATAATGTTTTTTTACAAGCTATGTCTTATTTTATAATTTGTCTTAGTTATTTTTTTCTCTTAGTCACATATACTCGTACCAATATCTATTTTTTTGCCTTTTTTATCATAAGCTAGATATTCATTTTCATTTATTTTAACGGGCTATGTGTTAGTTTCATTGTTTACATACATTAGTTAGTTCTTTTTTTTTTTTCTTCTTTTTTTTTTCTTTTGAGAACAAGTTAGATAAGTTCTCTAAGCCACGCGCTTATATCGAACCTCTTTTTTCGTCTATTCATTAGAAGCTAGATATTACATTTCATTTATTTAACAAGTTATGGTGTTAGTATTAATTATTTACATAAGTTACATAGTTCTCTCAATTAGCCATACACTTATATCATATCTATATTTCTTGTTTTTTTTTTTTTTCCTAACATACATTTCCGTTTTTTAGCCAGCTATGTGTTATTTTTACAAGTTAAAACTAGTCATATTTTTGTCTTTTTCGCATACTCATACCAAATCTCTATTTTTTGTATTTTTATCGTAAGCTGCCTATTCTTTTCATTTATTTAACAAGCTTTATGTTAGTTTTATAATTTTCATAAGTTATATATTCTCTTAGTCACACACTTGTATACAAAACTGTTTTTTCTATTATCTATTTTTTATAAGCGAGAAATGGGTTTTAACTAATTCAACAAGCTATTATTAGTTTATAAATTAAATAACTTATATATTTCTCTTGGCCACACACTTATATAAAATCTATCTTTTTTTTTTCTGACCATAATCTAAATATTGCTTTTAAATTATTTAACAAGATATATGTTAGTTTTATAGTTCTCATAAGTTATATACTATGTTGCACGATTACGAGTACCGGGACACGGATATGGTAGGATACTGATATGGGAAAATCGATTTTCTTAAAATATAAAGATACATAGACATAGATACATCTATATATTTATATAGTTTTAATATTTATGAGGTACAAAATAAACTTAAGTGCACCATATAATGAGAAGTAGCTTAATTTTAATGATTTTGGTTCCCCAGGAAATTGGGGAGAAGGAAACAAATGTGGAAAAATAAAAGAAAATCATATTTTCCAGAAAATGTCTTTACAAAATTATAGTGAATTCTCTACAATTTTAATTATTTTACCTTTTAAAAATACCATTCTAATTTATTTTACTCTATTTTAAAAATTATACATGTTACTAATACATACAAGGAAAAAAAACATAATAATACACATTCAATCAAGATAACTTAGAAAATTAATCATACCCCTCTCTATTTTAGTTATTCACTCATTCTTTTTAATAACACCAATCATTAGCAGAATCTTAGTAAATATAATTAAAATATGAATCTTCCCAATTTATGAAATGGAAATAATATTTTTTTATTTAGTATTAGTTAATTACTAATGTAAATAAGTTAATAAACATCTAGTTAATTACTCTAATATTTAATATATTACTTCAAAATTTTGGTTTTTAGTGCTTTTATGACTACATAATCTAAATAATAATATAATAATTATAATACTATCTGGTAAATTTTTGTTTTTAATAATTGTATACTTTTGCTTCACTTATTAGTTAGTCATGGATACCATATTTTGGTACTGCCACGTCATAATATTCGATATAATATCTGAGCATATTTCGGGATTATTATGCCACGTCAGCACCATTATTTTTTAATGCAAAATTACAATTCAAAGCAAAACTCAAAATTAGGCCTGTGCAGGCCCAATTTAGAGTTATTCAGGGCCCAAGTCAACTTATAATTCTACTTGGAATGGACTTCTAGCTAAGGAAGGACTCTAAGTGGTATATAAAGGGGAGGAGAACTTATAATCCTACTTGGAATGTACTTCTAGCTAAGGAAGGACTCTAAGTAGTATATAAAGGAGTCATATTCATCATTGAAGATGAGGAAGTTTTGGAGAGCCTGGAGCTGGATTTCGTCTAGTAAATTCGAGCTACCAATTCAAGTCCGAATTCGATAAATCTTATTTTTCTGGAAAGCCTCTTGAGTCTATTTTCCAAATCAAAAAGCGGATCTAGATACCGAGGTCCAGAGAAGGAGATAAAGCGAAAACGGTGAGGCTGCGCAAAGCTGGAGAATAAGTCGAAAGTCATGAGCCTGGAGCTGGATTTCGACTAGTGAATTCGAGCTATCAATTCAACTCCGAATTCAATGAATTGTATATGCATGGAAAGCCTCTTGAGTCTAGTTTTCAAATCAAAAAGCAGATCTAGATTTCGAGGTCCAGAGAAGGAGATATAACAAAAATGGTGAGACTGCGCAAAGCTGAAGAATAGGTCGAAATTCGACCTATTTGGCCTATTTCGACCTATTTGGCCAAATTCGACCTATTTGGCCCAAATTCGACCTATTTGACCCAGTTGACCTATATCAAGCCCAATCCGAGCTATATGGGCTCAAATAAGATCTATTTGAAGGCCCAAAAGCCTAATTCGAGCTATATGGGCTAAAATCCGATCTATGTGAGGCCCAGGAGTCCAGTTAGAGCTATATGGGCCCAAATTCGACCTATTTGAGGCCTAATTCGACCTAATTGAAGGCCCAATTTGAGCTATTTCAAAATAGCTCTAATTCGACCTATTTTGAGTCATAGTTCTACTTGGATTGCACTTTTAGACGAATAAGGACTCTTATTACTATATAAGGGGGTCCCATGCCTCGTTCTAAGGTACGTTTTTATTTTCTAGCATTTAATTTCGAGCTATATACATCGAATTCGAGCTATAGAGCAATAATTCGAGCTATATTGCAATAGCTCTTGTTCGATCTATATAGAGTGTATTTCGAGCTATTTGAGAGTAATTCGATCTATTCGGGTTTTCTCATCACGGTTCTCTATACCATTTCGAGGTGTGCTAATTCGACCTATAGAGCCTAAATTCGACCTATTTGGGCATAATTCGACCTATAAATTTGACCTATTTCAAGCTATAAATTCGAGCTATTGTCTCCGACGACAATACCTCAAATTCCGATCTATCTGACTTGAGCGTCGGAGTGCCTTCGCCGAAGGAGGCACCGGCTTAGTTTACGTGTGGTGTTGAGTGCAGGTTCCGAACTCAAAAGCTGCTTAAGCATCCAGCAGGAACTAAAGCAGTCTGACGTGGAGTGTTGGAGAGCGGACACGTATCCAGACAAAAATACCCCACATCAGTGGCGCCGTCTGTGGGAACCTTTTTACGCACTTAGTAACAAACACTGACACTCAATGGCTCAACGGAAAGCAACGGAGAAGAATGGAATGGCAGGATGGACTAGATCACAGAGGGAGGATGATAATCGGGCACCTGATGCTTCTGAGCGAACATCAGTGGCAGCACCCAGCACTCCCCTTGATCCTCCGACTCACACAGGGAATCAACCTGAAGTTCCTCCCACGGAACAACAGCTGTTGAATTCCGCACAGTTGGATCAAATTATGGCAGCATTCCAAAGGACTATGGTTCCAATGATTGTGCAGCAATTGGCTAACACTTCTGTTCTACAGAATGTTCAGGCTCCAATAGCACAACAACCAGCAGCACAGCCTGCAGCACTGCAGCAAGGAAGGACTCATCCGACCCAGCGTCATGATGATTCAAGGCATTATACGCAGACTAGGATGACAAAGCCAAAGGATCCAACTCCCTCGCCTGAAAGGAGGAATCCTCGTTCAGTAAGGACTAATGCTAAACAGAGTTCCCAGTCGAGCAACTGGTCGAGATAGAGAAGTAAGTGATGGAGAGGTGAATTCTAGGCAGAGAGTTCCTGATCATCGACCCGCAGCAAGTCAAACTGCCGGAAGAGATAGTGATTTGCCTGAGAGAGTTGCGCCGAGACTGGAACCTGTTGTTGCAGAAACATATTCCACTAAGGGAGAGGCCAAACTCCATTTAGTGAGGCAATTAGTAAGTTGACACTGAAGGAAGGAATTCTTCTTCCTGAGATGAAGAAGTATGATGGGACTACTGATCCGGTAGCTCATTCTGATGACTTGGATGCAGAAGTGCAGATTTGCAGAATTGAGCTCAGTCCCAAAACTAATAAAATCTCTTATTTTATTCAAGTTTAGCCGTTGCCTACTCATTACCCGCAAGATTACAATCTATAAGGATACATAAAGTTAAACTCATACTGTCTACAAACTTTAAGTTTAAATACTTAATCAAAACGAACGTTAACTTCGTATAACGAGCACTAGCCTCGTGGAGTCGAGCACAAGTCCTCGTACTCCCGCGAACATAGCTTCGCAAGCGCAAACATAGCTTTGCACAACGAGCACAAGCCTCGTGGAGTCGAGCACAAGTCCTCGTACTCCCGCGAACATAGCTTCGCAAGCGCAAACATAGCTTTGCACAACGAGCACAAGCCTCGTGGAGTCGAACACAAGTCCTCGTACTCCCGCGAACATAGCTTCGCAAGCGCAAACATAGCTTTGCACAACGAGCACAAGCCTCGTGGAATCGAGCACAAGTTCTCGTATTCCCGCGAACATAGCTTCGCAAGCGCGAACATTAGCTTCGCACAACGAGCACAAGCCTCATAGAGTCGAGCACAAGTTCTCGCACTCTCACAAATACTTGTTTATAAAACTTAAGTGTTTTAGCAAGTGACAAATATAAATTTAAAAAGTAGACACATATGAGTGAAGACTTAACAAGACAGAGTAACGACATTCGAAAGTTTCTAAAGTCAAACTGTACTAGCAATGGATATGCGCTAAAATCGCGCACAAGTCAACAAGATATACTGTACGAAAAGAATGTACTATTGCGAATATACTGTACGAAAAGTAAAGATGTTCAAAATTTTATCTAAGGCACAGACGCCAGGAATACGGGCACGCAGGCCACTCAAAGTAATCAGGGCAGCAGATTTAGTCCTAGCGACTTCACAGCACCCTCGCTTTGTTCCTGAATCGCAGCAAATGACTCGTTCAGGGGCCCGGTGTCGTCAACTTGAGAAATCTGACGAGGAGCAGGAGTAGGAACAGAGACATCGGGCATAGCCTGATGCCCTCTGCAGGATGATCCAGGACCTGAGGGTCAAAACCCATCTCACCCTCCTTCAGGGGCTCATCCAGAGCAGCGGCAGCAGCAGCAGAAGTGGAAGGCTGCTCATCAGCAAAATCAGAGAGCCATACCTGACGGAGGGGATAGAAGGACGTGAATGGATCATGCTTGGGTTCGCCAACTTCCTCAGCAGGAGCAGGCTCAGCAGGAGATGGATCAGCAGGAGAAGGATCAGCAGCAGCAGCGCTGAGGATTCACCAACCTCCGCATCATCCTCGTTCAGGCAGTTAAGGACGTTAAAATCCTCTCTCTTGAATCCAGGAGCAAGGGCACCTCGGGAGATGATCTCATCAAGGGCCATGTTGTAACCCTTGGTCGTGTCAAAGCCGCCTCTCTCCAAGGCAATCTCCTCCCAGGTAGCCGAGCGGAAGAACTCAATGGCTATTTCTACCTTATCATCATCGGGAAGCTCCTACAAAACATGAGAAGCAAAATGATATGCAGAGATTAAAACACCAAAGTCCAAAGCCACAAGTCGCTTGGACGTTACAAAATGAGTATGAGCACTAGCCTCAACTCATAAAACAAAGTCCAAAGCCACAAGTCGCTTGGAGGTTCCAAAATGAGTATGAGCACTAGCCTCAACTCATAAAACATACAAAGCCCAAAGCCACAAGCTGCTTGGGCGTTACAAGAATGAGTGTGAGCACTAGCCTCAACTCATAAAGCAAAGTCCAAAGCAACAAGTCGCTTGGACGCTACAATATGAGTCTGAGCACTAGCCTCAACTCATAAAACAAAGTCCAAAGCCACAAGTCGCTTGGACGTTCCAAAATGAGTATGAGCACTAGCCTCAACTCATAAAACAAGCAAAGTCCAAAGCCACAAGTCGCTTGGACGTTCCAAAATGAGTATGAGCACTAGCCTCAACTCATAAAACATACAAAGCCCCAAGCCACAAGCTGCTTGGGCGTTACAAGAATGAGTGTGAGCACTAGCCTCAACTCATAAAGCAAAGTCCAAAGCCACAAGTCGCTTGGACGTTACAATATGAGTCTGAGCACTAGCCTCAACTCATAAAACAAAGTCCAAAGCCACAAGTCGCTTGGACATTCCAAAATGAGTATGAGCACTAGCCTCAACTCATAAAACATACAAAGCCCAAAGCCACAAGCTGCTTGGGCGTTACAAGAATGAGTGCGAGCACTAGCCTCAACTCATAAAGCAAAGTCCAAAGCCACAAGTCGCTTGGACGCTACAATATGAGTCTGAGCACTAGCCTCAACTCATAAAACAAAGTCCAAAGCCACAAGTCGCTTGGACATTCCAAAATGAGTATGAGCACTAGCCTCAACTCATAAAACATACAAAGCCCAAAGCCACAAGCTGCTTGGGCGTTACAAGAATGAGTGTGAGCACTAGCCTCAACTCATAAAGCAAAGTCCAAAGCCACAAGTCGCTTGGACGTTACAATATGAGTTTGAGCACTAGCCTCAACTCATAAAACAAAGTCCAAAGCCACAAGTCGCTTGGACGTTCCAAAATGAGTATGAGCACTAGCCTCAACTCATAAAACATACAAAGCCCAAAGCCACAAGCTGCTTGGGCGTTACAAGAATGAGTGTGAGCACTAGCCTCAACTCATAAAGCAAAGTCCAAAGCCACAAGTCGCTTGGACGTTACAATATGAGTCTGAGCACTAGCCTCAACTCATAAAACAAAGTCCAAAGCCACAAGTCGCTTGGACGTTCCAAAATGAGTATGAGCACTAGCCTCAACTCATAAAACATACAAAGCCCAAAGCCACAAGCTGCTTGGGCGTTACAAGAATGAGTGTGAGCACTAGCCTCAACTCATAAAACAAAGTCCAAAGCCACAAGTCGCTTGGACGTTCCAAAATGAGTATGAGCACTAGCATCAACTCATAAACCATACAAAGCCCAAAGCCACAAGCCGCTTGGACGTTACAAATATGAGTCTGAGCACTAGCTTCAACTCATAAAACAAAGCCAAAGCCACAAGCCGCTTTGACGTTACAAAATGAGTCTGAGCACTAGCCTCAACTCATGAAGATTTTAATACCCTAAGCCACAAGCAGCTTAGTTGGTAAACACACAAAATCCAAAGCCAAGTAGCTTGGACGTTAAAGAAATGGGATATGAGCACTAGCCTCAATTCAAGAAACATAAAAACACCCTAAGCCAAGCAGCTTAGGTGATAAAGATCAATACCCTACGCCAAACAGCTTGGTCGCTATAAATATAAGGCCCTGAGCCATGCAGTTTACCTGATCATGAAACTCGACTACTAAAAATCTTACAGTGTAAAAGACGTCATTCAGTAGCAAACTCACGTCATGAGTCGAAAATCTGAGTTTTCTAACCGAAACTCTCAGTTTTCAAATCTTTACGGACTCGTTGCACGATTATTGGGGTTTCTTGAGATATTATAGTTTGTATGACCAATGTTTCTGCACATTACTTTTACAAACTGGGGGACTCCATGATGTACCATATTTTGGTACTGCCACGTCATAATATTCGATATAATATCTGAGCATATTTCGGGATTATTATGCCACGTCAGCACCAGTATTTTTTAATGCAAAATTACAATTCAAAGCAAAACTCAAAATTAGGCCTGTGCAGGCCCAATTTAGAGTTATTCAGGGCCCAAGTCAACTTATAATTCTACTTGGAATGGACTTCTAGCTAAGGAAGGACTCTAAGTGGTATATAAAGGGAAGGAGTCATATTCATCATTCAAGATGAGGAAGTTTTGGAGAGCCTGGAGCTGAATTTCGTCTAGTAAATTCGAGCTATCAATTCAAGTCCGAATTCAATAAATCTAATTTTTCTGGAAAGCCTCTTGAGTCTAGTTTCCAAATCAAAAAGCGGATCTAGATACCGAGGTCCAGAGAAGGAGATATAGCGAAAACGGTGAGGCTGCGCAAAGCTGGAGAATAAGTCGAAAGTCAAGAGCCTGGAGCTGGATTTCGACTAGTGAATTCGAGCTACCAATTCAACTCCGAATTCAATGAATTGTATATGCATGGAAAGCCTTTTGAGTCT
This sequence comes from Misopates orontium, assembly GCA_946800315.1. Classification (NCBI taxonomy): domain Eukaryota; kingdom Viridiplantae; phylum Streptophyta; class Magnoliopsida; order Lamiales; family Plantaginaceae; genus Misopates; species Misopates orontium. The sequence continues at coordinate 13,026,063 of OX326951.1, forward strand.
AGTTTCCAAATCAAAAAGCAGATCTAGATTTCGAGGTCCAGAGAAGGAGATATAACAAAAATGGTGAGACTGTGCAAAGCTGAAGAATAGGTCGAAATTCGACCTATTTGGCCTATTTCGACCTATTTGGCCAAATTCGACCTATTTGGCCCAAATTCGACCTATTTGGCCCAAATTCGACCTATTTGACCCAGTTGACCTATATCAAGCCCAATCCGAGCTATATGGGCTCAAATAAGATTTATTTGAAGGCCCAAAAGCCTAATTCGAGCTATATGGGCTAAAATCCGATCTGTGTGAGGCCCAGGAGTCCAGTTAGAGCTATATGGGCCCAAATTCGACCTATTTGAGGCCAAATTCGACCTATTTGAAGGCCCAATTCGAGCTATTTCAAAATAGCTCTAATTCGACCTATTTTGAGTCATAGTTCTACTTGGATTGCACTTTTAGACGAATAAGGACTCTTATTACTATATAAGGGGGTCCCATGCCTCGTTCTAAGGTACGTTTTTATTTTCTAGCATTTAATTTCGAGCTATATACATCGAATTCGAGCTATAGAGCAATAATTCGAGCTATATTGCAATAGCTCTTGTTCGATCTATATAGAGTGTATTTCGAGCTATTTGAGAGTAATTCGATCTATTCGGGTTTTCTCATCACGGTTCTCTATACCATTTCGAGGTGTGCTAATTCGACCTATAGAGCCTAAATTCGACCTATTTGGGCATAATTCGACCTATAAATTCGACCTATTTCAAGCTATAAATTCGAGCTATTGTCTCCGACGACAATACCTCAAATTCCGATCTATCTGACTTGAGCGTCGGAGTGCCTTCGCCGGAGGAGGCACCGACTTAGTTTACGTGTGGTGTTGAGTGCAGGTTCCGAACTCAAAAGCTGCTTAAGCATCCAGCAGGAACTAAAGCAGTCTGACGTAGAGTGTTGGAAAGCGGACACGTATCCAGACGAAAATACCCCACATCAGATTCTTTTATCTTTCAAAATTTGGATCTGCATTACAAATTGCATAGCCAGTAATGCCATTTAGAATAATTACTTACATTTATATATGTTCTTTTCTTATTTTTTTATCACGAGTGCCTTTCTTTATGGGTAAGATGGTGAATAATCTGTGATAAATATGAATTCAAAAAAAAAAAATCCAATTTTGTTTTTTTTTTTTGTAATTCAAAAATAAATCTAGACATTTTAAATTATATTATTAAACTTTATCTTGTTCTTAAAATGTAATATACAAATTCGTAATACATAATTGAATTTGAATTTTAGTTATATGTATATTATTTACATGAATTATTAACTATTGTTATACAGAGAAAAATAATCTTTCCATTTCATAAATTAGAAAAGATGAATGTTTTAATTATGTTTCCAAAGATTTTGCTAATGATTGGCTGTTATTAAAAGGAAAGTGAATGAATAACTAAAATAGAGGTGGGTGTGATAGTAAATAAAAGAAAATTGCTCTGTATTCAAATGATTTTTCTCTGTATATATCATCTCCCTATGAATATGTTATATGGCTCGCGATATTGCCGGAACAAAGATTGTTGTTGTCAAAGAAATTTTTATAATTTCTCTTATTTACCCTCACAGTCAATATTATAAAATGAACTTACCATAATACCATATTCTCTATATTAAGTACTCCTCAAATTAAGCAACTGAACTAATTCTCTCTCTAATTACCTTACTTGAATGATTCTCTCAATTAAATCACAAAATCATCATTTTTGTTTAGGTCTTTGATCAACTAAGAAGAGTGTTTGATCATTGCCAATGAACCTATCAGACTCTTTTATCAATTATTTTGCTTCATACTGCCATAATTTCCATATGCATGTTTCTTGAAAATTCTTTTATGATCTTCCAATAAAAGTGGAGACAACATCCTTTTGTGTTCTAAATATTAACTTACGGTCTACACTTGTATATGAACTTTTAAAATGTTCATCAATATCTTTCCGGTTATGCAAGGAAAAGAAAAATGCTAATGATGCTAATTTTTCCGTAAAATCAATGTATTTCTATTGATAAGGAAGTAGCAATGTGGATTTGATATAATTGGATCAGAAAACAAAATTAAAAACTTGGATTCGTCTGAGTATTCCCGTTAAATAATGCTTATTTTCCTTGTAATTTGTTTACATATTTCAGCAATTTAAGACGTTGAAAAGGAATTTTTATGGGATCAGATAATTTGTCAATATTAATCTAGGATGTCTTTGAAAAATTAAATACAATAACACAATGTTAATAAGAGAATTATTTCTTACTCACAAGAAGTAAATGCAATATTAGAATAATTTCATGAATTTGGGCGTCATCATCAAACGGTTAACAATGATGATCTCTTGATGCAGTGTAATGAAGTCAAACAAATATTCATCTGTTTATAAGAGAACCAATGATAGTAAGTTAACGATGAAAAATATTAAGTTGCTAAATTTTGATGATTGATTAGTTACGAAAATTTGGAAAGCTTTACTGAAAAGGGTAGAATGGAGAATTCCCGAATCTACAATTCCAAAAATTGGTATGCAGTTTGACAGTGAAGATTCGGCTTATGACTTTTATAATCAATATGCACGTGCAATTGGGTTTAGCATTCGAAAAGCTTCATCACATAAAGATCCTAGTACTGGAAAAGTTCTTGATAGAAGTTATTGTTGCTCATGTGAAGGTAAAAGAGGAGATGATAAACGAGATGCAAATGTAAAATCTCACCGACCAGAAACGAGGACACATTGCGGTGCACTAATGAAAGTCAGTTCTCGTCATACAGGAAAATATTCAATTATTAAATTTGTTCCTGAACACAATGGACAGGATTTAGTCAGTCCTAACAAATCTCATTTTGTAAGGTCTCAAAGAAAAATAAATAAAAGGCAGGCAGAACAAATAGAAAATCTAGAAAAGTCTGGGATACCACCAAAAGCGAGTCTGGATTATATGGCGCGACAAGTAGGAGGTCGTGAAAACGTTGGATTTATTGTTGAAAATTTGAGAAACTATTTGCATTCAAAGAGAACTATGGAAATGAAAGAGGGGGATGCAGGGGGTGTATTTAATTATTTACAGCGGAAGCAATCAGAAGATCCAAACTTTTTCTATGCAGTTCAAGTTGACAAAGATGATTTGATAACTAATATCTTTTGGGCAGATGGTCAAATGATGGCTGATTATACATATTTTGGGGATGTAGTATGCTTTGATACAACTTACCGAAAAAATAAAGATGGACGCCCATTTGCACTATTTGTTGGTGTTAATCATCACATGCAAACTACGGTGTTTGGTGCAGCTTTATTGTATGATGAAACCGCTGAAACTTTTATGTGGCTCTTTGATACATTTGTGAAAGCTATGAACGGGAAGAAGCCTGTTACTATTCTTACGGACCAAGATGCTGCAATGGCAAAAGCGTTGAAAGAAAAGTGGTGTGAAACTCGACATCGCTTATGTATTTGGCATATATATCAGAATGCCGCCATTCATCTTAGCAATGTCTTTGCAAAATTTGCAAATTTTTCTAAAGATTTCAGGTCTTGCGTTTACAATTATGAGGAGGAAGAAGAATTCATAGAAGCATGGCATAATATGTTGGGTAAATATGATCTTCAAGATAATGCTTGGCTTAAGAGGTTATTTAAGAAGAAAGAGAAATGGGCACTAGTCTACGGTAGACAAACATTTTGTGCAAATATGACTTCTACACAGCGTAGTGAAAGCATGAATAGTGTTCTAAAAAAATATGTGAACTATAAACAGAATTTGTTACAATTTCTTCAAAACTTTGGTAAATTGGTTGATGATCGTCGGTACGAAGAGTTGAAAGCAGATTTTAGAACAAGTTATAGTACTCAACATCTTTCGCTTGAGGTTGAAATCTTAAAGCATGCACGTAAGGTTTATACACACGAGGTACTTAAACTGTTTCAACAAGAGTTGAGCATGGGATATGATTCGGACATGAAAACTATTAGTGAATCAGGAGATATATCCAGGTATGAGATCACACCTTTGAATAGGTCACGTCATCACACAGTTACTTTTGATGCTTCTGATGGTCAGGTTTTTTGTAGTTGCAAGAAGTTCGAATTTGCAGGGATTTTGTGTTCTCATGCTTTGAGAGTACTTACTTCAAAAAATAGCCGTCAAATTCCTGAGTTGTATATTAAGAAGAGATGGACTAAAAAGGCTAAAAAAGGAATTGAAGCTTCATTACCACCCTCTACATTAGTAGATGACCTTACTTTGAACATGAATGAAGAGAATGAAAAGATAAGGATTAAACAACGTTATCAAGAACTTTGTCGACTGCATAGCCAACTCACTACACGTGCTGCTTTAACAGAGGATGCATTTGAGGTTGTACGGGCTGGTTTCATTAAGATGATTGAAGAAGTCGATGTTATTTTAGAGAATAAAACACTTGTGAAACCTTCTACGGAAACAACTTGTGGCCCCACGTATCTAGCTAAAAAAAAAATTGTTTCTAGATTTCCAGAGAATCATTCTTCTACATCTCAAACGTTAGGGGAACAATTACTGCATGAGCCACTAGTGAAAGAAAATCCGTCTGATGAAATAATGGTACAAGGTTTAAAAATAAAAGAGAAGCCTAAAGTAAAATCTGGTAAAAGGATGAAAAGTGGATTGGAACAGAATACAGGAAGAGAAAAGGTGAAGCACAATAAAGCCTCTTCAAATAATTTGACCGCCACTGATGTGTTTGAAAATGATGGACAAGTAAGTTGCAATTTATATTTTTATGCTTTAATTGAGTTTTTAATTATTATGGTAGTTTTTGTCGTAGATTTGACTACTTTGAATTATTTAAAAATATTTTATCTTGCTCATTATGTACTTATAACTCGTACGTGGTATAACCATTTAATTGAATTTAATTGTCGAGATAATAATACCTTTGTCTTTTAACACAACCTTTTTATATTTTATTTACTTATGTCTCTGGGTTCTTCATTTTTTTATTTTTTTTTAACTATGTGTGGTTTAATTGTTTATGGGCAGAAATTAAGAACTTTAAATGGTGGTTCAAGCTCAAGTACTCAAACCGTGTCACATTCATTCCCACCACCCTTACCACCACTTTCTCAGGTTCTAACATCTTAAAATTCTAATTAGAGTTATAAAGTTATTTACCACTTTCTAGATGAGAACTTTAATTACTAGTTACTAATTATTAATTCTTTCGTCTTTTCTTTTTCTTTGAACAAATAACATATAGAACTATCAAGCTGGTGCACCTAATCAGATGACACATTTGGATTTGGGCACACTATATCGTGCCAGTGGTCATGCATATCTTTCACCATCCTCATCTCAACTTCCTCAGGTTACTATGTATTATAATTAGAGTTATAATATTGGTTACTATTGTTCACATTTTAGTAACTTGCTTCAATATTTTTTTAATTCTTTTGTCCTTTCTTTGACTTTGAAAAATTAAATATAGAATTATCAAGTTGGTGTACCTAATGAGACGACGGTCATGCAATGGGGCTCACCATATCATGTCAGTGGCCGTGCGTTTTCTTATATGCCACCATTATCATCACAGGTTCCTCAGGTTACCATGTATTTTAGTTTTAATTAGAGTTATAATATTATTCACCGTTGTTCACGTCCTAATAATTTTCTTTACTAATTCTTAACTTTTGGTCATTTTTTGTCTTTGAAAAAAAATAAATTATAGTATTATCAAGTTGGTGTACCTAGTCAGACAACACATTTGGATATGCGTACACCATATCGTGCTAGAAGCGAGGCGTTTTCTTATGTGTCATCACCATTTTCACAACTTTCTCAGGTTCTATGTGAATTATGTTTAGTTATAGTTATATTATAACTCTCTATTCTCACAACTAAGTAGTTGGCTTCCCCAAATTTTGATTATCTTGTCTTTACTTTGTCTTTTAATCTTTTTACAGAATTATCAAATTGGCATGTCTAATCAGACTTCACATCTAAATTTGAGCATACCGCATCATGCCGCAGGCCATGCTCTTTCTTATGCGCCACCTTCCCAAATGACAGAGGTAATTTTAAATTGTTTTATTAAAAGTTCTAAGTTGATTTTGCAACTTTTCTCTACATGTATTTAGAATTGGGTAACAGAAATGCCTCATCGTGACAGTTAAGCAGACAAATGTACATCAATAACACAATTATCTGCATCAGTATACAAAAAAAGATCAAAATAATATAGCCAGCTTGACACATGTTACATGCACATATTTGGAAGTTGTTCTTGACACATGAGTTTGAATAACAAAATAATAGTTCACTAATTAGATTTGTATTATACAGGGTCAAATGCTCGAACAAGAAGAGTTTGGTAGATTCATGTCTAGCGACTCGACACCCGAAACCAAGGAGCAGTAGTAAAGGTGGCAACTCACGTGGAATATGGAAGATAAAAGAGTGCACATTAGATTTAAAATAGTACTTATTCATATCAAAATTTTATGTGTATATTTTTAACTTTATTGTGATATTCAAAGCTAGAATTAAATTCATTAGATTGAAAACAACATTAGTATTTGGCTTATATTATATTCCATTATATTTGATGTATTTATATTCATCATTGTCCATTAAAACAAAACAACAAAAAATTACAAAATAAATTGAAATAAGGGAATTTATATGGGTCTAAGACAAACACGTTGCTTGCTTATATTTTTCACAAGAAAGGATAGTGTGGATGGAGGAATGAGGGATTCCTTTATTTTTGATGTATTAATATTTCATTTAGGATTGTGAAATTATTTTTTTTTTACTTTTTTGTGATTTTATAGAGATAGTCACGTGAGGCACTAGGAGAGAGGAGAGAGGGATAACTTTTCCTTAAATAAAAAGAAGTGGGGAAAGAGAATATTGGAGAGAGGAATTATCTTTCCTTAAAAAAAGGAGTAGTGAGAGAAGAGGAATCTTTCCTAAAAACTGAAACGGTGGCTTCAAAATCTCAAAATACAACATGGCTTAAATTGTACACATGTCATAATACCATTAGTGGTATAGACAATGGTACATATTTTTGGTATAGAAAAATTGAACCGCACGTGAAGACTGAAGAGGGGATACGTCAAATAAGAAAGAAATTTATTAACATATCAATTAAGCAAGTATATAAGGCTAGTAAATCTCAATGTTTAATCTTATGTTATAGAAATTGTAAGTTGCAAAAATTATGGAGTGGTTAATTCAGACAAAGATATTTTATAGGAATTTAAATACTTACTTAACTAAAATTTGACTATGAAAGGCAAATTAGAGAAGTGGGAAACACTGCTTTGACAATAACAATTAGATATATTTCTATTCTATCCAAGAATTCATGGTATTTATTTCAAAGCTTTGTCACATAAATCTCTTCTCGGTCTCATTTTGATCCTTAGATCATCCAGAATTTGGCCAGAATTTCAGAAGCATTACGTTTAGAAATAAATATTCCAACGATTACAACATCATAACAATATATTTAATTCAATTTAGATCATTATAACTAGGCTACGTCATATTTCTGGCAAAGTTTAATTAGAACATTATAAAAATTAAGCAAACATTATAAAATAAACATGTCATTACTAAAATAAAGAGAATTTAGAAATTGTTACAGATTTGATTCCGATAAACCTCCAAGTACTCCGCGAAGAACTTCAAAAGGATGCCACCGTTAGAACTCCAAAGTGACTCCCCCGTAGAACTCCAAACTATTCTTTTAATATTACAAACTAGTTGTTAAAACTATAATTATAAAGAAATAATTACTTAGAAAGATGATTAGTGAGAAGCGAGATGTGCCCAAATGAGACAATTTGGGCCACTATTTATAGGAGAACAAAAACCACAAGATTGCATCTTGAACGTCCATCTCAATTTAATCTAATTGATAGAAACTAGTCTTTCATGGTGTGCTCGAACACATTTATCTTTTCAAGACTTTGACCAATAATCAGTCTTTTGAAGAATTTGACCAATAATCAATCTTTTGAAGATTTTGACCATCAGATTTGCTTTGTTTTTATCAAGGGATACGATGTGATTGTTGTGGTGATCCAACGGTCGAAAGTCGCACGTATTTCACATCAAAATTTTGGCTTTGTGCAGCTTTGTTGTTTCGGCCATAACTCATTCTATAAACGTCAAAGTTGGAAACTGCTTGTTGCGTTGGAAACTAGACATCTTCAACTTTCCAGTGGTATGTTGCACGACTCATATTCATTTTGCACAAGTGCTAGTGAATTTTCAAAGTTTTGCCTCTTCTTTCCAAGTTCACCTCTAATATACAAAACATGAAAAAAAAAAAAAAAAAAACATAAAAAATACCACATAACAATCAAGAATATATAATTAAGTAAGGAAAGCAATGATATTCATGAGTGATTCTACACACTCGTCACACCCCAAAACTTATTCAATTCCTCGTCCTCAAGCAAAAGGAACAAAACTAAGAGAACATAAAGACAAACTAAAATAGACACACATAATAAGTTCACAATACTTCATTAATTAAATCGTGGATTTACCCCAGAGCCTCGCAATCAACTTATGATAAAGTAATGAATCAAAGTAATCATGTGCTTAGTCATAACATGAAGTTTAATAAAATTGTCACATGAAGGCCTCCCTGGTGAGCAGTGTGTGTGGACAGTTTTCTCATGCAAATTGACGAGAGCTTCTTGGATAAGTTTACAAGAATGAGCTTTTTCAAATTTGATCACCTTACTTAATTGACTAATTTCTCACCCTTCTCCACTAATGTAGGTGATATTTATTAGAGATCAATAGGACTTATAAGCTTGTAACTTTTAGGCTACGGTATGGGCTTAAGAATTCGAAGGATAAGAAATCACAGAAGATAGAAGATTCATCTATTCATAAACTCTATTTTTTTTGGTAGAACATTTTTTTTTCTGGAGTCACACCCCAAACTTATTTCTTTTTATTTGATTTCATGGGTTGGTGTACTTGATTTTGTTTTTTTTCTTTATGCCTTTTTCTTTCTCATCTAGTTTTTCTTAATCAACCATTCTCCCTACTCCATCCACCAACCAAATCCTCATTTTTCATGAAATTTTTATCCATAAACAAATGAATCTTCCAAAAAGGGTAAGGGAACATATTATTTTGTGGCTACAAGGATAGGTACATGGGCTCGTGCATTAAAGGCTAAACTAACAACATATGTTTCAGTGGGGTACTAGGGATTATTTTATTTGTAAATAGTTTTGGGCTTGAAAGGCACAAACGTAATTTAAACAAAAGATGGCATAAATCATTTTTCTAATAAAATTCAAACTAGAATTTCGCCTCGAGTAGTGATCAATTAGGTTCTTAAGTTGAGTCGATCTTGTAAGGTTGATCTTCTCCAAATAACCATTTTCCAATAGTGCTCAATAGACAAAGTGCAATCAATGTGTGACTGTGTATATGGAGAGTACATGCTCGAATACAAACTAAACAACAAGTTATTTCTCAGCAACTAATCGTACTCATCATCATCACAAAATCAACATTGATCTTTAAGATATGCTCATCATTGATCCAAAATCCTTTTAATTTCATGAAGTGAACTAGACTCTGAAACATTTTTATTTTTTTTAAGAAGGAAACCATTATTAGTATGATGTGCATCAAAATTAGTTATTACCTACTATCAATAACATGTGTATCAATAATAACTCCTTACTCTACCACCATTAGATAACAACACAATTTATACGTAAATAAACACACTCCTAACACAATTTAAAACCTCCCCCAAACTTAATTCGACATTGTCAACAATGTATAGAAATATGGAGAAACAACACAAATAAACTATCATACCTTACATAAGTAATGATAGAAGCTATTTCCAAGAATAACTCCAAACGAAAGTGATAGAAGTGTTACTGTCGTAATGTCATTCCTAACCACGCTTCTTCTTGGTGCTGCTGCCACTTCTTTGATGGTCAGTTGGTTTGACAAATGTCTGTTTCACACAATTATCTAGAAAAAACAACAATGCATACCAAAATCAATTACGATAACAAATACATAATCAGAGAAAATCAAGAAATATATTATGCATAGTAGTTGTGATTGTGGCTCACATCTTCCTCTGACTTTACTTTCACAAACGGCTTAAACGCCTTATAAGAGTCCAGGATTTGCTTCCTATCCAGTTTTCTTATAAACTGGCAAACAGAGTCTTTTAGTAACAGATTCCCTAGACAAATTTTGGATTGCCTCCCAAACATCGCTTAATTTAAAGTCGTTGGCTTGACTTTCAAAATGGGCTCATGTGGGAGTTTCCAAATCAATGGAGGTCTTTTGTCTATCAAACTCACCTCCAATGTAATGCTTAAACCTTTGTCCATTAAATTTGAATGTCTCGTTTTCATCATGTTGAATTTCCAGTTGGTTTGTAGTTCTCCTCCATCAGTATTTTGTACAAACAAGTTGAAGGATTAATATATTATCTAATATCAACAATAGACCACCCTAGAGCACTTTTATGGTCTCTCACAACTCGTAACAACTTATCTGTTTCAACTTCAATTAAATATGATGAGATGATAACTCTATTTCAACTTCAGTTAAATATGATGAGATGATAACATGAAGAGTTGAATTGATAGAGATCGGGATCTTGTGAGAAGAGAAATTAGAGAAATAGAGAGAAGAAATAGATTTCAGAGGGATTAGAAAAAGAATCAGAAGAATAAGATAGAAAAGAGACAGAAATTAGGGAGACAATTGCGAATAACAATCACATAAATCAATTCATCATAACTTCTTACAATAGAACCTTAACCCTATATTTGTAGGTTAAGCAAATAATCTTACCATACGAAAACTCTTAAACAAGATAACTATGAAATAACTAATAAATAAATAAATAAGACTCCTAATCAAATTAGAAAATAATAATTAAACTCCTAATCTAACTTGAACTCTTGATTTCTATCATTCTCCCCGGCTTGAAAAAACGCGCCCCCGGAGAGTTTGCAAAATGATACTCGTCAAGAAGTGTTGAATCTCCTTTGAATGCAACAATCCAAATTAAGACGACCCTTCCATCGAATTAGATATAGAAAACGTCCATCTCTGGTGTTATGCACAGCATAAACCTCTTTCCAAACCAATGATTCTGTAGCCTTTAGCGTCAACTCTGTAATTGAAATAGTTGCAGAATCTCCTGAAGCACTAGCAGAAAAGTGAGAATGTCCAATAATAATTTGATAAGAAGATAAATCTTTAATATTGAAATAAAGACTCTCAAATAAATTTGGAGGCAAGTCCAACAAGCTATTATTAGACTCAAATAATGGTGCATTCAATAATAAACAAGAGTTAACCTTCATCTTAATATCAATCCTAGAAGATAACAACTTCTCACAAGGGATAGAGGTTGGAAAAAATTGAGTGCTACTCTTGTCAGGCTTATGTTGACAAGTGAGTGACATAACAGAAGTTAGCGTAATGCTTTCTTCATTGTGAGGCAACTCATGGATATCAACCTTAATATTTTCAGAAATATCACAAGTATCATCTTTAGATAAGTGTATACTGTTTTTATAGTCATGCTTGGGTACAAAACTATTCTCATGATTTCCTAATTCACTTTCTTGTGATGCGAGTTCTCTATGAATTTCTTCTAACATTAAAGTTTTAAATTTATCAAATATTCGATCTAACCGAGGGAAAGACAGCATGATGAAAGACTTGCCAACAAATAAATAAAAGTCCAAAATTCAATAAAAGAATAACTTTACCAAATCTGAATAGCCCAATTGTGTGAATATTGGCAGCCCATTTAGTGTCCAATTTCAGCCCAAACTGAGCAGAATAATAAGGCCTAATTTGTTCTCCTTTTCTCGGCCCAAACTTTCACAGATCTCGGCCCAAACTAAAATTGAATTTCTCGGCCAAAATCAAAAGCAAATCCCGGCCCAAGAAGGTTTGTATTTTTTTTTCATCCCGTTGTCCGAATTTTGGCACAATCTTTTCGGCCCGATTGTTTATGGCGAGCGAAGCGGAGGCTGGCGGTGGATTGGCGGTGGAGCAACGATTTGTGGCGGAAATTAGGGGGTGGAGCAGAACGGGGACTCTGGCGGCGGAGGTTAACCGGAACGGCGGCGGACTGAACTGGGGTGCGCACTTTAGGGTTTCGCGATCGGTGGTGAGCGGCGACGGGAAGCAGACGATGGGCTGGTGGTGGCGACGGTGGTGTGTGCGCTTGGTGATGGAGACGGCGGCGTTGTGGACGGCGGCGGTGGAGGGTCGCGGATTTGCAACTTCGCGATCTATATGGGTGCGCGTAATGTGCACGCGTTCAGTTTTTTTTTTTTTTTTTTTTTTTAGATTTTTGGCAGATTTTCTTGATCTTTTTTTATTTGGAATTGCCGGATATTTTTTTTCCCTTTTCAAAGACGAATTGAACAGCAAAGTTTAAAGAAATCAAATCAGAATAATGCAGCAGAAAATTAAAGGATATGTATGGCTCTGGTGCCAAATTGATAGAGATCGGGACCTTGTGAGAAGAGAAATTAGAGAAATAGAGAGAAGAAATAGATTTCAGAGGGATTAGAGAAAGAATCAGAAGAATAAGATAGAAAAGAGACAGAAATTAGGGAGACAATTGCGAACAGCAATCACATAAATCAATTCATCATAACTTCTTACAATAGAACCTTAACCTTATATTTATAGGTTAAGCAAATAAACACACCATACTAAAACTCTTAAACAAAATAACTATGAAATAAATAATAATTAAATATATAAATAAGACTCCTAACCAAACTAGAAAACAATAATTAAACTCCTAATCTGACTTGAACTCTTGATTTCCATCATGAATTATCTCCTAAAAATGCATAATTGAGATGAGAAGCAAGCGGTTTAATACAGTAGACAGTTTGATAATAGATGGGACTGTGAGGTCCTTACCTTTCTCTAGTTCCTCAACATTTCCTTTGTGATCAACAATATTTGCATTGAGGGTAGAAATACACCTTTCAATATCGCCATCATCATCAACGAACTCTGCTTTTGTTAAACATACTTCCAACGCGCCCTTTACAATGTTTTCATCAACCACTTGTTCAACCTGCTTCTCCACAATGTCAATTTTGAAACAGTTGTCAACCTCTGATGGAAATTTGATAGCCTTGAAGACATTGAAAGTGATTTGTTAGTCTTGAACTCCCATTGCGCGTTCTCCTTTTTGCACATTAATTAGACTTCTTCTAGTGGCAAAGAATGGACGACCAAGAATAATTGGAATATCTTGGTCTTCTTTCATGTCTAAGACTATGAAATCTGCAAGAAAGACAAATTTATCAACTTTCACCAAAACATTTTCAACCATACCTCTTGGATACTTGATTGATCTATCCGCTAGTCGAAGGGACACTGCGGTTGGTTTAGCTTCTCCTAGTTCTAGCCTTTGGTACACATAGAGGCATAAGGTTGATGCTGGCGCGTAAGTCACACAATTCATTTTCAAACACTGAAGTCCCAATTACACAAGGAATTGTTAAACTTCCTAGGTCTTTGACCTTTGGTGGAAGTTTCTTATGTAGAATAGCAATGCATTCTTCTGTTAAGCAAACAGTTTCATGTTCTTCCAGCTTTCTTTTGTTTGGCAGGATTTTATTTATGAATTTGACATAGCTCGGCATTTGTTCAAGAGGATCTGCAAATGGAATGTTAATATGAAACTTTTTAATGATATCCAACAATTTAGAAAATTGCTTATCTAGTTTGTTTTTCTTCAATCTCTGTGGAAATGGTACTGATGGCACACTTGGTGGTGGTCTCTCGGCAGGATTGTGCTTTAGTGCAGTTTCACCTTTTCCCTCACTTGTTTCAAACATTGTCCCTGTTTGCGAAGAAATCGGTTCCTATAACACCTTTCCACTTTTGAGTGTAATTGCATTCACATGCTCCGAGGGTTCGTCTCTGTTGCTTGGAAGTTCACCTTGTGACCTTTGGGCAATAGTTGTGGCAAGTTGGCCCACTTGTGCTTCAAATTTTTTTATCGAAGCGCCTTGATTTCAGAATTGCTGCCTTGTCTCACTGATGAATTGGTCAATTTTAGAGGCTAGTTGGCTTGTGGTGGTGGCTAGCTGAGTCACAATATCTTCAAGAGAAGATTTCATTTCATGTTGTAGTGGAAATCCAGGGGTGGTCTGATTTGGTTCTGGTTGTTATTCAATGTGAGGTTCGGGTGGTTTCTCCATCTAGGGTTATACGAGTTGGAATATGGGTTATTCTGCTGTCTATTGAAGTTTGACACAAAATTTGCTTCTGCATTTTGAGCAGAATTGTTAGAAGTATTTACCAAATGACAGTTGGTAGTTAAATAAGAATAACCTCAAAAATCACATATTGACAATGATTGAATGGTATTGACCTTCATACTTCCCAGCTGTTTGGTTAGAGTTTCAACTTGTGCCATCAATGTTGTGATTGCATCTATCTCGTACACACCAGCTGGTCTGTTTTTCCATTGAGATGGCCATTGGTAATTGTTCGATGCCATCTCCTCCAGCAGTCATAGGTATCATTAGTTGTTTTCCCCATTAAAGCTCATGCCGCAACAACATCTACTATCGTTATAGTGTTTCCACTAAACCCATTGTAGATTGTTTGAACTTGCATCCATTTAGGAAGGCCATGGTGAGGACACTTTTTGAGCATATCTTTGTACCTCTCCCAATCTTCGTACGGAGTCTCCGTATCATGCTGCACAAGCTGTGTGACATCATTCCTCATTTTTGTTGTTTTAGCTGGAGGAAAGAACTTAGCTATAAACTTCAGAGCTTATTCCTCTCACGAAGTGATACTCCCTCGAGGAAGTGAATCCAGCCAATTCTTTGCATTGTCCCACAAGGAAAATGAAAAGAGTCTCAACTTGACGGCATCACATGGAACTTCAGTACTCTTAAAAATGTCACATATTTCCAAAAAGTTATTAATATGTGCATTTAGATCTTCATTAGGGAGTCCACAGAATTGAACAGATGTTTGGATCATCTGAAGAATTGCTGGTTTGATCTCAAAGTTATTAGTAGAGATCAACGGCATCTGGATACTTGTATGAACACCATATATTGTTGGAACTGCATAGTCTCGCAAGACTTTTCTTTCCAATTCTACAATTTCACTCATTTTTCTTTTACCATTTTCTTCCCTAAGCGGCCTTAGAAAAGTTCTATCAATTTCATGATCCAACGGTAACAATGTAGAATTACTGCTCTTGCTCCTAGTACCTCTTTTTATTTTTTTATCTTTACCTTTTTTTTGTATTAAAAGAAAAAACAAAAAACAAAAGTTTTCACCTACGGTAAAAAAAATTACCAGCGGTTAAAAAAAATTATAAAATAAATTAACTTTAACACTTAAGTATTAATAAAAAATATATTTTTTTTTTTACAACAATAAAAATCTCGTATTAAGATCAAAAGTGTCTAGTATCGATATTAAAAATTTATTCCTGACAACGACGCCAAAAACTTGTTGTGGTAAAGTTCGCAAGTATACAAAAATCGTAAAAAATAATAAAGTGATAAGTGAAGTTGTCGACCCCACGAGGAATAAATAGTTAAGTACCAAAATTGATCAACTCTAATTTTATTTGAGAATCCGAATCTTGAGTAGGTTTAAGTGAAAATATAACAATGTAACTTAGTAGAATAACAAATAGATTATTATGACAATTAAAAGAGAGTTTAACAATGTTACTGGCTGAATAAAATAAGTATGACAAGTAAAACAAAATATTATTAAACAGATGATATTACGAGAGTTGGGAATAATGATTTCACCGTCATCAGTCTAATCAAACTTTAGTTAAAAATAATGACATGATTTTTATGTTTGAAACCGTTGTTGGTTAATTACTCCCTTATTTTACGTACTTTTTCTCAAGTTATACGTAAATTCTGTACATTAACTACTAAAACATGAGTTTAGTTGCAAAATTATGTATTTTATACTTCATGGGAATTTTCTCAACCACATGAAAACAAATAGATATATTTTTATTCTATTCAAGAATTCATGATATTTATTTCAAAGCTTTGTCAAAAAAATCTCCTCTTGGTCTCATTGTGATCCTTAGTTCATCCAGAATTTGGCCAGAATTTCAGAAGCATTACGTTTAGAAATATATACTCCAACGATTACCACATCATAACAATATATTTAATTCAAGTTAGGTCATTATAACTAGGCTACGTCATCTTTCCAACAGAGTTTAATTAGAACATTATAACAATTAAAATAACATTATAAAATAAACATGTCATTTCTACAATAAAGAAAGTTTAGAGATTGTTAAAGATATGATTCGAATAAACCTCCAAGTACTCCGGGAAGAACTTGAAAATGATGCCACCGTTAGAACTCCAGAGTGACTCCCCCGTAGAACTCCAAACTATTCTTCTAATATTAGAAACTACTTTCTAAAACTATAACTATAAAGAAACTATTACATAGACAAATGATTAGTGAGAAGAGAGGTGTATCCAAATGAGATAATTTTGGCCTCTATTTATAGGAGAACAAAAACCACAAGATTGCATCTTGATCCTCCATCTCAATTTTAGTCTAATGGATAGAAACTAGTCTCCCATGGTGTGCTTGAACACATTTATCTTTTGAAGACTTTGACCAATAGTCAATGTTTTGAAGACTTTGACCATCAGATTTGCTTTGTTTTGATCAAGGGATATGATGTGACTGTTGTGGTGATCCAACGTTCGAAAGTCGCACGTATTTCGCAGCAAAATTTTAGCGTTGTGTGACTTTATTGTTTCAGCCATAACTCATTCTACAGACTTGAAATTGCAAAATTGCTTTTTGCGTTGGAAACTAGACATCTTCAGCTTTTCAGTGGTATATTGCACGCCTCATAATTCATTCTGTACAAGTGCCAGTGAATTTTCAAAGTTTTGCCTCTTCTTTCCAAGTTCACCTCTACACTACAAAACATGAAAACAAACATAAAAATACCACATAACAATCAAGAATATATAATTAAATAAGGAAAACTATGATATTTATGAGTGATTTTACACACTCATCAAATGCAAAGGAAGATAAATTCAAGAGAAAAGAGTTAAGTTTGTGCATGAACAAAACTTTCTTGATCTTTATGTTTTCTTATCCTATATCCTTTTTTAGCCAACGCCTTAGCCTAATATTACAAGATAAAATGTTATAAGTGATCTTCGGTGCAACTTTTCTATATTAGTAGAGAGAAAGTGTGGAAATTAATGGATAAGGTGATGTGGTTGATTTTGGTGAAATTTATCTCTATAAACATGGTCAAGAATTCACTTCTATTTGCTTGGGAAAACAGTCCACACCACTGAGCACAATTAAGGATTATATGTGGTAACTTGATGAACCCTCACGTTCGAACTAAGCACTTGATTTCTTGATTCATACATTGTTATAAAATGATTGAGAGAGATCGAATAGAAAATCTACGCTTGAATGTCGAAGTGGTGTTAAGTATGTTACTCTTTCTTTGTATGCAAGTTTAGTTTTGAGTCCTTATTTTCTATTGTTTCTTGACGAGCAAAAGGTAACTTGGGGGTATTGGATGAGTTTGTAAAATATACACTTTCATCGCACTCACTTACTTGTTTTATTGCTTTGTTCTTATGTCTTTTGAGTCTACTTAGTTGATTTCCTTTATTTTTATGTTTAGGAGTCTTGTTGGAATATAATATGCAAAAAGGAACAAAAACAACGTCGATTTGCAAATTTACTGAGAATAAATCTGGAGGAATCACGGAAGGTTCTATATACCATTGGAAATGTATGCATATCTGTTCAGACTCAAGTAGTGAATCATAATTTCAACATATAAGGAAGAAGTTATAGACAATATGGTGGAGAAGCGCAAAGATGGAAACTGATGGACACGCAAAATGCAGCTTTGGTGCTAAAGACGGGGATCATAACATCAGAATTTGAAGAAATTTTAAACATTAAGGTTATAGAGGGATAGAAAGGAGTTGAATGCAACAAATGGAACTGAAATTTGCAAGGACTGTAGCAAAAGATATGAAGAAAATGGTGAACTGTGCTAAATAACATTTCTTTGCGATTGCTCTTGCTCGTGAATTGCTGACATAAGGTTGCTCTAATTTTAGAACCAGCCCTATGCAATCACATACCCAAAAAGGTAGATTTTCAGCTGATTTTGTTCCCTAATCAAACTTAAAGTCTCCCCAACACTTCCACATATAGAACAAGACATTGGGGGAACGGAAATAAGACTTTTAGGCCTTAGAAGCTGTTTACACTAAGGTTTAATGCTTTTTTTTTAGTTTATATTTACTTCTTTAGTTTATTATGTCCAAATTTATTTTCCTCGGACTAGGATGTAGCCTCATTACTCTTTTGTTGAACTCTTGCTTTATTAATTGATGTATTGATCGAGTTTTTAGTTGATTTATTTATCTGGTTCTTAATTCTTTTATTTGTTTAACGAACACATGAATGAGTTGATGCTATATGCAAGAGATTAATTTTCGGTAGGAAAAATTCTATCCACCTCCTTGAGGTTTTTTTCTCTTTCCATCCACCTCCCCTCTAATTTAAATTTTCCCATTCACCTCCCCTAAAAAAGTTTGGCTATCACTATACCTTTAAGTTAAAGGGTAACTTAGTAAAGAAATTTGTTAAATGTCATCTATTGGACAAATAGTATTAGGTTTATTCATAACAAAAAGAATTAACATGATTTATGTTGAATAATAACTAATTTCGTTGAAATTTACTTATAAGTGACTATGGTATTTATTATTTACATGCCTAACAATTTATGTATATTTTTATTACAAATAAGTTAAATATAAGGTTTTAACTAGGCATGGGTATAAATTTTTTATGCCTTCTTTTAATGTGTATGTATTAATTTTATATTTTTTTACTACAAGTTATGAATATGTATTGATTTTTGTATTTTTTAAATATTTAATTTGGACAAAGAATAGCTTTATCAATATAACTCTTAAATAATCTCTATCTTTGAAGGGTTAACTATAATATAACTACTAAATTAAAATTAAATTTTTATTATAAATGTTTTTAGGTGTTTAATAATTTTCTTTAGCAAAATGAGCTCACATTCAATATAAGTCCAATTATTCTTTTTTTGTTCTAATTAGGTATACATTGTAATTAAATCTAATAAAGAGCTTGATCAAATTTTATATAATCATAGATTTCAAAGTAAATTCAACTTCGCATTTGTTATGTCTGAGTTAACTTCAAAAAAGCCTCGTAACTAAAAAAACTCCTTTGTTAATTATTAAAAGATTTGAGAAAAAATTTGTATACCAAATTGAGAGTAATATAACTACGTTTTTGTTTTTTCACAAGTTTGAGGAGAAATGCATAAAAAATCTATACTCATGCCTAATTAATTTTTTGTATTAAATTCGTTCTTAAAAAAGATTCATAAATTTTGAACCATGTAAATAATAAATACCCTTAACCATATAAATAATTTCCTAGAAATGAACTAACATTCAACATAAACCATGTTAATTTTTTTTGTTACAAATACTTATCCAATAAATAACATTTAACAAATACTTTGACTAAATTGCCCTTCAATTTGAAGGTTAGTTGATAATTAAACATTTTGAGGGAAGGTGGGTGAAAAAATTTAAACTAGAGAGGAGGTGGGTGGAAAGAGAAGAAACACAAGAGGAGCTGGATAGAATTTGCCCGAGTAAAAGTGGCAAACAATGCAATATTAAATGAACAAGTATTATATGTAAGTCTTATATTTAAATAACTAAACTAAAGTAATAATACCTGTTCATTGCAAGAAAAACATACACATATATAGTTTCTTAAAAAAATAAAAATAAATAAGCATAAACATAAACATACACATACACATACACATACACATTGTGAATGTACACGTGTACTAGTTTGGGGCTTAACTCAACATGAAAAATAAGAAGAAAATACATAAAATTATTTAACTTGAAGATTCAATAGTTCACATGTCTTGTACTTTTGTGCACTGTTTTCAAAACCGGACCGGACCGGCCGGTCCGATCGGTTTAACCGGTGTTCGGTGCTTTGTTCAGTCCGGTTTGCATCATAGGACCAGCCAGTCAATGAACAGGTCAAAACCGCTTAAAACCGGTTAATTTGATGAACCGGTCCACAAGTTGAACCGGTGTTCAACATTTTATATTAAAATTTTAATTTTTTTTTTAAAAGGGGGAGGAATTGAAACCTTGACCTTTTAGCACAATTCCAATGCTCCAACCAATTGAGATAGACAACCTTTGATGTTATATTGACATATTAATATATGCAATACATAATTAAAATGTACTTTTGTTATATTATAAAATAATTGTACTTTTTTATTTTTGATATTTTTATAAAATAACATACATGTAACTCTTTTATAATTATAGTTTTTAGTTGTTTTAGTTTTTCCTAAATATTAGCTTTTTAAGGTTAGTTTTTAGTCTTTTTAAAAACTTTACAAATTATAATTATACATATCTTTTTTGATTTTTTTTAATCGTACTCTAAATACTATTCTCTCTTTGACTTGTAATTTGGACTTTTCTTAACTTGTATAATACACATGTGTTTATACAAAAATTATTGATTCTATTATTCTCAATTGAATTCTTTCACTTAAAAATCAAAATCAACTAAATAAAGTATATATATATATGTTCTTTTATTTGATAATAAAATACTAATCAAATAATAAATATATACATTGGTTATACCGGTTCGACCAGTGGTTAAACCGGTTAATCCAATAAAACCACTAACCAGTAAGGTCACTGGTTCTACGACCGGTCCGGTTCTGAAAACACTGCTTTTGTGAAGAAATTAAAAATTATTGAATCATACACCTACTTTTCTTTTTTTACAAGGTATATGAACTATTGAATTATTAAGAGAGCTATTGTAATACAACTATGAAACTTAATAATGTAACAATTACTAATATATAGTAATTGTTGAAAAAAATACTAATATTGAATATTCAATAAAATATATTAAATTTACATAATTAAATTTTGGAAAGGACATACATGCTCGAATTCAATTAAACATGAAAATAGTTTATATTGCTATAGTTATATGATGTTTATTTTACATATGCAGCTGAATGCACGAATAGACAACTGTTTTGGATTATCCTTAAATAAATTCACATATTTAACATAATTGGAATAAATGAGGGGAATTTTATATGTTTGTAAGATATGTACTTGTATCGTTAAATGCAATGAGACTCCTATGTAATGGATTATACAATTAGTTGGTTGCTGCATTTTTCTTGTCAAACATAGGGAATTAGTAATGTTTACCCCTACTTTAGGGTTCGGCGCTATTTTATACTTACTCTAAAGAGTGCTCATTAGTACCTACTTTTTCCTAATAAAACCTTGTTTAAATCCAATTATCAAATACTTAATCATGAATTTATTTAATTTTCTTCATATTAATTTATGTGTTGAAGTAACCCTAAAATCTATACATTTGTACATTAACTGTACTTATACTTAAGTTTAGAATGATAATGTATATTATTGTTAAAATATAATTAATCAAATGTAAAACTTACACAATTACATCAAATATTTGTCATCCAATTGTGCATATTTTAAAATGTTAATTTATTAAGTTGTTTTTTAATTTATTTATTAAGTCTTTTGGATGTATTATGAATAAAAATTCAAGAGTTTATTTGGTTTTTATTGTTGGACACGTTTACCCATCAAATTTAACTCTGAATTAATAGTCAATTGAGTTAGGGGAGGTGGACAACAAAATTTCAAACTGGACGGAGGTCGATGGAGAGAAATTAATCCTCAGAGGAGGTGGATGAAATTAACCCATTGCCGGTATATGATAGATATATTAACATTGAGTTGAATGTGTAGACTGACAAACTATCGCAAGATATAGTAATGCTTTTTAATACATTCAATTTTGTATTCTCATGAAATCAATTAGATAGCCATCGAGGTCAACTATAGATAATTGTGGTGAAACCCAAAATCCTTGGTTTATAATATCATTGTTTCTTATTATTTATTATTTCAATTAAGTCTAGCTAATTTAGAACGTGTCATGAGGTAATAGAATTAGCTGAGAATTTAATTATGTAGTGATTATTGTGTATCAATTTTTGTGTGTGGAGTAATTAATTAAATTTGATGTACCATATTTCGGTACCGCCACGTCATAATATCCGATACGATACCACGAGCGTATTCCGGGACATATTATGCCACGTCATAATATCCGATACGATACCACGAGCGTATTCTGGGACATATTATGCCACGTCAACACCATTACTTTTTAATGCAAAATTACAATTCAAGGCAAAACTCGGAAATCGGCCCAAGTAGGCCCAAATTGAGCCCGTGCGAGATCTATTTGGGCCCGAACAGGCCTATTTCGTGCTATTTCAAGCCTAATTGGAGCTATCTGGGGCCAAATTCGATCTATTTGAGGCCCAGTTCGACCTATTTGAAAGACCAATTCGAGCTATTTCAAAATAGGTCTAATTCGACCTATTTAGAATCATAGTTCGACTTGGATTGCACTTCTATCTGAATAAGGACTCTTATTACTATATAAGGGGGTCTCATGCCTCATTCTAAGGTACATTTTTATTTTCAAGCATTCAATTTCGAGCTATATAAGTCGAATTCGAACATTTTGAGGACTAATTTGAGCTGTTTAAGATAGCTCTCGTTCGACCTATATTGAGAGTATTTCGAGTTATTTGAGGGTATTTCGATCTATTCGGGAGCCTTCATTTTGACTCTCAATACCACTTCGAGGTGTTGCTTTTTCGACCTATTCAGCCTAAATTCGATCTATTATTTCCAGCTATTGTCTCTCACGACAATATCTCGCATTCCGATCTATCTGACTTGAGCGTTGGACTACCTTCGCCGGAGAAGGCACCGGCTTAGTTTACGTGTGGTGTTGAGTGCAGGTTCCGAACTCTAAAGCTGCTTAAGGATCCAGCAGGGACTAAAGCAGTCTGACGTGGAGTGTTGGAGAGTGGACACGTATCCAGACGAAAATACCCTACATCAGTGGCACCGTCTGTGGGAACCTCTATACGCACTTAGTAACAAACACTAACACTCGTTCAATGGCTCATCGCAGAGCGACAGAGAAGAATGGAGTAGCAGAGGGAGGAGGATAATCGGACTCTTAATGCTTCTGAGCATACATCAGTGGCAGCACCCAGCACCCCCCTTGATCCACTCCCCTTGATCCACCAACTCATATAGCGAATCAACCTGAAGTTCCTCCCACGGAACAACAGCTATTGAATTCTGCTAAGTTGGATCAAATCATGTCAGCTTTTCAAAGGACTATGGTACCAATGATTGTGCAGCAATTGGCTAACACTTCTGCTCAGCAGAATGTTCAGGCACCAATAGCACAACAACCGCCAGCACAGCCTGCAACAGTGCAGCAAGGAAGGACTCATCAGACTCAGCGTCGTGATGATTCAAGGCATTATACGCAAACTAGGATAACAAGGCAGACTAGGAGGGATCCGTCGCCTTTGCCAGAAAGGCAAAATCCTCGTTCAGTGAGGATAATGCTAACAGAGCTCCGAGTCGAGCAACTGTTAGAGACAGAGAAGTAAGGGATTGAGAAGTTAACTCTAGGCAGAGAGGTCCTGATTATCGACCCGCAGCAAGTCATACTACGGGAAGAGACATGGATTTGCCTGAAAGAGTTGTTCCAAGGCCGGAGCCAGTTATTGCTGAACATATGCCACTAATAGAGAAGCCAACTCCGTTTTGTGAGGCGATCAGCAAGTTGACATTGAAAGGAAGGAACTATTCTTCCTAACATAAAGAAGTATGATGGAACAACTGATCCAGTAGCACACTTTGATGACTTGGACGAAGAATTGCAGGTTCTGGGATACGGAGAGAATCTGAGGGCGAAATTGATATCGCTAAGTCTGAGGGGTCCTGCAAAAGAATGGTTCAAGAACTTGCGTTCACGCTCAATTGAATCATCTGAACAATTCAGAAGCATGTTTGTCAAAAAGTTTGCTACTTATCGGATAAACAAGAAGTCTCCGAGTACATTGTTCAATATTTATAGAGGACCTGATGAATCATTAGGAAAGTATATAGAGCGTCTCAATTTGGAGATTGGGAGAGTGCATGCTCCCAATGTGGATTTGATCTCTGTGTTGGAGCATCGCTGCCAGAGCAAAAAGCTAATTGAAGTAATAACTTGGGAAGCACGTGATATCATAGAGCAAGTGATGGACCTCGCTAGTAAGGTCATCGAAGTTGAGGAGGCAACTATGAATCAGGGGTTGATGGATTCACCTGGAATCCATAGAGGAAAGGAGAATAGAGATTGGAGGAGAGATTCTAGAGGGAAAGATCATGATTGTAATCGACAACCCTTCAAGAAATTCGACAATTACACTCCATTGAAAAAGAAAATTGGAGAGATATTCGCCATTGTGAAAGATAGTGGGATATTGAGATCCCCAAAACCTTTCCGTGAGACTGAGGAGACTAAGAAGTCAAGGAAATATTGTAAGTTCCACAAGCAGGACGGGCATTTCACTAATGAATGCAAGGCCTTAAAGAACGAAATTGAGCGACTTATTCAAGATGGGAAACTCTTTGAGTATGTCCTTGAGAATAACGAGTCACATGAAGAAAAGGCGTCGTCTGGACGTAAACGGAGTAGATATCCGCATGAAAAGAAGGATGAACCCCGGCGTAAGAGGGGTAACAGGAACGATGATATTGAGAACGGAGTCAATGTGACTGCGGGGGGACCTACTGGCACAGATTCAGCCAAAAGTAGAAAATGCATTTCACGTGATATATACAATGAATGGCTAAAGCGTCCGGAGATAGATCTTGTCTTTGTAGTGGAAAAGTTAGATACAAGGATCACATTCGATGATAGCGATTTTGACAGCTTGTCTTCACAAGCTAAGGATGCGCAATACTTAAATTGCCCCATGGTAGTCTCAGCGGTGATTGCGATCACGGAGTGAAGAGGATCATGATTGATAATGGATGTTCGTCTAACATTATCTTCATGGATGCATTACAACAAATGAAACTTGGTCAATACAAGATCACTGATGTTAACTCACCATTACTGAGATTTGGTGGAGGTGAAGTTAAACCCATTGGAAGGATTATGATACCAACATCCTTTGGCGTGAATCCAAAGAGGAGGACTTTGAATGTGGAATATCTCATTGTTGATATTCCTTTTGCATACAATGTGTTGATTGGAAGGCCTGGGATAACATCATTTGCTATGATTATCTCAAAGGTGCGTCAAAACATCAAATTTCCAACGCCTGGGGGAATTGCTGAACTGACCACGAATTATCGCGATTCTTGGAGTTGCTATGTCATATCAACTAAACCTATTAAGGCAAATACTGATCCAAATGTCGCAATGATTGACATACATCCGCTGGGAACGCCTGAAATAGTAGAACAAGTTGATACGGAGATGGTTTGCTACGCAAGTGGACTAAACAACGATGCCTGAGGATCCTAATCCTCCAAACAGTGAAATCGTCCCAGAGGAGACGAAAGAGGAAAAGGAAGATAGGACGACTTTGCGCTACAAGAAGCAAATGGAAATTGAGCGTAGGAAACCCTCTGGAGAATTTAAGGAGGTTATTCTGTTGAACAATGAGCCTGACAAGGTCATTAAAATTGGTAGTGAGCTGCCATCGGAGATTGAGAAGGCATTGTTGGAGTGCTTACAAAGAAATTTTGATGTATTTGCATGGACGGACTCGGATTTGAAGCGAATAGATCATCGAGTTGCAGTACATCACCTGAATGTCAATCCGAACGCCAAGCCTATTCGACAGAAGAAGAGAGACTTCAGTGATGAAAAGAACAAGCCTGCAGAATCGGAAGTACAAACAAAGCTAGCTGCAGGCCACATATTTGAAGTACGATACTCTAAATGGCTTAGAAACATTGTACTTGTATCAAAGAAATCGACGGTGTGGCGGATGTGTGTGGATTACACTGACTTGAACTAACATTGCCCACAAGATCCTTTCCCCTTGCCTAGGATTGATCTCGTGGTTGACTCTACAGCAGGGTGTGCTCAGCTAAGTCTTTGCAACGCACAGAGCGGTTTCCATCAAATACTAATGGCGGTAAAGGATCAGCATAAAACGACTTTTATCACTGACATACGCATATTCTGTTACAGAGTGATGCCATTTGGTTTGAAGAATACTGGAGCAACCTTTCAAAGGTTGGTAGAAAAGATGTTCTACCATCAAATTGGTAAGACTATGGAGGTTTACATCGATGACATGCTTATCAAAAGTCTAAAGGCGGAGCATCATGTTAGACATCTAGAAGAGGCTTTTGGTATCATGAAACAATATGGGATGAAGTTAAATCCTAAGAAGTGTACATTCGGCGTTAAGGCTGGAAAGTTTCTGGGTTTCATGTTAAACGAGCGGGGTATTGAAGCCAACCCAGACAAGATTAAAGCTATAATGGATTTACCATCCCCCAAGTCTGTTCGTGAGGTGCAACGCTTGGTAGGGAGAATCATGGCACTTAGCCGTTCCATTTCACACTCTGCAGAGAAAAGTTTACCTTTTTTCAAGAAGTTACGCAAGAAACCTAAGTTTGTCTGGACTGAAGATTGTGAGGAGGCCTTTCGCCAGTTGAAAGTCTACCTCACGACACCACCATTATTATCTAAGCCCAAGGACAAAGATATGCTATATCTCTACTTGGCTATAACGAATAATTCATTGAGCACAGTACTCGTGCGCGAGGAACACAAGAAACATTTGCCAATCTATTACGTTAGCAAAGTGTTGAATGGGGCAGAACTGAATTCTCTGGAAATTGAAAAGCTAGCATACGCACTCGTGATAACTGCGCGAAAGCCACGGTTACCGTCTTAACTAATCAACCATTGAAGCAAGTTATGGCAAAACCGGAAACATCTGGCAGACTGGTGAAGTGGGCAATTGAGTTAGGGGAATACGGCTTGGAGTATATGCCGAAGACTGCAATTAAAGCACAAAAGCTGGCGGACTTTGTGGCAGAAACTATCTTAGAGGCGGAACAAGCGCCTGATGTAGCAATGGTGACGGAGGATAAAAAAAAGGATACATCTGGAATTGCAAAGGAAACATGGACTCTGCATGTGGAAGGATCATCCACAGTCGACGTCGGTGGTTGTGGAGTTTACTTAAAATCGGCAGATGGGAGAGAATTTGACTATACTATAAGGCTAAATTTTCAAGTTACAAATAATCAAACTGAGTACGAGGCTATGCTAGCTGGCATTCAAATGGCAAAATCATTGGGGATAACGAAACTTGTAGCATTCACGGATTCACAATTGATTGCTAATCAATTTGAAGGGAGATATGAGGCGAAAGAGGCTGCAATAGTAAAGTATCTCGAAAAATTGAAGGAGGCGACATCAAACTTTGATACTTTCACTATTTCGTAGATCCCACGAGCAGAGAATGAACGTGCTGACTCTTTGTCACGATTTGCAAGTACCGCTGAAGTCTTTGTTGAAAGGCGGGTAACTTTATTGGCTGCAGAGCAACCTTCTATTGGCAGAGGGGTTGAGTCAAAACCAACGCAAGCCTTGGATTACGCTCTGCCAGTGGAGGTTGAGGCATGTTGGAAGGACGAAATTATTGACTATCTTCAAAACGGAAACTTGCCTACTGATCCGCAAGCGGTGAGAAGGCTCAAGTACAAATCTGCAAGATTTACAATGTTCAATGGGGAACTATATAAACGGTCTTTCGAAGGACCACTCTTAAGGTGTCTGTCTCCATCACAGGCGAAACAAGTCTTAAGAGAAATTCAGGAGGGAAGTTGCGGAAATCACTCAGGAGGACGATCCTAGGCACAGAAAATACTCCGTCAAGGATATTTCTGGTCAACTATTATGAGAGATGATATGGATTACACTAGGAAGTGCAGAAGTTGTCAGTTGCATGCGAAGATCATTCATACACCTGCACAACCTATGACTACAGTGAGCTATGGATGCCCATTCGATCAATGGATAGACATTGTTAGACCAATGCCAAAGGCTTCTGGAGGTAGAAAATGGCTATTGGTGGCAGTGGAGTATTACACTAAGTGGGTTGAGGCTGAAGCACTTGTCACAATTACGAAGGCTAATGTGAAACAATTGATTGGAAAAATATCGTATACCGATTTGGAATCCCAAGAGTCTTAATTTCCAACAATGGAAGACAGTTCCAAGGATTTAAGATTCAAGACTGGTGCAGAGACATGAAAATTGAGCAACGCTTTACATGTGTTACGCATCCTGAAGCAAAGGGGCAAGTAGAGGCCACTAACAACACAATAGTGAAGAGCTTGGAGAAAAGGCTGGAAGGAGAATGAGGAAACTGGGCAGAGGAGCTGCCAGGAATACTATAGGCATATCGTACAACGCCTCGCACTTCTACTGGAGAAACTCCATATTTACTAACATATGGATCCGATGCAGTGATACCCGCGGAGATTGGAATGCCAACTTATCGTATTATCACATATGATGAGGAGCAAGCATTAAGGGCAAGGCAAATGGACCTGGAACTGATAGGAGCAACAAGGGAAGCAGCTTACCAATGTACTCAAGCGTACAAATCTATGATGGCTAAAGCATATGACAACAAGGTTCGTTTTAGGAACTTTCAAGTGGGGGACTTGGTACTTAGGAAAGTTGAAGCTACCAAGCATGTTGGAAAGTTGAAGCCAAATTGGGAAGGACCGTACAGGGTGGAGAAAGCAAGCTCAAAAGGATACTACTACTTACAAGAGTTGGGTGGAAGGACTTTGTCGCGCCCCTGGAACGTCAAGAACTTACGAAGATTTTATAGGTAGAACACTAGCATTCTAATGGCCTTGTGGCACGATAGAACCGTAGTTTCAATACTTTATTCGCTTATTCTTTTACGAATTACGAGTCCCTTTACGTGGACTCTCATTGTAATACTTAGTAGCGAACTACGGGGACTTGATTCCAAGCCAACCTATATACGGCAGGATACGTAGGCAACTCGGAAGTTACTCGAGCTCAGTCCCAAAAGTAATAAAATCTCTTATTTTATTCAAGTTTAATTCTTACCTACTTACTACTTGCATGTTTACAATTACAAGCATAATTAAGTCAAGCTCACACTTTCTAAAAAGCATAAGTATAAACACTTACACCAAGCGAACCTTAGCTTCGCAAGCACGAAGATTAGCTTCGTACAACGAGCACAAGCCTCGTAGAGTCGAGCACAAGTCCTCGCACTCTCAAGCAAACCTTAGCTTCGCAAGCACGAACATTAGCTTCGTACAACGAGCACAAGTCTCGTAGAGTCAAGCACAATTCCTCGCACTCTCAAGCGAACCTTAGCTTTGCAAGCACAACACTAGCTTCGTACAACGAGCACAAGCCTCGTAGAGTCGAGCACAAGTCCTTGCACTCTCAAAGAAAACTTTAGCTTCGCAAAAACGAGCAATAGCCTCGTAAAATGAGCAAAAGACTCATAAAGACGAGCACAAGTCCTCGCATTCCCATAGCATATACTTGTGAATAAAACACAAGTGCTTTAACAAGGATAACAAATATAAGCATGTAGAGCTAGGAGAATCATTCAAGCACAAGAAGCATATAAGTATGAGCACACACTCTTCAAAAACAACGCAAAGAACGCAAGGAAATTTCTAAAAGTCAATGTCTACTAAAAGAAAGGATAAGCGCTAAAATCGCGCACAAGTTAACAAAGAAGTACTGTACGACTGAAAATAAACTGTACCAAAGCAAAATACTGTACGAAAGATAAAGATGTTCATAAGGGAAACTAAGGCACAGGCGCCAGAGATCCAGGCACGCAGGCCACTCAAAGGTAATCAAGGCAGCAGCTTCAATCCCAGCGACTCCACGGCACCCTCGCTCTGCTCCTGAATGACAGCGAATGACTCGTTCAACGGTCCGTTGTCGTCGACGGGAGAAAGCCGACGAGGCGCAGGAACGGGAGCCGGGGCATCCGGCATAGCCTGGTCGCCCTCCACCGGATGCTCAAGGACCTGAGGGTCGAAAGCCATCTCGCCCTCCTCCAGGGGCTCGTCCGGCGCAGTAGTAGCAGCAACAGAGGAGAAGGCTACTCGTCCATGTAATCCGCAAGCCACACCTGACGGAGGGGATAAAAGGACTTGAAGGGATCGTGCTTGGGCTCGCCAACTTCCTCAGCAAGAGCAGGATCAGCAGTAGCAGAGCCCGAGGTCTCGCCAGCCTCTGCATCATTGTCGTTCAGGCAACTGAGGAAGTTGAAATCCTCCTCTTGAACCCCGGAGCTAGCGCACCTCGAGAAACGATCTCATCAAGGGCCATGTTGTAGCCCTTAGTCGTGTCAAAACCGCCTCTCGCCAAGGCAATCTCCTCTCAGGTGGCCGAGCGGGAGAACTCAATGCTACGACTACCTTCTCATCATCGGGAAGATCCTACAAAACAAAGAGCTGCAACAATAAATACATGTTATTAACTACTAAGTACAAGAAAGAATGTTGACGAATGAAGGAACTACCTAGCTCATGGCCCTATCATATCCATTCTGCTCAGCAGTCAGGAGTCGAGCTCTCACAGCAGCCAGCTCAGCCTCGAGCTTCACACGCTCCACCTCTGCGACCGCAACAGCATCCATCATCGTCTTGATAGTATCGGCATGACCGCCAATGACGGAAGTGGCATGGAGACAATCATCAGTAAGCTGATGGGAAAGCTATTTCTCCTGAAGGAACTCTTTCTCAACAGCAGCCTTAGCCACCTGTACGGCCTCCAACTCAGCACGAACCGCCTTCAGCTCATCGACTACCACCACCAGATTCTTCTCAGCCGCAGCCTTCTCATCCTTGGCCTGTTTCTCCAGTCTTTGAGCCTGTACAGCTGAGGTGCGATGCCTTTCCATCAGCTCATTCTGCTGGGCCTTAGAAGTTATGACAATGTCAAAGTTCTCCGCCATAGTCTGGGCGTTGACTAAGAACTGCAAAATACAAAAGAAGGTCAGTACAAGATATGACAAAAACAAAAATAGTGTAAGACATGATTCAAATAAATCTACTAACCTCGCACATGGACAGTGCTATCCGACAGACTAGCTTCTTGTACCCCATCTCGCGGAAGTAAAGCTGACAGTCAAAATCAGGCAGGAACCCCTTCATCAGACGAAGAGCGGTAGTATCCTTCATGGTAAACTGCCCCAATTCGACCGTAGCTCGCACGATCTCCTCCACGTCGATGTCAAGCTCATCATCCTCAAAGGTGTTCGACTTGTCGTGCGCAGGACGCTTGCCACGCCGACGGTCCTTAGCGGTGGAAGCCCTCTTCCTGGCCACCGGATCTGGTCCCATCTCATTGACACGATGCACGGCCTCAACAACAGACGGGAGACTAACTCTTTCAGTCGAAGTTGCTGGTGGAGAAGAAAGCTCGGGTACAATCGGCTCTGAATCGATGGGAGGCGACCTAGGGGCAGTAGTGGAAGTCCACTGTGAAGGAGACGACGAAGATGTAGGCCCAGTACCCCTACCTCGGCCCGACCCCCATGTCGAGACAACAGCAGTGGAAGGGGGAGCAGGAGCACTGGCACCCCGCGAACTGGTCTTCGCACCTCGGCGACTGGTCTTCTCAGGAATGGCCGCCGAGGCCTGAGGCGCGTTGGCGCTCCGCTTCATGGCAGCAAGCCTCTTCTTGGTCTTATCCATCACGATGTGCTCTGCAAAGAATAAACAATGAAAAGGTTAGACGATAAAGAAAAAATAAAGAAATAACTAGAAAAAAGAACGAGCACGCATAACAATATACCGAAGGCAGAAGGCTCAACGCCTGCCAGATGAGTATATCCGCCGGCCCGCAACACTGGGGTGGTGGTCAACTCGAAGGCATCAAACTGATGCTCCTTCAGGTTCTTAATCACTGTCTGAGTATAGACAGGAGCAGGGCACGGGGGCGATGGGCGTGCGTCGGTCCATAGCCTCTTGAATCGAAATTCATGTGGCTTGGACTCTTTGACAAAGAACGAGTGCTTCTTCGAGTGCGCCCTGAAGCTCGACTGCAACTCAGACAAGAAGCACTGCTTCTTTCGCGAACTCAGATAGTAAAAACCAGCGTCAACACCCTTGTGGCGAAACTTAACTAAGAAAAGTTTCCAAAACCGTTCACCGAACACGGTAGGTCAAAGACGCGGGTGAGCATCACATAAGCATACATCTGAGTGTACGCGTTAGGGGTAAAATGTGAAGGACAAGAATTCAAGGATGTCATAATTTCGGAGACAACAGGGGCTATGGGAAATCTAAGGCCACAGTGGAGGTAACTGCTAAAAACTGTAAGGCACCCCTCAGGTGGGTTGTTCATCCTATCCTCAGGCCGTGGAATTATGATCTCATAGGTATTGGGGATATCATAAGTCTCGCGGTAATAAGTTATGTCGTGTGGAAGGGCGGAAAGAAACTGATCAAAGTTAATCAAGTTTCGCGCTGGGCTCTGTGCAGGAGAGTTTAAATTAACACCCTCTGCGGCTAACTCCTCTATTGTCTCGTCAACAACAGTGGGATTAATGCTAGGGGGGTCAGCAGATGAAGAAGGAATGGAAGGGGGCACATAGGGAACGATACTAAGGGGGTTAGAGTTAACCTCGTCATCGCCTAAAATATCTACCTCTCTATCCGAGGCCCTATCATCACTAGACGAAGTCTCAATGGAAGAGGAATCGCTACTATCACTACTCGACTCATTTTCTTTCGACTTAGTAGATCTACTACTCTCTTTGCTACTACTACTTGATGACTCAATATCATAAACACGAGCCATAAGAGGTTTAGGGTAAAGGATTACCGGCACGAGGGTCAAGGTCTACGAATACTTCTTTGTTCGGGTCAATTTGCTCGTATGACCGCTGCGCAGGAACAAACAGCTTTGGTGCACTGGGAACTCGGATTCTCTTGGGTTGTGACTGTCGAGGTCGATGTGAAGATGTCGGTCGCCTTGTGTTTGAATTACGCGGATTGCTGTGATGATTTTGATAAGACCGAGACGAGGATCCATTGGTTGCGAGAGTGGTAGTACGGACGTTGGTGAGATCGGGGTGGTGAAGGACGTCTCAGGGACCGGTTACGCCGAAGCCGAGCCGTTGTGGAAAAATCTGCAAAAAATCAAGTTGTTAGCACTTTACAAAAATTTTCAAAAACTGAAAATTTTTACAAGTGTTATAACTCGAAATAAGTTAGGTTTTTCGACCTATTATTTCGAGTTATTCAAAGCGTCAACACTCACCAAAATTCAACAAGTTAAAAGGGGAATTTTTGATCTATAAGTGAAAATTTCGAGCTATTTTGGGAAATTTTGAGCTGTTTATGATGTTTTTCGAGCTATCTCAGAAGCTTACTAAAAATAGTAATTTCGAGCTACAATTTCGATCTATTTTTTGAGAGCTCTGACTGACTGCTTTGGCGAGAAATGGGGAAATGAAGCGCGGAGTGGAGTATTTATAGAGGAAATGATGCGGTAATTACAAAAATGCCCTCAAATTCGACTTATATATAAATCCGACCTATTTTTCGGACCTCAATTTCTGAAATTCGAGTTACCTTTTCGGGAGGTAATTTCGACCTATACTTTTTCGAGTTACCAAAAATAGTAAATTCGACCTATTTTTAATATTTGATGTTTTTGTCCAAATTTTTGGTTTATTACGACAAAGCGGATTTTGTTGGACGATTCTCGGTTATGTGACTTATTTCGTATTCCCAGACATATTATGCCATGTCATAATATCCGATACGGTACCACGAGCGTATTCCAGGACATATTATGCCACGTCAGCACAATTATTTTTTAATGCAAAATTACAATTCAAGGCAAAACTCGGAAATCAGCCCAAGTAGGCCCAAATTGAGCCCGTGCGAGATCGATTTGGGCCCGAACAGGCCTATTTCGAGCTATTTCAAGCCCAATTCGAGCTATCTGGGGCCAAATTTGATGTATTTGAGGCCCAGTTCGACTTATTTGAAAGACCAATTTGAGCTATTCCAAAATAGGCCTAATTCGACGTATTTAGAATCATAGTTCGACTTGAATTGCACTTCTAGCTGAATATGGACTCTTATTACTATATAAGGGGATCCCATGCCTCATTCTAAGGTACGTTTTTATTTTCAAGCATTCAATTTCGAGCTATATATAAGTCGAATTCAAGCTATTTGAGCACTAATTCGAGTTGTTTAAGATAGCTCTCGTTCAACCTATATTGAGAGTATTTCGAGTTATTTGAGGGTATTTCGATCTATTCGGGAGCCTTCATTTTGACTCTCAATACCACTTCGAGGTGTTGCTTTTTCGACCTATTCAGCCTAAATTCGATCTATTTTTTCCAGCTATTGTCTCTCACGACAGTATCTCGCATTCCGACCTATCTTACTTGAGTGTCGGAGTGCGTTCGCCGGAGAAGGCACCGGCTTAGTTTACGTGTGGTGTTGAGTGCAGGTTCCGAACTCTAAAGCTGCTTAAGGATCCAGCACGGACTAAAGCAGTTTGACGTGGAGTGTTGGAGAGTGGACACGTATCCAGACGAAAATACCCCGCATCAAAATTCATAACTTGCTCTTCATGCTTTTATGTGCTTGATCAACACATACATGTTTTGATTCTTATGAAAAACTCGATAGAAAAACTCATACAATTATATCTCATAAGTTATAGAATTTCCCATGTCTTGTGATGGTTAGCGTCCAGAAATAAAGGTGTAGGTGATTTATTGAGCTTGCAATGCGTTTGGAGAAACAAAGTACATAGAGTACCATTTGAATTACAGAGTGACACACCCACAATTATAGGAACATAAATTAAGCATATATAATTAATCAGAACAACAGTTTGTCTATAAAACTTAGATGTTTAGTTCCCATTGAAACTCAGTCCTTATGATACCCTGTCTTATTATTGAATGACGTTTAGTAGTTATTTTGGCATTCTTAGTTATTAACTGAAAATCTCAAATTCCTCGTTTGTTTTTTAATTCATTCAAGTAGGTTAAAAGTAGTTTGAGGATATAGTTATCCTTAGATAGTCTCTAAGGCATCGATATTCGGGGTCCTAATTACAACTCTTTATTACTTGTGACCTGTACACTTGCGGTAATAAATTGCCATACAATTTTGGGCGATCACCGGTGTTGTGTCCGATACCATGTAAAACAATAATAAAATACACAAAGACGTAATACTTGTGAAGTAAAATTCATAGTCGGACTTTTCTATTGAGTAAGAATTTATGGACATTTACATGAAACTGAAAACGACAACTATAGGAGACTATTTAGGTGTACAACTATAACAACTTCGTTTATATATATTTCCTAAACTAACTGAGAAGATTAAGGGATAACGATTCTCAAATAGTTTCTTTCATACAGATTTTGCTCAACAACTCAACACTATCTTCATTTTAATTCTTTGGTATATCTAACCAATTTAATAATAACTTGATATCTTTGAGAGGATTAAATACAAAAAAATCTTTTAGAGTTTAATTGTAGAAAAATCATAGTCTACATACCAGATAAATATATTGACATGCTTTACTTTTTATTGCGTATGATATTTACAAAAATCAATGTATTTAAAGAATCAATGTGCACCGCTCTCTTAAACTCACATAGACATATGTGGAATATCGTACAAGAGTAAGTTTTACGGAAACCTACATGCTATTCAAGATATTTCAACAAATTATACATAACATAATAAAACTCATGAAATCAATTGAAGAATTGCTGATAATAACTTTTGAAGATTTAGTTGGACCGACACCTAGGTTTTCTTTTAATATACATATATATATATATATATATATATATATATATATATATATAGCATCTTTTTGTTAAGTGTTATTTTACTATATTTCTGTTTTGTTAGCGAACAACTCAAAATTTGAACACTTAATTAGATTATATCTTTTTCTTTTTTTTTTCTTTTTTCGTTCTTATACTGAACTTCCCCCCGATGGATCAAAATTTACGACTAATAAAAATATCTTTATCACTTGCACTACAAGAAAGTGCCCAAATAGAAAGACTCAAATCCCTTTACATAGGGCAGAAATTCCTTTCTGAAGAGCTACAGAAAGGGATTATGATGTTTCCATAATCCCTTTCAGTAGGCATGGTTGCTAAGAAAAAACAGAAAGGGGAAAATATTCGCTTTCTATGGGAGAAAGAGAATAATCCCTTTCTCCCATAGAAAGGGAAAAGGTTCTTTCTCTGACACAGAAAGAGAATAATCCCTTTCTTCCATATAAAGGGAAAATGTACTTTCTCTGACACAGAAAGAGAATCATCCCTTTCTATGCTATTACTATTTTTAGGCTAAACAAATTGGCGAGACTGGCGGGAATGTGAATTGTGAAAACTTGGGAAAGAGACAAATCCCTTTCTATCACATTTTTTGAAAAAATTTAAAAGTTTGGCAAAAAAATCGGCGGGATCTGAAAATTAGAGAAAGGGAGCATTCCCTTTCTCTCATTTCGAAAATCTGGGAAAGCAATTAATCCGTTTCTACCATAAAAAAAAATTAGTTAATGAATATTATAGATACAAATAATACCAATTTTTTATTACGGAAAAAATAAAAATCAGGGCAGAAACGGAAAAATCCGTTTGTGTCATTTCCGAGAATAAAAAAAATAGATTTTATTGCCACTTTTGTATTGTAATTAGATTTTAAAAATATAAATTTAAGTTTTTTAATTTGTAACTAAGTATGTAGTATATATGTATTTATATATAACACATTTAAATAATTATATATCTACACAATTTATATTGATGGTATAACTACTAGTGTAATTAATTAAAAGTTAAAACTACAATATAGTTTTAATATTCTACAAGAAATAGCAAAATACTATTAATATACATTATGAAACATAAAAAATTCATGGATGAAACCTAAAAATCTCATGAATGAAACAATGTTATAGATTATATATATGAATGAAACTACAATACAATATTATTAATTACATAAAACTATCAAAAACTATTAAACAACTAAGGATAAAAAAAAAATGAAGAAGATGGAGATCCCTTGAATTCTGAACCGTTCCTTTTTTTTATTGTTCTCATGAAATGTAATTACTATTTCTCATATGGTTTAATGAAACAAGAAGGAGAACCTTGAATTAAAAAAAAAAAAAGATGGAGAA
Organism: Misopates orontium; assembly: GCA_946800315.1. Taxonomy (NCBI): domain Eukaryota; kingdom Viridiplantae; phylum Streptophyta; class Magnoliopsida; order Lamiales; family Plantaginaceae; genus Misopates; species Misopates orontium. Next base: position 13,063,437 of record OX326951.1, read on the forward strand.
ATGTTGAGGGTGAGGAAGAGTGAATTGTGAATAGGAGGTGGGGGTTTTTATAGAATGTAATAAAATGTGAAGAAATGGCGGAGAAAGGGATTTAATCCCTTTGTGTCGTAGAAAGGGATTAAATCCCTTTCTTCCGTAAAAAGGGAATATTGCCTTTCTTCCACTTTACAGCTATTTTCCCTTATCCCTCTCTGTATCACACGTTCCCTATCTTCCCCAACACTTCTTCTTTTCCTCTTCATTCGCAAAATATACTACGTTTTTCCCCTTAAAAATTCTCTTCAATTTTTTTTTTTAAGAAAAGCTCTCAATTTACATATTCACGTTTACCTTCAACAACTCCGACATCTAGAGGTATTTTTCCTTCATATATATTTCATTTCTTTGATGTTTATTTTGATGTTTGTTTAAATGAATACAATTTATTTATAACTAGAATTAGTACTATATATCATGTAATTTGAAGTATATTTATTGATTGATATGTGACATAAATGTGGAATTTATTGTTCATTTAAATTAGTTAAGTTTTGAGATTGTTACGAGCTTTAATATAGATATATTCCATTTGAATCAAATTATTATTTGTTAATTTGATTTAAGTTAATTTGTTATTCCAGATTATTCTCACAATGCATAACAACCAATATCGGAGTTGGATGTATGATAGAATGGATCACAACCGAAATTTGACTAGTCATTTCCAAGAAGGTGTCAACCGATTTTTAGAATTTGCATGTTCACAAACCCAGTTGTTAACACGTGGACAAGCTAAATGCCCGTGCATAAGGTGTTGTAATAGTAAAAATGGGAGATGGGAACAGATCCAGAAACATCTTTATAAGTGGGGTTTTGTTCCTCAGTACTACGTGTGAGCTGCACATGGCGAGGATGATATGAGTTATGAACCACCTACGACTTACTTTGGGGAGTCATCTTCTCATCATGATAACGCAGGAGGTCGGTATAGAGAGATGGTTGAAGATGTATTCGGTGGCCAGTTCCAACACACGAATTACAATCAGGATGATCACGAAGAAGAACCCAACCGTGAGGCAAAAGATTTTTTTGAAATGTTACAGGAAGCAGAGGTGCCTATACACATAGGGGTAACCACAACAGTACTGCAGTGGGTATCGCAACTACTCTCGAACAAGATACTTTGTAAGATTACAAATTTTGGTTGCGAAAAGATTATACAGCACGCACACACACTGTTGAGTCCTGCTGATCGTCACAAACTGCCTGATTCTATGTACAGTGTGAAGAGGTTTATGAGGAGGTTAGGTCTCGGTTACAAAACCTATGATGTTTGTGTTAACAATTGTTTTATGTTCTACGGAGAATTCGAGAGTGATAGTTGGACAGCATGTCCAAAATGCGGAGAATCGAGGTATGAGCCATGCGAGATTAAAAAGAAGTTCATTGCACGAAAGAAATTGTGGTACTTACCTTTGACACCTCGTCTACAGAGATTGTATATGTCACGTAACACTGCAGAACACATGACGTGGCATACAAAGTGTCGAGGAGATAGTGATGTAATGATTCACCATGTATGTGGTGAAGCTTGGAAATCGTTCGATGCCACATATCCTGATTTTGCTGCCGAATCTCGTAATGTTAGAGTGGAAATTTGCACGGATGATTTTAATCCTTTTAGAAACTCTTCAATTCCTTACTCGTGTTGGCCGGTCTTCGTGACGCCGTATAACCTTCCTCATGATTTGTGCATGCAACAAGAGTATATCTTTCTTACTCTACTGATTTCTGGGCCAAAGAGCCCTGGCAAAAAGATTGACATGCTACTCCGACCGTTAATTGATGAACTAAAAATGTTATGGGAGTCAGGTGTCCAGACATACGACAGTCATCAAAAAGAGAATTTTCAAATGCGAGTTGTAGTAGTGTGGACGATTAGTGATTATCCAGGCTATGGCATGTTTTCCCAGTGGAGTACATGTGGTCGACTATCTTGTCCCTATTGTATGGAGGACACTAAAGCATTTCAGCTGAAGCACGGTCAGAAAACCTCCTTCTTCGATTGTCATCGTCGGTTTCTGCCTATTGACCATCCATGGAGAATGAATGCTAATGATTTTTTGGAAGGTCGAATAGAGACAGATGCACCTATCTTGAGAAGATCAGGTTGTGAAATAAAGAGACAAATAGAGCTTCTTCAAGATGTTGATTTTGGTACCGGTCGAGATCATAATGCTGGATTTGGTAAAGAACACAATTGGTGTCACAAAAGTATCTTTTGGGAACTTCCTTATTGGGAAAAGAACGTAATCCGTCATAACTTGGACTTGATGCATTGTGAGAAGAATTTTTTTGACAATATCAAGAATACAGTGATGGACGATCCGGATAAAACGAAAGACAACATGAATGCCAGACGGGATTTACAGTTGTTAACAAATCGAAGAAGTTTGTTTTTGCAAACAGGGAGAGATGGCAAACTGTACAAGCGTAAAGCAGTGTATTGTCTGAGTAGAGATCAGAAGATCAAAGTATTGGAATGGTTACGTGGTCTTCGATTTCCAGATGGATATGCATCTAACATCTCAAGGTGTGTTCAAATGCAACATCTTCGGCTGACTGGGATGAAAAGTCATGACTGCCACGTTTTTATGGAAAGATTGATGCCAATTGCATTTCGCGACTTGTTGCCAGATAGTGTTTGGGGTCCACTAGTCGAGGTTAGTAATTTTTTCAGAGCTTTGTGTGCTACTAAACTACGGAAATCGGACATAGAGGTGCTTGAGAGTTCAATTGTGGTGACAATGGGCAAACTAGAAAAGATATTTCCTCCATCATTTTTCGATTCGATGGAGTATTTGGCAATATACCTTCCTTGGGAAGCAAAAGTTGGCGGTCCTGTTCAATATAGGTGGATGTACCCATTTGAAAGGTAACTAGTAATTTTTTATATTTATTTCACAAATATATTTTTTGTTTATAGCACTAATTTTTATTATCTTTTAATGTTAGGCGCATGTTTGAATTGAAGAGGGATGCGGGAAACAAGGCTCGTGTAGAAGGTTCAATTTGCGAGGCGTATGTCATGGGTGAAATTGCTAACTTTTCATCACATTATTTTGAATATGGTGTTGAAACTAGGGCGAATCGTTTGAACAGAAACGAGGTTGAGATGGATCATAATGAATCTATGATATCTGTCTTTCAAAAAATAGGGAAGGCCTTGGGACGTGGTAGTAACAAGAATTTGACACAGGCAGAGTATCAAGCGGCTGAGCTTTATATTCTTCTGAACTGTCCGGAAGTGGAATGCTGGATAAGGTACCATTTTGTACGTATAAAGTTGACTTGTAGTAATCATTCAAACGACATGCGCATATATTAACTTGAAACATGAATTTATTACTTTGACAGGTTGTTTGACGAAGAGGTGTGCAGGGGGGTTCGGGAAAGCGAGATTGACTCAATGCGCAACAATCATTTTGTTGTGTGGTTCAAAGAGGCTGTGTACTCCGGGCGATATGATGTGGATCCTCAAATTCGTGGATTAGCATATGGTCCCAATTACAAAGCTCAAAGTTATAAAGGGTATACCGTGACTGGATTCAGATTTCATACACTGGCATATGGCATAGGCAGAAAAACAATGAACAGTGGAGTTTATGTTAAGGCGAGTACTGGTGATCCATCAGAAATAGTTTTTTTCGGAATGCTCCAGGAGGTGGTAGAATTGGATTATTGGGGAAGCGGACTTTTACAAAATGTCACTCTTTTCAAATGTGATTGGTTCGACATTTATCATGGAATGAGAACGCATCAAACTTATGGTTTGGTGGACATAAATCCTGGAAAGCGCCTTTCGACAGGTACTTCTAAACCGTTTGTTCTTGCAAGTCAGGCAAAACAGGTGTATTATATATGATTTGAAACAGTGAATTTTAACTTCCTCAGACTCTATGTTTTCAAATTGAAACCAGAGAATGTGAAGCATTGGATTCACTGCCCCACTTTCTTATGTTTTCAATTTGAAACAGAACTCTATTGCGAAATCACTGCCCCGAACTCAATGTTTTCAAGTTGAAAACATGCATTTTGAGGCAGTGAATTCACTGCCTCAATTTTTTATGTTTTCAATTTGAAAACGTAGAGTTTCCCTCAAACTCTATCCATGACCTGCACATTCACTCAATAAACAATTTCAATGCATTCACAACTGTCCATCAAATCAACACAATCCATTCTATCAAATTCAACACAATCTATTCGCAAAATCAACAACGGTTCCCATATTCACTCAATAAACAATTTCGATGCATTCACAACTGTCCATCAAATCAACACAATCAACAACGGTTCCCATATTCACAAAATAAACACTGGATCCCATATTCACAAAATAAACTCCGGTCCCACATTCACAAAATGAACCAACTCACAATTAAGAGATCAAAATGAATCGACATCCACGACTAGATAAGTAATAATAACAAAATCAACCTACGTCGGTTAGAGTAGTACTAAATACATTCGGCTACCGAAAATGTATATATATCACTAGATCTAAAAAGCATAATCTCCAAAATCTACATGCTCGTCAATACCTCCTGGTCGGCTACGATGAAGCTGGGAGCCATGTGGATCTTGCGGTGGTCGAGAGTCTTTATCAGGTGGTCCTGGCCTGTACACGTCGTCATTCTCCTGCCGGGGACCCTGATGTGCCGTCTGGTGGGTGGAGTCAACCTGAGCCTCCGTCGACACGTAAGAGGTCTCCGCACTCGACGTCTGAAATCGTGCAGGGATAGGCATGCCGACCTTCCCAAAAGCGCCGCCAACCACATCTTCAAGTCTTTGTTATCCTTCTTCAACTCCTCGTTCAACGACTGTAGATGTTTAATTTGGCCCTTGTATTCGCGCCTTGCACTGCTCGATTCGACGTGAATGTACTTTGGGTGTTTGCGAGCCTGGATCCCTAATAGTTCAGGATCACCACTTGTAGGCAAGCCAGGCAGCCTATTCTTCTTTACCGGCCCAGTAATCTCCAACCACTTGTCCAAATCCCAAATGGGCCAATCGGCTTCAGATGTCCACTTATTTTGGCAATAAGCAATGTAGGCATCCTGTTAATAGAATATTTGTCACGTAAACATACTTATACAATTCACTAAGAAATATACAAAACAATCTATTAATATTATACTCACGTATGCTTGCTTCACTCTCGGGTTTGCCCACACCTCAGTTCCATCGGCCATTACCTTGACATGAGTTTCTCTCCAGACCAAATGGAATGGAACATCATCCGGATCAACATTTAGATTTACGGCCTGCAATTTAATGCATTAGAAACTATAATCCAATGCATTCACAAAATCAACACATTCCACTGCATTCACAAAATCAACACAATCCATTCACAAAATGTACCGTCAACAATCAATGAAATCCATCTAATCAAAACCATCACAACCCATTCACAAAATCAACACTCAATTGAAATCTATGTCCATCAAATCAACACAATCCATTAACTAAAATACAATTACTTGCACAAATCAAGTGTTAACCACATTCATTTCACAAAACAAGGATTAAAGTGCAATTATTTCACAATTTCACTTAAAAGGAAAGCATTTATAATATTAAACTACAAAGTCGACATGGTAATCATTAGAAACATACCAGTTTCTCCCTATGGCCATCAATACTAATCGAGCCTCCTAAGTAGTGAACCTTCTCTCCTTTCTCGCGGTTCTCGGAAGCCTGAATTGACTTCTGTTCAGCTTCAGGGGACTTCCAATAAGCAATATAGCCCCTCAGTAATTCGTCGGGTATCCAGCCTTTGTGTTTCCTAGCATAATCGGGGTTCTTTTGACATTTCTGCTACCACGTCTTGGCATAATTCACCGACCCACTGAATTGCTCACGAGCCACCTTATTGTATTGCTCACGTACACGCATCTCAAAAGCTGGATCCCACTGAAAAGTATTCTGCAATATCAACCAAAAACAAAGCTTAATTAACATCCATACGTGCTAAAGATAAGTAACCTATCTTAAAACTAATAAAAATAACAAATTGTTAACTACCTTAAATCTTTGCCAACACGCTTCTGTGTCCCGATCCAACCACTGGCCGTATGTCAGGTACACATTTTTGCACATGTTCCTCAGGTTTGCGCCAATCGTGCCACTAATCGTCCCCGGATCTCTAAACCCCCCACTACGATGGAATGATATCCAAGGCCTCTCTGTTGGATTGGCGGGGGGCTGAAGGCCTTTGGTACGGCCTCGTGATCCATCTTCAAAGTTCTCAAGGATACCATCAACCTCCAGATCACCTTCTCTCCCCTCGTTCTCTGCTTGTTGCTGCAAGGCATTTGTTGGCATTGAGGCTGAGTGTGATCCCTGTGCTGAAGACCTCGAGATGTGCCCCACGCCAAATGCATGATGCACTCGGACTGGGGTTCCTGAAAAACGAGGGGATGGTGATGGAGCAGGCTGAATAAAATGAGTAGATGTGCCCGCTCCATACACCGGGAAACCACCGGGATATCCTGATTCAGCAGACGGCCCTGGCTGCATCACCCCTTCAAAAGTACCCTGAACTCCAGCCACTGTCAGGGTATCTGGTCTTGTGGGTGCTCCAGACATCGCCTGATTCCTCCCTCTACCTCTGCCTCTGTAATATGTAATGTTCGTTGCACGTCCACCTCTGTCGGTCATAGGATTCCTGTTATCCATTTAAAATAAAAATACATAGTATTTGTTAAATCAATATTCTCAAATCAAGTAAAACCCAAGAGATAACTGCATGTATTGACATAGAATTGCACATTGACATAGAATTGCATGTTGTTTCTTGTCTCAAACTCAATTTTTTCAAATTATAAACGTTGAGTTTGAGGCAGTGACAATTCACTGCCTCAAACTCCATATTTTCAGATTGAAAATATTGAGTTTGAGGCAGTGAATTCACTGCCTCAAACACCTTGTTTTCAAGCTGAAAACATACAATTTGAGGCAGTGAATTCACTGCCTCAATATAGGTGTTTGAGGCAGTGAATTCACTGCCTCAAACACTCATTTCACCAACTATTTTCACCTCCAGACAAGCACTCAATCACCATGATGTACAAACAGGCTTCGAAGTAGCCTTAAAACATGTCGATAAGTTTTCTCAAATGAGATATTGTACTTAAAAGTCAATGTATATTATAATGAAACGATGTATTTCAACTTCTATATTATAAAAAATAAATAAATGTATCCAGAGGGTCTTGATGTACAAACAGGTTTCCAAGTAGCCTTAAAACATGTCGATTCGGGCAAAAACTTAACCAAACTCGAGTTCGTAAAATATGCCCTCTTAAATGCCCTCAAACTCAATGTGTTATCCAATTGAAAACATTGAGTTTGAGGCAGTGAATTCACTGCCTCAAACTCAATGTTTTCCAATTGAAAACTTAGTATTTGAGGCAGTGAATTCACTGCCTCAAACTCTGGCTCTCTATGTGCATGCATGATTTACAATAGTACCACTAAAACCGAATAATTATCTGTAAACGGATACTTTAAACTAGTTTATGTTGAAACAAAATTTTGTATAGTCTGTATATATGCAATGTCACAACATGGCACGGCATCAACTCAGCTGTGTCTAACGCCAGAGTAACTTAAGCTCAGGTATACCAATCACAAATATATATTCATCGATAAATATCCATGCAAGTAAACAAATTCCAGGAGCAACAAAATACAGAAAATGTAAAGAGATTCTTGTAGAAAAACAAAATGCAAACTTGTGTATGCCCTGAATTCTAAAGGTTGTAAATTTTGTAACTTAAGCTGGAGGGCCGCCAGAATTCACAACAACAAACTAAGACTAAATACTGAAAACTCAAATCACAACAACAAACTAACAAGCAAATCAACTGAAATTTCACAAAAACAGCTGAAAATTGAAGAAGTGCTTACAGGTTGAGGAATTGAGAGTGTCCAAACGAGAGTACTGCGCGCCTGCCTGGTTCTGAAACAAACAAAAACTCAAATCAACTCCAAAATTAAACGAACAACCGAAAATATTGAACAAATCAGTAAAGAGAACACAGTATCAAAAGGTTAAACGATTTCGAGTACAAACCCTAGTTTTTCGAAGAGATTTTTAGTTAGAAAAAGTAGAAGAATAGGAGAAATTAGGTCGATTACCTGGTTCTAGGAGAAATTAGGTCGATTTAAAGCTTCTTTGTACGCGAAAATGTCGAAACCTGAAATTTGGGGGAGAAATTGGGGGTAAATTTCGCGGGAGTGAAGGGGGAAAGGGATTTCGCGGGTGAAGAAGAAGGTGGGAAAGAGAAAGGGAGAGATCCGTTTCTCAAAAGTAATATGGCAGAGAGAAACGGATCTAGGCCTTTCTTCGTGAAGAAAGGCCTAGATCCGTTTCTCAATATTTTCTTTTCTTTTTTTTAATATTTTTTAAAAGCATAGAAAGGGATTCGGCCGTTTTTTAGCGGGGAAACGAATTATTCCCTTTCTCAGGCTTTTCTTTTCTTTTTTTTTAATAATTTCGAAAAACATAGAAAGGGATTCGTCCGTTTTTTAGCCAGGAAACGAATTATTCCCATTCTGTTGTATTATTTTTTAATTTTGATTAAATTTTACACTTATTCAGAAAGTGACTCCAATTCCCTTTCTATATTCACTTTCTATTTGGACATTTTCTTGTAGTGTTGCAGTCTTCTACATGAGTTCCTCCGCACATCATGATTGCAAATGTTAGAATACGTTAAATACTACAAAAGGAAGTTTGCAAAATTTCTCATAGTGGTGGAACTGTCAAATACTAGTATTAGTTACTAAAAGGGGAAAAAAGAGAAATTTTACACCCAGTCAATCTCTAATTTTCATTTGAGTGCAGTGAGCTAACTATGGAATAATAAAGGGGGTTTTTGCCAATTAAAATAATACAAGAGTTCTTTAACCAATTCGAGATAACACAGAGGTAGTTTTTGCTATTAGCCTATAAAAAATTATTTCGAAACCAGGGCCGTATCCAGGAATTTAATTTGGGGAGGCCTAATATATGATTTTATTTTAATATTTTATGTCAAATTTAAATAAAAATTTGAAAAAAAAATAATTAATGCTTAATTTAAACCAAGATTAATTTCCATAAATCAATACAAGTAATTATAAAAAAATATAATAAAATAAGTTAAATATAATTGTTGATGGAAAAATGATCTAACAAAACACAAAAGTAAATAACGACACAAAGGTAAAAGCATAGTAATTTTAATAATTAACAATCACTAAATACTACATGAAAACTAGAAGTAAATTTATATAGCAATACTTTTCATTAATTAGTACTTCAGTACTTTTTTCCATTGAAAGCTAAATATTCGTTGAATTTGAATCTCATGTTGATTCTTGGAATACAATATGCTTTGTTGTTAGGTTTTGAAAATTAGTAGGGATTTTGAGGGATTTTACTCCAGCTTTTATTTAAATATGAGTACTTTAAAAACTTCAATAATTTCATTAGGCTTCTTTTTATTTTATGTATATATAATTAAGACATAGCAATAATATTAGGTTCTCTTTATTATTCTTAATTTTTATGCTACCTAACACACACACACACACACACACACATACACACACACACACGTGTATATATATATATATATATATATATATATATATATATATATATATATATATATAATTGTCCATAAATCTAGGGGGGCTACAGCCCCTCCTAGCCCTCAAATACATCGGCCCCTATCCGAAACATCTTAATCAAGAAGAGCAATATTTAATGTAATTTTAATGCAGGCTACTCTAAGAGGGGTCTACTAAAATACTCTGTATACAAGTTACACCTCTCAAGTATAGAGTGTATTAATACAAAGAGTAATATAAATTTGCGATTTCAGTACCAACAATTACAAAACGACTTTCAGATTTGGTTTTGTACCAAAGCCACTACGTCAGACTTCCGCAAAATATGCTTTCTAAAGAGTCACCCATCACACATGAATAATTGGTAAAATGCTTGTACTAAATGCATGAACGATCTTATGAGAAATTTTATGTACAAAGGCGGAATTAGGAATATTAAGGAGTTGAAATTTTGTGGAAGAATCATATATTTGCCATTATTAATAATCTTTCGGCTAGTTGCAGCAAACCCCCCAATTTATGGGGTTTGTAGCACTTTGCCCTCTAACCTTTTGAAACGTGCGACATGCCTACCAACCTATTAATTTTTGTGTCATTTGCCCCTGGTGTCAAATCTGACAGATAACAACTTAGAAACATGTTCAAAATGAACAGTTGATCAATGACTAATGAGGCAAGTAGCACAAAAATCAATAGGTTGGGAGCATTTCACACATTTTCATAAGTTAGAGGGCAAAGTGCTACAAACCCTATAAATTTGAGAATTTAGTGCAATTAACCCTAATCTCTACTGAGGAGTGAGGAACAACAAACAAGCACCATTATTAATTAGGCCTTGAATTGGAACGGCAAAGTAGGTAACAGAACTGCAACTCCATTGTTAGGTATTCCCCATTTGTCCTTGGCTACGTCAATACATATTAAAGATTCCATAAAATCTGAGTTTACTTTTGAAAAGAGAATCTTTACTAATTACAAAAAAAATTGAAAAGAGCATCTTTATTATGTTGACCATCAAAATAAAGACAAGATTTCCTTAATTAAAATAATGATCCACGATTAATATTAATATGCAAAGGTCTTCCAAGACAAAAAAAAACATATACCAATGAATTTTCCTTGAAAATGACTCTGTCCTGAAAAAACTTATTGAATACTTAACATCAACAAAACATAACATACTTAACTCCCCCCCCCCCCCCCCCCCCCCCCCGGCCCCCACTCTGCCAATATATGTTTAGTGGTTGCTCTCAGTACAAAGACTCGATCATTTGCCATGGAATTCAGCTTAGCAAATATCGTTGCAGTACTCTCTATCTTATCTTTCATTTTCTACTTTGCCAAAAAAATCAATGGAAAGCATAAGTTAGCACCTGAAGCTGGTGGTGCATGGCCTATTGTAGGCCATCTCCCGCTCATGGCTAGTACCTCCTCCGACAAACTTCCTCACATGACCTTGGCGGCTTTGGCCGACAAACACGGCCCAATTTTCACCATCCGTGTCGGTGTTAACCAGGCCCTCGTAGTAAGCAACTGGGAATTGGCTAAAGAACTTTTCACTACCCACGACACGGCTATTTCATCTCGTCCTAGGTTGAGGGCTGCCAAACACTTGGGATACAATTTCGCAATGTTTGGATTCTCTCCATACGGCTCGTATTGGCGCGAACTGCGCAAGCTGATCTCCGTGGAGCTTCTGTCTAGCCGCAGGACTGAGTTGCTCAAACACGTGCGTGTGTCAGAAACGGTGCAGTCCGTTAACGAACTTTACAAGCTCTGGGAGGAGAAGAAGGATGGAAATGGTCGTTTGTTGGTTGAAATGAAGCAGTGGCTCGGTGACTTGAATTTAAATGTTGTGCTACGGATGGTGGCGGGGAAGAGGTATTTTGGTGCGGGTGTTGATGGAGAAGAGGCGAGAAGGTGCAGGGAGGTGATGAGGGATTTCTTCTACTTTGCGGGAGTATTCGTACCGGCTGATGCTCTGCCGTTTCTTGGTTGGTTGGATTTAGGCGGATATGAAAAGAGAATGAAGGGAGTTGCAAAAGAATTGGATGAGTTAGTTGAAAAATGGTTGGAGGAGCATAAGCAAAAGCCAAAGGAGGATTCCGATGGGGATTTCATGGATGTCATGCTTTCAGTTGTAAAAGACCATGCTAATGTTGTGGGTGAATATGATCCAGACACTATTATCAAATCTACTTGTGCGGTACGTTATTTTTACCAACCTCTTTAGTTTATACTAATAAGATTATAGTTCGTACTAAGAGTTCTGATGAGAAAATGAAAACAAAGAGTTTCACAACTTAAATAAGTTTTTGTAGTCGATCGCGTCAACGTGAGAAGGCGGAAGCGAAGGTGAGATATTAGATTGGAGTGTTTTCAAGATTATTTTCGATATATGAAATAGCCAATGGATCACGCATGAACAAAATAAATAGATATGATTGAAATTTTGAATGTAACTTAACAAACGGCAAGCGAAAGAAAAAAATGTAAAGAAACATTTGAGGAATAATCTGGTTTATTTTCAAGCGAGCTGAGCGTAAAGTCCAATGAATATGTTCACTTGTTGCTTAAATGAAACAGAATAATGAAAGAGATCATACTAAAGCAACGGGGCTAATAAATCATTAACACTTCAGCTTTCTTTTTTTTTTTTTTTTTTTTTTTTTCATTTTGACGAATTCTGTACACTTTAGTTGAATGCTTTACATGTAGTACAAAATAAGTACTAAATATATTTTTTCTTTAGTACTATAAGTTTTTCGATGAATATAATATCAAATGCAGACTGAAAAAACGCTTTGGAGTGGAATCTACTTGCTCATTTGTAGAATAAGAAGTAAATCTCCGCCTATCTTCTAGCTTTATCTAAAAAGTTTTACTACATCGAAATTAGACCTAAGGTTACTATTCACGCATAGTTTGTTTATAAAAATAATAACTAACTCTTTAAAATCTTTACATGCTACAAATATTTTTGGCTAACAGTCATTAATTTAGTTGTAAAAAGAAGGGATAAAAGCGTCAAACCCCCTATACTATAGGGGTGTAGCGATTTGCCCCCTGAACTTTTTTTTTTTTGTAACAAGCCCCCTATACTATGGATAAATAAGCACTTTGCCCCCTGAGTCCAAATCCAACGGCAAAAAGTGTTGACACGTATTCAAATCCAATGGTGAGAAAGCGACACAGGGGGCAAAGTGCTTATTTATCCATAGTACAGGAGGCTTGTTGCCAAAAAAAAAAGTTCAGGGAGCAAATCGCTACACCCCCTATAGTATAGGGGGTTTGACGCTTTTATCCCTAAAAAGAATGACCTTCAAGAAAACTAGAGTGATGATTCATGATTTGTACAGAATTTGATTTCTGGAGGGAGTGATACAACCTCAGTGATGCTAGTCTGGGCACTCTCCCTATTGTTGAACAATCCCCATGCTCTAAAAAAAGCTCAAGGAGAGTTGGACACCCAGGTCGGCAAACAAAGACGAGTAGAAGAATCTGATCTGAACAATCTAGTATATCTCCATGCCATTATCAAAGAGACTCTCAGATTATACCCCGCCGCCCCCTTAAGCGGTCCACGAGAGTTCACCCAAGACTGCAATATAGGAGGTTACCATGTTCCTAAAGGCACATGGCTGATTGTAAACTTGTGGAAATTGCACCGTGACCCACGCATATGGTCCGAGTATCCATTGGAGTTTAGGCCAGAGAGGTTCCTCACATCCCTTAAAGACATGGACATTAAAGGCCAAGATTTTGAGTTGCTTCCCTTTGGTTGTGGTCGGAGAATTTGCCCGGGGATGAATTTTGCAATGCAAATGTTGCTCTTGGTGTTGGCTAACTTATTACATGGATTCGATGTCTCGTCACCCTTGAATGAAATTGTTGACATGACTGAGAGTGCTGGGATGACGAACATGAAACGTATGCCCCTTGATGTGCTTCTTTCGCCAAGACTATCTTCAAATCTCTATTATTAGTCCCATCGAGGTTAAGAATAAGTATTGGTCCGCTTTCTCAAAAAGAATTACGTATGTAATTTTTTTGTAGTACTCTTTCAACTATCTTTGGATTTTCCTATTCCACTTGTGTCATCAGAGGCATAAATCATGTTTTATTTCTTTTTTTTTTCGATGACTTTGTATTATGCATTACAGTGATGATGACGTTTGCGGATCATGTCTTAGAAAATCGATGTGACCTTTTGAAAATATTGTTAGCTTGTGTTCTCTTGTTGACGTCGTGCTTTATTAAGAATTTCCATAACGTTTGTTTTTCCCCGTAAACATAAATTTGGGGGTTCCATTTAATAGAATACAATAGTTAATATTATTTATATACTAATTTCTATGTAATTATGTATTATTCATCACTAGGATATGGTTACCTATAAATACCTTTGTAATTACTTTGCGAATATTGAGGAAAATATTATTCTCTACATGGTATTAGTAGTCTCTCTGGCCTACGACCTAAACCCCTAACACTAACCCTGATTCCTCAAGCTAACCGCCCCCACCATCGACAATGGGCACTAGGCCTGCCTCTCCGGTGCCGCTGTGCTCCTCTTCCTCTCTTGTCTCACTACAACCCCTCACTGCCTCAGTCCCGAATCCGCATGATGCTGCTCAACCTCTTCTTATAGTGAATCTGAATTCCTACATTAAACTCACACCTCCAAACTTTCTCTCTCAGAAACTGCAGCTCGTTGCCACCTTTGAAGCTTATAGTCTTGATAGCTTTTGATGGATCTCATACGAGCACCTTACCCACGATCTCATCCACAATGGGGGATGTTCTGAATCCTGCTTTTCAAACATGGACGTGTCAAGACCGGCTTCTTTTTTCCAACTTAATTAGTACCTTGACTAGCCACCAATGCACACGCGGGACCGCGTGTAAAATTTTCAAAGTATAGATAATATTTTTATTTTTTCATATTTAAAAAATATACACACGGAAAGAGAGAGAAGTAAATTTATAATATTAGTGAGAAAGTGGGTTAGTGGGATGAAAAGCAATTACTTTTTTATCCTTTTAAAATTGTTAAAAATTACTGGAGTTAGGGTTATTTTAGGAACTAATAATTTGGTACAACAACTGCCAAAATATGTGAGGGTAGAGGATTTGCTTTTAATATAGTAATAGATGCCTAAGGTTGTCCTGATGATAAGCCGCACCACCACCCTAAAAGAGGCGTTCAATAATCTGGTATCGATCTAGGCAACTCCTACGCAGTGCCATGTCAAGCAAACCAAAACCCAACTTGAATATCTGATGAAAGGCACTAGATCTATGTCTAAGTATATGTATCAGGCTAAGAAGTGCTTTGACGAACTGACCCGCTGGGTAAACCGATCGATCATGAGGATTTCATGGATTCTATTTGTGATAGCTTGAATAAAATGTACAATACTATTGTCGACAATGTCAAATACTGGGATACTCCAATCTCTTTTGCTGCTCTACATGAGACTTTTTTGTGCAATGAACTTGATCTCCTGGATACTCAACCCAGTCTTTTTTCTGACGCCTATCACCGCCAACTCTGTCGAGCAACAACCTTCAGGTGGTCATGGGTGTGGCCATCGCAACTCCTTTCGGGGCGTCACAACGACCGCTATCTCATCAAATCCTGCCGTAATTTCCGCGTCTTGGCAATCAATCTTTCGAATCCTGCCTTAATTTACCTATTCTACCAATCAATCTCAGTCGTTCTATACCTCCTGGTAGTCTCGTGACCTATCTCCCTATAACAACGACAACGCACGCACCTCTAATGTTCATTACTTGGTTAATACACATGAGTCTGAAAATTGGATTTTGAATAGCGATGTCACTTATCATGTTACTTGCGATCTTCAGAACCTTTTTATAGATATTATTTGCTAAATACTTGAAGTTATACATATAAACTTAGTTATGTAGTTTTAACTTCAATAGGTTCAAATAAAACCGTAACTAAGATAGAGAAACAATTAAGACTTAATAAAAATGATTGGTTTATTTACTTTGAAAAAATTTTCTGCATAAGATTTATGGTTGTTTGTTGCAGTAGCTAAACAAACACACCAGGTTTTTACGTATTTCAAACAACAGTCCTACTTCACGAGGCTTCCCGCCTATTACTTCTGACTTAATTCAATATACTAAAGTGAATTACACATACAAGATGTTACTTAATTATACAAGATGTTACTTTAACCTAGTGAAGTTCCTTCTATTGTTAAATCCCTACAGCCATACCTTTAGTTGTTTTACTCCGTCTGGCAGAAGATATCCTACTGCGTTTGAACTCCTTTGATCTTGCTGAACTCTTCTGGATAAGTTGAATCTAGACTTTGGAACAAAGACATACTCTAACCTACTATGAAACTTAAACGGAATAAGGATTTAACATTTTCCCTAATGAAACTATGAACCTAAATAATGAAACTAATTGTGAATCTTTCTTATGAATTGTATTACGATTTGCTCAAAGGTTAAATGATAAAAATGAATCAGCTCTTCTATTTATAAGTTCAGCAATTGGTCTGATCCATTCCAGCATTTGCAACAGCTTACGCGTTTGACAGCTTTCAGAATCTCCCTCATTGTATTCGGTCTTTATCTTCTTGATCAGAGATCCCTGAAATAAGACAACCTACACAAACCTATTCCCCAAGTAAAAAGATCAGTCGAATATATCCACGAAGCAAAAGATAGGCTTTCCAAAGAATAGTAAATATTTCCTCATCCTAAGATAAACTCTATCTCTGAAAGATGGAAACCCAATAACTCATGAATCTTTTAATTCTATTTTAACATGTAAACAGAATCCTCAATAATACGGATTAATAAAATCAAAGACAAACACTTTTTAGGAATATATAAATCATGAATTAATTAATACAAAGACTCTTTGATAAATAAACTTCCTACTTAAACGTGGACTCTTTAATTAATTAACTATTTGAATAAATCATTTAATAATTGAGATCACATGAGTTATTTAATAAACTGAATAATACGCAAATGAGCAAAACACATGATGCATAATATGTAAGTATGAAGTTGTACTGTTGTTGTAACAAAAGTTGGTGTAGTTGCAGGTACATGAAAGAATTTCCATAATTAACAAAATATCTTAATTATGAAAAATAAGAAGATTCCCATAGTATGACTTTCTTGCATATAATTCTTTCATACGAATATTCAATCAGCATGCTTTAGGAAAGATCGTAAAGCGATTTAGGAATCAAACAGATATCTCCTTAATCTAATATTCTGATATCAAAAGAAGGAAAGACAATCTTTCAGAAAGATATACACAATATTATAGAAATTAAGAATAAGGGAACAACGTAATCCTACTTAACTAAGGCAAGCATATTATTCATGCAATCTTCAAAAAATCCTAATCAATATGGGCAAGCATAGGTAATAGTTGTAGCATATCTTTTCTTGTTTTAATTGTTCCATAAGTAAACTCTTTAATCATATAAGATCTGCACGTGTTTAACTTACTTGAGATGAAATAAATCAAGGCTTAACACATAACATCTTAAGTAAATCATTTTTAATTAAGTCAAAACTCTAGGAGACATAATAAATTGAGCCGTAGTTAAATAAGGAAAAGTTAAGCAACAACACACCGAACGGCTTGTTTAGACAATATAAGAAAACTTAACAATTCAAACACCTGACGATGGAATCGTGGTCCTAATAATCTCGCCCATTGGTATATATTGGTAAAACACCATTTTTGACTAAGGTTGAAGCTGCAGTACAAGATCTGAACAATCAAAACTAGAGTTTCTACTGAACAAGAGATTCAACAACTACCCCAAACTTCAAGATCATCTCCCCTAATTTGACAACATAAGTCGATGATGGTCCTCAGTCGGAGAGACAAAACCTCCATGGATGGTTCAATAGACCGATTCATGAAAAAGTATATACCTCGTAGGTTTGATTTCTCCATAAGGGACAGTTTAGACCAGACTTTTCATATGGATCATGAGTGGTGGCGGTAGCATCGGTGGAAACAGGGAGATCATGAGTCACATTTTCTTTTGAGACAGGAGACTTCACAACAGATTTGGACTTTGTATCTGGTGTTGCAATATATCTGCAAACAACTTATCTGATTCTTGCCATTATAGAACGACAGAGAGCAAGAGAGATTAGAAACTTCAGTTTCTGAAGAGAAAACTTTCAAAGACCAAGTGATGAAATCAAAGAAGTAGAAATCGAAAACGTAAATATTCAAGTTAGAATTTGAAAAATTAAATAAGGCAAACTCCTATTCTAAAATCAGTCAAACTAAAGAAGATAAGTTACTAAATGTAAAACACTAGGCTAAGAATGATTCAAGTAAAGAGAAAAATCAATGCGAAAGTATTCCAAATTGTTGAATTTGAATTGCTTCACAGATACACTGATTTTGAAATTGTAAAAACAAATTGTGAGTAAGAGATTTGAGATAATCCTCGTAACATATGTGAAACAACCAAAGGAATTCGTACAATTCATGCCGTGCCAAAGTTTTGCATGCAATGATGAGATCATGAGACAAAAATTTTGGATTCAAACCTAAATTCAAACGAAATGTAAATGCAGTAGAAAAAAATTGAGCCACATAACCGAGAGAATTTTTCCACGCATTAAAACATACGCCAAGTATTCGTAGCTTTCACTCATTACTTAAATTCATTAATCGTAGCTCTTTTCAGTTGAGTAGGCTAGAATATAAAAATGATAGCTTTCACACATTCAACTTTTTAGTGATGCTAGCTTTTTCCAATCAATGAATCCTTTTTATTGGCGAATTCATGCTTTTGTTTTTCATGGGGCTATTTTTGATGAATATATGCTTCTGGTTTTGCATGCTAAGCAAGAAATATTTTATATTTTTTGAAAATGAGGAGTTTTTATCGTCCTGCAATTTTCATCAGACATAAAGAATTTTATTTTCCTGTTGGATCAGGAGAGAAATCATAAACATGACTATGATATAGCAGTCCAGAGAAGAACAAGATTGTGATCAAAGACTTTTTCACCCTCATCTTCTTCAATGAAGAAGGATGATCAACAAAATTTTTAAACCATGAAAATTACAACATGCATCGAATGACATTTTGAGTGAAGCGAAACAGTCATTGGGTCAAGCAACACATTGAATCAAGATCATCAAATAATTCAAACTAACATCGTTTTAGAATAGACAAAAACATTTTAGCAAGATATCAACTTCAATATTCTCGAACCCACAAAATCAACTCAGTGAAGTAGTCCTTTGGCATCAACCCACAACTCATAATATTTTTTTTTTAGTTGGGGCTGTCAGAACACAAAATTAATCTAACTTAGGGGTGAGTTGTAACGGGGTATTACCCTGCTGCAACTTACACACTTTGAAGCAATTATCATCACCACTTATTCCTTGCATAACACAAATCCCTTTTTCATTCTTGACAAAGCAATAATTGTGGTCAAAGCATACATGCAAATTCATATCACACAATTGACTAACACTGATCAAAATTTTGTGGAATTCTTCAGCATAAAAGACATTATGTAGGGTAATACTAACTTTGATGTTCAGACTACCCTTTTCACAAACAAGACAGAAAATTCCGTCACCACATAGAACAGTACTACCAACAGTTTGAGCAAAATTTGATAAAATCCTTTTGTTACAAATCATGTGTATGGAACACCAACTATCAATGTACATGTTATCAGAAACTTTTTCTCGAACTTTAGAGACCGCAAAGAACGCATTAAAGTTGGAATTGCTTACCCTATCATTTGATTGACTGCCTTTTAATTGAACTAAGCCTCGTAGTTTCTTGATGGCGTAAGACGTTGATACCCTTTTGTTGATAGCAATTAGACCATTTGTGACCCTTTACTCTATTGTGGCGAGACACCCAAACAAAATCAAACTTGTTCCTCTCCTCAAAAGACTTGATTTAATTACCTTGTTTTCAAGAATTATGGGGAACAACTCACAATCAATCTAATTGTAAAAAAATAAAAAAGTACCATGCTGTTGTAGGTTTTTGTTTCTTCTTTTGGACTGCGTATTGATTTTGAGGGACTGCTTTAATATAAATTAAGGGTTTATTTGATGATCACGGATCTTGTACTTTCCTTTTAAAATATTGGGTTTTTTTAATAGTTTTCAAATAATAAAAGGGTAGTTTGAGTGGGACTTAAATTATTTGATGCCTAATCAAAATAGATTTCCTTTACAGACATTTAAATGTCTGTGAGGCTAGTAGCCTTGATACTGGGAAATCATAAGCTTACGCGACACTATTTATTCTTTTACTAACTAAAAACCGGTGCAATAAGTTTCTTAAACTTTCTCATAAATTACGATAAGCACAAAAATTTTAATAATCGCATTCTAACCCCATGTTTTAGAAATATGGTAGCGGCTGTACCTACATAAACCAAACTTTATGATTGTTGCTTGATAATTTGTGTGTGATTATTTGTTTCTTGTATTGATTACATTAAGATTGAGCATAGGATTTATGTAGGTACAACAACTACCCTATTTCTGAAAGTTGGGGTTAGAATGCAATTAACAAGATTTACGTGCCTATCATAATTAATGTGAAAGTTTAAGAAACTTATTGCACCGGTTTTCAGTTAGTAAAAGTAAAAATTGTGTAGCATATGGATTTTTGTAAGATTACGGTCAGTAAGCTTATCATTTTCCATTATCCGTGTTGCTAGCCTCACAAACATTTAAATGCCTTTAACACATGCGTCTCTTCTAAAACAACACCTATTTTAATTAGGAATCCTTATAATTTAAATCCCACTCAAACTACCCTTTTATTATTTGAAAACTATTAAAAAACCCAATATTTAAAAAGGAAAGTTCAAGATCCGTGATCAACATATAAACCCTTAATTTACATTAAAGCAATCCCCCTAAATCAATACGCAGTCCCAAAGAAGAAGCAAAAACCTACAATAACATAGTACTTTTATTTTTATTTTTTTGGTTACAAAAAGACTGATTCTCAGTTGTTCCCCATAATTGGAATTAAATTGATTAGGTTCCACAGATTTACCTTTATTAGGTTGCATCACTGGACTAGCGTTGTTGTTTTTGGTTGACTTATGTTTATTTGGAGCCATAATGTATGAGTGTCCAAGTCTATGGTTATTATTTACTGGATGTTGTTGATCACAAGCTTCGTTTTGAGTTCCTCAGTCACTGAACTTATCATCGTGACATTCTTCTCGAAATCAGCAAGTGTGGCGTGGGCTTCATTGAACTTCTGTTAGAACACTGTTGTAGTCTTAGATTCATCAAATCTTTTCGCAAATTCTCTTTTTCGTCCTCCAAAGTTCATTTTCTTGTTTAAGAGCAGCATTGATGAAGGTGTGATTTATCCACAAGTTTTTAATTTCAAGATATTGAGTCCTAAAGTATGCAAGATCAAATTCTTTAGTTGTGCTCTCTGGTTCGTAATCTGAGTCGTTGGGAGATTGTAGTCCAGCTTCTGATGGCATAGTTGCAACTGATGATGATCTGACTGGGGTTAAGACCGTGGATGCTGGAGGACGATCATCTTCCTAGCTATCCATAATCATGGTGGTGGTGATGGTACAATCTTTATCATTGTTTATATTGTAACAATGACTATTACATTCTGCTCATTTGTGTCTAAGAACCCGACATTTCTTGCATTGAATACCTTTTCCCCTCCTCTTGACATTAAAATCATTAATAGCAGCGATATTTGTTTTAATTTCAAACTCAGAGTTAGAGGGATTGTGTTTCGTACCTTTGATTCCTATGAGTTTTGTTACCTCTTGATAAGCCTTACGAGCTGATGCTTGTCTGTGTGTGACAATGAGTGTGTTCCATACATCATTAGCAGAGACACATTTTAGGACACGATTGAGCTTGTCATTGTCAACGCTACTCAACATCGCATGAAGTTCTCTAGCGTTGAAGTTTGCAAAATCATCTTCTGCATTTGTCCATTCCATTTCATCTTTGACTTTTTAATCCTCCTCAATTGGTAGACTTCATCCTTTAATAACACTTGCGCATGTCCTTGTGCTAAGACTTTTGATAAAGACCTCCATCAGAATTTTTCAATAGTGAAAATTATCATTGTCAACAATTGGTGGACAATTCGTTTGCAATCCCAAGATCCTTTTTCTCCATACCTGCAGACCAAAACAATTTCTCCAGAATCTTTCACCGGTATAATGGTGATGTAGCTCTTGATGGCAGTTGTTAGATACTATTTTACAGAATACTTGAAGTTATACATATAAACTTAGCTAGGTAGTTGTAACTTCAAAAGGTTCAAACAAATCGTGCCTAAGATACAAAAACAATTAAGACTTATTTAAACAGTAGATAAACAGAACAGTAAAATAACAAACACACTAGGTTTTTACGCGGTTCGAACAACTGTCCTACTCACAAGGCTTCCCGCCTAATACTTCAAACTTCTTTCAATATACCAAAGTGAATTACACATACAAGAAGTTACTTTAACCTACTGTAGTTCCTTCTATGTTTTACTCCGTCTGGTAGAAGATATCATGCCGCGTTTGAACTCCTTCAATCTTCCTGGACTCTTCTGGATAAATTCGATCAGACATTGAAACAAAGACTTACTCTAACCCACTATGAAACCCTAACGGAATAACGATGAAAGCTTTTTCCTTAATGAAACTATGAACCTAAACAATGAAACTAATTGCGAACCTTTCTTACGATTTGTATTACAATTCACTCATAGGTTAAATTATAAAAATGAATCAGCTCTTCTACAATTTGTTCCAGCTGTTGCAAGAGCTTACACGTTTTACAACTTTCAGAATCTCCCTGGTTGTAGTCGATCTATATCTTCTTGATGAACGATCCTGTCATAAGACCATATACACAAACCTATTACCCAAGTAAGAAGATCAACTAAATATATCTAGGAATAAAAGGACAAATATATCTAGGAATAAAAGGACAGGCTTTCCAATGAATAGTAAATCTTTCCTTCTCCTAAATAATATAGAATTGCATCCTAAGATAAACTCTATCTGTTAAAGATGGAAACATAATACCTCATGAATCTTTTAATCCTACTTTAACACGTAAATTGAATCTTGAATAAATACGGATTAATTAAATCGAAGAAAAACGCTTTATAAGAAAATAGTAAATCATGACTTATTTAATACAAAGTCTCTCTAATAAATAAACTTTCTAAAAACGTGGACTTCTTAATTAATTAACTTTTTGAATAAATCTTTTACTAATTGAGATCACATTAGTTAATTAATAAACTGAATAATATGCAATGGAGCAAAATACAAGCTGCATAATATGAATGTATGAACCGTACTGTTGTTGTAACAGCAACTAGTGCAGTTGCAGCTACATGAAACACTTTAATTACGGAAAGGGATAAAAGCGTTAAACCCCTTATACTATAGGCGGTGTAGCGATTTGCCCCCTGAACTTGTTTTTTGACAACAAGCCCCCTGTACTATGGATAAATAAGCACTTTGCCCCCTCAACTATTGACTGGAAAAAATAATTTGCCCCCTGACCGAATTTCCGCCGGAATTTGAAACGTGAACATGACGTTTCATCACTATTTAACCTCAGAGTTAATAAAATGCCATTTTTTCACTTTGATTTTTGTTATATTTTTTTCTGAGTTTCCAAGTCCTAAATTTTGATAATTTAAACTATGGTTTGAAAATTAAGGAAATGTAACAAAAATCGAAGTGAAAAAAGGGCATTTTATTGAATTTGAGGTTAAATAATAATGAACGCTCATGTTCACGTGTAAAATTCCGACGAAAATGGGCCGGAAATTCGATCAGGGGGCAAAAAACCTTGTTTATCCATAGTACAGGGGGCTTGTTGCCAAAAAAAAGTTCAGGGAGCAAATCGCTACACCCCCTATAGTATAGGGGGTTTAATGCTTTTATCCCTTACGAAAAATAAGAAGCTTTTCATACCATGACTTTCTTGCATATAATTCTTTTCATACGAATATTCAATTAGCATGCTTTAGGATATTCGTAAACTGATTTAGGAATCAAACACATATCTCCTTAATCTTATACTCTAATATCATAAGAAGAAAACACGATATTTAAGAAAGATATACACAATCTCATTGGATATTCGAATAAGGGAACAACCTAATCCTACTCAAATAAGCCAAGGATACTATTCATGCAATCTTCACATAATCCTAATCACTGTTCTCATAACCGGACCGAATCGGCCGGTCGAACCGGTTCAACCGGTGTCCAGGCCCTTCTCCGATCCGGTTGATCATGTAAAACCTGTTTGACAGGAAACCGGCAGGAATCGGTAAAAACTGGCACCAAAACCGGGACCAGTCGGTTTTG
Source organism: Misopates orontium (assembly GCA_946800315.1). Lineage (NCBI taxonomy): Eukaryota > Viridiplantae > Streptophyta > Magnoliopsida > Lamiales > Plantaginaceae > Misopates > Misopates orontium. The sequence continues at coordinate 13,087,503 of OX326951.1, forward strand.
CTGGTGTGACCCGCAACCCCTTAATAAATTTTTTTTTTTTTTAGATTTTGTCCTAATCTAATTTATAGATCGTGTTCGTCCTAGATTTCTTTTCTCTTCAGATCTGAAAAATCAAAACTAGGAAGAGAAAAAACCTAAAAGCAAAACAAACCTAATCAGTAAACCAATTGCTTTTAAAAAGGAAAATGAATGTCAATATTTCTCCAAATATCAAAAGGGAATTGTCTAAATTATTGACAGCCATCACCCACGTTCAGTCTTCATCTCATTCTCCATTAGGTGGCTGGGTGGAAGTAATTCTAATATGAGAGTGTGCAAAGAGATGTAAATGTGTGAGTTTATGCATATGGGTTAAGAGAGTTTTGGACATTTTTGATGAGTAAGTGATTGTACATACGTTATGAAGATAGAAAAAGAAAAGGAACAAGTTGAATTAGAAAGAATAATCTCGAATTTCTTATTTGGTAAATGTAAACAAACTATGATTAATTATTGATCTCTAATCACGGGTGAAAAATGGTAAATCTTTACTTAAATAGATACAAATAAAGAGTAAATGATGGGTTTTAATTTGGTAAAAATAAGAGCCTAATTGCATGCAATTGATTGAGTAGATGTCCTTCTCGTTTTATACTTTTCATTTTCTTTGAAGTATGTATCTTAGTTCAAAATATTAATCGATTAATTAAATGAATTTTTGAATCGGACAATTTTCTTAGAAGAAGACACCAATTCTTGCCACAATATCTTACTGTTGATGACTATAAATTTTAGAATTTTTCAAGCTAATCAAAATTCTGTGTCCTTACTCCTTACTATATATATACATACATACATATATATATATATATACATACATATATATATATATATATATATATATATATATATATATATATATATATATATATATAAATATTCAATATAATTAAGAAGTATGTGATAAAACATTCCTATATTTATTTACATTTTATGTGCTATAACCTTAATAACACAACTTCACAAAGTCTCTATATCTCAATAGTTTTTCTTGTATTACTTATTTCTTACATTGTCAATTTTTAGGATAATATCATATACCTTATAAATATAATTATAAAATTACAATTACGGCATACCGGTCGAACCAAACAATCAAACCTGTAACCACCAGTAAAGCCACTGGTTCTATGTACGGTCCGGTTCTGAAAACACTGATCCTAATCAATGTGGGCAAGCATAAGTAAAAATTGCAGCATATCTTTTCTTAAATTGTACGAAAACTCTTTAATCAAATAAGATCAGTACGTGTTTAACTTATTAAGGACGGAACTAATCAATGCTTAACACATAATCTCTTAAGTAAATTGTGTTCAATTTAGCTAAAACTCTAAGACATATAATAAGTCGAGCTGTAATTAAATAAGAAAAAGAGAAGCAACAACACACCAAATGGCCTGTTTAAACCATATAATACAACTTAACAGTTCAAACACCAGAGGACAAAGTCCTAGTCCTAACACTTTCTCTTCATGTTGTATACTGTGGGTCAGATGAGATTATTATTAGCAATGGCTTCAACATGCCTATAACTTAAGTTGGTTTTGGTATTCTTTCTTCTACTTCTTCTTCCTTTAATCCTAATCAACTTATCTGTGTTATGTCTGCTCACCGTAACCTTATCTCTATCTCTAAGTCTAGCAAAATATTAACACCATCGTGGAATTCTCAACCTTCTCTTTGGGTGTCAAGGATCAGCGTAAAAGGGAACCCTAGTCTGGGGCAAAAATAAAAATGGTTTATACCAATGGTTCTCTTCCTAATCTATGACGTCCGTCGCCCCTCCTCTCTTTATCTTTTCCGGTGTCAAAGCTTCTTCCACGACTTGACACAGTCGGCTAGCGCATCCTTCTAGCTTAATTATAAATATTATTTTTTCCGTGTTTGAGTTAGACATTATGGGTGCTGCATCACCTTCTTTAAATAATAATGGTTGTCGATGCAACAAAATGGTTAAACTACGTTTTCATATATCTACTATTATGTCGACTCATCTTCTTCAAGTCGTTTATTCCAATTTGGGACATCTCTTATTTCTATGGATGATTTTAAATACTATTTAACTCACTATTCTTAGCTTCAAACACATGAGTGATGTTCATCAAATATTTATTAAGTTTTTTGCTCTAGTTGAAGATAGCGAAATTACAATCCTTGTACTATGGCCATGGTGGTGAATATGTTGCCTTATCATCCTACATCGCTTCCGCTGGTGTATCTTACCTCACTTCATGTCCCCGCCGCATACCCTTCAACATAATGGTAAGCATCAGCACATTGTTTGCCTTGTCCAGTGCCACTTCACCATGCATTTGTCCTCCTTTCTTAATGGTTGTATGCCTTGTCCAGTGCCACTTATCTCATTAATCGCATGCCCACTCCTCTCCTATCCATGCAATTCCCTTATTGGCGCATTCTTGGTCACAACAACAATTACATTCAAACTCGGTGTTTTTAGTTCTCTCTTATCGCTGGCTTCACCCATATACCCCTCACAAACTTGTCAATTGCTTGGCCACATACGTCTTTCCGAGACAACTCCATAGTGCCTATCTCTGTCTTGATCTTGCTCACGCCTATATGTCTCTTGACATATCCAATTTGTCGAGTCTATATGCCCCTTTAGCCCTCAACAAACTCATGTTCCTTCTTCATGTAGTCCCTCTCCATCCTTTCCGCTTAAGACTACCACACACTATCCCACTGGCCACAATCCCTCTCGCTACGGCTTACGTTCAACCCCTGCTCACATGGACCTCCGCCATCCTGCCAGTGCCCATGGGATTGCTCATTCTCTTGTCAGGTGGTGCATTCAACTCCTCGTTGGTGGCCCCTATTGCACCGCTAGGTCTAGCTCGCCCACTTTACCCCCGAGCCTACGTAGCACACACTCACAATGGCCAATAGGCTCGTCTGTATCTCGTATCTTGGCACCTTCTGTCCCCACTCCATCCGCACCTCCACCCCGCACTATACTCACTCGCTCTATCATAATATCTCCAAACCCGTATCAAAACTCAATCTCTCAACTTTGCTTCCTTCTTATGTAGATACCGAACCAATGTGTGTTTCTCAGGCTCTTGCTCACTCGTGGTGGCGTGACGCCATGTCTAATGCGTTTATGGCGCTTGTTCAGTATGGCACTTTTGATCTTGTTCTACCATCCCCGTTTCTTAATGTTCTGGGTTGCAAGTGAGTGTTTTGTATCAAACGTAACCCAGATGGTTCAGTGGATATTGTATGACGCCTTCTTGGTGGCCAAGGCTTTCCATCACGGGTCGAGGTGGACTTTTAAAAGGCTTTTAGCCCAGTTATCAAACCTAGCACCATTCGGCTTATTTTCTCTCTGGCTTTTTCTCGATTCTGGTCCCTTTGCCAATTGGATGTCAACAATGCATTTTTTCAAGATCTCTCTTTGACGATGTCTTTGTGGCTCAGTTGTCGGGGTTTATTTATGGTCTTAAGCAAGCACCTCGTGCTTGGTACACTGAGATACAGACTTTTCTATTCTCCTCTGGGTTTTCTAATATTCACGTTGATCCTTCACTATTTTTTTTTTTTTTGTCGTGGTGGTACACTGCTTTTTTTATTATATTTATGTTTAGTGAGTCAACAACTTAAAATTTGAATATTCAATTAGATTATGTCTTTTTTTTTTGTTTCTTTTTTTCTTTTGTTAGCAGAGAAATTTTATTTAGTTACTTCAAACGACAATTTACATCGGCAATTCAAAACAGTTATAAACACATGAAAGGTTAATTGCACTAGTTGATAAAAACATAACCACTAAAACAAAACATTGATTTGGTATGCAAGAAATTTCTTGCAATTCAGTCAATATTGCTTGCTAGTAACTATTAGTAAGCAAATTTTACTTGCTAAGGTTGCTTGCTACAAGCCCACTAGCAAATAATATTAGCATATAATTTTCTGACTTTGCTTGCTAATTAGAAAGCGAAAACTTACTTACTAATTTAACAAAACTCTCTGTTTTTCGTTTCGGTCCAAGTCCATGTTCTAACCTTGATTAACTCCACTATTTTGTCCATATCAATTCTTTCTCCACAGAAGATAGTCATGTTTCTCATGGCCCAAATTATCCAAATAGCAATTAACCAATTCAAGCACCATCATGTTTTTGAAGTGAATGATATGGCGTTCCAGGTTTCCAGCGAGCGTCTTTTGAAAGCCAAACCATTTGAGAATTTCCATCCATTTGATCAGTGGTCTCAACATTTAATTCGCAGTCAGTGATGTTATTCTTTAGTGGTGCACCTAAATCCCAGAAGTTCTTTGAGAAGAATGTTGTGTCTTCATTGTCCACTACAAGAATTATAGCCTAAAGCAACGCCGGTACTGCAACGGATTTATAATCCGTTGCAGTATTTTGATGTACCAACGTCACCTGACGTAGGTACTGCAAAAGTAAAAAAAAAAAATTACCTGCCAACGTTTTCGGACGTTGGCAGGTATTGTGTAGCGCACAATTCAAGCAGCAACGTCATAAAAACGTTGCTGGGTGTGGTTTTCCAGACGTTGGTACCACCTTTTACTATATTTTTTTTAATTTTTTTTTATTGAACGGCACTTCAGCAACGTCTGTTTAGACGTTGCTGCCAGCTGAATGGCACCAACGTCTCCAAGACGTTGGTGCCATATTTATATGGCTGCCTGCTGCATGCAGCTTTGTGTCAGATTGACACAAAGCTGCACGCCATTAATCAATACGGCACCAACGTCTCCAAGACGTTGGTGCCATATTTATATGGCAAAAAACTGCTGCGAATTTGCCATTGCTGTTGCTTCAAAAAAATAATTTCTTCACTAAACTTCATCTAATTCACATGATTTCAGCTCCAAATCTCTTGTTTTTTTAAGGTATGTGTTCAATGTCTTCAAAATTACGATTATACATATTTTTTTTATAGTTTAATCGGTTAGATTTTTGTTATTTAGCATAAATATGATTTTTTAGTTGATTTGATGATGTATTTGTGTTAATTATGTATGATTAATTAAGATATTAGTTGATTTGATGAAGTAATTTTGACGATCTATGTGTATTATGTTTTTTTTTTAAAATTAATGGTTAGATTTGTGTAATTAGATTATTTGTGAGGTAATTGTTGATTTTAGGCATATTTGTGTTAATTATTTATGCTTAATTAAGGTATTAGAGGTAATTATGTGACGATCTATGTGTATTATGTTTGTTTTTTTAAATTAATGGTTAGATTTGTGTAATTAGATTATTTGTGATATAATTGTTGATTTTATGCATATTTGTGTTAATTATTTATGCTTAATTAAGGTATATATTAGAGGTAATTATGTGACGATCTATGTGTATTATGTTTGTTTTTTTAAATTAATGGTTAGATTTGTGTAATTACATTATTTGTGATATAATTGTTGATTTTAGGCATATTTGTGTTAATTATTTATGCTTAATTAAGGTATTAGAGGTAATTATGTGACGATCTACGTATATTAATGTTTATTTTTAATTAATTTGTTAGATTTGTGTAATATTATAGCATCATAGTGTTGTATTTGTTAGATTTGTGTAATTATGTATGATTAATTAAGATATTAGAAGTAATTTTGAACGATCTATGTGTATTATTTTTTGTTTTTAAATTAATGGTTAAATTTGTGTAATTAGTATTTGTGATGTAATTGTTGATTAGATAGTGTATTTATGTTAATTATTTATACTTAATTAAGGTAGTAGAGGTAATTAATTATGTGACGATCTATGTATATTAAGGTTTAATTTAATTAATCGGTTAGATTTGTGTAATATTATCGCATAATAGTGATGTATTTGTTGATTCGAGTGTATTAGTACTGTTAATTATATATATATATATATATATATATATATATATATATATATATATATATATATATATATATATATATATATATGTATGCTTAATTAATTAATATTAGATTTGTGATTATGACAATATAGCTACGTATTTTCTTTTTTTTTTTGTAGAATTTAATCGATTAACTTTGTATTATATAACATATATAATTGTGTTTACCTTAGAACGTATTTATGTTAATTAGATATGCTAAAAATGTTAGTAGCATTGAGAAATTATATATTTGTAATAAAAATATGAGAAATATATTTTGGTTAAACTTGTTTATATGAACATGCTATGGTGTAATTATTGATGCTTGATATAGATAGAGATATATGTAGAAGATGTAGTTATTTTGTGACACGTCCGTACGTGATTAATTGTCGAATACTCTAATTTAATTAATAGTATATATATCACAATGAGTATTGAGCTTACTTAATTGTAATACATTGATTAGAAAAATTAGCGGAGATTTGTATAATTTAGACGTAACAGATGTATATATCCTTAATTAGTCAATTTAGTAAATGAATAGATAGTATATATTGTCAAGTATCCCTTTTATATTAATTTGACCATTCTAAATATTTATTTATCAGATGGCCGGCTCGTCAAATCAGGGTAAGGAAAAGGGAAATGGGAAAGGAAAAAAGAAGGTGTCGAAGAACCAGGTGCCATACCCGGAAGGGGTACCTCGAGGATCATTCTCTTCGCAGCCTGATCTTGGTTCGATGGGATCACTTTCAGCGGTGATGCCGATGTTTCCCGGAGGATCAAATGACGCAGGAGCCCGCGCTAGTGGGCCGTTTACCAATCAATTGATGGGTGTAGGAGCGACAATGGGGGGTGTATATGTTGGGGGTGGTTATGGTGGTGGTGGATTCGGTGGGGCTGGCTATAGCGGGGTTGGTTATGGTGGGGGTGGTTATGGTGGGCCTGGATTGGGTGGGCCTGGATTTGGTGGGCCTGGATATGGGAGTGGAGCTGGGTTTGGTGGGCCTGGATATGGGAGTGGAGCTGGATTTGGTGTGCCTGGTTTTGGGAGTGGAGCTGGATTTGGTATGCCACAAACACAGCTAACGAGGCCACAACTTATGGGAGGTACTGTAGACGGCATGATGCAGCCGAGTTTAGGTGCCATGACGACGTTACAGGTTCAGGGGACGGGAAGTACTGCTGGGCCATCATCATCGGGCTCACGGGGTTCAGGCACACGAGCTTCAGGCACACGAGGTTCAGGCTCACGTGCTCATGGCGTTTCTGAGGAGTTAGACGAGGATGAGGGGGGTAACAATGATTCAGGAGACGATGGTGGTATTACTAGGGTTGCAGTGCGAGGACAATCTAAACCTCGCGAGCCCCCGGCAAATCCGGATGACAGGGAGGTACTTGAATTATTCTTTGATGGCTCAATAGAGAACCCTTCCGCCGTGACCACGATTGGTACAAATTTGAGGAACATGATGCAAGGGGCATACTTCACGTACGGCATGTGGCCAGAGGACGAGAAGGAAATGTGTTGGAACAGATTTAAGGTAAGGAATTAGCTTGACTTCTATATTTATTAAATATTTACAAATATTTGTTCATTATTATTCATTTATGTGACCAACTTTTCTTTATGTCTGTATTAAATGCAACACACTTATCAGTGGGATCCTGCCATAGAAAATGCAGTCAGGGAATGGTACGATAGGGTCGCTACTGCGAGATTTGCAGGTTCAGTAAACCACGCCAAGAAATGGTGGTTGCGCTGCAAAGTTGATCCCACCTATAGTATGAGTCACAGTTGTTGGATTCACGAAGATTTTCGGCAGGCATTTTATGATTATTGGGAGCTTGAGCCCACGAAGGGTCGTTCGGAGCAGAACGCTAAAAATCGAGATAAGGGGAAAACAGTAAACTATAGGGGTGGGTCTCGCAGCACGAACAAGCATAGGATAGATCTGGTAAGTAGAAAAATATGATTGGTTATTTTTCAAATATCATCATTGATTTAATAATGTGATCTATATTTGCTTTAATGAATTTTCATATTATGACAGGCAAAGGAAATGAATACAACGTCCGACAAGGTGCCGTTTCAGGAAGTCTTTATAAAGACTCGTGCAAAGAAACATGACGACGGAACGGTTGAGTGGCCGAACCCTGAGGACAAAGCTAATTACGTGAGTATAATATTTTCTTTCATTAAAGTGGTGTAATCGTCAATTTGTTGTTGTCGTAATTATACTTATGTTTGTTACAAAAAATATTTTGAATCATAATATGTTATATGTAGGATACCTATGTGGAACACTGCCTACGAGAACATGGGCCAGATATGAGCAAGTGGCCGGTCTGGGACGTGAGACCGTGGGTGGAAATTGACGCAGCCGGACGTGTAAAGAAGAATAGGGTGGTGGGTCTGGCGAGTTATGGTGAGCCTGAGCACGTAGGATTCAAGGCTCGAAGACATTCTAGGTTCGTTGAGACTGGCTCTAGTAGCGTGGAGCCGCTTCGATCAGAATGTCAGGCACTGCGGGCCGAAACAGCTTCTCAGCGGGAGGAAATCACCGGTTTAAAGAATGTGCTCAAATACTTTATGTCACAGTTTAATATGCCGGTGCCCGAGGAATTGTGGGGGTCAGAGCAACAACAACAGGGGCAACCACAACAGTTTAACAACTTCCCGGCAGTTTTCCACCAACCATTGCAACCGACAAACACGAGTGTCGGCAGCGGGCGGGTATCAGGGGATCCACTCTATCGACCACGGTCACATTCTACCGATCAGGAGGACGAAGGGGACCAGGAAAGAAGTTCGGGTGGCGGTGCTAACGACACTACTGGCTTGGGTGATATGTAATTTGACGAGGATACTCAAATTTAGACTGTTATTTGCTGCTTTTATTTGTATTTGTATAATTATGAACAAACGAGGTTTGTTTTAGCTTGTTTTTATTTATGTTTGCACCTTATATATATTTATGTTTTTATTTATATTTATAATTTACACTAGTTTTATATATATATATATATATAAACGTTACAATTCAAATAACTCAAATATTACAACGCAAGCTTACATATTGCAAATAAACCAATGTTTAAGTTCACGAATTCTTACTACATAGGCATATATATTGCCTAGAACATACATTACGTATAATCAGGGTCATCGTCGTCACCATCATCATGATCTTCATCCACGTCATCGTCGGCGGATGTGTCGTTATCATCGACTTCCACAATATCATCGTCTGCAAGCCTGATAGGTGTATTGTCGATATTGTTGATGTCATCCAATCTTAACTGAGGTGCGGTGCTATCTTGGTAAATGTCGAGATTAGCCACTGCAGTTGTGTCAACGAGGTATCTCGCTCTTGTCGTGCAAACCGCCCACCATCCTCTCCTACTGGTATTTTTTTGTGAAGGATACAGACTGTAATAGACTTGTTGCGCCTGACTTGCTAAGATAAACGGTTCAGACGCTCCTGTACCGAGTCGCATTGTTGGATTAATGTCAACAAGGCCATAAATCGGATGAGTTGTTATTCCATTATACACGTCGTACCAATCACATTTGAACATTACAATTTGTTCCAAGTTTCCACTGCCCCAGTAATCAAGCTGTATAATAACTTGAAGCATTCCATAGAAATTACGTGCGTCTGGGTCGCCAGTGTCGCCCTTCACATAAACGCCACTGTTCATTGTTTGCCCACCAGCCCCATATGCTTCTGTATGAAACTTAAATCCGTTAACCGTATAACCATTATAAGTTTTTGCTTTCAAAACAGGACCCCGAGCAAGACCTCGTAATCTAGGATCCACACTGTAACTACCAGACACAACAACTTGTTTGAACCAGTCGATAAAATAAGTTTTACGTATCTGATCTTTATTAGCTTGCGGATATCCTGCGCACATCTGTTCATCAAACATACTGTCACAGAAAGAAGCCGTTTAAAACATCAATTGATATATTAGCAAGAATACATTGTATGACAATTAGTAATCTTACCTTAACCAACACTCGACCTCTGGGGCACTCGGTCCAACTCTTACTTTCATACTCCCCGTAATAAAGGATACAAATATTAACACACACATCATATGTTTTGTACCCAAGTCCTAAACCTTTGATGAATTTCTTCACTCCGTACCAATTTTCAGGCAATCTATGACGATCTGTAGGACTCATTAATCTGCGGGCCGCTTGTAATTGATTGTCAGCAGAGGCGTTTGTTGTGCCATGACGAACCTTGTCGGCAATAAATGATGTTAACCACTGCAATGGTGTTGTTTCCACATCTACGCGTATTGGCACCTCGGCTTCCCGTAGCATTTCAAAAAAGTCTCGTGCCTCACGGTTTGGCTCTTCTTCTATATTTTGATTGTAGTGCGTGCCTTCAAACTGACCTCTGTATGCATCATTGACCATATCTACGTAACCACTTTCGACATTATCATTATGAGTAGATGACTCTCCTGCGTATGTGTAATTGCCAGAAAAGTTGTTCCTTTCTCCGTGTGCCTCCAGTACGTAATAATGAGGAACAAAACCGTACTTCAATAGGTGTTCCTGAATCACATCCCTCTTTTTGCTTTTGCTAAAACCACACCGAGTGCAAGGACACTTAACTCTTCGATGACCTTGAGAAAATGCAAATTCTAGGAATCTGTTGACGCCATCTACGAAATAAAGATTGATATACCCCTCATCAACGTTGCCTCGATCGTACATCCAACTCCGATCTTCGTTGTTATACATTTTTTATCTAATTAAAATCAAATTAACAATGCATCAGCACGAGAACTGACTATTTAATCACGAAAGTAAGGCTAATTAAAACTTATCATCAAATACTAACAATGTGAACAACTAATTACACACAGGCATATAAATAGCATACTACTAATCAAATCACGCTTAGATCTCAGTTATTCTAAATATGATGAATAACAAGTATTAATATTACAAAAATCACTAAATTAAGCAACAACATCAACAATATATATATAAAATTAAGCAACGAATTACGATAATACTGAAATAGATACCTCTCGTGGAGTGAGCTTTGCTGAGAATTACGTACGCTTTGCAAAAAAATCACAGGGAAGAAATGAAATTTTGCTAAAAAATAGAGAAGAGAGGGGGAAGAAATGCAGTAGAATTTGGGGAAGAAACGCAGGTTATGGATCATGAAATGTGTGGAGGAGAGGATATAAAGCTGATAAATCTATTGCAAGGTCCAAATCCCTTGCTGCTGCTGTAAAAACAGCTTTTCTGACACAGTTGCAAGGGAAAAAGGCCCTTGCAGTAGCCTTTCAGCTTCAGCAACCTCCTCTTCCCTTGCAGGTTTTGTTTTACTTATTTTTTAATATAATAAAGCTGCATTCTTCATTCTTTATATATATATATATATATATATATATATATATATATATATATATATATATATGCAAAAATCAAGTCAGGAGTTATGTATTTAAATAACATCTATTCATGATAAAAATTAAAATTACGTTTAAGTAATTCAGTTTTTATGTAATATTTGTTCAATTAAGTTAGATTAATTTGACAAAGTTAAGATTAGTTATATTTAGTTGATTCTTATATATATATATATAATTAATTAGGAGTTGTCCATTCAACAATTTCAATTAATATATATATATATATATATATATATATATATATATATATATATATATATATATATATATATATATATATATATATATATATATATATATTAGTTCAATTATAATGTAATGTTGAGTTATCAATTCTATTCTTAATTAATTCAATGAAAATATAGAGTAGTTTTCCTTGTACATGGTTCAATTCTTATGTAATTAAGATTTTATTCATTCAAATGAAATCTATTCATGATAATAACAATCTAGATTAAATCTAAGTAATTTAGTTCTTGTGTAATAATATTTCTTCAATTAATTAAGTTAAACTAATTTGACAAAAGTCAAGATTAGTTATATTTAGTTGATTCTTATATACGTAATTCATTAGGAGTTGTCCATTCAAACAAGTTCAATTAACTTATTAAAAATTAAGATTAAGGTTACTTAATTAGTTCAATTCTAATGTAATGTTGAGTTATTAATTCTATTCTTGATTAATTTAACAAAAATAAAGAGTAGTTTTCCTTGTACGTAGTTTAATTCTTATGTAATTAGGAGTTGTGCATTCAAATAACATCTATTCATAACAAAAATCAAGATTAAATCTAAGTAATTTAGTTCTTATGTAATATTCGTTCAATTAAGTTAAACTGATTTGACAAAAGTCAAGATTAGTTATATTTGGTTGATTCTTATATGTGTAATTAATTAAGAGTTGTCCATTCAAACAAGTTCAATTAATTTATTAAAATTTAAGATTAGTTTTGTTTAATTAGTTCAATTCTAAGGTAATTATGTTGAGTTATAAAATATATTCTAAATTAATTCAACAAAAGTAAAGAGTAGTTTTCCTCGTACGTAGTTCAATTCTTATTGAATTAGAAGTTATGCATTCAGATAACATCTATTCATAATAAAAATCAAGATTGAATCTAAGTAATTTAGTTCTTATATATAATATTTGTTTAAGTTAAACCAATTTGACAAAAGTCAAGATTAGTTATATTTAGTTGATTCTTATATGTGTAATTAATTAGGAGTTGTCCATTCAAACAAGTTCAATTAATTTATTAAAATTTAAGATTATTTTTGTTTAATTAGTTCAATTCTAATGTAATTATATGTTGAGTTATAAATTCCATTCTTAATTAATTCAACAAAAATAAAGAGTTGTATTCCTTGTACGTAGTTCAATTCTTATGTAATTAGGTGTTATGCATTCAAATAACACTATTCATAATAAATCAATATTATTAAATCTAAGTAATTTAGTTCTTATGTAATATTTGTTCAATTGAGTTAAACTAATTTGACAAAAGTCAATATTAGTTATATTTAGTTGATGCTTATATATTTGTAGTTAATTAGGAGTTGTCCATTCAAACAAGTTCAATTAATTTATTAAAATTTAATTAAGATTATTTTTGTTTAATTAGTTCAATTCTAATGTAATGTTGAGTTATCAATTATATTCTTAATTAATTCAACAAAAATAAACAGTAAGTTTTCCTGTACGTAGTTGATCAATTCTTATGTAGTTAAATATTATTCATTCATATAATTTCAGTTTATTTAATGAAAATCAAGAATCGTTAATTATGTTTAGTTTGATTATTATGTAATGAGAAGTTATTGATTCTAATAACTTTAATTAATTTTACAATACAAGATTAATTCTAATTAGTTCAGTTCTCATATGTTATTAGGATCTTATTCATTCAAATAAGTTCACATATATATATAGCTATAAATATCAAGATTAGTTCTATTTTCTTATGTAATTAATAATTATTCAATCAAATAAGTTTTATTAATTAATTAATTTAACCAAGATCAAGATTAGTTCTATATATTTAGTTCAAGTTTCATGTAATTATGATTTACAAGTCATAATTATATATGGATCTAATTAAATGAGTGAATGAGGGAATATATATAATTAAAACATTTTTATAATAAAGCTATTGCAAGGTCCAAATCCCTTGCAATTGCTACTTTTCTGACACAGTAGCAAGGGATCCCAATTTCCCTTGCAACAGCTTTCTGACAATAACCTATTGCAAGGGATTTGGACCTTGCTAAAAAATTTCAGAATGAAATTTTTGGCGGAAATTTCAAATTTCCCAAAAAATTTCCTTCCCTCCCACTATACTACTATAAATACCACACTATATCACTCATCCATCCCACTACATTCTCCCTCTCATATTATTATCATCTTCTTCTCCCCTTCTCTCCTTCACTTTATTTTTTTCCTTAATTTATTTTGCATCATGATCAACTTATATATATATTATATATGCATACATGCATCTTATACTATATATATATACATATATATTGTATAATTATAATTAGTGAGATTATTTTATAATTATACATTGTAAAGTTTAGTGTGTGTATGTATATATATATCATTATAATTTTTAAAATGTTATCTAACATTTCTTAATACTATATATATATATATATATATATATGTGCGTGTGTTTGTGTGTGTGTGTGTGTGTATCTTATAATTTAGTTATTAGTATTATATTCTTTAACACATACTATACATATATAATATTGAGGTTTCAATTAATGTATAATGTGAGTGTGTGTGTGAATATATATATATATATATATATATATATATATATATATATATATATATATATATATATATATATATATATATATATATATATATATGTATATATATATTAAAAAAACATTTTATTACAATGTGGCGGTTTTTACCGCCACTTTGTTTTATAAAAAAATATTTATCTACAGCAACGTCCGTGGACGTTGCTGCCAAATTTGAAAAAAAAAAATGTCAGGACACTATAGCAACGTCCGTGGACGTTGCTGCCAAATTTAAAAATAAAAAGAGTGTCAGGACACTATAGCAACGTCCGTAGACGTTGCTGTCTTTCATCGAAAAAAAATAATGAACAAAAATAAATTTAAAAAAAAAAAACGTGCGTAAATCAATTGCAAGGTCAAAAGACGTTGCAATTGGTTTTTGTGTCAGAATACATAGCAACGTCTAAGGACGTTGCAATTGACTTTTGTGTCAGAATAAATAGCAACGTCTAAGGACGTTGCTGTCAATTGTGTGTGTCAGAAAACTCCAGCAAGGGAAATGGACCTTGCTACAGGTGTGTGTCAGAAAAGCAATAGCAAGGTCCATTTCCCTTGCAACATGCAAAATACCTGCACCAACGCCACCTATAGCAAGGGATGCTACCAACGTCCACATCCCTTGCAATAGATCAATAGCAAGGGAATTTGAACCTATTGCAAGGTTTTTGGACCTTGCTATAGCCCACATTTCTTGTAGTGGTCTTCTTTTAAAAGCAAATGGGTATGTTGATTTAAATGTGCAGGCTCGGTACGCATCTGACTTCCATTGCCATCCATATTCTCTATCTAAATCTGATTTATAATCTGAAATCAGCTGTTACATTTCATGGAAAGATTCTGCTCCCATGTAAAGAATCTGCGTCTCCATTGCATGATGATTCCCAACCGTTTTTTGTTCATTCTCCTTTGCTAGCTATGGTTCATTTTCTCAAGACAAATATTAAAGAGCTTATTAAAAATGACGCAAAGAGGTTCATTTCCTATCCATTTGTCAAGTCAAAACATTATGTTGCGTAAAACCATTTCCAATGACTTTTTCCACCCATCAATGAACCAGCTATTTTTTACAGATCTTCAAGATGTCCCTCCACCATATCGAGCTCGTGTCTTTAAATGGAGGCTTCTCTGTTTTGCAATTCAGAAATTATGCATATGCGCAGATTAAATCGTCTTCCATGTTTATGCCTACTAAAACGCTCTTTGTGAAATTGATCTTCAATCCTGAGATAAGTTCAAAGTTCTGCAAAATACATTTAAGAGCCCGAATATTTTCTAAGGAATCTTCATAAAAAAGAATAGTATCATCGGCAAACTGAAGGTGTGTGGCTTGAGGATTATCTATACAGACTCGGATTCCTTTCATCATTTGTTGTTGTTTAGCCTTTTCCATAAGACCATCAATACCTGTGACTGCAATTAGGAACAAGGAGGGGGACAAAGAGTCACCTTGTCGAAGACCGTGGGTGACGTTAAATTCCTCAGTTGGACTTCCATTTACTAAGCTAAAACTGAAGCTGATTTGAGACATTCATTAACATGTCGCCATTGTAAGTTGTACCTCATCATTTGCATAGCATTGTCAAGATAGCTCCAACTAACACTAGCGAGACCTTTACGAAATCTACCTTAAGAAGTAGACTTTGAAGTTTTTTCCTCTATGCTTCATCAATAATCTCATTGGTTGCGAGAACGAAGTCCATGATGTGTTGACCTTTAATGAAGGCAGATTGCTCGCTAGAGATGATGTTTCTAAGAACATTACTTAATTAGGATACTAATAACTTTGGCAAAATTTTATTATGCGGTTGATCGCCCAACCTTAGACATCAATTTTACACTGCAAGTATACGGGTTGCAACTAATAAAGGAGAAGTAAGTTACGACCCTCAGATTTAACGATCCCACAAAAAATAGTACGAATATGTGTGGAATATTAATAATCAAATCTTATTTCTAATTATCTAACTCAGATAAGAAAATAATAACTAGGGGGATTTTTGGTAATTATGATGTACAAACCTCAATAAACGAACTAGCTTGGAGTGTTGGTTTCTTTGGGTTCTTGTGATTAATTATCTCATATGAATCATTGAATTCTCATTTTGTAATATTTCATTCATATATTCCTAAAATAGTGCACGGTAGTAGTTCATGGATCCTTGCACTCTATTCACTTAAATGGTACTATATGTACATTGTTCTCATGAATGCATGACCTTCATTGAATCACCTATATCCCAAAACACAAAGCAACACAAAATATGCATTGAGTTGTCAATCATATATCATGAAGTTGTGGTTTACAAAATGAGTAAGATCTATTTCATAAAAGTCTTCTGCCAAATCCTAATATGAAAATCTGAACAATAACATATTGGCCAGATATAGTTAAAGTATTAAGAACGCAAGTCATAAACAAAAATACTTCAATACGCAAGAATGTCGATTCAAAACAAAAGATTCATAATCGCATAAATCCAACTACTCACTAACTCTAGGGTGTAAGAAATTAGCTACTCACAATTCGAAAAACACACCACAGTTCAAAAGTAAACATTAACACAAGGAAACTAAGTAAAAGAAAGATCGAATCTCATGTAATAGTTTCCGTCTCCTCCAAATTCTCCAAAGAACTTTTCTTTCTCTTATCCAAATAAACTCAAAGCTAATCTCTTGATCAAAATATTAAAACTACAGCATAATTAACTCAATCATGAAAACCCTAGCACATATATTTCTCTAATCTAAAACGCTTCTTGTTTATTAACTTTTTCTTATATTTTCTCGTCTCTTCTTCTCTCATGGCATCATTCTATTTTCCTGAATCTATACACACTCTCCATCTCGTAATACTTCTTGTAGGGATAACTTCATTGTTGTCATTTTTCACATTAGTTATTCCACCCTTTTTTGGTACAACTTGGACTGGGCTATTAGAGATAGGAAAAATCATACTTGCATCTAAAAGCTTAATCACCTCATGTTTTACCACTTCCTGCATATTGGGGATCAAACACTTTTGAGATTGAGCAGTTGGTTTGTATGTGTCCTCTACTAGTATGTTGTGCATACATACAGAAGGATTGATTCCCTTAATATCTGCAATTGTTCAACCCAAAGCTTCTTTTCGCCTCTTCAAAATTTCCAGCAGCTTTTGTGTTTGCTCACCTGTCAGATTTGAAGCAACAATTACTCGAAGGTCTGAATTCTCTTCTAAAACTTCATACCTCAAATGTGATGTCAATGGCTTTAGCTCCAAATTGGGCTGTTCTATTACTGATGGCTTTGGCAGTGGAGTTCTTCTTACAAGTTCCATGAACCTTCTATTATATTTTGGGTAAGGATGTCTATTTTTCTGTTACTCTTTTTCTCCTGTTGGATTCTCTTTCCTTTCTTTTGCATCTAACTCATCCAATTTGGCACAGATTATATTTGGATTCAAGATCTCACCAGCTTTTTGCAACGCAATTTCCTCTACTTCGTTAACTGCAAAACATTCCACTGCTTGGCAATGCTTCTTCACTAAGTCATGGATGTTGAACTTGATATTTACATTGTTTACCCTTAGAACCAAGTTTCCACCATGGCCATCTATCATAGCTTGTCATGTGTTCAAGAATAGTGTTCCCAGAATTAGTGGCATATTTCCACCTCCTTCCGTATCCATATAAATAAAGTTTCTCAAAATTTCAAACTTTTCACGCTTCACCAAAACATCTTCAACGACTTCTCGTGGTAGTCTAATTGAAATATCTGCAAGTTGAAAATTCATATTTGTAGGTTCTAATTTAATATGTCCCAAGGATCTAAACACACAGTAGGCCATCAGATATATACTTGCCCCTAAATCACACAATGCATCTTTAAGATACGAATCACCAATATAGCAAGGTATGGAAAAATTCTCTGGATCCTTCACCTTTTTCGGATGGCTATTGAGTAGAATGGGAGAACCGTCCTCTATGAGCATCACTGTTTCTTTTTCTACGTTGTATATCTTTTAGAAATTTTGCATATGTTGGTACCTGATCTAACTCTTCAACAAAGGGAATTGTAATCTGTAGTGTTTTCAACAATTCTAGAACCTTTTCAAATTGTTCATCTTTTGCCCTCTTTCTTATCCGTTGTGGAAAAGGTATTAGCGGGATTCGCTCTTCAGGTAATTTGACTTGTTCTTCAGCCTTCTCAACAACTATTTCTTCCTTAACTTCTTTTTTTGGTTCTCTCTCTATTTCCCTTACCACTTTGGTAGTTCTCTTCCGCTCCTTAAGGTTACTGCTTTAGCATGTTGCATTTGAGATTTAATGGTCCTCAATTTGTCCTTCAAGACCATCAAATTGATTGCACATTTGTGCAAAAAGCTCGTCCCTATCTTCTTTCATCTCTACTCTGACTACTGCAAGTTCACTTCTTGTCCATGCTTGACCGGCTGCTACTATACGAGATTTCATATCTTTCATATAATGCATCATTTCTGTCAACGTCTCTGTTTACTACTGTGCCATGATCTCTTGCTTGTTTTTCAACCCTTCAGTTAACTCTTATAATCTTCATCATAATTAGACAGAAGAGTTAGTGCCTTTCTTCTAATCATAGTAACCACTTTAGATTGGTCATCTACTTTTCAGCTGGCCATTGTTAGCCACTTTTCCATGAGTTATGTTACACCTTCATCAGACAAATCCCTAAAACATTCCTAGGCTAAAGCTTCCAAATAACGTTTGTCTTCCTTGTCTAAAGCCATATAGAAGATCTACAGTTGCACAGAATGAGTGATTTCTTGTCTAGGTCAGTTATTTAGTATACCCATATATCTCTTCCGTGCATCGAATGCATTTTTGTCTTCCAATTGATGAAAATCAAAAATTTCAAACCTCAACTTAACAATGTCACTCTTGGGAAAGTACTCATCAATAAATTTGTTGGCCATTAGACGCCATGAATCTATACTCCATTTCTTTAATGAATCAAATCACACTTAAGCTCTTCCTGCTATAGATATAGGAAAAAGTCCCAATAACATAGACTCTTTCTCTTTCAATGAAAGTGTTGTGGTTCCAACCATAGTCTATAAACCTTTTAAATGTGCATGTAGATTCTCATCTGTTCCACCAGTGAATTGATGTGCCACAACCTATTCCATCAGATTTTGTGATACTGGATTTGTTGGTTCCAAACGATCAGGTAGGGTGATACACAAATCCAATTCATCCATTTCTATGACATCATCGTCATGTCTGCGTCTCACTACTCTGTCACACTTTTCTATGATGTTGAATCGTCTGCATCTGCAAAGAATAGACTTTACTCAAACATATTAAATAAAAAGAAATTAGGAAATAAAAAATAATATTCCACAGTATCTGTTACACCACTTCCCCGGCAACGGCGCCAAAACCTAGATCGCCCAAACTTAGACAGTGAATGTATACTCAAGTATGCAGGTTGCAAGTAATAAAGGGGAAGCAAGTTACGACACTGACATTTGTCAATCCCACAGGGAAACAGTAGAAATATTGTGCATAAATATTAATAATCAAATCAAATTTCTAATTATCTAACTCAGATTAGAAAATAATAACTAGGGGAATATTTGGTAAACGAAGATGTTGTAAAAACATCAATGAAAGAACTAGTCCTGTAGTGTTGGTTTCATTGTATTCTTGAGATTGCTTATCTCACAGTAATCATTGAATTCTCGTATTCTAATACTTCATGAAGGTATTCCTAAAGTAGTGCACGATAGCAGTTCATGGATCCTTGCACTTCATTCACTTAAATGGTAATATAAATGGTAATATATGTACTATGTTCTCATTAATATATTACCTTCATTAAATCACTTATGTCCGAAAACATAAAGCAACACGAAACATGCATTGGGTTGTCAATCATACAACATGAGTTTGTGGTTTACAAAATGCATGAGATCTATTTCATAAAAGTCTTTTCTCAAGTTCTAATATGAAAATCTGAAAAATAACATGTTGGCCAAATATAGTTAAAGCATTAAGAAAGTGAATCATAAACAAAAATACTTCATTACACAAAAATGTCAATTCAAAACAAAAGGTTCATAATCGCATAAGTCCAACTACATCCTATTTCCAGGGTGTAAGAAATTAGCTACTCATAATTCGAAAAAAACCACAGTTCAAAAGTAAATATTAACATAATGAAACTAAGTAAAAAGAAAGATCAAATCTGATGTGATCGTTTCCGTCTACTCCAAACTCCAAAATGTGTCTTTGTCTTCTCCAAACAAACTCAAAGCTAATATCTCTATGAAAAGTAATGAAACTAATGAATAATTAACTCTATTATGAAAATTCTAGTAGATATGTTTCTCCAATCTAAAACCAAATTCCCGTTCCTTCTCTTTTTCTTCTACTTCTTTGCCTCTTCTCCTTTGTGTTGCTGAAAGTATGGGTCTTTTAGAGTAGCAGACCTAGTTCCATGCAAAAAGGCAAGATTATCCCTCTAATAAACGTAATTTGCAAAATAGCTTTCGCAACAAGCGATCGCTTTGTTTTCTTCTTTGAAGATAATTGATCGCATTGTATATGCGATAATACTTCCTCGCTTTCCATCTTGCTTGTATTCCAACTTTAGCTCTCTGTCTTTTTTCCGCGACCAGGTAAGCGATCGCTTTCTCTCTGCATAAATCGCATTCTTTAATTAAGCGGTATGTGCTTCGCTTAATCCTTCGGTTTGCTCACCTTCTACATTGATTTATTCATATCTTTTGCTTTGGAACTCTGAATTAACTTATGTTTCTTGCCTTTTGCTCGTTACTACCCAGTCCTCTTTGCAGTAGTATTCAGACTTTAATTCATCATCTGCTCCAAATCTTGATTTTTGGCCTTGAAATTTCTCGTCTTCGCCAAAAGACTCCTAAACCCTGAAAAGAATAAAAAGAGAAGTAAATGACTCAAAATACTCAAAACATTACAATAAAAACAACTTAAAAGTGTATGAAATATGAGCATAAAATATGCTCATCAGCTCCCTCTCAGAGAAATTGGTCGATATTCATTGATGTATTGAGGATTGGATCACTTAGGAATAAGCACAATGAATTATGATTTTATTCCTCTAACAAGCTTTCCAAATTTGTGAAAGTCCATGAGAAATATACAGAAACCAGGCTTCAAAGTTTCCCAAAACTTCTTATTGAAGTTAAAGTTAAAACCATTTGGTCCCGGACTATTGTTCCCATCACAAGCCCAAACACCCTCCTTAATTTCAGACTCCAAAAACGGACTACTACGCATAGTATTATCAAGGTCGCTGACTTGTTTAAAGTTGAATTTACTAACTGATGGTCTATTCCATTGAACTTCTTCATATGACCTTGCGAAGTGGTTCTTGAATTCATGTCTTTACTCTTTAACATCGTCCACCCATCTATTGTAAAAATAAAGTCCTCGGATTTCATTTCAGGTCTTCCTTTTACTAATACAATGATGGAAGAATTTAGAGTTTGTATCTCCTTCACGGATCCATTTGACTCTAGCTTTTTGATGAAGAAAAATTTCTTTTGATCTGTACGCCTATGAAAGTTCACTTAACTTAACTTTCCTTAGCTGAACCTCTGAGCTTTGAAGTTGTCCCATCTCTCCCTTTTCGTCAAGGACGGTAGTTTCTTCTTTTACTCGTTCAATATTTCCATAAATATCCCCAAAGATGTTTTATTCGATGCTTTCAGGCCATGTTTCATACACTTAATTTTCTATTTTAGAACATAACCACTACATCCTTCAAAATTCAGCTTGCTTCAATGTTCTTTGACAAGTGGGAAAAGTCTCGGTATTCAAACCAACAGTCAATAGTCCTAAATGCCCCCAGTCTTCATTATTTGTTTTCAAAAGGATTGGCGTGTGGTCTGAAACTAATCTTTGGAGCCCAATTTCGGAATGATTACTCCATAAATTTATCCAGTCATCAAAACGCAAGAATCTATCAAGTCTACTTATCAGTGTCCCATCAGACTTGTACCATGTAAATTTTCTCTAAGCATTGGCAAATCATTCACACCCATTTCTTAAATAAAACATTCAAACTAAATATCTCTCCTGTGACATCTCCTTGAGACCTTTGTCGTCTTTCTTGAGTAGAGGAAGTTCAGTTGAAATCTCTTGTCAAGCACCAATTAACATTGCCAGATTGTTGCTTTAAGTCAATTTGAGAGGTCCAAAGTATTCTTTTTTCCACTCAACAGACATGGTGAGACTAGACATTTACAATGTTACATTTAATTCACTTAATACTCTTATAGCCTGAGAGGAAAATCAATCCTTCTCCGCATATGGACGAATCAAAAATGAAAGAACTACTTCTCCAGATCGCAATTAGGCCATGAGCTCTATCGTTCGCTGCTTTTGCAACCCACCAGAAATCATCGCCTCCAGAAAATAAAGATACTTGTTTTGGATCCATGTTTTCCTTTTTTGTTTCTTGTAGTCAAATAAGATCTACCTATTAACGATCCCACATGAGCTTTTTTAGGATCCCACATGGCTTAGAAATGTTATTCTTTTTCTCCTGTACTTTGTATGTATATTCCTTATGTAACTTGTAACATTCTTGAGTTGAATACAATTTCATTCAGACAAATTATTATTCTCTATATGGTATCACTAAGCCTGGGTAAGTCTCTCACGAGCTCCTCTATTACCCTATACCAGCTGCCGATCGTTCTTTTTATTTTTCTTTTTCTCTCGTCTTCATGCCAGGCGCTTCACCTGAATCCGGAAGCGTCTCCATTGCTGCCTCTAACCCGCCGCATCCCCCCTACTTCACCATCGACCGCCCAAATCAAGACAAATATACATATCAAAAGCACCTCACCACCTCTAATTATCCATCCTGACCAAGTCATGTCCTCGTTCTCGTGAAAGTTTTTTGCCTGGCGAAGTTGATCGATCCCGACTTTGTCTCTCTATCCTCTGATACACCTGAATAAGATCTTTTGTATCATCAGGATCAACTTCGAATTTTGGAGTTAGTTGGTTCCCTCGATGCTAATGTTGTTGCACTCATTTTGGCATTCTGTTCAGCTCTTAGTGTGTGACGATTCTTGGCCACGACTTTTCCAGCTGTTCTCGAGCATGTGTCATGCAACTAAAGTATGAACTGGTGCATGCCTCTCTTGGTTCTCAGATTGCGAGTGAGTTCCTTTGTGGTATCAGACGAAAGCTTGATGAATTAAGGCTTATTAACGGTGTTTCCTCCTATGATGATGTTACCTTGTATTTTTTGGATGGGCTTGGTGCTGGTTATCGTGAATTTGCATCTTTTATCCGTGCCTGTGAAAATTCTCTCTCGTTCGTTGATCTTCACAATATGCTTGTGGGCCAAGAAGCATATCTCAAACAGCTTGAGACTTCTTCAACAAACCTTGTTGCGACAACAAACAACGTCACTGCCCTGTTGTCCAATCCCCCGTGTGGCCAGTCCAACAATCACGATGGAATATCTTCAGGGGGTCGCGACTACACCCAAAACATGGAGGGCAATTGCGGGCGGGGCTATGGGAAACTTTGTCGCGGTCAGTTCTACCCAAACTATGGCTGGGTTCCTTCCAGTAGCAACAGTTCTCCGAACAGCCAGTTTAGTGTCAGGTGTGCGGCGTTCTGGGTCACCCTGCCCTTTCATGCCCGCATCGTTATCAACCTACGGTTTACATGAATCATTCACCAAATCCTAACCCATCTCATGGTTCTTGGCTTGTCGATTCGGGCGCCTCTCACAGTCTTCCTGTTGATGTGAGCCAAATGACGCTTCACTCTAAGCATGATAGCACAGATGAGGTTGTCCTTGCTGATGGTTCTGGTATGCAAAATGTTTTATGCACCCCTTCTGCCACTCAAAATTTACCTTTTGTCCATAATTTTAGTAAAGCTAACAATGTATCCTTGAATTTTCCCCCCATTATTTTGTTGTGAAGGATCAGATTACGAGGGTGCAAGTGGCTCACGTCACGTTTCATAATGGCATTTACTATATTTGAGCTCCTTCACACTCTTTACCATCCTTCGCCAAATTTTTTTTCCCCGGTGTCCGTAGTTCTTCACATGTCCGGCATGCACACCTCGATCAACCGTCCATTAGCTACTGGAAGGTCTGTTGTTTCTAAATTTCACTTACATGTGTTGTCTCTCGTGTGTGTTATTTGGCTAAAAGTTGTGAGTCATGTGCTGTGAGAAAGTCTCATAAATTACCATTTTTTGAATCATCAATAAAATTGACTCGTCATTTACATTATATTTTTACTAAAGTTTAGGGACTGTATTGCCCGGTCTGGATGGTCTCAAGTATTATCTATTACTTGTGGATCATTTTTCAAAATATTACTGGCTTTTTACTCTTACCACTAAATCTCAAGTTGCCACCATCTTTCCTCAATTTAAATCACTTGTGGAAAATCAATTCTCCTTTCCCATACAAAACTTCTACAGTGATAACGTGGAGAGTTTCTTGCCTTACACTCTTTCTTCAGTTCTCATGACATATGTTGGTACCATAGCTCCACACACACCGCAACAAAATGGTGTCTCAGAGAATTGTCTTCGTCACATACTTGAAACCGGTTGTGCGCTTCTCCACTAATCTCGTCTTGATCATGAGTTTTGGTCTTACACCCTTCAAACAGTAGAATATATCCATTAATCACCTTCCTACTCCCCTTGTTCATGGTCGTAGTCCCTTTGAGTTGCTCTTCTATAGTCCACCCAACTATCTCAAGCTTTTGGTATTCGGGTGTCTCTATTTTCCTTAGTTAAAACCGTATTTTCACAACAAACTTGAGTTTCCCTCTCGTCCTAGCCTCTTCCTGCGCTATTGCACATCTCAAAGTGCTTATGATTACATGGCCATTTATACTTGCTGCATCTTCATCTGTCACCATGTCAAAATACACTAGACGTCATTTCCACCTCTTTCGTTACCATCCTCTTCCATCTCTCTGCCTCCCACCTCTCCACCAAAAAATTCCCCTTTACTATTCTCTTCACTGCCCTCCCAGCCTACTCATGCTTCCGCTCCTCTCTTGTTGACTCTGCCTCTATCAAAGCTACACGTGTCCACGCTGTGCATCCCAACCTCAACCTCTAGCAGCGCTTCACCGTCTTTTTTCTCTTTCTTGCGTATACATTTGAGTGATTCCATCTCAACACCCCCAACAGCGCACTTACGTCTTTCCCAACGCACTGATGGTATTCGCACAAGGGCTTAAGATTGTATTTTTTTAACCTAAAGACCTTGCAGCTTCTCGTCATCCATTGCATGATGACACTTAGCCTACTTGCGTCTCAGAGGCTCTCAGTAGTCCTCTCTAATATGATGCCATATCTGCCAAGTTCACGACTCTCCTTGATCATTATACATCGGATATTGTTCCACCGTATCCTAATAAGAACGTTATTAGCTGCAAATGGGTGTTTTGGGTTAAATGCAAGCCAGATGGTTTTGTTGATAAGTTCAAAGCTCGTCTGATAGCTAAGGGCTTTTATCAGCGCCCCAGGATTGACTACAATGAGACCTTTAGTTCATTAGTAAAACCAGTAACAACTCAGAGTGTTATTTCTGTTGCTCAATTTCACCCTTGGTCGCTTCGCAGACTAGACATCAGTAATGCATTTCTTCACGGTCAACTCTGTAAACGAGTGTTTATGTCGTAGCTGCTGGGTTTTATTAGTAGTCAGTCTCCTCATCGTGTTTGCAGGTGCGTAAATATTTCTATTGATTACGTCAAGCGCCTTGGGCTTGGTTTCATGCTCCTAGTCTGGCACTATTGGACTTTTATTTTTGGCAATCCAGCGCTGCTACATCACTTTTCACGTATCATCAGAGTTTGTTGTTTTCTATGTTTTGGTTTATGTGGATAATCTTATTCATACTAGCTCTTACTCTTCTACTCTTTCTCGAGTTACTGATCGTCTTCGTTAGCATTTTGCAGTTAAGGATCTTGGTGTTTTGTCTTATTTTCTTGGTATTGAGGTTGCTTCTCGCAAAGAGGGTATCTTTCTTTCTCAGCACAAATACACCGTGTATTGAGGTTGCTTCGACGCTGTCATCCACCAAGTCTGCTGCTGTTTTGTCATCTTTTTGGCAAATCCCACTAAATTTTGACAGGCTATGGGCAGTCTTCAGCATCTCACCTTGACCCGCCCAAATATTTCATTGCCGTTAGTCGACTTGCTAAGTCTATGAAGTCTCGGACTGATCAGGATTGGTGCACAGTTAAGCACTTGTTTCCCTATCTGAAGGAATGGTTCATCATGGTTTTCTTCTTCACAAACCCTGAGATATTTCTATCACCGCATACTGGGATCGAATTTTGGGGGTAGCATTTTTTATGGCAAGTCTACCTCCACTTATGTGGCTTATCTGGGTCAAAGTCCTATATCCTGCGCTCGAAGAAGCAAACTGGTGTTGCGCGCTCATCGGTCGAAGCTGGGTATCGAGCCATTGCTGCTACTACAACTGAAGTCTATTGGATAAAGCTTCTATTTCATGATCTTCACCTTCGTTGCCTCACATTCCCTCGTCTTTTTTGTGATAATAATAGTGCTACCCACCTTGCCTTAAATCCAGTGCTTCGCTCTTGCATGAAACATATTATTTTGGATCTTCAGTTTGTCTGTGTTCTCAAGAAAAATGGTGTGTTCCGTGTTTCTCATGTAAACACATTGGATCAGTTTGCTGATGTATTGACCAAGTCTCTTCCTCGAACTCAGTTTGAGCTTCTACGTTCAAAAATCTATGTTGTCGATGGAACATCAATTTTGCGGGGGCGTATTAAGGATCTAACATAGCTTAGTAGTGTTATCAGGATCTCGCATGGCTTAGGAGTGTTATTCTGTCTGTACTTTGGATATATATTCCTTATGTAACTTATAACACTCTTGAGTACAATACAATTTCATTCACACAAATTATTATTCTCTATACCCCCTTGTATATGGTCACAAGATACCTCACTTCCCTTTTTTTACCCTTCCCCCAACTCCACGTATATTGAATGAGTAGCTTCATTTGTTCACTTGTGGGTTTCCTTCCTCTGTCTAGCCACTATTTTTCTACAGAAGGCATTTCTACCTCTCAGCTCCATTTCCTTTTGTTTTGCTTTTATTCCAAGTTCATTGTTTTGAGCACAAATTCTAAGCTTATTCCCAAAACGCCAAATATCTTCAGCTTCTTTATCTAATCCTATTTGTAGAATATATCGGTTTCTAGTTCCGATGTTACTGTCAGTTAGT
The DNA here is from genome assembly GCA_946800315.1 of Misopates orontium. NCBI lineage: Eukaryota > Viridiplantae > Streptophyta > Magnoliopsida > Lamiales > Plantaginaceae > Misopates > Misopates orontium. The sequence goes on from OX326951.1 coordinate 13,114,942, forward strand.
AAATTAGATATAGATATAACTTTTTTATGTGCAAGATTGGTTGTAGCTTAGCCTGAGAAAACTTATTCTTCTGATTTTGATTTTTGTTTAAATCTTCATGTGTTTCATGCGTTGCATCAAACTTTTCTGGATCTTTCTTCATCATCTTTTTAGTTGTGGGAGGCTGATGTTTTGTTAGAGTGGCTAGTGATAGATCTTTGTTCTATTTCAAGCAAGACCAAGCTCCTAGAAATTAAGAAGAGAAAAGAATTTCATAATATGCATGAGTTAAGTGTTTTTACACATATAAGAGATTTTACAGCATAACTTGTTACTCCCACTACTAATAAATTTCTAACCAATACTTAATTAAAATATATACAGAAACACACCTAAAACAATAATTACAAATATATAAACATAAAAAAGAAATAGTTGTTAGGCTAATCTTTAAAACACATAACCTCTGGCCCAATTCAAAATAGCTTTGGATCTTCTGGGTCTTCCTAAAGTAGTTGGGCCAGTTGCCTGCTACTGGCCCATATCAATTCTCGCCCTTCCAAGAATGGGCTTGCCAACAAGACCCAAAACTTTGGCCCGATCTACAAGTTCAGTTGGTGCCTGAGTATATAAGGTAACTTTGCAGCTACTTCCCAACAACTAGGGTCGCTACACTCCATTCATCTGCATCAACCTACGAAACTTCATCCATAGATCACCCATCCCACGAAACCAAAACTTGCTTCCTTTATTTCCAATTCTAATTACAATTACCCCTACCAACAATAGATTGAGGCCCAAAAGTGAGTTCCCCTTCAACATTCAGGCGCGGCATAGGAGTTGAAGACGGTGACGGGAGCCAATACACGGACACAACAACGAAATGTAGAAAACATTGTGGATATGAGAGTTCGACAACAGATGTAACTCGTATGGAACCATTCCGATCCGATGAACAACCTGAAAAGGACCGTAGAAGCGCTACGAAAACTTATGAGATGTGCGGCCACAAACAGAGAGTTGATGATGGCTTCTAAGCTTCAGGTATACCCAATCCCCTGGTTGAAAACTTAGATCCGTTTGTTTCTTGTGAGCTTGTGCTTTCATTCATCGTTGTGAACGATGAATACTATGTTTTATCTTTTGTAAGATGTCTTCACACCGTGTCAAATTTGAATCTATGGCTACATTTGATGAACTGCCTGCTTGATATGTATGTGTTAAAGTAGGTTGACGGTCGAAAATGGCTTCATAGGGAGAAATCTCGATGACTGAGTTTTTGCATGTATGATACCATTGTTATGCAAAGGAAATAAATCTAGTCCAATGTTTTTGCTCCTCCATAGTAAAGCATCACAGATAGCATTCTAAATATCTATTCACCACTTCAGTTTGGCCATCTGACTCCGGGTGATAAGCTGAACAGTAGTGTAGTTTACTCGCCATTAACTTGAACAATTTTCTCCAAAAACTTCTTAGAAATAAAGAATCCCTGTCCGACACAATAAAACTAGGTAACCCGTGAACCTGGTATATGTCATTTAGGAATATGAAAGCCAAATATGCAGTAGTGTACTTTGTAGGTAAAGCAATAAAATGACCAAATTTTGTCAATATGTCAATAATTGCCCAAATGGTTGTTTTACCGTTAGAACTTCGTAAATCTGTAACAAAATTCATTGAAATGTCTGCCCAAATTTGCTTAGGGTAAGGTAATGGATTTAGAAGCCCACAAGGTTTGGTAGTGAGACAAACTTCACATTGCTTAGTGATTTTTTGATGTGTTGCTTCATATGTGGCCAGTAAAAACCAGCTTGAATGCGAGCCAAAGTACTTTTAATTCATGAATGTCTTCCCATAGGAGAAGAATGTAACTCTTGGAGAATAAACTGCTGCAAATTAATGTCCTCAGCAACCAAAATGCTATTTTCATAGAATATCAATTCATCTCTAAGAATCATTTGCATGTTTTTTTGTTGACTACTGGTGACTTTATTCACTAATTCTAGTCCTTGTTGCAAAGTCACCCAATATTGGAGAAGCCGAGAAATTAAGGGATTTTGTTGCACAACCAAAGCTACAAACTGGGACAAATCAACTCCTGAAAAGGCATCCGGTACAACATTCTTATGCCCGGGTTTTTATCTAACTTCATAATCAAATCCCATACGTTTTAGAATCCATGTTTGTTGAGTTGGTGTATGCATAGTATTGGTAAGTATGTGGCGTGGACTCTGATGATCAGTGTACACTACAAACTTTCTACCCAACAAGTAGTAACACCATTTTTGTACAGATTCAGCTAATGCATACAATTCTTTATTATAGGCAGACTCCAATTGCATGCGGAGGAACATTTTCTTGCTGAAAAATGTAAGTGCACAATGATTCTGTGAGAGAACAATACCCTTTTCCACTGATGAAGCATCAGTCGTAACTTCAAATTTCCGGTCAACATTAGTCATTTTTTCTTTAAGTTGCATAAAAGCCTGATTCGCACATGTATCCCATGTAAAACACTAATGTTTTAATAAATGAGTTAGGAAAGAGGCGACGATCGCATAGTGGTGCACAAAGTGCCGATAGTATTCTGTAACCCCCAAGAATCCCCTAGGCATGGTGAGCGACGTAGGCACATGCCATTTTTAATGGCTGCTCTGTTATCTTGATCCACTGAAACTCCATCCTTAAAAATCACATGACCCGAGTAATGCACTTGTCTTGCTGCTACCACACATTTCGACAACTTGGCATAAATTTGGTTAGATAAGAGCAACTCAAACACCACCTTTAAATGACGCTAATGATAAGCTAAACATCGAATGTAGATGGATATCATTAAAAAAACACCAGCACAAAAATGTCTTAAATGATACCTAAAAAATCATTAATTGCTACTTAAAACTTGGATGATGCATTGGTTAATCCAAAAGGCATGACCACGAATTCATAATGGCCATCACATGTTCAAAAGGCATTTTTATGAATATCTTTGCCAGCCACGCGAATTTCACGAAAACCCGAATTGAGATCAATTTTGTTAAAAATAGCAGCACCTCGTAATTCATCCAATAACTCATCTACTGTCGGTATGGGAAATCTATGTCTGATTGTAATATCATTTAACCCACGATAATTGGTGCAAAAGCGCCAAGTACCATTCTTCTTTCCGACCAACTACACCAGGGATGAAAAAGGACTGGTACTAGGCCTAATTAACCTTATGGACAACAATTCCTTAATGATATTTGTTATAAAGGCTTTTTGCTAATGAGGTATTGGTAAGAATTGATTTTTACTGGTTAAGAATTAGGGCAGTCCAAGTTAATATGATAATCATGAACACGGTAGGGTGGTAACGTAGTGGGCGTTTAAAAAAATACTGATATTCTGATAAAAGATCACGAATTTCACGAGTTTCATAACAATCAAAATATTAAGAAATAGTAACGTCGGAAGAAACTCTGATACGATATCTACCAAGGAATGATGAAAACTCATATTTTAGAAGTGTAGGATCGTTTATCAACAGATGGAATGGATAGAACCTCGACCCGTTGCCTCAGAACAAATAGGAACCTTGGTATAGAGCCCGCGACCCACTACTTGATGCGAAACAAGAATCTTGGTATATGTAGACGCCACAAACAGTTGCGGAGGGTTCCATTTGATAAGTCAAGTTTGATCGCCATGAACAGAGGTGATGGACCTGTTTGATAAGTTGTGAAAAAGTTCTTCAGAGAACCAAAGAGAATAAAATCTCACAAGTGTTTATAAAATCTCATTTCCTGTTTTACATGTAAAGACCTCCAATATATAGTCATAATCAGCCTTGGAGCCAAAGAAACACATAGAAAATTAAAAAACATTAAATAACCATCCCTAAGAAAGAGGAATGCATTAACTAAAACTAAGAAAGGTAAAAATGACTTAAACTCGTTTTTGAATATTGTGGTCTTTCTAAGGCTTGACTTGGATCAGATTCGACCCTCTAGATTGATCCTTTGAGCTTCCTTCATCATTATGGATCCAAATCTCTTTGATTAGCCCAAATAAAGCGGATTTGATCTTCTTAGCACGTCTTTTAGTAATTGGCCCATTAAAAGTCTTTCTTGGTTCATCACTTGAATCTCTAGCATCTCCAACCAAGTCACCTTTGTTATTTTGAGTTCGCATCTCCTCATTTGCATCATTCCCCTCCTTTTCAAAAGGATTTGTCCTCAAATCCAAATCACCTACGTCAAAAGGACTCAAATCAGAAACATTAAAGTTGTACTCACATTATACTCACCAGGAAGATTCAGCTTGTAAGTATTATCATTTATGCGCTCTAACACTTGAACACCAGGAAGATCCAGCTTGTAAGTATTATCATTGATACGCTCCAACACTTGAAAAGTTCCATCTCCGCTTGCTAACAACTTGGAATGACGTTTGTCGGGAAACTCTCCTTTCTCATGTGTAGCCAAATCCAATCACAAGGTTCAAAGGTCAAATGTCGATGACCCTTGTTGGCTTGCTTCACATACTGTTGAGTTCTTTTCTCAATGTTAAGCTTTGTCTTTTCATGTAACTACTTAACAAATTCAGCCTTCTTCTTTCCATCAAAATTCACACATTCAGACACAGGTAGAGGAGTTAAATCTAATGGTGTCAAAGGATTAAAATCATAAACAATCACAAATGGTGAAAATTTAGAAGCAGAATGAGCAGGACTATTATAAGCAAATTCAACATGTGGTAAACAATCTTCCCAAGTCTTAATATCCTTTCTAATGATTGCTCTCAAAAGTGTTGACAAAGTCCTATTTACTACTTCAGTTTGACCATCAGTTTGTGGATGACAAGTAGTAGAAAACAACAACTTCGTACCTAACTTACACCACAAGGTCTTCCAGAAGTAACTCAAGAACTTTGCATCCCTATCTGAAACAATGGTTCTAGGCATACCATGCAATCTTACAACTTCTCTAAAGAACAAATCAGCAACGGAAGCATCATCAGTTTTGTGACATGGAATAAAATGTGCCAGTTTAGAGAATCTATCCATAACCACGAAAATTGAACCCCTACCACGTTTAGTTCTAGGCAGTCCCAAAACAAAACCCATAGAGATATTAATCCATGGAGTAGTAGGAATGGGCAGAGGATTATACAAACCATGATTTGCGCCTGTGACTTAGCTTGCTGACAATTAAGACATTTGTTGCACGTCCTTTCAACATCCCTCTTCATGTGCGGCCAAAAGAACTGTTCTTGCAGAACTCTCAAGGTCTTAGCAATACCCAAGTGCCCCACTAATCCCCCTCCATGAGCTTTCTGCACTAGTAAGTCTCTCAAAGAACAATTAGGCACACATAATTTATTCTCTTGAAAAAGAAATACATCATGCCTAAAGAACTTGCCACTAGCATGCCTCTCACATTCTTGATGTTCAATCTGGAAATCTTGGTCATCTTTATTCAGTTCTTTAATATACTAAAAACCAAGCAATTTGTTATCAAGAGTAGAGAGTAAAGCGTACCTACGAGAAATGGCATCGGCAACCACATTCTCCTTACCTTGTTTGCACCGAATGACATATGGAAATGTCTAAATGAACTCTACCCACCGCGCATGTCTTCTGTTCAACTTATGTTGCCCCTTTAAGTGCTTCAAAGAGTCAAGATCCTTATGAATCAAAACTCTTTAGGCCAGTAGTGCTGCCATGTGTTCAACGCCCTAACCAAAGTATAAAACTCCTTGTCATAGGCTGGATAATTCAAGGCTGCTCCACTTAGCTTTTCACTAAAATAGCTATTGGCTTTTCATCTTGCATAATAACAGCACCTATTCCAATTCCTGAAGCAGCACACTCAATTTCAAAAGTCTTAGAAAAGTTAGGCAAAGACAACGATGGTGCCTTTGTCAACTTCTCTTTCAGGAGCTGAAATGCTCGTTCTTGCTCTTCTCCCTACTTAAATCCAACGTTCTTCTTGATCACTCAATGAGTGGGGCAGCAATACTACTAAAATCTTTAATAAATCGTCTGTAAAAACTTGATGATCCATGAAAGCTTCAGACATGTCCCACGCTTGTTGGACTTGGCCACTCTTTAATTACTTTAACCTTCTCCTCGTCGACTTGTATACCCCGTGCACTCGCAACAAATCCAAGAAACACAAGACTATCAGTGCAAAAGGTACACTTTTTCAAGTTAGCGGACAACTCTTCTTTTCTTAAAACATCTAAAATAGATTTCAAATGTTCAACATGATCATTCAAGTTTTTGCTATATATCAGAATATCATCAAAGTAAACAACAACAAACTTGCCAATAAAACCACGCAAAACATGGTCCATCAATCGCATGAAAGTACTTGGTGTATTAGTTAAACCAAAATGCATCACTAACCACTCATACAAACCATACTTAGTTTTAAAGGCAGTTTTCCATTCATCTCCTTCTTTCATTCTAATTTGATGATAACCACTCTTCAAATCAACTTTGGAAAATACACAACATCCATTCAGCTCATGAAGCATATCATCTAAGCGAGGTATGGGTAGCGATACAGTAATATTGTTGATTGCTTGATAATTGGTACACATCCTCTACGAACCATCATTCTTCGGAACTAAAAGAACCAGAACAACACATGGACTCATGCTTTCTCTCACATATCCCCCATCAGTTCAGCAACTTGCCTTTGTATCTCCTTTTTCTCCTTGGGATTTGTTCAATAAGGTGGACGATTAGGAATTGTGGCTCCGGGAACAAAATCAATTTAATGCTCAATCCCTCGAATAGGCGGTAGACAAGGTGGAATATCTTCGGGAAAGACATCACATATTCCTGCAACAAAGACACAATAGAACTTGGCAAAGTACAACCAATTTTGTTATTGCTCAAAAAGCATTTCCTTGAAATTTAGTGCAATAGCGGGCTGATTTAGGAACATTGCTCTCTTTAACTCACTTGCCTTTGCAAAGAAACTCTCTTGTTTTCTCTCTGATTTTCTCTCAATGGCCGAAAGCTCAACTTCATTTTTTTTGGCCATTCTATGATTTTTGCTCTCTCTTTTTTCAACACTCTTTTTTTTTGCTCACTCTCCTTTTTTTGGAATCACACTTGATCCTCATAATTTCATTTGGTGTTAAAGGAACAAGAGTGATTGACCTCTTATTATTTACAAAAGAGTATTTGTTGGTGAAACCGTTGTGGTTAACTTGATGATCAAACTGCCATGGACGCCCCAATAGAATGTGTCCAGCTTGCATCGGCACTACATCACACAAAACCTCATCTTTATACTTCCCAATGCTAAATCGAACCATCACTTGCCTGTTAACTTTTACTTCAGCACAATCATTCAACCAATGAAGCTTGTATGGTTGGGGATGTTTCATCATGGGAAATCCAAGGTTCCCAAATATGATAGTGTTGGCCACATTTGTACAACTGCTCCCATCAATTATCACACTACATACTTTGTTATTCACATGACATCTAGTGTAAAAGATGTTCTCTCGCTACTCCTTTTCATCTTCTTTTATTTGTGTACTTAAAATTCTTCTTGTAACCAAAACATACTCACCATAAACAGTAGCTTCTTCATCACTAACAACATTTGATGGTATCGTTGGTTCATGATCAACCTCATCTTCAGTTTCAAATCCACCACATCCCTTACCAACATGACTCTCCTATTTGGACATTCACTGGCAACATGACCCCTGCCATGGCATTTTAAACACTTAATGTCACAATTCCTAGAATTTGAAAGATCAAATTTACTTTGAGTTCCTTCGCTGGTCGACTCTTGCTTTGAATCGGCTTTAGATTTAACCATAGGCTTCTCTTCTTTCTTTGGATGGTTTGATTCCAAAGAGATGAACTTGAGCCTTGAGATGCACGAGTATTCCTCCTCTTAAGTTGTTGCTCAACTTTAACAGCCATATGTACCATATCCTCCAACTCCACATAATGTTGCATCTCCACACTATATTGAATATCTTGATTTAATCCACTTAAGAATTTGGCCATTGTAGCTTCTCGGTCCTTCTCAATATTAGCTCGAATCATGGCAATACCGATTTCTTGATAATAGACCTCCACACTCTTATTGACTTGTTTAAGCCGCTGCAATTTTTGATACAAGTCCCTATAATAGTTGACTTGGGATAAAATGCTTTCTCATCACCACTTTCATCTCTTCCTATGTCCCTATTTGACGTTCTCCATTGCGCCTCCTATTCAATGTTAGTTGATCCCAACATACAATAACATAACCGAAAAACTCAATGGCAGCGAGCTTAACCTTCTTCAATTTGGAATAATTATGACAATCAAATACTAACTCAACTTTCTTTTCCCACTCAAGATAGGCTTCACGATCATACTTACCTTGGAAAGATGAAATATTTATTTGATATTTCCCAAGTTAGAATCTTCTCTAAATCTTCCCTCACGCCTTTCATTCCCAACGTTTGACAATCTATTTGCGCCTTCTTTGAAATCAGCTCCATATGACTCTTTGTATTCCCGTAGCTGAAATCTTTCCCTTTGATGCCTATGGTGTTCATTTTGAGGCTGCCTTTGTGTGGAATCTCTTTCTACCCTATCCATTCTCTCATCGATTGGATGCAAATGAGTTCTCATTAGACTTTTCAAGTACCCCATCAATGCTTGCATTTGGAATTCACTTATTATTGGTTGTGGAGGTGCACTATCCTTGTAATTTTCTTCTTGATTGTTTGACATGATAACCTGAAAAGAAAAGTTAGAAAGTAAAGAATGGACCTCATAGCACGCCCTCACATGTTTAGCTCTCATGTTTGTATTTTTCACTCAAAATTTTGCTCGTGTTTTCAGTCAAAAATCTGTTGGCTTTTTCCCTCTACTAATCTCACACTCTGCCTTTTTCCACTCAATATTCTCAATAGGTTTTTTGGAACTAATCCAAACATAATCAAAATGAAGTATAGCAACTTCGAGCAACAAATCTAAACCTTAGTGTGAATCTTGATCAGATTTTGGTGAAGTGACTTGTGGTACTTGTCACTATGACTCCAACAAATAGAACAATGAACACAACTACATATCTCGTACTTTTTTTTGTACCTCTTGATTTTCCTCTTCTTTTTTTTTTTGTTGTACCTTACTTTTTTTTTTGGTACATTGTTTTTCTTTAAACGATTTTCGTGAACATCTAATATACTACAATATTGAAACTACACTAATAAGGATAGATATTTTTGGCAATCAAAAGATTAACCAACAACGGATAGAACCTGATTGATAAAACCTTTGCTCTGATACCAAATCATACGATATCGATCAAGGAATGATGGAAACTTGTATTTTAGAAGTCTAGGATCGTTTATCAACATGTGGAGTGGATGGAACCTCAACCCGTTGCCTCTGCACAAATAAGGACCTTGTTATAGAGACCGCGACCACTACTTGATACGAAATAAGAACATTGGTATATGAAGACGCCACAACGGTTGCGGAGGGTGCCGTTTGATAAGACAAGTTTCAACGCCACAAACGGAGGTGATGGACCCGTTTGATAAGTTCTCAAAAAGTTCTTCAAAGAACCAAAGGGAATAAAATCTGACAAGTGTTTATAAAATTTCAGTTTCTGTTTTACATGGAAAGACCTCCAATATATAGGCATAATCATCCTTGGAGCCAAAGAAACACATAGAAAATAAAAATACATTAAATAGTCATACTTGGGGAAAGAGGAAGGCATTAACTAAAACTAGGAACGTAAAAATGACTCAAACGCGTTTTTGAATATTGTGGTCTTTCTAAGACTTGACTTCGATCAGATTTGACCATCTAGATTGATCCTTTGAGCCTCCTCCATCATTGTGGACCCAAACCTCTTTGATTAGCCTAAATAAAGATGATCGCCTCTTCTTAGCACGTCCTCTAGTAATTGGCCCATTAAAAGTCTTTCTTGGTCCATCACTTGAATCTTTATCATTTCCAACCAAGTCACCTTTGTCATTTTGAGTTATCATCTCCTCATTTGCATCAAACTCAATGAATGAAATGAAAGCACGTGCAATGAATGTATGGAATATGTGTTCACTTGTCGTTTTAGCTGACCATCGAAACCTCTAAAAAATAGGACTGACAAAATAATGTAATCATTCTGCCATCATACAGAAATGATAACTTGGTACAAAAAATTAGTTGTTACCTCCCCCTGGTTGCTGCCGTAGAATTCTCCTCATAAGTGGTCACAAGTTGTGTATCCTTTCACTTAGACATAATGAAAGCACCAATTGATAGATATGTTTTCTATTTCGAGCAAAAACAAGCTCCTAAATTAAGAAGAGAAAAGGATTTATCTACATACTTCAAATTTCTAATAATATGCATCGCTTAAGTGTTTTTACACATATACAGTGAAAGCACCAATTGATAGCTCTGTGTTCTATTTCGAGCAAAAATAAGCTCCTAAATTAAGAAGAGAAGAGGATTTACCTAAATACTTCAAATTTCTCATAATATGCATCGGTTAAGTGTTTCTACACATATATAAGATTTTATCGAATAACTTCCTGCTCCCATTGGTGAGAAAATCACATTTTTGGTGCCTTAACTTGGCACAAGTTCTTTTTTGGTGCCTTAACTTGGCACATCACGTTTTTGGTGCCTTAACTTGGCTTTTTTTTCAATTAGGTGCCACGGTGGCGGCGATTTGAAAAAGTCGCCGGATTTTGCCACGCTGGACGGGATTTGGGGATTTTGACTCAGTCAAATGTCCACATCATCCCTTACGCCTACGTGGCACGCCATGTGGACATTTATGAAAAAAAAAAGGAAAACCAAAACAGCGATTCAAAAATTGAAGAATGGTCGTCACCTTCAGGCGAACGGATCGCCGCTCTCCTCAACCAGCGATCACCGCCAGACGCAGGCGACGAATGGCCGACACCTTCAGGCGAAGCTCTCTCCAACAATGGCAGCACCAATTCATCCCCAAATCTACTAAAACCCTAACAACCGCCGTCGCCAGTCGTCACCGCCTCCTCGCCCGTGCTGCCGTTGGATATGGCATCCCACAGAGCTCCGGCCCTGCACCACCATCTCCGATTTGGTGGTGCAGGTCGAATTGACATCGGAGAAGACGATCTTCCCCGATTTCTCCCGATCGTCTTCTCCGATTTCAATTTTTTTTTTTTCAACGTTTTATTGTTAATTTAAAAATATATTTTAAATAATTTCAGAAATTTAAATAAGGTTAAAAATTTGAAGTAATAAATTCTAAAATTATAAATAGTTTAATTTTATAAGAAATTATTTTTTTTTCAGAAAATTATAAATAAGATTACATTTTTCATAAATTATAATACTTTTTTTTTAAAATTAATCCACATGGCGTGCCAACTCAGCCTCGTGGTGACGTGGCATCTTGACTGGGTCAAAATCCCCAAAATCCGTCCACCGTGGCAAAATCCGGCGAGAAATTCAAATTGCCGCCGCCGGGGGACCAAAATCGAAAAAAAAGCCAAGTTAGGGGCCAAAAACGTGGCAGGCCAAGTTAAGGCACCAAAAACGAACTTGTGCCAAGTTAAGGCACCAAAAATGTGATTTTCTCTCCCATTGGTAAGAAACTGCACACGACTACTTAATTAAAATAAATAAAGGAAAACACCCAAAATAATAATCACAAATATATAAACGTAACTAATAGTTGTTGGGCTAATCTTTAGAACACATAATCTCTAACCCAATTCGGACTAGCTTTGGATCTGCTGGGTCTTCCTGAAGTGGATGGGCCAGTCGCCTGCTACTGGCCCATATCAGCTCCACATATTGAATTCGTCCAGAACCTGTAATAATTATGTCTCTCAAATCGGGTCCAAAATTTTGGACTTCATATTGGGCCTCAAGTATGCAGAGTTTTTTTCCGATAGATCAAAATATACGACTTCCAAAAATATCTTTATCACTTGCAGACTTTTACATGAGTTCCTCTCTATAAATGTTAGAATACGTTAAATATTTGTGGGTGTAATTGTTTTAAACCTCAAATTTTATAAGATAATGAAGTGTATACTTGCACAATCTGCATAAGATTGTGAAAAAATTGCTTATACATCATTACTGAAGCACCAAACAGTTTATAGAATTTGACAGACGAATAAGATTAGCTCGTCTTTATTTTTTCAAATGTTTCTTTACACTGAAGCATATATTTAGGCTTACATCAGACTATTCTTTTTGCATTTTTTTTTTTTCTCCATGTGAAATGAAACATTCACATATTTCTGAGATAAGTGGGCACAACACCTGTGCGTTTTGGTGATTGACAATATTTATCTCTGTGTGACAAGAAACAAAAAGAGTAAATTGCCCATTTTGTATTATATATGTTGTAAAATATTACTTTATACGTAGTTTTACCCACTTGTCAAAGTCCAAGCGCTTTGTAAAAAATTTAATAGAGAAGATGAGTTTTGTTGTCCTTGATGTATTTCCCCATTTTGATTATTTTATTCTACAAAAACAAGAAAATATAAATAGACGGGCGTTGAACAACTTTAAAACAACGGAAGCAAATTTGCCCTTTGTTCTCTCACAAAGTAATGTGGAAGGATAATTGCACTAACATAATAGATAATATCAAGTTTGACTCATTTTTCAAAACTATCTCATGTACGTCCATGAAGTCATACTGTTAATGATATGATTTGAGTGATCACTAGTTTTTGTTTTAGTCAACAATGGAGGTTATGTCCAGTTAATTATATCTATGTCATGGAGCAAAACAAGAGCGAGTCATGCCAAATAAATTGTATGAATCTCAATTATAGGGCTTATGTTAGTACTAAATGGCTGACATAAGAACTTGTTTAAATGGATGGAAACATGCAAGAAAGTCCCTTGTGGTTTGTTGATTGTTCCAAACCCCTTTATGATTTTATGAACTCATCTCTTCTAACTAGCAATTTCTATAGTACTATAATATCATAGACTAATTTTTCAATTGTCTTTTTGATTCACCAATCGACTGCTGCAACTTTCATGCTCCAAATGCTATTGTGATATAGCGAGTTAGTTCAATTTTTGGTACTCTGCTCTGGGTTAAAAAGATATACCACTTCAATAACGAAATTAATTATATTAAATCGACACAAGATACTGCAAGCAAGTACACTTTAAAAAAATTATATCACTACAAGAAATGTGGGCTATACCAAGATCAAAAAACGTTGCAGTAGGTTGAAATTCCCTTGCTATTGATCTATTGGAAGGGACGTGGACGTTGGTAGAAGCCCTTGGTATAGGTCGCGTTGCTGCAGGTATTTTGCGCGTACCAAGGGAATCCGACCTTGCTGTTGCTTTTCTGACACACACCTATAGCAAGGGAAGGTAGACCTTGCTGTTGGGATGCTGAGTCACAAATTAAATAGCAACGTCTACTGACGTTGCTGCATATTCTGACACAAAAATCAATTGCAATTGATATACGCACGTTTTATTAAAATCTCGCACGTTTTATTAATTGTTTTTTTTTTCAGCTGACATACAGCAACGCCGATTGACGTTGCTGTAGTTTCCTGACACTAATTTTCAGCAACGTCCACAGACGTTGCTGAAAGTTTTTTTTTTTTTTTATAATTTCACAGTACAGCAACGTCTATGGACATTGTTGTTGTTAATTTTTTTCGTATAAAAAAAGTGGCGGTAAAAAACCGCCACATTTTAATAAAATGGTTTTTAATATATATATACACACATTATACATTAATTGAAATCTCAATATTATATATGTATAGTATGTATAACAAAAAAAAGTACTAATTATAGTAAAATTATAAGATACACACACACACATACATATATATATATATATATATATATATATATATATATATATATATATATATATATATATATATATATATATATATATATATATATATATATATATATATATATATATATATACTAGCAATCCTACACACGCGGGACCGCGTGTAACTTTTAGCCATGATGTTCATTTTTTTTATTTAGAACAAATCGAAAATCGTACTTACAATTTTGACGTCAACTTTTCTTGATTTTTGAATCTGAGCTCATTTTACTCTAAATGTTGATGCTTATCCAAGAATCCCCTGCAAAAAGAATTAGAAATAAAAATAAGAGGATAAAGCGTAAAGGAAGAAGGCATCAATCATAAAATAGATTAGCATATAAAGACGATCCAAGAGAGAAAACAATAAATGAAGATGAAGTGAGAGATTCTAGGAAGTGAAATATCCAAAAAAACCGTGAAGTAGTTATTTTTCAAAATATTCATTGTTTTTTGAATTTGCTTTAGCCTTACTATTAGGAAGTTGGAGTGTGGGGGAGTGGGAAGTTAAGAAAATTAGAAGGAAATATATTCTTGATTAAATTAAAAACTCAACAAAAAAAAAATTTGAAAAGATAAATAAGAATCTACAAAAACCGTTCCCCTAAAAGTGGGGGATGTGGCTAATCACCAATTCGGGGAAATTGAATAGTTGGATAGGGGAAGAACAAAATTCCCTTCATATCCCCACTTTTTTTTTATTTTTGTGAGTATTTTAAATAGGGGAATTTGGGCATACTATTAATTTGGTATAACACCTACGTAACTCCCTATTTGTGAGTAAAAACATGGTTCTCTTATATAATAGTAAAGATATATATATATACTATTAATAAATTTTAGATAACATTTTAAAAATTATAATGATATATATATACATATATACATACACACACTAAACTTTACGTACAATGTATAATTATATATAAAACAATGTCATTAATTATAGTTTTTACAATATATATATCACTATTAGAATATAGTAACATATAACTATATATTATTCTACACCATATATATACATATAATATACAATAAGTTGATTAAGATGCAAAAATAAATTAAGAAAAAGAAGAAAGTGAAGAAGAAGAGGAGAAGAAGATGTGGTGCATGGATGTAAAGTTGATTATGATGCAAAGTAAATTATGAAAAAAATAAAGTGAAGGAGAGAAGAGGAGAAGAGAAGAAGATGATAATAATATGAGAGGGAGAATGTAGTGGGATGGATGAGTGATATAGTGTGGTATTTATAGTGGTAGTGGGAGGGAAGGAAAATTTTTGGGAAATTTGAAATTTCCTTCAAAAATTTCATTCTTGAAATTTTCAACAAGGTCCAAATCCCTTGCAATAGGCTATTGTTAGAAAGCTGTTGCAAGGGAAGTTGGGTTCCCTTGCTACTGTGTCAGAAAAGCAGCAATAGCAAGGGATTTCGACCTTGCAATAACTTTATTAAAAATATGTTTTATATATATTTCCTCCTTCGCACATTTTAGATCATATATAATTATGACTTGTAAATCATAATTACATGAGATTTGAACTAAATATATAGAACTAATCTTGATCTTGGTTAAATTAGTTATTAATAAAACTTATTTGATTGAATAATTATTAATTAGATAAGAAAATAGAACGAATCTTGATATTAATTTATAGCTATATATGTGAACTTATTTGAATGAATAAGATCCTAATAACATATGAGAACTGAACTAATTAGAATTAATCTTGATATTGTTAAATTAATTAAGTTTATTAGATCAATAACTTCTCTTTACATAATAATCAAACTAAACATAACGATTCTTGATTTTCATTAAATAAACTGAAATTATATGAATTAATAATTCTTAATTACATAAGAATTGAACTACGTACAAGGAAAACTACTCTTTATTTTTGTTGAATTAATTAAGAATATAATTGATAACTCAAATTACATTAGAATTTAACTAATTAAACAAAACTAATCTTAAATTTTAATAAATTAATTGAACTTGTTTGAATGGACAATACCTAATTAATTACACATATAAGAATCAACTAAATATAACTAATCTTGACTTTTGTCAAATTAGTTTAACTTAATTGAACAAAATTACATATGAACTAAATTTCTTGGATTTAATCTTGATCTTTATTATGAATAGATGTTATTTGAGTGCATAACTCCTATGACGTGGATGATATTGTGGAAGTCGCTGACGACGACACATCCGCCGACAATGACGTGGATGAAGTCGTTGATATTGTGGAAGTTATTTGAATTGTAACGTTTATATATATATATATATATATATATATATATATATATATATGTATATATATATATATGTATTAAAAACTAATTCAAATAAATATGGGTGAAACAGCAATCAACTTGTAATTCTAACAATCCTAATTTGTTCATAAGTAAAAACAAGCTAACAAAAATAAAAACACCCTAAAACAAACCTCGTTTGTTCATAATTATACAAATTCAAATAAAAGCAGTTAAATCACCCAAGCCAGTAGTGTCGTTAGCATCGCCACCCGCACTTCTTTTCTGGTCCCCTTCGTCCGCCTGATCGGTAGAATGTGTCCGTTGTCGATAGAGTGGATCCCCTGATGCCTGCCCGGTGCCGACACTCGTGTTCGTCGGCTGAGTTGACTGGTAAAAAACTGACGGGAAGTTGTTGAACTGTTGTTGTTGCCCCTGTTGTTGTTGCCCCGACCGCCACACTTCCTCGGGCACTGGCATATTGAACTGTGCCGTCAAGTACTTGACAACATTCTTTAAAGTTGCGATTTCCTCCCGTTGAGTAGATGTTTCGGCCCTCAATGACTGACATTCCGAGCAAAGCGGTTCTATGCTACTTGAGCCAGTCTCAACGAAGCTAGATGGTTTTCCAGCGTTGTACCCTACACGCTCAGGCACACCATAAGTCACCAGACCCACCACCCTATTATTCTTTACACGTCCGGCTCTGGCAATTTCCACCCACGGTCTAACGTCCCAGGCTGGCCATTTGCTCATATCTGGCCCATTTTCTCTCAGGCAGTGTTCCACATAAGCATCCTGCATTTAATGTATTATGAGTCAAAATATTTTTTGTAACAAACATTAGTATTATTACGACAACGATAATTATTGACGGACGATTACACCACTTTAATGAAAGAAAATATTATACTCACATAATTAGCTTTGTCCTCAGGGTTTGCCCACTCAATCGTTCCGTCGTCTTGTTTCTTTGCCCGAGTCTTTACAAAGACATGCGTAAACGGCACATTCTCGGGCGTTGTCTTCATATCTTTTGCCTGTCATAACAAGAAAATTCATTAAAGCAAATATAGATCACATTATTAAATCAATGATGATATTTGAAAAATAACCAATTATATTTTTGAACTTACCAGATCTATCCTATGCTTGTTCGTGCTGCGAGACCCACCCCTATAGTTAACCGTTTTCCCCTTATCTCGATTTTTAGCGTTCTGCTCCGAACGATCCTTCGTGGTCTGAAGCTCCCAATAATCAAAAAAAGCCGGCCGAAAATCTGCGTGAATCCAACATGTGTGCCTCAGACTATAGGTGGGGTCGTCCTTGCAGCACAACCACCATTGCTTGGCGTCGTTTACTAAACCAGCAAATCTCGTAGTGGCGACCCTATCGTACCATCTCCTAACTGCATTTTCTATGGCAGGATCTCACTGAAAAGTGTGCTGCATTAAAAACAGACATAAAGAAAAGTTGGTCACATAAATAAATAATAATTAACAAATATTTATAAATATTTAATATTAATAGAAGTCAAGCTAATTCCTTACCTTAAATCTGTTCCAACACATTTCCTTTTCTTCCTCTGGCCACATGTCGTACGTGAAGTGTGCCCCCTGCATCATGTTCCTCAAATTCGTAGCAATCGTGGTCACAGCGGAATGGTTCTCTATTGAGCCATCAAAGAAGAATTCAAGCACCTCCCTGTCATCCGGATTTGCCGGGGGTTCGCGAGGTTTAGTTTGCCCTCGCACTGCAACCCTAGTAGCACCACCATCGTCTCCTGAATCATTGTCACCCCCCAACCTCGTCTAACTCCTCAGAGACCGTCGGCTGAGCACGTGAGCCTGAACCTCGTGTGCCTGAAGCTCGTGTGCCTGAACCACGTGAGCCTGATGATGATGGCCCAGCAGTACTACCCGTCCCCTGAACCTGTAGCGTCGTCGTGGCCGCAACAGTACCAGTCCCATATGCACCTATACTCGGCCGCATCATGCCGTCTACAGTACCTCCCATAAGTTGTGGCCACGATAGCTGTGTTTGTGGCACACCAAATCCACCTCCACTCCCGAAACCAGGCACACCAAATCCTGCTCCAATCCCATAACCAAGCCCACCGAATCCAACTCCACTCCCAGCACCAGGCCCACCAAATCCAGCCCACCATAACCACCCCCACCATAACCAGCCCCACCCAATCCACCACCACCATAACCAGCCCCACCATATAGACCCCCCATTGGCGCCCCTACACTCATCAATTGATTGGTAAACGGCCCACTAGCGCGGGCTCCTGTGTCGTATGATCCTCCGGGAAACATCGGCATCAGCGGTGGAAGTGATCCCATCGAACCAAGATCAGGCTGCGAGGAGAATGATCCTCGAAGTACCCCTTCCGGGTATGGCACCTGGTTCTTCGACACCCTGCCTCTTCCTTTCCCCTTTCCCTTATCCTTACCCTGATCTGACGAGCCGGCCATCTGGTAAATAAATATTTAGAATGGTCAAATTAATATAAAAGGCATACACGACAATATATATATACTATCTATTCATTTACTAAATCGACTACTTAAGTAAATATACATCTGTTACGTCTAAATTATACAAATCTAATTAACATAAATACGTTCTAACATAAACACAATTATATATGTTATATAATACAAAGTTAATCGATTAAATTCTAAAAAAAAAAATACGTAGCTATATTGTCATAATCACAAATCTAATACTAATTAATTAAGCATACATATATACATAATTAACAGTACCAATATACTAGAATCAAGAAATACAACACTATGATGCTATAATATTACACAAATCTAACAGATTAATTAAAAATAAACCTTAATATACGCAGATCGTCACATAATTACCTCTAATACCTTAATTAAGCATAAATAATTAACACAAATATGCCTAAAATCAACAATTACATCACAAATAATCTAATTACACAAATCTAACCATTAATTTAAAAAAACATAATACACATAGATCGTCACATAATTACCTCTAATACCTTAATTAAGCATAAATAATTAACACAGATATGCCTAAAATCAACAATTACATCACAAATAATCTAATTACACAAATCTAACCATTATTTGAAAAAAACATAATACACATAGATCGTCACATAATTACCTCTAATACCTTAATTAAGCATAAATAATTAACACAAATATGCCTAAAATCAACAATTACATCACTAATAATCTAATTACACAATCTTAACCATTAATTAAAAAAAATATAATACACATAGATCGTCACATAATTACCTCTAATACATTAATTAAGCATAAATAATTAACACAAATATGCCTAAAATCAACAATTACATCACAAATAATCTAATTACACAAATCTAACCATTAATTTTAAAAAAAAATATAATACACAAAGATCATCAAAATTACTTCATCAAATCAACTAATATCTTAATTAATCATACATAATTAACACAAATACATCATCAAATCAACTAAAAAAATCATATTTATGCTAAATAACAAAAATCTAACCGATTAAACTAAAAAAAAAATGTATAATCGTAATTTTGAAGACATTGAACACATACCTTAAAAAAAACGAGATTTGGAGCTGAAATCGTGTGAACTAGATGAAGTTTAGGGGAATTTTTTTTTTTTTTAAGCAGCGGCAATGGCCAAATTCGCAGCAGAAAACTGCTGCGAATTTGCCATATAAATATGGCACCAACGTCTTGGAGACGTTGGTGCCGTATTGATTAATGGCGTGCAGCTTTGTGTCTGCATGCAATAGCTGGCAGCAACGTTTGTCTAAACTTTGCTGCATTCAATAAAAAAAAAAGTTTAAAAAAACAAACGAAAACAGTTACCAACGTTTTGGCTCAGACGTTGGTAACATTTAAAAGTTAAAAAAAAAAAAAAAAAACAGCAGCAGCAACGTTCATATGACGGTGCTGCTTGAATTGTGCGCTGCACAATATCTGCCAACGTCCAATGATGTTGGCAGGTAATTTTATTTTTTACTTTTGCTGTACCAACGTCAGTAGACGTTGGTACATTAAAATACTGCAATGGATTATAAATCCGTTGCAGTATCGGCGTTGCATTAGGCCGATTTTCTTATATATATATATATATATATATATATATATATATATATATATATATATATATATATATATATATATTATCAGATGCATACAGTAAAATGCATTAAACCCCTAACATATTGTCCATGTGCGGTTCGCCCCCCAACCTATGAAAAATTATAATATACCCTGAAACCTTTCAAGAAGTGTGCGAAGTAACCCCTGAGTAGTTGATCAGCCGCCCAATTCGGACACGTTTCATCATTTTCAGCTATTAGATTTGATTTAAGGGCACTTCAAACATTTTAAATATAGTGGGTATATTATAACTTTTCATAAGTTGGAGAACAAATCACACGTAAGCAATAAGTTAGGGAGTTTGATGAACTTAACCCTAACATACTAGATAAAAACAATTATTCCCGAAGAACTTAATGGAAAAGAGCAAAACTTGATGCAATTTTACTGCAGTCTACTCTAAAAGGGGTCACAGACAATACTCTGTATAAAAAGTTACACCACTCAAGTATAGAGAGTGTCGTACGGATTTTTGAGTTTGGTTTATAAGTACCAAAGCCACTATGTCAAACATCCGTAAAATATGCTCTCTAATAAAGATTCGCGCATCACACATGAATAATTGTTAAGGAGTTGAAATTTGCTTGGAGGATCATGATATATTTGCAAATACTAATAATCTGTTTTCATGAACCACAAACAAGCACACGAGACTTGGAACGACCGGCGTTTACTTTTCAAAAGAGCATCTTTATTTTCTTGACCATTAAAATAAAGATAAGATTTCTTTAATTAAATCATGATCCTTGATTAATTTGCTAAGGTTTTCCATGAGAAAATAGCCTACCAATTAATATTTCTTGAAAACGACAAAACTATTAAAAAGAAAAATACTCTGCCTATATATGTTTAGTGGTTGCTCTTAGTACAAAGACTCGATCCTTTGCCATGGAATTCAGCTCTGCGAATATCGTTGCACTACTCTCTATCTTATCTTTCATTTTCTACTTTGCCAAAAAAATCAATGGGAAGCATTATAAGTTAGCTCCTGAAGCTGGTGGTGCATGGCCTCTTGTAGGCCATCTCCGGCTCATGGCTAGTACCTCCTCCGACAAACTTCCTCACATAACCTTGGCGGCTTTGGCCGACAAATACGGCCCAATTTTCACCATCCGCCTCGGCGTTAACCAAGCCCTGGTAGTAAGCAACTGGGAGCTGGCTAAAGAACTTTTCACTACCTGCGACGCGTCTATTTCAGATCGTCCTAGGCTGAGGGCTTCCAAACACTTGGGATACAATTACGCCATGTTCGGGTTCTCTCCCTACGACTCATACTATCGCGATCTGCGCAAGCTGATCTCGGTGGAGCTTCTGTCTAGCCGTAGGCTAGAGTTGCTCAAACACGTGCGTGTGTCAGAAGCGGTGCAGTCGGTTAACGAGCTTTACAAGCTCTGGGAGGAGAAGAAGGATGGAGATGGTCGTTTGTTGGTTGAAATGAAGCAGTGGCTCGGTGACTTGAATTTGAATGTTGTGCTACGGATGGTGGCGGGGAAGAGGTTTTTTGGTTCTGGCGTTGATGGGGAAGAGGCGCAGCGGTGCAGAGAGGTGATGAGGGACTTCTTCAACTTTGCGGGACAGTTCGTGGCAGCTGATGCGCTGCCGTTTCTTGGTTGGTTGGATTTAGGCGGATATGAGAAGAAAATGAAGAGTGTTGCAAAAGAATTGGATGACTTAGTTGAAAAATGGTTGGAGGAGCATAGGCAAAAACCAAAGGACTACTCCCAGGGGGATTTCATGGATGTCATGCTTTCAGTCGTGAAAGACCATGCTAATGTTGTTGCTCAACATGATCCAGACACCGTTATCAAATCTACTTGCGCGGTACGTAATTTTTACAAATAAGATTATAGCTCGTACTTTATGTGTACATTGTAATTTAACTATTAGGTAGTATCGAATTTCGAAGAATTCGGTTAGATCTAAGTTTAATGAGAAAATGAACTTCATATTTGTTGATTCATGTCACAAGTTAAATAAGTTTTTGTAGTCAATGAAACTCTGGGTCAAAGTGGTGAGGCGGGAAGCCGAAGCTAAGATATTTGATTGGAGTGCTTTCAATATTCTTAGTTTTCCGATATATGGCGACATATGAAATAACCAACGTTTGACTGATGAACAAAAGAAATAGAATGATATAATCGAAATTTTGAATATCAAACGTTACAAATGGGAAGCAAAAGAAAAAACAATGTAAAGAAATAGTTGAGGAATAATAATATTGTGTATTTTCACACGAGCTGAGCGTACTACAAAAAAATTATTAAATACATATTGTCTTTAGTATTAAAGGTTTTAGATAAAAATAATATCAAATGCTGCAGACTGAAAAACGGTTTGGAACGGAATCTACTTGCTAATTTGTACGAAAAGTCACAGTTCCATCTCTCTTCTTTGTGTAACATAGCTTTATTATTGCGAAATTAGAGTTAAGGTTGCGAGGCACCCATAATTGGTTTGTAAGAAATAATAAATTTTGAAAATCTTAACTTGCTTGAAATATTCTTGGTTAGTAGTCTTGTAATTATACCAATTATGATTTTGAATCAAATTGGTTTTCTTGATGATTTCCACAGAGTTTGATTTCTGGTGGGAGTGATACAACATCAGTGATGTTAATCTGGGCACTCTCCCTACTGTTAAACAATCCTCATGCTCTAAAAAAAGCTCAAGAAGAACTTGACACCCAAATCGGAAAACAAAGACGGGTAGAAGAATCAGATCTAACCAATCTAGTCTATCTGCATGCCATTATCAAAGAGACTCTTAGATTATACCCCGCCGGCCCCTTAGGCGGCACCCGAGAATTCACCCAAGACTGTAAAATAGGAGGTTACCACGTCCCTAAAGGGACATGGCTAATGGTGAACTTGTGGAAATTGCACCGCGACCCTCGCATATGGTCAGAGGATGCATCGGAGTTTAGGCCGGAGAGATTCCTCACATCCAATAAAGACATTGACATTAAAGGCCAAGATTTCGAGTTACTTCCCTTTGGATGTGGTCGGAGAATGTGCCCCGGGATCAATTTCGGAATGCAAATGTTGCTTTTGGTGTTGGCTAATTTGTTACATGGATTCGATGTCTCGACACCCTTGAATGAAATGGTTGACATGACTGAGAGTGCTGGACTTACAAACATCAAAGCTACGCCCCTTGATGTTCTTCTTGTGCCAAGACTTTCTTCAAATATTTATAATTAGTCGCATTGAGTTTGAGAATAATAAGTCCGCTTTTTCAGAATAATTTACTCTATGTAATTTTTTTCGAGTACTCTTTCAACTTTCTTTGGACTTTCCTATTCCGCTAGTGTGCTTAATTAGGGTCATAATTCGTGTTTGATTTCGACTTTCTATTATGCATTACAGTTGATGATAATTTTCGTAGATCATAATATATACTATAGATTTGTGGTGACCTTTGATAATAGTGTTAGCTTGTGTTCTCTTGCTGACGCCGTGCTTATTCATACGCACCTTTTTTATCTCGTGAATTAGTTTAGTTTTAGAATCATGACATTGGCAAATACACAATTTATTTAAGTTGGAAATTATTGAGACGCAAGATATAAACTTTCGCTATCAGGAAATGTTATATGCCTACGATGTACCACATCCTACTGCTGTTGTAGTAGATGATAATCAACCTCTTAATTTAGGATAAAACCGATTCAACCCTTTATTAATCCATGTGGTGTTTTGCAATCTGCACCACAAACTTTGAGAAAAGAAACAGAAGAAAATAAAATTTCTCCTCCAAACTACTCAAATTGTGCAATCTCCGCCAGGTCCAGTTTAATTTTCGGTGGAATCTGTCAGCTACAAAATTTGTTTTTCTCGGAATTTGAAACATAGGTATAAGGGTTCATTTTGATTTTATCCCAATTTCACGAAGAAGTCCTCTTTCCATTCAATTTCATCTCACTAGCTTGAATTATGGTTTAAAATTTCATAATCAAAAATTAAAAGGGTATCAAAATTAAGAAATATATAACTGAAGTGAATGAAAAAGGATTATATATATATATATATATATATTATTATGATTGAGGTAAAATCTAGATAAACTCTCATGTTAGCGCTTCCAACGGCAAAAGAAATTTTCCAACAAAAAGTTTTGTCAAAAAGTTTATCAGGGCACTTTGAACAATTAAGAATTGGTCCCGATTGTAAGGTCAACTTAATATGTTCTAAGAAGAAATATTTTAATATAAATCTTATCAATATTGTCGATCTCATACCAAATCCTTAGTCGAATCACTTTTAGGAGAAATAGAAGACTTGTAAAGATAATTATTCATTCATAAGGAGAAAGGACATGAACGGGGACTAGATTAATTATAAAATGTAATCACGAGTGGCGAACAGTGATTCATTTATTGATGAAAAAAAGAGAATTCTTAGTTCAGTTCTCAGCTATATTGACAATAAAAAAATAATACAAAATTGATCAAGTTCTATTGAGTCTATCTCATAGTTATCATTTGTCAAAAAATATCTCTTATTGGCAAAGATGGCAAAGATTGAACGACCATAGGCAAGTTACTTATATACCTAGGGAATAAAAAGAAGACCCTGCGCATATAACATTCTTACGAACAATAAAATATTTCGCTGCAAACCAACTTGTTAACCATCCTGAAAAATTTCGGCTGCTAAGAAATCCTTGACTTCTGCGCGACATTTGAGATAAGAACGAAATATTTGATCAATATATATAAATAATGGAAAGAAAAGACTATAACGTTAAAAACCGATACTTTGAAAAGTTTACTTGTAGATGTGATAACAAATATATATATGAATATTCCGTCAAAAGAAAAAATATATATTTATAGTATTGTATATGTGGCAAATTTGTTTTCCACGCCATCTTTGTTGAAAAACTTGTGATGGTGATATACGGACTGACCGATGATAATATAATGGCCACTATCTTTCAGTACTACTGCTAATTAATTAAAGATATATGCTTTTATATAGTTTGATCAGTTATGTTAATGCGATCGAAAGCCTAATTCTATATTTGAATATAATTAATTTCCGCAGGTGTCAACTACTTTGGTGATGCCACTCAAATTGTGTTGAGCGTCTAGCATATAACATAATATCGTGCGACTTTAATTTAAAAAGTTCACTGGGTACTATTTTCCTTTTCATATATTATTATTTCTAACTATTTATAACATCTCATCATAAAATAAACTTCTAATTGATTGAGAATATATTATTTGCTATTTTGTTATTTTTACCGGGTAGTATAATGTCCCTTGTTAATAGGCGTATCACATGAGGACAATTTGCTATTATATATTAAAAAATTACAATTTTTAAATTTATTATTGTTTATAAAGAATAAATCGCAATAATCTCAAATACTTGCGAGTGTCACATGCATACAAATTATGGCAGTGTATAAACATATGAAGGGGATCAGATACTATTTTTTCTATTAAGATATTAAGTATATTTTAACTTTATTGCAAGTTGATTGTAATCGGGCCTAAGTTATAATGTGTATTAAGGGTTAGGTAAGCTATTAAATAATTCATTATATGGCATAATTAGTATTTATGTATCTTAAATTATATATTTTATATTTTCTGTTTTATGTTTTAGTTCCTAATTTGGAAAGTTTTTATATTTTAGTTATAGCCGTTGCTCAACGGCTTTCTATTTTAGGCATTTTGCGCACCATTTAGTTTGTATAAATAGTTGGGTGCATTTGTATTTTCACTTCACTTTTCTTTTCATTCTTTCTGCAAATTTCTCATATGTAAAACACTCTCTCTCAATGTTCAATCGTCAATTTTACTTTTCAAATTTATCTTCGATTTTACAATCTTGATATGGTATCATTCACCGTGTGATCGATCCTGCTTCCGTTGTTCTCGATCGTTGATTAGATCGTTAATTTTGTTTATGATCAATACTTGATATTCTGTGCGATCTTTGTAATTGATCGTAATTTGTCGTTGATTTTATATTCTGCTCCCATTAATCGGTTGATTTGGTGATTATCTTTGCTCGCTGTGAATTTTAGCGAATTTGATCGATGAATTTGTTGACAAAATGACTTCTCCGGCTAATAATGATTCTACTGCTCCTGTTCGTGTTACTAAGAATCCTAGTGAGGATTCAATGACTGTGTATTTCCTTGGAACACACGATTTTACTGGTTCTTCTATAGTTAGTGACATTTTAACCGGTGAAAATTACATTGACTGGACACAGGGCATTGAGATGGCTCTGAGTATTAAGAACAAGTTGAGTTTCATTGATGGTACTTTGCCTATACCAGGTGATAATGATCATTGATGTGGGGTATTTTCGTCTGGAAACGTGTCCACTCTCCAACACTCCACGTCAGACTGCTTCAGTTCCTGCTGGATGCTCAAGCAGCTTTTGAGTTCGGAACCTGCACTCAACACCAAACGTGAACTAAGCCGGTGCCTTCTCCGGCGAAGGCACTCCGACGCTCAAGTCAGACGGATCGGAATGTGAGATCTTGTTGAGCAAGGCAACAAGTCGAATGAACTGGCTTAGAATGAGGAATCGGATCCCTTTATATAGGCATAAGAGTCCTTATTCAGCTAGAAGTGCACTCCAAGTAGGACTATGAGTTGAATAAGTCAAACTAGGACTCTTATAGAATAGCCCGAATGACCTTTGCTAAATAACTCGAATGACCTGCAAGAAAATAGCTCGAATGGCCTTGAAACAGCTCGAATTGGGTCCAATAGCTCTAATGAGGGCCAAATAGGTCGAATTGGACCAAATAGGTCGAATTCCGACCTATTCTTCAGCTTTGTGCAGTCTCACGGTTTTTGTTATATCTCCTTGTGTAGACATCGGAATGTAGATCCGCTTTTTGATTTGCAAACTAGACTTCAGAGGCTTTCCATGCATATAAGACTCGTTGAATTCGGATTCGAATTCAAAGGTCGAAACTACTTGTCAAAATACAGCTCCAGGCTCTTGACTTTCGACTTATTGTCCAGCTTTGCGCAGCCTCACCGTGTTTGCTATATCTCCTTCTCTAGACCTCAGAATCTCGATCCTCTTTTTGATCTTGAAACTAGACTTGATAAGCTTTCCAGGAATATAAGATTCATAGAATTCGGACTTGAATTGATAGCTCGAATTCACTAGTCAAAATCCAGCTCGGGATTGACTCTCCAAAACCTCCTCTAGAATAATGAATGTGACTCCTTTATATACTACTTAGAGTCCTTCCTTAGATAGAACTCCACTCCAAGTAGGATTATAAGTTCTCTTGCCCTTTATATACTACTTAGAGTCCTTCCTTAGCTAGAAGTCCAGTCCAAGTAGAATTATAAGTAAATTTGGGCCCTGAATAACTCTAAATTGGGCCTGCATGGGCCTAATTTTGAGTTTTACCTTAAATTGTAATTTTGCATTAAAAGATAATGGTGTTGTCATGGCATAATATTCCGAAATACGCTCGTGATATGATATCGAATATTATGACGTGGCGATACCGAAATATGGTACATCATGGAGTCCCCCCGTTTGTAAGAGTAATGTGTGCAAACATTGGGCATACAAACTAAAACAGTGTAAGAAACCCCGGTAATCGTGCAACGAGTCCGGCCGTGAAGTCCAAGGACTTCGACAAACTCCAGCGGGTGAAGGATGACTTGGTAATGAAGGACATCCGTACCAAGAGTAAGTTGACCGCCTTGGCCGCCCGTTTGAAGGCTGCTGAAAATGAGCGTGATGTGGCTCGAGCGCAAGGAGCTACTTCTGAGCAGATCAGCTACGATCGTGCTAAGGCTGAGGCTTGCTTTTTGTCCTATCGCTTTGTCGTATTCTTCATTCCGATTTGTTTTATTAATACTTGCTTTTTCTTGTCTTGTTGTAGGGCTTGTCCATTGATGACAAGGTTGCAGTTGTGGTTGAGTTCCTGCGCTCTTCCACTTGGGGCACCATCTGCACTGTGCGCGGGGGCTTTGACTTATCTAAGGGTATGACTGCGCCTTAGATGATGCGTAGCGCAAAGATGGCTTTGCTCCCGATAGCAAGAAGGAAGACTTCGATATCCTTGATCGACTTGCTGAGCGAATGCCTGACTCGGACGACAAGTATGTCTCAGAGACTGAGGGCGTCGATCATTCTGAGACTTTCCAGCGCGTAGGGAAGATGAGATCCGTCTGGCTCCGCGATCATTTGAGAGCTCAGACGAGGTCCAGAGCCAAGAAGGAGACCGCTTCGCGTGCTGCTGCTGTTGCTTCTACTTCTAGAGTCCCTTCCGCCAGGGTGTCTTCGAGCGAGGTTCTTGAGGAGGGAGAGCTTCTGCCACCCTCTTCACCTACCGATGTGCCCGTGGGGGTGCCTCTTGCCTCTGCTGGCCTCGTGACTGTCTCAGTTCCATCTCCAGGCCCTGGAGCTGAACCCGTTGTTGTTGCTGTTCAAGAGCCTGCTCCTGCTCCGGCTCCGGTGCGCCCTGAGGATGACACGTCTCCGTTGAATGAGTCAATGGAGGAGATTGCTTGACAGAGCCGAGGCGCATTAAAGTCAGTTGGTCTCCGTTTGAAGAAGTAGCTGAGCAGTTGTGAAGCCAGCCTATGTGCTGTGATTTTTGGGCCTGCGTGCCGCTATCTCTTTTCTGCACATTTTAACCTTTTGTCATTGTGGTGTTGATATTCGTTGGGTATATTCCTGTTGACATCGCGCCATTGTTGCGCTTATCCCTTCGCTTTAATAGATGTTTGATTTTTAGAATTGCCTTTGTGTTCTTTTATCTTGTGTGCCAAGTTTTCTCTCTACTTGTGCGTTTTGTAAACTTTGTATCCGTCCTCTTGGTGAAAACATTGTGTACTTCTTTTGTGGGTGTGATGATCGATCTTATGACGTGATCATCTTTTGAGGAGGCTGCGAGACACAATGCTCGTCTTACTTAGAGTCTGCGAGGCACAATGCTCGTCTTACGAACAGTCTGCGAGGCACAGTGCTCAACTTACGGATGGTCTGCGAGGCACAATGCTCGGCTTACGGACGGACTGCGAGGCGCAATGCTCGACTTGCGAATATGTTGCGAGGCACAATGCTCGTCTTACGGATAGGCGGTGAGGCACAATGCTCGGCCTACTTAGGGTCTGCGAGGCACAATGCTCGTCTTACGAACAGTCTGCGAGGCACAATACTCGACTTACGGACGGTCTGCGAGGCATAATGCTCGGCTTACGGACGGACTGCGAGGCGCAATGCTCGACTTACGAATAGGTCGCGAGGCACAATGCTCGTCTTACGGATAGGCGGTGAGGCACAATGCTCGGCCTACTGAGTGTCTGCAAGGCACAATGCTCGTCTTACGAACAGTCTGCGAGGCACAGTGCTCGACTTACGGACAGTCTGCGAGGCATAATGCTCGGCTTACGGACGAACTGCAAGGCGCAATGCTCGACTTACGAATAGGTTGCGAGGCACAATGCTCGTCTTACGGATAGGCTGTGAGGCACAATGCTCGGCCTACTTAGAGTCTGCGAGGCACGATGCTCAACTTACGAAGATATTGCGAGGCACGATGCTCGACTTACGAAGATATTGCGAGGCACGATGCTCGACTTACGAAGTTGGTCCAATCACGCTTGTGCTTCTCAAGTTCTTGACGTTTCAGGAGCGTGACCATGTCCTTCCGCCCAACTCTGGTAAATAGTAGTATCCTTTAGCGCTTGCTTTTTCTACTCTGTACGGTCCTTCCCAATTTGGCTTCAATTTTCCCATTGGTAGCTTCAACTTTCCTCAGGACCAAGTCCCCCACTTGAAAGTTCCTGAAACGATCCTTGTTGTCGTATGCTTTAGCCATCATGGATTTGTAAGCTTGAGTACGTTGGTAAGATTCCTCTCTTGTTGCTCCTATTAATTATTTGTCTCGCCTTTATCGCTTGTTCTTCATCGTATGTGACAATGCGGTAGGTTGGCATCCCAATTTCTGCGGGTATCACTGGTTCCGAACCATATGTTAGCAAATATGGAGTCTCTCCGGTTGAGGTCCGAGGTGTTGTGCGATATGCCCATAGTATCCCTGGCAGCTTCTCTGCCCAATTTCCTCCTTCTCCTTGCAACCTTTTCTCCAGTTTCTTTTCTCCTTTGTACGGTTCTGGTTATTCCTGAATTGTTTAAATGACTCAATGCGTGGAGGCACGTTCTTGAACCACACTTTAGCTGTCCCCGTTAAGATGATTGCGATCAATTCCACCCTTAGGCCCTTGCGATATCCCAGAGTTTGCACTTCCGTGTCTAGGTTATCAAAATGCGTCCCAGGATCACTCGTTCCATCGTATTTCTTCATCTCAGGAAGATTAGCTCCTTCTTTCAATGTCAGTCTGCTGATTGCATTCCAGAATGGAGTTGGCTTCTCCACTAATGGGATATGTTCAGCAACGATCGGTTCCGGCCTTGGTGCAACTCGTTCTGGCAGATCCTTGTTCCTTCCCGATGTATGACTTACGGCTTGTCGGACTTCTGGACCCTTCTGCCTTTAGTTGACTTCTCCATCTCTAATAGTTGCTCGACTTGGAGATCTTTTCGCTGCAGTTCTCACTGAACGAGGATTCCTGCGCTCCGGGAAGGGTGATGGTTTCCTCCGAGTAGGTCTTTGTCATCCTTGATTGAATGTGTTTTCTCAAATCAGCACGACGTCTCGTCTGATGAGACTATGCTTGATGTGCCGAAGTTTGTTGTGCCCTCGGTGCTGGGACTTCTACAACTCCAATAGTTGCTCGACTTGGAGATCTGTTCCCTGCAGTCCTTCATGACTGAGGGTTCCTACGTTCTGGGGAAGGCGACGGATCCCTCCGCGTTGATCTTATCCTCCTTGATTGATTATGTTGTCTTGAAGCAGCACGACCTTGCGTCTGATGAGATCTAGCTTGCTGCGCTGATGTTTGCTGTGCAGTTGGTGCTGGAACATTCTGCTGTAAGGCAGTGTTAGTCTGTTGTTGCACAATCCTTGGTTCCATGATTTGCTGAAAAGCTGTCATGATCTGATCCAGTTGAGCAGGATTCAACAGTTGTTGTTCTACCGGAGGCACTATTGGTTGGTCCGTCATAGTGCGGGCTTGATCCCGAGGGGCACTGGGAGCAACTACCGAAGTGTGTTCAGATGCGTCAGTAATTCGATTCTCATCTTCCCTCTGTGATCTTGTTATCCCAGCCATTCTGTTCTTTTCTGCGGCCTTGCGATGAGCCATTGAATTAGTGTTGATGTCTGCTTCTAAGTGCGTTTAGTGGTTCCTACAGACGGCGCCATTGATGTGGGGCATTTTCGTCTGGAAACGTGTCCACTCTCCAACACTCCACGTCAGACTGCTTCAGTTCCTGCTGGATGCTCAAGCAGCTTTTGAGTTCGGAACCTGCACTCAACACCAAACGTGAACTAAGCCGGTGCCTTCTCCGGCGAAGGCACTCCGACGCTCAAGTCAGACGGATCGGAATGTGAGATCTTGTTGAGCAAGGCAACAAGTCGAATGAACTGGCTTAGAATGAGGAATCGGATCCCTTTATATAGGCATAAGAGTCCTTATTCAGCTAGAAGTGCACTCCAAGTAGGACTATGAGTTGAATAAGTCAAACTAGGACTCTTATAGAATAGCCCGAATGACCTTTGCTAAATAACTCGAATGACCTGCAAGAAAATAGCTCGAATGGCCTTGAAACAGCTCGAATTGGGTCCAATAGCTCTAGTGAGGGCCAAATAGGTCGAATTGGACCAAATAGGTCGAATTCCGACCTATTCTTCAGCTTTGTGCAGTCTCACGGTTTTTGTTATATCTCCTTATGTAGACATCGAAATGTTTTAGATCCGCTTTTTGATTTGGAAACTAGACTTCAGAGGCTTTCCATGCATATAAGACTCGTTGAATTCGGAGTCGAATTCATAGGTCGAAACTACTTGTCGAAATACAGCTCCAGGCTCTTGACTTTCGACTTATTGCCCAGCTTTGCGCAGCCTCACCGTGTTTGCTATATCTCCTTCTCTAGACCTCGGAATCTCGATCCGCTTTTTGATCTTGAAACTAGACTTGATAAGCTTTCCAAGAATATAAGATTCATAGAATTTGGACTTGAATTGATAGCTCGAATTTACTAGTCGAAATCCAGCTCGGGATTGACTCTCCAAAACCTCCTCTAGAATAATGAAGGTGACTCCTTTATATACTACTAAGAGTCCTTCCTTAGATAGAACTCCACTCCAAGTAGGATTATAAGTTCTTTTGCCCTTTATATACTACTTAGTGTCCTTCCTTAGCTAGAAGTCCAGTCCAAGTAGAATTATAAGTAAATTTGGGCCCTGCATAACTCTAAATTGGGCCTGCATGGGCCTAATTTTGAGTTTTACCTTAAATTGTAATTTTGCATTAAAACATAATGGTGTTGTCATGGCATAATATTCCGAAATACGCTCGTGATATGATATTGAATATTATGACGTGGCGATACCGAAATATGGTACATCAATCATGTTCATAAGACTGCATGGATTAGGGCTGATAATCTTGTGAGATCTTGGTTGTTGAACTCTGTATCTAAGGTTATTCGTCATATTTTGTTGTACTTTCGCACTGCTATTGATGTTTGGCAAGAGTTAAAGACTAGATACAGTAGGGCTGATGGTTCTAGAGTGTTTCACCTCCAAAAGTCTCTTGCTACAATCACTCAAGGAGGCCAGAGTGTTACTGCTTTTTACAATGCATTTAGGTCTCTGTGGGATGAGTTTGTGAGTCATATGCCTGTGATTGCTTGTAGTGGTCACTGCACTTGTGGTATGAATAAGAATACGATTGAACTTCAACAATCAGACTGTGTTATGTATTTTTTGATTGGGCTCAATGAGACTTTTGCTGCTATAAGGAGTCACATTCTCCTTAGTTCTCCATTGCCTTCTTTGTCCAAAGTGTACTCTTTACTCCTGCAAAGAAGAGAGTTAGAGAGGTCCTCAACATATAGAGTCTCTGGCCATGCTTACTAAAGCCAAATCTTCTCAAGATTCAAATCCTAAACCCTCTGTTCCTTATCAGTTTGTTCAGAATTCACAGAACAAATTTCAGAAGAATAAAGACAAAAAGAAACTCAAGTGTACACACTGTGGTTTCAATGGACACACAGTGGATAGATGTTTTCAAATCATTGGATATCCCCCTGGGTGGGATGGTCCTACTGATAAAAGGAACTATTCTGCAAATATGGTTTCTTCTGATGAAACTAACAATGTTCCTGCAGATTCTGTTGATAACAATAAAGCATTGTTTGAGGAATTCCTAGCTTTCAAGAATAAGCATGTGTCTTCTACTTCTCCTCAAGTTCCTGCTTCTGTTCCTTTTGGAGCTACTGCTACTGTTGGTAAAGCTTTTTCTGTAGCCTTATCCACTTTTAAACACTCTTTGCATGCTCAAAAGAATCTTTGGGTTCTTGATTCAGGGGCTATTGATCACATGATTTGTGATCCTACTTGGTTCTCTTCTAGTGCTACTTCAGTGAATATAGCTATATCTTTACCTACTTCAAGCACTACTTCTGCTATTTTAACTCAAGATATTTCTTTGCATAATGGTTTATTATTAAAGGATGCTCTTTATGTTCCTCAATTTAGTTTCAATTTGATTTCTGTTTCCAAGTTAACTAAGTTTTCTAATGTTACTCTATGTTTCTCTTCTGTTGATTGTGTTTTACAGGACCAAATCATGAAGAAGATGATTGGTTCTGCTAGAGTTCTCAATGGACTCTATCTTTTAAATGTGATACCTGCTCATTTGTCTTGTAATAAGAGAATCTCAAGTTGTAATGCTACTGTTTCAAATAGACTCATTTCGTATGCTAGGCTAGGTCACTCTTCTTATCAAAAGTTATCATGTATTCCTCATATTTCTGTACCTAGTACTATTCCTGGTAATCCTTGTGAGGTTTGTCATCTTGCTAAGCAAAAGAGGATGCCTTTTCCTCTTAGCTCCTCTGTTACTACATTTGCTTTTGAAATAATACACTGTGATGTTTGGGGCCCCTTTGTTATTCCCTCTATTGATGGTTGTCGTTTTTTCTTAACCATTGTTGATGATTTTACACGCTGTACTTGGGTATATTTCCTTAAGCATAAATCTAAAGTTGAAAGCTATATTACTAAGTTCTATCATCTGGTTTTCAACCAATTTTCTGTTAAAATAAAGACATTGAGATATGATAATGGCACTGAATTTATCATGAAATCTTTTTATTCTACTAATGGTGTTTTACATCAAACTAGTTGTGTTGAGACACCTGAGCAAAATGGATTAGTTGAGCGCAAGCATCAGCATTTGTTACAAATGGCTCGCTCACTTACATTCCATTCTAATATTCCTATAAAGTGTTGGACTTACTGTGTTTCTATTGCTGCTTTCATTATTAATCGTTTACCTTCTGCTGTAATAAATCAGAAAACTTCTTTTGAGTTACTCTTCAACAAATCACCAGATTACAGTGTTATAAGAGTGTTTGGTTGTCTTGCTTATGCAACTACATTGACAGCAAACAGACACAAGTTTGATCCTAGATCTCAGAAATGTGTATTATTGGGATATCCTCTTGGCACAAAGGGCTATACTCTTCTCAACCTTAAAACCTCTAAGATATTTAACTCAAGAAATGTTGTTTTCTATGAGAATGAGTTTCCCTTTCATGAGAATAAGATTTCTAAATCTATTTCATCTCACACTACTCTTCCTCTCTGTACAGATCCTTTTATTGGTTTTCAGGAAAATACTAGAGTTCATAATGTGGTTCCACAGGTTCCTGCTGCTCTTGCTCCAATTCATGATGAACATTCTCAAGTTCATACACCAGATATACATAATTCTCTAGATTTTGAGGACAATGTCAGCAGTTCTTGTCCACCTGAGGTCACTAGTCATGATTCTGTACAAGTATCTATTCCTCCTACTGATTTAGCTACTGCAAATGTTGATAATTTGCCATCTAATACACCTGATCTTGTTCATAATGTTACAGAATCTACTATTGTTCCTACTGTTGTTCCTCAGCAGGTTACTAGAAAATCTTCTAGAAATGTGCATCCACCTGCTTATCTTAAGTCTTATGCTTATTATTTACCTGGTTCTCTGCATAAATCTAATGCATCTCTGACTTTTATTCCCAAATACCCTATTGAAAATTACATCAGTGCTTCTAGATTGAGTGTTTCTCATAAAGTTTTTACTGCTGCTGTTACTCATGTCAGTGAACCAACTTCCTATACACAAGCTAGTAAACATATTGAATGGCAAATTGCCATGAAAAAGGAAATAGAGGCACTTGAGAAAACCAATACTTGGATATTGACAGAGTTGCCTCCTAACCAGAATTGTGTTGGATGCAAATGGGTTTACAAAGTTAAACTCAAAGCAGATGGTACTATTGAAAGATACAAGGCAAGATTAGTTGCCAAAGGTTGTACACAGGAGGAAGGACTTGACTATTTTGATACTTTTTCACCAGTTGCCTAGCTCGCTACAGTTAAAGTTTTGCTCTCTGTTGCTGCTGCAAATAATTGGCATTTACATCAGTTAGATGTAAATAATGCCTTCTTACATGGAGATTTGGATGAGGAGATATATATGAAGCCTCCACCTAGTTACTGTTCTCCACGAGATAAAAGAGTTTGTTTGCTCAAGAAAACTCTATATGGCTTAAAACAGGCTAGTAGGCAGTGGTATAATAAGCTTACTACATATTTGATTGCCTATGGTTATCAACAATCTATATCTGATAGTTCTCTTTTTATCAAACATATTGGTCCTTCTTTTACTGCTCTCTGCATATATGTTGATGATACTATTCTTGCAGAGAATGACTTGCAAGAGATCAGTAAACTAAAGTTACACTTAGATGAGAAGTTTACAATAAAAGATCTTGGTATTCTGAAATATATGCTTGGTATTGAGGTTGCTCGAAGCAAAAAGGGCATCTTTCTTTGTCAAAGAAAGTATGCATTGGATATACTGTCTGAATCAGGCTATATAGCTTGCAAGCCAAGCTCTACTCCCATGGATTCTTCAGCAAAACTTAAAGCTGATGATCCTCCTTTCCTTGATGATCCAACTGTATACAGGAGATTAGTTGGGAGATTACTATATCTCACCATCACTAGACCTGATCTAAACCACTCCAAACAGTGTCTTACTCAATATATGTCTAAGCCTTCTGTTTCTCATCTTGCAGCTGCACACAGGGTGCTGAGATACATCAAGTCAAGTCCAGGCAAAGGTGTCTTTTATCCAGCATCAAATGAGCTTCACTTAAAGGCATTCTGTGCTTGTGACTGGGCTGCATGTGTTGATTCAAGAAGGAGTGTCACTAGATATGCAATATACCTAGGAGACTCTCTAGTTTCATGGAAAGCCAAGAAGCAACCCAAGAAGCAACCCACTGTCAGCAGGTCTTCTACAGAGGCTGAATACAGAGCAGTTGCAACAACCACCTCTGAAGTAATTTGGCTCACTCAATTGCTCAAGGACTTACGCATCATTCAAACTCGAACTCCATTGCTTTTCACTGATAGCAAAAGTGCATTCTACATAGCTATCAATCCAGTGCAACATGAAAAGACCAAACACATACAAATAGATTGTTATTTTGTCCGAGAAAAGGTTCAACAAGGTGCACTCAAAGTGGTTCACATCTCTAGTGAACATCAAGTGGCAGATATCCTCACAAAGCCACTCTCCTTACAACCTTACAAGCTTATGATGTCCAAGATGGGAATTCATGACATTCGCGCCCATCTTGAGGGGGATCTTAAATTATATACTTTATATTTTATGTTTTATGTTTTATTTCCTAATTTGGAAAGTTTTTATATTTTAGTTATAGCCGTTGCTCAACGGCTTTCTATTTTAGGCATTTTGCGCACCATTTAGTTTGTATAAATAGTTGGGTGCATTTGTATTTTCACTTCACTTTTCCTTTCATTCTTTCTGCAGATTTCTCATCTGTAAAACACTCTCTCTCTCAATGTTCAATGTTCAATCGCCAATTTTACTTTTCAAATTTATCTTCGATTTTACAATCTTGATAATGTATTACAATTAATCAATGAAACTAGTCTAGCGTACTTTTTCAAAGGAGTACCTTTTTATCTGGAGAACTAACGAGGATGAAATGTTATTGACAAGAAATCTTTAGTCAAGTTACTGGCTGATAAATTACAGTTGTCACATCTTACATCTTGTTATTGAAATTGACTCACAGTTTATGTCTTACAAGAGGACCCAGACCCCTTTGTGGTACAGCTTCGGACCTTATTGAATAAATTTTGAAGATATTGACTGAGTTCGTATTCGTATTAAAAAAAAAAAGATCGAAATGCAGTTCCCCAAGGTCAGGGTTTTTGTTGATAACCGGATGTGACTGGGAGGAAGGTTCCACTTGGCTGGTTGAGTCAATATTTTGCGTACATATATTTGAGATAGTTTTGATCCCCAACCCTTAATAAGCTTCTGAACATATTTATGTGATCTAATAATAACTTGCTTTCATATTGGGAGATAATATTTACAGAGCAAACTCTCTCAAGCAATTCTTTGATTTTTATAACTATACCCTCTTTATATTAGTTAAACATTCATTTTTCTTTTAATACATGATAATCATTAGATGAATCTCTGAAAACATAATTAGAATAATCATCTTTCTAATTTATGTAATGGAAGATTGTCTTCCCTTGTTTAGCAATAGTTAATCTATATATATATTGCTAAACAAGGGAAGACAATCTTCCATTACATAAATTAGAAAGGTGAATATTCTAATTATGTTTCCATAGATTCTTCTAATGATTATCATGTATATATGTGTGTGTGTGTGTGTGTTAGTTAATAGAAGTATAATTAAGTATTAAATCCATGTATGCATTCAAATTTGTATATTACATTTCAAGAACAAAAACTGTTTAACGCGTTAATTTCTAAATTTCCAATTTATTCATTTATTACACGAACATAATGTGAATAATTTTTGAATTCACGTAAGCTTGTTGTCCTTGCTCTTTGTATCATTCTCCCAAGCTTAAAGATTTGCTTTGAGAAAAAGGATAAAAGAAGAAAATACTGAATGTAAGTAAAATAATTATTCTAATTGGTAGTTAGTTAATGGAAATATAATTGAGTATTAAATCCATGTATGCATAAATTTGTATCTTACATTTCAAGAACAAAAAACTATTTAACACGTTAATTTTTAAATTTCCAGTTTATTCATTTATTACACGAAGAGAATGTGAATAGTCTTTTGAATTCAGGTAAGCTTGTTGTCCACCTTGATGTTTGTATCATTCTCCCAAGTTTAAATATTTGCTTTGATAAAAAGGATAAAAGAAGAAAATATTCAATGTAAGTAAAATACTTATTCTCATTGGTATTTGGAGTGGCCCTCAATTAGTATAATATATGCATTAATATATGTATTTACAAACAATAATAAATTTAAACCCATCTATATTTTGACGAATTTCGTCGGAACAAAACTTGTAAGATTGTACGGTCATATATGAAAGTCGTAGAAACAAAAAGTTTGAAGGAAAATACTAAAAATTATAGTAATTAATTATATTTTGGTTAAGTAATTTATTTACATGGATTATTAACAATTGTCAAACAAAGGAAAATAATCTTTCCATTAATTGGAATGATGAATATTTTAATTTGATTTCAAAAGATTATGCTAATAATTGGCATGTATTAAAAGGAAAATGATTGTATAACTAAATAACTAATATAAATGGGGGTATAATAGTAAGCATAAGAAAATTGCTCTGTATTGAGGGATTTTGCTCTGTATATATCATCTCTCTTTCACATTTCATATTAATTTATTGATGAATGAAAACCGGGGAATAAATTTATAAAAGGTAAAATTCCTTAAACTCCTCAACCTAGAGGGTGTTTTGCAATGTGTACCTTAATTCTTTTTTAAATACATACTAATGTCGAATTAACAACGAATGGACTCTAATATTTAAAAAAATTTAACAACCATTCCTCGTGATAAAACGAAAGGATCTTAATATTCCACATTTGTTTTTTTAATTTCATGATATTCCTGATATTAAAAGAAAATCAGCATATTGTTTTTCCTTAAGTTACAATCTAAATGAGTTATCAACAAAACAGTTACATGTTGTTCCCACTTTTATCCTTGAAAAAACTTTATCCATTTTCTTACAGAATCGTCTGCATATAAGAAATTTGATTTCAAAGATAATGTTTGTCTACTTGTATGAATATTATGAAATCCAGATTCTGTTTTTTCTTTGTAAAGCATTAGGTTAGGGAACAAAGTGGAAATATTAAGTGTAAGAAATTCCATAACATTTATGCAAATTAGTTTCGCATAAACATGTATAGCATTTTAGAACTTCATGATTTTTGCAAGCATAAAATAAGGCGTACCTTGATTCACGTTCTCCATAAAAGTGATTTTATGAAGAAGTTGATTTTTCCATCTCTTGACCCTCATTCTATACTATTTTAACTGATGGTGAAATACTTACTATCGAGGGATGAGAGGACCAACTCCAAACCACCTCTATATATACATCTCATCAAGATGTGCATTCAAGGAGCTCTTTACTTCTAACCTCAGTAACCAATACTAATTACTCATGTTCTTACCACTTAATGGTACCACTATGCCATCATCTCAAGTTAATGACCTCTTTTCAAGACACTACTAAGCCATGATCATGACTCTTTAATGGAACATCCTTCATGGCACCAGTAAGCCATGTTTAGACACTTAAATGGTAAGACTTGATTTCTAATTATATGGGTCACATTATGGAGATTAATAAAAACTAAATCTTACATTCTCCCACTTGACCCATTTAATTATCATAATATGGTTTTATTTAGTACTGATATAATCTTTCAATTATATAGGTGTCAATAATTTGTCAAAATTAAGAAAGTTACTAATAAGGATCATGGCGGTTCTATGTCATTGCTTCGACATAGTTCCTTCCATGTATCACAATATTAGTTCTTTTCTCAATAAGACTCCTAATAAGAAGTAAATAAATAATGGTCTAACTATAATATATTGTCAACATTCAGTCATGTACATTTCAATAACAAACAAGATTTATTCACATTATTTTTCAGAATCAAACATAAAGAGCTCAAAATAGTCAACTACATGACCATAATCATAATGTCAATGACAAGGATTAGTAATGCCAATTCTTTCAACATGTTCAACAAATAACTTAGGCGGTAATCCCTTTGTTAATGGATCCGCAAGCATGACTTGGTTGTATTATGTTCAATGGACACTATTTGTTTATGAACTTCTTCTTTAACGCCAAAGTACTTCAATTCCATGTGTTTAGCACCTATTGAGTACTTGTTGTTTTTGGAGAAGAGACCCGATTAGTAGTTATCACAATAAATTTTCAACACTCTAGTAATACCGTTGACAAGTTTAAACCTTGAAATAAAATTCCTCAGCCATAATGCTTGAATTGTAGCCTCAAAGCATGCTACAAATTCAGCTTCCATAGTTTATGTAGCAATAAAAGATTGTTTTGCACTTTTTCATGAAATGGCTCCCTCAGCTAACAGGAACACATATTCAAATGTAGACGTTCTGCTATCAATACATCCAACATAGCTGAAACTGAATATCCAAGAATGATGAGTCTTGCGATGGTCTGGGAAAAGAAACTCACTCGTCGGGATAAACTATGAAGTCGCAACAAAAAAAAATAAAGTTAACAAATTAGTTTAAGAATTATAATTAAAAAGATTCTCATATCCAAACTAAGAAAATGAATTAAATATCCTGGAACTGTCGAACAATGCATAGCTATGGTAACCAACTACACCAGATTAAGAATACTAATTTAGTGAATCTTGCGAACTTCTACATTAGATAAAATCGCATGTCCAGTTGAGTAAAAAAAATTGATACTCAAACAAAAAAAAAGAAATAGAAGCTTTCCGAACTGTCGAACAAATAAGGTTGATAACTAAATCTCAGCAGGTTGACAATTGTAATAAGAAACCACAATGGAAATAAGAAAATTGCACTTGAAGAGAAGTAAAGTCCAAGATAGAGGCATACTTTACAACACTTCCAGCAATAACCAGATTGAAAGATAATGGTTTTACATCAATGTAGTTGTACTTTAAATCAGATCCTTAAGTACATTGTGCTATTCTACATGTTTGAAGTTTCACACACCCAAAATTATGCAATAGTTTCGTGGAATGAAAGTTCGGGTATTTTTTACTAATACCTATTGAACCTATTTTTTAGATAATTAATAATTCCACCAATGTTTTATGTTTATAGTGTGTTTTATAAGAACAAACAATTTTAGAAACTAAATTTTGAAAATTAATTAATTTTACTAATCCAAATAGTGGTAACGTGTTCTTTTTAAAAGAATATATCTTGTAAACTCAACATTCGAATTATAATATGTAATGTTTGTATTTACGAACTTAAATGTTGATGTACCATATTTCGGTACCGCCACGTCATAATATCCGATACAATACCACGAGCGTATTTCGGGACATATTATGCCACGTCAGCACCATTATTTTTCAAGCATTTAATTTCGAGATATATACGTCGAATTCGAGCTATAGAGCAGTAATTCGAGCTGTTTGCAATAGCTCTTGTTCGACCTATATAGAGTGTATTTCGAGCTATTTGAGTGTAATTCGATCTATTCGGGTGCCTTCATCTTGGTTCTCAATACCATTTCGAGGTGTGCTTATTCGACCTATACAGCTTAAATTCGACCTATTTGGGCTTATTTCGACCTATAAATTCGGGCTATTGTCTCTCACGACAATACCTCGCATTCCGACCTATCTGACTTGAGCGTCGGAGTGCCTTCGCTGAAGAAGGCACTGGCTTAGTTTACGTGTGGTGTTGAGTGCAGATACTGAACTCAAAAGCTGCTTAAGCATCCAGCAGGAACTAAAGCAGTCTGACGTGGAGTGTTGGAGAGTGGACACATATCCAGTGTTGGAGAGTGGACACGTATCCAGACGAAAATACCCCACCTTAGTGGCGCTGTCTGTGGGAAACTCTATACGCACTTAGTAACAAACACTAACACTCAATGGCTCAACGTAGAGCAACGGAGAAGACTGGAGTAGCATGAAGGACTAGATCCCAGAGGGAGGATGATCGGGCACCTGATGCATCCGAGCATACATCAGTGGCAGCACCCAGTACACCCCTTGATCCACCAACTCATACAGCGAATCAACCTGTAGTTCCTCCCACGGAACAACAACTATTGAATTCTGCTCAGTTGGACCAGATCATGTCAGCTTTCCAAAGGACAATGGTACCAATGATTGTGCAACGATTGGCTAACACTTCAGCTCAGCAGAATGTTCATGCACCAATAGCACAACAACCAACAGCACAACCTGAAACAGTGCAGCAACGAAGGATTCATCAGACCCAGCGTCGTGATGATTCGAGGCATTATACGCAGACTAGGATGACAAGGCCAAGGGATCAGTCGCCCTCGCCCGAAAGGAGAAATCCTCGTTCAGTAAGGACTAATGCTCACAGAGCTCCAAGTCGAGCAACTGGTCGAGATAGAGAAGTGAGGGAAGGAGAAGTAAACTCTAGGCAGAGAGGTCCTGATCATCGACCCGCAGCAAGTCATACTGCCGGAAGAGACACGGATGTGCCTGAAAGAGTTGTCCCAAGGCCGGAGCCTGTTGTTGCTGAACATATTCCACTAAGGGAGAAGCCAACTCCTTTCTGTGAGGCGATCAACAAACTAACATTGAAGGAAGGAACTACTCTTCCTAACTTGAAGAAGTATGATGGAACTACTGATCCAGTAGCACATTATGATGACTTGGATGGAGATCTGCAGGTTCTGGGATACGGAGAGGATATAAGGGCAAAACTGATATCACTAAGTTTGAGGGGCCCTGCAAAAGAATGGTTCAAGAACTTGCGTTCGCGTTCAATTGAATCATCTGAACAATTCAAGAGCATGTTTGTCAAAAAGTGTTAGGACCGCAAAGTCCGACAGGTTTCAAACTCGGTTGAACAGTCAGGACTGCCAGGTCCAACTAGATTTTATTTCCTTGTTTGCAAAATTATTTTAAAGGAAAATTCGGTTTTATTTACTTTGATTTATTTACTTACTTATTCACACGATTTTATGGTATTTATCCTGTTATTAGACGCGTGAATATTTAGGTGAGTTTGGAAAGATTTAACTTGATCTTATAGTATCTTATCTTATGGAAAGTTAATCTTTATCAAACTCTTTCCTATATCCTTTAGTAATCTATTCCTT
This sequence comes from Misopates orontium, assembly GCA_946800315.1. Lineage (NCBI taxonomy): Eukaryota > Viridiplantae > Streptophyta > Magnoliopsida > Lamiales > Plantaginaceae > Misopates > Misopates orontium. The sequence continues at coordinate 13,158,545 of OX326951.1, forward strand.
GTGGAGTTCTTCTTTGTCTTTGATGTGCAGAATATATGAAGATCATGAAGATCTTATCAATCGGAAACAAAGACGAAGCAAAAGGAAGAATCGCCTTATCATGGAAAGATTCGGATATACTTTGGAAAGATCCTGTCTCGACTGGATATGGAGACTAGCCGAGAATCAAGGATATCTTTCAGGAGAGCTATCCTATAAATAGTAGAAATCCTAGGAATCAATGTAGAACACTCGTGTAACAAAATATACATCTTTAGGTGTTCTCTTTTATTTTGATTTCTTAGTTTTCGCCCTCTTGAGTTACATCAAGAACGTGAGAAGCCGACGAGAGTTGAAGGGAGTTCAACGGGAAAGGATTGCGCCAGTTAGAGGGATCTATACGTACGTGCAGTTCGCTTGGAAGCATTCTCATAAGAAGATCATTACGGGAGTCTTGGTCTTACGGGTCAAACGGAGTAGACGCGAAAAAGGTTCCGGTGGTATCAACATTAGAGGGATTCAGTGTTAGAGTAAAACCAGTTGGTGTAATAACTTTTGTCCGTTGAAAGAAGTTTGATTCAGGCGAAAGCCTCGTGGATGTAGGACATAGTCCGAACCACGTTAAAATCTGCTGTCTTACTTTACTGTCTTACTTACTTGTCTTACTTATCTGTCGAGACTAGGTACCGCGACTATTGCTTATAACGTAAAGTATTAGACTCTAAGATCTATCAATTGGCATCAAGAGCCTATCACCTACTTACATTGGTGAGATTCTGGTTTTATTTAGATCTTGCAGATTTGATGGCACAAAACGTTGAGGGATCATCATCATCAAAGCCGCCGCTCTTAAATGAATTTAACTATTCATACTGGAAGGTCCGCATGACATCTTTCATCAAAAGGGAAAATCAGAAAGCGTGGAAAAGCATTCTCAAAGGATGGTCTCCACCACTAGACAAAGATGGAAAGCCGAAGCTAGAGCTCGACTGGTCGGACGCAGAAGATCTCGACGCGAGCCACAACTCCATTGCAATCAATGCAATTTTAAATGGAGTCGACCTAAATCAGTTCAAACTCATCTCGAAGTGTGAATCGGCATAAGATGCATGGAACGCCCTCCGCGTTGCCCATGATGGTACCCCATCCGTGAAAAGATCCAAAAGACAAATCCTTGGTACACGGTTTGAGGAACTCAAAATGGAGGATCATGAAACAATAGCTCAATACAATGCTAAACTTAGAGACATTGCTAATGAAGCCTTCCTCCTCGGTGATGAGTACAGTGAGTCCAAACTTGTTCAGAAAACTCTTCGCACTTTACCCTCAAGATTCGATATGAAAATTGAGGCGATTGAAGAAGCAAGAGACGTGGAAAACTTGTCACTTGAAGAGCTCATGGGTGCCCTCTCAACTTTCGAGTTGAAAAAGATTTGAATGGAGTCACTTCAAAAGGTGTTGCACTTAAAGCTGAAATCAAAGACAAACTTCAAAGTGACGACAAGGACGAGTTCGAGAAATCTGTCGCGTTTCTCTCCAAAGGACTCCGAATGTTTTCCAAGTGGAAAAACAAAGGTACGAACACTTTCTCTTCTAACTCTGATAATTCATTAAAATCTTCCGCTGCTAATGATCTTAGCTACAAAAGAAGAGGAAAAGGTGTTCAATGCAGGGAATGCCAAGGCTATGGTCACATACAAACTGATTGTGCAAATCTTCTCCCGAAGAATAAAGAGAAAGCCATGGTGTGCACCTGGAGTGATGAAGAGTCATCTGAAAGTGAAGATGAAACAGGAGAAAAAGCCAATATTGCACTCTCCTCTGTCATCAGACCTGACTCATCACCTGTCGCGACTGACCAGGACGACTCCGAAACTGCTTCTGAGATTAAACCGATTACATCTATATGCAGTGATGACGATTTAGATTGTTGCATTGATGAACCTGAAGAAAGAACATTTTTTGCATTTTCTTCTATTTTTAATCATGACTTACCACCTGTCTTGACTACTCAGGAAAACAGCGAAGATACTGAGGACGATAATTCCCCTGATCCTTTTCGAGAAATCAGAATCCTTAGAAATATTTTGTTTTCAGAGATACGCAAGAACGTTGATCTAAATAGACAAGTCATGGCCCTCAGAAATAATGTACAAAACATAAAAGAATCTATCACTATTTTTGAGGATTTGGAATCACACTTCCAAGATGTTCTTAAGGTTCTCAATAAAACTGTCACAGACAATCAGAACAAAGTTTCTGATCAAAGTCCTAGTCCCATTTTTAATCATGCTGGTCTTGGTTACCACCCACCGATCGGTCTAAGTAGGGCGATTCCTAGTATATCTAATATGGATAATGATAGCTTAGCACGTGATCCTAATTTCACACAGCCTCATGTTTTTTGCAGGTCCAGTCAACCGAACAGGCCCAGTCCCGTTTGGTGGTCACGACGGATGCGCAAGTCAAGCAGAGCCTGTTATCATTGTGGTGGTCAAGGACATATTCGTTCATGCTGTCCTGACTTACAACAGAACTCATCGAGGAACACAGCAAAGAAACCTGTTGGACAACAAGTCCCGACACCTCGGAAGATTCCACGAAAAACAGTTTCTGAAGACTCCGATGAAGATTCTGAACCAACGAATCACATAAGGGTGAAATGTTCTAATCATAAAAACATTCATTTTGCATTTTCTTCTGTTGAAAACGCCTCACCTGATTGTTGGTATCTTGACAGTGCTTGCTCACATCACATGACAGGGAACAAAAACCTTTTGACCAACTATGTTTCTGGTCCAAGTGGAACAGTTCAGTTCAGTAATGGTAAAAAGGGTCAAGTGGTTGCAAAAGGAACACTCATTCTTAGCGGGTGTCCTATACTTAATGATGTGTTCCATGTTGATGGACTTGAGCATAATTTGATTAGCATAAGCCAGCTATGCGATCAAAAGTTAGTTGTCACGTTTACACAAGATGAATGTCATGTATTTGATAACCAAAGGTTTTGTATTTTTTCAGGAAATCGGACTGCTGAAAATTGCTATACTCTAACGCAGTCACGACTCCCTACAGAACAGTTCACAAACTATGTATCAAACAGATCTATCTCTCCGTTTGTTAGTGAACTAATTTGTTTTTATGGTTCGCAGGTCAGTCAAGGAGCCAACAGATTGGTCATTGATCAATCCAAGTGCGTTCAATATACTATCAAGGACCTTGATCTTGAAACTGCAGAACAGTCGATGATTCCTGTCGCAACTCCTACATGGGTTGTCAATGAAACAAGAAGCAACTTCATAGACCTCAGTTTCTCCACTCTTGGAACAGGAAGTCATCTCTACCTAACTATGCATAATCGTGTCATATTATTTGATATTGGTTGGGTTGATCACATGCTTAAGAATTTTGTTTTTGTGCAAAGTGATGTGTTGGTCTTTAGTAACCACAATTGTGCTATTATTATTGCTCATAATCATGTTAAGCACATATGCACACAGCACACGGATATATGGCACCATCTCATATGTGATTTAGGTGATAATGAATGTGCTGTCATTAAGCATGTCGCGACTGGAAGACAAACTGCTGTTATTTTTATGAAGAAAATTGTTTCACAAAGCTTTGAGACCCTCAGAAAGTCTCTCAGCATTTGTCCCCACTAAGCGCTGGTCGCGTGCCCAATTTAACTGAGATGTTTTTATTTGTTGGACTAACTGTCATGACTTACTTGCAGACCTGTTGGACAGCCGGTTCTGGAGCGTACTTAGAACTGCATTGATACACAGTGCACATCATTCCCTCAGTTAAATCAGTGAAATCGAAGGATTTTGCAACGGGCAATTTTTGTTTGTTTTATTTTTAATTTGTTTTTATAATCTCTTTGACATGGATATTGTCCACTTTTGCTACCTCATCACTTTAAAAACAGAAGAATTGAGCTGAAAAGAAAAGTATGAGTGATCAAAAGAGTTGTGAAAAGAAAAGAACAAAGAGAGCATGAGCCAAAAGAAAAAGTGCTTCAAAAGAAAAATATATGGAGGAAAAAGCTGCCTAAACTCAATGAATATGTGTGAAAGCATTCAATTCATATTTCACGGTCATCACAAAATTGAAAAGAGCTACCATATTCTATATAAAGTTATTGTGCGAAAGCTACCTCTATGCAAAAGGCTCAAAGTGTGTGTACAAGGTGCAATTGTATTGTTTGAAAAGAGATATCTTGCAAAACGATTTTTGCCCCTTGCAAAACGATTTTTGCCCCTTTCAAATTCTCTTCCCTTTCATCTGTTTATCATATGAGAATTCACACACACACATTTTAATGTATTCATCTGGTTCATGAGTATGCTTCAGTCTCGACCTGTTTTATACTCAGTCTTATAGTCTGTCATGACAGGGTGTCTTGACATCCACTTACACCAGTTGAATCGGTTCTCGGTAAGTTATGTGAGTAATTTGCTGAGTTACTTTCTGTTTGTTTCTTTTAATTTGTGTTTTAATTTGTTTTAATTTTTATTTAATCAAATAGTCCCACTATTCCTCTTTTGCCCCTTATATAGTTTGGCGCTTGCTTTGACTAACTTGGTAAGACCTACCCTTTTGCTATTCATGTGTGAGATGATGTGCCATTTATATATCATTAATTAGGGGCTCCTTTAATATATAATAAGAATAATTATAATGATAATAATAATAATAATAATAATAATAATAAAACAATAATTATTATTTAAAAATTCATGGTAAAAAAACAATTAGACAAAAATATATTTTACGTTCTTATGATAAGTTTTTTAAAGAAAGCTGATGAAGTTTTGTTTTTTCCTTTTGCTCTTTTACAATATTATTTTAAAGTTTTTTATGTAATTTTTGTTAATGAATATTGCTATAATTAAAACAAAACTTGTGATATTTTGTTCGATCTTCAAAAATAATATTTTTTTTGCCTAAATAATTAACAGGTGCTTTTTATTTTATTTTGTCTTTAAAACGCGATATGTTTAATTTTGGCACGAATTTGTTTCCCGCCTATGCTTTGTCGCGTTTTAAATTTCGTAGAGATTGAGTGCATATCTTGTTGGAATCTTTCCTAGATGAGTCTTGGTAAGAGTCCTATCTCTTATGGGAAGTTGTGGATAATGATTATAAAAGATATGACATTGATTTGATTACATCTATTTATATATCTTTCCTTTGTATCATATCTCACGCCATCCTACTATCTCTCTCTCGTGTGATCATATTTTTTTTGTGTGTGGATTTGTGTTTATGTCTTCTTTCTCACCTACATTTATCAAGAAAATATTTAACATGGTGAAATCTAAGTCATCAGGAGAATCGTCTCAGTCGACCCCATCAGTCGACTCTGACAGTGCATCCACAACGGGCAACGACCTGTCCCAAGTCTTGCAGCCAAAGCCGCTCAAAATCCGAATTTCGGCGGACTTTATTCCACCGCCGTCTTCCACGGCACCACCGCAAGACACCACACCACCACCACCGGCAACAGAGTCACCACCCCGTGCCACTGCTCCTCAGGCACGCGAGTTCTCTCCTCCTTTGGACGACTCGCACTCTGTTCCCATGCCGGACGACGCGTCGCCGTCACCTGCACCTGTTCCTGCATCCTCTCGCCGCCACACCGCCGCGGCTAAAGGGAAGCAGAAGGCTCAACCTCCTAAGCGCACTCCATCTGCTCGCCAAAAGTCAAAACCTGTCGCAGAGGGTGTCGCGAGCCGAGTCGGGACACGCAAGAAAGTTCTTGTATCCAAACGTCCCCGATCCGCTCCTGCTGCCTCGGACTCTGCTCCAATCGAGGTCTCTGACTCAGATTCCAGCCATGTCCGCAAACAGCAGAAATGCTCAGCTCAGTCCTTGTCTGATAAGGACAACCAGTCAGGCGACAGTCGGCCTCTGAGGAAGGCAGTCACGACCAGGCTGAAGAAGAAGCTGAAGGAGATTTTGCAGTCCCTCCTCGTGTTCCACCGTCCGATGAGCCTTTCAGGGTGAAAAAGGAATTTTCCGACAGGTTCTACACATCTCAAGCCAAACTCAGGTATACTCGTCTCACTGATCGCATTCCTGTTCGTGAAGTTCAACTTCATGATGATTCTTATGAGGGTACGGGGGTTATTGAGTTTTTGGAAGGGAGAGGGTTTCTTGAATCCACTCGCAGGGTACAACCGTTTGTAACCCAGATTGTGCATGAGTTTTACGCCAATCTGGATACTCAACTAGGCATTCCAGGCTCAGCCAAGGAACATTCAGTATTTGTCCGGAAGTTCATCTTCAAGATCAGTCCGCAAATTCTGAACATGCAGTTGGGTTCTCCTGACGTACAAACCGGTCGCGACTCCGAGTTGGAACTGGAAGCAGATATGGATGCAGTCGCGTCAACCATAACCGGCCAACCCATGAAGTGGCCAAAGAATGGAAATCTACAGCGAGGTTCCCTTCTTCCGCGGTATGGTCTGATCTATGGAATTATGGTAAGAAATTGGTACCCTATGTCTCATACTTCTACCGTAAGTCCATTAACTGCTTCTATCTTATTCCGTATTGGTTCGAATGCTCCCATTAATCTTGGGAAACTGGTCTTTGAGCGTTTACAACTTGAAGCATTCGACCACAAGGTAAAGATGACCTTAGGCTATCCATCATTGGTCTACCGCTTGCTCATATCTCAAATGGATATCCGGGTCTCTAAGGACAAGATGACGAGCCGCCCTAGGCCTTATCATGCCCGGAGTCACCTTGTTCAAGCTCTACTTGGTTCTCCGATCCGGCGCTCTGTCCCAACTGCCAGGGATAACAAAGCTGGACCGTCTGTTCCCCAGGGCAGTCTCGACACCCTTCAGTCGCAACTTGCCCAGGTCATTACACTGTTGCAGTCCATGAACGAGTCACTTGCCCAATTAGCGGCAAAGCCTTGACTAGTTCTGGCAAAATGGGGGAGTAAACAGAATATGTAGAATGGGGGAGTCTTGAAGAATGGGGGAGATTTCTACTGGCTGCTGCTGTTTTATCTTGTTATTTATTTTAGTTTGTTTTGTTTTTATTCCGCTTAAGAACAATGATTTAACTGCTTATTTTATTAAGTTGTTTTGCGGAGTGTTGCACCGCTGTTGCAACACATTTTTATTGTTGTCGAGACTCGTTAGTTGATTTATGTGCCTATCTCTTACTAACTTGTTTTATTTCAGCATGTCTACATTTTCCTTGGGATTTAAAAGTGTTTTTGCCAAACAAGTCAATTGGGGGAGATTGTTAGGACCGCAAACTCCGACAGGTTTCAAACTCGGTTGAACAGTCAAGACTGCCAGGTCCAACTAGATTTTATTTCCTTGTTTGCAAAATTATTTTAAAGGAAAATTCGGTTTTATTTACTTTGATTTATTTACTTACTTATTCACACGATTTTATGGTATTTATCCTGTTATTAGACGCGTGAATATTTAGGTGAGTTAGGAAAGATTTAACTTGATCTTATAGTATCTTATCTTATGGAAAGTTAATCTTTATCAAACTCTTTCCTATATCCTTTAGTAATCTATTCCTTGTGGAGTTCTTCTTTGTCTTTGATGTGCAGAATATATGAAGATCATGAAGATCTTATCAATCGGAAACAAAGACGTTGCAAAAGGAAGAATCGCCTTATCATGGAAAGATTCGGATATACTTTGGAAAGATCCTGTCTCGACTGGATATGGAGACTAGCCGAGAATCAAGGATATCTTTCAGGAGAGCTATCCTATAAATAGTAGAAATCCTAGGAATCAATGTAGAACACTCGTGTAACAAAATATACATCTTTAGGTGTTCTCTTTTATTTTGATTTCTTAGTTTTCGCCCTCTTGAGTTACATCAAGAACGTGAGAAGCCGACGAGAGTTGAAGGGAGTTCAACGGGAAAGGATTGCGCCAGTTAGAGGGATCTATACGTACGTGCAGTTCGCTTGGAAGCATTCTCATAAGAAGATCATTACGGGAGTCTTGGTCTTACGGGTCAAACGGAGTAGACGCGAAAAAGGTTCCAGTGGTATCAACATTAGAGGGATTCGGTGTTAGAGTAAAACCAGTTGGTGTAATAACTTTTGTCCGTTGAAAGAAGTTTGATTCAGGCGAAAGCCTCGTGGATGTAGGACATAGTCCGAACCACGTTAAAATCTGCTGTCTTACTTTACTGTCTTACTTACCTGTCTTACTTATCTGTCGAGACTAGGTACCGCGACTATTGCTTATAACGTAAAGTATTAGACTCTAAGATCTATCAAAAAGTTTGCTACTTATCGAATAAAAAAGAAGTCTCCGAGTACGTTGTTTAATATCTATCGTGAACCTGACGAACCATTGGGAAGATATATAGAGAGGGTGAATCTGGAGATTGGTAGAGTGAATGCTCCCAATGTCAAGTTGGTCATCTCTGTGTTGGAGCATCGCTGCCGGAGCAAAAAGCTGATAGAAGTAATAACTTGGAATACACCTGATTCCTTAGAGCAAGTGATGGACCTCGCTAGTAAGGTCATCGAAGTTGAGGAGGCAACCATGAATCAAGGCTTGATGGGTTTACCTGGAATTCATGGAGGAAAGGAGAATAGAGATAAAGATTGGAGGAAAGAATCTAGGGGGAAAGATCGTGATCGCAATCGACAACCCCTCAGGAAATTCGATAATTACACTCCATTGAAGAAACAAATTGGAGAGATTTTTGCCATTGAGAAAGATAGAGGGATACTAAGTCCCCCTAAACCTTTCCGAGAGACGGAGGAGACAAAGGTGTCAAGGAAATATTGCAAGTTCCACAGGCAAAACGGGCATTTTACTAATGAATGCAAGGCTTCAAAAAATGAGATTGAACGACTTATTCAAGAGGGGAAACTCGTCGAGTATGTCCTTGAGAATAAAGAGTCACGTGAAGGAAATGCATCATCTGGACATAAGCGAGATAGATCTCCACATGAGAAGAAGGATGAACCTCGGTGTAAGAGGGGTAACGGGAATATTGATATTGAAAACGGAGTCAATGTGATTGCTGGTGGACCGACAGGCGTAGATTCAGCCAAAAGTAGAAAACGCATTTAGCGAGATATATACAATGAATGGCTAAAACGTCCTGAGATAGATCTTGTCTTCGCAGTAGACAAGTTGGATACAAGGATCACATTCGACGATAGTGATTTTGATAGCTTGTCTTCACAAGCTAAGGAGGCGCAATACTTGAATTGCCCGATGGTGGTTTCTGCGGTGATTGCGAATCACGCAGTGAAGAGGATCATGATTGATAATGGATGTTCATCCAACATTATCTTCATGGATGCTTTGCAACAAATGAAACTTGGTCAATACGAGATCACTGATGTTAACTCACCATTGCTGGGATTTGGTGGAGGTGAAGTTAAACCCGTTGGAAGGATTATGTTACCAACATCCTTTGGCGTGAACCCAAAGAGGAGGACTTTGAATGTGGAATATCTCATTGTTGATATTCCTTTTGCATACAATATATTGATTGGAAGGCCTGGAATAACGGCGTTTGCTATGATCATCTCAACGGTGCATCAAAAGATTATATTCCCAACACCTGGGGGAATTGCTGAACTGACTACAAATTATCGTGATTCTTGGAGTTGCTATGTTACATCAACTAAACCTATTAAGGCAAAAACAGATCCAAATGTCGGCGATGATTGACATACATCCGTTGGAGACGCGTGAAATAGTAGAACAAGTTGATACGGAGATGGTGCTTGCTACGCAAGTGGACCAAACGACTGTGCCAGAGGATCCTAATCCTCCAAACAATGAAGGCGCCTCAGAGAAGGCAAAGGAAGAAAAGGAAGACAAAACGACTCTGCGTTACAAGAAGAAAATGGAGATTGAGCGTGTAAAACCATCCGGAGAATTTAAGGAGGTTATTCTAATTGACAATGAGCCTGACAAGGTCATTAAGATTGGTAGCGAGTTGCCATCGGAGATTGAGAAGGCATTGCTGGAATGCTTAAGGAGAAGTTTGATGTATTTGCATGGACGGACTCGGACTTGAAGGGAATAGATCCTCGAGCTGCAGTACATCACCTGAATGTTGACCCAAATACTAAGCCTGTTAGGTAGAAGAGGAGACACTTTAGTGATGAAAAGAACAAGGCTGCAGAGTTGGAAGTACAAACAAAGCTTGCTGCAGGCCACATATTTGAAGTACGATACTCTGAATGGATAAGCAATGTTGTACTGGTGCCAAATAAACCAACAGTGTGGCGAATGTGCATGGATTACACTGACTTGAACAAATATTGCCCACGAGACCCTTTCCCTTTACCTAGGATTGATCTCGTGGTTGACTCTACAGCAGGGTGTGCTCTGCTAAGTCTTTGCGATGCACAGAGCGGTTTCCATCAAATACTAATGGCGGTGAAGAATCAACACAAAACGACTTTTATCACTGACAGAGGCATTTTCTGTTACAGAGTGATGTCGTTTGGTTTAAAGAATGCAGGAGCGACCTTTCAAAGGTTGGTTGCAAAGATGTTTACCATCAAATTGGAAAGACTATGTAAGTTTACATTGACGACATGCTTATCAAAAGTCTAAAGGCGGAGGATCATGTTACACATTTGGAAGAGGCTTTTGGTATCACGAAACAATACGGGATGAAGTTAAATCCCAAGAAGTGTACATTCGGCGTTAAGGCTGGGAAGTTTCTGGGTTACATGGTGAACGAGCGAGGTATTGAAGCTAACCCAGATAAGATTAAAGCTATAATGGATTTACCATCTCCCAAGTCTGTTCGAGAAGTGCAACGCTTGGTAGGGAGAATCACGGCACTTAGCGGTTTCATTTCACATTCTGCAGAAAAAAGTTTACCTTTTTTCAAGAAGTTACGCAAGACACCTAAGTTTGTCTAGACTGAAGATTGTGAGAAGGCCTTTCTTCAGTTGAAGGTCTATATTACGACACCACCATTATTATCCAAGCCCAAGGACCATGAGATGCTATATCTCTACTTGGCCATAACAAAGAATTCATTGAGCACAGTACTCGTGCGTGAAGAAGACAAGAAACATTTGCCTATCTATTATGTTAGCAAAGTGTTGAATGGGGCGGAGTTGAGTTATCTGGAAATCAAGAAGCTAGCATACACACTCGTGATAACTGCGCGAAAGTTAAGGCCATACTTTCAATCGCATCCGGTTACTGTCTTAACTAATCAACCACTGAAACAAGTTATGGCAAAACCGGAAACATCTGGCAGACTGGTGAAGTGGGCGATCGAGTTAGGAGAATACGGCTTGGAGTATATGCCGAAGACTGCAATAAAAGCACAAAGGCTAGCGGACTTTGTGGCTAAAACTATCTCAGAGGCGGAGCAAGCTCCTGACGTAGCAATGGTGACGGAGGATATTAAAAGGGATACATCTAGAATTGCAAAGGAAACATGGACTTTGCATGTGGACGGATCATCCACAGTTGATGCTCGTGGCGCTGGAATTTACTTAAAATCGGCAGATGGGAGAGAATTTGACTATGCTATAAGGCTAAATTTTCAAGTTACAAATAATCAAGCTGAATACGAGGCTATGCTAGCTGGCATTCAAATGGAAAAATCGTTGGGGATAACGAAACTTGTTGCATTCACGGATTCACAATTGATTGCTAATCAATTTGAAGGGAGATATGAGGCGAAAGAGGCTGTAATAGTAAAGTATCTCAAAAAATTGAAGGAGGCGACGTCAAACTTTGATACTTTCTCTATTTCGCAGATCCCTCGAGCAGAGAATGAACGCGCTGACTCTTTGTCACGATTTGTAAGTACCGCCGAAGTATTTGTTGAAAGGCGAGTAACTTTATTGGCTGCAGAGCAACCTTCTATTGGCAGAGGAGTTGAGTCAAAACTAACGCAAGCATTGGACTACGCTCTGCCAGTCGAAGTTGAGGCATATTGGAAGGACGAAATCATTAACTATCTTCAAAACGGGAACTTACCTACTGATCCGCAAGCAGTCAAAAGGCTCAAGTACAAATCTGCAAGATTTACTATGTTCAATGGCAAACTATATAAACGGTCTTTCGAAGGACCACTCTTACGATGTGTGCCTTCTTCATAGGCGAAACAAGTCTTAAGGGAAATTCATGAGGGAAGTTGCGGAAATCACTCTGGAGGACGATCATTGGCACAGAAAATACTCCGTCAATGATATTTCTGGCCAACTATTATGAGAGATGCTATGGATTACTCTAGGAAGTGCAGAAGTTGTCAACTGCATGCGAAGATCATTCATACACCTGCACAAACTATGACTACAGTGAGCTATGGATGCCCATTCGATCAATAGGGGATAGATATTGTTGGACCAATGCCAAAGGCCTCTGGAGGTAGAAAATGGCTATTGGTGGCAGTCGAGTATTACACTAAGTGGGTTGAAGCTGAAGCACTTGTCAACATTACGGAGGCTAATGTGAAATAATTTATATGGAAAAATATCGTTTGCCGATTTGGAATCCCAAGAGTCTTAATTTCCGACAATGGAAGATAGTTCCAAGGATTTAAGATTCAAGACTGGTGCAGAGACATGAAGATTGAGCAACGCTTTACATTCGTAACTCATCCTGAAGCAAATGGGCAGGTAGAGGCCACAAACAACACATAGTAAAGAGCTTGAAGAAAAGGTTGGAAGGAGAAGGAGGAAACTGGGCAGACGAGCTGTCAGGAATACTATGGGCATATCGTACAACGCCTCGAACTTCTACAGGAGAAATTCCATATATATTGACATATGGATCTGAAGCAGTGATACCGGCAGAGATTGGAATGCCAACCTATCGTATTGTCACATATGATGAGGAGCAAGCATTAAGGGCAAGGCAAATGGACTTGGAATTGATTGGAGCAACAAGGTAAGCGGCTTACCAACGTACTCAAGCGTACAAATCTATAATGGCGAAGGCATATGACAACAGAGTTTGTTTCAGGAACTTTCAAGTGGGGGACTTAGTACTTAGAAAAGTTGAGGCTACCAAGCATGTTGGAAAGTTGAAGCCAAATTGGGAAGGACCGTACAGAGTGGAGAAAGCAAGCTCAAAAGGATATTACTACTTACAAGAGTTGGGTGGAAGGACTTTGTCACGCCCCTGGAACGTCAAGAACTTACAAAGGTTTTATAGTTAGAACACTAGCATTCTAATGGCCTTGTGGCATGATAGAACCGTAGTTTCAATACTTTATTCGCTTATTCTTTTACGAATTATGAGTCCCTTTACGTGGATTCTCATTGTAATACTTAGTAGCGAACTACGGGGACTTGATTCATAGCCAACCTATATACGGCGGGATACGTAGGCAACTCGGAAGTTACTCGAGCTCAGTCCCAAAACTAATAAAATCTCTTATTTTATTCAAGTTTAACTGTTGAGCTCATACAACGAGCATAATTAGAAAGTGACAAAATTATATAAGCATAAAGAAGTAGACACGTATGAGCAAACGAGCACAAGCCTCGTGGAGTCGAGCATAATTCCTCGCACTCCCGCAAACTTTAGCTTCACTAGCGCAAACATTAGCTTCGCACAACGAGCACAAGCCTCGTGGAGTCGAGCACAATTTCTCGCACTCACGCGAACATTAGCTTCGCTAGCACGAACATTAGCTTTGTACAACAAGCACAAGCCTCGTGGAGTCGAGCACAATTCCTCGCACTCTCGCGAACTTTAGCTTCGCTAGCGCGAACATTAGCTTCGCACAATGAGCACAAGCCTCGTAGAGTCGAGCACAAGTTCTCGCACTCTCAAAGCGAACATCAGCTTCGCATATACTTGTAAATAAAACTTAAATGTTTTAGAAAGTGACAAAATTATATAAGCATAAAGAAGTAGACACGTATGAGCAAACACTCACCAAGACAAAAGTAATGACATTAGAAAATTTCTAAAGTCAACTGTACTAAAATAGCAATGGATAAGCGCTAAAATCGCGCACAAGTCAACAGAGATATACTATACGAATGGAAATAAACCGTACTAATGCAAATATACCGTACGAAAAGTAAAGATGTCCAAAATAGTAGCTAAGGCACAGACGCCAGAGATACGGGCGCGCAGGCCACTCAAAGCAATCAGGGAAGCAGATCCAGTCCCAGCGACTTCACAGCACCCTTGCTCTACTCCTGAATCACAGCAAACGACTCGTTCAACGGCCCAGTATCATCAACAGGAGAAATCTGACGAGGCGCAGGAACGGGAACTAGGGCATCGGGCATAGCCTGATCGCCCTCCGCCGGATGCTCTAAGACCTGAGGGTCGAAAGCCATCTCAACCTCCTCCAGGGGCTCGTCCGGCGCAGTGGTAGCAGCAGCAGAAGTGGATGGCTGCTCCTCAAAAAAATCCAAAAGCCATACATGACGGAGGGGATAGGAAGACTTGAACGGATCATGCTTGGGCTCGCCAACTTCCTCAGCAGGAGCAGGATCAGCAGCAGCAGTGCCCGAGGATTCGCCAACCTCTGCATCGTCCTTGTTCAGGCAATTGAGGACGTTAAAATCCTCTTTCTTGAATCCAGGAGCAAGCGCACCTCGGGAAACGATCTCATCGAGGGTCATATTGTAACCCTTGGTCGTGTCAAAGCCGCCCCTCTCCAAGGCAATCTGCTCCCAGGTAGCCGAGCGGAAGAACTCAATGGCTATCATCACTTTATCCTCATCAGGAAGCTCCTACGAACCAAGAGATGAAAAACGTAAGGACATGCTACAAAATATTAAAATACAACAAAGGAAGTTGAAGTATAAAAGTACTACCTCGCTCATGGCCCTGTTATAGCCATCCTCTTTAGCAGTTGCAAGGCGAGCTTTCACATCAGCTAGCTCAGCCTCGAGCTTTGCGCGTTCCACCTCAGCAGCTGCAGCAGCATCCTGCATCGTCCTGATGGTATCAACATGGTCATCGACGAGGGCAGTGGTGTGCTGGCAATCGGTAGTAAGCTGACTGGAAAGTTGTTTCTCCTTGAGGAGCTCTTTATCAACAGCAGCCTTAGCCGCTTTCAGGGTCTCCAACTCGGCCTGCACCGCCTTCAACTCATCGACCGCTGCCACAAGATGCTTCTAAACCTCAGCCTTGGCCTCCTTGGCCTGCTTTTCTAATCTTTGAGCCTGTAAGGCTGAGGAGTGATGCATGTCCATCAGCTCCTTCTGCTGGGCCTGAGAGGTCATGACCATGTCAAAGTTCTCCGCCATAGTCTGGAGGTTAACGAAGAACTGCAAAATACAAGAGAGAGTCAGCATAAGATATGACAAAAGTAAAAAACAAGTATAAGACATGATTCAAAGAAACCATGTAAATACACTAACCTCGCACATTGACAAGGCCGTTCGGGTAACCTATTTCTTGTGCCCCATCGTTTGGTAATAAAGCTGACGGTCGAAGTCAGGCAAGAATCCCTTCATCAGTCGAAGAGTAGTAGTGTCCTTCATGGTGAATTGCCCCGACTCGACCGTAGCACGCACGATCTCCTCCACATCGATATCAAGCTCATCGCCCTCAAAAGTGTTTGATTTGTCGTGCGCATGACGCTTGCCCCGTCGAATATCCTCAGCGGCCAAAGATCTCTTCCTGGCCGCCGGATCTGGTCCAGACTCATTGGCACGGCGCACGGCCTCAGCAACAGAGGGGAGACGCACTCTTCCAGTCGAAGGTGCTGGTGGAGGAGAAAGCTGAGGAACAATTGGATCAGACCGATGGGGGGCGATCCGGGAGCAGCAGCGGAGGTCGACTGTGATGGAGCAGGTGAAGATGTAGGACTTGAACCCCTACCTCGTCCCGACCCTCGTGTCGAGACAGCAGCAGTGGAAGGGGGAGCAGGAGCACTACCGCCTCGTGAACTGGTTCCAGCCGTCTTCGCACCCCAGCGACTTGTTTTCTCAGGGATGGGCGCCGAGGCATGAGGGGCGTTCGCGCCTCGCTTCGTAGCGGCAAGCCTCTTCTAGGTCTTGTCCATCACGATGCGCTCTGAAAACAACAAATAATGCAAAGGTTAGATAACAATGACAGGAAAATTTATTTCAACAAGTAAAAAAGACAAACACGCATAATGTTATACCAAAAACAGAAGACTCAACGCCTGCACGATGAGTATAACCGTCGGCACGCAACACCGGGATGGTGGTCAACTCAAAGGCATCAAACTGATGCTCCTTCAAGTCCTTAATCACTGTCTGAGTATAGACAGGAGGAGCGGGACGCTTGGGTGATGGGCGGGCGTCGGTCCATAGCGTCTTGAATCGAAATTCCTGTGGCTTGGATTCTTTGACAAAGAACCATTGCTTCTTTCAATGCGCCCCGAAGCTCGACTGCAACTCAGACAGGAAGCACTGCTTCTTCCGTGAACTCAAGTAATAAAACCCGGCGTCTACACCTCTATTGCGGAATTTAACTAGAAACAGTTGCCAAAAACCGTTTACTGAACATCACGTAATTTACAAAAACAGTTGCCAAAAACCGTTTACAGAATTTAACCAGGTCGAAGACACGGGTGAGCATCACGTTAGCATACATCTGTGTGTATGCGTTCGGAGTAAAGTGTGAAGGACAAGAATTGAGGGAGGCCGTGATCTCTGAAATGA
This sequence comes from Misopates orontium, assembly GCA_946800315.1. Classification (NCBI taxonomy): domain Eukaryota; kingdom Viridiplantae; phylum Streptophyta; class Magnoliopsida; order Lamiales; family Plantaginaceae; genus Misopates; species Misopates orontium. The sequence continues at coordinate 13,175,130 of OX326951.1, forward strand.
CAGGGGCTATGGGAAACCGGAGACCACAGTGGAGGTAACTACTAAAAACAGTAAGACATCCCTCTGGCGGGTTGTTCATCCTATCCTCTGGCCCCGGAATGATGATTTCATAGGTATCAGGGATGTCGTAAGTCTCGCGGTAATAACTTATGTCGTGGGTAAGGGCAGAAGGAAACTGATCGAAGTTAATCAAGTTTCGTGTCAGGATTTGTTCACGAGAGTTTGCGGCAGGAATAGAAGCATAAGTAGGCGGGGGCACATAGGGCACGATGCTAAGAGGGTTAGAGCTAACCTCATCATCTCCTAAGATGTCTACCTCCATATCAGACGCCCTATCGTTGCTAGAAGAGGTATCTTCAGTCGAGTCGTTACTACTGTCGCTAGTCGACTCATTCTCCCTAGACTTAGAAGATCTAGAGGATCTACTACTATCTTCGCTACTACTACTCGACGGCTCAATATCAATAACGCGAGCCATAAAGAGGTTCAGGTTGAAAGATTACCGGCACGAGGGTCTAGATCTACGGATACTTCTTCGTTTTGGTCGACTTGCTCGTACGATCTCTGCGCCGGAACAAACAGCTTTGGTGCACCAGGAACTCGGATTCTGGCAGGTTCTGATTGTCGAGGTCGAGGTGGTGATGCCGGACGCCTTGTGTCTGAATTGCGCGGATTGCGAGACGAAGACCCACGCGGTTGGTTACGAGAGTTGTAGTACGGACGTTGGTGAGATCGGGGTGGTGATGGACGTCGTGGAGACCGGTTATGTTGAAGCGGAGGCGTGGTGAAAAAATCTGCAAAAAGACAAGTTGTTAGCATTTGATAAATTTTTTTCAAAAATTGAAAAAATTTTACAAGTGCTATAACTCGAAATTCATTAGTTTTTTCGACCTATTATTTCGAGTTATTTAACGCAGCACCACTCACCAAAATTGAACAAGTTTAAAGGGGAAATTTCGAGCAATTTGGGAAATTTCGAGCTATTTGGGACTTTTTCGAGCTATTTTGAGACTTTTTCGAGCTATTTAGTGCACTTACTAAAAATGGCAAATTCGAGCTATAAATTTGATCTATTTTTCGAGAGCTCTGGCTGCTTGCTTTGGCGAGAAATGAAGAAATGAAGCTCGGAGTGGGGTATTTATAGGCGAAATGATGCGGTAATTACAGAAATGCCCTCAAATTCGACCTATTTGCAAATTCGAGCTATTTTTCGGAAATTAATTTCTGAAATTCGAGTTACCTTTTCGGGAGCTAATTTCGACCAATACTATTTCGAGTTACCAAAAATAGTAAATTCGACCTATTTTCGAATTTTGGTATTTTTGCTCAAATTTTTGGTTTTTTACGACAAGGCCGATTTCGTTGCACGAATCTCGGTAACATGACTTCTTTTTAGTTTGTATGACCAATGTTTGTACACATTACTCTTACAAACTGGGGGATTCCATGATGTACCATATTTCGGTACCGCCACGTCATTATATCCGATACAATACCACGAGCGTATTTCGGGACATATTATGCCACGTATTATTTTTTAATAAAAAATTACAATTTAAGGCAAAACTCGGAAATCGGCCCAAGTAGGCCCAAATTGAGCCCAAGCGAGATCTCTTTGGGCCCGAACAGGCCTATTTCGAGCTATTTAAAGCCCAGTTCGAGCTATCTGGGGCCAAATTCGATCTATTTGAGGCCTAGAGGCCCAATTCGAGCTATCTGGGGTCAAATACGATCTATTTGAGGCCCAGTTCGACCTATTTGAAAGCCCGATTCGAGCTATTTCAAAATAGGTCTAATTCAACCTATTTAGACTTATAGTTCGACTTGGATTGCACTTCTAGCTAAATAAGGACTCTTATTACTATAGAAGGGGGTCCCATGCCTCATTCTAAGGTACGTTTTTATTTTCAAGCATTTAATTTCGAGCAATATACGTCGAATTCGAGCTATAGAGCAGTAATTCGATCTATTCGGGTGCCTTCATCTTGGTTCTCAATACCATTTCGAGGTGTGCTTATTCGACCTATACAGCTTAAATTCGACCTATTTGGGCTTATTTCGACCTATAAATTCGAGCTATTGTCTCTCACGACAATACTTCGCATTCCGACCTATCTGACTTGGGCGTCGAAGTGCCTTCGCCGGAGAAGGCACCGACTTAGTTTACGTGTGGTGTTGAGTGCAGGTTCTTAACTCAAAAGCTTCTTAAGCATCCAGCAGGAACTAAAGCAGTCTGACGTGGAGTGTTGGAGAGTGGACACGTATCCAGACGAAAATACCCCACATCAAATGTTATAAGGTTTTTTCATATTTTACTACTAAGTATTAAAATTTGTCATGATTTAAGCAAATATCACATACACATATCATATATATTTTAATATAATATGGTCATGATTATTGAATATGTAGAAAAAGTATGATCAATTATCAACTGACGATTTATTGAATATGTATTAACAATCTGATTAATTATCAATAGATGATTTTCTTGTGAACATTTAATAAAATATTTTAATTTGTGCGATATTCTTACCATACACTCAAGTCGCAATTATTTCTCTGAACATTTAGAAGGGAAAGTTTATTTTAAATGTATAAATTAAAAAACGTGTTCTACAAATTGAGTCGGTAATAATTTTAATTGTGTTTTGATTTGATGTTCATTTCTAAAACTATAAATAATTATTTGTCTACGAAAGGGTGAAAATAGATCTTAACAATGACCAAACGCTAAATTATCTATTTTTCCATATTAATAATTTGCTAAAGAAAATACTATTTACTTAAATGTGTACGTATGTGTGACATATATATATATATATATATATATATATATATATATATATATATATATATATACATATAGAGAGAGAGAGAGAGAGAGAGAGAGAGAGAGAGAGTATGAATTTCGAATGTGAGGAAAAAAATAAAATCTGAAAGAACAAAAAAAAAGCAAGAAGAAAGATTTGCCTAGATGGAAATAGTTTGAATTAGTGGCGGAGTGAATCATTATTATTGGAATCAAATGGAAAGAAAGTAATTTCCATTAAAAGAATATGAATTGTAGGGAAACTAAATCACCCTTCTTAGAAAAAGGTATAATTAATTTCATCTAAGTTGAATTTTAGGGTTAAATTGTGAAATTAATGATAAGATGTCATAGTGGAATATAAATTATAAATTTAAACTTGGAAATCAAAATATTGATGTCACAAATGCCTCTTTCCTTTATATATTGTATAGATAACGATTTTTAATCAAAAAAGTCATATGGTCAAACCGTCCCACGTGCAATTGCGATAATAATTCTGTAACTTGACACTTTTATAAAATTAGCCCGATACCTTTTGTAACTGTAATTTCAGCTCTCTAAGTTAGCTCATGTTACAATTTTTGTCTTTCAACCGATTCTGGGTCAGATTCTGCCGGAAATTACTGTTTTATATCCGGTTCTCTTCCAACTACGGATAAGATGACTTCGACCAAAACTTTAACATGTGCCAACTTATAAGACTAATTTGCAGTTAAAAAACCTACCCGACTAATTTTGTAGAAGTGCCAAGTTACGTTACAACGCAATTTCGTTTTCACTTTTGAAGAAGCGTTATGGTAGCAAGAATTATGAAAAAAACAAGTGTTATGGTAGAAATTAATAACATCTTCTTATCTTTGTGCTGAGAGAAGTGAAAAATAAAACTTATGGGCTTTATTGTAAATCACTATATATCCAAAATAAGATCTTTTAGATAGTGATTATTATCTAAAAAAAAAAAGGAAGTAGCATAAGTCAAGATATTGATCAGTTAAAAAAAAAAAGTCACGGTATTGATATCACACCAATTAAATCATAAGCGAGAAGATAGTAACTGAATCATATCTCTCTAAATTCAAGATTATATAAAATATTCTTAAAGTGTTTTTTATATTTTTAATTCTATTATTTTCATAAACATATAGAATAAAAAGAGCAATAATTCATTGTTATCTAAAGAATTAAAATCACCAATGAAGTGTTCTCATTAGAAAGAAATTTTTCTTCAGTACCAAACCTGGATGGTGGCTGGTGGGATTGTGCTATTTTTAACCAAAGAACCAGGCCAAAACTAATTATCTAATCTATATTGACATTATCTTGAAGCTATTGAAACTAACTATTTTATTTATATCGACATTATTTGCCAATTAAAATTAACACATGCGTAGTCTTATGTGTTAAGACTAGCAGAACTGAAAGGATTATTCATTTTTTTTAATAATGAATGGATTATCACGTTTTTGAATATAAGAGTACAATGGTAACTATGCAACATGAAATCGTTCTATTATTATAGGGTAATGATGTATACATAGCAATTATCCTCCATATAAAGTAATTTTAATACTTTTCCAATATTGCCCTTAACAAAATGAACTTCTTGTATATAATTATATTCTCTTTCCTGTTCTACAAATATTCAGATTCATTCTCATCCAAATATCTACTTCCATAAAATCTTTTCAAGATGACAACATATTGTCAATTCCATATTATATAATTACCTTTTTATATGTATATAACAAATTTTTGTGTGCGAAAAATTTGTAATTTTGACTACTTTATTCTCAAGATTCTTATAAAATATTGAATAATATTACAATTAACATAGTTAATATGCATCAGTTTATTTATTAGCGATATGTTCATCAATGAAATACTTGGAAAAAATCGATTTCTCTTTCAATGATACTGAATGAATTTAATAAGTTGTGATTTATTCAATTTCATATCTCTTTCTCAAACTTTTTTTATTTATTCAGTTTCATAACTATTTTCGAAATTTGGGACAAATTTACGTGAAACTAAATATTTTTTTTTAAGGTCAAATCTATTTTGCACGGTGTTCTCAGAACCGGACCGGTCACCAAACTGGTAGCATTACTGGTTACAGGTTTTACCGGTCGAACCACTGGTCGAACCGGTATAAAAAGTCAATAACCTTTAAATATAGTCACAAAAAAGCTTGTACTACATTTCTTAACATTCTCAAATTATTCACAATTTCATACTAAAAACATACATATGCCATCATACTTCACAACATAACATTAAGGAGCCGTTTGGTTTTGGAAACGAATTTATCTCCAAAATCTTAGTATAGATAAAAATGAGATAACCAACCTTAATTAAGCATAAAATTTATCCCATTATATTATTTGGTTCTTAAGATTAAATAATCTGCAAAACTTTTAATCTAAAATGAAACCGTGTTGGATTTATGAGATAAAACCTAGATAATTCATAAAATATCTAAAATACCCCCACCTAACATACACTTAAGCAATTAAATATATATATATATATATATATATATATATATATATATATATATATATATATGGAAGTCGTATTGCTAATATATCGATAGAAGTTCATTTCTTGAGTTCAGAGTGATTATAATGGAACTGCTCCATAGTTTTGCCTTGCTTTTATTTTGTTTACTAGGAAACCTCACAAACATGCATATGTCTTTTGAATAAATGTGTTTTTTTAGCTTTATTCTAAAATAAATATAATTTATAAGTTTAAGGAACGTAATTTAATAAGTTACATTTTTCATATTAGTCTTGTAGAATAACATATTTAAGTATTGCATAATACTGATTGATCATTGCTTTAAGAATATGCTTATGGAATTTCTAAAATGGATTTTGAAATTCTTGTTATTTGTATTCCCATTTCGATTAGATCCATCATAATCTTTTGTCTAAGAAATATTATCTTATGAAATTTTATCTTCCTTCTTCGCTCAGAAACTTTAATTGGAATTGAGACCTGAAAATAGATGACATAAAGAAAAATCTAATTTTGTGAGCGTTAGAAAAATCTAATTTTGTGTGAGGATATAGTTGAAATTTTGATGGAGCGTGGAAATGCTGTAAAATTAAGATTATTTAATCTTAGGGGGAGGGTGAGGATTGGTTATCTTGACTATAGGGGATTAGACCAGAAAATTCAGGCAATTCTCTTTTGTGCCTGAAAATTCAATCTTGGAAACCAAACTAGAGATAAGGTGTGATATCTCAAATTATCTCACCTTATCTATAGAACCAAACTTCTTCTAAATGATTAAACACCACACTAGTACACAATATTTATATACAAACCAACTGAATTCTGAAACACGAAACATCCCAATTCTCAAATTAGTCAAATTACCAAACAAAACACAACGTTAAATATCTTAAAAATAATAAAATTTGAAAGTGGAACCTAATAAGTACATATTATAAATTCTTAAAACATTATATAATTGTGACACAAAATGTTACATACTCCTGTTTGTTTAATTTTGCAGAATATCAATTCTATTTGATCCTACTTTTGCTCGTCATTCCCCCCACTCATCATGAGATGAAATTACACTAATCTCCATTCTCTAAAGGATGGGACTGGTGGGTGCACAAGAAAATTAAGCATACATACACACAAACAAAACCCTACCTCATTTTCTTCAAAAGAAATAAAAATAAATGAAAAATCATGCTTGTCTTCTCTGAATCAAAAATTAGAACACTGCGCTGCTGAATTAGCAACACGCCAACACCCAACAGATTCTCTTCAGAGTTCAGATTATAATTATCAATCCCGATTAATAACTCAAATCATGATAATTTTTTTCTCGAAGGATCAGAAAAAATCGGCCCGGATCTCGATTAGCGACACAGAGATGCTTACAGTGGTGGAGGAGCGGCGTGGTGGAGCTGGCGGTCGCGGAGGAGAATGAAGAATCGAGGAGGAGCGTTTTGGATAGGGTTTCTGATTGTGCAGAGAATGAAGAATCGGTTTAGGTTTTTTTTTCTTGGGAGGGGGTGGAGCAGAATCGACACCTATTCTTAATTTTTTTTTAAGAAGGACCGGTTCAGACCGCCAAAATCGGCCACCAATTACCGGTTTTGAGCGGTTCATACCGGTCCAATTTCCATCTGGTTCTAAATGCCAAACCGGACCGGAAGAGAGGCCGGTCAGCGGTCGAACCGGTCCGGTCCGGTTTTGACAACACTGGTTTTGCATTTATATTGTCTCAAAAGTTGAGAACAATTATTAAATTAACTAAACTCGTTTGATGCAATTGGATAACGATAAAGTTTTGTCCAAATATCTGCTAGAAATATGTGCATGTAAATAATTGTAGGATCTTAAGTCGATTATAATAATTTATAAACAACGTGGGAAAATATATTTATTACAGACAAAATTTCTAAAGGCACACAATAGATACATTACAACCAAACATCTCTAGAGGCACATAAATATACACTAGAAGATAAATTTGATAAAATATTGTGATCTTGAGAAAATTTTGTGGGAATAGAGATGTTTAAGAAAATATTTAGATTGGAAAGAACTCAAAAATTTGGCTGCTAAATTGGAAAGAGATTTCGTTACAATAATGCTGGAATAATGCTGGAATAAATTTGAAAATTGTTTGTATTAAGGAAAATTGCTATACAAAGGAATATGTAATTCTTCTAATCTAGCTAAATCAATCCCTTTAATCGCGTGTGTCGACCCCTTTATTAGTATGTCAAAGTCTTAGGAATAATTTGTCAAATATGTGATTATCTTCAATTAAATCCTTGATTACTATAATTCAAAACTTTGAAATTACGATGAGAATATGATTCGGATCAATCTTCTAAATCAATCTTAAACTAATTGTGCTGCAAATTTATCCATTTAAACCATTCTCATCCATAAAGGTTTCTCGCGTGGTTTTTTTTTTGGTTACCCATATTCACCTATATTTTTTTCTATAAATTCTATGCAACTTTCTTCATAGCCCTCACTCTAGCTTTCCTATTTTCTAATTAAATAAAACATTGTCTCTCTCTCTTCATGGCCACCACCACCACTTTGTCCCACTTACGGATTACGCCACCCTCCTGCTGCCTAGAGCTCTCTCTCGCAATGACTTTCTTCGGCATGGCCTCAATCAAATTCCACCCCATATTAGGGTTGCTTTCTTTAGATACCGAACATCAACGGATCGTTTTCTAACAAATAATGTTCCCATTTCAACCAAGCTCTCTCGAGAGCTTTGGAACATTTTATTCCCCTGGCAGGAAAGATAGTTTATTCGATCGGATGTATACATTCCTATAAGGCTATATGTTCCAGGGGACTCAGTCTCTGTCAAAATTTCACTGTGCGATGAAGATGAAGGTTCACAATTTAACTACTTGATATGTGATGTATCTTGCAACGCTGATGACTTCTATGCTTTTCTTCCTGATCTTTCGCCTCCAGCTATCCATGCGGACAAGAAATACAAGGAAATTCCTGTGTTTACTATGAAGTTGGCCTTGTTCCCAGAATCTGAGAATTGCTTGGGGTTCACAGCCCACCATGCCGTATGCGGCGCCAGTTCAATAACCGGCTTCATGAAAACATGGAGCAACATTACGTATCATCGTCCATAGTAACGACCGGATATGTATGGGCTTGTATGGTCAAAGCGGCATCTGTGGCGGGGGAGAAGGTCGACGATGGAACTTGCGAATATTTCTTCTTTACGACAGATATGAGGGGGAGGCTACCAGTACCAGAAAGTTATTTTCAGAAATGTGTTGCGCTGGTTAAAGCGAAGGCAACGCAAAATATGCCGATCAAGGAGGATGGTTTTTTCAGGGCCGTCGAAGAGGTAGGAAGTGTCATACCCAACAAGGTGAACGGCAAAGAGAAAATACTCAAAGACAGTGAAAGCTAGCAGTCAGATTTTGGGACATCCATGGCCAGCAAGAAAATAACGGGTGTGGCGGGATCGCCCAGATTTGATCTTTATGTGAATTTTGGGTGGGAAAAGCCCGACAAGTACGAAGCAGTTTGCATTGACGGGGATGGAGCCTCCATGTCCTTGTCCAGGTCAGAAAATTTGAGGGACGTTTTGAAGTGGGTTTGTCATTATCTAAGGCAAAAATGGATTTGTTTGCTGTATATTGGGTTGAGAGTGAATGCAATGAGAGTGTTTAAAGGGAGGAAAGAGTTTGATTTACGGTTAAGATCCTCTCCAACATAATATCCTTCATCTTCTCCTATACTATTCAGATAATTGTCATGTGTCCATCTTAGTATACACAAAAAACACATAATTAAACTTTCATCTCTCTTCTCTCTCCAAAACAACGGCTCTTACACTTTCCATCCCCAATTGTTTTTTATTTTACCAAATCTATTTCCTAAAATCATGTGAAGATTTTATCCTTTTATCATGTGATTTTTTTTTCATTTATCAAATATGAATATTTTCTTTTATCATGTTAAGATTCTCTTCTTATCCTCTAATTTATAAGATATTTTCTTTTTATAATTATACATATTAAAGATTTTCAATATTGTCTTATCCTCTAATCTTATTTTCCCCTTTTATCGCGTGAAGATTTTTTTCACTATTAAATATGGATATTTTTGTTTACTTTTTTACTATATTTAAAACACAATAAAAAAATTCGTGAAAACATAAGTACCTTAAGAGGCACACACACCCACCCACACACACACACACACAATATATATATATATATATATATATATATATATATATATATATATATATAATATAATATAATATAAAAAATTAACTCTATAGCAGCACAACTATAGCTAAAACTTATTAACTATTTCAATCTAAATGAAATAAATATACTCAAAAATTATGTCATAAAAATAAACATGTTATATACGCTCCTAAATTTTTTCTATTATTTATATCCACTTAAGTCACTAATCATGTGGACATTTTTAATTGACTAAAAGGATACTAAATTATATCTATATTATTAAATACCCTTTTTTATTCTCAATGTCTATTACTAATGCTTTTAATGAATTACATTTATCTTTAATTAATAACTTTATTTTCACAATTACTTTTATTCTAAAATACACATTTTAGTTAAAATGAAAAATACATTCAAATGAAATATTAGATGATTTTACATTATTTAATTTTACTACACGAAAATAGTACGAGAAGTTTAAATAAAATTTAAAATTAGTACAACAAATTATGAACAAATTATTATGAAATGAAAACTGAATAAATAAAAGGAAAGGGAACAAAAATTTTGGGTATAAACTTGGTTCGAGAAAAACCGATTTGGTGCTGTAATTGTGGTAAGAGAAAATATTTTGGGATGGAAAGAAGTAAAGAGCCGTAATTTTAGAGAGAGGAGAGATGTGTAAGTTTAATTGTGTGTTTTTGTATATATTAAAAAAGACACTTGGCAATCATCTGAACAGTGTAGGAGAAGATGTAGGATATTGTGAAGGAGAGGATCTTAACCAATTAATTTCGGTTGAGTTTTCTTTTGTTTTTATATCCACTTCAAATTGTTTTAGTTTAGCTTGTTTGCTTTTGTTTTGATATCTTTTGCTTTTGTTTTCATGGTATCTGATTCGTTGTGTAGATTTCAAGCTACATGTAGTATTGCTTGCATAGGTTTAAATTATTTGGAACTCAACATTAGATTCAAAAAGAACTTAAATATTAAATTTGTTTAAGAAAAATTTCTTCGAACCCAAAGTTGGGGTGGTTGGTGGGGTTATTGTGTTATTTTCAACAAAAAATCAGGTCGGAACTAATTATTTAAATTATACATTATTTTGATGCTATTGAAACTAGTTATTTGATTTATATTGACATTATTTGCCGATTAAACTAACACATGACTAGCAAGAATTGAAAAGGATTATTCATAGTTTTTTTTTTTTTTGAAAGATCTTTTGCTCTAATGTGCTAAAATCTAGAACTTTGCTTAATAGGTGCAGCAGCAACATCGTGCCTTTCATACCAATATTACTTCTATTTCATAAAATTGCCTGCTCATTTTGGAATCTGTTTTGTAGGTTGAAATATTGTTGGTGCAGGGACCCCAAATCTTATTGTAATTTTTTTTTATTCTTTTTTAACCATATTATAAACTTTGCAGAAATGAATTCGTAGCGGACACAGATCAACTTCAATCCAGATATTATTATGGGAAAAAAAGAAATTTAGAAATAAATAGTTACATTTGCAATTCTTGAAATTCCACAGAATTATTAAGTTCCTATTGTTTGACAGATCTTGAACTGTTTTACACATGTATTACTGATAGGTTGGTAAAAGTTTTGGATAAAATATGTTGGTGTGATCATAACACTCAAAATGTAAAACTAATTTTGTTTAATTTTAATTTTAATTCTGAAATAGAAAGTTCTAAAATATTTAGTTGTTTTTGTAGGGGATGATTAGTTATTATTGAATTTTAAAGCAGCCTAGAGGAAAATCTTTTGTTTCCTATTGATCCATGCTTGTGAAATCATCCCAAAATTACAAATTATCCCCCAAATGTAGAATGAGAAAACTATATCTATAGATAATGTGGCGGAGAGAGAGAGAGAGAGAGAGAGAGAGAGAGAGAGAGAGAGAGAGAGAGAGAGAGAGAGAGAGAGAGAGAGAGAGAGAGAGAGAGAGAGAGAGAGAGAGAGAGAGAGAGGGAGATATAGTAAGGGAGAGAATGTTCATTCGCAAAATTCCGAATTATTGTCAATGAAACTATTTCAATTGAAATGATTAACCTTAAGAAACAATTTAAATGCTCAAAAGACTAGAATAAAGTATTGTTTGATGATTTACTTTCAAGATTTATGAGTCTTGTATCCATTCTATGTTTTAACCTCTTTTTTATGTTTTCTGCGCAACTGAATCTGCTTCTTTGTTTTATGAATTTGTAGATATCAAGAAACATGCAGTATTGCTTTCATAGGTTTAAAATATTTGAAAATCAACATTAGATTCAAAAAGAACTTAAATATTAAATTTACAGTTGCAAAGAATATTTTAATTATAAATCTTCTATGGTAATAAAAAATCCTATGCATATTCCGTGCAATAATAAAACATACTAACAAACATTTTATATTAAAAAAGATCACAATACAATCATAACCGAGAAGATAGTAAGTAGTTGAATCGGATCCCTCTAAATTCAAGATTATATAAAATATTCTTGTAAGTGTTTTTTTGTATTTTTAATTCTATTATTTTTCATAAACATATAAAATTAAAAGAGTAATAATATTCATTGTTGTCTAAAGAATTAAAGTAAACAATGAAGTGTTCTTCTTCGGACCCAAAGCTGGATGGTGGTGGGTGGGGTTATTGTTGTATTTTCAACTAAAGACTCAGGTCAAAACTAATTATTTAATCTATATTGATATTATTTCGATGCTATTTAGACTAATTATTTGATTTATATTGACATAACTTGTCAATTAAAATTAGCACATGTGTTCTCTTATGAGTTAAGACTAGCAAGAATTGAAAGGATTATTATTTTCTTTTTTTTTTTTATAATTAACGGATTATCATGTGTTTGAAACTTTGGATATAAGAGTACAATGATATTTATAAAACCAGGAAAGCGTCTATTATTATATGAAGGAATATGTAATTCCTCTAATCTAAGCTAAATCAATCCCTTTAACAAATAGAAGAACAACTCCTGTTATACTTATATTAAAAGAAAATATTATAGCCAAAAACTTCATGTAAAGTAAGCATAGTAAAAAGATAACATATAACTTTACCTTTGTGTCTCTGGATAATGAAGAGGTAAGAATAACAATTACATATGGACTATAGTTCAACACTTGGAAATTACGATGAGATTAAGATTGGGAGCAATCTTTTAGAAGCAATCTTCAACTAATTCTTCAATTAATGGGAAATTGTAACTGAGTTTTCTCGTCTATTGTTTTTATTACCCATATTCACATTTCTTTTTTCTTTTTCCTATAAACTGCATGCAACTTTCTTCATAGCCCTCACTCTAGCTTCCTTATTTCCTAATTAAATAATATAATATCTCTCCCTCGATGGCCACCGTGATTTTGTCCCACTCATGGATTACGTCACCCTTCTGCTGCCAGAAGCACAACCTCCAAATGACGTTTTTCGACATGGCCTGTATCAACGTCCACCCCATATGGAAGTTGTTGTTTTATAGCTACCAAACATCAGCAGATCATTTTCTGACAAAAATTGTTCCAAGTTTGAACAAAGCTTTTTCAAGAGCTTTGGAACATTTCCTTCCCCTTACGGAAAAGATAGTTTACCCGACTGGCGCATGTATGCCTACAATGCATTATGTTCCAAGTGATTCAGTCCCCGTCACAAAAATAATGCGATGAAGTTTCACAATTTCAATACTTGATAAGTGATGCATTTCGCAACCCTGATGACTTCTATGCTTTATTCTTGATCTTTCGCTGCCAACCATCCATGCGGATGAGAATTACAAGGAAATTCCTATTTTTACTGTGAAATTTACTTTCTTTGCAGGAATTGAAATTTGCTTGGGGTTGCCAGCCCACCACGCCGCATGGGACGACAATTCAATAACCGACTTTGTGAAAGCATGGAACTCCATTGCCAAGCTTGGTGGAGATGTAATGAAAAAACATCCATTTATGGATAGATCAGTAATCAAAGATTAATCTGGGGGGGCAAATACCTTTTGGAACCAGAGGGAGATTTTCAGGATGGAGTCTCCACCTCTATGATTCACCACAAAACGGATTCGGGCTACATTTGTATTGAAGAAAAATGATGTAGAAAAACTGAAGAAAAAAAACCTTTGTGGCAAAAGCCCTGAATCTTATGTCGCGTCATTCACTACAACGACCAGATACGTATGGGCTTGCTTGGTGAAAGCGGCATCGATGGCGGGGGAGGAGGTCGACGAAGGAACTCACAAATATTTCTTTTTCTCTTCTGACATGAGGGGAGGATACCAGTACCCAAAAGTTATTTCGGGAACTGCATTGCACTGGTTAATGCGGGGGCAATGCACAGACTGCTGAAGAAGGAGGAGGGTTTTATTAGGGTGGTCAAAGAGATAAGAGAAATGATAACCAACAAGGTGAACGAAGAATAAGAAGTACTTAAAGACTACGAAAGGCGGATATCAAATTTTGGTACGTCCATGGGTGGCAAGAGGATAATGCGAGTGGCGGGATCGCAAAAAATTGACTATTATAATGTGGATTTTGAGTGGGGAAAGCCCAAGAAGTACGAAGCAGTTTCCATTGACGGCAGGGATGGAGTCTCTATGTTGCTGTCCACGTCCAGGAAATTTGAGGGAGGTTTTGAAGCGAGTTTGTCATTACCCAAGTAAAAAATGGATGCGTTTGCTGTTACACTTGCTAACGGGCTGCTGGGTTGAGAGTGAATGGAGTGAGAGTTTTTGAAGGGAGGAAATAGTTTGGAGTGAATGGGTTGAGAGTGAATGGAGTGAATAGTTTTACACATGTATTACTGATAGGTTGGTAAACGTTTTGGATAAAATTTGTTGGTGTGATCATAACACTCAAAATGCAAAACTAATTTTGTTTAATTTTAATTTGCTTCTTAATCAAAAAGTTGTAAAATATTTAGTTATTTTTGTGTGGAATGATTAGTCACTATTGAATTTTAAAGCAGCCTAGAGCAAAATCTTATGTTTTCTATTGATCCACGCATGTGAAATCATCCCCAAATCAAAAATTATCCCCCAAATGTAGGATGAGAAAACTAAATTTATAGATAATGTGGGGGAGAGAGAGAGAGAGAGAGAGAGAGAGAGAGAGAGAGAGAGAGAGAGAGAGAGAATCCATTAGTAAAATTTTGAATCATTGTAATGAAACTATTTCAATTGAAATGACATACGACGATTCTTTTATCATTTGGGGCATTAAGTTCACCCCAAGAAAAAATTTAAATGCTCAAAAGACTAGAATAAAGTACGCTTGATGATTTAATTTCAAGACTTATGATCTTGTATCCATTTTAAATTTGAACCTCTTTTTTATGTTTTCCACGGAACTGAATCTGCTTTTTGGTTTTACGAGTCTGTAGATATCAAGCAACATGCAGTATTGCTTGCATAGGTTTAAAATATTTGAAAATCAACATAAGATTCAAAAAGAACTTAAATTTTAAATTTACAATTGCAAACAATGATTTTATAAACCTTTTGAAGGTAATAAAAAACACTACGCATACTTCTTGCAATAATAAAACATACTAACAAACATCTTATATTAAAAAAGATCACCATATAATATCTATGAATCAATAAAACAACCGTGTTCCTAACCTAAAAGATTTTAATGTCTAACTCGTCGGCATCTCAAATCAGAAAAAGAGGCAATAATGATTAGTCCTGAGCTATTTTGTAAAGCAATCACCACAAAACACATATAAACAAGGTACGCACATGACTTCGCAACCAACAGGAAAAATCTTTCAGAGAAACTCGACAAATCTCATAATTAGTCCAATTACTGTTGCAAGCCCTGAATATCTTCTTCTTTAGTGACTCGATTAATGAATCTGTGGCTGGAACAATA
This sequence comes from Misopates orontium, assembly GCA_946800315.1. Classification (NCBI taxonomy): domain Eukaryota; kingdom Viridiplantae; phylum Streptophyta; class Magnoliopsida; order Lamiales; family Plantaginaceae; genus Misopates; species Misopates orontium. Next base: position 13,190,545 of record OX326951.1, read on the forward strand.
TAAGGTCCCGTTTCTTCAACATAAACTGTATCATCAAATTATTAAGGGCAGCATTAAGGGCAATAATAATAATAATAATGTAATAAATAAATGCTAAAGAAATGGCATAGGATAGAATTGTTCAAAGAATGGTTGAGGGAGGTAGAGGGTGATAGTTTTAATTTTATTTTGAATGCTTAAAAATAAACAGGGTTAACCTATTTGAACTTGATTTCAATCTCTGAATGTTAAAAAAGAACCTCGAAAACATTTTTTCTTAGAATTCCGATTATTGTGTATTTTCTATATCCTTTTCAAAAATACTGAAGGGCATAACAAAAACACAATAATCAAAAACAGTATTACTAATGAACTGTGGATGTGATGACCACCATGAGCTTCCCTAATTTTTAGTCCCAAAATTTTCCAAAGCGTCCGCTGCTTTGTGTCCTTCCCGAAATTTGTGAGAAACTTGAGAATGAGTGGAGTTTATGAATTTTAGCGACCTTAGACATTTTCTCCGCAGCTTTCATGGCACCTTATCGGAATTAGTTTGAATAAGATTAACCACATACGTAGAGTCGCTTTCCAACCAAATATGATGCCCATTAACCTCCTGAGCTTTGTTCATAGCGTAAATCACAGCCAAAATCTCGGCTTCAACGGCAAAGACAGAGTCAAGATGAAAAGCGAATGCGCCCAACGTGAATCCCCCCGCACTATGGAAAATACCTCCAGCATATTTATAATAATCTATTTTTTATGTTTTAAACTTGTCACTGTAACTATTTCGACTTTAACGATTATCCGTGATAAATTTTTTTTGAAAGGACTAGAATAAACTATTTGATCTAGTTTCACGACTTATAAGTCTTATATCCACTTTAAACTCGTTCTTAAGATTTTGATTGGCGCAACTAAATCTGCTTCGTATATTTTTGCCACACAAAGAAGTTTTATGAGTCTGGTAGGTATCAAGTAACATGCAGCATTGCTTTTCAAAGGTTTATAATCTTTAAAAATCAATATTAGATTCAAAAAAGACTTAAATATGAAATTTACAGTTGCAAACAATGATACTGATTCTAAAATCTTTAAATGGGAAATAATTACTATATCTATTCCTTGCAATAATAAAATATACTGCAAAATATTTGTATCAAAGAAACACCATATCTATGAATCAATAATGTAACCATATATATGCCCCTAAAGCAAAAGATTTCAACGTCTAACTCGCTGACATCTCAAACCGGCAAAGGGGGCAATTGTGATTAGTCCTCAACCATTTAGTGATGGAATCAACATGAAACACATGTGAGCAAGGCATACGCGTGCCTTTGCAACCAACAACAAAATCTTCAAAACAATCTCGACAACTTTCACAATTAATCCCATTAATGTCGCAAGCACTTAATATTTTCTTTTCTAATTGAGTCGATTGATGTATCTGCTGCTGGAACTATACCACACCTCGTTTCTTCAATGGATTATTGTGTCATCAGATTTGTATCACTTAAAGAAAACGTGCGATGATATTTGATATTTACTTCAACGTGAATATCCCCAATATTGCGTTGGGAAGAAACCAATTCAGGAATTTCTTGAATACTACAAATGGCATCATAGATTAGTCGTTAGCGCCAAGAGTTTGATAGATCCCGGTCTCTGAGTTCTCTTTTTCTAATCTAAAAAGTAGTTTCTGTGTCAAAAACATGTGGGGCACTCATCTCGGTAATGTTAAAGTTTGGTTGTTGTTCTTGCAATCAAAATTCTCTGTCTTCATACCAATCTACAACTATTTTCTTGCATACGTATGAAGAAAATATCAATATGCTCCACTCGCGATTCGTCGGAGGAGAGAGAGAAAAAGGAGGAGAAAAAGATAATGGTGATCGGTGCAGTTTTCTAATACCGATATGTCTACGACCTAATTAATGAACATCTTTGAAAAACGAAAAGAAACAAAAAATCAAGAGGAATAGTTGTTTGTGTAAAGGTGAGCGTGAAAGTTTTGTTTCAGAATAATGACAACAAAGAGTTATATATTATTGACAATAAAGTTTTATAGTAAGAATAGGACTTCGATAGTCACACGATATATATAATTTACATTTATGCTCTAACACACTGTAGGAGTGTGTAAAATAGAATGTGCAACATTGTATATTACGCTTTGTGATGAGTCCATTTTGTACTCATTATTTGCATGTCAAATAGACTGTTTTAGTGCATGTTCCTTGATTGATTTTAGTACTTTTGCCTGTTTTCTTTTTATTTTGTTGTTTAGGAGTCGTTTTGGTGAAAAATAATGAAAAGAGGCCAAAACGAGGAATTCTGGACAAATTATGCAAGCAAAAAAACGAAAGGAAGCGAAGAAGAGCAATCGCTTACTGAGAGTGATCACATTGCAATGAAGAAGAACTGGAAGCGATCGCTTCCGACTGAAGATTACACAACCCTAATTTCAGGAGTCGCCGCATGTGGTTGAAAGCGATCGCTTTGACTCGGAAAATTAGGTTTTGAGAAGAATTAAAGAGTGAGAATTTCCAAGTGCTCGAGGATATAAAAGGAAAGACCTAAACACTCAAGAATAGACGAGCTATTGAAGAAAGAAGTAGTTTAGAAAATAGAGAGGCTGGTGCACACTTTTGAAGAATAGTCTTGGAGTCGAAATTTTGGAAGAGAAGTAGAGATCATAGAAGACGGACAAACGTAGATCAAAGATGTGATTGAGTTGATGTTCCTTAAATATTCGTACACTTGGTCTTCATACCATTCAACGACTGCATACCAGAAAATAACGATAAGCTCCACTCAAGATTTGGAGGAGGAAGAGGAGGAGGAGGAGGAGGAAAAAGGTAATTGTGATTGGTGGAGGTTTCTAATATTGATGTCTACAACCTCAGTACCGTTATCTTCCATGAATATCTTTGAAGAACGAAAAGAAACAGAAAATCAAGGAGAATACCTATTTGTGTATGTGGGCCTGGTAGTTTAATTTGATTCAGAATTATGACAAGAAATATTTAGGGCGAATTGCGGCAAACCCCCTAATATATGAGTGATTTTGCATTGTATCGCCTAACCTAGGAAAATGTCTGATATGCCCCCCAACCTATAGATTTTTGTGCGATTTCCCCCCTGAACTATTGAGGAACTGTTCGATTTGTGTTGATATCCCTCCAAAACTCCCAAATGGTTTTGTAATCTTATATGGAACCCTCCTATGGTTTGTTAATTTGTATAAATTCACCTTCTAGTTTCACAAGACTTTGCCCAAAATCTTCTGTTTATGAAACCACAAAGGGGGTGCTTTACAGAGTGTTTTATGAATTACAAGGGGGATTTTGTATAATTTACAAACCACAAGGCGAGTTAATGCGCGATTTTGAAAAAATTGGAGAATTTTGGAGAGATATCAACACAAAACGAACGATTGCTCAATAGTTCAGGGGGTAAATTTAACAAAAATCAATAGATTAGGGGTACATTGCAAATGACCCCCTTAGGTTGGGGGTTTGCCGCAATTTGGCCAAACATTTATATATTACTTGCACTAAAGTGGTATGGTATGATTAAGAGTCCGGTAGTCATTGATTGTTATAGGTTACATTCAATACATTGTAAGATTAGGATTAAGCTTTTCCTTATATTAATATGATATGAACTATGAATGTAAGAGAATATTCAAGTCAGTAAATGGATAAATACACCAAAAACAAATAAGTAAATAAATTACAACTTACTTCACTAATTAAATAGGGGCTAAAGGCTCATTCAAAGATATTATCTATGTCGAAGAAAAAAATGCTAGGGATACTCTTTTATCTTTCCAAATTGACACCTTGGACCTTGGAATTAGCCTACGTTGGGAATTTATACCCCAAATTATTGAAATAAACATTTTGCACCACCAAATTGGGTTATTTTGGCACTTCATCTTAACCATATATGAAACAATATGATAGAGATCGACAACCATAAAGAAAGAGATCGAGAATTTAGAGAAGAGAAAGAAGAAGAAAGTAGAGAAGTAGAGAAGAATTCCATACTCAATAATCAATAATCATAAACGTGTCTTGACAAATATGATAGGCTAAAGAAAACAAATCCTACCAAAACTAAGACTCATAAACAAGGTGAAACTAGGAAATAAATAAACCTAATAACTCTAGAATTAAAATAATCCTAAAATTCTAATTAACTTGGACTCTCATTTCCATCACAATATTTATGACAAGGCATCTGAAATTATAAATAGATAAAACTGGGAATGTAAAATATTTCATATTTTTATTTGATGAAATTTAAGTCGAGTCTCTCTAAACGCACATTATTCTAATAATAACTATAAATAAATTTTGACCGTAAGAACCAACAATAAAACAAAAATATTATATTTATCAGAAACAAAAACCAAACAAGCAAATAAGGAAAATTAGCCTTTTATCAACGAAAGTCTAACAGAATTTCAATAGTAGATGCCTGCAACTAGCTGAGTAGCATCTCCTCAACACTAGAATCTGAAAGACTTTTGTCTTAATAATTAAGTATCATGAATATTGTTAATGAATCAGACCAATCGCGCTTGAACTTGATGTTCAATTCACACTCTCAATGCACACAATCAATCACAGATGATTAAGCAAACAATAACACAAAGAAAACAATACAAGATTTACTTGGTTCGCGGTGAAGATCAAATCAACAACCTACATTCGAGGAGTTTTTTGCAGATTTAATTCAACTTCAGGAGAGAAATTGCAGAGTGTTTTCGGCAGAATAAGGTGTGTTACAATGCACTAAATCTGGACTATGAAGAGCTTATGTACATGTGCTAACATACTCTCTAATCCAGCTGTAAAAATAGCTCACCGAAACCGCTTCACAAACTAACCAACTTAAACTAACTCTGCTAACTGATTTTCCCGTTCAAAAGTGTGTGCCAAACCTTTAGCCTAGTTAAGTGATTCTGTTAGCTTTCAAATTGTGAATCAAACCTCACATATACTAAAACCATCAAAAGAGAGGTGAATCTACATGAGATTTCAAACCAAAAAAAAAAAAAGAGGTTTCGACTACAAAAAACAATGTTATCTGGAATTCAAACTGCCCCAAGCTTCCTTTATGCTCTGCAACAAAATAATTGAAAAGCAAGAGTTTGTGATAATTTCATTTCGGGCAATATACAAAAAGAGAAACGAATAGGGGTGTGTATGGTTGCATGGGTGAGATTGATAGGGATTAAACAAGGGATGGATGGATTGTTGTAGATTATGCTAGATTATGATATGAGTGTTTGTGTTTGGTTGAGTATGACATAGATTATGTTAACCTTTTACACAACTTTTTTGTTTTCTGTTTTGTTTTGTTTTTTTTTTTTTTTTTTTTTTTGCTTCTTTTTCATAATATATAACTTTTTTCAAAATTTGTTGTGATATTTTTTTCATAATATATAACTTTTTTCAAAATTTGTTGTGATTTACAATATCAGATCTAGAAATCATATTTTGATTTTTGTCATTATTTTATACATTATTTTGTAATTGAAGTCATTAACAATCATGTACTAATTTTGTTTCTTGGGTTTCTTATAAGTAATTACAACATATAAATTACTTTGTATTTTGTAATATAATTTTGATGTTTTGATTGGATTCATGAGATATTTCTAAGTTAAGAGATTGCTTCGATTATTTTATATCAAAGAAGTATTCAATTTTATATATATATATATATATATATATATATATATATATATATATATATATATATATATATATATATATATATTGCGTATTTTATATCATGTTACTTTGCAATTTAAACTCTTAATATATCTAAGCATATTGTGAACTTATTAATTATTAGTAGTAGTAAAATAGATTGTAATATTAATTTTCAAATTGGTGACATTTTTTATTATTGTATTCAATCATTCATTACCAATGAGGGCATATATAAAGAAGATCTAAAATTCACTTTCTGGTAGCTTCAAATATAGAAATAGTTTTTTTTTTCCTTTTTTACCGTAATGTCATTTCAATTATCTATTAACTAAAGTAAAAAAAGATATGCAACTATTTTAGTAATTTCTTTAACGATCATAAACTAATAAGAAAAAGAAAAAGATACACAAAATACTTCTTCTTCTCCAGCTAGCCGCACCCACACACACCGGCACCGCCATCCCACGGTTTGAAAAGAACAAAGTGAGGGCCACCCTCCAAAGTGAGTGTACGCAACTCCGCACTCTGAAACTAGAATTCAGTCATGGATGCCGATTTGAGTAGAGGAGGAACGGTCGGTGGAGTTGAAACGGGAGAAATGTGTGTGAAGTGCGAGATTTTTTATGACAATTTTGAATGGTCTTTGGGCAAAATTGGTATTTTGGAGCTAATATGGGTTACTGTGCAACCCATATTATCAATCTGTGGAATTTCTGGAAGATTAAATCCCCCTACTTAGGCCGGGTCGCCTTGATTCAATACGTAGAACTCGGGATTCATTCTTAACAACCGAATGAAGCTTTTGTACTGTGCGGCCCACATAAAAACCACTAATATGGGCCTATAATGCCTTACCAAACCTGTCCCATGTGGATTGGATATTACATATCAATCGTTTAAAGGGTCTATTCGGTCTAGTTACACTAATACAAATATTCGTGTGGCTTAAACAGAGTAATTTGCTTATAATATCTCATTTTCTGTAGGAGCGCAATGTGCCAATATTACATAAATCATTTTTCAACCTAAGGAAATAATTGTTTTCATACCTACAAAAGTAAGTTTAATCTCAAGCCATCGCGAGTACATTACATTTGTATTGGTGTAGGAAAAATATATATGGGGAAATTGCTATATATGTTTTTGGAGAGAAATAATTCCTTTTTACCGTATCATCGCAAAATGGCTAAAAGTAACACCCCAAAATCATTTTATGATTCAAACTTAATCTACACTTTTAGTTAATTATTCTTTCCCGACAAATTCGTTCGTGAAGGTAAATTGTATTATCGTTCCAAAATTAAATTATCAACAACACAATTAATAATCTAAACACTAGAATTTACAGTAAATGGTCTAGAACCTAAATTTCACAGTTATTAATCCAATTGTTGTGTCACACTCTAAAATAAAATGGCATCTCAACCCATAATATACACATTTATTAAAAATCTGAGCAATGCCAAGCTTGTGTCGGAGGTTGGTAGGAGTTATTTTCTGAAAAAACTTATGGTATACAGCAACGAATGTTACACTTCGACTCCAACAGTACCGTTTCTGTAAACAATGAAAGTGATATATGTGTCCTTTAATTATACCCGTAATTACTTTAACTAGTGATCTAGCTAATCAATTTTCTTGGACGTTTATGAATCTTTCAAAGGTCTTGTGATTCAATTATTGAAAGTAACATCTCATTAATGCATCTCTTTCGTCATTTCTTCAAAGGAGTTTAATCTAGAGATATTTATGAGAAGAAGAAGAAGAAAATAAATGGTTCTAAATTAAAGGTTATAAGTACAATAATTTATGTCCTTTGAGACCAATTCCATCAAATTATCAAGTCGTAGTACACTCACAGGTCAAAATCTTTATGATCATTTGCAAATGGAGACAACAGTTCTTTGTGTGCTAAAAGTAAATATATATACTACCATGCAAAAGTTACCTTTTTTCTTTCTTTTTTTGTTGCCTTTTGGAACTTTTTAACAATCATTTAAATTGTTCGATAATCATTTTAGCATAACTAATCAATTACCACCAGCTCCACAAATACGTAAATAACTAATAAGTATTAGGAGGATGTTACAATTAAAGTACGAGCTATTAGCACGTGTAATATCTAATTGGCATAAAACCCTCTGTATTATTTTTATTAGCAAAAACCCCTTGTGTTATAAAGTCAGAAGCAAAAAAACCCCTTTGGCCCAAAATAGCACTGCACGCGCTATTCGGGTGACTGGGTTGGTGTTTTTTGGCTTAAAATTACATGTGTATCCTCCATATCTTAATTAATGAAGTATGTAAAAAACAAAGAAAATGAAAAAGATGCAGTAATTGAAATGGACTCCATGTCTACCTGGAAGCCATTTTTGATTCCTTCCGGAGGTGATCGTGGAAGATGGTTCCCGAAAACAGCGGAAATCTCCAAAACTTCCGATTTATGAAAGGGCTCCCAACGACGGAGATGTATTCCTGCAATTTTGCGTCGTCTCCGGATGCGATTTGGTGTTGGATGGAGATTGAGATGGGTGGGGAGAGAGCAATGACGGAGCCAGGATTCTGGTTCACCCTGGGCTAAAGAAGAAGACGTATCTAAAGATTATAAATTGTGAAAAGAGTGAACCACCGTGGTTAGGCTTCAACTTTGAAAAAAATGAGGTTGCTTGACATATATTTTTTCAAATATGAAAAGCTTCTAATAAATATTAATGGATTATATTTTATAAAATGAAGAAAAGTTACAATTATAAAATTATTGAGTCAATTAAAGGAAGGAATTATTTTTCTCCCTTAATTTCAGAATCGTATATATACTATCTTCTTTAACTCTTTAGCACCGACATGATTTCGATATTGTTAATAATTATTTACTTTGCTTTCAAATAAGATACATGATATAGATTTTAATTTCTTTGTGAAAAACTATTCATACTCACATAATCCAACCATTTTGTGATTTGCTTGGAATTTATAAAACTTATCCTGGTGCTCACAATTTTGTCAATTGCTTTTTTATTAATGTGTATATGTAATCTTGTTAACTATAAGCTCCTGAATATGAATAAAAAATAAAAACTTGATACGAATTTGCGAAAATATACAAAACTTAGACATTACTAAGGATTAAATTTTTCCATGTATTCAACTCGATTAGTTTTATATATTAAAAGGTGAAATTAACTAGACTTACTTTCTATTGGTCTACAATGAAACCATAAACAATTAGCAATTAGACAAAGCATTAAAAAGTGACTAAATTTGCCAGCTGCCTAGATGTATTCTATTCTCTTGGTCTTGTCTGACCCCACTTGCTTTGTTTTCCTTTTTTTTTTCCTTCTAAAAGCGACCCCGCTTGTTTTTTTTATTGTACGTGTGTGAGGTGTTTTTGTTAAATATGACATCAATCTTTCCCATCTGCCATCATCCTCTCTCATGTACACATTGTTTCTTCCGATTCACCAATCCATCTATGCTACCCTTCTCGCTGTGCGGATAACATATGATGAATTTGTCAACTAAATTCCTCAAAGGTTTATTTGATACTTTGAACCCCAAAATTTATAAAGTTGATTAATTTTAATTCTAAATTAATTGTATAGTTATTAAATTTAATATCTGTAATTACTAATCAAAAATTCTTTACACTTTTGCAACAAATTATACTTTCTCTTACACTTTTCCAAAACACTTTTATTTTTGTTTTTACACTTAACAATACAACTAAATATTTTTTTGTCTTTGCTAAAATTAATTCTTAAATTTATTATGATTATTAAAAATTAAAGGATACCAACATAAAAATGATAAACAATGAGGAATCAAAACAAAAAGTATCCCGTAATTGGAAGATGAGGAAAATTTTGTTACAAGTATGTTTTTCATCATAATCTTTTGTCGGTATCTTTTATTTTTACTGATCATGATTTTTTAAGTAATAAATTTTTCAAAAATAATTTTTTTAATTGTGTTGTTAAGTGTAAAAATAAAAATGCAAGTATTTTATAAAAGTATAAGAAAATATTTAATTTAGTTTAACATTCTTAATTACTAATTACATATATTGAACTTATTAACTAGATAATATATATTGAGAATTAGAAGTAATAAATTTCATAATTTTGGGGGTTTAAAGTATTAAATAATATTTTTAGGGATTTTGTTGCAAAATCCATCATATGTTACCCGCACAGCGAGCAAGGTAGCTTAGATGGAAACCCAATTCATGGCAGAACAAACAATTGCAGCAAACAAAATATTGATGACAGTGAGAACTCTCGATTTATCTTCATGTTTCTTTGAATCATAAAAAAAATGAAGAATAGCTGCCATGGTTCTTGGTGGTTAAGGATTTTGCCTGGCTATGAACTTTTTCCAACATATATGTATAGATCAACCGTAAAAATTGACCCCGGACTGGAGCCTTAGTGAGCCTTGTATGTGGCTCCATCTCTGGGGGAGAGGAAGAACTAAAGAAGACGACTTTAGTTCTTTCTTATTCTTTTTTGTTTCTTCATATAACTTTTATTTCGGGGATAAAATGTTTTGGAAATGGAGATTAAATTATTATTGGATTTTCAGTCATTAATTTGTAATATGCCGTCTTTAAAAAAATTATGTTCTTTTTGCTTAGCAAAATCTATATTCTTTTTACTAGTTCCTTTAAGTAAAACTTAAATATTAGAGGCTTTTATATAAGGGCAAAATGGACTTTTTCCTTCAAGTCAACTCCAAATAGGATTCTGAGTGCAGTGTGCAAATTTAGAAATAACATAGTTGGGTTTTTGCCAATAAAAATTACACAGGAGTTTTTTGCCAATTAGAAATTACACAAGGGTAGTTTTTGCTATTACCTCATTAAAATACCGAACAAAAAGGTAACGTCTTGGGCTGACTTGTCACGAGATAGTCATGTGGCAAAAATAGTGATATTTGAGCAATTATTATTAGAAGAGTGTTAGACTGGTAATTATTTTTGTGTTGAAGGATATATATTTTGACAATTGCCTCTAATATGTACAAATTCTAAAGAACAATTACAATATCAAATCTAAGATTATAGGATCATATTTTAGATTTATAAATTTAAGTCATTAACCACTTGTACAAGTTTAGGATAAATATATATACATGAAATAATAGAGAACATGTTGTTAAATATTTTTAATTATTATGCACTTAATAGAACAATATATAGTACTTTTACAGTATAAATGTAATAGTTTGCATTATAATAATCTTTTCTTAATTACAAGTTATAAATATAACAACTCTTAATTATCAAATAATTATTAGTTATTCATATATTATTTGTCACTCAACTATCATGCATTGATTTGACACTTATATATCTATTTTTCTCCTTAAAATGCTAAAACTCCAACACTCAAATTACATACAAAGTATATTCAAATGTGTTGGAGTATTTTAATAAAAACAAAAATATTTTGAGAATATTTACAAGACTATATATTGTCTTGTGTTAGTGGGGGTAAAACAGCGGTAGCCGCTGCAACAGGAGCTGAATACGCAACAACAATCCAAGGTTAATGTTTTGTATGTTACGTGTATTGGTTGTTATTGAGATTAATGAGGTGAGACCATTACCTTCACATTTACAATCCTTTTAAATGTTTGAATTAAAATACCCCCATTATCATCATATTTATGTGGTATAATAAAATACATATTTATACTATCATATTTATATTGTATAATAATATTATATATTAATTCCCTAATTAATTTAGAGTTGCAAGACTAAGAATTTTACTCTATAAATAGTAGTCTTGAAAGTCATTTTACACAATGAGAAAAAATAGAAAAATATAAAACTCTCTCTTCAACAAGTGTTTTTCCTACTATACGTACAAGTATTATATATGTGTGTGTGTGTGTGTGATATGAAAAAAAACCTATGGGCAAAGAAAAGTGTTAGGCTATGTTTCGACTTTTTCAAAGTAGTGCAGACTTTGAGCGAAGTTACAAAAAGAAGGTTGGGCTGTTGTATCCCAGAGATGGACGTCTCGGTGTCCTACTACATCGGTTACAAAAATCCGTAAGGGTGTGAAACCGTCTTTAAGAGAGAAGGACCTGGTCCGCGCCTCATCCCAACGACTATATTGTGTCATTGTTGGTAATTAAATAATTATCTACATCAAGGTACATTCATCCAATTCATGAATCAAGGTAATATATATTTTATTGTAAAGTGTAGTAAAATAACATTATGTTCCTCTATATTATTGTTGTGATTTTTGAACAGGGGAACAAGAAAATGTTTCAAACATTTTTCGGAATGATATTCAAAATATTAAAACAAAGTGAAACGAATCAAACATACCAAACTACATCCAATCGGGGTCATAGTATCGCTACCTAGTTTAAAATATTTCTGATGATTGAAACATGTTTCCGGAGAAAGCCTTATAAGTTCAGTGCATAACTTCATTCCGTGCAACGTGGAGCATTTAAACCCAAAGATAAGCCTTAGTACTTTATTGAATATACCAATCATTCATAATTCCTGGTGTTACTAAGATTTCGTAGTGGGAGCTGGAGAGTCCAGCGCAGCTTTGTAGATTGTATCAAATGCATATTCAATACACGCCTTAAACTTATTTTGATCGATGAAACCTTTTTCTACTGTCATCGCAACTCTCAGCTTCTCCACATAACTCACCATTGTCACTGATAGGCTCTGCAAAGTTATCCCCAAAACAAAAAATATGTTAGACCAAAGAATACATCCAATATGAAAGCTAACTTTGATTTGTGCCTATAAACAAGTATATTGACTGCACGATACTTAACCCCCAAATCGAATATCTGTATACAATGACTATTATTTTCACCTTCTACAATCGAAAGTTTGGTGTATTAAATAATAGGGCTAATTGCAGTACCCCTCAACCAATAGGATTATTTGCAATTTACCGCCAATCTATGAAAATGTCCAATGTACCTCCCAACCTATTGATTATGTCCCCTAATGACCATCCAACAACCAAAAATGCATACACATGATGGTCGATCAGTAGCTTATCGGGGGTGAATTGCACAAAATCAATAAGTTGAGGGGCATATTGCATATTTTCAATGGTTAGGGGTTAAAGTACAAAAAACTCCATAGGTTGGGGATTTGCTCCAACTAACCTAAATAATGTTAACTATGCAAATGTATATTATATTTTTCCAGACTCAATCCTAAAAAAGCTACAGTGTTGAGGTAATATAAATAAAAACATTAAAAGCCCAACCACGCATCACAACATATACTCAAGTCCAAACACGTCAAAGAATAACTATATTAACTTTGTATCAAATAAGATGTTCCAATGGCAAGATAAACATAGCAATTAGGGAAATTCTGGTCATATAAACAAATTCTAAATAAAACTTTTGTGTATCTCCAAGTTAGGCTAGGATGTTTTTTTTTTCATTTTTGCGACACTATGCCAAAGAGTCCCCGAATGTACGAATTTATTTAACACCATGAATGTATTATAATAGAATAAAAGAGGTACGTACCTGAGGCGGTCCTGCCACAGCAAAGTAAATTCCTTTAACGGGTTGATCATTAGGCAAAGCCATTTGTTCTACGGGTCCAATCAAATTTGAAATCGCCATGCTTGTATTTTTCAGTGTCCCATGGATGTATCGAGCTGTTGTCTGTGGCATAAACATCAAACAATATTATTGACTTGAAGAATTTCTACAAACTTTAAAAAAAAAAAAGCAGTTGGTGCATAGATAGATAGTTACCTCAGGACCTCTGATTTTGGTGATGAGATTAAGAAATTGACCAGTGAGATATACCGTTGCAGAGTTTCGCTGCCTTTTGATCATGGTACGTGCTTTTTGAACAAACTTCAGTGGATTTTGAAGCTCAGAGGCTGTCAATTTTGGCAGTGAAACTTGCAAAAATGCGAAACGATTTCCCCATGGCATTTGTGAATCAGGTTTCACCATTTCGCTCACTGACTTGTAACCTCCAATGGCCCTAGTGTTGAGCAACACTAGTGCCGTTGATTTTGCTTTTTCTGATTTCTCTCTTGTCTTTTGCATGTACAAACGGGTCCCGAATATAATTGTTCCCGTAACTACATCATTAATTGTCTGCGGATCAAAAAGAGGCCAGTTTTTGTTAAATAATTAGTTGAAAATAGGGAAATGAATGTCGGAATGCAAATTAATTACTTGCAAAGAAATTCACGTATCTGTGTTTGACAATAATATTATTCCGGCATATATATACAGAAAATTCCAGCAAATATACAAGTATATGCACATTTCTCCATTTAATTAATGGCTAATTGCAGCAATACCCCTCAATCTAAGGGGTCTTTTACATAATGTGATCTTAACTTCTCAAAATATGCAAAATGCCCCTCAATCTTTTAAAATTTGTGCAATTTTCCCCTTGATACGAAATCTAACAAACAAATATATAGACACAATTGAGTAGTTGATCAAGGACAGATAGTGCAACTCACACATTTTCAATAGTTTAGGAGGTGTTTTGCACATATTGAAAGGTTAGGAAGCATACTTCAACTGATTCCATAATTTGTGGAGTGTGTTACAATTAACATTTTAATTAATTAATGAATATAACGTTTGACACCCAAAACGTCACTTCTTGCTAGGACATTGTCGCCAAATTCTTTTACTAATTCCAAAGTACCATCAGCTTGTTTTAATATATAGATCAAAAATATAAGTATCTAACAGCAAACTCAAAAGAGAAAACTTTGAAACACTGTACAAATTTCCATATATAAGAGGAATGTATGATTTACCACTTTAAGCCTTGTCTTGATTTGTTTGATATCATCAATGTTGAACGTGGTAGTTATGGTGACAATTGGTCGGAATTCCACCCCATCTTCACCTGATCTTATTGGAGACTTGTCATCTTTAATCAAACTACTCTTCAAAACACTCCATCCAAAATCATGCACGGTATGAAAAAATCCGGAGAAAAACTTTGGAACGCTCCTGAAAAATCCGGCTCCACGCCCAGAATCGGGGCGTCGTGTAGGAAACGTGAGTGGCATCAAGGGGTCGTCGGTTCTTCGCAAGCACGATAGAAGGGCACCCATCAACGAGTAGCCGTCGCCTAACGAATGGTGGAGCTTGAAAATAATATTCCCGGCTGCATTTTTGGTGGGGTATTTGACAATGTGAATCTCCCATAGCGGTCGGGTTATGGGAAGTTGTTCCGTTGCGAGGTTTGATAGGTATTCGGTGAAGCATTCGTCGTAGTATTCGGTGGACATGTCGCTGGGAAAAGTTGGGAAGTGAACATGGTCTGTTAGATTTACCTCAACCTTTTTCCATTTCTTCACGCCTTCCTTCTTTGTTACCTGTTCAATACACACACAAACTACGCCTGGTGAAACAAATTTGTTACGGTCTTTGTGTGCAGCATGTGTGTAAGCAAATGAGATTTCAAATAGGATGTAACAAGAATTTCTCGTCATGGGGCAAGAAATGATTTATCCAGATGAAATTTGTTAGTTTTTTCTAACTATAACTATAGATTGAAATTATACTTGTTTTATATTTATTGAGGATATCATAGGCCGAGGTATTAAAAATGATTTTCTACTTTTATCACTATCACTCATTAAGGAAAAGAATGACAAAATAATTGATCCCATAAACAAACAATGACAAAATTCTTTTTGTCATTGTTATTCTTCTATATGTTACATGGTGGGTCTTCAAGATTCGAGCGACCAGTACTTACACATACAGTTCTTGTAACATTAATTACACTTGCATTAGACTACATATTTTTGAAAGACGTGATAATAATATATAAAAACTAACCATGATCGATGAAAAACGTGGATTTATCGGCAAGAACACATCTTTGAGCATAGGAATAGCAATGGAGTCATCAATGGGATTTTCTAATTCCATAACTCCGAGAATAGTGAGTGATAAGACAGAACTCCTCAAGTATTGTGCACTAGGGCTCATTGGTTCCAAGTTTTCTTCCTCTTGCTCAAACTCCATGCTGTTTTTGTAACTTAACTTTTGTATTGCTTCAAATAAATTTAGTTACTCCATTTCAACCCATAACTCTCACTATATATATTGTGTGCCTACAAAAGAGATAAAACGTATTTGTGGGGCCATAAGGGGCATAATCTTATACATCAAGATAGTGGGAGGTGGGAAATAGTTGAAATTGATTGCATGCGTGATATTAATTGGATGAGACTTTTGAGAAGTATGAGACACGAAAATATCGGTGATTGCTGCAAAAAGCCAGCATCATTAATTCTTATAGTCTTATTTCTTGTAGTTAGTTGAGTTCGACAAGACCTGATCAATAGAGTAAGGTTTTTCTCAAGGCTTGTACTGATTAAGCACGTAATAAATGTTTGAAGATCTTTAGATTAAAACCAGTGTTGGAAATCTCTCAGGATGGTCAGACAATTACCAACGTCTTATTGGTTATTCTTGTTTTCAATTAATTAATACAAGAAAACCAAGAATCAACAGACTATTGTATTAATTTTTATGATGTCTCGTGATAAATTATATATTTAGATTTACCCTTATCACGAACTAAGAAGGAATGTTTTGTGTTAAATTAGATATATGCACAAGTATTTGTAGAGCGATTTCGTCGTACGTTTTATATAAAATTTGTTATGTACGTGTTTGGCGATATATGGCCATATGGTTTACGATGTTACAATGAACAAGATCGATAAGAGATTTTTGAGGATTAAAGAATGTAGCGTGAAAAATTCCTTAACTCGAATATCGAAAAAGATAATATGTACTCCACACAAATTGGTTCAACAGAAACATGGAGACGTTATTTTTTTGTAATTGTCGGATACTGACACGTAAAGCTTTTGACTTTGAAAGTTTACTTGCCGCATTTATCAACTCGGTTCCCTTTGCAGTTTACCGAAAATGTAAACTTGGTACAACAAGTTAATCACCTAATGCTAATTATTAATTTATTAAATCTTGCACAATTAACCTATGTACCGTGTTTGTTGTTTCCTTGTACAAGGGGTGTAATCTTGGTCAATATATTATGGTATACTTTTTGCATGATGGGGGGTTGTATAATTTTGTACGTTGCAGAAATTTGTCTTTACACTTATAACTTTATGTTACAACTTGTGTTAGATCTACTTAGAAATGTTAGATTGGTGTTACTTGTTAAAAGATAAATCATAGTTTTGATTCTCCGTATCCTGTTCTCCAATTCAACTAACTTTTCTCCAACTCGTAGTTTATCTGGTACTTTATATAATAAAGAATTTTTGGCAATTTACCTTCCTGTGTTATGACAAATTGGTGAATTATCCCCGTAACAAATAAATAGGTAAATTATTTACCTGTAATTTTAAAAAATGGCACACTACCTCCTTGTAATTGTTTTAGTGTATTTTTTATATTCAATGACCAAAATTCCCTTCTTATTTATAATACTTCTTTTTTGTAATTTCAAATTTGATTATAACCTTTTTTAAGAAAAATTATGAGTAAAAGTATAAAAATTACTATAAAACATTCGTATTATGAAATCATAACTTATTTTTAAGTTTTAGTTTTAGTTTATGCATTTTTGTAATAAATTAAAGTATTAAACCAGATTTACATATTTGTTTTGAGAAAAAGGGGTATAATTGTCTTTTTTGCCTAAAAAACTATCCTCGCTCTCAAATTTGAGCAAGTGAACTACACCTCCCTATATAAAGAAGTAATTTGTCAATTTTTGGATGGACGAATTCCATCCACCTCCCCTCTAGTTTGAAAATTTTTCATCCACCTCCCTTAAGTGTGTTGACTGTGAGTCAACGCACTACAAGAAAATATAGCAATATGGTCAAAACAATTACTCACCATTGCTATATTTTCAGTGAGCATCGATCAATGGGTACAAAAAATTTTGTAACCAACTTTTGTAACTATTGGCCTCGTAGGCATAAAGTTATGTCAACAATGGCTACAAATTAATTAGTCACCAACAATACTGTCAAAAGAATCACTCACCACGTAGTGTCAAAATAATTTGTAGCCATGACGTAGTGTCAGATGAATTTGTAGCCATGCAACTAGATTAAAAGAAAAGCAAAAATAAAATAAAAGGGTGGCGTCCGATTCATTGGATGCCACGCCTTTTTTCTTTTTTTTTTTTTTAAAGCGTGGTGTCCAAAGAATCGGACACCACGCTATTTCGTATTTTTTTTTTCTTAAATCATATTGTACCGTGGTGAGTGAATAATCACTCACCATGGTTTTTTATTTTTTTTTATTTTTAAAAACCATGGTGAGTGAATAATCACTCACCATGGTTTTTTAACTTTTTTTTTAAAAAAAAAACCGTGGTGACTGATTATTCAGTCACCACAATCCGAAAATTTAAAAAAAAAAAAATTGGTGGCGGATTAACCGCCACTTTTTTGCCAAATTTTCAAATTTTTCAATTTTGTTGGCTTTTTCCCTCCATTTTATTATATATACATATATAATTCATAATATACTAACACACAAATATATATATATAAAAACATGATATATGTAGTATATATATATGTTATGTAGTGTGTAAAATATATCTGTATATATATATATATATATAAACACAAAAATCAATATATTATCTATATATATATATATATAAACACAAAACAATATATAAAAGCCCAAACAATACATAACTAATATAACACCCAAAAAAGAAAGTGATGAAAGAGAGGATTTTTCGGATTTTAGAGTGAGATTTTCATATTTTTTGAGGGAGAGGAGATAATTTTCGGATTTTTTGAGGGGGAGGAGATGATTTTTGGATTTTTTGAGGGAGAGGGGAGGATTTTCGGATTTTTTGAGGGAGAGAGGAGGATTTTCGGATTATTGAGGGAGAGGAGATGAAGAGATGAAGTTTGTGAAAAATGAGGTATATTTATAGATATATAAAATTGTGGTGACAGATTTTTTTGACCCCTTTACTATCACAAGGATTGTGCCCTTAGTGGGGTCAAAATAATTGACATCATTGATATCACATGGATTGTGCTTTTGTGGGGTCAAAAAAATTACTCACCATGTCTGAACATGGTGAGTGGTTTTTTTGACCCTATAGACTTTAATGCTTTGGTGAGTGATTTTCTGGACCCTACACCTAGCAAGAAATAAATCAGTCACCATTGCTTATCTATGGTGAGTGATTTTTTTGAAGCTATACAACTATCACAAATTATCACAGATTTCTTATCTTCTTCCCCTCATTTCCCCCATTTTCTTCCATTTTCACCCGTTTTCACCCCCAAAAACCTCCATCTTCCAATTTTTTTTTCAAACAAACTCTCCAAAAAACCTCCATCGATCACTCCACGGCTCACAATTCTCGGCAATTAGAAGGTAATTTTAATACATTTACTGTTTTGTTTGCTTGATTTGACTTGCTTAAATTTGGGTTATTTATTTACTTAAAATTATTATGTTTTAGCATGCAATTTAATTGTTCAAATACAATAGTTTAATTTTATGTGGTATATATATGATCATCATTGGTATATTCTTTGTATGTTTACAAATAGTTCGTTAGTGCGTTTTAACTGTAATTAAGTGTTAAGTAGTGTTGCATATGTACATATATATATATATATATATATATATATATATATATATATATATATATATATATATATATATATATATATAGATAAATACTGTAGTGATATATTTATATTTTCATTTGAATAATAGACAACCCCGCACCTAATTATTTAATAATTAAGGGTAGTTTTTTGTGTTTGTAATAGGTTATAAAATGTATAACAACGAAGACCGAAATTAGATGTACGACAGATTAAATCATGGTGATGATGGGTATTTGAATCCTATTTTTGAAGTCGGTGTGGGAATTTTTCTAGACTACGCATTTAGTGCAACACAATTATTACGGAATGGCAAAGCTAGGTGCCCTTGCATTAAGTGTTACAATAGGAAATTTGGTGGTAGAGATGGTATTCGATTTCATCTTTACAAGTATGGATTTTTGCCTCAATACTAAGTATGGACTGGGCACGGTGAAATTCGAAGGCGCGAGGAGGGGTTTGATACAAATATGGGGTTCGATACAAACAGGGATGAGTCGTCGTCTGGGCATAACTTGCGGGATCGACAAAGAGAGATGGTCGAAGATGCATTTGCTGGCCGATTCGATAATATCAATGAATTTGAGATTGAAAACGAACAACCGAATAGGGAGGCACAAGCATTCTTCCAGATGTTGCGTGAGGCCGAGGAGCCCATACGAGCGGGCGAGGGAAACACAGCATTGGGATGGGTCGCTGAATTTCTCAATAACAAGGTTCTCCACTCTATTCCTAATGTGGCGTGCGAAAAGAACATACAACTGTTTCGCCAATGGCTGAGTCCAGAAGATCGGCAGAGGATGCCAGATAGTATGTATAGCATGCAGAGATATATGAACCGATTGGGGATGGGCTACCAAACATTTGATGTTTGCGTTAACAATTGCTTGTTGTTTTATGGCGAGTACGTAGACAGTAAGTATACGGTGTGTCCTGAATGCAATGAAGGCAGGTTTGAAGAGAGGCTGAATTCAAATAACAGAGCGAAGTTGGTTGGTCGTAAGAAGCTGTGGTATCTGTCGTTGACGCCACGTCTGCAACGACTCTACATGTCTCGCGTGAATGCAGAACACATGACGTGGCATTTGAACTGTCGGAGAGACAGTGATCAAATGATCCATCCTGCACATGGAGAAGCTTGGAAATCCTTTGATGAAACGCACACAGATTTTGCCAATGAGCCTCGCAATGTTAGACTTGGCATTTGCACCGATGGATTCAACCCGTTTACGAATAATGCCGTTCCATACTCTTGTTGGCCTGTCTTTGTCACGCCGTATAATCTTCCGCCCGATCTTTGCATGAGGCAAGAATACATCTTCTTAAGTTTGTTGATATCTGGACCCAGAAGCCCCGGGAAGAACATTGATGTTTTGCTTTGACCACTGATTCATGAGCTAAAATCACTGTGGGAGGTCGGGGTTGAGACATACGACATCTTTAGGATGCAGAATTTCATAATGCGTGCAGCTGTTATGTGGACCGTCACTGATTACCCAGAGTATGGCATGTTTTCACAGTGGAGTACCCAAGGCAGGTTGGCATGTTCATACTGCATGGAGGGGACCAAAGCCTTTCAGCCGAAGCACGGGAGGAAGAACTGTTTTTGGGGCTGTCACCGGCGTTTCTTGCCACACGACCATCCTTTCAGAGACAACACCACTGATTTTCTAAGGGGCAAGACAAAAGAGTCTTTGCCCTTGGTGAGAAGATCCGGGGAAGAGATGCGAGAACTGGTAGAGTGCTTGCCGGATATTCCATTCGGCCGGAAAAATATCGTCATTCAAGGTTATGGAATTGAGCACAATTTGAACCGGAGAAGTATATTATGGGCTTTAGCCGAAATGGTAGAGTTGTGAAGAAGAAAGCCAAGTACTGCTTGAGTAAAGAGCAAAAGAAGTTGGTGGGTGAATGGCTGCGGGGTTTGAAGTTCCCTGATGGGTATGCTTCTAACATTTCACGATGTGTTCATATGGACTAACGTAAACTAGTTGGGATGAAGAGTCATGACTGTCACGTGTTCATGCAAAGATTGTTGCCTCTTGCATTTCGCGACTTATTACCGGATAGTGTTTGGGGTCCATTAGTGGAGGTTAGCAACTTTTTCAGAGCTTTGAGCGCCCCTGAAATTCAAAAATCCGATATGGCCACGCTCGAGGTATTAATAGTGGAGACGATGTGCAAGTTGGAAAAAATATTTCCCCCAGCCTTCTTTGATTCGATGGAGCATTTGGCGATTCATCTACCGTGGGAAGCGAAGGTCGGCGGACCGGTTCAATATAGGTGGATGTACCCATTTGAGAGGTAACAATTTTTGGATTATTACTCATTTCTATAATTATAGTTAGTAAAGTATATATATTTAATAAATTGGATATGTTTCGTATCAGGTGCATGCTAGTTTTGAAGAGATCGACGGGTAATAAAGCGAGAATAGAAGGGTCGATTGTGAAGGCCAATATTACGAGGGAGATTACTAACTTTTGAGCAGTTTACTTTGGAGCCGGAGTTGAAACTCGTCACAGCCGCCTGAACAGGAATGAGGTTGAGAGGACTCTGAATTTGAGCGATGACTTGTCCGTCTTTCAAAATAAAGGAAAGCCCATGGGGAAGCGAGAAAGACCACGCAATTTGACCATTGCCGAGCACAGAGCCGCTGAGTTATATGTCCTTTTAAACTGCACTGAGGTCGAACCGTGGATAAGGTATTTATTATATTATGATTGATCATGTTATTAGCTCATATACATATAATCCATATGTAAATATTACGAAGTACATCCCTTGAAGTTGTTTATATGTGACAGGTTGTTTGAACACGAGATGTGTTCAGGTGTCTCGGATCATTTGATTCAGGAAAGGCGCAACACTTATTTCGTGGATTGGTTCAAAGAGACTATCAGATCGGGCCGTTACCCGGTTGACCAACGCCTATTTGCTTTAGTACACAGCCCACTATTACGAGTAAAAGTATTCAAGGCGTATAAGATTAACGGTTTCCGTTTCCATACTGTGGAGCATGGAATGAACAAGAAGACGATGAACAGTGGTGTATATCTGAAGGGAAATGTAGGGGGACCTGATGATTTGATCTACTATGGCATGCTACAGGAAATTATTGAGTTGGAATACTGGGGTAGTGGTTCAATGAAGACAGTTGTAATATTCAAGTGTGACTGGTACGATATCTACGGGGGCATGACGACACAACCCGATTATCGGTTGGTGGACATCAATCCGCAGAGGCGATTGGAAACTGGAGCGGCTGAACCATTTATACTTGCAAGCCAGGCACATCAAGTGTATTACACAAAATACCCTTCCCAACAGAACGCAATCAGAAGAGGGTGGTGGGCAGTATGTACTACAAGGGCAAGATACGTCGTCGATGCCACTTCAGTGTTTCAGGATGAAAATGCAACTGTTGTCCTGTCCGTTCCTGATAACAGTTCAGTACCTCTCGCAGATGACGAAATTCAGCAAGTCGAAGATGTATATAAAGAAGATGAGGAGGACGAATATGGCGATATAAATGACGAGGTTGGCGATGATTCTGCCCCAGAAGATGACAACACAGATGATGACCCTGATTATGTTAATTAGATTTATTATTTCAATTTCAACGTGTAATGCATGTATTTTTATTGAACTGAGGATGAGACGATTGTGTGAACTTGTGGAGTATTTTTAGTATTTACCAAAAATAACTATTTTAAAACTAATTAAGAGGAAAGAAATAACCATTCGATAACAACTTAATTAATAATTTAATTTAAGACTACTGAAAATGATAATAACTAAAAAGTTACAAACTTAAACTTTACAAAAAAAAAACAAAAAAATGAAAAAGGGGAAGAAGGAAATGGAGGAAAGAGAAAGAAAAGGGGGAAAAGAAAGAAAAATAAAATAAAATAAAATCGGCGCGTGGTGTCTGAAAAATCGGACACCACGCTTTGATGGAACAGATCATGCCACACGGCATGATCTGGTCCTTTAATCCATGGCTACAAATTTTTTGGATGCTCACATGGTGTCAGATTTTTCTGACACCATGTGGCATCCATATTTTTTGTAGCCATTGCCTATTTTGGTTTTTGTTTTTTTTGTTTTTATTGTTTTATTTTGCATGGCTACAAAATAATTTGTCACCATTGTGTTTAATGGTGAGTGAATATTTTCACCCCATGCTTGGTGAGTGAATTTTTTCTCACTATTGCTGCCTACAAATATTTTTAATACCATTGATTTAAATTCTATTGCTATATGGCTACAGATTAAAATCACTCACCATATTTTTGTAGCCATTGCATTATATTCTTGTAGTGACGGTTAAAATCAGGGCCGGGGTAAAAGTATCAATTTCACAGATAAAATTAATCATTCACTTAAATAAATGATTTCTAGCACAACCAAATAATTTGATAAACTAATAATTACTATCATAAATATTAGATGGAAAATCTTATGTTTGAATAATTAAATTGAAGTTTTAACTGTGCTGTTAGATGTTAACAAATTAATGGTTAATTGTAAGGGCAATATAATCTTGTAAAAACTATAAGAAAAAATAAATGTTTAGTATAAAAACTCATGGGAAGAAAAACAGTCTCTAGTGTTACCATATTGGAAAATATATATATTAGAAATTTAATGATCCATGGATCTATTTATTAGTTTTTCTTTTTTTGGTCAAATGTGGGCACATGATATATTACTCCATCATCAATGCTGCTAAACTTATCTATCAAGTAACTTTTATACGACACTATAACTTTTAAAATTCTAATAGGGGTTTTTGTACATTTTGTATGGTTCTTTCACTCCAAAAAAACATAACATTTGTTATATCCATTGGACAAAATATCTTTTAAACATGGTTATTAAATAGATTTATAATTTAGTATACGTAGTTGAATTTACGCATTATAACCTTTGGAAGTTTGACAATTCTTCCATGAGAGAAATAACAAAGACAAGTTGTTGAAGATTTGAAGTATATGCCGAAAAATAAGAAGTTGAAGGATTCGAAAAAATAACTATTACTATTAGGTGTTCTTCTAAGGACGAGATTGCTGAGTGAAACATAGCTGAAAAGATTCATGAGACTACAAAGATAGAACTTGTTGATATTTTTAGTGATCTAACTTGTAGCAATATAAATCTTTTAGAAAGTGGAGGTATCCTATAGTTAAACTCTTCTCTTAGTCTCCTCATCGGACTGATAAATGATACGATAATTTTTCTTAGTATTAGTTGTTGATTTGTGTTGTATACTTGTAAATTGTAATATTAATTTTTCAGAGTTTTGTTGGCAGTGATCCTCCACCAAGGAAACAAAAGAGTGTGTAAAAGAGGTTTCCTAATTATTATATAGACTTTTTTTGGTAAGATGACAAGTATACCTTTATTTTACATGTTGACTGTTAATCAACATGGTTGAGGGGAGGTCAATGAAAAATTCTAAACTAGAGGGGAGGTGAATGGAGAGAGAAGAAACCTCAGCTGAGGTGGATGGAATTTGCCCATTTTAAAATTACATGAAGGTAATTTGCTTGTTTATTGTTCACAGGGAGGTCATTTGCCAATTTAGCATAACACAAGGGGCAAATTGTCAAATTGGCAAATGCTCCCTGTGAAAAATATGTAAATATATATATTTAGAAATAATAAAGATATTATAATTTTTTACGAGAATTGAGGCTGATAATGTGGTACAAATGGGCATCTCAATAAGTGAATAAGTGGAAGAATTCTTGTTGAGTTGGTTGTAGTGTATAATTTTCGATTCGACATTTATGCTACTCGATTTATGGCCCATAGTTGAGGGAGTCAAGAACTAGGTGTGATGGTCTGGTGTCGCTATAGGGATTCCAAATATAATATATGCAAGATAATTCACACATTAGGTCTAGAAACTGTTCACCACAAACTACACGTCAAGAATGGGTTGTACTTAGAAATATGATTGGAGGTCAGTCATCGAGACACCAGACCGAAAGTAGATTAGTTAACAAAGCAGAGGGGCTACAACTTTGCAGTCAATGAGGTGAGGCAGAACATGAACACCGGGCTTTATATCATAGTATAGGACTATTGATTGTACCTAACAACAAACTTTGTGCCAAAATTGGGTAATTTGCTGGGAAATGATAGTTTGCTTGCGGAAAAATGTATAGAGCCTCTGTGGAAGATGAAATGGAACTTGGGATGATGTGATAACCGGTAGTCTTCGCAAGGGAAAATACACATTTTTTAGTGGGCACATGACAAAGAACAAGGGTTTTGCCAACGTTTTTATACTATTTGTTAGATCTTAGAGTCTAATACTTTACGTTTTAGCAATAGTCGCGGTACCTAGTCTCGACAGATAAGTAAGACAGGTAAGTAAGACAGTAAAGTAAGATAGCAGATTTTAACGTGGTTCGGACTATGTCCTACATCCACGAGGCTTTCGCCTGAATCAAACTTCTTTCAACGGACAAAAGTTATTACACCAACTGGTTTTACTCTAACACCGAATCCCTCTAATGTTGATACCACCGGAACCTTTTTCGCGTCTACTCCGTTTGACCCGTAAGACCAAGACTCCAGTAATGATCTTCTTATGAGAATGCTTCCAAGCGAACTGCACGTACGTATAGATCCCTCTAACTGGCGCAATCCTTTCCCGTTGAACTCCCTTCAACTCTTGTCGGCTTCTCACGTTCTTGATGTAACTCAAGAGGGCGAAAACTAAGAAATCAAAATAAAAGAGAACACCTAAAGATGTATATTTTGTTACACGTGTGTTCTACATTGATTCCTAGGATTTCTACTATTTATAGGATAGCTCTCCTGAAAGATATCCTTGATTCTCGGCTAGTCTCCATATCCAGTCGAGACAGGATCTTTCCAAAGTATATCCGAATCTTTCCATGATAAGGCGATTCTTCCTTTTGCAACGTCTTTGTTTCCGTTTGATAAGATCTTCATGATCTTCGTATATTCTTCACATCAAAGACAAAGAAGAACTCCACAAGGAATAGATTACTAAGGATATAGGAAAGAGTTTGATAAAGATTAACTTTCCATAAGATAAGATACTATAAGATCAAGTTAAATCTTTCCAAACCCACCTAAATATTCACGCGTCTAATAACAGGATAAATACCATAAAACCGTGTGAATAAATAAGTAAATAAATCAAAGTAAATAAAACCGAATTTTCCTTTAAAATAATTTTGCAAACAAGGAAATAAAATCTAGTTGGACCTGGCAGTCCTGACTGTTCAACCGAGTTCGAAACCGGTCGGACTTTGCGGTCCTAACAATCTCCCCCAATTGACTTGTTTGACAAAAACACTTTTAAATCCCAAGGAAAATGTAGACATGCTGAAATAAAACAAGTTAGTAAGAGATAGGCACATAAATCAACTAACGAGTCTCGACAGCAATAAAAATGTGTTGCAACAGCGGTGCAACACTCCGCAAAACAACTTAATAAAATAAGCAGTTAAATCATTGTTCTTAAGCGGAATAAAAACAAAACAAAATAAAATAAATAACAAGATAGATCAGCAGCAGCCGGAAGAAATCTCCCCCATTCTTCAAGACTCCCCCATTCTACATATTCTGTTTACTCCCCCATTTTGCCAGAACTAGTCAAGGCTTTGCCGCTAATTGGGCAAGTGACTCGTTCATGGACTGCAGCAGTGTAATGACCTGGGCAAGTTGCGACTGAAGGTTGTCGAGACTGCCCTGGGGAACAGACGGTCCAGCTTCGTTATCCCTGGCAGTTGGGACAGAGCGTCGGATCGGAGAACCAAGTAGAGCTTGAACAAGGTGACTCGGGGCATGATAAGGCCTAGGGCGGCTCGTCATCTTGTCCTTAGAGACCCGGATATCCATTTGAGATATGAGCAAGCGATAGACCAATGATGGATAGCCTAAGGTCATCTTTACATTGTGGTCGAATGCTTCAAGTTGTAAACGCTCAAAGACCAGTTTCCCAAGATTAATGGGAGCATTCGAACCAATACGGAATAAGATAGAAGCAGTTAATGGACTTACGGTAGAGGTATGAGACATAGGGTACCAATTTCTTACCATAATTCCATATATCAGACCATACCATGGAAGAAGGGAACCTCGCTGTAGATTTCCATTCTTTGGCCACTTCATGGGTTGGCCGGTTATGGTTGACGCGACTGCATCCATATCTGCCTCCAGTTCCAACTCGGAGTCGCGACCGGTTTGTACGTCAGGAGAACCCAACTGCATGTTCAGAATTTGCGGACTGATCTTGAAGATGAACTTCCGGACAAATACTGAATGTTCCTTGGCTGAGCCTGGAACGCCTATTTGAGTATCCAGATTGGCGTAAAACTCATGCACAATCTGGGTTACAAACGGTTGTACCCTGCGAGTGGATTCAAGAAACCCTCTCCCTTCCAAAAACTCAATAACCCCCGTACCCTCATAAGAATCATCATGAAGTTGAACTTCACGAACAGGAATGCGATCAGTGAGACGAGTATACTTGAGTTTGGCTTGAGATGTGTAGAACCTGTCGGAAAATGCCTTTTTCACCCTGAAAGGCTCATCGGACGGTGGAACACGGGGAGGGACTGCAAAATCTCCTTCAGCTTCTTCTTCAGCCTGGTTGTGACTGCCTGCCTCAGAGGCCGACTCGTCGCCTGACTGGTTGTCCTTATCAGACAAGGACTGAGCTGAGCGTTTCTGCTGTTTGCGGACAGGGCTGGAATCTGAGTCAGAGACCTCGATTTGGAGCAGAGTCCGAGGCAGCAGGAGCGGATCGGGGACGTTTGGATACAGGAACTTTCTTGCGTGTCCCGACTCGGCTCGCGACACCCTCTGCAACAGGTTTTGACTTTTGGCGAACAGATGGAGTGCGCTTAGGAGGTTGAGCCTTCTGCTTCCCTTTAGCCGCGGCGGTGTGGCGGCGAGAGGATGCAGGAACAGGTGCAGGTGACGGTGAAGCGTCGTCCGGCATGGGAACAGAGTGCGAGTCGTCCAAAGGAGGAGAGAACTCGCGTGCCTGAGGAGCAGTGGCACGGGGTGGTGACTCTGTTGCCGGTGGTGGTGGTGTGGTGTCTTGCGGTGGTGCCGTGGAAGACGGCGGTGGAATAAAGTCCGCCAGAATTCGGATTTTGAGCGGCTTTGGCTGCAAGACTTGGGACAACTCGTTGCCCGTTGTGGATGCACTGTCAGGGTCGACTGATGGGGTCGACTGAGATGATTCTCCTGATGACTTAGATTTCACCATGTTAAATATTTTCTTGATAAATGTAGGTGAGAAAGAAGACATAAACACAAATCCACACACCAAAAAAAAATATGATCACACGAGAGAGAGATAGTAGGATGGCGTGAGATATGATACAAAGGAAAGATATATAAATAGATGTAATCAAATCAATGTCATATCTTTTATAATCATTATCCACAACTTCCCATAAGAGATAGGACTCTTACCAAGACTCATCTAGGAAAGATTCCAACAAGATATGCAACTCAATCTCTACGAAATTTAAAACGCGGCAAAGCATAGGCGGGAAACAAATTCGTGCCAAAATTAAACATATCGCGTTTTAAAGACAAAATAAAATAAAAAAGCACCTGTTTAATAAAATTAAAACAAATTAAAACACAAATTAAAAGAAACAAACAGAAAGTAACTCAGCAAATTACTCACATAACTTACCGAGGACCGATTCAACTGGTGTAAGTGGATGTCGAGACACCCTGTCATGACAGACTATAAGACTGAGTATAAAACAGGTCGAGACTGAAGCATACTCATGAACCAGATAAATACATTAAAATGTGTGTGTGTGAATTCTCATATGATAAACAGATGAAAGGGAAGAGAATTTGAAAGGGGCAAAAATCGTTTTGCAAGATATCTCTTTTCAAACAATACAATTGCACCTTGTACACACACTTTGAGCCTTTTGCATAGAGGTAGCTTTCGCACATAACTTTATATAGAATATGGTAGCTCTTTTCAATTTTGTGATGACCGTGAAATATGAATTGAATGCTTTCACACATATTCATTGAGTTTAGGCAGCTTTTTTCTCTATATATTTTTTTTTGAAGCACTTTTTCTTGTGGCTCATGCTCTCTTTGTTCTTTTCTTTTCACAACTCTTTTGATCACTCATACTTTTCTTTTCAGCTCAATTCTTCTGTTTTTAAAGTGATGAGGTAGCAAAAGTAGACAAAGTCCATGTCAAAGAGATTATAAAAACAAAATAAAAACAAAACAAACAAAAATTGCCCGTTGCAAAATCCTTCGATCTCACTGATTTAACTGAGGGAATGATGTGCACTGTGTATCAATGCAGTTCTAAGTACGCTCCAGAACCGGCTGTCCAACAGGTCTGCAAGTAAGTCATGACAGTTAGTCCAACAAATAAAAACATCTCAGTTAAATCGGGCACGCGACCAGCATTTAGTGGAGACAAATGCTGAGAGACTTTCTGAGGGTCTCAAAGCTTTGTGAAACAATTTTCTTTATAAGAATAACAGCAGTTTGTCTTCCAGTCGCGACATGCTTAATGACAGCACATTCATTATCACCTAAATCACTTAAGAGATTGTGCCATATATCCGTGTGCTGTGTGCATAAGTGCTTAACATGATTATGAGCAATGAATATATCACAGTTGTGGTTACTAAAGACCAACACATCACTTTGCACAAAAACAAAAAACTTAAGCATGTGATCAACCCAACCAATATCAAGTGATATGACACGATTATGCACGGTTAGGTAGAGATGACTTCTTGTTCCAAAAGTGGAGAAACTGAGGTCTATGAAGTTGCCTCTTGTTTCATTAACAACCCATGTAGGAGTTGCGACAGGAATCATCGACTGTTCTGCAGTTTCAAGATCAAGGTCCTTGATAGGATATTGAAAGTACTTGGATTGATCTATGACTAATCTGTTGGCTCCTTGACTGACCTGCGAACCACAAAAACAAATTAGTTCACTAACAAACGGAGAGATAGATTTGTTTGAGATAGAGGTTGTGAACTGTTCTAAAGGGAGTCGTGACTGCGTTAGGGTATAGCAATTTTCAGCAGTCCGATTTCCTGAAAAAATACAAAAACTTTGGTTATCAAATACATGACATTCATCTTGTGTAAACGTGACAACCAACTTTTGATCGCATAGCTGGCTTATGCTAATCAAATTATGCTCAAGTCCATCAACATGGAACACATCATTAAGTATAGGACACCCGCTAAGAATGAGTGTTCCTTTTGCAACCACTTGACCCTTTTTACCATTGCTGAACTGAACTGTTCCACTTGGACCAGTGACATAGTTAGTCAAAAGGCTTTTGTTCCCTGTCATGAGCAAGCACTGTCAAGATACCAACAATCAGGTGAGGCGTTTTCAACAGAAGAAAATGCAAAATGAATGTTTTTATGATTAGAACATTTCACCCTTATGTGATTCGTTGGTTCAGAATCTTCATCGGAGTCTTTAGACACTGTCTTTCGCGGAGTCTTCCGAGATGTCGGGACTCGTTGTCCAACAGGTTTCTTTGCTGTGTTCCTCGATGAGTTCTGTTGTAAGTCAGGACAGCGTGAACGAATATGTCCTTGACCACCACAATGATAACAGGCTTTGCTTGACTTGCGCATCCGTCGTGACCACCAAACGGGACTGGGCCTGTTCGGTTGACTGGACCTGCAAAAAACATGAGGCTGTGTGAAATTAGGATCACGTGCTAAGCTATCATTATCCATATCAGATATACTAGGAATAGCCTTGCTTAGACCGATCGGTGGGTGGTAACCAAGACCAGCATGATTAAAAATGGGACTAGGACTTTGATCAGAAACTTTGTTCTGATTGTCTGTGACAGTCTTATTGAGAACCTTAAGAACATCTTGGAAGTGTGATTCCAAATCCTCAAAAATAGTGATAGATTCTTTTATGTTTTGTACATTATTTCTGAGGGTCATGACTTGTCTATTTAGATCAACGTTCTTGAGTATCTCTGAAAACAAAATATTTCTAAGGATTCTGATTTCCCGAAATGGATCAGGGGAATTATCATCCTCAGTATCTTCGCTGTTTTCCTGAGTAGTCAAGACAGGTGGTGAGTCATGATTAAGAATAGAAGAAAATGCAAAATATGTTCTTTCTACAGGTTCATCAATGCAACAATCTAACTCGTCATCACTGCATATAGATGTAATCGATTTAATTTCAGAAGCAGTTTCGGAGTCGTCCTGGTCAGTCGCGACAGGTAATGAGTCAGGTCTGATGACAGAGGAAAGTGCAATATTTGCCTTTTCTCCAGTCTCATCTTCACTTTCAGATGACTCTTCATCACTCCAGGTGCACACCATGGCTTTGTCTTTATTCTTCGGGAGAAGATTTGCACAATCAGTTTGTATGTGACCATAGCCTTGGCATTCCCTGCATTGAACACCTTTTCCTCTTCTTTTATAGCTAAGATCATTAGCAGCGGAAGATTTTAATGAATTATCAGAGTTAGAAGGGAAAGTGTTCGTACCTTTGTTTTTCCACTTGGAAAACTTTCGGAGTCCTTTGGAGAGAAACGCGACAGATTTCTCGAACTCGTCCTTGTCGTCACTTTGAGGTTTGTCTTTGATTTCTGCTTTAAGTGCAACACCTTTCGAAGTGACTCCATTCAAATTCTTTTTCAACTCGAAAGTTGAGAGGGCACCCATGAGCTCTTCAAGTGACAAGTTTTCCACGTCTCTTGCTTCTTCAATCGCCTCAATTTTCATATCGAATCTTGAGGGTAAAGTTCGAAGAGTTTTCTGAACAAGTTTGGACTCACTGTACTCATCACCGAGGAGGAAGGCTTCATTAGCAATGTCTCTAAGTTTAGCATTGTATTGAGCTATTGTTTCATGATCCTCCATTTTAAGTTCCTCAAACCGTGTACCAAGGATTTGTCTTTTGGATCTTTTCACGGATGGGGTACCTTCATGGGCAACGCGGAGGGCGTTCCATGCATCTTTGGCCGATTCACACTTGGAGATCAGTTTGAACTGATTTAGGTCGACTCCATTAAAAATTGCATTGATTGCAATGGAGTTGTGGCTCGCGTCGAGATCTTCTGCGTCCGACCAGTCGAGCTCTAGCTTCGCCTTTCCATCTTTGTCTAGTGGTGGAGACCATCCTTTGAGAATGCTTTTCCACGCTTTCTGATTTTCCCTTTTGATGAAAGCTGTCATGCGGACCGTCCAGTATGAATAGTTAAATTCATTTAAGAGTGGCGGCTTTGATGATGATGATCCCTCAACGTTTTGTGCCATCAAATCTGCAAGATCTAAATAAAACCAGAATCTCACCAATGTAAGTAGGTGATAGGCTCTTGATGCCACTTGTTAGATCTTAGAGTCTAATACTTTACGTTTTAGCAATAGTCGCGGTACCTAGTCTCGACAGATAAGTAAGACAGGTAAGTAAGACAGTAAAGTAAGACATCAGATTTTAACGTGGTTCGGACTATGTCCTACATCCACGAGGCTTTCGCCTGAATCAAACTTCTTTCAACGGACAAAAGTTATTACACCAACTGGTTTTACTCTAACACCGAATCCCCTCTAATGTTGATACCACCGGAACCTTTTTCGCGTCTACTCCGTTTGACCCGTAAGACCAAGACTCCCGTAATGATCTTCTTATGAGAATGCTTCCAAGCGAACTGCACGTACGTATAGATCCCTCTAACTGGCGCAATCCTTTCCCGTTGAACTCCCTTCAACTCTTGTCGGCTTCTCACGTTCTTGATGTAACTCAAGAGGGCGAAAACTAAGAAATCAAAATAAAAGAGAACACCTAAAGATGTATATTTTGTTACACGTGTGTTCTACATTGATTCCTAGGATTTCTACTATTTATAGGATAGCTCTCCTGAAAGATATCCTTGATTCTCGGCTAGTCTCCATATCCAGTCGAGACAGGATCTTTCCAAAGTATATCCGAATCTTTCCATGATAAGGCGATTCTTCCTTTTGCAACGTCTTTGTTTCCGTTTGATAAGATCTTCATGATCTTCGTATATTCTGCACATCAAAGACAAAGAAGAACTCCACAAGGAATAGATTACTAAAGGATATAGGAAAGAGTTTGATAAAGATTAACTTTCCATAAGATAAGATACTATAAGATCAAGTTAAATCTTTCCAAACCCACCTAAATATTCACGCGTCTAATAACAGGATAAATACCATAAAACCGTGTGAATAAATAAGTAAATAAATCAAAGTAAATAAAACCGAATTTTCCTTTAAAATAATTTTGCAAACAAGGAAATAAAATCTAGTTGGACCTGGCAGTCCTGATTGTTCAACCGAGTTCGAAACCTGTCGGACTTTGCGGTCCTAACACTATTGCATTTTAAAACGTTGAGGAAGAGCTTGCCAGTGGTATTTAAAACACTGACATGGCATTGGGAGAGCCACCGTGGGTAAATCATTTGACAACATTTTTAATTGTAGGTTGTATCAGTAACATGTTTTTACCAACAACAAAAAAATATTGGTAAATCTGTTCAAGATCGCTGGGTATTGCAAATTTTACCTATTTTATAGAACCTCTAGAAAAATGCAACAAAAACGCAGGGTAAAATATCTTCTAAGAAAACATTGATGTCTGGCCTATGCCATTTCAAGAAAAAAAAATGTTGGCATTGTGTTTTTTTTTCTCCATTCATTTGTCCAGGAATCATACAATTTTTATTTTTATTTCATTAATTACTACATCAAAAATTAGACATAATTATCTAAACTATATTAATTTCACATAAATCCCAACATCACATCCCAATATTCCAAAGAACAACGTCTTGCAATAAACTATTGCTCTTACATAATCGTTTCACAACATCATATCCTAATATTGACAAGCAATAACATCTTTGAAGAACAAAATGTCCTCAACTAAAAGTACAAAATTGTAATATTTTCTGCAACTAGCAAAATTTCGGAAGTTTAATTTACATAAAGTATATCGAATCGATGCCACATAATACTAGCATCATAAACTTCACAAATTCATTTAGCTACTTCATACATGCCGCTCCATACACCACGAAGAATTTATTTTCCATCTGCAATAAATATAAGAAATACTAACACATTATAGAACATATAAAATTTCGACTTGTTTTAGTCACTCAATTCCACTTGTTCTCTTGCTGAATTCCACTTATTTGCTTAATATGACTTGTTGTCATGCACAACGAAATCCAATATTCCGGCTTATCTGACTTAAGCATCGGAATGCCTTTGCTGGGAAAGCCCCGACTTATTTTATGTGTGGTGTTGAGTGCAGTCCGAACTCAAAAGCTGTTTAAGGATACATCAGTGACTAAAGCAGTCTGATGTGGAGTGTTGACATGTGGACACATATCCAGACGAAAATAGCCATATCACCTTCCATCATCAGACGCTTTTAGTCTCTCTCGCACACCAAGTTCGTTGCCATTTAAGTAGCAAGAGCCTCGCCACTTTCCGGAGTTTGCAGTCTTTTGAGACGTACTTGTTTCCTTGCCAACCAAATACCCGACGCATCCCGTACACCACATCTAGCCCAATATCTGCTTCTGATTTAAAAACCGCTCCATCAAAATTGTCTTTAACATAATTTATGGGGGGTGATGAGTAGCTTGACGCAACCCCAAGATCACCACTCCTCTCATTCTTCACAGCTTCCCAATAAGTGCGGTAAAATCTATTCGGTAATTCTAGAATTCGTATAGGTTCTTGGTGTGTGCCACGGGTGGTTCTAATATATCTAGCATTCCATAATGCCCAGCAAATACATGGAAAAAGACAATTCGTTTCTGTTATTTTTTCGAGATGTGGTTTAACCCTTTCTGACTGTAGGGAGGGATTGAACAATGAATAAATTCCTTCGTGTATCTTTCTCAAGTTAATTGTAGGAAACACCAACTTATGGAGTCTGTTGCAATGTTCCCCTAAGTTTTCAAAATGTGCAAACTGTTCCCTGACCTATAAAATTGTGCAAATTTTTCTTAATGCCAAATCTAATGAATAAATATAGAAACTGGTCCAAAATAAATGATTGATCAAGGACTCATCGGGAAAATTGCACATTTTCTCAATCGGTGTGGGGGGCACTTTGCTTGATTTTATAGATTAGAGGTAACACATTGCAACAAACACCATGTGTTAGAGGGTTCACTGCAATTAACCGAGTCGTCTCCACCCACATTGGTATACTCTTCCTACATTTCTCTTATATTTCTATACCACACTCGTTTTCCCCACGAAATTGTTTTCTCCATAATATTGTCTACAACATAACCCATTAAAAGTTTTTTGATTTCTTCCCAACAAATCCTAGCTCAAGAAGTATCTTTGTTCCTGTGGACTTTTAATTGGCTGCTTAGTTTTTCTTTTTTTTTCCTTATTTATTTAGAAGAAGTTTAATGAATAAAAATTATCTAGCCATAAACGCAGAACAAATTGAAGACGGGACAAATTACACACAAAATCATTTGCTATCTTATATTCATAGTTTTGCTGGGTTAATTGATACTGTTTGATTTATCAGTTAGCTTTTTTGCGGGAATTTCTCAATCTTTAGTCTTTTAATGTGTATGCTCTCCAACTTTAATCTTTTAATGTGCACTTTCTCTAATTTGGTCCTCTAGTGTGCAACAATTTCTAAAATGGTCCTTTTTTGACTTAATTCTAAATTAATCAAGAGAGAATTACACAGATTACCCCTCAACTATTAGTAAATTATACAAACCACCCTCTCAAGTTTGAAAAATTGCACAAACTACTCCTATAGTTAACTTTTGTTAGAAATCCTAACAAAATGAGTGAAATTCCAAATATACCATTTCTGTCAATTTTCTTTTGAACAATTAGACTAAAAGACAAAGAAGAAATAGAATTTATTTAACAAATCAATTTTTTTAATTTATAACTTTAAATTATTATACTTGATTACATTTCTGTAAATTTTTTAAAAGGTTTTTTTGTATCAATGTATTAATCTTAAGAGCAAAAAAAAAATTGAAAACAAATTCCAATTAAATAAAAAAAGAAAAAGAGAAAACGAAATGTGAAACCAAACCCCGCCCTCCTCTGCTACCGCGACTCCCGCCCAGACCTCTACTCCGTGTCGTCGCGACCAGGGTAACGCGAATCGATTGCTTCGTTTTCGAAGCTCCGGCCGCAGCAGGATCTGTCACTTCGCCGCGGCCGGAGTTGCACGCGCAATTTGCAATTGCGCCACCAGATTGGAGATGGTGGGTTGTGTTAGATACCCACCATCTCTAGTTGCGCGACGGAGATACTTACCCAAGGTTGGGCCGTCGGGCGACCTTGTATTGCCGGCGAATAACTCATCGGGGAAGACGACTTCCCCAATTTTGGTTTTTCTTTTTCTTTTTTTTTCTTTTAAGATTAATACATTAAAATAAAAAACCTCTTAAAACATTTTTAGAAATTTAATTAAGTAAATTAAAAGTTATAAATTAAAAACACTAATTTGATAAATAAATTCTATTCCTTCTTTTTTTCCTTAATTTAATTGTTCGAAAAAAAAAATTAATGAAAAACGGTATATATAGAATTTCAATGATTTTTTTAGGGTTTTTAACAAAAGTTAATTTTAGAAAAGTTTGTGCAATTTTTCAAACATGAGAGGGTGATTTGTGTAAATTACCAATAGTTCAGGGGTACTTTGTGTAATTCTCTCTGGATTAATTTAGGATTAAGTAAAAAAAGTACTATTTTAGAAATTGTTTCACATTCGAAGACCAAATTAGAGAATGTGCACATTAAAGGACTAAAGTTGGAGAGCATATACATTAAAGGACTAAAGTTGAGAAATTCACGCTCTTTTGCTTATGTTCTGTTAATTTTACAATTTTTTTGGAACCAAAAAGCAAACTTTATTTCATTCCAAACCAATAAGCACAAGCCAATCCTGTGATCCAGGCCAATCAAAACAACCAACTCATTCTAGTTTAGCGTCAAAATTGCACAATGTTTGCGCAAACGAGTATCTTCCCAACATTTATTGATGACATTCTCAATTATTCTAACATCAAGTTTCTGATCTAAAGGTTTATTCTGAAAAAGTACTTTGTTCCTTTCAAGCCATACGGTGTAGATAGTTTCAGTGAAAGCACACTTGAGCAGGCATGCCTTCCATCCTTTTTCCTTCAGTTTACCACACATCCACTCCATCTAAAGATGGCAATTGGGCTGTGCCGGGCTGGCCCAGCACGGATTCGCGTGGCTCGCGAGTTAGGCGTGCCGGGCCGTGCGTGGACTGTAGCAACACGGGCCGGATTGGCGCCAATTCGGCCCAGCATGGCCCAATTGTATTTTTTTTTACTTAATATTAAGTTAATAACATGGAAAAAAATTGTTGGAAAAAATAAAAAGGCTGGAAGAACTTGTGCACAAATATATATATAAAAAAAAAAAAAAGGACTTCTTCATTGAATTCTTGTGAAAAGAAGAGAATTTTACAATTTAACATTTGATGATT
Source organism: Misopates orontium (assembly GCA_946800315.1). Taxonomy (NCBI): domain Eukaryota; kingdom Viridiplantae; phylum Streptophyta; class Magnoliopsida; order Lamiales; family Plantaginaceae; genus Misopates; species Misopates orontium. The sequence goes on from OX326951.1 coordinate 13,228,433, forward strand.
TATAATTAAACTAAGTACTAACTAGCAAACTTTTATAAAAAGAGGTAAACAACAATTGTGTTCTACCAAAAAATACAGAAAATGTGAACTTAGAAATAAAAAGGGATAAATTTTAGCATTAAAATGGCTATAAATTGAGCTAAACAAAAAAACATAAAAAGTGAACTTCGAAATAAAATCATTAAAAAAAAAGGTTACTAAAACAAAATATGTTGCAACTTGCAAATATTCAATTTAGTGGATGTTTGTAAAATCATATGGCATGGTTGTGCTTCATTATCGTCATCTCCATTCGTTCCCAAGACCGTTTCAACCTTCCTCAAACTTTTTTCTCTGTATTGTTGGTCGAGCATGTCTTTCCAAATCATGCAAAACTTTACACTATCCGGTTTCAATCTGTTTCTTGCATCTGTAAGCACACGATGACCTGCACTAAAAGCACGCTCCGATACAACTATAGACATCTGCGAACTAAGTAAGTCTTTGGCAATACAAGCCAAGACAGGGGTTACTGGCTCGTTTTGTTTCCACTATTTTAGTATGTCAAATTTTTCGCCCTCTTTTTGAGGTCCTTTTTGTACAAATAAGTTGATTTCACTATAATTTCCTGTACTTGATTGGTTAGATTGTTGGTTTGACAACAACTCGTCAAAAATAGTAAAACCACTACCTCTAGAAACATTAGTAGGAGATTCTTCCATTTCAACGGATGGAGCATACATGTCATGTAAACGATAAAGCATATGTAATATTCTAAAACATTCTGTGCTAGAATCAAATAGATTGTTTAAAGCCCCATGATATAGTTCTAATAGTTGTATAGTTCCATTTAATCTAACACGTGTGTCTAAGCAACTAGCTAAAATACAAATATTAGGAACTTTTTTATAATACTTTATCCATTTCTTTTTCATTTCAGTTATGATTGGCTTCAAAGTTGCATGTTCTCTATGATCACGGAATAATTTGACAACAGAAAACATATACAATAACATCATGTTCGATGTAGGAGTATAACATGAAGACATAATTTCCGTAAACTTTTCAAAAACCGCTATATATGGAACAAGTATATCACAGACTTCCCAATCGTTGGCAAAAACAGAAGTTGGGCCAAGTGCTCGGTGACAAAAAAAAAGTAATTGGATCTTTATATGGTTGGGGCTCAATTAACATTCTATATGTAGCATTCCATCTATGTGGTACATCAAGATAAATATGTTTAACGGGCATGCCGTGGGTTGCACACATAGCATTAAAAATTGTTGTACTCTACTAGGATAACTGTTAATGTGAGATAAACAAACTCTAATTCTATGAATTGACTCAATTAACACAGATAGTCCATCTTTAACACATAAATGTAAAATATGACATATGCATCTAACATGAAATAATTGACCGTCGAGTATAAGATTCATTGCCGGTTTGAGTGACTTTATAGCATTTACATTGTTACTAGCATTATCTAAAGAAATGCTTAAAATTTTATCCTTAATACCCCAATAATCTAAAACGGATATTGTGGCATCGCGTATCAAATCCCCGGTGTGAGGCGAGTCTAATTGTGCAAATTCAATAATTCTTTTACGCATAACCCAATCTTTATCTATCTAATGTGCGGTAATGCAACTAGTGAATTGATCCACTACCTTGCCACAAATCAGAAGTCAAAGAGATTCTACCATTAAGATTTTTAAACTCATTTTTTAATTCTACAATATCGTTCTTATATTGTTTAACACCATCCTTAAAACAAGTACCCCTCGAGACTTTCTTAAATTTGCATTGCACAACTTTTTGTAAAAAATTTAAATAAACACTAAGTAATAAAATATTTAGGATTATGTGGATTTTGGATAGAGAGAAGAAATAGAATACAATTGGATGATTGAAAGTGGGAAAAAAATAGAAGATGTAGGGGGGTGGGGGTATTTATAGTTTTTTAAATTCATCTTTTTTTTTAAAAAAGAAAAAGGAAAATTGGCGCCTGAAAATTTCAGGCGCCTAATTTGATTGCTCAGATTTCAGAACGGTCAACATTCACTTTCGAATTGTAGCCGTTGCTTTTGCAACAGCTACATTCAAATGGTGCAAATTGCACAAAAGCGTGGCATTGTGCCACGCTTTTACTGGCAGCTAACTCACCATTTGGTGGGTCAGCATTCTTGAATTTTTTGGCCCAGCTGCTAGCTGGGCCAAAAAAAAAAGGTGGGCCCGCGTGGCCCACTATTTAGCGGGTCAAATGCGTGTCGGGCCGGACTGGCTCAGGCATGCATTTGACTGGCCCGCATGGCCCGACACGCAAAATAGGTGTGTCGGATCGTCCTTTTGGCGAGCTGGACCGTGCCGGGCCGAATTGGCATGACCCAGTTAACATCTTTAACTCCATCTCATCTTTCCAGCCTTGCGGTTGATGCTGCACTTTTAGCCATTCCAGCACTCTTTTCCAAATCCGCGTGGTGTGAGGGCATTCGAAAAGTAGGTGTTGCTGGGATTCTGACTGGTTGCAGAAAATACATGTCACGTCCAGCTGCGGGTTCCATTTTCTCACCCTGTCCTTCGTTGGCAGTCTGTTGTGGAAAGCCATCCACACACAGAATTTTGCACGTGGTCTTGCTGTATTTATAAACCAGAATTTTTTCCATGCCACAACATCCTTTTCCACTCTCAATTCCCTATATAGTTTCTTTGTGATGAATTTTTTTTCTTGCAGCAACTCTTCCATAAATTTGTATCTCTAAGGGATAATAGCGTTAAACCCCCTAAACTATACCCCCTGTTGCACTTTGCCCCCTGTCCATTTATTTTTTGCGACTTGCCCCCTAAACTATGGATAAATAAGCACTTTGCCCCCCGCGTCCAAATCCAACGGTAAAAAATGTTGACACGTATTCAAATCCAACGGTGAAAAAGTGACTCAGGAGGCAAAGTGCTTATTTATCCATAGTTTAGGGGGCAAGTCGCAAAAAATAAAAGGACAGGGGGCAAAGTGTAACAGGGGGTATAGTTTAGGGGGTTTAATGCTTTTATCCCTATCTCTAACTATGGACCTACTTTTCATGATTGCTTGGAGTATCCAGGAGCAATTCGCACTCAAATTTGCATCCATCACCTCTGTTCCTTTTATGTAATAGCAATGCACCCATTTCACCCATAGTTTATCCGCTTTACTACACACATTCCGCAGTAGCTTAGCGATGGTGCATTTATTCCAATCAATGAGGGACGTCAAATTCAACCCCCCACATTCTTTGGGTCACACAGCTTGTCCCATGATATGGGTGCTTTCCGATTAATTTCATCTATTCCACTCCACAGAAAGGATCGACAAATGGATACAATGTGAGATATCACTTTCTTCGGCACGGGGAAAACTTGCAACCAGTAATTTGTCATGGCATACAACACACTTCTTATCAACTGGAACTTTCCAGCATAACTCCTCCATAATTGTCTCTAATGCATTCCACTCTACAGTATCGTACGCCTTTTGCAGATCCATCTGAATCATACACTAATTTACTTGCCAGGAGAATATTATCATGGATTACTTTGCCTGGGAGAAAAGCCGAAGCCGACTGACATTCATCAACCACTGAATTTATAACTTCACTCATATCTTAGAGATTATCTTGTAGATGGTTGTGCAACAGGATATAGCTAGGTCTCATCTCTTTCATAGTACACGACCCTGTCGTTTTTGGTATTAGGGTGACTAGAGTACACTTCACAGCCGCATATAGCCTTCCTGTTTCACTATACTGTCACCTATATATCTCCTTCAGCGCACTCCATATTTCTTTCTCAGTAATTGGCAACCTCTCTGTTTTATTCAATTGCTTTCCCTGTCCCAAAGCTGTGATATCAACCCCCTCCAGCCTCTCTTCGATTGTTCCCACTAATTAATGAGGTTCCAAATCCCCTTGCAATGTTAAAGTTTGACCTTGCTCATTTACCAATTTATGGATATGCCCACTTTTCTATTTTTCTCTTTAACTGTAGCATGGAAGAATTTTACAATTGTTCAAAATGTATATATAATAACGAGAATGTATAACAATTAAATAATAATATTCATATTACTTAAACAATTAAAGTTACGAACTAAGATTCTGCCTAAACTAATATCTTCTCTAATTCAAAATGCAAAAACATTGCAAATACTACCTAATGCTTCAAAACTTATTACATTACGTCCTAATATCGATACCCTACCGACCAACAAATCAAATATAGTTCATACTCAATATATATACCCATGTGTTTCTAACATGGTACAACATTACATACAACAATAACACGATAAAATCATGTTAAGTAAACAAACTTCGAATGTTATTATTGTTCTCAAAAATTAACATGATGAATTACGCAAGGAAAACGTAGGAATTTTCTTTTGTTTCACATATGTTATTTAAGAAATATTTATTTCTTAAAACATTTTCCTTTTCCCTTTTTCCTTGCAACCAAATGGAGCTTAAGAAAACAAGGGATTTTACAATCTCCTTTTGTTTCATTTACGAATGAAGAATGGGTTTGTATGTTAAGTGTATTATACACCACTATCACAATCCATGATCTATGATCGTGTAGTGTTGGTGGTAGTTATGGGTCAGAGCAATAAATTTTTGGATTTTACATGTAACCAATTTAGTTAAGCGTGAACATTTGTACATAATATTCGATTTATCTCCATCAGTTATGTGAGGTCAAATATGAAGCATTCTTGAATTGCAACGTTTAAATGAATAAGAATGTGAAAAGAACAAGGTTGCACTCATTGCAGTCACTATTTTCTCGTTTCATACAATGGAATGGGACTCGCATGTGGTCAGATCCAAATAAATCTTATGGTGCTGTCTCTAGGACCTAAGAAAACGATTCATTTTTGGAATTCATACGGATCCCACAGAATTATGCTTTAAACCGACACTTAATTTTGTTTCCTGATTTATGGTAGACGAAATTTGGATGCCATCTTTCTCGTTCAGCGACTTGAGATGTAAAAATAAAACCAATAGCCGACGTCGTATAAGGACTGCACGTCTGCACCTTGGTTGGCAGATGAAAACTAAACACAGCCACACAATTATTCTAAGGGTTTTAGGCAATTTATCCCGTTTGTCAAATTGTGCTAAATTGACAAATTACCTACCCTCCCCTGTAAAATAAATAGACAAAAATATCCCCTTTTTAGTGTATTTTATATATAATGATCGAATACCCTTATTATTTCTAATATTCTTTTACTGTAATTTTTAAATTTAATTATAACCTTTTTAAAAAGAAATTATAAGTAAAAGTTTAAAAGTTATTTTAGAACTTACACTTTCTAAAATCATAACTTATTTTAAATTTTAATTTAAACTTTTCGCATTTTGTTTAACAAGTTAAAGTATTAAACCAAATATCTACATATTGTTTTGAGAAAAGAAGATATAACTGTTTTTTTTTTTTAACTTAAAAAGTTATCCCCTCTCTCAAGTCATGAGCAAGTGAACTACACCCTCTAAATTAGGGGGGTAATTCGCGAAAATTCTAAATTATAAGAGATAGTTTGTAGATTTATTTTTTACAAGAAGGTAATTTGCTATTTTGCATAACAGAGGGAGTAACTTTCCAAACCTCTTATTCTAATTTGCCCATGTTTTGATTTAGAATATTTTCTATTCTTAGGTGGTGTTTGCAAATGCTTATTAAAAGGACTTGTTGACTTTTGCAGCCGTAAAAATACATTTTTATTGTCTGAAACACTGACTTTTGCTTCTGCTTATCTAAAAAAAAGTAAGAACAAACACAAGCCGCAAAAGCATGGCCAGGGAGTGCTTCTCCTTTGAAAACTTGCTAATTTTAAACAGTTTTTAAAAGGAAAAGTTACTTCTCATTAATTTTTGCAAACACCTAATTAATGCTTTGAGTAGCTTTTTAAGAAAAATTGCGAACACTTTCGAGTTTTTGTCAAAAGTCAGTTAAAATGGCTTTAAGCAAAAATAGTGAACAAGCTCCTGCTATAAGTTCTTCCAAATACCCCTTTAATATGTTGCCTTATCGACTTAAAAATATGTTTAGAAGTTACCTTCAATGAATAGGCACGCCTAATATGTATATATTTTCCATATGTCATCCTAAATGTTCACCATTAGAGACTTCACCAATATCCAAATTTTCAGCTTCTATCATACTGCCTCGAGAAGATTCAATAGTGAATGTAGTAATTGAAAATCTACAACCAATTTTTAACATTTTTACTGAATTGTTATCTAAATTACGGAATGCAGCTCAATTGTTTTTACGACATAGCTGAAATATCATATGAAAAGCAAGAACTCATGAAATTTTCATACACTGGAAAGAAACCATCAGAAAATATTTAACCATTAAAACTTACTTCTTCAATTCATAATTGGTAAATAACTCCCCATGTTATTTATATTAGCAAAAACCCTTTGATGAAATTTAAAAAATTAAGAAAAGCCCCCTCTTATTCCGCACATATTGAAACTGGTAATAAAATTGATTTTTTTTACTGTATTTCCTTCATTACTTCATGCACAAAGATGTAGTGTTGTTCAGATTGAACTTTATATATGGAATAGGTTTTATATGTTTTTTTTTTTTTTTTTTACTATTTATAAGGCTTGCAATATTGCCACAACAATGATTATTGTTTTTAGAATAATTTTTTGTACTATTCTGATTTATTATTTTCAGCCAAATTTTTATTGAAGTAAGCTTTTAGAATTCATGGTAAAACTTCTTGTCTTAAGTTAGTTAACACTCCTCATTGAGCAACTAAATATATTTTCATAACATAACAGAAAATCTATGATGCACGGATATTTGAAAAAAATATTAAATGCAGTATTGGATACGTATCGAATACAATACGTGCCGAATACATCTTTGATATGTATCGGGCATGCTATGTGGCGTGTCTGATTTTTTTTATTATTTCTAAATGACAGGATACGCTTATCAGACATGCCATAGGGTCGTATGCTATACGTTTTGGTCATTTATGGGCAATTTTAATAGTTTTAGAAATATGATTATGATCACTTAGTAATATCAAGTAAATATGAATTTAAATCTACAAATACTATTCAAATGTCAAAACAAGGCTGAATTATGTGTTGGGGGATCAATTTGTTCAATCGAGAAAGAATAAAAGTTTTTGAATATAACTATTTCATCTTGAGGTAGTTTTTTGTTTGCATAGTTTCATTGTTTTGAAGTTGACCATTGTTTTAATATTTATTTGTGAGTGAACTTATAATACTATTGACATTATGTTTTTGTTGTTGTTGTTATATATATATATATATATGTGTGTGTGTGTGTGTTTGAAATTATGAATATAAAAATATTCAACGTATTCTAAACGTATCGTATTCTGTAATTTTTTAAAATTTGTGTTCCCGTATTCGTAACGTATCGTATCCGAATCCAGTATCAGTATCCGTGCAACCTAGCGGAACAACCTAGCGGAAAATCATTTAGATGTATTATTGACATATAGATATGTTCTTTCTTTAAAAAGGTAATAGATGTTTGTAGTTTACTAAACAATTTCTCTTCTCCGTTAGAATCTTAAAGTACAAACTAAAAAATATTATTTCATCGACATAATCATGATTTTCACTAACCCCCTCACAGTTTAAAAAGTCTTAATAAATTTACAAAGTGTTCCAGATTTATATTTTTTTCCTTCAGATTTGTTTTTTTTCTTTTAAACTCTTTAACTTTAGATATAAGTGGAATATATCTATATATATTTAATACTAAAAGAACTAGAAAAAGAAAAGATTATCCGTGTATTTCTTTTTAGACAAGGATGCACATTTGCTATATACAATAATGTTACGTAGTTCAGACTTTTATTTTGCTATGAGGTCCAGGATATATATCGTAACACTTTATAAGGTATTTGCAACATGTCTCATTTCTTTAAGTCCAATATATCTGCAATTGTTTTTCACATAATTGTCAATTTATATACCCTCAGTGTGAATGCAAATTGTCATAAAAACTTTAGTCTTTTGATAATATATTTTTCAGAGAAGTGGACCCAATTACTTTTTTGTTTTATTTGATTTGTTCTAAAAGGTAAATATGAGTTTTGACCAACAGTGAAGGGAGATGATATATATAGAGCAAAATCCCTAATTACAGAGCAATTTCTTATAATATACTAGTTTATCCTTTCCAAGTAGACAAATTGATCTCTCTCCTTTTTAATCTCCTTAATTTCTCCTACATTGAATCACCATAAAATAGGAATATTCTCATGTATAAAAGATTGTGTTTCTCTTATCGTAAAGAAACTCTATTAGTTATTTTTTCCCCATAATAAAAAATTAGATGAATGTTTCCTCCAAATGATTCTCGTGCATGATATTTTTTATATTATGAACTTTGGAATTTTCTTCTTTATTGTATTTATTTTTGGTTCTTGTGAACAAAATTAACACACTTCATTTAATCGCTAAAACGAAAACAAACATGAATACTTGATACTTTATAGTTATTTCTTGATTTTCGTATTCAGTATGTTATAATTATTTCCATGCTTTTAATACTTTTTGATATTGGATAAAAAAAGAAGTTGAATTATCTAAATAACAGAAAGTGCCCCATTGAATATAAATTGAATTTGTTTTTAAGATTAATTCCTTCAAAAAAAGAAATTTGTTGTGAAATAAAGGAAACACCTTTATGAAACAGACAACAACGTAAGTTCTCAGATTTCTTCTTATTAATTTTTTTTTTTCTTCTAAATAATGAATTGTTATTTTGATTTTTAATACATAACTTATTCAAATGATTTATTGACTATGTTTATAACTTTATATAAAGAAATATGTATCTTCCAAATATGATAAACAGGGAAGAAGAATGATTTTATTGAGTTTCTATATTTCTATTGATCATTGATTGGTACTAAAAAGGTAAATGAATTGTATAACTAATACAAATAGGGGTAAAGTAGTAAACAAAGAAAAATTGCTCTGTAATTAGGGATTTTGTTCTGTATATATCATCTCCCAATAGTGAATTATAACTTGGAAGTGCCATATGTTTTTAAGAAATTGATTACTTAAGACAGTACAGATATTATAGAAATTAGATCTAGCATTTATCGGGTAAATCAGTGAAGTACAAAAACTTGCTCTACTTGGACACTAAAGGGCGGCATTCAAAATTTGAATGTTTATTAGAGAAGTAATGTAGCAAGTTGTCCAATTGAATAACAATTGCATACAAGTTTTAGTTTTCTTAAAAGTGGATTGGATTCAGATGCGACAAATCTTCGTACGCTGACTCTGCCGCAACATATCTTGCAATGGTGACTGCCTGACTGGACAAATCACGTTACAAGGATGCAAATCTTTTTATAGTCTTGAATTAACTTTAGTTTGGGTACATATATTAGAAAATAGATTATGAATAATCTCATCACAAGCTTACCATCTTAATTCTCATTACATATTGAAAGATATAAATTCTCGAATCATGCGCGATGACGCTGTGAATTTCTGGGAGGGTCCTACGGGCGTCACCGAGCCTGTTTGAACGTTAATCTCGACTTGGGACGGCTCTGGGTTCGGCAAGCTCTGAGGAAAGGGGGAGCATTTGAGGGCTCGTTCGCTCCAGCGGCTCTTCGCTTGATCGGATGGACCCTGGGCTCTCCTTCTAACTGTGCTCCGCGCCTGCTCTGGCCTACTGGGCTCGGGGCTCTCTCTCTCTCTCTCTCTCTCTCTCTCTCTCTCTCTCTCTCTCTCTCTCTCTTTCTCCTCGGCTCCTGCTTCAGCTGCTTGCTTGAACTTGCATTTATGATGAGTCTGCCTCCCTTTTATAGGGCGAGGTGAGGGTATAGGTGTAATTTTTCTGGGGGCACGTGTCGGCGTGCATGTTATTTTGAGGGTGCTAGAGCACTCGAGCTCTTTTGTAGAGTAGGGCACGTGCTGCCTACATGTGATCCTTGGTGTATGCGGTGCTTCATTCACACATTATAATCCCTCGGATCCTCGCTTCTACATTGGGGAGAGAAGGCAGTCGCGGCTTGAGCATTCGACAATGTATTCAGGTAGTGGAGGGTGATGTATGGGCCTTAGGTCAGCAAGTGGCGTTGATTGACCGGATGGATCGGTAGTTATAGCTTAGCGACCAAGAAATACTTCTGCACGTGGAAAATACGATACCTTCCCTCGTTTATTTTGAGGGGTCGGGGGTTAGCTTTAAAGAAGGGACGAGGCTTACTTACTTACCTTGGGGTCGGGAAAGAGAGCGGGGGGTCATGGGAAAGACTTGGGCTAGAAGATCAGACCACGTGGACGGGTACGACCCTAGGGGAATATGCATCATCAATGTGGAAGTGGGTTTTATAAGACTAATTTGGATGACTTATCTCCTGATCTTAATTATTCACATAAAGTCTCAATTCGAGAATTTTACGATCGTGATCAATACACAATCTTCGCATAGTGTTATTTGACATATTTAACAATTAACAAACATGCTTGTGTAATCTAAGGAATGACCCTAAGAAGACTTGAACGAAGTAGGAAAATGAAGTATTCAAAATTACATTAATACCTCGCGGGTTTGGTTCCTACTAATCCAGGTGTATGGTTCGCGAGAGTATTCACGAACTAATGAGAACGCCGATATCAAAAGTCTTCTTGTTTTATTCTTTTTAATAAAGTATACGTGTTTTTGTTCTTGAGTATTTTCTCTTTAATTATGAATTAGAAGAGAGAAAATTAACAAAATAGAAACAAAATATTGCATGTAAAACACTTGGGGGTGGGGGGGGGGGGGGGGGGGGGGGTGGGGGTGGGTTTATCCTTATCCTTATCCTTACAAGGATTAGTGTCTTTTCTCGAGACTCCGAAATATCTTTCACTTTATGAATTCGTGATTTGGAAACATAATCAACCCAATCTATTAGACATGGCAAGTCTTACTTTTAAAATCTCTTTCTACATCCCTCAGTTAGGAACTAGGTTATATATCTCATAAATGAAATATGTTATTTAATTGATATATTTATTCAAAAAATAAATATAGCTCTATTGGAGAAGGAAAAGGCTATAATTTCTTGCTCTGAAAATGACTTGGGACATGTACTGCACTTATTCGGCCGAACAACTGAACTCAATTGTTTTAATTGTAATCTTTGATAATTCCATCAATAATTAAGTTATATTAATCCCGGGTTCCATTTATAACTAGTTTTATCTCATAAACTAATTCCATTGAATTCATAATTCCAGAGTACTCCTTGTGTTAAATTCATAACTCTATAATTATATAAAAATAATTATATTGTTAATTATGAAGATCATAATCCTATAAATCATTTATTTTGACTTGAATATCTGATTAATCTAATTAAATATAAAATAAAATAACCATATTAACTAATTTAATGATTGATCTAATTAAATTTATTAATCAAGGACTATAAGTATCAGATACACCGAATTAAATTTGGAATTTTTGTCACCTAATTTGTGCAAGCAAACCAAGTGGGAGGGGAGCGGGTGTACCTATGAGTAGAAGCCGCAACATCCTAAATTAATTTCCAAACTTTTATGCCACTGATTTTTTTCATTAGCTTGTTTATTAATATCAAATTCTACATATGTCTGAAATTGAATTGTCCTCATTATAGATATTAAAGTTAGTCCAAATCAATTTTAAGTGTGCATTGATATAGTCAATTTTCGACAAGTCTTTCCTTCTAACTAGGATTCGTTATCCCAATTACGAGGTAAAGGTGAACTCATCGTGTATTGGCTCACGGATGAAAAGATACAACCCTTTTCAAAGTTCCCAATAGCGGGATCGTTTATGGACCATAAAACAATAACACTTCAGGGCCCTGTTAACAAATTATATATTTCCAGCCGAAGTAAAAATGTTCAAAAAATAGAAATGCACATTTTGCAATTTGGCGATAAACAAACCACGGCCGATTTCTTAAATTAATATTAAAGGGACTTTCTAGCCTTTTCCCCATTAATTAATATTGTATAAGTTCCAAATTTCATTTACGAATTCATAAAGAAAATTGTATTGCATGCATGCCATCATTTTAAACTCATGATCAAATAAGTTCATCTAGTCCTCTCAAACAATTCGTCCCCCACTCCTACCATAAACCAAAAAAAATAACCTACTCCAAAAAACTAAAAATCTTTAAAGAGCAAGAATCGGGCTTATTCCGACTCATTTTCCACCCTCTACGGATCAAACCCCTTAAATCTCAATAAATTATTCCATTTTGCGGCTACTACAGATGCACCGATTTGTTTATTCTTGTGCCAACAACCATACCATGAGATCGTAGTAAATAAGACAGACTTATACATCGTCTACAAAACAAAATAACTAGCAGTAACATTGGGAATACATACACTTTGCTTTTCTAATACATTCGCCGATTTATCTTAAATAATCTCAATCTCTTCAAACCAACCAACATTTTGCTTTTCGATTCACCATTCTCTACTTCTATTTTCACAATTAATTACCATGAATCATCGAAGTCTCGCAATATCAATCTTTCTGGTACTTATACCCCTGATGGTTGATCCATCACCAGCCATGCAAAGCCCTGGATATAATTATCATGCAAAGTGTGAGTACGGGGGGCTCGTGGCCGATTGTATAAATGGCGACGACAAAGAAATGACGTCGATGGGATGGGAAGTTAGCAAAAGGTTTTTAGCTGAGGTGGGATACATAAGTTACGCTGCATTGGGAAGGAACAACGTTCCATGCAATGTGAGAGGAAGCTCTTATTACAATTGCCAGGCAGGGGGGCAGGTGAACCCTTACTCCCGCGGTTGTACTAGGATTACCTACTGTTCAAGAAACAACAGTTGATGCTGCATGCCGCGGGTGGAACTGATTGTCACTCTTTTGTTGAGATCAGTGATTGTAGGTTAACATTTGTGTCTCTTTTTTATTATTTTTATTTTTTATTGTTTGTTGAAGGCTTGTCAATTCGAAATTGTTATTTAATTAATATATATAAGGGATAAAAGCATTAAACCCCTCTATACTATAGGGGTGTAGCGACTTGCCCCCTGAATTTTCTTTTTTGGCAACAAGCCTCCTGTACTATGGATAAACAAGACTTTTTGCCCCCTGATCGAATTTTCGGGCAATTTTCGTCGGAATTTGAAACGTGAACATGAGCGTTCATTATTATTTAACCTCAAATTGAATAAAATGCCCTTTTTTCACTTTGATTTTTGTTACATTTTCTTAATTTTCAAACCATAGTCTAAATTTAAGACTTGGAAATTCAGAGAAATATAACAAAAATCGAAGTGAAAAAATGGCATTTTATTGACTCTGAGGTTAAATAGTGATGAACCGTTATGTTCACGTTTCAAATTCCGGCGAAAATTGGCCGGAAATTCGATCAGGGGGCAAATTATTTTTCCAGACAATAGTTGAGGGGGCAAAGTGCTTATTTATCCATAGTACAGAGGGCTTGTTGCAAAAAAAAAAGTTCAGGGGGCAAATCGCTACACCCCTATAGTATAGGAGGTTTAACGCTTTTATCCCTATATATAATATAACTCGATCTATCCTGATACTATTTCATTTGCTCGTGGATGTTATTTAATTGGTATAGTTTACAAACACAAGAAACTTAGGAAATGCATCAAATAGTGTCTAGACCTGCCTAAATCTCGTGTAAAAACCTATTTATTAACTAATTAGCACTATTGGATCTGCGATTAGTCATAAACCAGTGATGTTAAAATCGGACCGGACCGGCCGGTCCAACCGGTTGGATCGGGGTTCGGTCCCTTGTCCGAACGCCGGTCGAACTGGTTCAACCGCCGGTTCATCCGGTTCGACCAGTAAAATAGGAACCGGTGGCTCCACCGGTTCGATGCCTGGTCCGGTTTTAAAAACATTGCATAAACCTGACTGAAAAGTGGTTTGTTCAACCACTTTTTGTTCATGCATAGTAACTATACATTGCAGATTTTTTAATAGTACTCGGCATAGCATACAACGTAAATATAACAATGACACGTAAAATGCAAGTCAATTGTCTTAGACACGCAAATGTAAGAAGCAACTAAATGAATTCTTTTCTTTTTTTTTTTCTTTTTTTCGTTCGCGTAGATCACTGTATGTACGTACAACATTTTTAGGGGAAAATGCATAAAATACATTGTGTTATCTTAATCTTGCACCAACCCTCTCGCATTATGCTTTTTTCTCAATAATGTTCATATTATTAAACATTTTGCACCAAATCTCTTCTTTGTTTATTTTGATGGTGAGTGTGGCACATTCGTCCTTTTAAGACATGTTTTCGTTTTTTAAACGTAAATTATAAGTACCCTAACGGAAACGCATTAATTCTCCCCTATTTTTGAGACATGCAGCAAACCCCTCTCATTTGACAAAAGTCCATTAAAACCACAACCTCTTGATTTATTTTAATGGAGATAGACACATTTTTCGTTCTATGCTTTAGACCCACCAAAATGGCTAGAGATTCTTACATGTTCTATAAAGGGAAGCTCAATTTTTAATTAACACATAAATATTGTAAAATATATTGCTCTATTCTTATGCACTAAATGTTTTGATATAACTCACATTTCAATTTTTTTTATCAAACTTTTCAGATTTTTGAACGAGGACAATGCATAATTACCAAAGCTTCGATGACGAGCAATGTTAACTAATCACTCAAGAGTTATTGTCATTGTGGTTGCATATAAGTAAACATTTCTTATACCCGACCTCCAAATGTTTATTATAAGTCCATGGTTAGTCTCTCCACTAGGTTCGCTGGAAAAAAAAAAAACTATCTAAAATTCCAATAATTCACCGAGGAAGCGTATCAATTGCATTTTTCACTAGTGTTCTTTCTTTTTTTCTTTTCTCAAATTCGCTGCATCAAAAAGAGCTGCGTGATGCGTAACGGCTCTAAACATGCCTCTTGCTTTCCAAAATTTAGAATACCCTTACTGCAAGTTACGTTTTATTTTCCAAATTTGGTCATGTACTTGATATGTAATGCTTGATGTTTCTCACTCTAGATACCAAAGGTTTCAAAATATTTAAGCTAATGCTCCTGACACCACTAATGTCATTGTTCTAAGTAGGGTCAATGATACGCTATTAATATGCAATAATTATCGCAAATGTACGAGAATCAAGTAATATGAGATGTAAATTACCCCTTGAGTTTATCGGTCCAATAGAAAGCCAAATAATATACGCTATTTATTTCATTCACTTCGACAAAAGATTGTTATATTTGAAATGTGTTGTCACTTCTCTATTACCAAATTAATTAAAATAAACTAAAACTAAACCAAATCAAATAAGCCATAACAATTAGACAAGAAATGAAAATTAGATGAAGGATTAATTTGTATCTAAAGCTTCAGTTTTACTTGAATATATATGCAATGTGTTTATAGACAAACTATATTTTTATAATTTCCTCATCATTATATTCATTTAGTTTTTATTTAATTCAAGTGTTCCTCATGCAGATACTAAGTAGTCTTTCAGCGGATATCAGAGTTTTATCCTATCTTTGTGATTCTAGTCTCCACTGGTTTGAACTCGATCCACCCATATAGTTTTAAACTAGGAGAACATATTAAAATCAATGAACAAAATATGTCATGCAACAGGGAGATCTTCTTATGCCTTACGACACAAAGTAACATAATTCTTTAAACCGATTTCTCATGCAATCAGTGTTTATGAGATTAACTAATTCAATGAGATCCATAAAAGAGCATTCCACTTATGAGTTCAAGAAATGAAAGAAACTAAATTATGCAATGATCAATCATACAAAGCATTAAATGAAGGATAATTAAAGCTCAGGATATCAGAGGTTTTCCTCCATTATTTGACTCAAGATCTACGAAACACAAAATAAACATACATAAAATGAATAGTGCACAAGAAATTTCAGAAAAATAAGTAAAAGACATGATAAAGGCATACAAATTACATTTGTATCAAAGATCATGGTGCGGAGGCATTTTCCAAGAATTTGTGCATGCATATTATGGTTGCACGGATTGCAACTGTTAAACGAGTTAGTATCCTATCTCTTTTTTAATGTGCCAACGACACTTAATTGAGGGGCATCATTTATTTAATCAACACATAAGCAGGTTGTGCACCACAGTGACTTGCAAATAATACTCGACCCATGCATGTATAAGATTATTAAAGTGAACGAATGATTTTATTAATCACAGACAAGGTATATATACTATTACAGAGTTCTAGTACTAATATGCTTACTTATATTTTATATTTACAATAAAAGAAATAAATCATCAACTAGGAGTCTAATAAATCATCAACTAGGAGTCTGCTTAACACGCCCCCGCAAAATTGACGTCCCATCGGCAACGGCAATTTTGGACCTTAACAACTGAAAACGAACTCGTGACAAAGGTTTTGTGAGAAGGTCAGCAAGCTGATCAACAGTGCTAACATAAGAAACAGTGAGAAAACCTTTGTGCACCAAATCCCGAACAAAATGAAGATCCACGGAAATATGTTTCATGCGAGTGTGCTGAACCGGATGAAGAGAAAGACGTAAAGCACCGAGATTATCACATAAAACACGCGGGGGAGCAGGCAGAGAAAAACCAAGTTCACCAAACAAATGCTGCAACCAACGAACCTCGGCCGAAACATTAGCCAAAGCACGATACTCCGATTCGGTCGAGGACCGAGAAACGGCCCTTTGCCGACGAGAGGACCAAGATATCGGATTTGACCCAAGAAAGACAACATACGCCGAGGTAGACGCAGCAGAGAGAGAATCGCCAGCCCAATCAGCATCGGAATAAGCCGTAAGATGCAAAGATGAATCCCGACGAAGCAAAACACCATGATTAATAGTACCCTTCAAGTACCGTAAAACACGTTTAAGGGCAGCCCAGTCGGATTCAGTAGGAGAAGACATACGCTGAGCAAGACGATTCACAGCAAAAGCAATGTCCAAACGAGTAAGAGTCAAGTACTGAAGAGCGCCAATGACTTGACGAAACTCCGTGGCACTAACGAGAGGAGGAGAACCGGGCACGGCAGGAGTCGAACTCATAGGCGTGGCGATCGGTTTAGCACCATCCATTTTGTGCCGAGAAAGAACATCACCAATATACTTGTGTTGAGAAAGAAAAAGACCCTCACGACAACGAATAACTTCCACCCCAAGGAAGTACGTAAGATCACCAAGATCTTTCACGGCAAACCGCTCACTAAGACCGGCAATGATGCGAGTGATAAGAGAGGAGTCGGTGCCAGTGACAATAATATCATCCACATATACGAGAATATAAATAGTTACAGTAGCCCGAAGAAATATGAAGAGAGAAGTGTCAGACTTACTTTGAGAGAAACCAAGTGACCCCAAGGCTGTACTGAGCGCCAAGAACCAAGCCCGAGGGGCCTGTTTGAGGCCATACAATGATTTCCGGAGATGGCAAACATGGTTGGGAAAATTGGCATCAGTAAAGCCTGGAGGTTGAGTCATGAACACATTCTCTGCAAGATCACCGTGAAGAAAGGCATTGCTGATGTCAAGTTGGCGAATTGGCCACGAGCGAGCAGTGGCGAGAGAAAGAATGCAACGGATGGTAACCGGCTTGACAACAGGGCTGAAGGTCTCACGGTAATCCACGCCCGGACGCTGATGAAAACCCTTGGCAACGAGACGGGCCTTGTAGCGATCGATGGAGCCATCAGGTTTCCGCTTGAGGCGAAAAACCCACTTGGAACCAATCACATTGCCATGAGAAGGAGCCGGGACAAGATTCCAAGTACCATGCTTGACCAAGGCCGTATACTCATCAGCCATGGCCGCCCGCCATTTAGGATCCTTAAGAGCAATAGTGACGGAGGAAGGCTCAATCGGACCCTGAACCGGATGCTTGGTCGCAGAGTGAACAACTTTGGGCCGAAATATGTTATTCATGGAGCGGGTGGTCATGGGATGTGTTCGGGTCGGCGGTGGAGCGGGGCCCGACAACAAATCAGGCGGCGGCGTAGCGGCCGAAGTGGAGTCGGGCAAAAGGGGCAGCACCGCGGGCGAGAAATCAGTGCCTGGCGCGCCTGGTGCCGCGGGGCCGCGGGCGACGGAGCGCGCTCGCGCGCGCGAGGCAAGAGAGCCGGGGCCTGCGGGGCGCGCGCGGGGCCGAGTGGAAACGGCGCGACGGTGATGGGCTTACGGCAGATAGGCGGGGCCGGTGTCGGATGTATGCCAGAGAAACCCGGAAACTGATTTTCAACAAACCGAACATGTCTGGAGATATAAATGCGACCAGACGTGGGATCCAAGCAACGGTAGGCACTGTGAGACGTGGAATACCCAACAAACAAGCAAGCCCTGGACGGTGCGTAAAGTTTTCCCAGAAAGTAAGGGCGTAGCCAGGGAAAACAGAGACAACCAAAGGTGCGAAGCTTGAGATAGTTAGGAGGGCGCCCAAACAAGACCCCAAACGGTGAAGAACCCCGAAGAATCGGAGTAGGGAGCCGGTTCGTGAGGTACACCGCCGTCTGGAAGGCAAAATCCCAAAAATCCGGAGGCAGAGAGGCATGACCCAGGAGGATGCGACCCAGAGTCACAAACTGCCGATGACGTCGCTCAGCAGTGCCATTCTGTTGAGGAGTATGAGGAGCAGTGGTAAGCCAACTAATACCCTGTTCAGACAGATAAGAACGCAGTGCCACAAATTCACCACCATTGTCAGAATAAAAATTCTTAATACTGAACCCAAACTGCTTCTCAACTAATCTGCGAAACTCCCGGAAGATGGGAAGAACTTGAGACTTGTGAGACATAGGATAAATCCAACTATACTTGGAAAAGTGATCAACAAGTAACAGGTAGTACCGATTTCCATTCAATGAGCACACAGGAGAAGGGCCCCAAACGTCAGCATAGAGATAGTGCAACGGATGTAAAGAGTGCAAAGAAGTAACAGAAAACGGTAATCGGTGGCTCTTATGTAATAAACAAAAAGAACAACAATCGTTCGGCTTAGCAAGTACGGAAGTACAAGGTAAAGCAAAAGTACGAAAAATCAAAGAACTAATGCTATCCGAGGGATGCCCAAGGCGACTGTGCCAGGTTGCCGCCGTCGTCCGTTCACCCACATTAGCCAAAAAGAAACGCCGAGCCACCGGGGAAAAATTCAGATGATAGACGCCATTATCACACGTTCCTCGCATCAGTTTGACCCCCGTACGCCGGTCCGTAACAAAGAAACACGAAGGATGAAATTCAAGACAAACATTATTGCGAGAAGTAAACTGATGAACGGATAATAAGTTGCGACGGGACGACGGAACGCACAAGACATCATCAAGATGAAAAGTACGATCAGAAGCAGAGAGAGACGTGGAACCAATATGAGTGATCGGCAAACCTGAACCATCGGCAATTTGAACTTCATCAGGTCCGTCATATTCTGAGTGGACGGAAAGATTCTGAAGATCAGAAGTCAAATTGTGAGAAGCACCAGAATCCACCATGCAATTCTGACGAGAGGGAGGCGGTTGCGGTGGAGATGCCGCCATGTTAGCCATAGGGAACTGAAGTTGGCGACAAGTACGAGCGCCGTGACCCTGAATACCACAAATCTGACAGATGAGGGGAGGCCGATAGTTGTGCTGTCCTTGACGGTTTCCCTGATTGGTATAGTTGGGCCCCTGATTCGGATTATAGTAGTAATAACCACCCTGATTGCCCTGATTATTGTTGCGACCACGCCCCCGGCGATTTGAGCGGCCATGGCCGCGTCCACCATTGGTCGAAGTTGGCTGATTCGAACGTTGACGATTTGGATCGCCGGCAGAAGCGGTGTTGGCAGTGGCAACAAGTGACGCAGATTGGGACTCAAGCCGCCGCACGTAGGTTTCATGAGCCACAAGCTTGTCATGAAGGGTGGCAAACGAGAGAGGATCATCCCGAGCATTGATTTGAGCGGCAATATCCCGGTAAGAGGCACCCAAACCATTGAGAACAAACAAAGTGACATCATCATCGGATAAGGGATTATCAATGATGGCGAGCTCGTCAATCTTGAGTTTAACCTGATGAAGAAACTCAGTGACGAATAGGGAACCGAGAGTCATGGTTGACAAAGCCTCCTTCAACTGCATGACCCGGGATCGTGACTTGTTGGCAAAAAGACGCTGAAGGGTAGACCACGCATCAGCAGTCGTCCGAGCGGTGGAGATTAGCGGCACAATCTCCGCAGAAACGGAGCCAAACAAGGCGGCAGGTAGGAGAGCATCCTGTCTCGTCCAATGAATAAAAGCGGCGATCTCATCCTGAGTCGCACCGCGAAAAGGGCACGGCGTAGAGGCGTCAAGAAACCCTAAAACTCCATAGCCATAAAACACATGGCGAACTTGAGCGTTCCAGGAGGAGTAATTGCCAGACGTAAGCTGGAGAGGAAGATGAGTATGCGCATTGATCGGAACAATCGGATCAAGAGGCGGGGCTTCACGCGGCGGAGACGCGGCGGCAGTGGCGGCCGTCTCGGCGGAGCCAGGGTTAGAAGAGTTTGCGGAAGACATAGGGATCGAATTACTCTTTTAGGAGAAAAATCCTGCTGATACCATATAAGATTATTAAAGTGAACGAATGATTTTATTAATCACAGACAAGGTATATATACTATTACAGAGTCCTAGTACTAATATGCTTACTTATATTTTATATTTACAATAAAAGAAATAAATCATCAACTAGGAGTCTAATAAATCATCAACTAGGAGTCTGCTTAACAGCATGAACAATGCCTGATTTGACCCGTCTTTGTGTGGTGCGCTCTAGACTCCATGACAAATCTCCTATGTCCAATGATCTCTTTGTTACATTTTTGTCAACGTGCTAGGCCCGATTCCATGTGACCTTGGTGTGATGGTTGGCTGGAATAGTATTTGAGTAGGTAATGTTATACTATGCATGAATTTTGTCGCAGAATTTGATAGGCAAACAGTAGCGTCTCATCTTTCCCTTGTAGATTAGTGTACCCAATTTTTTCATCTCTTCCACCACTGGAGTAGCGCTTCAAGACCTTAGTCAGCATTCCCTTCACCATTGCAATTCAATTTCAAACAAAGCATTGATGGTGGTATTTTTATATTTTGACTTTTGTACCCCTCTATCACATGAGATCATTCAACGGAATCCAGACTAATGACGCATACTCTCCCTCCTGGGATCGTACCCGTCCACGTTGCCTAATCCTCTAATCCTAGCCTATCTCACGACCCCCTCTCGTTTCCCCGACCCTGGTAAGTGTTATAATATAATATCTGCCTCACTCACCCCTCGCTCGATCAACGAGAGGGGGGGTCGTATTCTACACGTAGAGGAAAGCCATCCTTAGCCGCTAAGCAAAGACCACCGCACCCTCTGGCCAACCAGAGCAGGCGGCTGGCGTCAGCCCCGACGTCATTCTCCACTATCCGAGTGCGTTATCGCCCTTTCGGGGCTCGGCCGCTCTGGTTCCCCAATGAAGAGCGAGGGATCGGGGGTTATCGTCTGTAAGCGGAGCACGGCATGCACCGAGGGTAACATGTAGGCACCACGTGCCCTACTCTACAAACCTACTCGGGCATCACGTGCCCATTTCAACAAGATCTCAAGCACCACGTGCCCTACTCTACGAAGACACGCCAGTACTCTATTACCCTCGAAATCAACATGCATGCTGACACGTGCCCCCGGTAAGATTACGTCTATACCCTTCCCTCGCCCTATAAATAGGGAAGCAGACTGGTCATAAATGCATCCAAGCAAGCATACAGCTAAAGGCCACACCTAGAGAGAGCTAAGAGAGAGAGCAAGCGAGCATGGTCGAAAGAGCAGAAGTACCCAGTAGCAGAGGATCGAAGAGAGATCGTGCGAACGAAGTGTGAACCCCCCACGGGTCGCGGAAGAGCTGCAGGAGTCCCCCCAACAAGCTCCCAACGCTCCCTCCCCCAAGAGATTGCCGAGTCCAGGGTCATCTTAGGTCGGGACCTGCGGGCGAACTGCCTCGGTGACGGGCATGGCGACCCGGGGGTGTCATCAGTGGCGCCGTCTGTGGGAACGTCATTAGAGTCCCTGAGGTAGCCTATGTAATGAGCCTAGATTTGGTAAGTTCTCATTCTTCAAGTAGTGTTGTTAGCTTTCAATACCCTACCCGTATACTCTTCCAAGTTGTTATGGCAATTTCCTCTCAAATCTCTAGTGAGTCTATTTCCTCCGCGCCCGAGGGCCCGAATCTACGCGATTATGTATCCCCGGATCGGGAGGAAACCCCTGATGAAGGAGCTTCAACGAAAGTTCACCTCACCATGAGCGAGTTGGATCGTTTGTTGGAGACTGCTGCGGAGCGAGGAGCTCGGCGTGTGCAACAACAAGAGACCCATGACAGAGAAAGATGGGTTCCACCTACTCCCAACTCCAGTGCGCATGCTAATGGAAACATGCGCGCTGGGTCCGAGCCTCAGCGGCCGAGAGTAGAAGCAGAGCATACCTGTAGCCGAGGTGAACAACCCATCGGAAATCACCGCAACGGGACCTAACGCCCATTCCCAGGTATGGTTAATAAAACCATCAATTTATGGATATGATGACTGAGTTGAAAAGGGAGGTGCAAGCCCTAAAAAGAGATCGAGATGGGACCGCGGAAGAAGACGAGAAGGGCAGCCCGTTCGCCCCCCACATATTGGTTCCCGAGATCTCGGTATCCATGCGTCTATCTAATCCCGTAGTCTACACTGGAGATCGCAATGCTCGAGACCCCTGAGACCTTATCAACTAGTTCCCAGCGGTGATGGATATACTCAACGCCCCTGATCACGCTCTGTGCCGAATCTTCCGATCCACTCTAACGGGGAGGATGCAAGCTTGGTTCTCGTAGTTGCCTAGAGGATCCATCTGAAGTTTTGATCAACTCCCAGAGCTGTTCGTGCGACAGTTTGCATGCAACCGCCGATACACAAAAACAGCCGGACACCTGATGACCATGGTCCAAGCCGGAGGAGAGAACCTTCGGGACTACATGCGGAGATTCGCAGATGATGTGATCGATGCAAGGCATGTGGATCCTCATATCCTCTCTGAATTCGTAGCACAAGGTACCCGATCTGTAGAGTTTGCTGACTCCCTAGTGGGGCGCCCTGCCCGCACCCTAGAAGAGCTCATGCAAAGAGCTGAGAGGTACATGCTGCTAGAGGATACACGGCTAGCGAAATTGGGATTACCGAGGCATGAGGATCGTTCGAGGAACAGGCGAAGAGATAACGCTCGCGGTCGGCAAGACGTGGTTAGAAGTTACATGGAACCTCTCCCCTTGACTCCTTTAAAAATCTCTAACACCGAGGTGTTAAACATAATGGGGGGAAACCAAGACTGCGGGCACAAAATGCGCCATACGGGAAAGTAGTGTTTATTTCACCGAAGTTGGGGCACAAAATGGAAAACTGCGATCATCTGAGGATAGAGATCGAGCGTCTCTTAAAAATGGGTTATTCGCGCCAATTCATTGAAAGAAGAGAAATTTCCCCCAGAAATGAGCGGCCTAGGAAAAGGAGAGAAGGAAGCTGACCTCGGGAACATGTGCATGAGTTGCGCAAGAGTGCGGAGCGACATGAAAGGGAAGGCTCTCAAAACAGGAGAAGGATGTATGAAGATAGATTGGCACCAGAAGAACAACCTCGGCACGAGCACTTGCCACCCCCAC
Organism: Misopates orontium; assembly: GCA_946800315.1. NCBI lineage: Eukaryota > Viridiplantae > Streptophyta > Magnoliopsida > Lamiales > Plantaginaceae > Misopates > Misopates orontium. The sequence continues at coordinate 13,252,210 of OX326951.1, forward strand.
CTTCGAACTATGCACACAATCCCCTCACATGCAGAATAGTCAACATGATCGAGGGAGGTCCGTTGTCAGCCTTGTCAGCCCAGGAGAAGAGGAAATTCGTCAAGGAAACTCAACGGGTTAGCCTAAAATATCATGTTTTCTCCACTACTATCTCCGCACCCCCTACAATTACCTTTCGACCAGCAGACCTGATATACATTGTCCATCCTCACGACGACCCCATAGTAGTTCAAGCCACTATCCATTTAGGCCCCGAGGCCACTATCCATGATTGATACAGGAAGTTCAGTAGATGTGATGTTTCTGCCCACGTTTCTGGCCTTGGGGCCCAAATGGAACAGATAGTACCAAAGAGGACCCCTCTAATAGGTTTTGACGGTAGTCCTAGTGAGACTCTGGGCTCCATTCCCCTCTTAATATCGTGGGGAGCGGGGCACCTGTGGAGAACTGAAGAAGTTAGGTTCTGGATCATAAATGCACTCTCCAAGACCTACAATGTGATTTGCGGATGACCGTCTATTCGCCTGTTCGAAGCGGTACCCTTTGTCCACCATCTAAAGGTAAAGTTCCCCACTCTTAATGGAATTGGAGAAGTTAAAGGAAACCAGGCTCGAGCACGCGAGTGTCGGTTGAACACCATTGCCACAATCGAAGAAGGAGAGAGCAGCAACAAGAAAAAACCCATACGAGCCACGACGGACCGACGCGGACAAACTTTATCCGGCTAAGGAACTTAAGATGGTTGAAGTTATTCCCTGAGAGGTTGAGAAGACTGTAAAGATGGGAACAAATATCGACCTGCCTGTTGAGATGCAACTCCTCGACACGCTACGACGCTTCCAACATGTGTTTGCCTGGGAAGGAGGACCTCCAGGGCGCATCAGCCCTTACGTATGCCAGCACTGCCTCGACGTAAGCCCCGATGACAATCCATTAGGGTTAAAGAACGCTAGAGCAACGAACCAGGGCTCATGAACACCATGTTCTCATTGATGATCGAAAACAACCTTGAAGTATACGTGGACGACATTGTGGTAAAAAGCAAGGACGCAAGACAGCATAACGCCGACCTAATCGAGGCCTTTCACATTATGGATAAGTTCAGCTTAAAGGTGAACCCTCAGAAATGTTCTTTCGGAATTTAAGGAGGAAAGTTCTTAAGATTCCTCGTCACCCAGCGAGAAATTGAGATCAATCCGGAAAAAGCCAAAGCGATACTGAATATGCCGCCACCTCAGACGGTCCAAGACGTACATCGACTCACTGGAAGGATGGCCTCGCTCAATCGATTCATCTCAAAAGCGGCAGAAAAGGAACTTCCCTTCTTTAAGGTACTTCGTAATGTTAAGAATTTCCAATGGACAGACGAATGCCAGAAGGCTTTCAACGATTTAAATGGATATCTACTTCGTCCACCTCTTCTGGTAAAGCCACAACAGGGAGAGCGGCTAAATGTGTACCTAGCCATAGGGAAAGAGGTGGTGAGTGCAGTGTTGGTTCGGGAAGAGGGCCGAGATCACCTTCCTATTTATTATACCAGCCAAACTTTGAAAGACGTCGAAACACGATACATTCTCATTGAAAAGTTTGCATTCGCTCTTGTCACAACCGCTCGCAAGCTGAGGTTATAGTTCCTAACCCATCCCATCACAATAATCACACAACACTCCTTTCGAGCCATATTGAGTCACCCACAAGTGTCAGGGAGAATGGTTAAATGGGCAGTAGAGCTCAGAGAGTACGATATCCACTATGCTCCCAGACCGGCTATTAAAGCCCAAGTGTTAGCCGACTTCATGATAGAAACCAACGAAGCACCTGCTGAAGAGCGTGTGACGAACCTTTGGAAAGCATATGTGGACGGATCATCTAGCAATGGTACCGGGGAAGCTGACATGGTCTTTAAATTGCTACATGAAGACAAGCCCGAGGAAGTGATGTCCTTCGCTGTGAAGATAGGGTTTCCTGTGTCCAATAACGAAGCAGAATACGAGGTCTTGCTCATTGGGATGAGGCTGGCCAAGGAAGGAAAGATGACCCGAGTCCACTTCCACAACGACTCACAGGTAGTGGTGCAGCAAGTAGGAGGCACGTACGATGCCCGAGATGAAAGGATGTAAGAATACTTGACCGCAGTACGTAAATCACGAGAGAGCTTCAAAGAATTCACTCTCGAGCAGAGAACGAAGAAGCTGATACTTTGTCCAGAACGACAGCCGGCATGCACCCTATCGACATTCGACAAGTAACCGTTCTCACCATTAGCTCGTCAGAGAAAATCCATGTAGCTTTAGAAGCGCTGAATATAGAAAGAGGTGATGGTAAGGGTTGGATGACCGAAATTATGGAGTACCTACAAAACCCGGAGAAATACGAACATGATAATAGGCTAGGAAAGAGAGCCTCCCAGTTCTTTCTGAAAGAAGGGGTGTTGTACAAGAAAGGGTTCTCCCAATTCTTCCAGTGGTGTTTGAATGAAGACGAAACAACCGAGGTGATGCGAGAAGTACACGGAGGGAGTTGTGGAAACCACTCCGGAGGTATAAGACTCGCCCAAAAAATACTTCGGCAGGGTTACTTTTGGCCCACCATGTAGAGAGATACCAAAGCCTTCACCCAACAATGTGAGTAATGTCAGAGGCATACGACGATGTCCCATCTACCCGCAGCCGCATGTGACCCTAACCACATTTCCTGCCCCTTCGATAAATGGGGGATCGACATCATTGGGCCACTAATAAAGGATTGAGGGCAGAAGAAATACCTCTTGGTGGTCGTGGATTACTTCACCAAGTGGGTCGAGGCTGAGCCGATGGCGAAAATCACTTCGGCACCGGTCATCAACTTCCTACGGAGAAACATTGTGTGCAGATTTGGAGTTCCTCGAATCCTCATCAGCGACAACGGACTATAGTTCACCAGTGATCAGCTGTCAAAATGGTGCGACCATTGGAAGATACAACACCGCTTCACTTCCGTTGGGTATCCACAATCCAATGGCCAGGTCGAACTCACAAACCGCACCTTGATTCAAGGACTGGAAGCACGTCTCATGACATACCAAAGGAAGTGGGCCAATGAATTCCCTGGCCACCTGTGGGCTTAGCGAACCACCGTAAGAACTTCTACAGGCGAAACACCCTTAAGCCTGGAATACAAACACAAAGTAGTCATTCCAGCAGAGATATCAACTCCCTGTTGGAGGATTCAAGAGTACGAAGAATATCGCAATTAAGAACACATGATCCTTGAGTTGGATCTACTAGAAGAACACCGAAGACAAGCAGCGCTCCGAAGCGCCCGTTACACAGCTCGCATGGCCAGGTATTACAACAAAACTGTTAAAGAACGAACATACCAGGTTGGTGAGTTGGTCCTACGAAGAGTAGGAGCATCGAAAAATGTGGAAAAACTTGATCCCGCATGGGAAGGGCCTTACCAGATATCCCGCATCCTCGGCGCATGAACATATCAGTTGCGGGATATGAAAGTTCGGACTTATCCGCGATAATGGCATGCACTCAACTTAAGGAAATTCTACCCCTGAAGACAGTTTGCACAACGAAGGTAGTTTTCCTCCTCGGAAAAAAGAGGAAGAGACTAACCCAGGTACATAAATAAGTGTTTTAAGTTCCAAGTGTGTATCTATTACTTAGTATCATGTAAGCACGAGAACTACGTTTGGCTTGATTCCCAATTTTACTGCAAGGCATACGTAAGTAGCTCGGAAGTTACTCGAGTTCAGCCCCAAAAAATAAAAAGAATTTATGTACACCAATACACAAGCACAAAGGAAACTAATACTGCAGGTACACAAAAGAAACATTCCATTAAAAAGGAGTGGGTCTCTACAAGATAAGGGGCCAGGCCCCAACGATCTACTTCACCCGCCACCCACTCATAGGATGGGCAAAGGAATACAAAAGAAGACAAAAAAGGAAAGAAAAATCTAAAAACTAAGGCCGCAAAAGGCCGCCATCATCTTTCCTCAACGATAATCTCTTCGGCGCTTCCTGGCTCGGATAGCTGCTCGACACTCCTCTTCCGTCACCTCCTTCACATCCCTCTCCGGGGGAATCCTCGATTCACGCGGAGGGGCAGCGGGAGCAGCAGTAGCACCATAGGGAGTAGGAGTATGATCCCGAATACGAATGAGTTCGACCCACGTTCGACGAGCAAGTTCAAACGAGGGGATCACCAAACCTCGGGGCGCACCGGGCAGATTTTGCACAACACTCGTGCACATGTCATGGCCCATGTTCATGAATCTGCGGACATCCTTGGAAGAGATAGGCTCAGTAGGCTTTGCCTTTCGTTCCTTCTGTACCGCCTCCGCACGAGCTGTAGAAAGCTCCGTCCGCAATCTCTTCTCAAAATAAGCCGGAGCCGAGTCCAGCTCTGCCTGCCTTTTGGCCTCGAATTCAACCCTCGCAGTATGCTCCCTCACTAAAGCCGCTTCTACCTCAGCCACACGAGCCTCAGCCTGCACCAACTCCTCTCTCATGGCATCCCTCTGGACCCGATCCCCCATCAATGAATCTACCAAAGCCTTAGATTCCTCTTCCATCGCCCGCAGGTTCTCCACCTGCTCCAACAGAAGACGCTCCCTCACAGCAGCCGCTTCAAGAGCCTCCATATCGACCCTCAGCCTGAGCGACTCCACCCGCCAGAAAGCTCTCGCCTCTTCCAGCTCCTCGCGGTATTTGTCGGAAACCTCTTGATGCAAATGCGCCATCTCCTGAGCCCCTTGCACCCGCTGGGAGTCTCGTGACGACAGGATCTCCCGCGAATCAAGTTCTCGAGCGATAAACAGTGCCTGAAAGAAGATAAAATAAAGTTAGAAAAGTTTGTGAAAAGAAAAGTCAACAAATAGAGAACAAGAAAACATCGCGCATCGAAGAGGTTACAAGAGAGGCGAACCAGCAAGCCAGCGCCGTCGTCCTGGCCTAGAAGTTGTCTTTTCTCGGGTTTTAAGAGGCTGTCAACCAAATCCCTGAGCCCGTCCATACGACTAGAGGAACATGGCTCGGATGTCACGAGGTAGAAAATGTGTACTGCTCGTTCCTTCTCGTTCCTTCTCGTGAGAGAACTATCGGGGTAGAAGCTGGTGGAATGTTGGAGGCCTTGGGGTCAACGGAAGTAGCACCCCCTGGGATTTCTCCACCACATCTATCTTTGGAAGAGCTACGAAGATAGTCATTGATGGAAAAATTACGGCCTGGCGGGGTCACACTAACCCTTGGGATAGGACTAGACAAAGGAGATGAAGGGGCCATACTGCTTCCCGAGGAGATGGGATCAAAAGGAGCTGATGGGCTAGCATCGCGTCTCTCTGAGGTAGCATTCCCGTCGCGCGCAAGAGAGTCACCATCAGAGGAGATCACTTGAGCATCCTCTGCGGAGGAATTGCCCAACATATGCGTGGCCAACTCGATCCTTGGCAACAAAAATCAGAGTTAGCCTCGAGCAAGTAAGTACAAAAGGAACTGCAAAATTCAAAGGAGAAGGTCAAAGCTTACCGAAAGGAGTGCCCCTCCCCATCTGGGCGCCAAAAAATAAATATAGTCCAAGCCGGCCTGAAGACCCGCCATCACCATGGCTCGAGGACGCTCAAGAATGGACATCGGGTCGTAGGCCGTGGAGAAAAACCCACGATTCTGCAGTAAGGTAGTCTCCTCGGCAGGGTTGAGGGAGTCCACATAGTTCATGCCCCACCTATTGGATACGCCCCATTGCCCATTACGAGGGCGGATAAAGAAATAGCGGCTCCTCCAGTCGCGGTAGGAAGGAAAGGCTGTTGAAACTCCGGACAGGAGGAAGTTAATGGATTGACGAGCCACTAGTTGGAAAAATGATTAGCCTTGTCTCATCGGGCGAAGGGCAAAGGCCCCGAACAGTAAAGCGGGGGACATGGGGATGTTGAAGTAATTGCACAGAAGAATGTAACCCACCATGCATCGGTAGGAGTGAGGAACCAACTGGCTTGGGCAAATCTGCATGAAGGAAAGCATATGACTCATAAACGGATTAAAGAAACGACGGAGGCCATTGTGGACCTGCTCCGAGTACACCGTCAGATAACCGGAAGGAGGGTTAAAAGCACGGTCGGAAGGAGACTGTACACGAACATCCATACCAACGATGCCATACTGGTCCAGCAGTTCCTGCACCGACTCCGTCGTATCAATGGAAGGGGTCGAACCAGCACAGCATGGGCCAACCATCTGATCGGGCTTGAGATCCCTAGTAACCAACTGGAACCCCTCGGCCAGATTTTCGTACGGATCACGATCTTGGAACGCGGCAACAATCTCATCAACAGGAAGGTTGGCGGGTTGGACTTCTCCGGCAGCCGCCCTACGGTTGTGGACGACAGCAGTGAGTTGGCTCTCTGTTCTCTAATGAGTACGAGAGGCCACTCTGCAGGAACTGCGGTGAAATTGGGAAACAACACCATTAGCCGGTTGGGCGGCGGATGGCGGAGCAGGGGAGTTTCGGAAGAAGAGGATGCAGAGAAAGCCATTGCAAAAGGAAGTATAGAGAAAGAAAAAAGATCGAATTTGCTGAAGAATGAAGTTCAAGTGGCAAAAAAAAGGTAAGTAAAAGGTCTATTTATAGCCTCAAAGGCGACGCTTTGGTTTAGGCGGGAATCGGTGAAGTGCCAAACGGAAAACTTATGCAAAAACCTGTACCGCCCACGATCACCAATGAGGGGGTAGTGGAGAGAGACACGTGTCGGTTACTCAGAACCGTCTATAATCAATGCGCCTTCTTGAGGAACTAATATGGTTGTGGGATTTTTTGCGTGCAAAAGTAAATAAGATCTAGAGTAGCACGGCAATCGAGAATGCTGGATGGGACGTTTTGATGATAGGAAGCGACAAGCGGTCAGAAGACAAAAAACGAAGAGGCTCCACGAGCCGTTACAATTTCTCAAGGAAACTAAACGAAGAGGCTCCACAAGCCGTTATAACTTCTCAAGGAAGCTAAACGAAGAGGCTCCACGAGCCGTTACAACTTCTTAAGGAAGCTAAACAAAGAGGCTCCACGAGCCATTACAACTTCTCAATAAAGCTAAACCGAGAGGCTCCACGAGCCGTTACAACTCCTCGAAGAAGCCATCCAAACAATCACAACTTCCTTGTCTACTCATGCACCATGACAGCTCTTTCAAGAACCGTAGAATAACTGCCACTGAAGACCTTTAGAAAAAGATTGACCGGTTCGGGTAGCGTTTCAAGGGTTGACTTCAACTGCTCTAGCGAGGTGTCCCATTATGAACCTCTGATCCCCACGCGTACTTCCGAGGGGAAAAACAACAACTCTCGTCGAACTACGCAACGAGGGGTAAAGGTACACCCTGTTGACCAGCAAAAATCCCTTAGAAGTATCACGAGTTGAATTGCTCCTTGTAATACATCTCGAGGGCTTTAGCTAACTGCTATGGCGAGGTGTCTCATTATGAACCTCTGAGCCCCACGCGTACTTTCGAGGGAAAAACAACAACCTTCGTCAAACCACGCAACGAGGGGTGAAGTATACCCTATTGACCGGCAAAAATCCCTTTAGTAGTATCGTGAGTTGACTTGCTCCTTGTGATAAACCTCGAGGGCTCTAGTCAAATGCTCTGGCGAGGTGTCCCATTATGAACCTCTGAGCCCCACGCGTACATCCGAGGGGAAAAATAACAACTCTCGTCGGACCACGCAACGAGGGGTGAAGGATACCCCGATGACCGGCAAGAAACCCTTCAGTAGTATCGGGAGTTGACTTGCTCCTTGCAATAATCCTTGAGGGTTTTACCCATCTGCTCTAACGAGGTGTCTCATTACAAACCTCTGAGCCACACGCGTACTTCCGAGGATAGCCACAACCACAACATCCTTGTAGAACCACGCAACGAGGGGTGAAGTATACCCTGATGACCGGCGACAGTCCCTTAAGTGGTATCACGAGTCAACTCGCTCCTTGCAATATGCCTTAAGGGTTTTAGCCAACTGCTCTAACAAGGTGTCTCATTACAAACCTCTGAGCCACACGCGTACTTCCGAGGATAGCCACAACCACAACATCCTCGTAGAACCACACAACAAGGGGTGAAGTATACCCTGATGACCGACGACAGCCCCTCAAGTGGTATCATTAGTCAACTCGCTCCTTGTGATACACCTTGAGGGTCCTGGCCAACTGCTCTAACAAGGTGTCCCATTATGAACCTTAAGAGCCACACGCGTACTTCCGAGGAGAAAAACAACAATCCTCGTAGAACAATGCAACGCGAAGCGAAGTGTTCCCACGATTGTCTCATCCTCAAAATTCTACCCAGGCTGGTAATTTAACAGAAAAATGAATTAAAACATGACACAAAAGAAGACACATATGAAGACCTCCAAAGAATGCTTTATTACTCTGCTCAAATTGGTACAATTACAAGGGAAAGAGAAATACAATACAGGAGGCCTACTACACTACCCTTCAAGAGGGCCGCTTTCCCTCTCTCACCACCCTTCGACGCTCCTCGAGCGTCGGAGCATCAGCAAAAGCATCAGGGGCAACAATCGTGGAAACGACTCGCAGGAAAACATCTGTAGGTCTGGGAGCAGGAGCATCGATAGCACGGGTACTTGGAGGACCAGGACCAATAACCACCAGACCTCCAGCCATGATCTCGGAAGCCATGACCCTTATCCTCCTTGCCCTGGTGTGTGGGGAGGAGCTACGGGAAGTCATCTTGCCAGTCTCGGGGATAACGACCTGCGTAGGAGAAAGCTTAGCCCGACAGGCCTCAGAAATCGTCCGTATTTCAGAAGGGCTAGGTGGAGAACCTGGCGGTATCTCCCTCAGAACCTCAATAGCTTGCGGAGACAACGTCGTCTGATCAGCCTCAGGTACGATCCAGTTCTTTTCCTTTAGTTGCTGTATGGACCCCTTGTACCCGATCATAAGGAAGTAGACAAACACCTTCTGGAAAAAGCCATGATGGAGCGGGGAGCCAATATACTGAATTATACACTCGAATGCGTCCCGCTTGGCCTTCTCGGTGATCTGCCCACGAAGCTCCTTGTTAACCCTCCGCACATGGTCGGCAGCCCTCTGGTCTATGGAGGTCTGACAATCCTGCAGCTTGTCCCGAAGACACTTGGCTGTCTTCATCGCCTCCGCACACTCCGCCTCCACTTCCAACTTCAGCCGGGAAGCCTTCTCGAGAGTGTCCTTCAATGCCGCTAGCTCCACGGTGGAATCATCCCTTTCCCCTTCAACTGCTCGAAGACGCTCCAGCGCAAGATCTCGCTCCTTCGCCAACTTTGTCGCATGTGCTTCCCACTCATGGCACCTCTTGGCTCGGGCCTCAAAAGCGGCCCGGACCTCCTGCACCTTGGCCGTCACCCGAGAGCGATCCACCCTCAATCTTTCAAACTCCTGCGCAAAAGAATCTGGAGTAGAAGCTTCTAACTCTGCTACGCGACCCTCCAAAGTCTGGATATGCTTCAAGAGCAAAAACTGACGCGAGCTAAACTGGAAGAGGGAAGAGAAAAGGTTAGAAGTGGAACAAAATAGCAAAATGTCAAACAAGGGCAAGCCAAGAACTTACATCGACCGCAGCGTAACATGTGATATCCTTCAACCACTGGAGTCCTCGATTCGGGAGCGACTCAACCTCGCCAGGATCCATGCTTGACGCAACTGGGCAAAATTGGAGCCCACGCCTCGCAGCTCCTCTACCAAGGGAGGCTCGACGGAACCAGGACGAACCGTCTGGTCCACCGCAACCGGTGAAGAAGTCATTTTTTCACAAACCTCCACCCAATTACGAGCCCCATTACCTCGAGCCTCAGGAAGCTCCTCCAACCTATTTCCTGCCAGCGACTCCAACAAGACAACCTCCTTCTGTCTAGGAGCCACGTCCTCCGTAGGACTAGAAGAAACAGCAAGAGAACTCCCGCCCACCTCCCCAGAGGGGCCCTCAGCCGGTTCCGCAAGACCTTCTCGCAACGTCGGAGAAGAGGGCTCGGGCGCATCTGTTTTGCCCCTACCTTGAACCATAGGAGAAGACCCGACTTCCTTCCTAGTAGACGCCACCTCATGACCCTGTAAGGGAATAAAAAGATAGTTCAAGTCGAAAGATGCGGGCAAGGATTCTCAAATCCACTCGCAGCCAGAAGTGGGCTTCGGAGCCAAAGGAGCAGGGTTACAGTAGGCCTTGAGGTCATCCTCCTGCAAGCTTTGGAAGTTACCAAAGTTTGGTATGCCTGAATTGACCTCCAGGGACGCTTCAGGCGCTGAGTGAGGAGATGGAGAAGGCTCTCCACTCCTAACAGCAACCGCCAAACGAGAAGACGTTGCCTTCCCTCGTGTAGACTTGCTCCCCCTGGGCACTTTAGGAGCCGCCTTATCTGTCACAACCTCCGCCAGAGAAGACACCAACGTACCAGAAGAATGTCATTCAGAATCACGAAGGAAGCGAAGAACACAAAAAGAAGTAAGAACAAGAGCACTTACAGAACTCGGTGTCCTTGTCCAGATGCGAAAAGTGAGCAGAACGAGTCCCCTCCTGAGGACCACAGACCTGGAACAGCCTTGGGATATTCGCCATTTTCACCACGTTGTACTTCATCTGAAAGTAGCCTTCCTCCTTCATTCAGAGTCAAACTCCCTCGAAACAAGAAGAATCCAACTCCATTGGTCCACTGGACCATGCGTTTGTGACACCAAAGCTCTCACAGTTACAACCCGAGGGCTTCACAAAAAAGAAGAAAGACATCCAACTCCCGTAGGAGGAAGAGGCGTATGTAAGGACCCTCGCCCCAGGGACGGCATGGGAAGAATGAGGGGTCAGGTTGAAGAAAGGTGTCGTGCTTGTTCCCACATCATATAGGGCCAGTAGGTGCTCGGCAGTAGAGGAAAGCCCCCAGCTTCGGCAGATAAACTCAAACCTAGCTATGATGCAGAAGGAATTAGGCGTTAATTGACTCAGACAAAGTCCTTAGGCCTTGGCCACTTCCTGGAAGAACGATGGCACAAACATCTGCCATCCCGCCTCGATCTGAGGGAAGAAGACCATCAAATAGCCTGTAGGGGGACTACTTGCTCGGTGCGACGCCTTCGGAATCATCACCGCCACATTACCTCTCGCCACATTATGCTTGGAGAGATGGTTGTCAACAGCCGCTTGAGTTACACTGCTGGCGACATCCTCCACGCTCACAGCCTGCCTTTTGTACGCCGTTCCCTTATCACCACCAGTCTTGGAAAGAGCAGCAGATGCAGCGGTGCGCTTCCCGCGATGGGTAAGAAGAGGAGAAGGCATCCCTAACCGGGACAGAGAAGTAGGGGGAGTAGAACCGGAATCGGCAGCCACGGCAATATCGGAAGACAACATGATTGCGATAAGTAGAGAGTACATGGGAAAGAAGAGCGGTTACGCAAGAGAAAGCAGAGAAGACGAAAAGGCTATGAGCCCTAGAAACCACAGCACAAGAGACCTAAATAGATGGGCAAAAGGGCGGTTTAATTCCAGCTTAATCCCCCAGGAGCGAGAGATGATTGACACGTACCTCTCGGCGTACAAGGGAAGTTTTCAGGAATCTTGATAGGTTAGGGTGTGAGATAGACGCGCGATTAGATGATTAGGCCCCTAAGAGTTTTATACTCTGCCACGTTCTGCGAACTGTGACAGAGACTGGGGGACTTATGATGACGCATACTCTCCCTCCTGGGATTGTACCCGTCCACGTGGCCTAATCCTCTAATTCTAGCCTATCTCATGACCACCTCTCGTTTTCCCGACCCTGGTAAGTGTTATAATATAATATCTACCTCACTCACCCCTCGTTCGATCAACGAGGGGGGGTCATATTCTACACGTGGAGGAAAGCCATCCTTAGCCGCTAAGCAAAGACCACCACACCCTCTAGCCAACGAGAGCAGGCAGCTGGCGTCAGCCTCGACGTCATTCACCACTATCCGAATGCGTTATCGCTCTTTCGGGGCTTGACCGCCCTGTTTCCTCAGGGAAGAGCGAGGGATCGGGGGTTATAGTCTGTAAGCGGATCACAACATGCACCAAGGGTAACATGCTGGCACCACGTGTCCTACTCTACAAACCTACTCGGGCATCACGTGCCCATTTTAACAAGACTCTCAAGCACCACGTGCCCTACTCTACAAAGACACACAAGTACTCTATTACCTTCGAAATCAACATGCATGCTGACATGTGCCCCCGGTAAGATTACGTCTATACCTTTCCCTCGCCCTATAAATAGGGAAGCAGGCTGGTCATAAGTGCATCCAAGCAAGCATACAGCTAAAGGCCACACCTAGAGGGAGCTAAGAGAGAGAGCAAGTGAGCATGGTCGCAAGAGCACGAGCCCCAGAAGCAGAGGATCGAAGGGAGATCATGCAAACAAAGTGCGGAGCCCACACGCGTCGCGGAAGAGCTGCAGGAGTCCCCCCAACGAGCTCCCAACGCTCCCTCCCCCAAGAGCTTGCCGGGTCCAGGGTCATCTTAGGTCGGGACCAGCGTGCGAACTGCCTCAGTGACGGGCATGGCGATCTGGGGGCGTCATCACGGACAGTTAGATTTGTTAGAAAGTACATGCTTGGTATTAGTGTATTAGGGTAGTAGGAGTAGAAGTGTTTTAGTATTTATAGATAATGGTGTTTTTGGAATGGAGTACTTATCTCCAACTTTACTAGAATGTATTTTCAAATGTTTCGCTTGATTACAGGTGATGATGGATAATTCTAGATCCTCATCCACACCACTAATCTAGATTACTTTAATTAGATATTTTACATTCTCTAGAATTATTCTAGGAATATTCTAGGTTCATTCCAAGAATATTCTTTAATTGGTGATGTAAAGATTATTCTAGTCCTCTTCATAATCTAAACAATTAGCTAGATTTTTATAGACTATTCTAGAAATGCATCACATATTAGTACTCCTGCTTGAGGCATTTCTGGGATACCCCAAGCATACTTTGTAAAAATTGAAATTAGTCCCTTGAAAGCGCTTTAGTGATGATATCAGCTTGTTGTTCTTCCGTTGGGCAATACTTCATTTCAATATCTCCACTTGCATGAACTTCTCTTAAGAAGTGGTGCTTGATAGGAATATGCTTTGTGCAATTGTGTTGAACTAGATTCTTCGCCATTGCTATTGCTGATTTGCTATCAGCATAGATCACTGTAGGCCCTTCTTGTTGTTGGTCCATATCTTGTAGAATTCTCCTAAACCATATAGCTTGACAAGCTGCGCCAGCTTCTGCAACATACTTTGCCTCTAGTGGAGATTGAGCAACAGATTGTTGTTTCTTTGATCCATATGATATTATACCTGTGCGAAGTTTAAATGCATATCCAGATGTGCATTTCATGTCATCCACAGATCCTGCCCAATCACTATCGGTAAAACCAAGAAGACTTTCTTCTGGACTTGGTGTATACCATATGCCAAAATTCTTCGTTACTTGCAAGTATCTGAGGAGTCTCTTTCCTGCTCCAACATGTATTTGGGTTGAACTCTACATGAACCTCGATAGCAAACTTGTTGCATACTTGATGTCAGGCCTCGTAGGTGTTAGATAGACTAACCTTCCTATTAAGCTTCGATAGATAGGAGCATCGGCATGCTTCGTTCCATTTTCCTTTTTGAACTTCTCATTTGGAACTAGTGGAGTAGCAAAAGGCTTGCAGTCTTCCATCTTGAACTTCTTCAGTAGATCTTTAATGTACTTTTCCAGTGATATGAAGATGCCTTCTTCTTCTTCTTGACTTATGTGAGGACCGCGCCCCACGAGTCACAATCCGATCCGAGTTGGTCTGGTGTTGGTCACCTAACAAACTCAACTTAGACCGAACTGTAGCCCATAGGAAGGGGTCTCACTGACCAGGATCAAAACCATAGCATTATAAAATAATTTTTCTTTAAATACAGCGAAAGTCTTTGGAATACAAATACATTTTACAATTTTAAAATGATGTAAATACAAAATCAAACACTTAACAATTTTTGCAAAGTTTCCAAAAGCGGACTTGTCGATCATCCGTTCCATCCGTGCTGCTATACCAATCTTACTCTGAGAAAAGGACATATAGAACAAAAGAGGAGTAAGTCTTTAATGACTTAGTGAAATTCTTAGATCATGACAATAATCAAACAGTAAATCAGAACAAAACGAACAAGAATGACCAGAATAATTACATCTGCATCATTGAACTGAAATTATCGGTTTAACGATAATACTGGAATATTCAGAATAACGAGAAAATGAACTTGTGCAATTACATATAACAGATCCAACCTTAATGCCAAAATTCAACCGTATACCTCCCTATGAGGAGCTACCTCGCAACAGAACAGAAGACATGCTCGAGTACATGTCAATCTAACACGCGGGTCACAACCAACTCCTGGCTGCAACTGGCGCCTACACAGAATGGGTATTGATGTACCATATTTCGGTACCGACACGTCATAATATCCGATATAATACACGAACGTATTTCAGGACATATTATGCCACGTCAGCACCATTATTTTTTAATGCAAAATTACAATTCAAGGCAAAACTCGGAAATTGGCCCAAGTAGGCCCAAATTGAGCCCAAGCGATATCAATTTGGGCCCAAAAAGGCCCAATTCGAGCTATACAAGCCCAATCCGAGCTATATGGGCCCAAATAAGATCTATTTGAAGGCCCAAAAGCCCAATTCGAGCTATATGGGCCAAAGTTCGATGTATTTGAGGCCTAGGAGTCCAATTCGAGCTATATGGGCCCAACTTCGACCTATTTGGCCCAAATTCGACCTATTTGAAGGCCCAATTCGAGCTATTTCAAAATAGCTCTAATTCGACCTATTTTGAGTCATAGTTCTACTTGGATTGCACTTCTAGCTGAATAAGGACTCTTATTACTATATAAGGGGGTCCCATGCCTCATTCTAAGGTACGTTTTTATTTTCTAGCATCTAATTTCGAGCTATATACATCGAATTCGAGCTATAGAGCAATAATTCGAGCTATATTGCAATAGCTCTTGTTCGATCTATATAGAGTGTATTTTGAGCTATTTGAGAGTAATTCGGTCTATTCGGGTTTTCTCATCACGGTTCTCAATACCATTTCGAGGTGTGCTAATTCGACCTATAGAGCTCAAATTCGACCTATTTGGGCATATTTAGAGCTATAAATTCGACCTATTTGGGCATATTTAAAGCTATAAATTCGACCTATTTGGGCAAATTTCGAGCTATAAATTCGAGCTATTGTCTCTGACGACAATACCTCAAATTCCGACCTATCTGACTTGAGCGTCGGAGTGCCTTCGCCGGAGGAGGCACCGGCTTAGTTTACGTGTGGTGTTGAGTGCAGGTTCTGAACCCGAAAGCTGTTTAAGCATCCAGCAGGAACTAAAGCAGTCTGACGTGGAGTGTTGGAGAGCGGACACGTATCCAGACGAAAATACCCCACATCAGTGGCGCCGTATGTGGGAAACTCTATACGCACTTAGTAACAAACATTGACACTCAATGGCTCAGCGGAGAGCGACGGATAAGAATGGAATGGCAGGAAGGACTAGATCACAGAGGGAGGATGATATTCGGGCACCTGATGCTTCTGAGCGGACATCAATGGCAGCACACAGCACTCCCCTTGATCCTCCAACTCACACAGCGAATCAACCTAACGTTCCTCCCACGGGACAACAGCTATTGAATTCCGCTCAGTTGGATCAAATCATGGCAGCATTCCAAAGGACTATGGTCCCAATGATTGTGCAGCGATTGGCTAACACTACTGTTTTACAGAATGTTCAAGCTCCATTAGCACAACAACCTGCAACACAGCCTGCGGCACCGCAGCAAGGAAGGACTCATCCTACCCAGCGTCGGGATGACTCAAGGCAGTATACGCAAACTAGGATGACAAGGCCAAGGGATCCAACTCCCTCGCCTGAAAGGAGGAATCCTCGTTCAGTGAGGACCAATGCTAACCGAGCTCCCAGTGGAGCAACTGGTCGAGATAGAGAAGGAAGGGATGGAGAGGTGAATTCTAGGCAGAGAGTTCCTGATCATCGACCTGCAGCAAGTCAAACTGCCGGAAGAGATAGGGACTTGCCTAAGAGAGTCGCACCAAGATTGGAACCTGTTGTAGCAGAACATATTCCACTAAGGGAGAGGCCAAACCCCTTTTTTGAGGCGATCAGTAATTTGACGTTGAAGGAAGGAACTAATCTTCGTGTTCTGAAGAAGTATGATGGAAATACCGACCCAGTTGCACATTATGATGAGTTAGATGGAGATTTGCAGGTCTTGGGGTATGCAGAGAATATGAGGGCGAAACTTATTTCGCTCAGTTTGAGAGGTCCAGCAAAGGAATGGTTCGAAAACTTACGCTCGGGATCAATCGAATCATCTGAACAGTTTAGGACCATGTTCGTAAAGAAGTTTGCTACTTATCGCATAAAGAAGAAGTCTCCAAGCACGCTGTTTAATATCTATAGAGGACCTGATGAACCTTTGGGGAGGTATATCGAGCGTTTAAATCTGGAGATTGGAAGAGTAAATGCTCCCAATGTCGACCTGGTCATATCTGTATTGGAGCATCGTTGCCGGAGTAAAAAGTTCATAGAAGTGATAACATGGAATACACCTGATTCCATTGAGCAAGTGATGGACCTAGCTAGTAAGGTCATTGAAGTAGAGGAGGCAACCATGAATCAAGGGTTGATGGACTCGCCGAGAATTCATGGGGGCAAAGAGAATAAAGATAGAGATCGGAGGAAGGAGCAAAGGGGAAAAGATCGAGATCGCAATCGACAACCCTTTAAGAAATTTGACAATTATACTCCGCTGAGGAAACAAATTGGCGAAATCTACGCCATAGAGAAAGATAGCGGGTTGCTGAGAACTCCTAAATCGTTCCGAGAGACTGAGGAGACTAAGGGATCGAAGAAATATTGTAAGTTCCACAGGCAGAATGGGCATTTTACTCATGAATGCAGGGCTCTAAAGAACGAGATCGAACGACTCATTCAAGGGGGGAAACTCATCGAGTACATCCTTGAGAATAGAGAGTCACGTGAAGAGAAGGCGTCATCTGGACGCAAGCGAGATAGATCCCCACACGAGAAGAAGGAAGGACCAAAGCGTAAACGGGGAAATGGGAATGATGATATCGAGAATGGAATCAATGTGATTGCTGGCGGACCTACTGGCGCAGATTCAGCCAAAAGTAGAAAACGCATCTCACGAGACATATACAATGAACGACTGAAGCGTCCTGAGATAGATCTTGTCTTTGCGGTGGCCAAGTTGGATACAAGAATCACATTCGATGATAGCGATTTCGACAGCTTGTCTTCACAAGCTAAGGAAGCGCAATACTTGAATTGCCCTATGGTGGTTTCCGCAGTGATTGCAAACCACGGGGTAAAGAGGATAATGATTGACAATGGATGCTCGTCCAATATCATCTTAATGGATTCTTTACAACAAATGAAGCTTGGACAATACGAGATCACTGATGTTAACTCACCATTAGTGGGATTTGGTGGAAGTGAAGTTAAACCCGTTGGAAGGATTGTGTTGCCAACATCCTTTGGTGTGAATCCGAAGAGGAGAACACTGAACGTGGAATATCTTATCGTTGACATACCATTTGCATAAAACGTATTGATTGGAAGGCCAGGGATAACGGCATTTGCTATGATCATCTCTACGGTGCATCAGAAGGTCAAATTCCCAACGCCTGGTGGAGTTGCTGAACTCATTACGAACTATCGTGATTCTTGGAGTTGTTACGTTACATCGACTAAACCTATCAAGGCAAAAACTGATCCAAATATCGCGATGATTGATATACATCCATTGGAGACGCCTGAAATAGGAAAACAAGTTGATACAGGGATGGTGCTTGCTACGAAATTAAATCAAGAGATGGTACAGGGTGATTCGACTCCTCCCAGTAATGAGGACTCCTTGAAGAAGGTGGAAGAAGAAAAAGAAGACAAAACGACATTGCGATTTAAAAAGAAGCTGGAAATGGAGCGTCTGAAACCTTCGGGAGAGTTTAAGGAGGTGATTTTGTCGAAAGATGAGCCTGACAAGATAATTAAAATTGGTAGTGAGTTGACTTCAGAGGTTGAGAAGGCACTGTTGGAATGCTTGCAAAGAAACTTTGATGTATTCGCATGGACGGACTCGGACTTGAAGGGGATAGATCCTCGAGTTGCGGTACATCACCTGAATGTTAACCCAAATGCTAAACCCATCCGACAGAAGAAGAGACACTTTAGTGATGAGAAGAACAAGGCTGCGGAGTTGGAAGTACAAACAAAGCTTGCTGCAGGCCATATATTTGAAGTTCGATACTCTGAATGGCTAAGCAACGTTGTACTTGTCCCAAAGAAGCCGACCGTATGGAGGATGTGCGTGGACTACACCGACCTAAACAAACATTGCCCACGAGATCCTTTCCCTTTGCCCAGGATCGATCTTGTGGTTGACTCTACAGCAGGGTGTGCGCTGCTAAGTCTTTGTGATGCACAGAGTGGTTTCCATCAAATACTAATGGCGGTAAAGGATCAACATAAAACGGCCTTTATCACTGACAGAGGGATATACTGTTATAAGGTGATGCCCTTTGGTCTGAAGAATGCAGGAGCAACCTTTCAGAGGTTAGTCGCCAAGATGTTTTATCATCAAATCGGCAAGACAATGGAAGTTTACATTGACGACATGCTCATCAAGAGCCTGAAGGCAGAAGATCACGTGAAACATTTGGAAGAGGCTTTTGGTATCATGAAACAATATGGGATGAAGCTAAATCCTAAGAAGTGCACTTTTGGTGTTAAGGCCGGAAAATTTCTGGGGTTCATGGTCAATGAGAGAGGAATCAAAGCTAACCCTGACAAAATTAAAGCTATAATGGATTTACCATCCCCCAAATCCATTCGAGAGGTGCAACGATTGGTGGGGAGGATAACGGCACTTAGTCGATTCATATCACATTCTGCAGAAAAGAGTTTACCTTTTTTCAAGAAGTTACGCAAGACACCTAAGTTCGTCTGGACTGATGATTGTGAAGAGGCTTTTCACCAATTGAAGGTGTACCTTACGACACCACCATTACTATCTAAGCCCAAGGACAATGAGATGTTATATCTTTACTTGGCCATAACGAAGAATTCAATAAGTACGGTATTGGTGCGCGAGGAAGACAAGAAACATTTGCCTATCTACTATGTGAGCAAAGTGCTAAATGGGGCAGAGGTGAATTACCTGGAAATCGAAAAGTTAGCATACGCACTTGTGATTACTGCACGAAAGTTAAGGCCATACTTTCAATCACATCCGGTTACTGTCTTAACTAGTCAACCGCTGAAACAAGTTATGGCAAAACCGGAGACGTCTGGGAGATTAGTGAAGTGGGCGATCGAGTTAGGAGAATATGGCTTGGAGTATATGCCAAAAACAGCGATCAAAGCACAAAGACTAGCGGACTTCGTGGCTGAAACTATCTCAGAGGCGGAGCAAGTGCTTGAAGTGGCAATGGTGACGGAAGAGGTCATAAGTGACAAACCTATAGTTGCAAAGGGAACTTGGACTCTGCATGTGGATGGATCGTCCACAAATGACGCTGGAGGTGCAGGAATTTACATAAAATCGGCAGATGGTAGAGAATTCGACTATGCAATAAGGTTAAATTTTCAAGTGACCAACAATCAAGCGGAATATGAGGCTATGCTTGCTGGCATCCAAATGGCAAAATCGTTGGGTATAACGAACCTTGTAGCATTCACGGATTCACAATTGATTGCTAATCAATTTGAAGGAAGATATGAGGCGAAAGAGGCTGCAATAGTAAAGTATCTCGAAAAACTGAAGGAGGTGACATCAAACTTCGATACTTTCTCTATCTCGCAGATCCCTCGATCGGAGAATGAACGCGCTGACTCTTTGTCACGATTTGCAAGTACCGCCGAAGTGTTTGATGAAAGGCGAGTAACACTATTGGCTTCAGAACAGCCCTCTATTGGCAAGGAAGTTGAGTTAAAACCAACGCAAGCATTGGACTACGTTCTGCCAGTAGAAATAGAGGCATGTTGGAAGGATGAGATTGTTGATTATCTTCAGAACGGGAACTTACCTAATGATCCTCAAGCGGTCAGAAGGCTCAAGTACAAATCTGCAAGATTTACTATGTTCAATGGCGAACTTTATAAACGGTCGTTCGAGGGACCACTCCTGAGATGCCTATCTCCCACGCAGGCAAAACAAGTCTTACGAGAAATTCATGAAGGGAGTTGCGGAAACCATTCAGGAGGACGGTCTTTGGCCCAGAAAATACTCCGACAAGGATATTTCTGGCCAACTATTATGAGAGATGCTATGGGTTACTCAAGGAAGTGTAGAAGCTGTCAACTGCATGCAAAGATCATTCATACACCTGCACAACCTATGACAACGGTGAGCTATGGATGTCCATTTGATCAATGGGGAATAGATATAGTTGGACCAATGCCTAAGGCTACGGGAGGTAGAAAATGGTTATTGGTGGCAGTCGAGTACTATACGAAGTGGGTTGAAGTTGAAGCACTTGTAAACATTACGGAGGCTAATGTGAAGCAATTCATTTGGAAGAATATCGTTTGTCGATTTGGAATACCAAGGGTCTTAATTTCCGACAATGGAAGGCAATTCCAAGGTTTTAAGATCCAAGACTGGTGCAAAGACATGAAAATTGAGCAACGTTTTACATCTGTTACGCATCCCGAAGCAAATGGGCAGGTGGAAGCCACTAACAACACATTAGTGAAGAGTTTGGAGAAAAGGCTGGAGGGAGATGGAGGAAATTGGGCGGATGAGTTACCAGGGATATTATGGGCATATCGCACAACTCCTCGTACCTCTACAGGAGAAACTCCATACTTATTGACATATGGATCTGAAGCAGTGATACCCGCTGAGATTGGAATGCCAACTTATCGTATTGTTACATATGATGAGGAGCAAGCATTAAGGGCAAGACAAATGGATTTGGAATTGATCGGAGCAACTAAGGAAGTAGCATACCAACGTACTCAAGCATACAAATCTATGATGGCGAAAGCATATGACAACAAAGTTCGTTTCAGGAACTTTCAAGTGGGGGACTTGGTACTTAGGAAAGTTGAAGCTACCAAGCATGTTGGAAAATTGAAGCCGAACTGGGAAGGACCTTACAGAGTGGAGAAAGCAAGCTCAAAAGGATATTATTACTTACAAGAATTGGGTGGAAGGACTTTGTCACGCCCCTGGAACGTCAAGAACTTACGAAGGTTTTATAGTTAGAACACTAGTTTTCTAATGGCCTTGTGGCACCATAGGATCGTAGTTTCAATACTTCATTCGCTTATTCTTTTACGAATTACGAGTCCCTCTACGTGGATTCTCATTGTAATAGTTAGCAGCGAACTACGGGGACTTGATTCCTAGCCAACCTATATACGGCGGGATACGTAGGCAACTCGGAAGTTACTCGAGCTCAGTCCCAAAAATAATAAAATCTCTTATTTTATTCAAGTTCAGTTGTTGCCTACTATTTATCCGCAAGATTACAATCTATCAAGAAACATGAAGATGAACTCATATTGTCTACAAACTTTAAGTTTAAAAAACTCAATCAAAAACAAACGTTAGCCTTGTATAACGAGCACAAGCCTCGTGGAGTCGAGCACAAGTCCTCGTACTCCCGCGAACATAGCTTCGCAAGCGCAAACATAGCTTTGCACAACGAGCACAAGCCTCGTGGAATCGAGCACAAGTTCTCGTATTCCCGCGAACATAGCTTCGCAAGCGCAAACATAGCTTTGCACAACGAGCACAAGCCTCGTGGAATCGAGCACAAGTTCTCTTATTCCCGCGAACATAGCTTCGCAAGCGCAAACATAGCTTTGCACAACGAGCACAAGCCTCGTGGAATCGAGCACAAGTTCTCGTATTCCCGCGAACATAGCTTCGCAAGCGCGAACATTAGCTTCGCACAACGAGCACAAGCCTCGTAGGGTCGAGCACAAGTTCTCGCACTCTCACAAATACTTGCTTATAAAACTTAAGTGCTTTCACAAGTACCAAATTTAAACTTAAAAAGTAGACACATATGAGTGAAGATGTAACGAGACAGAATAAAGACATTCAAAAGACTTTTCAAGTCAAAAATGTACTAGCAAGTGATAAAGCGCTAAAATCGCGCAAATGTTAGCAACATGTATTGTACGGAAAGAATGTACTGAAACTAATGTATATACGCAAACTAAAGATATTCAAGAATATTAAAAACAAGGCACAAATGCCAAAAATAAAGGCACGCAGGCCACTCTAGAAGATCAAGGCAGCAGATTCAACCCAAGAGCCTTCACCGCACCCTCGCTCTGCTCTTGGATATCGGCAAAAGATTCGTTCAGAGGCCCAGTGTCATCAATAGGGGAAATCTGACGAGGAGCAGCAGCGGCAACAGGAGCATCAGGCATAGGCTGATCGCCATCAGCAGGCTGATCCAAGATCTGCGGGTCGAAACCCATCTCACCCTCCTCCGGAACCTCATCTGGAGCAGCACCAGAAGCAGCAGCGGCAGTGGACGTAGATGGAAGCTCGTCGGCAAAGTCGGAGAGCCATACCTGCCGAAGAGGATAAAAGGAGGTGAAGGGGTCATGCTTTGGCTCTTCGTCGACCACAGTCGCAGCAGGTTCACCAGAAGGAGGATCGGCCAGAGTAGGATCCGCAGCAACGGCACTAGAGGATTCACCGACGTCCGTGTCGTCCTCATTCAGGCAATTGAGGACATTGAAGTCCTCCCTCTTGAACCCAGGAGCAAGAGCACCGCGGGCAACGATGTTATCAAGGGCCATGTTGTAGCCCTTGGTCGTATCAAAACCGCCCCGCTCGATAGCAATCTGCTCCCAGGTGGCTGAGCGGAAGAACTCGATGGCCACCATCACCTTGTCTTCATCGGGGAGCTCCTACGAAACAAGTAGAGGAAATGTAAGTATGTAACACACAAATTTCAAGGAAAAATAAATAAAGTCAAGTATCATAGGAATACCTCAGTCATGGCCCTGTTGTAGCCATCCTCATCAGCAGTCGCAAGGCGAGCTTGTGCGTCAGCCAGCTCAGCCTCAAGCCTCAAACGTTCGGCCTCAGCAGCAGCAGCAGCATCCTTCATCGTCCGGATGGTGTCAACATGATCATCAACAAGGGCGGTGGCATGCTGGCAGTCGGTGGTGAGCTGGCTGGATAGGCGTCTTTCCTCGGCAAGCTCCCTGTCAACGGTAGCTTTCGCTGCCTTCAAGCCTTCCAGCTCCGCCTGTACTGCCTTCAGCTCATCAACAGCAGCGACGAGATGTTTCTCCACTTCAGCCTTCGCCTCCTTGGCTTGTTTCTCCAGCCGTTGAGCCTGCAAGGCCGAAGAATGGTGCCTATCCATCAGAGCTCTCTGCTGATCCTGAGTCGTCATCACCATGTTGAAGTTCTCAGCCATGGTCTGGAAATTGACGAAGAACTACGAGAGAGAAGAAACGTTAATGATATTCAAGTATGTACATAAAACAAAGATAAAGGAAAGCTCTAAATCCACAAACCTCACACAGAGACAAGGCAGTGCGACTGACTAGCTTCTCGTGGCCCATCGCCTGGTAATAGAGCTGACGGTCGAAGTCAGGCATGAATCCTTTGACAAGTCGAAGGGTAGTAGTGTCTTTCAGAGTGAATTGCCCCGATTCGACTGAAGCTCGCACGATCTCCTCCACGTCAATATCGAGATCGTCACCATCATATGCTCGCTCCTGCGCGACGCGCTTCCCCGTCGGATCTCCTCAGCAGTAGCAGCAGACCTCTTCCTCGTTGCTGCCTCAGGGTTGGCTTCATTGAAGCGACGAGCCGCTTCAGCAACGGAGGGAAGATGCACTCTTCCAGACGAAGGTGCCGATGAAGGAGAAAGATCCGGAAGGATCGGCTCAGAACCGCCAGGTGGTGATCCCGGAGCAGTATCAGCGGTCGACTGAGAAGGAACAGTCTCAGGCACTGGAGCTGGAGCAGGAACAGGGGCAGGAGCTGAACCTCTACCACGTCCCGACCCTCGAGTCGAGACAGTAGCAGGAGCATTACCGCTTCTCGAACTGGTACCAGCCGTCTTCGCACCACGACGACTGGTCTTCTCAGGAATGGGCACTGAAGACTGAGGAGCGTTTGCGCCACGCTTCATAGCGGCCAGCCTCTTCTTCGTCTTGTCCATAACGATTCGCTCTGAAAATTGTAAACAATGCAAAGGTTAGAAGACAACGAAGGAAGGTAAAAAATCAACAAATAAAAAGAACAAAAACATGCATAATATTATACCAAAGACAGAAGGCTCAACGCCTGCATGATAAGTATAACCGCCGGCCCGCAACACTGGGGTAGTGGTCAACTCAAAGGCATCAAATTCATGTTCTTTCAAGTTTTTTACGACCGTCAAGGTGTAGACAGGAGGATCGGGGCGTCTCGGCGATGGACGGGCATCCGTCCAAAGCCGCTTGAATCGAAATTCCTGCGGCTTGGATTCTTTGATATAAAACCACTGTTTCTTCCAGTGAGCCCCGAAGCTCGTCTGCAGATCAGATAGGAAGCATTGCTTCTTTCGCGAGCTCAAATAATAGAACCCGGCGTCTACACCTCTGTTGCGGAATTTCACTATGAATAGTTGCCAAAAACCAGCCACAGAGCAAGGAAGGTCAAAGATGCGGGTTAGCATCGCATAAGCATACATCTGAGTGTACGCATTGGGGGTAAAATGTGAAGGAGAAGAATTGAGAGAGGACATGATTTCTGAGACAATTGGGAAAATGGGAAAACGTAAACCACAATGCAGGTAGCTACTAAATATAGTAAGATACCCTTTTGGTGGGTTGTTTATCCTATCATCTGGCCCAGGCACGATAATTTCATAAGTATCGGGAATGTCATACGTATCACGGTAATAAGCTATGTCGTGAGGCAAAGAAGAAGGAAACTGATCAAAATTGATCAAATTAGGCGGAGCAAGTTGTTCAGGAGAGTTAGAGGCAGGTATGGGAACATTCTCAACAGGAGGTAAAAAAGGCACGATGGGGAGAGGGTTCGAATCAGCCTCGTCATCTCCTAGGATGTCTACGTTTACCTCCATATCAGACACCCTATCATTGCTATTTCTCTCATTACTAGACGAGCTATCGTCACTTGAGTCGTTACTACTACCGCTAGTTGACGCATTCTCTCTAGCCTTAGATGCCATAGACGACTCACTACTACTTTCTCTACTACTACTACTGGAAGATTCAAGATCAATAACTCGCGTCATAAAGAGGTTTAGGTGGAAAGTTTACCGGCACGAGGATCTAGATCTACTGAAACTTCTTCGTTTGGGTGAATTTGCTCGTAGGACCTCTGCGCAGGTGCAAAGAGTTTTGGAGCGCCCGGTAATCGGATTCGTGCAGGTTCAGGCTGATGAGTACGATTTGGGGATGATGGACGCCGTGTGTTTGATTCACGAAGATGCCGATATGATGAATCTCGTGACGGATTGCGAGCGTTATAATAGGCTCGTTGGTGCGATCGTGGTGGTGATGGACGACGTGGAGACCGGTTACGTCAAAGTCGCGCCGTTGTGAATAAATCTGCGTAAAAGATTTGAATATTAGCATTTTTCAAAAAATTTCAGAATTTTTCAAACAATTCAAAATTTTTCTAAGTGCTATAGCTCGAATTTCCCCATGAAATTCGAGCTATATTTTCGAGCTATCCGAAACTCACCCAAGGATATAGTTAGCAGGAGAGTTTTTCGAGCTATTCCGGTAAATTTCGATCTATTTGTGGTCAATTTTGAGCTATAAGGACGATTTTCGAGCTATTTAAATGAAATTACTAAAAATAGTAATTTCGAGCTATTATTTCGAGCTATTTCTCAAGAGCTCTGGAGCAATTCTTAGGCGCGAAATGAGGAAATGAAGCTGGGAGTGGGGTATTTATAGGCGAAATGATGCGGGAATTACCAAAATGCCCCTAAATTCGACCTATTTGTAATTTCGACCTATTTTCAGAAAATTTTTCCGGCAATTTCGATGTATCTTTTTGGAGGGTAATTTCGACCAATATGGAATTCGAGCTATTTTCTGTCAAATTCGAGCTATTTTACGGAAAAAATTTTATGGACTTCGAGTTGTCTTTTTCAAAGATAAATTCGACCTATACCTATTAGAGCTACCAAAAATAGTAAATTCGACCTATTTTCGAATTTTGGTATTTTTGGTCAAATTCTTGGTTTTTTGCAACGACGCCGCTCTCGTTGCACGATTCTCGGTTACGTGACTTCTTTTTAGTTCGTATGACCAATGTTTGTACACATTACTCTTACGAACTGGGGGACTCCATGATGTACCATATTTCGGTACCGACACGTCATAATATCCGATACAATACACGAACGTATTTCGGGACATATTATGCCACGTCAGCACCATTATTTTTTAATGCAAAATTACAATTCAAGGCAAAACTCGGAAATTGGCCCAAGTAGGCCAAATTGAGCCCAAGCGAGATCAATTTGGGCCCGAAAAGGCCCAATTCGAGCTATACAAGCCCAATCCGAGCTATATGGGCCCGAATAAGATCTATTTGAAGGCCCAAAAGTCCAATTCGAGCTATATGGGCCAAAGTTCGATCTATTTGAGGCCTAGGAGTCCAGTTCGAGCTATATGGGCCCAAATTCGACCTATTTGGCCCAAATTCGACCTATTTGAAGGCCCAATCCGAGCTATTTCAAAATAGCTCTAATTCGACCTATTTTGAGTCATAGTTCTACTTGGATTGCACTTCTAGCTGAATAAGGACTCTTATTACTATATAAGGGGGTCCCATGCCTCATTCTAAGGTACGTTTTTATTTTCTAGCATCTAATTTCGAGCTATATACATCGAATTCGAGCTATAGAGCAATAATTCGAGCTATATTGCAATAGCTCTTGTTCGATCTATATAGAGTGTATTTCGAGCTATTTGAGAGTAATTCGGTCTATTCGGGTTTTCTCATCACGGTTCTCAATACCATTTCGAGGTGTGCTAATTCGACCTATAGAGCTCAAATTCGACCTATTTGGGCATATTTAGAGCTATAAATTCGACCTATTTGGGCATATTTAGAGCTATAAATTCGACCTATTTGGGCAAATTTCGAGCTATAAATTCGAGCTATTGTCTCTGAGTACAATACCTCAAATTCCGACCTATCTGACTTGAGCGTCGGAGTGCCTTCGCCGGAGGAGGCACCGGCTTAGTTTACGTGTGGTGTTGAGTGCAGGTTCTGAACCCGAAAGCTGTTTAAGCATCCAGCAGGAACTAAAGCAGTCTGACGTGGAGTGTTGGAGAGGGGACACGTATCCAGACGAAAATACCCCACATCAGGTATTAAGTTGAAATACTTAAACTGACAGCCCTTTGCTGCCCAGCAGTAAATCTTCTCAATCCCTGGGCCCAACTTTCCAAAGGCGTCCCAATGGGTGAAACATAATTATCAGATGAGCTAGTAATCCGGACAATATCCGTTGCTTGTTTTTGAGCTATATAGGCCGAACATAGTTCGTTGCTCGTTGCGCAATTCAAGAATTAATTTGGTGATCATGATATCAGGTTAATTATGGTTATGAAGAAAAGTGTGATTATGCATCAAATGATAGGTTTAATTTAACAATAGGTAAGAAAGTTGATTATGTTAAATAAAAGCATTAAAATGGTGATAGAATGTTGCTCGTGATTTGAAACAAAGAATCACAATTGTTATGTCCAAGGTTCTCAGGGCCGAATGCCAAACGGGGTTTTGAACAAATCAGAAATCAAACCTCACCTTTTACCGTATAGGAAATTCTTGATTAACGCCGATAATTGCAGAATCCTTACATAAATCAAAAAGATATAATCAATTGTTTGCTCATAAATTTACAACAATAATATATACTTTCAGTATTTATCATATTTAAAGAAGTTCAGTTAAATATCTAGTTCTTGTTAATTTTGGATAAATCCAACACTTACCTATTTTAACTTTAACCATGACGTAAAATTATAAATAATGAGATTTACCATTTCAAAGTAACAAGTTGAAGACTAGATCAATTACAAAATAATAATTAAAGTTACCATTTCTAATTTATTAACAACATATTTGATATTAATATATACATATCCATCAATGCATATTTAAACCCTTTTAAAAACAATATTTCTTAACAAAACTCTTGTAAATTACTGATTAAATAATAATCTCAATTCAAAGATTTTACCATGATCTTAACATTGAACAAATACTTCAGTAAGCCCTTGAACAAAATCATATCATATATATAACTTTGGTAAAAACTATTTTTCTTTAAGTTATTAGTATAAAGTTACACAATATTGCATATATCACTAATAACAATTAAAATAAATTGTAAACATGTAGATCTAATAAAAATTAATATTTTCAGAATACATATCATGCTAATAAACTAGATTAGATGGTTAGATCATAAGATAGACACAATACTTCAATTAAAGTTATAGAAATTGAAAGATCAACCGTAAAACAAACTACATGTCTTCTAAATGTTGCAAAATCCATGAAAGTTATTAAAAATGATTATAAATTATGATCAACTGATCCAACATCATTATTAGTATGTAATAATTCCATATAAATGATCAATTTCATGATTTGTGTAGCTTTTGCAACATATATTGGTCAATCAAAATGTTTATGTAAATATAAGGCAGAAAACTGTAGCAATCTTAGATTCACCTTCAATCGGACTTTCAAACAATATGATAATCTGAAATTGGTTGAGGGGTTCAATCTTAAACATCCTGGAGAGTATGTAGTTTCAAAATCAGATCCATAGGACACGGTTTGGTATTTTAAATAAATCATGAAAGCTAGGAGTTGTTTTCCGGTTTTCTGGACAGTGGTACGTATTTCTCATTTTTAGACCCCTCAAACGACTTTGGTTGAAGAAGGTTTCTGAACATGAAAGTTATCTTACACAATAAACAGTATGTGGTAAATATTTCAGAGAAAGATTCGAAGTTTTGATATGGTTTTCGGACTTCTAAAGTTTCTGTACCAAAACTGGCAGTTTTGCCCAAACTCGATTTTGAGGATTTTTAAGGACTATAAAGAATGCTTAAAGGACTGAAACAATTTTTTTAGAAATCTAAACATCAAGAGGAAGACCTGTTCAGAAGAAAAGAAGAGAAGATTCGGAGAAGAGAGGTGTGTGAAAAATGTTGAAGAGAGCCTCCCTTTTATAGGTGAAAATGGGAGACAAAGAATTAATTACCATACCCTACCCATTTTTATTTTAATCCAAGCTAGGCCACCCTAATTATGATGAATTTTCCAGACATTATCTGATAGGATTTTATAAGAATAAAATATTAGAAATATCTAGCATAAAAGACAAAGGAAAATTACCTTTTTACAAATGTAAATGTAAATATGTGAAGATTTACCATTGTAAATGAATGCTTGGATATTTTAAAACCAAAAGGGACCAATTTGAAAGTCTTGATAACTCATTTGGTCTTAAATAAAATATACGTCGTCAATCATAAATTTTTCAAAAGGAGTAGGACTAAATTGTAACTTTTCAAATCTTTTTGGGGTCAAAATTGTATTTTCAAAAAGTTCAAGGACTAAAATGAAAATTCGAAAATAATTTTATTTTCTTTCAAATTTCAGGGGCGTTACAATCCTCCCTCCTTAAAAGAATCTGGTCCCCAGATTCATACCTGAATTATTTCGAAGGAAAAAAATAAGAAATGCTTCCACCTTCCATAACCCGACTCCAATGTAGTATCCTCAAACTTGGGATCCACCTAAAGTATATTCATAATCGAAACCTTTTGATTTTCACCTCTCGAAATCATTGATCGATAACATTTTAGTATCTAATGAAACCCAAAAATATCACCTTCACCTTTTCAAACTTACTACTAATTCGATCCTAAAATAATCAAATTTCATTCCTCAAATGATTCAAACCTACGAACCCCAAGTAAATCGCAATTTCGTAAAACTATTTTCTCGAAACTCGTAAAACATTCTTCAATCATCGTTATCATCCTTTTTCTTTTAACCTTCATTCCACTAATACGAATATCCCTAATTTGCTTAAATACTAAATCCCAAATATATCGACATGTCAATGAATCGGTTAATCCAAAATTTCAAGTATTATTCTAAAGCCCAAAGTCTTTTATCAAATTTCTTTTCCCGAAATTCCAACCATCATATTCGTTTCTAAAACAAAAATATATCTTAAATGCCTTTTCTCAAATTCAAGCCCAATATCAACTTCTTAAACCTAATAACCTTTATATGAGATTGGATAGACCATCAATGATCCAATATGACTATCTCTTTGTAATCCACCTAAAATCGATCTTTTAAGCCCAAAAAAAACTCACGTACCCAAAAGAGAAATACTTCCAACTATTTTCTCAAATTAAATTTCATCCGTCAAGATCAATACTTAAGTAAGATCGTAAAGCCCTTTCGTTGGAAGAAAAAAATTAATACTTTTAACGGTTTGAAGAGAACATAAGCAAATCAAAACGTGATTGAAATCATGAGTATAAAGCATAAAATTTCAATAGATGTTGAGCTTGTTGGAGTCGAACCTTTCAATTTTTAAACACGAAAATAACACATAATACAAACGTAATTTAAAATAAGACCATTGTCATTCAAAATGCAATATTACAACTTTATCTAAAGAATTGCCAAATTCAATACGAGAGCGAAAACTAGAATGGGTGTTACTAATCTCGTAAATACAAAAGCAACTTCGTTTGGTGTTTCTTCATCATTTACCAAAAAAAATAAAATGACAAATAACTAAAATTACAACAATTAATAGGAAAACAAGAGAAAATCTCATTATTTTCGGTAGAGAAGGATAAGAAAAGATGAGTGTGAGTTTTGTGGGGTAAAATTTTCAATTTATAGAAGAGTGTTTGGCCAATATAGCCGTTTATAGCCGTTGCTAGTGGGGAAAAAATTAAAATTTTGAATTTTTTTTTTTTTTTTTTTGAACGGTATGGTGAACCGAAAAAATGAAAATTATTTATTCATGTATGAAAGCATTTATCTTATAAAAATGCAATTTCTTGTTTCAAATAATAATATGACATAAATAGGTAAAGAAAACTATTTGTATGCAAAACTTTGAAATAATCGGGAGACGGTAAAAACTTTCTACTAAGGCCTTTGCACCATTGATTGGTTACAAAGATTTTAAATTCAATATTTGAATCAATGACATAAATAATCAAAAATATAAACCGAGATGGAAATATGCGATTAAGATTATAAATTTTCATTTGAATATCCTTTTGAAAATAAAATATGAAGAATAATCATATAAGCGAAGATTTCTACTTTTTCATTTCTAAACTTAATGAGATAATTTTGGAATACTATGCACAATATTTTCAAAAGAAATTTATGAATGTAGACATAAATTTTTATTTATCCAAGTTTAAGATGTTAATACGTGATCACATAAAAATGACGTGAATCGTTTCCCTTAGTTCAGAAAATAAGATTTAGACACGAAATATCTGTAATAGATAAAATTCCAAGCATGAAAGATAGATTGCTGAAGAAGCTATTAAAAAGAAATCATTAATTTAAAAGAAAATCATCTTTCTAAAGCTTTCTCGGTACGCTAGCTTTCTCGAAACGCTTACTTAAATTTTCTTATAAATAGTGTTTACATACGAGCAAGATCACAACAAAACACAAGCACAAATACACATACAATATTAAGAGGAAGAAAATAAATCGAGATGGAGAAATCATCAATACGAAAATTTCAGACCATTTGTGTCTTTGGCGGTTCTACTTTTGGAAAAGATCCAGAGTTTATAAGGGAAGCGTGCAATCTCCGAAATTGGTTGGCTACAAAGAAAATCAAGCCAGTGTATGGAGAAAAATCAGGATTAATGGAGTGTGTGGTGAAGAGTGCACTTTCGATTGAAGGTAAGGTCTTAGGAATCATGCCAAAGAATTTAGCTGACGTGAATCCAAGAGGTCAATTTTAGGTGATGAGATTAAGGTACCTAGCATTCATGAACAAATGGCAACTATGTTTTACAATGCGGATGCTTTCATAGAACTACCTGGAGGTTTAGAAACATTTGAAGGAATATTTTCGGCAAGTTCATGGGCTCAGTTAAACATGCATCAGAAACCTGTTGGATTGTTAAACATAAACGGTTTTTATGATAAGCTATTCATATTCTTACATGATTGTTGTACTCATGGATTTGTCAAGCCGATGTCTTGTGCTATGATATTTGCAGATAAAAGTGCTAAAGAGTTAATAGACAAAATGGAAACTTGTGTACCTTTCTCAGATCCGACATCAACAAAGCAAGAAGGTGGTGCTAGCAGCAGTAAGAAACGTGGAATTGATACGACACTCAAGTTGTAACTCTTTAATTTTAGAAATAAATCGTCAATCGAAAATCCCTTTATGTAATAAATTGCTTGTTTATCAATAAAGTGATTTAGTAAAAATCTTTTCTTTTGTAAAGATTTAGTTTCATTTTAAGCCCAAAGCTCTGATACCATACTGTGAGGACTGCGCCCCACGAGTCACAATCCGATCCGAGTTGGTCCGATGTTGGTCACCTAACAAACTCAACTTAGACCGAACTGTAGCCCATAGGAAGGGGTCTCACTGACCAGGATCAAAACCATAGCATTATAAAATAATTTTTCTTTAAATACAGCGAAAGTCTTTGGAATACAAATACATTTTACAATTTTAAAATGATGTAAATACAAAATCAAACACTTAACAATTTTTGCAAAGTTTCCAAAAGCGGACTTGTCGATCATTCGTTCCATCCGTGCTGCTATACCAATCTTACTCTGAGAAAAGGACATATAGAACAAAAGAGGAGTAAGTCTTTAATGACTTAGTGAAATTCTTAGATCATGACAATAATCAAACAGTAAATCAGAACAAAACGAACAAGAATGACCAGAATAATTACATCTGCATCATTGAACTGAAATTATTGGTGTAACGATAATACTGGAATATTCAGAATAACGAGAAAATGAACTTGTGCAATTACATATAACAGATCCAACCTTAACGCCAAAATTCAACTGTATACCTCCCTACGAGGAGCTACCTCGCAACAGAACAGAAGACATGCTCGAGTACATGTCAATCTAACACGCGAGTCACAACCAACTCCTGGCTGCAACCAGCGCCTAGACAGAATGGGTATTAAGTTGAAATACTTAAACTGACAGCCCTTTGTTGCCCAGCAGTAAATCTTCTCAATCCCTGGGCCCAACTTCCCAAAGGCGTCCCAATGGGTGAAACATAATTATCAGATGAGCTAGTAATCCGGACAATATCTGTTGCTCGTTTTTGAGCTATATAGGCCGAACATAGTTCGTTGCTCGTTGCGCAATTCAAGAATTAATTGGGTGATCATGATATCAGGTTAATTATGGTTATGAAGAAAAGTGTGATTATGCATCAAATGATAAGTTTAATTTAACAATAGGTAAGAAAGTTGATTATGTTAAATAAAAGCATTAAAATGGTGATAGAATGTTGCTCGTGATTCGAAACAAAGAATCACAATTGTTATGTCCAAGTTTCTCAGGGCCGAATACCAAACGGGATTTTGAACAAATCAGAAATCAAACCTCACCTTTTACCAAAATGGGAAATTCTTGATTAACGTCGATAATTGCAGAATCCTTACATAAATCAAAAAGATATAATCAATTGTTTGCTCATTAATTTACAACAATAATATATACTTTCAGTATTTATCATATTTGTGGTGCAGATTCTGGTGAAGAGTCTAGCTGTCTTGGAGTACTAAATTGTGAGGAGGATCTAGGAGTCGTACCTGAACTTTCTTCTCCAACATCTTCTTCTCTTGGATTTTCCACTAGTAATGGTGTAGGTATCCATTTCTTGTCTATATTCTCCGTCTGCCAATTCCACGCAGCTTGCTCGTCAAACTCAACGTCTTGACTTGTAACAAGCTTTTGACTGTCAAGATTATAAATTTTGTATGCTTTAGACTGAGAGCTATAGCCAAGGAAGATACCTTTTTTCGTCTTGTCTTTTAGCTTGTGCCTCTTTACTGATGCAATATGGACATAACCCATACATCCAAAAACTCTTAGGTGTTTGGTTGAAGGCTTTTTTCCAGACCAAGCTTCGATTGCTTTCTTGTTGAGAACAACTTTCGTTGGACAACTGTTGAGTAGATAGACTGATGTATAGACAGCCTCTGCCCAAAACTTCTTTGTTAATCCTTTCCCGACAAGCATTGATCTTGCCATCTCCATGACTATCCGATTCTTTGTTTCAAAAACTCCATTTTGTTATGGAGTGTAGGAGACTGTAAGTTGATGCTCCATTCCTTCATCTTCGCGGAACTTGTCAAATTATTTAGAGTTGTATTCCATACCTCAATCACTCCTCAACTTTCTAATCTTGTGACCACTTTGGTTTTCTACAAAGTTTTGGAATCTTTTGAAATTCCGAAAACTGAAGTAGACCCAAGTCATTCTTTTATAATTATCTATAAAGAGGATAAAGTACTTGTTTTGACTTAGGAAAGATGTTCGCATTGGGCCGCATACATCAGTGTGGACAAGTTCCAAAATTTGTGTAGCACGCCATGCTTTCTCCGTTGGAAATGGTTGTCGGTGTTGCTTTAGATCCTTCACAAACATTCTCCTTCTCCTTTATAAGGGGGAGATCTCGCATCATATTTTTCTGATGAAGTAGTCGTATGACATTGAGATTATAGAGTTCAAACCTCCGATGCCATAAGCTTGTGTCATTAAGTTGGGACACCATAGCTTTTTCCTTCGCATATTTCCAGTAATAGGAAAATTTCTGGTTCTTTCCATTTTCACTTCAGCAATTTCCATATTATTTTACACATCATAAATAAGACAAAAAACTCCTTTAAAGTGTAGGGATTACCCATTCTCCATCATTTGGCCAACACTAAGTAAATTTTGATAAGGACTTGGTACTAGGAGAACATCTCGAATATAACCCGTACCTTTCTTTGTATCGATGGCAATCGTACCCTTTCCTTTTGTCTCCACCAGTTCTCCATTGCCCATCTTGACTTTAGTCTTGATCGAAGTATCAAGATTGCAAAAAATCATTTCATTTCACTCTAATGGTTGTTGCATCCGCTGTCAATATACCAATCTTTATTTTTCTTCTCGGTTGCGGATTGGCATGCATAGAAGAGGTGTTCATTCTTCTTTTGATTTTGTGAATAGTTGGCCTGATAATTTTTCTTTAATCGACAATATTTTTCTACATGCCCGAACTTCTGACAGTTTCTACATTGTGCCTTTCCTCGATGGTAGCAACCTTTTTTCAAGTGATTTGACTTTTTGCATATACGGCAAGGGGGTACTCACCTTTATTCTCTCACGCTTTGAGTTTTCTTCTTTGTTCCGTCCTCGTGAGTCTCTCCTTCTCTTGATTTGTTACTCTTCACGTTGAGCTTTGATTGAAAGGCACTCTCAGTGAACCTTCGTGTCGCCTATTCAAACATTGCTCATGAGCTTGTTGGGAGACCATTAATTATGTGATTGACATGGTTGAGAGATCCTTCGATCTGCAATAGCTGCCACGATTGGATCATACTTCTTGGGAAGACTGATCAAGATCTTTTGGACAATACTTTGATCGGAGATGTCATCTCCATAAGCTCTCATTTGGTTAACAATCTCCATGATCTTCGAGCAATAATCTTTGGCTAGCTCTGAGTCTTTCATTTTTAGATTCTCTAAATCTCTTCTCAAGCTTTATAATTCAATAGTTTTAAGCTTAGCATTGCCTTGTAACTCCTCCTTTAAGATGTCCCAAGCTTGATTTGATGTTTTTGTATTCCTAATTCTTGAAAAGATAGATTCGGTGATGGCTTGTTGAAGAAGAAAAAGAGCTTTTGAATATTTTGTCTTAAGTTTTGTTGAACTAACTTCACTTGAGGAGGACTAGTAGCCATCTTGTTTAGAATTAGAGATGCATTCTTCAACGAAATCCCAAAGACCATGAGACTCGAGACATGTCTTCATCTGAATGCTCCAATAGTCGTAGTTTTCGCCACTAAACGATGGAATTGATTCCGACATGCGAGAGGAAGCCATTAAGCCCATTCTAGATCGAACAAGCTCGAATGCCACTTGTTAGTAAAATAGAGGTTTGGTATTAGTGTTTTAAGGTAGTAGGAGTAGAAGTGTTTCATAGATTATAGATAATGGTGTTTTTGTAATGGAGTACTTATCTCCAACTTTACTAGAATGTATTTCTCAAATGTTTTGCTTGATTACAAACTTCATCCGTAGGTGGTATTTATAGGTGATCATGGATAATTCTAATTCTCCTCCACACCACTAATCTAGATTACTCTAATTAGATATTTTACATTCTCTAGAATTATTCTAGGAATACTCTAGGTTTATTCCAAGAATATTTTTTACTTGGTGATGTAATGATTATTCTAGTCCTCTCCATAATCTTAACAAATTAGCTAGATTTGTATAGACTATTCTAGAAATGCATCACATATTATGATCTTAATAACATTTCAGTCATGATTGACTCATTTATTTGCTCAAGTGTCGCTGCCATCTTCTCCCAATTCAAAATTTTTAACCTTGTCCCGCAACAAAGGCATTCCCTTCCGAGCAAGTTCAATATTTGCAAAGGAGAGTTTATGGGTCTCGAATGCTTGACGGCTTTTAAACACCAAAGGTTCATAGGTGGGAGATTTGGATGATGATGTAGGTATTTTTTTACGTTTCGGTAGACCATTAGCGTTGATGGTTTTTCTTTTGAATATTGCCATGCTGCATTCATAGTTTTGAGAGTAGAGACTGGTGGTTTTTGATTGCGGATAAGGAATCGACCTCGTTAATGTTTTTCATAATTCCTGAGAAGAAGAACACAAACTTAAAACCAGATATAATCAATGAGAATTAACAAAATACTTGTATTTATAGACTAACTTTTTTTGCACTATTAGATTTCAACATGAGTATAGTTTAAAAAAAAAAAAAAAAAAAAGCAGTTTGCATATGGATTAGTAGATATAGAAATTTGGTTTAAACGGCAAATGTATATGTTAGAAATATAGCTTACGCCACACAATTTTCACGCAAGTAGCAAGAAATATAAAGGTATCTGGCGAGAATTTAAGCCATATGTGCTATTTCATTATGTTAGGATGTTTAGCAAAACTTATAATGTAAAGTGATTTTGCAAAGGGATAAAAGCATTAAACCACCTATACTTTACCCCTTGTTGCACTTTGCCCCCTATCCTTTTATTTTTGGCAACTTGCCCCTAAACTATGGATAAATAAGCGCTTTGCCCCCTGAGTCGTTTTTTCACCATTAGATTTGAACACGTGTCAGGATATTTTACCGTTAGATTTGGACTCAGGGGACAAAGTGCTTATTTATTCATAGTTAAGGGGCAAGTTGCCAAAATTAATAGGATAGGGGGCAAAGTGCAATCGGGGTATAGTATAGGGGGTTTAACGCTTTTATCCCTTTTGTAAAAGAGTCAAGTAAGAAATAGACTTTGCTAAGGAAAAATGAAGAATAGAAGAGAATTAGAAGAGAAAGAACTTATAAAACAATAGCTGAGAGAATCAACCCTACTATATTGGATACAACATTCTCCTATTTCTTTGAATTCATGTTATGCAATATGACTATTATCTCGATATGTAATTGTGTTCTCATAGTTATTAGCGAATCTTCTCGTTAGGGTTAGGTAGTAACCGAATCGATTTGATGTTGAGTTCCTCGCTCTGATTTAGATTACTTGAATTTTGTATTGAGTTGTTGTATCTAGTTTTAGTGCTTTGATAAATTTGGCCAATATATCGATGATCTCATATCTTTGAGAAGAGTCGACAGACAAAACTCTTAGAATTTTTATGTTGGGAGTAAAGAAAATAGAAATCTACAAGTTAGATATATATCAAGATTTGCAAAACCGAGCGAAGAACAATCGGATCAAATTTGATTGAAGCAAAATATTGAATTGACGATTATCGTATCAAACGATTTGCCTAGTGTACAGAGAGTTTTATTGTGTAATCTGAAGAAAATGAAATAGCAAAGTGAGTTGAACAAGTCTCAACCTCACTATTTATAAGCAATGGAAAGAAACAGAAAATAGCAAACGACATCTAACGGCTTTCCATAAACGGAAAGAGTTGGTATCCGTTAGTTAACAGAATTACAAAAACTTACCAAAAATAGAAATAAAGTAAAATTAAGTATAATTTAAGATTCCCCCTCAAGAAGGGCGTGAAGATTAATGATCCCCATCTTGGAAATGTTGTGAGAGAACGGCTTGAGCGACAAAGGTTTGGTGAATACATCAGTTGTTCATTGGAAATATGAATGATCTCGAGTTTCTTTTCATGGACCTTTTCTTGAACAAAAAAGCAGTCGATTTGGATGTGTTTTGTTCGCTCGTGGTGCACTAGATTGTTAGCTATGCAGTACGCACTTTTGTTATCTGTAAAGAGGAGAGGAGTCCTTGGTTGAGTGATGTGAAGATCCTTTAACAGCTGAGATAGCCAAAGAACTTCAGAAGTTGTGGTGGCCAAGGCTCTATCTTCAGGTTCTATGGATGACTTGCTGACAGTGGGTTGTTTCTTTGCCCTCCAAGAGACTAATGAGTCACCCAAGAAGATAGCAAAACCAGTGACACTTCTTCTTGTATCACTGCAAGTGGCCCAATCACTATCAGAAAAAGCCTTAAGATGAGGCTCTGTCTGTGATGGATAGAATAAACCAGCTCCTGGAGTAGCTTTGAGGTATCTAAGAACTCGATGAGCAGCAGAAAGATGTGTTATTGTAGGCCTTGACATGAACTGTGTAAGGTAATGAATGTTGTAGCGTAGATCATGGCGAGTAATGGTAAGATACAACAACCTTCCAACCAATCTTCTATAGACAGAAGGGTCATCAAGTGGAGGAGAGTCTACATCTTTAATTTTTGTAGTAGAATCCATTGGAGTAGATGCTGGCTTGCATCCAAGATACCCTGATTCAGATAATATGTCAAGGGCATATTTCCTTTGGCATATGTTGATTCCAAATTTCTGCGAGCAACTTCAATTCCTAGGATGTATTTCAGTACTCCTAAGTCTTTAATAGTAAACTTGTTGTCCAGGTGTTCCTTGAGTTTTGTGATCTATGTCATGTCATTTCCTATGACTATAACATCATCAAAATAAACACAAAGTGCAGTAAAAGAGTTAGATGTAGCTTTAGTGAACAGGGAACAATCGGAGATAGATTGAGAATAGCCAAAATCAAGCAAGCAATCAGCCAACTTAGTGTACCACTGCCTAGATGCTTGTTTTAAACTATATAAACTTTTCTTTAATAAACCAACCCTCTTGTCATTAGGCTTGCAATAGCCTGGAGGTGGTTTCATGTAAATAGTTTCATCAAGGTCACCATGTAAAAACGCATTGTTCACATCCAACTGATGTAAATACCAACCGTTAGATGCAGCAACAGATAATAAGACTTTGGAAGTAGTTAGCTTAGCAACTTGTGAGAAAGTGTCAAAGTAATCTAGACCTTCCTCTTGAGTGTAACCCTTAGCTACTAGCCTAGCTTTGTACCTCTCAATGCTACCATCAGCCTTATGTTTAACTTTGTAAACCCATTTACAACCAACACAGTTATGAGCTGTAGGCAAATCAGTTAACTCCCATGTGTGAGTCTTTTCTAAGGCTTCTATCTCTTTTTTCATAGCAAGTTGTCATTCAGGATATTTGTTAGCTTGAGTAAAAGACTTGGGTTCAAATATAGTAGATATAGATGCAGTGAAAGCTTTATGATGAGAGTTAAGTTTAGATGTAGAAAGATGACTCTCTATAGGATATTTTGTCTTTAACATATTGCTCTTGTATAAAGAAGCATACAATTTGAAATCATAAGATTGCAGGTAAGAAGGAGGATTAATACCTCTACTTGACTTTCTAACAACATGAACATCAGTATGTATAATATCAGTAGATAAAGGAACTTCAGGTAAAATAACAGAAGGCACAGGAGGTGAAGGATCAGGGATACACTTTAAATGTTCTGTTGGTAGAACATTTTCAAGACTATTCTGAGCTGTAGTACTTGAGCTTGTAATATCAGCAAAATCCATGTGATGATGATCCAAGTCTGGAGTATGCACAAAAGAAGCATCATCGCTGGAACAAGTGGTTGAGCAAGTGGTTCAGGTTAAGGAATAGGCTCTGGAGGAAGAGCTGCTACTAAATCCTGTACTTCAATGAAAGAATCAGGGCATATATGAGGCTTAATAACTTGAGACTCAGAAGAGCATATTTTAAACTCTGAAACGGAAAGTTATTTCATAGAAAACAACATCTCTGGAGATAAAGATCTTAGAAGATTCCAAATTCAACAGAAGATATCCTTTTGTTCCTCTAGGATAACCAAGAAAGATACATCTTTGGGCTCTAGGTTCAAATTTAATCCTGTGAGCAGCCAAACTAGATGCAAAATAAAGACAACCAAAGGACTTGAGAATGTTATAATCAGGATGCCTATTAAACAACCTTTCAAAAGGAGTTTTATTGTTAATAACAGGAGAAGGTAAGCGGTTGATTATAGAAGCTGTAGTTGCAATACAATGAGGCCAATACTTAAGAGGTAAGTTGGATTGAAATTTTAAAGATCAGTGCAATATGTAAAAGGTGTTGGTGCTTACGTTCAACCAGTCCATTTTGCTGAGGAACTTCTACACAACTGGTTTGATGTTCAATACCATTAACAGCATAAAACTTTTTAAGAAGGAACTCAGTTCCATTGTCTGTTCTGATAATTTTATTTTAACAGAGAACTAGTTCTTTATTAAAGCATAGAATTCAATCATGTGTTGTTGAACCACAGACTTGTGTTCAAAAAATAAACCCACGTACAACGAGAAAAATCATCAACAATAGTAAAAAAGAATCTGCAACCATTGTAAGCAGTAAGAGAATAGGGCCCCCATACATCACAGTGTATCAATTCAAAAGGAATCAAAGTATCAGTTTTACTAACAGGAAAAGCAAACTTTCTCTATTTGGCTAAACGACAGATATCACAAGGATTATTCTGAGCATTAGAAGAAATAGAAATCTGAGGAATGCTACAAAGCTTATTATGTGAAGCATGACCTAGTCTACTGTGCCATTCTCTCGAAGCAGAACTATTATGACAGGCATGAGAATTACAATCAGAAGAACTATTGTTTTGGAACAAATCTAGAATATAAAGTCCATTGTGCTCTCTAGCAAAACCAATCATCTTCCCGGTGATTGATTCCTGCAAGAGACATTTATCAGAGAAGAAGTGTAAGGACACATTAGAGCATTTGGTTAGCTTAGAAACAGAAATGAGATTAAAACTCAAAGCAGGCACTAAGAATGCAGCTTGAAGAAGTAAACCATTAGATAATGTAGCAATTCATGTTAAAGTAGCATTAGTAGTGTTAGAATTAGGTAAAGAAATAGGAATGTTAACATTGCTAACATTAGAAGTAAAGAGAGCATAATCACATAACATATGATCTGTGGCACCACTATCTAATATCCAAGGTGCAGCAGAATTAGAACCCTGTTTCAAAGTGGAATTTAAAGCAAAGATAGAAAATAAACCAGCTGTAGTAGTGGCAACAAAAGGTGGTGCAGCAGCACTTGTTGAATGCCAGGAACCTTTCAATCAAGGCCTTTTCTGTATCATCTTAAAACTGTGGCACAGAAATATTTGCATCCTCATTAGTAGTAACATTATTAGCTGAAGGTGGAGCCCTTTTTCCGGTAGGTCCATCCCACTCTGGAGGATAACCTATGAGCTGAAAACACCTATTTACAGTGTGACCATTGAAGCCACAATGAGTCCACTTCAACTTCTTCTTGTCCTTATTTCTAGCACCCTTCTGAAACTTATTCTGATAAGGGGGATTACCAGCAGGTTTGTTGGCAAAATCTTGAGTGGTTTTGGATCTGGTGAACATAGCCAAAGGATCAACAGTACTGGTAGAAGAGTGTAAAGATCTCTGACTCTCTTCTTGAAGAAGAAGGGAGTATACTTTGGATAAAGAAGGTATAGGAGAGTACAGAAGA
The DNA here is from genome assembly GCA_946800315.1 of Misopates orontium. NCBI lineage: Eukaryota > Viridiplantae > Streptophyta > Magnoliopsida > Lamiales > Plantaginaceae > Misopates > Misopates orontium. Next base: position 13,294,481 of record OX326951.1, read on the forward strand.
GTAATCAATTTCGATCAATCGGATCAAAAATTGCAGAAAATACAACAGGCGATCGTAAAATCGAAAACAAAAATTAGAACATCAAACCCTAGAATTTCGCAGAGGAGATAATCACAGCGGAAGATGGATCGATCATTTGGTGAATTATACCATATCAATATTTGCAAAACCGAGCGAAGAACAATCTGATCAAATTTGATTGAAGCAAAATATTGAATTGACGATTATCGAATCAAACGATTCGCATTGTGTACAGAGAGTTTTGTTGTGTAATCTGAAGAAAATGAAATAGCAAAGTGAGTTGAACAAGTCTCAACCTCACTATTTATAAGCAACGGAACGAAACAGAAAATAGCAAACGGCATCTAATGGCTTTCCATAAACGGAGACAGTTGGGAGCCATTAGTTAACAAAATTACAAAAACTTACCAAAAATAGAAATAAAGTAAAATTAAGTATAATTTAAGAATATATCGGCAGTCTGTGTTGCATCAAACATGATATTCACAGAGGTAAAGGTGCGTGAATCTTTCAAATTCAGATGTGTGGGTTATTGTATGAGCGTATGTTTAAGGCACCCGAAAGAAAACTCAATATATTGGAGGAAATTGGCATACAACAATTAAGATCAAGAAATCAATTGAAAAACGATAGAAAACAATTAGAAAATCCAGGTAAACCCGAAGCCATAGGTACGCATCTTATTGACAATCTTTTCTTGATAGTTTTTTGTTAGATTTGGTTTTGTTAATTAACCTCTTGAATTTCAATTGTTCATTATGAGGTAAAAAAGCTTTTTCTGTAGACTTTTTCCTTGTGTATTAGTTGATGCTTTGGAATTTTAAAATCCTTATATTATTTGAATAGTTCATACATTTGCGATTTGACCACAAAACATACAGAAATAATATTTAAACATTGCAAAGATGCCACAAAAAGTCACACAGTTCATGTCTAACAATTGAATGAATTTTGTTTCACCAAATCAGTCATAGTCTAGGGCCTTTTTTGTGGAATCCAACTGCTGCAGTTGCATTCAAGAAATCCACAAACAAATGACTTTTGATCAGTTGGTATCGGGTTCAACATTCACAAACCATCTATTAACTCGTTTTTGGGCAATAGATACCTGCATCCAGAGGGAAAACAAATGGAAGATGTCACCAAGTGGATCACATAAATTAACAAGGAAAGATGTAATTCAGTATGTCAATGTACCTGATTATCCCAATCTGTTCTACAAGTAATTATGACCAGTGTGATAGTTTGCACGAGAACGCCAATTAGCATTCCCATCCAAACACCCTACAATAAGATGATATGCATAGTGAAGTTAATCTGATAAATGACTATAAAGCTCTGGACATATAGAATTAGAACTAAAATAACCTAAATGCTATTTTAAGAATGACGTAGTATTAGTACTTTATCTCTAAGGTAGTTGTGAATTAGTTACAACTTCCCGTAAATTATAGATATAGTCCATTTGTTAACCATTTATACTATTTCCAGCAGCTTTAGTTTTCAATTTTACTGAAAAGTCTCAAAATTGTTGTTGTTTTCATGTATGAGCACGTGAATATTATGAACGCTTGAAGAGGAAATTCTATGCACCAAAGTAAGTAACATTATTTATCACGTAACATAGAGTGAACAAATTTGCAATTGGCTTGTTGAGGGACAGAAGTTAATTTGTACTAACAATTGAGGATCCAGATTTTGGAAAGTAAAATTTTCAATTTTTTTTTGGTGAAAATAATAAAATATAATCGAAATTACAACCATCTTGAATATTATTCCGAAATTAAGAATATGTTACTTATCTTGTAATTAAGTGGCTTGGTGAAATATTTAAGTAAGGAAGAAATGGGGACAGACTTACTTCGACTTGCAGATTGTAGACGTAACCAAGCACAACTCCGATCGGGACTCCTATTAAGTAATACGATGCCACGTTCACGTATGCCACGATACCCTGCCACCCAGATCCAATTGCAACACCTGTACAAGACAGACCAATTTATTTAAAGCACTGCAGTATGCTAGCTAATGTGTTATATATCAATTCACATATAACATATATAAAATCCATATTAGTATTTGTCTTTTTTTTTTTTTTTTTGAGAAAATAGTATTTGTCTTTATATTTATAAGTTTTAGTGTAAATAACTCACTCTCGTGGGCAAATTCTATATATGTTCCTAGAGCAAGATTTATTTTTTCAAGATGCTTATTATATTATATAAAAAAGAAGAGTAACATTAGATAGTGAAAACTCTACCAGAGAGAACCGGTTGGACACTGTTGAGGAGCAGTGAAATTGCCAAAAGTGGTGACATATGAGCAACCGATGAGGCGACCTCGCGGTTATCTGTGAACAAATATGCTACACGGCCTCGAAATAGAAGAAAGAATACGAACGAAACAAATCCAATGGCGAATGATGTTGCTACTATTGTGGCAATTGAGAATTTTGCAGCTTTGGAATTCCCACTTCCAAGATTATTTGCTATCCGCACACTAGCAAAACACGAGATATTTATAAGAAAATTGGAACAGTTCAATTTGCGAAGTAGTGATTGATTGTATATAAACTAATATGTGCTAGAATTTTCTTAAGTAATTATATTAGTTCGTTAATGAACTTACACGTTTAAAAACTGATAAGAGAGACAAATAAATTGTACATTGTCTAGAGACGCTTTCAAACAAATTTTTGTACACTCTTTAAGATCAGTCAAGTTCAAGTACACATAGGTCAAGTACTGTTTATGTTAGAATTATATTTCTTATGCAAATCATGTAACTTGGGGGCGTCCCAATAATTCTTGAATGGGACGCGAAGCTAACGTACTTCATTTTCTTATCCTAATCAAATTCTAAGAATTTCCTTAGCTTTTTATACAATTTTCGTTATAGTTCTAGTCCTCAGTCTTGTCCGAAATAAATAAAAACTACCAATTAAAATCTTATTTATGCGGTGGCTTGACATGTATTATATAATCTCTTTTAGAAATAAAAATCAATTGATCATTCAGTTAATTTAAGTACTAAAAATGTGGGGGGGGGGGGGGGGGGGTGGGGTGTGGAATGTAAACCGCTAATATATCAAAAAAAGATTTAAAACTATTGCAAATAGCAAATCTAGAAGACAATTTTATCTAGGGATAATATCACTCACACCCCCTGAGGTTTGGTGTAATATCAGTAACACCCCATGAGGTTTCAATAATATCAGTGACACCCCTTGAGGTTTGATTTTCAGGGGGTGTCACTTATAAAATGACACTAGTACCCTTTAGTTTAATATTACCTAAAACTTCTAAAAATAAAAGACACAAGTACCCTTTATTGTTCAAATAATAATATCAACTAAGATTATCGTTGATCATCTTGCATAAATTAAAACAATTCCTATATTTAATAAGAAGAAGACAAAAGAAAGTCATTTGTAACCTTAGTCATTTTAAGATTAGGTGGCTCTTTCTTTAATATGAATTATATTACCGAAACTCCAGGAATGACTCAATATAAGACGTCAAGAATATAAAGTGAACATCATTATAAACAATTATTATATCTACAAAAATTGTTTCGTAGTTATGAATTAAAACAAATTAATTTTGACTGGGATACGTTAGTATTCATATCAAAATATTTCTTTTACTAATAACAGAACTAAGATTTTTGATTTAAGAAGAAGACAAACGATTTAACAAAATGTAAATGACAACAAAAAAAAACAAAAAAGTACTTGTGTCTTTTAATTATATTATTGTTTGGTTTCATTACTTGAACAATAAAGGGTACTTGTGTATTTTAATTATTGAATGGTATTTTGTAATATTAAATTAAAAGGTGTAAGTGTCCTTTTAAAAGTGACACCCCTGAAAATCAAACCTCAGGAGGTGTCACTGATATTATTCAAACCTCAGGGGGTGTGAGTGATATTACACCAAACCTCAGGGCTGTGAGTGATATTATCCCTTTTATCTAAATACTAAAGAGACTGATATATCAAATTACTAAGAAATTGTGTATATTACCTAGCTGCAGCCATAAACCCAAGAGCTATCATCATCTCCCAGCCATTAATGTTGAGGCTAGACGAAAAAAAGGAAAAACAAAAAAAGATATGAGCACCATTTTAGATATCAAATAAAAGAAAAAAAGAGAGAGAGAGGAATATTAATTGTTACCAAATAGACAAGGCATCAATGGCAACCTCAGCATTTTTAAGGTTTCCTGTCAAGAGAATCAGTACCGTGTAGTACCAAACTTCAAGACTGCGAAACAAGGTGAAAAAGGATTGATCAAAACTGAAATATTGTTGCTCTATAAATTCATAATTAGCTTTCGTCTGTTTGAAGATCCTCAGTTAATTTATCTAAATGAAATGGATCAGTAAAGAGAACTTTTTGGTCTCACTTTCGCAAGGAATTAATTCTCATGCATAGTTAAGAAAAGCTATAAATCCTTTAATTATATTAAAAATAGCAATATATTTTTCCTGTATGATGTGGGGTATTTTCGTCTGGATACGTGTCCGCTCTCCAACACTCCACGTCAGACTGCTTTAGTTCCTGCTGGATGCTTAAGCAGCTTTTGAGTTCGGAACCTGCACTCAACACCACACGTAAACTAAGCCGGTGCCTCCTCCGGCAAAGGCACTCCGACGCTCAAGTCAGATAGGTCGGAATTTGAGGTATTGTCGTCAGAGACAATAGCTCGAAATTATAGCTCGAAAATAGGTCAAATATATAGGTCGAAATAAGCCCAAATAGGTCGAATTTAGGCCCTATAGGTCGAATTAGCACACCTCGAAATGGTATTGAGAACCGTGATGAGAAAAACCCGAATAGATCGAATTACTCTCAAATAGCTCGAAATACACTCTATATAGATCGAACAAGAGCTATTGCAATATAGCTCGAATTATTGCTCTATAGCTCGAATTCGATGTATATAGCTCGAAATTAAATGCTAGAAAATAAAAACGTACCTTAGAACGAGGCATGGGACCCCCTTATATAGTAATAAGAGTCCTTATTCGTCTAAAAGTGCAATCTAAGTAGAACTATGACTCAAAATAGGTCGAATTAGAGCTATTTTGAAATAGCTCGAATTGGGCCATCAAATAGGTCGAATTAGGCCTCAAATAGGTCGAATTTGGGCCCATATAGCTCTAACTGGACTCCTGGGCCTCACATAGATCGGATTTTAGCCCATATAGCTCGAATTAGGCTTTTGGGCCTTCAAATAGATCTTATTTGAGCCCATATAGCTCGGATTGGGCTTGATATAGGTCAACTGGGTCAAATAGGTCGAATTTGGTCCAAATAGGTCGAATTTGGGCCAAATAGGTCGAATTTGGCCAAATAGGTCGAAATAGGCCAAATAGGTCGAATTTCGACCTATTCTTCAGCTTTGCGTAGTCTCACCATTTTTGTTATATCTCCTTCTCTGGACCTCGAAATCTAGATCTGCTTTTTGATTTGGAAACTAGACTCAAGAGGCTTTCCACGCATATACAATTCATTGAATTCGGAGTTGAATTGATAGCTCGAATTCACTAGTCGAAATCCAGCTCCAGGCTCTTGACTTTCGACTTATTCTCCAGCTTTGCGCAGCCTCACCGTTTTCGCTATATCTCCTTCTCTGGACCTCGGTATCTAGATCCGCTTTTTGATTTGGAAACTAGACTCAAGAGGCTTTCCAGAAAAATAAGATTTATCGAATTCGGACTTGAATTGGTAGCTCGAATTCACTAGTCGAAATCCAGCTCCAGGCTCTTGACTTTCGACTTATTCTCCAGCTTTGCGCAGCCTCACCGTTTTCGCTATATCTCCTTCTCTGGACCTCGGTATCTAGATCTGCTTTTTGATTTGGAAACTAGACTCAAGAGGCTTTCCAGAAAAATAAGATTGATCGAATTCGGACTTGAATTGATAGCTCGAATTCACTAGTCGAAATCCAGCTCCAGGCTCTCCAAAACTTCCTCCTCTTGAATGATGAATATGACTCCTTTATATACTACTTAGAGTCCTTCCTTAGCTAGAAGTACATTCCAAGTAGGATTATAAGTTTTCCTCCCCTTTATATACCACTTAGAGTCCTTCCTTAGCTAGAAGTCCATTCCAAGTAGAATTATAAGTTGACTTGGGCCCTGAATAACTCTAAATTGGGCCTGCACAAGCCTAATTTTGAGTTTTGCTTTGAATTGTAATTTTGCATTAAAAAATAATGGTGCTGACGTGGCATAATAATCCCGAAATATGCTCAGATATTATATCGAATATTATGACGTGGCAGTACCAAAATATGGTACATCATGGAGTCCCCCAGTTTGTAAGAGTAATGTGCAGAAACATTGGTCATACAAACTATAATATCTCAAGAAACCCCAATAATCGTGCAACGAGTCCGTAAAGATTTGAAAACTAAGAGTTTCGGTTAGAAAACTCAGATTTTCGACTCATGACGTGAGTTTGCTACTGAATGACGTCTTTTACACTGTAAGATTTTTAGTAGTCGAGTTTCATGATCAGGTAAACTTCATGGCTCCGGGCCTTATATTTATAGCGACCAAGCTGTTTGGCGTAGGGTATTGATCTTTATCACCTAAGCTGCTTGGCTTAGGGTGTTTTTATGTTTCTTGAATTGAGGCTAGTGCTCATATCCCATTTCTTTAACGTCCAAGCTACTTGGCTTTGGATTTTGTGTGTTTACCAACTAAGCTGCTTGTGGCTTAGGGTATTAAAATCTTCATGAGTTGAGGCTAGTGCTCAGACTCATTTTGTAACGTCAAAGCGGCTTGTGGCTTTGGCTTTGTTTTATGAGTTGAGGCTAGTGCTCAGACTCATATTTGTAACGTTCAAGCGGCTTGTGGCTTTGGGCTTTGTATGTTTTATGAGTTGATGCTAGTGCTCATACTCATTTTGGAACGTCCAAGCGACTTGTGGCTTTGGACTTTGTTTTATGAGTTGAGGCTAGTGCTCACACTCATTCTTGTAACGCCCAAGCAGCTTGTGGCTTTGAGCTTTGTATGTTTTATGAGTAGAGGCTAGTGCTCATACTCATTTTGGAACGTCCAAGCGACTTGTGGCTTTGGACTTTGTTTTATGAGTTGAGGCTAGTGCTCAGACTCATATTGTAACGTCCAAGCGACTTGTGGCTTTGGACTTTGCTTTATGAGTTGAGGCTAGTGCTCACACTCATTCTTGTAACGCCCAAGCAGCTTGTGGCTTTGGGCTTTGTATGTTTTATGAGTTGAGGCTAGTGCTCATACTCATTTTGGAACGTCCAAGCGACTTGTGGCTTTGGACTTTGTTTTATGAGTTGAGGCTAGTGCTCAGACTCATATTGTAACATCCAAGCGACTTGTGGCTTTGGACTTTGCTTTATGAGTTGAGGCTAGTGCTCACACTCATTCTTGTAACGCCCAAGCAGCTTGTGGCTTTGGACTTTGTATGTTTTATGAGTTGAGACTAGTGCTCATACTCATTTTGGAACGTCCAAGCGACTTGTGGCTTTGGACATTGTTTTATGAGTTGAGGCTAGTGCTCAGACTCATTTGGTAACGTCCATGCGACTTGTGGCTTTGGACTTTGCTTGTTTTATGAGTTGAGGCTAGTGCTCATACTCATTTTGGAACGTCCAAGCGACTTGTGGCTTTGGACTTTGTTTTATGAGTTGAGGCTAGTGCTCAGACTCATATTGTAGCGTCCAAGCGACTTGTTGCTTTGGACTTTGCTTTATGAGTTGAGGCTAGTGCTCACACTCATTCTTGTAACGCCCAAGCAGCTTGTGGCTTTGGGCTTTGTATGTTTTATGAGTTGAGGCTAGTGCTCATACTCATTTTGGAACGTCCAAGCGACTTGTGGCTTTGGACTTTGTTTTATGAGTTGAGGCTAGTGCTCATACTCATTTTGTAACGTCCAAGCGACTTGTGGCTTTGGACTTTGGTGTTTTAATCTCTGCATATCATTTTGCTTCTCATGTTTTGTAGGAGCTTCCCGATGATGATAAGGTAGAAATAGCCATTGAGTTCTTCCGCTCGGCTACCTGGGAGGAGATTGCCTTGGAGAGAGGCGGCTTTGACACGACCAAGAGTTACAACATGGCCCTTGATGAGATCATCTCCCGAGGTGCCCTTGCTCCTGGATTCAAGAGAGAGGATTTTAACGTCCTCAACTGCCTGAACGAGGATGATGCGGAGGTTGGTGAATCCTCAGCGCTGATGCTGCTGATCCATCTCTTGCTGAGCCTGCTCCTGCTGAGGAAGTTGGCAAACCCAAGCATGATCCATTCACGTCCTTCTATCCCCTCCGTCAGGTATGGCTCTCTGATTTTGCTGATGAGCAGCCTTCCACTTCTGCTGCTGCTGCCGCTGCTCTGGATGAGCCCCTGAAGGAGGGTGAGATGGGTTTTGACCCTCAGGTCCTGGATCATCCTGCAGAGGGCGATCAGGCTATGCCTAATGTCTGTGTTCCTACTCCTGCTCCTCGTCAGATTTCTCAAGTTGACGACACCGGGCCCCTGAACGAGTCATTTGCTGCGATTCAGGAACAAAGCGACGGTGCTGTGAAGTCGCTGGGACTAAATCTGCTGCCCTGATTACTTTGAGTGGCCTGCGTGCCCGTATTCCTGGCGTCTGTGCCTTAGATAATATTTTGAACATCTTTACTTTTCGTACAGTATATTCGCAATAGTACATTCTTTTCGTACAGTATATCTTGTTGACTTGTGAGCGATTTTAGCGCATATCCATTGCTAGTACAGTTTGACTTTAGAAACTTTCGAATGTCGTTACTCTGTCTTGTTAAGTCTTCACTCATATGTGTCTACTTTTTAAGTTTATATTTGTCACTTGCTAAAACACTTAAGTTTTATAAACAAGTATTTGTGAGAGTGCGAGAACTTGTGCTCGACTCTATGAGGCTTGTGCTCGTTGTGCGAAGCTAATGTTCGCGCTTGCGAAGCTATGTTCGCGGGAATACGAGAACTTGTGCTCGATTCCACGAGGCTTGTGCTCGTTGTGCAAAGCTATGTTTGCGCTTGCGAAGCTATGTTCGCGGGAGTACGAGGACTTGTGCTCGACTCCACGAGGCTTGTGCTCGTTGTGCAAAGCTATGTTTGCGCTTGCGAAGCTATGTTCGCGGGAGTACGAGGACTTGTGCTCGACTCCACGAGGCTTGTGCTCGTTGTGCAAAGCTATGTTTGCGCTTGCGAAGCTATGTTCGCGGGAGTACGAGGACTTGTGCTTGACTCCACGAGGCTAGTGCTCGTTATACGAAGCTAACGTTCGTTTTGATTAAGTATTTAAACTTAAAGTTTGTAGACAGTATGAGTTTAACTTTATGTATCCTTATAGATTGTAATCTTGCGGGTAATGAGTAGGCAACGGCTAAACTTGAATAAAATAAGAGATTTTATTAGTTTTGGGACTGAGCTCAATTCTGCAAATCTGCACTTCTGCATCCAAGTCATCGGAATGAGCTACCGGATCAGTAGTCCCATCATACTTCTTCATCTCAGGAAGAAGAATTCCTTCCTTCAGTGTCAACTTACTAATTGCCTCACTAAATGGAGTTTGGCCTCTCTCTTAGTGGAATATGTTCTGCAACAACAGGTTCCAGTCTCGGCGCAACTCTCTCAGGTAAATCACTATCTCTTCCGGCAGTTTGACTTGCTGCGGGTCGATGATCAGGAACTCTCTGCCTAGAATTCACCTCTCCATCACTTACTTCTCTATCTCGACCAGTTGCTCGACTGGGAGCTCTGTTTAGCATTAGTCCTTACTGAACGAGGATTCCTCCTTTCAGGCGAGGGAGTTGGATCCTTTGGCTTTGTCATCCTAGTCTGCGTATAATGCCTTGAATCATCATGACGCTGGGTCGGATGAGTCCTTCCTTGCTGCAGTGCTGCAGGCTGTGCTGCTGGTTGTTGTGCTATTGGAGCCTGAACATTCTGTAGAACAGAAGTGTTAGCCAATTGCTGCACAATCATTGGAACCATAGTCCTTTGGAATGCTGCCATAATTTGATCCAACTGTGCGGAATTCAATAGCTGTTGTTCCGTGGGAGGAACTTCAGGTTGATTCCCTGTGTGAGTCGGAGGATCAAGGGGAGTGTTGGGTGCTGCCACTGATGTTCGCTCAGAAGCATCAGGTGCCCGATTATCATCCTCCCTCTGTGATCTAGTCCTTCCTGCCATTCCATTCTTCTCCGTTGCTTTCCGTTGAGCCATTGAGTGTCAGTGTTTGTTACTAAGTGCGTAAAAAGGTTCCCACAGACGGCGCCACTGATGTGGGGTATTTTCGTCTGGATACGTGTCCGCTCTCCAACACTCCACGTCAGACTGCTTTAGTTCCTGCTGGATGCTTAAGCAGCTTTTGAGTTCGGAACCTGCACTCAACACCACACGTAAACTAAGCCGGTGCCTCCTCCGGCAAAGGCACTCCGACGCTCAAGTCAGATAGGTCGGAATTTGAGGTATTGTCGTCAGAGACAATAGCTCGAAATTATAGCTCGAAAATAGGTCAAATATATAGGTCGAAATAAGCCCAAATAGGTCGAATTTAGGCCCTATAGGTCGAATTAGCACACCTCGAAATGGTATTGAGAACCGTGATGAGAAAACCCGAATAGATCGAGTTACTCTCAAATAGCTCGAAATACACTCTATATAGATCGAACAAGAGCTATTGCAATATAGCTCGAATTATTGCTCTATAGCTCGAATTCGATGTATATAGCTCGAAATTAAATGCTAGAAAATAAAAACGTACCTTAGAACGAGGCATGGGACCCCCTTATATAGTAATAAGAGTCCTTATTCGTCTAAAAGTGCAATCTAAGTAGAACTATGACTCAAAATAGGTCGAATTAGAGCTATTTTGAAATAGCTCGAATTGGGCCATCAAATAGGTCGAATTAGGCCTCAAATAGGTCGAATTTGGGCCCATATAGCTCTAACTGGACTCCTGGGCCTCACATAGATCGGATTTTAGCCCATATAGCTCGAATTAGGCTTTTGGGCCTTCAAATAGATCTTATTTGAGCCCATATAGCTCGGATTGGGCTTGATATAGGTCAACTGGGTCAAATAGGTCGAATTTGGTCCAAATAGGTCGAATTTGGGCCAAATAGGTCGAATTTGGCCAAATAGGTCGAAATAGGCCAAATAGGTCGAATTTCGACCTATTCTTCAGCTTTGCGTAGTCTCACCATTTTTGTTATATCTCCTTCTCTGGACCTCGAAATCTAGATCTGCTTTTTGATTTGGAAACTAGACTCAAGAGGCTTTCCACGCATATACAATTCATTGAATTCGGAGTTGAATTGATAGCTCGAATTCACTAGTCGAAATCCAGCTCCAGGCTCTTGACTTTCGACTTATTCTCCAGCTTTGCGCAGCCTCACCGTTTTCGCTATATCTCCTTCTCTGGACCTCGGTATCTAGATCCGCTTTTTGATTTGGAAACTAGACTCAAGAGGCTTTCCAGAAAAATAGGATTTATCGAATTCGGACTTGAATTGGTAGCTCGAATTCACTAGTCGAAATCCAGCTCCAGGCTCTTGACTTTCGACTTATTCTCCAGCTTTGCGCAGCCTCACCGTTTTCGCTATATCTCCTTCTCTGGACCTCGGTATCTAGATCTGCTTTTTGATTTGGAAACTAGACTCAAGAGGCTTTCCAGAAAAATAAGATTGATCGAATTCGGACTTGAATTGATAGCTCGAATTCACTAGTCGAAATCCAGGTCCAGGCTCTCCAAAACTTCCTCCTCTTGAATGATGAATATGACTCCTTTATATACTACTTAGAGTCCTTCCTTAGCTAGAAGTACATTCCAAGTAGGATTATAAGTTTTCCTCCCCTTTATATACCACTTAGAGTCCTTCCTTAGCTAGAAGTCCATTCCAAGTAGAATTATAAGTTGACTTGGGCCCTGAATAACTCTAAATTGGGCCTGCACAGGCCTAATTTTGAGTTTTGCTTTGAATTGTAATTTTGCATTAAAAAATAATGGTGCTGACGTGGCATAATAATCCCGAAATATGCTCAGATATTATATCGAATATTATGACGTGGCAGTACCAAAATATGGTACATCACTGTATATTTATGATACGACCCCAAAAAACCTCTATTGAGTACTCTAGCTACATGATATTGTCGTTATCTCGGATTTAAACTCATGTTATTTTGGGAATTAAATAACAATCTGCTCTTCTTCTTTTTTACAAGTAGTTTATCTTTCTATATTTAAACCAGAAAACAAAGAAACAATCAATCTAAAGGATATAAAGAAAATTTTCAAAGCCATCGCATTTATAGATTTTCTAAACGAGACTGAATAGTACTATGTTTGTTTTTCAAGATTATTTGCTAATAAAAGTAGGAAATATATAGCCTTACCACAACATTGAACCGGCGGACAAGGAAAGCTTGAAAATCGGCCACAAATCCTTGAATGCCAACATCGAAAATCCTCTCCACGTCTGGGGACAACCTCCCGCCACGATAAATAACAGCTGACCAACATTTGGAATCCAGAAAGCCAGAACGGTAGAGATCATGGCACCCGTCACCCCATATTTATACTTCACCGTCAAAAGCCACGACAAAACCACGTGAATTGACAAGGATGCTGCAGCCAAATAAGCGATAATAATGTTCTTGCTTTGTGCTTGCAAATACATTTGGCAAGTGTAGGACAGAACAAATGAGAACATAACCGGTATAAACCAAAGAGCCATGATTTCTGCCATGTCGGCTATGTCCGCGTCTTGGCCAATAACTTTAAGAATTGGGGCAGTGAAGATGAAAATTGGCAATATTGTGATGGACGCAATGGTGGAGACGAGCCATCCGCGTTGGAGATATATGCCGAGCATGTGGTACTGTCCTGCACCGTATGCTTGGCCGCATAGCGTTTCCATCCCGTTTGCCATTCCCAGCTGCACATATTCAAATGAGAGATAGAGTGATCTCCTGAATCTGATGCATATTTGCATATTTTTCTCGGGGCTATAACAGCAATATTACTTGTGTAGTAATTACTAACCAGTAACAAGTTGATAAACTTATGAGATGATGTATCATTTAGCTCCCTTGCACTTGGTTAGTTTCCAGTCCTAGGATTTAAATTTTAAATGTTTATTGACACTCTACTTCAGCACAAAAGAATTTGTGTGGCCACTTACTGGCTAAGATAACAACATAAAGATAGCACATGCATACATGAAACATCTCATGCTTAATGTACGTACGTTCACAAGATGAATTTCAACGGTGGTTTTAATTAAATTTACAAATCGAAATACGCGTTCTTCATTTACTATTTGAATAATTCCTACACGCTATTTGAAATTCAAAAAATATTTCAAAAAGGCGATCATGGGGTTTGAACAAAAGTAGGCCCTATATTTCTTTCAACTCTAGGATTCCTTTTCAATTTTTCAAACAATATAGGTAGTTTTTATAACTAGACCAAGTTTTAAAAATAATATATGTAATAACTCTTAATTTTTAGTGACAAATGCCTCATTGTGAAATTGAAAATCAGCATATACTGCCTAGTTAAAATTAGATTTATAGAAGATAAATTATTTTTACAAATTAACATATCCTTATCCAATTTTCCTCCTCTATCCTACCTACCCTAAGAAGTTATAGACGTGGTATACCTTTATTACTTGGCCACTTTAGGATGTTGACTCTATCGGTGGACAATATCCCAAAAGGTAAAAGGAATGAAAATGAAAATAATACGGCCCAAATAATACATTTTCAAGTCTCTGTCACAAATATCTATTTACCTTGAATCTAATCTTCCGCGCATTCATCTGTTATCTAGATACTTAAAGTCACTATATATGGACTGTCCAAAAAAACTAAATAACAGACATCAAAGCTAAATCGGAATATAATCTAATCTAACCTCGTCAGTCCGATGCTCCTTTACCTCCAATAAAAATTCGATCATACCCTTGCTCATGTTAAATAGACCAAAGTAGAAGTTCTAGACATGAGATTCCACTTTGCTAGACCATAACATATGGTCAGTACTTTCAACATTCCTCAATATTAAAACTTAGAAGAATCATTGATCCTTCTTTGGTGCATCCTTTGATCGGTAGTGATTAAAGGTTTCCACCTTAAAAAAACAAATAGATGGAAAGATAAATCGGTGCCAGAACCATCGACATAATTCCAAAACTTTGAAGTGCTCCAAAATTATGTCTCATACAGATTTGTTTCTCAAATAAGTTGTATGAGGTGAGCTTCCATATAGGTCCATTTAACCTCTCCGTACTCAATCTCACAATTCCTAACAAGAGGCAGCAACTCAACGATTACCAACCCATCCAAGCAAGAAATGCCACATTGAACATCAATCAACAAATCTTGGGCTCTAGCATCATGCACCCTTCACAACTCAGTCAATTGTGCATTCGTGTTTGGTCCAACCTAATGGTCAATCCAAAATGAAATGTCACCATATCCTATAGTTCAAAATATATAATTTTGAGCAATATCACGACTAGAGACTAAGCTCCTCCTGATGGTAGATCTATAATGAGAAGCGAGAGAAAAAATACAATCGTATAACCTAAAGTAATAATTCTACAAGTATCGAACCCAGAAACTCGTCCCATGCTCTGTACCTCCACCAAAATTTGACGGCATGTGATTGAACAACATGACAAAGCTCACAAATCCCCAATCCTTTTTTCTTCTTAAGCTTGCAAAATTCGGTCCAAGAAGGGGAAAATTTAAGCATTAATCTTCTAACTTGGCCTCGATTCAGAAATCATCCTATAACTTGGCACCGCATAAACTTGGTCCCCTAACTTGGCATAAAATCCAATATCAGTTCTCTGGCATCGAAAATTACTAATACTCACCAAATTATAGCACATGAGTGGTCACGTGACCCCAATTCGTAGATTTACGGCTTGGAATTGCAACACGTGCAGTCTCACACGTGTAAAGACACCTGGAAAAATTGCATTCTGCAATTTTGCACCCCAAAATCACATGCTTGTTTAGTGATGTGTGGCAATTCCAAATCTTGAATCCCCGAATTATTGGTGATTTCAAGTGCCGAAGTATTGAAATTGAATTTTATGCCAGCTTAGATAACCAAACTTATGCGGTTCCAAGTTACAGGACGATTTTCATATTGAGGCCAAGTTAGAGGATTAATGCTAAAATACTCGAGTCCAAAAATCCAGTCATAACGCTTCATAGCTTCGGCAGAGCCCCATAAAAATCGAGCTATCACACCATGAATCTTCTTAATAAAACTTTTAGATGGATTCATTACTTGAAAGAGCTTAACAACAATAGAACACAAGGTGGATTTAATCGACATAAGGTGCCCCTAAGTTAAAAATCCTCTTATCGCAACCACTAAGATGCCATCATATCTTCTTCAAAACATCCTCAAAAAGAACAGGCTTCACTCTTCCTGTGGGTGCAGGGTGGTCCATAACTCGATGGCACACCACAGGGTAAAAGCTCAAAAGTTTGTTAGAAAACTTTGGCGGAAAAAGCAGTTTTGCACTGCTGGAAGATTCTGTTTTCATAACAGAACTGAGCTGAGTTTTGGCGATCGTTTTCAGCTCATTTTGGATCACATAAATAGGTTGATAAGTGATCTCATTACTTAGCTTAGAAGATTGAAATCTCACTTGTAATTCTCTCTCAAACTCTGCAGAAATAAACACACTCTTTTGCACCTTGGATGTAGGCTTTGATCGCATTAATCTTAGCTGAACCAAGTAAAATTTTGCGTCGATCATCTTGTGTGATATCTTATGTATGTGTTTTGATCAATTTGTTGATTAGATTTGTGCATTTGGTTCGGTTGATTTGATTGAAATCCTTACAAATTGGTGTCAATCAATCATGGCGTCAACTAAGTATGATGTGGAGAAATTCACCGGTTTGAATGACTTTGGACTCTTGCGTTTGAAGATGCGAGCTCTCCTTGTTTAACTGGGACTAGTCGAAGCACTTGATGAATCATCTATGGACAAAGACATGGATGAAAAGGCGAAGAAGATGATCTTGGAGAAGGCTCACAGTGCGATCATTTTGAGCCTTGTAGATAAGGTGTTGAGGCAAGTTTCTAAGGAGAAATCTGCAACTGCAGTGTGGATAAAGCTTGAGAGCTTGTACATGACAAAGTCACTGGTAAATCGCCTTTATCTAAAGCAAGCATTATACTCTTTTAGGATGCAAGATGACAAATCTATTGATGAACAAATGGATGCATTCAATAAACTGATCTAAGATCTAGAAAACATTGATGTTAGCTTAGATGATGAAGATCAGGCCCTGTTATTGTTAAGTTCCTTGCCAAAGTCTCGTAATTATTTTAAAGAAACTCTGATCTATGGAAGAGAATCTCTCACACTGAATGAAGCGCAATCTGCACTTAACTCAAAATAGTTGAATGAAAGAAATGATGCCAAGGCTTCTGGTGATGGTGAGGGATTGATAGTGAAGGGAAAGAATGGAAAGAAAGATAAGAGAGGAAACAAAAAGAAAGAGAATAAGGAATCTGAAAGCAAGGGTGATAGCATTGAAAGGAAATGCTATCATTGTCATAAAGAAGGACATATCAGGAGATTATGTCCCGAGAGATTGAAAAATAAGAAAAACTCTGAAAAAACAGGTGAATCTGGTGATGCTGCTATAGCTCTGGATTGCTATGAGTCAGCTGATGTTCTCATGGTGTCAGATAAGAATCCTGAGGTTGAATGGGTGATAGACTCTAGATGTTCTTGCCACATGACACCAAACAGAACATGGTTTGAGGAGTATGCTGAACAGGAAGGTGGTTATTTATTGCTAGGGAATAACAAACCGTGCAAGATTGTTGGAAATGGATCAGTGAGGTTCAGGATGCATGATGGACATGAAAGGCTTTTACAGCATGTGAGACATGTTCCAGAGTTGAAAAGAAATCTCATATCATTAGGTGAACTTGATAAGAAATCTTTTGAGTTCAACTGCAAAAATGGTATCCTGAAGGTTTTGAAGGGATCTGTAGTAGTGCTTAAAGGAAACAGAATAAATGGATTATACATTCTTGAAGGAATGGTAGCAGCAGGTTCTGCAGCACCTGCATCAGTAGCAATAAATAGCAAAGTACAACTGTGGCACAAGAGGCTTGGCCATGTAAGTGAGAAAGGGTTGTTGGAATTGAGCAAGCAAAGCCTTCTAGGCTCTGAGAAGCTTGAAAAGCTTGAGTTCTGTGAAGATTGTGTGTATGGGAAGGCAAGCAAGACAGGTTTCTCTGCAGCAACATAGAGAACTAAGGGAACCTTGGATTACATACATGCTGATCTGTGGGGGCCTTCAAGAACACCTTCTCATTCAGGTGCAAGGTACTTTTTGTGCTTGGTTGCTGACTTCTCAAGAAAAATATGGCTCTATACCTTGAAAACAAAAGATGAAGTATTTGAAACCTTCAAGAAATGGTTAATTTTGGTTCAGAATCAAACTGAGAGAAAGGTTAAGAAACTTAGAACAGACAATGGTTTGGAGTTCTATTCTGCTGAATTCAATGATTTCTGCAGCAAGAATGGTATAGTGAGGCACAGAACAGTAGCAGGTACACCTCGGCAAAAGGTTGCCTAAGAGGTTAAATAGAACCATTTTGAAAGAGTGAGATGCATGCTACATAGTGCATCATTGCCAAAGACATTCTGGGCTGAAGCTGTTAACACAGCTTCTTATCTGATAAATAGATGCCCTTCAACAGCTCTGAATATGAAAACACCTGAAGAAGCTTGGTCAGGTCATGCACCAAACTTGGAGAGGTAGAAAGTTTTCGCTTGCATTGCTTATGCTCACATTAAGCAGGACAAACCAGAGTCAAGCATTGAAGTGCATGTTTCTTGGATATCCTGATGGAGTAAAAGGCTATAAGCTCTCGTGCTTAGAGCCTGGATTCAGAAAGTGTATAGTGAGTAGGGATGTGGTGTTTAAAGAAGATGAGATGACATACAAGAGGCAAGTCTTACAAGAGACCACAGAGACTATTCCACAGAGACACAAAACGAGTGAAGAAACAACAGACTGAGGTGGAGCATAGTTCTGAAGGAACCATACCTCAACTTGGTACTTGGTTGCTGAATGAAGAAGATCAAGAGGAAAATGGTGAACAAGATGAACCTTCTGAACATCAAGAAGATGAATCATATCTACTTACAAGGGATAGAACCAGAAGGCAGGTTAGACCACCAATCAGGTATGGATATGATGATCTTTTAGCTTATTCACTTGTTGTTGCTAGTGAGGTATTGAATGAGGATCCAAGACACTATCAGGAGGCAGTAAAAGGAAAAGATAAGCATAAATGGATAGAAAGGGCATAGATTACAATGATGTCTTTTCACCAGTGGTAAAGCACAGATCCATTAGAATCCTACTGTCAATGGTTGCTGAGTTTGATCTTGAACTTGAGCAAATGGATGTCGAAACAACCTTCTTGTACGGAGAACTTGATGAAGAGATATTCATGAAGCAACCTGAGGGATTCACTGAGAAAGGAAGAGAGAATCTAGTATGCAAACTGAATAGATCTCTGATAGATCTTAGAGTCTAATACTTTACGTTTTAGCAGTAGTTGCGGTACCTAGTCTAGACAGATAAGTAAGACAGGTAAGTAAGACAGTAGAGTAAGACAGCAGATTTTAACGTGGTTCGGACTATGTCCTACATCCACGAGGCTTTCGCCTGAATCAAACTTCTTTCAACGGACAAAAGTTATTACACCAACTGGTTTTACTCTAACACCGAATCCCTCTAATGTTGATACCACCGGAACCTTTTTCGCGTCTACTCCGTTTGACCCGTAAGACCAAGACTCCCGTAATGATCTTCTTATGAGAATGCTTCCAAGCGAACTGCACGTACGTATAGATCCCTCTAACTGGCGCAATCATTTCCCGTTGAACTCCCTTCAACTCTTGTCAGCTTCTCACGTTCTTGATGTAACTCAAGAGGGCGAAAACTAAGAAATCAAAATAAAAGAGAACACCTAAAGATGTATATTTTGTTACACGAGTGTTCTACATTGATTCCTAGGATTTCTACTATTTATAGGATAGCTCTCCTGAAAGATATCCTTGAATCTCGGCTAGTCTCCATATCCAGTCGAGACAGGATCTTTCCAAATATATCTGAATCTTTCCGTGATTAGGCGATCCTTCCTTTTGCAACGTCTTTGTTTCCGTTTGATAAGATCTTCATGATCTTCGTATATTCTGCACATCAAAGACAAAGAAGAACTCCACAAGGAATAGATTAATAAAGGATATAGGAAAGAGTTTGATAAAGATTAACTTTCCATAAGATAAGATACTATAAGATCAAGTTAAATCTTTCCAAACTCACCTAAATATTCACGCGTCTAATAACAAGATAAATACCATATAAAACCGTGTGAATAAATAAGTAAATAAATCAAAGTAAATAAAACCGAATTTTCCTTTAAAATAATTTTGCAAACAAGGAAATAAAATCTAGTTGGACCTGGCAGTCCTGACTGTTCAACCGAGTTTGAAACCTGTCGGACTTTGCGGTCCTAACAATCTCCCCCAATTGACTTGTTTGGCAAAAACACTTTTAAATCCCAAGGAAAATGTAGACATGCTGAAATAAAACAAGTTAGTAAAAGATAGGCACATAAATCAACTAACGAGTCTCGACAGCAATAAAAATGTGTTGCAACAGCGGTGCAACACTCCGCAAAACAACTTAATAAAATAAGCAGTTAAAAACATTGTTCTTAAGCGGAATAAAAACAAAACAAAATAAAATCAATAACAAGATAAAACAGCAGCAGCCAGTAGAAATCTCCCCCATTCTTCAAGACTCCCCCATTCTACATATTCTGTTTACTCCCCCATTTTGCCAGAACTAGTCAAGGCTTTGCCGCTAATTGGGTAAGTGACTCGTTCATGGACTGCAACAGTGTAATGACTTGGGCAAGTTGCGACTGAAGGTTGTCGAGACTGCCCTGGGGAACAGACGGTCCAGCTTCGTTATCCCTGGCAGTTGGGACAGGACGCCGGATCGGAGAACCAAGTAGAGCTTGAACAAGGTGACTCGGGGCATGATAAGGCCTAGGGCGGCTCGTCATCTTGTCCTTAGAGACCCAGATATCCATTTGAGATGTGAGCAAGCGATAGACCAATGATGGATAGCCTAAGGTCATCTTTACCTTGTGGTCGAATGCTTCAAGTTGTAAACGCTCAAAGACCAGTTTTCCAAGATTAATGGGAGCATCCGAACCAATTCGGAATAAGACAGAAGCAGTTAACGGACTAACAGTAGAAGTATGGGACATAGGGTACCAATTTCTTACCATTATGCCGTAGATCAGACCATACCATGGAAGAAGAGAACCTCGTTGTAGATGTCCATTCTTTGGCCACTTCATGGGTTGGCCGGTTATGGTTGACGCGACTGCATCCATGTCTGCTTCCAATTCCAACTCGGAGTCGCGACCGGTTTGTACGTCAGGAGAACCCAACTGCATGTTCAGAATTTGCGGACTGATCTTGAAGATGAACTTCCGGACAAATACTGAATGTTCCTTGGCTGAGCCTGGAACGCCTAGTTGAGTATCCAGATTGGCGTAAAACTCATGCACAATCTGGGTTACAAACGGTTGTACCCTGCGAGTCGATTCAAGAAACCCTCTCCCTTCCAAAAACTCAATAACCCCCGTACCCTCATAAGAATCATCATGAAGTTGAACTTCACGAACAGGAATGCGATCAGTGAGACGAGTATACCTGAGTTTGGCTTGAGATGTGTAGAACCTGTCGGAAAATGCCTTTTTCACCCTGAAAGGCTCATCGGACGGTGGAACACGGGGAGGGACTGCAAAATCTCCTTCAGCTTCTTCTTCAGCCTGGTCGTGACTGCCTTCCTCAGAGGCCGACTGGTCGCCTGACTGGTTGTCCTGATCAGACAAGGACTGAGCTGAGCGTTTCTGCTGCTTGCGGACAGGGCTGGAATCTGAGTCAGAGACCTCGATTGGAGCAGAGTCCGAGGCAGCAGGAGCGGATCGGGGACGTTTGGATACAGGAACTTTCTTGCGTGTCCCGACTCGGCTCGCGACACCCTCTGCAACAGGTCTTGACTTTTGGCGAGCAGATGGAGTGCGCTTAGGAGGTTGAGCCTTCTGCTTCACTTTAGCCGCGGCGGTGTGGCGGCGAGAGGATGCAGGAACAGGTGCAGGTGACGGGGAAGCGTCGTTCGGCATGGGAACAGAGTGCGAGTCGTCCAAAGGAGGAGAGAACTCGCGTGCCTGAGGAGAAGTGGCACGGGGATGTGACTCTGTTGCCGGTGGTGGTGGTGTGGTGTTTTGTGGTGGTGCCGTGGCAGATGGCGGTGGAACAAAGTCCGGCGGAATTCGGATTTTGAGCGGCTTTGGCTGCAAGACTTGGGACAACTCGTTGCCCGTGGTGGATGCACTGTCAGGGTCGACTGGTGGGGTCGACTGAGACGATTCACCTGATGACTTAGTTTTCACCATGTTAAATATTTTCTTGATAAATGTAGGTGAGAAAGAAGACATAAACACAATTCCACACACCAAATAAAAATATGAACACACGAGAGAGAGAGAGATAGTAGGATGGCGTGAGATATGATACAAAGGAAAGATATATAAATAGATGTAATCAAATCAATGTCATATCTTCTATAATCATTATCCACAACTTCCCATAAGTGATAGGACTCTTACCAAGACTCATCCAGGAAAGATTCCAACAAGATATGCAACTCAATCTCTACGAAATTTAAAACGCGGCAAAGCATAGGCGGGAAACAAATTCGTGCCAAAAAAAAACATATCGCGTTTTAAAGACAAAATAAAATAAAAAGCATCTGTTTAATAAAAATTAAAACAAATTAAAACATAAATTAAAAGAAACAAACAGAAAGTAACTCAGCAAATTACTCACATAACTTACCGAGGACCGATTCAACTGGTGTAAGTGGATGTCGAGACACCCTGTCATGACAGACTATAAGACTGAGTATAAAACAGGTCGAGACTGAAGCATACTCATGAACCAGATGAATACATTAAAATGTGTGTGTGTGAATTCTCATATGATAAACAGATGAAAGGGAAGAGAATTTGAAAGGGGCAAAAATCGTTTTGCAAGATATCTCTTTTCAAACAATACAATTGCACCTTGTACACACACTTTGAGCCTTTTGCATAGAGGTAGCTTTCGCACATAACTTTATATAGAATATGGTAGCTCTTTTCAATTTTGTGATGACCGTGATATATGAATTGAATGCTTTCACACATATTCATTGAGTTTAGGCAGTTTTTTCCTCCATATATTTTTCTTTTGAAGCACTTTTTCTTTTGGCTCATGCTCTCTTTGTTCTTTTCTTTTCACAACTCTTTTGATCACTCATACTTTTCTTTTCAGCTCAATTCTTCTGTTTTTAAAGTGATGAGGTAGCAAAAGTGGACAAAGTCCATGTCAAAGAGATTATAAAAACAAAATAAAAACAAAACAAACAAAAATTGCCCGTTGCAAAATCCTTCGATTTCACTGATTTAACTGAGGGAATGATGTGCACTGTGTATCAATGCAGTTCTAAGTACGCTCCAGAACCGGCTGTCCAACAGGTCTGCAAGTAAGTTATGACAGTTAGTCCAACAAATAAAAACATCTCAGTTAAATCGGGCACGCGACCAGCACTTAGTGGAGACAAATGCCGAGAGACTTTCTGAGGGTCTCAAAGCTTTGTGAAACAATTTTCTTCATAAAAATAACAGCAGTTTGTCTTCCAGTCGCGACATGCTTAATGACAGCACATTCATTATCACCTAAATCACATATGAGATGGTGCCATATATCCGTGTGCTGTGTGCATAAGTGCTTGACATGATTACGAGCAATGATAATAGCACAATTGTGGTTACTAAAGACCATCACATCACTTTGCACAAAAACAAAATTCTTAAGCATGTGATCAACCCAACCAATATCAAATATGACACGATTATGCATAGTTAGGTAGAGATGACTTCCTGTTCCAGAAGTGGAGAAACTGAGGTCTATGAAGTTGCCTCTTGTTTCATTGACAACCCATGTAGGAGTTGCGACAGGAATCATCGACTGTTCTGCAGTTTCAAGATCAAGGTCCTTGATAGTATATTGAACGCACTTGGATTGATCTATGACCAATCTGTTGGCTCCTTGACTGACCTGCAAACCACAAAACAAATTAGTTCACTAACAAACGGAGAGATAGATCTGTTTGAGATAGAGTTTGTGAACTGTTCTAAAGGGAGTCGTGACTGCGTTAGGGTATAGCAATTTTCAGCAATCCGATTTCCTGAAAAAATACAAAACCTTTGGTTATCAAATACATGACATTCATCTTGTGTAAACGT
Organism: Misopates orontium; assembly: GCA_946800315.1. Classification (NCBI taxonomy): domain Eukaryota; kingdom Viridiplantae; phylum Streptophyta; class Magnoliopsida; order Lamiales; family Plantaginaceae; genus Misopates; species Misopates orontium. The sequence goes on from OX326951.1 coordinate 13,317,948, forward strand.
GACAACCAACTTTTGATCGCATAGCTGGCTTATGCTAATCAAATTATGCTCAAGTCCATCAACATGGTACACATCATTAAGTATAGGACACCCGCTAAGAATGAGTGTTCCTTTTGCAATCACTTGACCCTTTTTACCATTACTGAACTGAACTGTTCCGCTTGGACCAGAAACATAGTTGGTCAAAAGGTTTTTGTTCCCTGTCATGTGATGTGAGCAAGCACTGTCAAGATACCAATAATCAGGTGAGGCGTTTTCAACAGAAGAAAATGCAAAATGAATGTTTTTATGATTAGAACATTTCACCCTTATGTGATTCGTTGGTTCAGAATCTTCATCGGAGTCTTTAGACACTGTCTTTCGTGGAGTCTTCCGAGATGTCGGGACTAGTGGTCCAACAGGTTTCTTTGCTGTGTTCCTTGATGAGTTCTGTTGTAAGTCAGGACAGCATGAACGAATATGTCCTTGACCACCACAATGATAACAGGCTCTGCTTGACTTGCGCATCCGTCGTGACCACCAAACGGGACTGGGCCTGTTCGGTTGACTGGACCTGCAAAAAACATGAGGCTATGTGAAATTAGGATCACGTGCTAAGCTATCATTATCCATATCAGATATACTAGGAATAGCCCTACTTAGACCGATCGGTGGGTGGTAACCAAGACCAGCATGATTAAAAATGGGACTAGGACTTTGATCAGAAACTTTGTTTTGATTGTCTGTGACAGTCTTATTGAGAACCTTAAGAACATCTTGGAAGTGTGATTCCAAATCCTCAAAAATAGTGATAGATTCTTTTATGTTTTGTACATTATTTCTGAGGGCCATGACTTGTCTATTTAGATCAACGTTCTTGCGTATCTCTGAAAACAAAATATTTCTAAGGATTCTGATTTCCCGAAATGGATCAGGGGAATTATCGTCCTCAGTATCTTCGCTGTTTTCCTGAGTAGTCAAGACAGGTGGTGAGTCATGATTAAGGATAGAAGAAAATGCAAAAAATGTTCTTTCTTCAGATTCATCAATGCAACAATCTAACTCGTTATCACTGCATATGGATGTAATCGATTTAATCTCAGAAGCAGTTTCAGAGTTGTCCTGGTCAGTCACGACAGGTGATGAGTCAGGTCTGATGACAGAGGAGAGTGCAATATTGGCTTTTTCTCCTGTTTCATCTTCACTTTCAGATGACTCTTCATCACTCCAGGTGCACACCATGGCTTTATCTTTATTCTTCGGGAGAAGATTTGCACAATCAGTTTGTATGTGACCATAGCCTTGGCATTCCCTGCATTGAACACCTTTTCCTCTTCTTTTGTAGCTAAGATCATTAGCAGCAGAAGATTTTAATGAATTATCAGAGTTAGAAGGGAAAGTGTTCGTACCTTTGTTTTTCCACTTGGAAAACTTTCGGAGTCCTTTGGAGAGAAACGCGACAGATTTCTCGAACTCGTCCTTGTCGTCACTTTGATGTTTGTCTTTGATTTCAGCTTTAAGTGCAACACCTTTCGAAGTGACTCCATTCAAATTCTTTTTCAACTCGAAAGTTGAGAGGGCACCCATGAGCTCTTCAAGTGACAAGTTTTCCACGTCTCTTGCTTCTTCAATCGCCTCAATTTTCATATCGAATCTTGAGGGTAAAGTTCGAAGAGTTTTCTGAACAAGTTTGGACTCACTGTACTCATCACCGAGGAGGAAGGCTTCATTAGCAATGTCTCTAAGTTTAGCATTGTATTGAGCTATTGTTTCATGATCCTCCATTTTAAGTTCCTCAAACCGTGTACCAAGGATTTGTCTTTTGGATCTTTTCACGGATGGGGTACCTTCATGGGCAACGCGGAGGGCGTTCCGTGCATCTTTGGCCGATTCACACTTGGAGATTAGTTTGAACTGATTTAGGTCAACTCCATTTAAAATTGCATTGATTGCAATGGAGTTGTGGCTCGCGTCGAGATCTTCGGCGTCCGACCAGTCGAGCTCTAGCTTCGGCTTTCCATCTTTGTCTAGTGGTGGAGACCATCCTTTGAGAATGCTTTTCCACGCTTTCTGATTTTCCCTTTTGATGAAAGCTGTCATGCGGACCTTCCAGTATGAATAGTTAAATTCGTTTAAGAGCAGCGGCTTTGATGATGATGATCCCTCAACGTTTTGTGCCATCAAATCTGCAAGATCTAAATAAAACCAGAATCTCACCAATGTAAGTAGGTGATAGGCTCTTGATGCCAATTGATAGATCTTAGAGTCTAATACTTTACGTTTTAGCAGCAGTTGCGGTACCTAGTCTAGACAGATAAGTAAGACAGGTAAGTAAGACAGTAAAGTAAGACAACAGATTTTAACGTGGTTCGGACTATGTCCTACATCCACGAGGCTTTTGCCTGAATCAAACTTCTTTCAACGGACAAAAGTTATTACACCAACTGGTTTTACTCTAACACCGAATCCCTCTAATGTTGATACCACCGGAACCTTTTTCGCGACTACTCCGTTTGACCCGTAAGACCAAGACTCCCGTCATGATCTTCTTATGAGAATGCTTCCAAGCGAACTGCACGTACGTATAGATCCCTCTAACTGGCGCAATCCTTTCCTGTTGAACTCCCTTCAACTCTTGTCGGCTTCTCACGTTCTTGATGTAACTCAAGAGGGCGAAAACTAAGAAATCAAAATAAAAGAGAACACCTAAAGATGTATATTTTGTTACACGAGTGTTCTACATTGATTCCTAGGATTTCTACTATTTATAGGATAGCTCTCCTGAAAGATATCCTTGAATCTCGGCTAGTCTCCATATCCAGTCGAGACAGGATCTTTCCAAATATATCCGAATCTTTCCGTGATTAGGCGATCCTTCCTTTTGCAACGTCTTTGTTTCCGTTTGATAAGATCTTCATGATCTTCGTATATTCTGCACATCAAAGACAAAGAAGAACTCCACAAGGAATAGATTACTAAAGGATATAGGAAAGAGTTTGATAAAGATTAACTTTCCATAAGATAAGATACTATAAGATCAAGTTAAATCTTTCCAAACTCACCTAAATATTCACGCGTCTAATAACAAGATAAATACCATATAAAACCGTGTGAATAAATAAGTAAATAAATCAAAGTAAATAAAAACGAATTTTCCTTTAAAATAATTTTGCAAACAAGGAAATAAAATCTAGTTGGACCTGGCAGTCCTGACTGTTCAACCGAGTTTGAAACCTGTCGGACTTTGCGGTCCTAACAATCTCTTTATAGCTTGAAGCAGTCACCTAGAATATGGAACAGGAGGTTTGATGAATTCATGACTAGAATTGAGTTTCAGAGGAGTAAGTTTGACAACTGTGTATACTTTAAGTTCAGATCAAATGGGGTGTTTGCAATTCTTTTGCTATATGTGGATGATATTCTACTGGTGAGCAATAGCAGAGAAGAGATTGCTGCCATCAAGTCATAGTTGAAAGGTGAGTTTGAGATGAAGGATTTGAGCTCTGCAAAGAAGATTTTGGGGATGGAAAGGAAAGAGGCAAGGGTGTGTTGTATCTTTCTCAAGAAGATTATCTCAGAAAAATACTTGAAAAATTTGGCATGACAGATGCAAAATCTGTTACTACTCCTATGACTCCGATGATGAAATTGAGTAATGCTGATTCCCCTAGCACTCCAGAAGAAGAAGAATACATGAAAGAGATACCATATGCCAGTGCAGTAGGTTCTCTCATGTATGCAATGGTCTGCACAAGACCAGACTTGGCTTATTCTGTCAGCGTAGTAAGCAGATTTATGGCTAAACCAGGGAAATTACATTGGAAGGCTCTCAAGTGGATCATGAGGTATCTGAAGACTACTTTGCACAAAGTTTTAGTCTTTGGTGGCGTTCAGAAGGAGGGTGAATGTATTGAGGGGTTTGTTGACTCAGATTATGTTGGATGTCTAGACTCTTGAAAGTATTTGACAGGATATGTTTTTACTGCTTTGGTACTGCAGTAAGTTGGAAAGCAAGCCTGCAAAAGGTGGTTGCTTTGTCTACAACTGAAGCTGAATACATAGTACTTAAAGAGGCTATAAAAGAAGCATTGTGGTTGGAAGGAATTGCAAGAGAACTGAGGCTGCAAGAGAAGGTAATCACAGTGTTCTGTGATAATCAAAGTGCTATACATTTGTCAAAAAATCAAATGTATCATGAAAGGACTAAGCATGTTGATATAAAGATGCACTTTGTGAGAGAAATCCTGGCTAAAGGAGAGGTGGTTGTAAAGAAGATTGCTACTGAGGACAATCTATCTGACATGATCACAAAGGTTCTACCAAGCAGCAAGTTCAATTATTGCTTGGAACTGATTCTGCTTGTTGGGAGGTGAAAGCTCTTTGAAAAGAGCTGGTGGAGCAGGATGAGTGTAGGTGCATATTGAGTGATGAACTAGGTGGAGATTTGTGGGTGCAAGGTGGTCCATAACTCGATGGCACACCACAGGATAAAAGCTCAAAAGTTTGTTAGAAAACTTTGGCGGGAAAAGCAGTTTTGCACTGCTGGCAGATTCTGTTTCCATAACAGAATTGAGCTGAGTTTTGGCGATCGTTTTCAGCTCATTTTGGATCATATAAATAGGTTGATAAGTGATCTCATTACTTAGCTTAGAACACTGAAATCTCACTTGTAATTCTCTCTCAAACTCTGCCAAAATAAACACACTCTTTTGCCCCTTGGATGTAGGCTTTGATCGCATTGATCTTAGCTGAACCAAGTAAACTTTTGCGTCGATCATCTTGTGTGATATCTTGTGTGTGTGTTGTGATCAATTTGTTGATTAGATTTGTTCATTTTGTTCGGTTGATTTGGTTGAAATCCTAACACTTCCCACAGTGAAATTCCAAAATATGTTATGAACAATTGTGTTGGGTAAGATTTAGCAATGCGTTGTATCTTTCAATGGCTACTCGAGGATGCATGTTTCACCACTTCTATTTTGACTCACTTTTACTCCAAAACCTTGCCATAAACATTCAGAAACCTCCCCAAATAGTGAACTCGAGCCTTTGCACCTCATAAGATCTATCTAAGCTATGTGATTAAGCAAAATGCATTTTGTTAAACTAGCAGCATTTGAGGATATCTTCTTGACAAGTCGTCAAGAGAGCTGGGGAAGTAGGGTCCCTAGTTGTAACCCTTTCTGAAGATGAAAAAAATCCACGACTGCTGCATTCTTACGAAAAAACTAAGACATGAAAATTCGTCTCACACACTTGGCGGTCAGAACCTGCCATAGCTTATCAAATCAAAACTGCTTCATAATCCTGAAAAGTTAATCTTTTTCCACCTCATTATACGCATTCTCTATATCTAATTTAAGAACTAGAACATGACTATGGTTCGAAACATGGATCTGGTGGTCATGTCCTGAGCAATAAAAATGGTAGTAGAGCTTGACCATTGATGAACTTAATTTGGGTGGATGATATAACTGGTTGAACTATTAAAAGTCTTAGAGAAAAATTTATAAAATATAGTGCCGAGGCTAATAGATTGTATAGTACTCAATCTTTTCAAGGATAGGCTCTTGGGAAAAAAACTATTAATATTCCAGCAAATGTCATTAGATATATGCCCGCTTCGAAGAAAGTCCCCTTGTTGCATAGTACAGACGTGCCAATCACATCCTAGCAATCCTAAAAGAACTTTGTAGTAAATTTGTGAGGCCCAACCACACTATTAGGAGACACGAGCAACAAGGCAGCCTTAACTTCCATCAAACTTGGACAATGTGCGAGTTCACAGTTAAAGGAATAAAGTGAAGATCGTGATTTCAATGTGGCACGCATCTTGCTCAAGAAACTAGTAAAGTACTAAACATTAGAAATCTGAAAAATCCTCTAGAATCATGAACTCTATCTCACCTCTCAAATTTTGTGAATTGTAGTCAAACCATGTCCTGAAAAAGTTTAGTATTATATTTCCCATCCGTAGCTGCAAACTCCAACTCTTTCAGTTTGATATTCACATTTATAGAAATATTCCAATTCCAACTTTTGAGTTTATGTTGGATATTATCGACCTTACAAATTACATCGAGGGTAAGGAGTTCACGAATACACTAGATCTAGTTCGTAGAGTATGTGTGAGGATAAAGATTTGGTCTAAAATGGAGCATCGAAATTCTGTACAAAGATACCTCGTATTAATGTTACTTTCACTTGGCATGCCTCCACATACGTAGAGTGTTTTTAAGTTTTTACTGGTAGCCGAATGTGTTACATATTACATGTTCAATAAGATGCATATAAATTGTACCGACACTTTCTAATGCAAATTTTGGCGATGATATTTGCACATATTTTTTGTTTCGCAAAAATATATTTGGGGAATAAAAGAAAGTTAATGCAAGTAGTTGGCAATTAGAACTAACATGTGAGTAGTTCTGCAGTATAACCGATTTAAAAAAGATCAAAAGAATTGGTAACAATAACATACCAGTATGCCTTGAGCAAACCTCAAGAAGACAGTGAAAACCAGTGCAAAAGCAGCCAATTCTTTTGATCCAATATGGCCTATAAATGCCTGGCTGATGACACCCGTCCCGAACGTCGTGAAACGAGTGAATATAGCCGGCGCTGCCACCACCCATATCTTCTTGCTCTCAATCCATACCTTCTCTATTAGACTCTCTTCCCTATTTTCAGCAGCTTCAACATCATTCCTCAACAACTTTTCAGTGATTTCACCTTCCATTTAATATATAAGAGCTTTTTTCCTTCTCAATGCTGAAAAACGAATAAAAGCGCTAGTTACATGTAAGCAATTGTTGTATTTTCACAATCTGAAGAGTTCCTTATGTTCTTCTTTGTTATAATTATTTTGAAGCAAATTTCCTTTTCTTTCCCATTTATGAGCAATGAGTTAGTCAAAACATGTTTTCTACGTGGTGGTTGTTGGGTTGCTAGAGTCCCCTTGATTAAATAACATCTCAATAATTTAATTCTTCAACTTATGAGTGAAAGGAAAATTTCGTAGTTAATTATATACAATTAAAGGGGAGCAGTTGGGGTTTAAAAATCAAGGTTGCGTCCTTAACTCGTTTTTCTTTAAACTGAGATATCTTTTATAAGCCTATAAATACGGTTACCAACACAATATTTAAGTCACTAAAATTTAGAGTATAACATATCACTATTTTATGGAATAAAGATATATGGAATATAACTAATGGAACAAATTAGAAGTTTGGGATACAAAATTAAAAATAAAGTGCATGAATACTTATCAAATAATATGAATTGGCGGGGGGATTTTATCTTGTCCAACTCATTATCCTCGATCAAGTAACATACATATATATAAATTGTTATGATTCTTTTAGAACTCGACATAAGTTATGCTCTATATTCCAAAATTAAATATATTCCATTTGTTATTTATATATAATAATTTATTCGTAACATGTCATGATTCTGTTAGAACTCTACATTATTTTCATATACTAACCAAATAAACGGTTTTCTTTTTATTTATTCAAAATTTTACCACTCTTAATTGCGTATTTTTTCAGTATGAAAAGTAAGTCACCGAAACAAACTAATAAACAAAAGAAAAATCTTTTTTTTTATCCGCAGTAACAATACACTTGATCATGAAAATAAAAGTTACTCAATGTTTTGTTATTATTTTAAGGGTTGATTGCAGCAAATCTCCCAATCTATGGAGTCATTTGCACTTAACCTCTAGCGTATCGATTTGTGCGATATGCCCCATAATCTACTAGTTTTTTTCGCGAATTGCCCACTGAACTATTGAACAACCACTCATTTTGGGTTGACAGCCCCCCAAAACTTCCCAATATATTTGAGATCTTGTGTGAAACCCCTATAATTTATTAAATGTCTAAAACCTACCTTCTGATTCCATAAAACTTTGCACAAAATCATCTTTTTATCTCAAGGGGTGTTTTAGAGAGAATTTTATGAAACCAAAAAGGGATTTTAGATAATTAACAAACTACAAAGGGGTTTTTTTGCATGATTTTGGAACCATTTGTGGGAGGGGGTATCAACACAAAATTAGTGTTCACTCAATAGTTCAGGGGAAAAATCACACAAAAATCAATAGATTAAAGACATATTACACAAATCGATACGTTAAAGGGTACACTGCAAATGCAATCATAAATTTAGGGGGTTTGCGGCAATTAGTCCTTATTTTAACTTACTTAGATAAGAACCATCACAAGAACCATCAAGGAAAGAATTGAAAAACTTCCAATAGAAAAGGTAGAAAATTCTAAGGGCAGTATATATATATATATATATATATATATATATATATATATATATATATATATATATAAGTTTGTGTGTGTGTGAGAGAGAGAGATGTTATATATATTTATTAATATAATTTATTTTCAGTTTATTTACAAATATATAAATATATGAATTATTGGTGTTACTTTCGTGTTGTTCTATGACTATTTATTATATTTATATTTAGTTAATTTTTTTTTGCAAGATTATAATCTTTGTAATATGAATTAAAATAACTATTTACAAAAGTTGTTTTTTTTTGTATAAATAAATCTTCAAAATATTTCGTCCTCGAGTAATAATTCCTGGCTCCACCCTATGGAATCTTCCTCCTCAAACAATGACATTTTAAGGCTTATGGGGTCCTATGAACTAAAATTTCCACTATTGGATGAGATCTTCCGAATTTCAAAATCTTTGGGACATCGAGAATATTTCCTGACACTCATTGAGGTCTCCTTGTTTATTGCTTTAGCTTAAAGTAGGGCTAGCTATAGTTTAGCAATTTAACATGTACATATAGACTCCCAAATGCTTTGTTTGGAGAAAGATCTGATTTTGTAAAACTGACTGAGTTACGTTAAGGCTCAGACCGGACCCATGGAAAATGATGGAAAAATACGATAAGGGGTGATCGAGACTTTCTAGAAAAAAGAATTTATCATGAATTCTTGTTCTTCATTTCTTTTAATTGAATTTTGGCATCAATTCAAAATAATATGAAATAGCTCAACATTTATATATAGTAATATAAGCATGTATTTCTCGGATTCATCTCAAATGCTTCATCTAATCAATTAATATTTTTTAAACTGCTGCACCCAAATAACATCTTTATGTTCATTACAAAAAGCAATAAATAAATCACAGTAGTTTTAGAAGTAACATGCTGAACCCGTGACAAAAAAGATATTGAAATCTTAATATATAGTGAATCATTAACTGATATTCAAAGGAATTCCAGAAGTTGAATTTTATGCTTTAGATGTTGAACAAAAGAAAATCTGTCTGTACTTTTCATCACTACATCCTACGTAAATTGAGACATATTTATGATACACACCTTTTAAAACAATTAAAAATTAATATTTGGTGCATAGTATGAACAATACGGATGTAGAGATTGTAAAGCAACGAGTGATTGTGAATATTGTATTACCTTATGATTTTAACTTTTTTATTGTTAGTCGAATATCAATTATAAAAGTAAATATTTTGCTCAATTGAGGAAATACCAATAAGGTAGGAGGTTTCTGCGTCAAAATTCATTTTCATGTCTTTTCCAAGAAACTAAAGTGACCAAGCAAGCAGTAAGAACATAATTTGTGTTCTTTACTTTTCTTTCTCCCATATTTTTTGAAAAAAAAATTGAGGATTGTTAAGTTAGAAATCTTGGACTTATTTGATTTACTTTCTAAACACTCTTTCATGCACACACGTTTCTATGTTTAATTGATTAAGTGCCTAGGGTCAATGGTCGAGTGCATAAATTAATCAGCATCTAAGGACAAAAATTATTAGGGACGACTCTACCCGTTTTCTCAAGAATATGTAAGCGTGCGCGCACACACATACAGAATAAGAAAACTCAAAACTCTAAAGCACATCCAACATAAGTGGCATATATATTAGCATAGACATGTGGATTAATTGTCCATAAAATTTAATTTAAAGTAACTAGTTGCAGAGACTTAATGAAACAAGTTTCAGGTCAGTATAAAACAAAGAGTTCGCCACACAAACATAAAAATCTACATATTAACAACAAATTAAGAGCAAATAAAAATTCAAAAGCCTTGGGAACTTACAGTAGAAGAGAACATGAAGAAGAAGAATATTACTACTGAGGCCTAAGAAGTAGAACAATGAGAGGAAGAGCCGAGTTTTCTGTTCTTTCGACTCATGATGGATTTGAACTAGATCTGACGACAACATCAATTATGGAGTATATATTTTGTCCTGCTGTGGTAGTGGTTGTTCTTGGGTCCACATCGAACTATTATTCCTCTCGATCGTATTCCATAAGTGATTATTATTTGTCAATTAATGTTACTGATAATTACAGCTGCACCCCTAAAGGTTTGGTGTAATTACCAAAACCTTCCAAGAGGTTTGAAGAATTACAATAACCACCCCCGTAAGTTTAGACAAACCTTAGGTCCAATTGTCAAAAATTTAGATGAAAACTGCTGATGTCAGCACAATATTATAATGAACTTACACTTTTGCCCTTAGTGAATTTTACTTTTGACTTGAAACATAGTTGTGGACAGTATTACCCTTTTATGTGAAGGGGTGTATCCACTATATTTACAAATAACAAGGGGTGTGTATGTAATGCTATAAAAACTCTAGAACAATTATTCTTAAAACTAACAAAATAGCATTAGAAGAAATCTTATAATAAGAAAAAGGAATCAAAATTTCGGAATACTTTTTAAACAATCGCACGGCCTAAACTACTTCTACTATTTATGTTAGCTAATATGAAAAGAAAAGTTATTTTGAAAGTTCATCTCGAAGTTCTTAAAAATATACATTCATAAAAAATAACATCTTATAATATAATATCTCTTCCCTCTTACAATATTTACTTAAATTGCAATCGTAAAAACATACTACTTTTTTCCAAATCTTAGTATTAAAATATGGCCTTAAATTTCTCCCAATAGGTAATCTTTAACAAATGTCCAGTAGTAGCATTCTCCCAAAACAACCATGGTTCTGTCTATATTTGAGAAATCATAATTTAGAAAAAAAGTCTTGTTTCTGTTTAGTAACTATTCGTTGACAATGAGATACTTTCTTTTAGAAGGTTCATAATGGACAAAAGTTGGATGCATAAGTCAAGGTTAACCAAAAAATATGAAAAGGGCTTACATCAATTCATTGACATGGCTTTTAACAACTGTCTGAATGGCAAGATTATATGTCCATGCAAACACTATAAGTTTGCTAGGCGGGTCAATAAATACGACGCAAAAGACCATCTTGCAGTTGATGGGTTTATGAAGGGTTATACAAATCGAGTTTTTAGTGAGGAGGGTTCTTCGTCTGGGTTATAATAATATATTAGACGACATGCATGATCTTGTTCATGATGCTTTTGGGGTTGAAGATCATGATGAAAACATCGGAGAAGAGCCAAACAACCAAGCTAAGACATTATATAAATTGCTAGATGTCTCCCAACAAGAGTTACATCCGGGGTGTAAACAATTTTCAAAGTTAAAGTTCATCGTTCGACTCTTTCACTTGAAATGTATGAGTAAATGGTCTAACAAGCCATTGAATCTTCTCCTGGAACTATTAAAAGAGACATTTCATGAGCTCACTAAATCTTAACCTAAGTCTTACTACGGATTACTAAAGATTATTGGGTCAATAGGACTTACTTGTGTTGAAATTTATGCATGTCCTAATGATTGCATGTTGTACTAGAAAGGACATGAAAATGATACTTGGTGTCATGTTTGTAATGCCTCAAGATATATTGAAGGTGGAAATAACTTGGTAGAAAATGATGGTTTACCAAAGGGTAAAAATGTCCTTGCAAAAGTGCTAAGGTACTTCCCGTTAAAGCCTAGGTTGCAACGGCTCTTTAGACATCCCAGTGATTCTCCTTTATAGCATGCTTTTGATCGTCAACACCGTGGTTTTTCTCAAGACTCCTGAAATGTAAGACTTAGGTTAGCAGCTGATGGGGTTTAGTCCATTTGGAACTATATGCGTTGCTCATAGTACTTGGCATGTCATATGACCCCGTACAATTTACCCATGTGGATGCGTATGAAAGAGTCGTTTTCTTTTTGACTTTACTTATTCTTGGCTCATCATCTCCTCGAAATAATATTGATGTGCATATGCAACCACGAGTACAAGAATTTCAAGAATTGTGGAATGGAGTTGAAACATATGATGCATCAATCAAACAAAGTTTTAACACACGTGCAACTTTATTGTGGAGTATTAATGATTTTCCTCGGGAATTTTGCAACTTTGGTCCTTAATGTGTATGTTCTCCAACTTTAGTCCTTTAATGTGCACTTTCGCTAATTTGGTCCTCTAATGTGCAACATTTCCTAAAACGGTCCTTTTTTGACTTAATCGTAAAATAATTATGTGAGAATTGCACAAAGTACACCTGAACTATGGGCAAATTAAACAAACTAGCCCTCATATTTGGGAAATGATACAAACTACCCTTAAAGTTAATTTCTCTTAATAAACCTTAAAATAATGGTTAAAATTCCATTAGTACGCTAACCCAAAACTTATTAAAACTTTCAGATTTTAAAACTCAAATATGAAAACCTTAAAAAACAAACAAAATATAAAAAGAAATTAAAAGGGAAACAAAGGAAACCCGCTCCACCACCCCCACCCCTACAACCCATGGGCTTGCTGCTATAATCATGGAATTTCGTAATCAGAGTCTCTCTCTAGCTTTGTGTGCTATGGATACATTAAGGTTTGTGTACAATTGTTGTAAGGTGTTTGTGAATGTGTTTGAGAGAGTGAAAGAGACGAGATCTACAGTGAGGAATTGAGGACCGAGTGACTGGTTTGAGCCGCATCGGCGTCGGTGGTTTTTTATTTTATTTTTATTTTTATTGAGAAATTAAAAGGATCTAAACTGTGTGTAAAAGTTTATGAAATTGGATCTTGTACCCAATAGAATATTTTATGAACTCGTAATACAAATTAAACGGGAGACTTTTTAAAAAGAAGAAAAAGACATTTAGACACTCATCATGTTCACATAATAAGAGTGGAAAATAATTAACGGTTTCGTTTGTTTCCCTTTTAATTTCTTTTTTGTATTTTGTTTGTTTGTTTAAGGTTTTCATATTTAGCTTTAAAAATTGAAAGTTTTAATAGTTTTTGGGTAAGGGTACTATTGGAGTTTTAACAATTATTTTAAGGTTTATTAAGAGAAATTAACTTTAAGGGTAGTTTGTATCGTTTCCCAAATATGAGGGGTAGTTTGTATAACTTGCCCATAGTTCAGGGGTACTTTGTGCAATTCTCACATGATTATTTTAGGATTAAGTCAAAAAGGGACCATTTTAGGAATTGTTGCACATTAAATGACCAAATTAACGAAAGTGCATATTAAAGGACTAAAGTTGGAGAGCATACACATTAAAGGACCAAAGTTGCGAAATTTCCATTTTCCTGCATATGCAAATTTGTCGAGCTGGAGTACAAATGGTGAATTAGCTTGTCCATCATTCCACAAGGACACATGCTCTAAGTGCTTGTACAAAATCCACAAACAGTGTTATATGGGTCCACGTAGGTTTCTTAGCCGTAGCCATCCATATCGAAGAGATGCTAACTCTTTTGATGGAAACAAAGAATATCGCACGTTCGCCTACCACTTTAAACGGGGAAATGATTTTAGAGGAATTAGTTGGGTTGAATATAATATTTGAGAAGAAAGTCAATGATAATCCATCTCTTCCTCACAATTGAAAGAAACGAAGTATATTCTTTGACTTGCCATATGGAAGGATAACATGTTGCGTTACAACTTAGATGTAATGCACATTGAGAAAAATGGATGTGATAATGTGATTGGAAAGGTATTAAATTTAGAAGGAAAGACGAAAGATCACTTAAATTCTCGTCTTGATCTAGAAGATATGGGCATAAGGGATAAACTTCATCTTGTTACTCTTGATTCAGGAAAACAGTACTTGCCTGCTGCATGGTTCTCGAAGAGTAAAAAAGAGAAAGATATATTTTATGAAATACTACACAATGTAAAGTTCATGATGGGTATGCTTCTAACATCTCGAGGCCTGCACAAGTTAAATCAAATAAGATCTCGGGTTTGAAGAGTCGCGATAACCACATCTTAATGTAACAATTACTTCCTATCGCTTTATGCAAAGTTTTACTAAAACATTTCAGGACCCCTTTGATTAAATTATGCACATATTTTAGAGAAATTTTCTCGAAGGTCCTTAATCCTCAAGATTTGGTTAATTTAGAAGAAGATATTGCCAAAACTCTTTGCGATTTAGAAAAGTATTTCAACCATCTTTCTTTAATATCATGATTCATTTACCTATCCATTTGGCATATGAGGGTCGAATTGCGGGACTAGTACAATATCGATGGATGTATCCTTTGGAGAGGTAATAAATTTTTATAATCAATATTATTTACTATACTTCATTTGAGTTTTCATATTATTTGATAGACTGTCATTACCGGGTATTTGTATACATTCAAATCATATGGGCGTAACCGAAGTCGCCAAGAGGGTTCTATTGTCGAAGCATACTTGGTAGAAGAATGTTAGACCTTTTATTCCAGATACTTGGACGACGTGGAGATTAAGTTCAACAAGATTAGAAAAAAATGTTGATATGGGTTGTGAGGCCATGATGGAGTTTCCTATCTTTTCGAACCCCATGGAGTCAAATTGGGAGAGCAGACTCTATAGTTTTGCATAATGAAAAATCAACCAAGGCGCATCAATATTTAATATTATTATTGCATATGTTTCATCTGTTAATTTTGACATGACTATCAACAGACAACACAAGACTATGGTCGATTACAAAAATCGTTGTCTTAGCAGAGAAGATGTTGAGCGGGTTCATTTTAAATCTTTTGCCAAGTGGTTTTATAATCATGTAAGTCAGTTCATTGATTAATTATTTAAACACAACAATTTTTTCTTACTACTTTAGTGATAAGTATTTTAATTGGTTATTCAATATATGATATAATATTCTTCTTCTTCTTCTTCTTCTTCTTCTTCTTCTTCTTCTTCTTCTTCTTCTTCTTCTTCTTCTTCTTCTTCTTCTTCTTCTTCTTCTTCTTCAGGTTAAAAATTTACATTTAACTGGAGAACAAGTGTCTCACAAAATTAAGAGCTTTAGCTCGAGGTCCTAGTGAAGTAGGGAAGCGTTATAGGGGATCCTTATAAATGGTTATAGGTTTCATGTGAAAAGTTATGAAAGACGAAGAAAAACCCAAAATATGGGGTTGGTTGTTATAGCACAAACCAATAGTTTTGCTAGCATAAATAATTGTAATCCAATCATTGGTGAAGTTACCTATTATGGGGTGTTGAAAGGTGTCATTTAACTAGAGTACCTTTAGGGTAGAAAAATTGTGATGTTTGAGTGCGATTGGGTGTCAACTAGAAGCGCTCAAAAGCAAGAGGAATATTTACTTTACATTAGTCAATTTATCACAATTACGACAACACAATGAGCCATTTGTTTTATCATCTCAAGCACAACAAGGTTTCTACGTAGAAGATCCAACTGAGAAAGGGTGACATGTAGTTATGAAGACAAGGCCTAGAGATTCATCGACATAGATCTAATTTTAAATTTAGGTGCAAATGCACTTCACAATTCTAATTCTCATAGTGATCAGTCTCATTCCCAGGGTGACCCGCTTAGTTGGAGTCAGGAACTAAGTCACATAAAGTGGGTGCGTGAGCGCGTGCGAGTGCGAATGCGTGTGCGCCAGTGCGGCAAATTTAAATTTTGAATGTCTTAATGCGTCTTAGTGCGTCAATTAAAATGTCTTCTCTCCTTGCACAGTTGTCTTCTCTTCTACCTTTCTCTCAATTTTTTCTTCTCTCCTTTTCTTTCATCCAAATCACAGAGTCACGTCCAAACCTTTTCATCTCTTGTTCTTTTTTTTCTTTTTTGTCTTTATGTCTTTGCCTCACTTTGCTTTTCTTTCTTCATTCCCAATCAAATGGATGGATACACGGTTACAGAAAAACAGCATTCACATACCATGTCTACAAACAGCGGCTCAAAAATGGCACAGATTAAATAAGAATCATTAGTTCGCGAATTAGCAAATCTTAGTTCGCGAACTAAGAAACCTTAGTTCTCTTTACATCGGCGCTCCGGTACTGAAGTCGCCGGAGCGCGATCGGATCGCCGGTGCGGCAGGGGTGTTGAGCGAACTATGTGACTTAGGTCAGGAAGATGTAGAAGGAACTAAAGTTTAATTATGTAATAAATTTACTTTGATGAGTTAACTAGTAGTTTGAGTCATATATTCGTGATTGATTGGTTTTTGATGCTTCATTGTGGACTGTATACCTTTTTCTGTTAAATTTTTACTATGTGGATTTGTTTGCTTGTTACATCCTACTTATTCCCTTTTTCCCCCTTTTTTTTCTATTTACGAACTCTATATATATATATGCGGAATGAATATGATTATTATGTGGTAAATTATTTTTTAATTTCATATAGTGCTTTATTTATGTTTTTGTATATTAATTTCCTGCATTTGTTCACTTATACGATGCTCTTGTCTATGCAGATTATGCATTCAAAAACTAGAAGCGGCAGCAAGCGTGCAACACGTGAAACTACTGAACAACGTGACCAGCATACCAGTTTACAGAATGGTGTAGCTGAAAACCACATAGGTTACATTATATTTTTTTTTTCTTACACGTGCTCATAGCCTAGTAAATTATGACTATTTCAAAGTTTTAGCTTTTATCGTAATATCTGACTGAGTTATTTTAGATTAAATCTTCCTGGACTTTGAATGGTAGTAGTTGATCAACATATGTTATGGAACTTGTGTTTGTGTTATTTGTAAACGCAAATTTTTTAGTGTATGCTTAGGTATTTATGCAGTTTTCCAATCACATGATATAGTTATATCACACCATTTATGAAGTACTTCTAAGTTTGAATTTTCATCTTATAAAGGATCACACCAGCTACTTGTGGACTCAAATCCACTTGAAAGAAGTACTTCGCGACCGAATCCAAGCATCAATCAAGCTTCTTTTCAATTATTTGGTGATGCTCTACCAAGTCAAGTCGAGCCTACTCATGTTGTAAATAAATCAGGCGAGTTAATTTTCTATAAATAGCATATATTATAGTGCATGATAAATAACTAATATCAAAATATCTTCAATGAGAAAATACTTTAATTTATGTTAACGTAGGTACCGATGGTCAGGAAAAAAAAGGTAAGAGGACCTACTTGCCTGCCTAAATTTTGGGGACAAAAACCAGAAGACACTATTGCTGTTTCATTCAATGACCTTGGACAACCAAATGATGAACTTAAGACAAGAACTTTACCCCATTTTTTAGGTACAATTGCAAGAAACGGAAGATATTGTCCACTGCACTATGAAGATTGGAGGTTCATGCTTAAATCTTACAAGGATGATATGATAAAAATTATCAAGGAGATTGATATTGTTACAATCGAGTAAGTGTGCTTCACATACAATGTTTATGATATTTTATAATGGTTTGAACTCTATTTAATTTTCAGGTTACGTTTCAGCTACAACCAGCCGGTGAAAGTTTTATCTTAAAGTCTATTAACAAAAACTTGAAAAGCTGGAAATAAAAAGCGAAGAGCTTGAACTTTGACCCTCATGTTCCAATTGAACAACAAATGGCTGAAGTTCCTGACAGAGTGAATGAAGACCTATATAGGACAATATGTGAATATTGGATGTCTGAAAAAGCAATGGTACAAACTTTTCACCTTTACCTTATTATGTTAGTTTATGCTCTCAACTTTTTGTTTATATATATTTACTCCTGAAATGATTTCAGGAAATAGGTGAAAAGAATAAAGAAACTAGTGCCAAACTAGAGTATGCTCATTCCATGGGCAAGAAAAGTATTGCAGAAAAGAAGAAAATTAGAAAATTATAGTAAATTCTTTAACATTTTTTTGTTATATGATATGATAAGCATTTCCTAAATACATGACATGTTATGTGTGCAGAAAAAACAATTGGGTAGAAATCCCACTAGATTCGAGTAATTTAAGGAGTGTTATTGTAGCTGCGAGGGTGTGTCTTCAAGTGATGCAGTAATAGATGCAATTGTAAGTATTTTTAATACATGCAAATATTTTTTTCATTTCTGATGTAGAATCTTAGCTGGGACCAAGATAAGTTTTTGATTACAACAAATCCAAATTTCTGTAGCAACAAATGGAAGAACTAGCTGTTGAGAATCCCCCAAACTTAAATCATAGTGAGGTTGTTTACTGTCCTAATGATGTCTTTGCAAAGGTAATGGGAAAAGATAAGTATGGACAAGTGAGTATGTATAGGACTGGATGGCATCAATTGATGTTTGTGGGAAAAAAATCAAGTCGTGATGCACTTCTTATGGAGTCCACAGAGTACGAAGAAATAGTATTTGTGCAAAGTTGAGAATTCATGTGCTTTAAATGAAGAATTGACAGCATATAGGAGATCACCCTCTAATGGACATCGTGTTGCAGTAAGTGCTCGAGTCGCATCTCCAAATGGATTGTGTAATTCTCAAAATCCTCCACTTGTACCCCAGAATAATTATCGTTCAACTCTGTCGACTTCTTGTCAAGTGCCTTAAAGGTTAAAAAATATGAAGTACTTAACTTCTTACAATTAAATAAATAATAAAATTCTTGATAGTTAAACTATTATCACACATGAGAATTGCAAGTGACGTCTTATGTTGTCTTAAAAGGCCTTGCAAATATCAATGAAGTTGTTGAAACTCGTATTATGAATGAGATAGGTAATGTTAGAGTAAACGGTATGGATCTAGGGCCAAAGATTTGTTTGGTAATTGTTCAATTCCAAGTGAAAAAGATGCTAGACTACTTTACCCTACTGGTCCTTTGCAAACAATTAGAGATGTTCTTGCAGTACCTGTTGCTTGGCCTTTATCCTTGGTATTTTCTTACCTTGTCACTACCGTTGACCGACAAAGTTACATACTTTTTTGCTTTGCATATTGGTGTTTTTTGTGTGTGTTTGCAAATGTGTGGGCTAGAAAGAAAATGATGATACCTTTGATGTTGCTCATAGAGTTGTATGTTGAATATGCAGAAGTTATTTCGAATAATGTTTAGGTTTTCATCATATGAAGAAATGTAAATTATTGATGATATTAATAGTTTTATATCTTAAGTAAATGTATGATGCCATATGGTTTTCTTATTAAGCTTAGCAAGAAGCAGATAAAAATTATATTCTGACTTGTACTTTTGTATTCCGGTATATTATATTTAATATTGGCAATAAGTAATGTTTAGTCACTGCTCTTTGATTTTCAGCATGGTTGTTGCATTTAGTGACTTTTAAAAGGTGATAAAACAGGGTCATGTGTACTATTTTGTACTTTTCACTAAGCAAATTGGTCTTTTTCACTTTTTGTATGAGTTTAAGAATTGGTATATCTTTTTATGCAGATGTTACTAGTTTTTCTAATTATACAACTATCACAATATTAATTCCATTCTCTACTTTTCTGTGAAGATTACTTTAGATGATGAAGAGAGTTGATGCACCTTGAGATATATTGGAGAATAAGCTACAATGATCAACAATCAAGCCTCATAACGTATTGGGATAAAAGCATTAAACCCCCTATACTATACCCTATGTTGCACTTTGCCCCCTGTCCTTTTATCTACTCGGGATTTTCAGCCATTCGACAAACTTCATTATTTATTTTTATTTTTTAGTTTTACTTAGGACTTTGGTCACACTCTTTCATTGGCTTTCATTTCTTATGTCCAGGTGACTGGAATACCATTCTCACAATTACAAATGTGAAAGTTTCAACTTTTGGTGGTGAATAGCATTTGATTTAAGTTTTACGAATTGCTTCTTTTGGATGTTCTAAGTGCTCTTCCGTGTACTAGGAAAAGTTGCTTAAGAACAAAGTAATTGTCCTATAAAAATTAAATAAATTAAAATACATTATTGTTCGTTAGAGAACAATAAGTGTCCTGATATAATCTTCTCATCTCGAAAGACTTCCATGGGGCAATTTTATGCTTCATTTAAGTGACTTTTAAAGACACAAATAAGTGTTGCATGCTGTCGTATGCACATTTTGGGAATGTTTACATATGTCTGCAAAATTTACTAGTAGGACACATATATATGCCATTAAATAAAGAGGTTGCGATAGAAAAAAATTTCGGGCTATTTTTATTTGTTACTTGAGTGAGATCTTAAGACACACATAAGTGTATGCACAGTTTTTATGTTGTCATACTTATACCGTTTGGGGTATGCCTTGCAATGGGTGGGGCTTTACCCTACCCTTACCCTGAAATCAGGCTGAGGGTCTTAACCCTTACCCTGTTTATAGGGTAAGGTCCGGGTCCAAACCCTTACCCTTACCCTAAGAAATTAAATATTAGGGTCAGGGCAGGGTAAGGGTCCGACACGGTCCTTAACCTATCAAGTTTTTTTTTTGTTTCTAAATATATGTGTTTATTATTCTTAAATTGAGGGGGCTAAATGTAAAATAGCAAACTTTAAGGGATTAAATTGCAATTCTCACCCCCAAAATATAGAAATCACGATTGATATATCTGAGATTTTAGAAATTAGGGTTAGATTATCTCTCTAAAATCACAATTCTCCTCTCCAATCACCATTCTCCACAATCGTGCAATTGTCTCTCTGAATCGGCGGTCCGCCGGCGGCGCTCTCCGGCTACGTTTTGAGGCGCTTCGTTGGCGAAATTTTCAGATTTAGATTTCGGGTTTAATGATGTAATCAAGCAGTCAATTCTCGTTTCAAGAGTATATGTCTAACTTCACCAGATCAGTGACATGCTTATCTTCACATCCTGAAATTTAAATTGAATCAGACACGATATCTATCTAAAATTCGTAGTTTTAGTTGATTCCCTTAAAAAAAAAAAGATCGGGTAGGGTAAGGGCAGGGTCCAACCCTACCCTTTCCGCTCGGGTAGGGTGAGGGTCTACAAATTTGGGTCTCAACCGGGTCCAGATAGGGTAAGGGTAAGGATCCTGCTACAAAAATCTAGTAGGGTATTGACAGGGTATGGGTAAGGGTAGGGTAAAACCCTACCCATTGCCAGGCCTAGTTTGGGGGCACATACATGTGTCTCTAATATTTAATTATGGGACACATGTATTTGTCGTTAAAACAAAGGATGTCGAGCCACATAAAAAATGGCCCCTAGTCTTTTGGGACCCCTCTGCATGTGACATTTATTTTAGATGTACCTAAAGTTTTAAATGTCCCGACATCAATATGTTGGGACACTTTCCGGTGTTCCTAGAAGACTTTTTTGTTGTAGTAGGTCTCGTTGCTCACTAACAAGATCAAATCGTGAATCACTGCTTTGTTTTTGTCAATAAGCTTGTCCACATTCTCAAATATCTCTGAGTTCCACATGTTGACATCATGCTTCATCAATTTAAATTTTTCTTTCACAACATAGGCCATCCATTGACGTTATAACTACCCCACTTATTCTAGACAAATGTCCGCAAGTCATTGTGAGCTAACAAGCAGTCAAGCACCCTGAAAGGCTTAGGGTCCAAATCAATATTTAATTCCTTCAAAAGAATGGGACAATGGTCAGAAATTTATCCTCTAAGCCCCCATTGAGTCGAAGAAGGCCAAAGAGAGAACCATTCTTCAGATAGCAGAAATTTGTCAATTCTACTAGTAGTCAAGCTATTCTATTGATGCCAAGTATATCGCGTCCCAATTATCACAATGAGTGTACACGGGGCGTAAATATTTACAATGTGGCAAAGATGGTTGTTAATTTCCCAAACCCCTTGTTAGGTGTTGATGCGATCTTCTCGGTTCATGGATTGTTTCCATTCCGTCCTTAACACGCCATTGATACCAAGAAGATAAAGGAGAAAGGCAAGAAGTTAACCCAAAACCAAAAAGGTAAAGTGGAAGTACTGGAGAGCTAGGGTTCTACTTCTCTAAGCAAACCCACACACAAAGCTCACTCTTTTTACTCTCTTTCTTAGTCTTTTTTCTTTCTTATTATTCCTCACAAGAATGGCCGCCTCTCAAACTCTCATTCACGCACAACCCCCCCCCCCCCCCGCCCCCCAAGGAAAAAAGTGGCTGACTTGTTTTCTTAGGTGGAAAAAAGATTTTGGGCTTTGGGCTATGAAGTATAGTCGGCTAAAGGATTAAAAATTACTTGGGCCAAATAAATCCCAACAATCTCCACCTTTTGGCCAACAATGGTGCACTAAGGACATGGTCATTGAAACCTCATCATTGCCGAGACACCTGCAAGTTCACAAAGAAAATGCAGGGGACAATGGAGGTTACACAAAGTACACTCCTGATCACAAAGATTAAAGAAGGTAATAACTATCATTGCAAGCACAAAAGAAGCTATTATCGGGACACAAAACACAAAGTTCAAGGGAAAATCACCATAGCAAGCACGAACCAATCAACTTATAATTTGTCACAAACATCATCCAAAGTCACAGTTCAAGATCCTTTGACATGAAATGGGTTTTTCAACTCTTAAATACTTAGTACTCATATCAGCATGATTAAACTCAGAAAGAATCTTGCTTAACTTAATTAAGCCCTTTTCAACTATTTCACGAATAAAGTGGAACCTAACATCTATATGCTTAGTTCTATCATGCAACACAACATTCTTACACAGCTGAATAACAGATTGACTATCAGAAAATACAACCACATCTTGTTTTATAAAATCAATTTCAGACACAAGAAGCTTTGACCAAATTGCTTCTTTAAAAGCCTCAGTAGCAGCTACATACTCAGACTCAGTAGTAGACAAAGCAACAATAGGTTGTAATTGACATTTCCAACTTATGCAAGCACCACACAAGGTAAACACATAGGAATTAGTAGACTTTCTATTATCCCTATCATTCGCATAATCGGAATCAACATAGCCAACAAGCTTCACACTTTTAGGGCACTTAGAAAAAATTAAATCAAGATTCATAGATGAATTTAAATATCTCAAAAGCCATTTCAAAGCATTCCAATGTGGCATACCAGGATTAGACATGTATTTACTCAAGCAACTCACAGAGTAGGCAATATCAGGTTTAGAACTAACCATCAGATACATGACTGAGCCTATAAAACTAGAATAAGACACCTTCTTCATTTTATCAATTTCAGTTCAATTTAAGGAGATTGATCTTTACTAACACAAAGTGAGAAGCAAGAGGCACATTCATAGGTTTAGCACTAACCTTGTTAAATTTACGCAAAAAAATTTCAAAATATGAAATATGATTTAACACAAGAGTAGATTTAATTCTATCCATGACAATGTTAATGCCTAAAATCCTTTTAGCATCACCTAAGTATTCCAAAGCAAAATTTTCACACAGACATTTTTGCACATGCTCAATAGACTTAAGACAAGGACTAATAATGAACATATCGTCCACATAGATAAATAGAAACACAGGAACAAAAGCAGTATTTTTAAAGTACAAGCAATGATCACAAGAACTTTTGACAAAACTCAAAGATCGCATGCATTTGTCAAACCTTATATTCCACTACCCAGGTGACTTTTTAAGACCATACAACGCCCTTTTCAACAAAACTGATAAAATCACGCTTCTTGGGATCTACAAATCCCTCAGGTTGTTTCATATAAATCTTCTTTTCAAGATCCCCATGTGAGAAAGCAGTAGTCACATCCATTTGTTTCATTTCTAAAACAAAATGAGCAACTAAAGCAAGGATGATTTTAACAGTAGTGAACTTAATAACAGGAGCAAAGATTTCAGCAAAACCTATTCCCTCTTTTTGAGTAAATCCCTTAGCAACAAGTCTAGCTCTAAACCTAAATTTATTCAGTTCCTCTTTAACCTTAAATAACCACTTACATTCAACAACAGAATATGTAGAAGGTATAGGAACAAGAACCCATGTTTGGTTTACATGGAAGGATTCCATCTCACTTTTCATAGCACATAGTCGTTTTTCGGAGTGTTTAGATTCTAATGCTTTACGGTAAGTCTTAGGTTCATTGCAATCAAGGATGCAAAATCAGACATTTCAAACACATTGAAAGCAAAGTCAGACATTCTATGAGCCTTTTTCTTAATGTTTCTTATACCCCTATCTCTAGTGAGTTGATAATCATGCAAATCATGCTCATCATCTTCATCGTGTAATGAATGCTCATCATTAAACTCATGCTCATCGAGCGACACATGCTCCACCTCATTATAGGTTTTCTCAACTTGACTGTCAACATGTAATCATTCAAATTATCATGCAATTCACTAGTACTTTCATATTCAGTAGGCTTCATACAGTGATCAACAACATGCAATTTCTCTACCTTAAAAGGAGCACTATCAGATTCAAAAACTGAAACAGGCAAAGAAACAAACAAGAAAGGAAATTCATTTCCTTTGAATATCACATCTCTACTTATCACCACTTTAAGGCCAGATTCACTTTGATTCCATAATCTTTAACCCTTAATCCCATCAGGATATTCCAAGAAAACACATTTCTTAGATCTAGGTTCAAGTTATCACCACTTTGATGCACATAAGCACTACAACCAAATACTCTTAAATTAGACAAATCAAGTGGTTTTTCTGTGAAAACCATTTCTGGGCATTTCCCTCCTAAAGGGACACACGGAGACCTATTGATAAGATAGGTAGCAGCACAAAGTGCTTCACCTCAAAATTTCTTAGAGACCCCAGATGAGGCTAACATGCTCCTCACTCTCTCTAAGAGCGTTCTGTTCATTCTTTCGGGAGATAAAATCATTTTTTATACCATACCTTGGCACGATTTTCATTTTCATACCTTAATTTTGTACTCATCAATTTGCATACCATAAGTTGAACACTTTCTTCACATTGGGTACTTTGGTACCCGGAAAAGTACGTGCAATTGACGTGGTATATGTTGAGGTGTAAGGTTGGAGTCGGTCTACATTGGTCTAAATCTCAAAATTTGGGTTCATCGCATGCCACCTTGTACTTTTTCGTGGCTGAAGTACACATTTTGAAGAAATTGTCCAACTTATGGTATGCAAATTGATGAGTGTCAAATTAAGGTATCAAAATGAAAATCGCGCCAAGTTATGATATGAAAAAAGGATTTTTCCCCTTTCTTTCAGCAACCCCATTCTGCTGGGGCGTATATGGAACAATCCTATGGCGCCGAATACTAAAGAGAGCAGACAAATGATCAAGTTTCTTGTTACAAAATTCAAGATCATTATCAGTTCTAAGAATTTTAATCTTCTTCCATGTTTGATTTTCCACCAAACTTTTCCATTTTTTTAACTCATCAAAAACATCAAATTTATTTTTCAATAAACAAACCCAAAATTTTCTAGAAAAATCATCAATCAAGGATTAAAAATAAAATTTATCACCATGAGTAAAAATACTAGCAGGACCGAAAACATCAGCATGAATATATTTTACCACATTAGAACTCTTAGACTAATTAGGGTAAGAGGAAATGGGGAAAGAAATCTTATGTTGTTTGCCTAACACACATGATTCACTGAAAGGCACAGATGACACAAAATTATTACCAGAATGACCACCTTTATGCAAAATGTCAAGGACATTATTACTCATATGACCTAACCTGTTATGCCATAAAATAGACTTATCATATTTCACAGCATTCACATAGTCAACAACAAGTTCAGCATGACAAACATACAAGTTATTTCTCTTTTTCAGCCTTTTACAAAACAAGTGAATGTTTCAAGATTTTCATAATCCCCTTTCCCCACTTTCCCTCCAAACCTTCTTCCTTAAGAGTAGCAATAGATAGCAAATTATGAGAAAGATCATGTCTCACATTTTTTAATCTAAGCACAGAGCCACATGAAAATTTAAGACAAATATCACCAATTCCTAACACATTGCACTTTTTATCATTTGCTAATAACACATAGCCATGCTCAAATTCTTCATAGCTTGAAAAAAATTTCTAAGGGAGATATATTTTAGGTACAACCTGAGCCAGGTAACCAATCATTTTCAGGCAAAAAACTAGACACTAAATTCACGTGAACACATATCACAAAGGCATCACCCGTACGAGCCTTATCAATCGCTGCATTAGCTTTAGATACATTAGCATGCTCATTCTTATTTGAGTGAGGACAATCTTTTGCATAGTGGCCAGGATCACCACAACTATAACAATTCAGCCTTTTAGACTTATGGCTCTTCTTCCCTTGACCATTACTTTTCTTACTACTGTTATCCTGCTTTTGGCATTGAGATCTATTCTGAGATCTACCTCTCATATACATAACTTCACCAAAATCTTTAGATTGACTATTACTACCCCTAGCATGATTTAAATCAAGTTCTTTACTTCTCAAACCATTGACAAAAATGTCAAGAGTAATGTCATCTCTACCATACTTATAGCAGATTTAACATCATTATACGTGTCACGAATGACATTCAATAAAATAATAGGAGTGTAATCATCAACTTATTTATCACCTGCTTGTTTAATATTATGCACAAGCTTGTTAAACAAATCTAGATTCTCACCAATATCTCAACTGAAATCCAATTTGAAATGAAAGAATTTTTCAAATAAGAACAACTTGTCAGGCAGAGATGTGTCAGTATATAACTTATCCATTTTTTTCCAAACTTCTTTGGCACAGTGTAAAATACCAACATTTCTAATCACGGGGTCAGATAAGTTCAAGTAAATTGTGGAGCATGCCATTTCATTCATTTCATATATTTTGCACTTATCATCAATTTCTAAGTAGTTTTTCACTTTTATCTATCAAAGCTTTTTTGTTGCATTAAGACATACTTAATCTTTTGCTTCCAAATATCAAAGTCAGATTTTCCATCAAAAGGAAGCATACCATATTGATTTCCCCAAGAAGACATAACAACAAATACACAGAAAATAACACGCAAGAAACTAACTAAGGCACATAACCCGAATCACAAATAAACTGAAATTACACAAACTCGGAGTCACCGGTATCACAATATTGCTGAAAATTAAACCGGAATCACACCGATACCAAGAGGGAGTTTATTATCCCCCCCTCTCCCCATGAAAGGAATTCTAACTTACCCAAACGCAGCCGGAGTGCGTGTAGCAGAAGCTGGAATTTTCCGGTGGCGGCGGAGTGGCGGTGGCTCTGATGTCACTGTTGGGTTTCAATGCAGCCGCCTCGACTCAGGGATCATTTACATTCTGTCCTTAGCACGCCATTAAGAACATGAAGGTAAGGGAGAAAGGCAAGAAGTTAACCAAAGGTGGAAGTACTAGAGAGCTGGGGTTCTACTTCATTAAGCAAACCCACACACAAAGCTCACTCTCTTTCCTCTCTTTCTTCTTCTCTTTTTTTTCTTATTCCCCCCCCCCCCCCCCCCCCACTCCCAAGGAAAAAAGTGGCTGACTTGTTTTCTGGTTGAAAAAGGGCTTTGGGCTTTGGGCTATTAAAGTGTAGTGGGCTAAAGGGATTAAAAAAGACTTGCGCCAAGTTAAGCCCAACACCCCTAATATGAGAAGAAAACCTTCACCTTCCTCCACGTTATGTACCGCAAAACTCCATATTCTCCAAATAGTCACAATGATATGGGCTTAATTGTATTATTATTATTATTATTATTATTATTATTATTATTATTATTATTATTATTATTATTATTATTATTATATTAAGTCCACATGTGTAGTAATTAATTAGTAATTATCAGTATTTATTTAATTATGTTGTAAGTATCTTTAATGCAGTTAAATAGGAGTTATCATTTTGAAGCAAACTCCTATATATATTAGCACAGATGTTTATGAAGGCAAGATGAAATAAGTTAATTGTTATTAATTAGTTTTCTCCTCTTAATCTATTTTTCTAAGGAGTTTTTGTGTTCTTCCTCGAATAAGAACATACTTAGGATCTTGTATCCTATTAATTTGGTGCTTTCATCGTTCAAATCACCATGGCTCCCCAACCATTCAATTTCAGTCACGTTCAATATGATTTCAAAAACATAGTTCATTTGTTGGATGGACTCGTAGAAATACTCCTACAAATGAAGGAAGATAATGCAAAAAATTTCAAGCACCTTGACAATATGTCCAAACATATTGACAAAATCTTCAAGAAGTATACATCATTCAAATTCACGCCATTACCACCACTGTCAAAACCGTCACAAATACTAACACAAATCTATTCATCGCACAAAGTTCAGCGAGGAAAACAATTTCAAAACATTAAGAAGCATAGATCTCCATAAAAAATGCCCAGAGAAATTTGTGGGAAGATGAGGATGGAAAAGTGAATCAACAATGAAGAACTCAAGTTTAATCTTCAAGAGGCACTCATGGTTGTTCAAGTTTTTATAGTGCTACACACCATTGGAATATTGGCAAGAATTTTTATCTTGAGAGTGAAATTGGTTATATATCCCAAATATAGGGGAAAAGAATGCAGATACAAGAAAAAGGCACCAAAGAGAAGGAAGAAGTTGTTGAATTACAAAACTTTAATTTGGATAGACGTGTGCATGTTTGCGGATATGCACAAGTCCTTGAATATCAAGAGGTCATGGACTCATAGTGTTAATGGGAAAAAAAAATGTTTGCGTGCAACGGTTTCTTCTCTTTCAATGCCAATTTGTAAAACAACCCTTCTCTTTTAGAAGTTTTTCATCAAAGTCCTCTCGTTTTTTATGGCCTTGAAGACAAGGCACTTTTCAAGGGGAAATGAATTGATATCGGCTTGCTGTATTATTATTATTATTATTATTATTATTATTATTATTATTATTATTATTATTATTAGTTAATTAGTAATTATCAGTATTTATTTAATTATGTTGTAATTATCTTTAATGAAATTAAATAGGAGTTATTGTAGTAGTGGGTAGTCATCAATTTGAATCAAACTCCTATATGTATTAGCACAAACGTTTTATGAAGGCAAGATGAAATAAGTTAATTGTTATTAATTAGTTTTCTCCTCTTAATCTCTTTTTCTAAGTAGTTTTTGTGTTCTTCATCGAATAAGAACATACTTAGGCTCTTGTATCCTATCACAAAATCCCCCCGATCTTCCCCTTGAGTTTCTGCATCTCCATTCACATTCTTTACTGCCCCAAATAGTAAAATATTATTTACTACCCACCATTTCCTTTTTTGTTTCTTGAATGCGAACCATGTCAACCTTGTGAAATCTAATGAGGTCCTTGATTTTGACCTTCACTTATGGCTGGTCCCATCCTCATTCAGTTACGAGCCTTCATACTCAGAATGGACGGAAGAATTGTTCAAGTAACCACATGCACTAATTTTGTGAGCCAAATGGGAAGGGGAGGAAGTGATGTGCGATGATATTTTGCTTTGGTCAAGGTAATGTAAAGTTCAACGAGCAATTTTTGGTGGTAAATTTTGGCAACAATGGTAATGCTAACTCTGGGATTGAATTTCGTGAAAGGCAACAAGACTACAAAGCTTTTCAGCAAATGGCCAAAGCAGCAAACTCAAAATTTCTTTTGCTGCAAAAAGAACTTGCACCGACGTAACCTTGCCAAATGAGAATTTGACATACTTTTCTACCAAATAATTTGTCTTTTGATGTCTTAGCCCTAAAATGGTAGGCCTGCATTTACTAAAAACTCACTTTGTGATGAAAGAATTGTAAAATTAGTAGAAAATAGATGAACTGAATATCATATTAAGTCACAACATTGTACTAGCTAGACTTAATTTAAACAAATTAATATATAGCTATAGTGACGCTTATCTCAAGGGTCATATAGGTGAGTATAACTATAGGTTGCTGTGACATTTTGCAGCGTCCTTAAAAGTTCATTTAGTGACATTTTTTGTGTTTTGTAAAATTCATATACTGATGTCTTTGGTGTCTCATGCATAAAGCTGGTTTAATGACAGTTAGGCTGTATAGCAGTAATTATAGTGCGCTTTAAGTAGCTTTAATTACGCTTTTAGAATCTTCACTTAAGGTTTTGGTGTCTTTAATGACGCTTTCGCCTCCTAATTAAAAGGAGAAATTTATTGACAATTCACACGACAAAATTGAAATAACAATAAACAGTAGCGATACATAATTGTCAAATTCAAATATTCATTACAACTCTATCAAAAACCAAAACACAAATAATGGGTGATAAAACAAATAAAAAAAACTACCAAATAGTGCTTTGATTGAGTCAAAGGTATAATTAATGTAGAGAAAAATCATATCCTCGAGTTGGCCACAAGGTGTGCTTGCTTCTTGGTTCTAATGTTTTGCTTTTTACATAATTTATGATATAATTGAAATAGAGGATTATCAGCCAGTTTAATTTTAATTTGTACTTGATGAAAATAAATGTTATTTCTAAGATGATTTTCTTTTAACAGTATCAAAAATAGTTTTTGACCTATATACTTAGGAAAGAAACATACTCACATAATTTATGTATCATCAGTAATCAACTAATCTCACTGTTTTATACATAATTATAACTTTCACCATAAGTAAATCATCAATTCCAAAAATCACAAAACATATACATGTATTAATCAAAACATTGATTAGCATTCACTGTGATGCAATCTTGACATAGAAGTTCAAATAGCAAAAATTAAAGAAATAAGCGGAAGTCAAACAAGAAAAGACTACGAACAATTTAATAGCATGAGATGAGGTGAACTCCCTCAAAAGATTTATCTTCCTCTTATCATCATCAAACATATATCCCATATATCAAAAACCTTCTCTTGCATCTTCCGATATTCTGTAGAGATCCCACCACGACATCTTCATGGAATAAATATTTGTAGAGATCACATAACGACATCTTTATGGATCATGTTCAACAATTCACTACTAGAAAAATGGTTTTGAAACCATTTTTCTACAAACGGGCAAATGCCCGTTTGTAATAAGGAGTATTACAAACGGGGCGCCCGTTTGTAATAATCCGAGATTATTACAAACGGGTCGTGAATTTGTAATAATATTACTACAAACGGGCGGCCCGTTTGTAGTAATATAAAATTACTAGAGACGGGCCGCCCGTCTCTAGTAATTGGATCCACGGGCTTTAGAACCAGGCGGCCCATTTCTAAAGCCCAATTGTTTTTTCGGCGCCAAAATGAAAATCATTTTGGCGCCATGGGCTTTAGAAACGGGCCGCCCGTTTCTAAAGCCCGGATATTACTAGAAACGGGCGGCCCATTTCTAGTAATTATTAGAAATGGGCCGCCCGTTTCTAATAACTTATTAGAAACGGACGGCCCGTTTCTAATAACCTTATTAGAAACAGGCGGCCCGTTTCTAATAAGGGGCGTATAAAAACGGGCAGCCCGTTTCTATACGGCATTTTTGGCGTTTTGAAGCTCTCTCTCTCTACAAAACTAGGCCCTCTTCCCTATAAATCTTACGGTATGTGTTTTTCATCGATTATATTACGTTATTTACGTTTTTTATCGCTTTTAGCATGTATTTATCGTGTTTTTGTGTTATTTCATCGGTTAATTAGGGTTTTAGCTAGTGTTTTTTTTTGTAATTTATGGTTTAGATTGTGATTTATGTTGGGTATGCTTGTTTTACCGATTATATTACGTTATTTACGTTTTTATGGTTTTTAGCATGTAATTATCGAGTTTTTGTGATATTTCATCGGTTAATTAGGGTTTCAAGAAAGTTAATTATTTGTAATTAATGGTTTAGATTGTGATTTATGTTGGGTATGCTTGTTTTCACCGATTATATTACGTTAATTACGTTTTTATGACTTTTAGCATGTATTTATCGAGTTTTTGTGATATTTCATCGGTTAATTAGGGTTTTAAAACATTAATTATTTGTAATTTATCGTTTATATTGTG
The DNA here is from genome assembly GCA_946800315.1 of Misopates orontium. NCBI lineage: Eukaryota > Viridiplantae > Streptophyta > Magnoliopsida > Lamiales > Plantaginaceae > Misopates > Misopates orontium. Next base: position 13,349,899 of record OX326951.1, read on the forward strand.
TTATATCTATTGTTAATTAGGGTATAGTGTATTAATTAAATCAATTATATATATTGTATGTTTCGGTGTTTGTTTTGTAATTTGTAGTTGAATTAAATAAAATTGTGTTTTACGATGGTTTGTAATGTATTTTATGGCTTATATTGTGATGTAATTAGTCGATTGGTTTGGCGATTAAGCGATTTTCTGTTAGAATTTGTGAAGTGGCGTTTGTTTGTTTATAGTTCCGTCTTCTGAGTTACGTACTTCTTGGAACTCGTGGTTGTAATTGATGTTTGGTATGACGTTTACAGATGGCAGATGAACAGAGACCTGTTGATTCTCGTGTTGGGTCAACGAAGCATAAATTGTGACCCGTAGACCCCGGCCTGACACTGCTGGCCAGGATGATGCACCTGTACCGGGCGTTCAGGGTGGCCCGCATACGAGACGATCAGCTCCAGCACCACCTAGCCAGATATCACCCCCTGTTGCCAGTGCCCCGAGGCCGAGTGTTCAGGGTGGCCCGCGTACTCAAGGAGCAGCGTCGCCACCACCACTTAGTCATGTATCACCTTTTGCTGATCAGGTCACAGGCTCGGCCTCCTCTAGGGCTACCTCTCGGTACCGGACGCCGACCAGGTCCACCCTTCCACCTCGTGCGATTCTAAATTTAAATGCGGGGCCTCTTAGTACTGCATCGTGGGGGATAGTGGCCCCCCTTAGGCGGCGGAGTTCAGGTGTCCCATCCCCTGGATCGATCGGCACACCTGTAGGTTCTCGTATATCGCACGGGCAGCAGGGACCACCACTAGTAGCACTGGGAGCAGACGTGGGCCATGCAGGTCCGACAACTCAGTCAGGCCGAGGTGCAGCGACCCCTGATCACGCACGCCCGTCCGCTCGGGTGCGCCCCAAGGATGTTGCTGGGCCTAGTCGAGCTGTACGTGGTATGGCCCTTGCTGATCGCCTGCCGCTCGGCCAGAGGATCGGATTTGGATATGGAGGGATGAGTTGGGGAATTGAAGTGATCAGAAGCGGATAGTACGCACTATCAGTAGGACGGTGAAACCTGATTGACGTACCCGTGTCCTACGTACAACGTGATTCCCGAGGATGTAGGATTAGAGTTCTGGAATCGTTTTCGGGTCAGTGTAATCATTTGTGTTTTGTATAGTAGTAAAAAAAGTAAATTTGAGAAGTGTATATAGTTATCTAATTCCTGTAATCACTGTTGTTTATGCAGTCCATTTATTAGTGGGATCCGGTGCAGACTGATACGAACTACGATGGGATTAACTGGTGGGCTCACCGCCAGATGTCTGCCGAGATGAACAGGGCGAAGTCTTGTTACAATCCAAAATGGAGGGATAACCCCTGTTGGACTCCCGGGCGAATTCTTCCACACTACATTCACCATTGGGAGAAGGAGGAAACGAAGAAAAAGAGTGCCCGAAATAAGGCCAACAAGCAGAAGGGGCAGAAAGTGAACTACCGGGGGGGTCTATCAGCACGCAGAACCATCACGCCAGGAAGGTAAGTTCGGAATATTAGTTGACAAAAAGTAATTTTGTGCTTATTAATTAGTTTTGGTTAAATATTTTGACATGTGTTCAATAGACAGAAAGCTGTGGACCTGCAGAAGGAGGTGTCGTACCTTGAGACGTGGCTCGACACGAGGACCACGACGTTGGCTGATGGGAGTAGGGAGTTTATCAACGACGATAACAGGGTTATATTCATGAGTTTCTTTTTTGTACTTTATAACTTCGATAGTCTTAATGTAATTATATATGCTAACTCTAGCTTTCGTTTACACAGGAGAGGTACATCCAGGATTGTACCGACATTTACGGTGCTGACCGCAGCAGCTGGCCATAGTTCGACTATCGGACATGGGCTAGAGCAGTTGGCGGGCCCTACAAGAGCAGAATTAAAGGACTCGCCAAATCCTTAAATGTAGCAGCTGTTGGGGTCCAGGTTACCAATGAGCCGAAGAAGGCTCGTGTCACGGCTGCCACCTTCGAGTCTCAGTTTATTTCGATGCAGCAGCAGATGTATCAGTTGACTTAGGAGATTGCAGCCATTTGGGCGCAGACCCAGCAGACGCCGAACCCATTCGCCCCAGGACCTTCTACTCAACCAGGTAGTGCACACGCGGCGGGGCCTTATACTCAGCCAAACCCATTCGCTTCGGGGCCTTCTACTCAGCCATCCACATCAGCTAGACGTGGACATGCCGTCGATTTGGGTGCCGATCAGGGCGACGACAACATTGACATCGATCGACTATATGAGTGTTTCGACCAGGTGGATAGGGATGGGGTGGCGCGTGCCACACAGTTGGCTGCGGAGTTAGGGATGAATGTGAGGTTCGCGCCTGACGAACGTCCCACCGTGAGTCATTATGGGCACGTGGATGACGATCTCGCGGCACAGGATGACGGTGGTGAGTTCGATGAGGATGATGAGGATGGGGAGGATTATCGGGTGGATGGTGAGGAGGAGGACTGACTGAGGATCTACTCAGTTGTTTTTATTGTGTTTTTTTTTTTTTGGAATGTAATTAACTATGACTCCTTTACTTTTGTGCGACTGAATATTTATGGTGTTTATATTAAACGTTAATTAACTATTGAAATTGGTTTGCGAAGGTGAATGAACAAAAATAGTGGTAATGTGTTAATTATCAATAACACAGTGGTAGTTTTTTGCGAATTATAAATTAAGCAGGGGTAGTTTTTGCTATTACCCTTAAATATTACTAGAAACTAACCCAGACTTATTAGAAATGGACAAATTCCGTTACTAATGATTTTGACTATAAATGGCCTAAACAGTTCATTTTGTCACTTTTGATATAACGATGTTTAGTTTATTTATTGTTTATGCCTATACATTTACCTTGTCTTTGTGGTATTTTAACACTTATATTGTGTTTTTTCTCCTATATAAAAGCTTCAAAAATATCAATAAAAGTCAAAAAGCTTATAGATTTGGCCTAATACTTTATAGGAACTTCAAAAATCTCAATAAAAGTTAAAAAGTCAATTTCATTATATCATAGATCATGCTAAAATGCAATTGGTTACAAGTAGTAAAAACTAGCAACTACTATGGATCCTCACCGGAGTCGTCGTTTTCAACCGGCTCAACTAGTTATATCTCAGTATCAGCAAGAGCTACTACTTCGTTGTAATTGTGGCCATAATTAGCATTGTCGACTACTCGAGTGGGTTCGGCATCTTGTAGAATTTTGGTCTCGACAATGGTATTTTCATTTTCATTCTCGCCATCGACGTGCAACGAAGTAGTGTCAATGACATATCTTGCTTGGGTAGTGCACACGGCCCACCATCCCCTACGAGCTACGAAATGGGCAGCTGAAGGATATTGTGTATAGTAGACTTGTTGAGACTGGTTCCCAAATATAAAAGGTTCATTGGTTTGCAGTCTCGAACGTGGATTGATGTCTACTAGCCGATAACGAGCATTGAACAGGCTTGAACGGGGCATGTCATACCAATCACACTTGAAATACACTATAGTCTGCTGCAATCCGCCTCCCCAGTAGTTAACTTCCAATATGTCCTAGATCATGCCGTAGAAATTTGTGTCCTCAGGTGCAACCAGATTTACGTCGACACACACGCCACTGTTCATTTTGGTATTCCCGATATTGTGCGATTCTGTGAGAAATCTAAACCCATTGACTTTGTACCCCTTGTATGTCTTAGCCATTGCAGATGGGCCCCAAACCAAAGCATTAAGCCGGGGGTCAACCTCATAATATCCGGATGCCACAGTGTTCTTGAACCATCCAACGAACTCCGCACTATGTTTACTTTGCGTTTCTTGGTCGTTAAGGCCCTGACACATTTGCTGTTGAAATAATATGCAGATAACGAATCACGAATTTTTAAAAGATGGCAATATAATTGTGAAATTGTGAACTGTACGAAACGTAATTAATCTAACAGGTGAACTTACGTGACCCATCTGTCGACTTCTGGACAGTTTAAGATCGTGTATAACTCGATCAAATTGTATTCCGATTTGGTGAGGTACCGGTGCCATTGAACTTCCCCTATTGGTTTGCCTTGTTTATGGAAGATTCCAAGTTGTCCAGTGTAATCGCTGATCAGTGCAGTCTCGTTTCTGTTCAGCCGACTGTATCTAGTTTCGACTCTAGAATCAAAATAGAGTGAGACAATGTTTGTCATTTCAGACAGCAAAAACACTTGGCATATGGATCCTTCTACATGTGCTTTATTGCCTACTGATCTTTTCAAGTCGTACATTCGCCTACACATCGATTAAAAAGTAGGAGTCAGTACACAAATAAAAATCTACAATTTAATTTAATTATTAACAATGAATAACATTACCTCTCAAATGGATACATCCAGCGTTACTGCACATGACCTCCCACTTTCGCCTCGTACGGTAGGTGAATGGCTAAGTGCTCCGTGGAGTAAAAAAATAGTGGTGGAAATATCTTCTCCAACTTGCACATGGTCTCTACTATCGAGATCTCTAGTTTCTCCATATCTGACCTTCTCAGCTGAACATAGAGTTCTGAAGAATGGACTTATTTCAGCAAGTGGGCCCCAAACAGCATCAGGGAGAAAATCTCGAAATGCAATCGGTATCAACCGCTGCATGAACACGTGATAGTCGTGGCTTTTCATTTGGGTAAGTTTGAGTTGCGGCATCTGGACACATCTAGAAATGTTAGAAGCATACCCATCTGGAAAACGAAGACCCCTCAACCACTCAAGAACTAGCCTTTTTTGATCTCTATTGAGACAATATGTTGTTTTCCTGCTTATAGACTTTTCCATCAGCACCTTCCTTCAAGAACAACTCTTTTTGCCCGGTCAGCATTTCTAAGTCTCGTCTTGCATTATAGTTATCCTTTGACTTATCGGTGTCATCCATCACAGTGTTTTTGATGTTGTCGAAAAAATTCTTCTCGCAGTGCATGACATCAAGGTTATGGCGAATTAAGTTAGTTTTCCGATACGGAAGTTGCCAGAATGGCCCTTAATATGAAATTCTGCTTCATATACCTATCATACGTGTCCACACCCGTTTCCCATAACTTCCTCAAGTCATCAACTAATGGGCGAAGCAATACGTTAATGTTCTTCCCTGGGCTTTTTGGTCCTGATATAATCAAACTCAGAAAGATATACTGTTGGAGCATGCAAAGATCTGGAGGTAGATTATAAGGCGTAACGAACACGGGCCAGCAAGAATATGGAACTGATGAACTACGAAATAGAGAAAATCCATCACTACATAGTCCAAGTTGAATGTTACGAGGTTCAACCGCAAACTCTGGATGTACCCTGTCAAAGTGTTTCCAGGCTTCTCCTGATGCTGGATGAATCATTTGATCACTCGAACCACTGCATTTCAAATGCCAAGTCATATGCTCAGGAGTGGTCGCAAACATGTACAGTCGCTGTAGGCGAGGTATTATAGGAAAGTACCACAACTTCTTATACCCGATTAGTTTCTTTTTACCCACAGCATACCTCGCCTCGCCGCATTCAGGACATGCAGTATATTCGCTATTTTCAAAATCTCCATAGTACAAAACACAATTGTTTATACAAACATCATAAGTCTTGTACCCAAGACCCAGACCAACCATCATCTTTTTCAACCCGTATACGTTATTAGGCAACCAACTCTCATCTTCCCGGCTAAGGCCATCTTGGACAGTTCTAAAAATCTATTGCACGCCGCTGCGGGAATATTACAAACATTATGGACTGAGAGAAATTCTGCCACCCACTGTAACACAGGTTTATTTTTATTACTTTACAATCGCACCTCTGATTGCCTTAACAATTCATAGAACTGCTTAGCCTCATCATTCGGTTCCTCTTCAATTGAATCTCTATCAACTTGAAATGCATCATATACCAATTCACTAAAGGGATATTGTTCTTCACACTCATTATCATCTAACATGGGTTCGTCTGAGGTCTGTCCTACCCCGGATGTTGATGGATAAAAAACAGGACTAGTTTCACCATGGGCGACTTACGTATAGTACTGAGGGACAAATCCCCATTTACATAAGTGAACTGAAATTTGATCGGGGTGCAAAAACTTTCTATTGTCGCATTTGCTACAAGGACACCTAAAACAATTACGCAGATCAAGATAATATACTTGACATAAAGCAAACTCCAGAAATTTTTGAACACCGTATGTGAACTGCTGTTTCAAGTCACCATTATCGCATTTCATATCATACATCCAACTTCTATCTTCATGTGAATACATTGCACTTATATATAGATGCTCGAAAACTAAATAAACTAATATAATTTGCGGTCAAATATACAACATACCGTCACCGGGCAATTCAGAGTTGATGTTGGTAAATCGATTCAGCAAGTCTTTAAGGCGGTGACAATGCGATTTTGATCTAAGGAAAAAAAGATTAAATTATATAATTAGGACATGATTATATAAAAAAAAAATCATAAAAACGAATAATAAAAATTATGAACTATATAGCATTTGAAACGCACCTGAACAAATGAGATGGATTGAGTGAGTGAAAGGTGGGATACGGTATTTATAGATAGGAAATGAGATTTTTAGAAACGGCTTCCCTTTTTCTCAAAGATTTTGGAGTTTCAGAAACGGCTCGCGTAGTTTTACAAACGGGCAAACCGTTTCTAAAACCTTTAGAAACGGCTAACCCGTTTCTAAAGAGTTTAACAAAACTTTAAAAAAAAATATTAGAAACGGGGAAGCCGTTTCTAAAGGTTTCGGCGGGATATTGAAAATTTTGAAAAACTTTTAGAAACGGGAAAGCTGTTTCTAAAAGTTTACGCGTGATTTTGAAAAATTTCTAATACTTTTAGAAACGTGGAGCCCGTTTCAAAAAGTTTCGAAAACTTTTAGAAACGCCTCTCCCGTTTCTAATACTTTCACTCCTCTCTATAAATACTCCTCCCCCTCTTCATTTTCTCAAACATCCAACTCATTCATATACATAACTCTCTATCAAACTCTCTCCTGTTCCTTTACATTCTTTCTAAATATTTACTAATTATCTCCTCTTTCTTTATGTTCTTTCTAAATAGTTTTTTTAATTTGTCAAAAATATTTACATTATTCTATTATACTATATATCTAACTTATACTATATTATAATTGTTATTAAACAAATAATGTAGGTAATTAAGTAATTGATTGAAACATGGACACAATTAAACACCAAATTTATTCTTAATTAATAAATTATTATTGGCAGATTTTCTGTCAATATATATATATATATATATATATATATATATATATTTTAAATAGTCTAATAGTGCTAAAAAAAACATTTCGAGAAGTATTAGAAACGTGTCGCCCGTTTCTAATACTTCTCCAATTTTTATTTTTTTTTCACGGGGCAGAATTATTAGAGACGGGCTGCCCATTTTTAAGTATTAGAGACGGGGTGCCCGTCCCTAATAATCCTGCCCCGTTATTTTTTCCTATATTATTTTTAGAAACGGCTATGCCATTTCTAATAGTCTAGGAGTAGTTTAGGTATTTTAATTTATAGAAACGCGCTGCCCGTTTCTATAAATCTACAATCTTTACAAACCGGCTAGCCGTTTGTAAAAGTAGTGACGGGAACATGTTCCCGTCTCTAGAGGTCATTACAAACGGTTGTTTTACAAACGACCGTTACCAACGGCCCACCCGTTTCTATTGCTCAATAGAAACGGGCTTTTGGGCTTTAGAAACGGCTTGGGCCGTTTCTAAAGCCCTTTTTTTTGTAGTGATTAGTGAATATTATGGAAAATAAAATAATAAATGCGGTTTTCTTGCTTTATAGTTTATCACACCTTCAGCCGTTCTTATGCATATGTTTTCTTCTAACTGCATGACCCTTCTAGAAGCCAAACTCAAGAGCATTAAACATATGTTATTGCTTCATAATAACTTTCCTATATTATAAAATTTGTAGAGTCAAATATTAAAAGCTTAAAGTCTGCGGTTTTCTTGCTTTACAGTTTATGACACCTTCACCGGTTCTCTGTTGATGAAATCAACAGTGTAGCATCAAATTATTTATTTTTGTCTAGAGTTGAATCTGAGTTGTACATATTTTGTAATTTCTATTTTATTTCCCATAATATTCACTAATTGTTAAACATGATCCATAAAGATGTCTTGATGTGATCTGTACATAATATCAATTCCATGAAGATGCCGTGATGTTGTCTCTACATAATATTAGAAGATGCAAGTGAAGGTTTTTATATACAGAATAAATATTTATTGAGGATAAGAGGAAGATCAATATTTTGAGGGAGTTCACCTTATCTCATGTTATTAATTGTTCGTAGTCTTTTCTTAGTTGATTTTCCGCTTATTTCTTTAATTTTTGCTATTTGAATTTCTATGTCAAGATTGCATCACAGTGAATGCAGTGAATGCCAATCAATGTTTTGATTAATTCTTGTACATGTTTCGTGATTTTTGGAATTGATTATTTGCTTATAGTGAAAGTTATATTATGTATGAAACAGTAAGATTGGTTGCTTACTGATGATACATAAATTATGTGAGTATGGTTCTTTTCTATTATATAGGTCTAGAAACTACTCTTGATATTGTTAAAAGAAAATCATGTTAAAAATATTTCTTTTTCTTCCTCAAATACAAATTTAAATTAAACTAGCCGATAATCCTCCATTTTCAGTTATATCATAAATTATGTAAAAGCAAAACATTAGAACATTGTTTACACCAAAAAGAAAAAATGGTGCGGCCTCTATACACAAATATATAAAAGATAACGTGTTACAATAAATATGCGTTTACACTCAAAAAACATTACTTTATGGGTTTTTAAATGGAAAACCATAATGGCACAATGGCAGTGAATATGAACGAGAAAACACGCACATGTAGAAAGTGGGTAACTAAATCGATGAGGGGGCAAAAAATTAATAGGTGAAGGGTACTCTCGAATAGATTGAGTGGTTTATATCAATACATTAGGGTGTAACCTATGATGCACTGACACTCCTAAAAACAACAAGTATCCATGTCCGACACGACACCCCTTCAACATGAGTCGGATTTGCCACATGGCGTGTCTTAATTCAAATAAAAAGAAATTAAAAGAGACACCGTGTCAGACGCGTTTAAACGTGTCCAACTCATTTTCTTGACACATTTTAGGATACGTTTCATAATCTTAACATCATATGTTAGGGGAATCAATGATGTGAGATGTGGCGGAGGATGAAATTGACTCCTTAGATGATGCTGACATTAAAAAGATTGCAAACCTCACTTGATGAATCCAAAATTACTTATTTGAGTATTATGTAACACTTTGATTAATTTGTACTTTTACCTATGTTTGTGTTTAATACTTGGATTTGAGACTTGAATTTCAATGAGTACTTTATTTGGACTTAATATTAGTTGGTTGTATAGTTTTGAATTCAAAAATATTTTGTTTGGATTTGTAATTGCACTAACGAATGTTATTTGTGCATGATTTGATGACATTCTATATTTTTAATATAAAAAATATAGGTGTGTCCTCGCCGTGTCGTGTCTTGTAATTTTCAAAAAATTTGTGCCGCCGTATGCGTATCGTGTCCATTCCGTATCCGCGTGTCCGTGTTCGTGCATCGTAGGGTGTAACCTATAGTATTTTTAACAATGCTATTTTTGAATGGACAAAGTTGCCCTTCTGACGATCAGGTGACTTGCACGTTTATCGGCCAAAATGGCTGGTCAATGCTCCAGGGGCCAAATGGCAAAAAATTGAATAGATTAGGGTGCATATCGCACAAAATGATAGGTTAGGGTGCACATTGTAAAACCACCCATAGATTGGGTAGTTTGCCGCAATTTTTCCTAAAAAATAATTAAGAAACCATTTGAGTGCCCAGTATAAAAGATAATTCAAGACCATTTATAAATTATTAATTTAAGCATGTTCGATTCCATCATCTTACAAGAGGAATGAGAAGATACTCAACATAAAAGAGTTGCATATTTTACAGTAAAAAATATTATATTTATTCAGAACAAGAATATTAGAAATATTCTTTAGGAATATGGGAAAGGAGAAGCTCAAATTAAAGATCTATAGAAAATGCAACTTCAACTTTACAGTGATGGAATGGTTGAATTTACTACAACCATGCATGCGCCTAAACAAATTACTTAAAACTCTATTTTCTCATGTGTATGACTATTAACCACGAGTTATTGAATGTGATAAAGCAAACCAAAAAGAAACAGTGAGTGGATGGGTTCAAGTATACATACTTCGATGTCACGAGTATATTTGTAAAGAGATAATAAGATGCGATGCATTGTGTTCGAGCCGTAGACAGAGAGCACTTTGCTTCTATTTTCAAGATGAAATTTCATCTATTTCTTTATCTTAAAACAACAATATATTTCTCTATTATGAGCTTTGTTTTCAAATAAAAAAAAGAGCCACTTGATCAGCTTTTACCTTCAAAACATAAGCAAATTTAGTCATTTTTTCTACAAATATCAACAAACTACTCTGTATTAACGTGTGTTTTTAGCTGTATACAAAGCCCCATTCTGTTTTCAGCTTGAAATTAAAAAATAGATACTCATGTCATCAATATAAAAGCTGCAGCGAATAGCTCTGTTGAGCTGAATTTTCAGCTCAATATGAAGCCATCATTTGTTATTTGTTAGGAGAGAAAATATGAGCAAAATCACTAAAGATGTTATTGTTAAGTGCAACGTATACCTAAGGAAGTACCGATACAACGTGTAGAGACCCTTGATCTAGGGAAAATAAATAGAGCATGAGGATGACGGTAGAAAACATGGATGAAAGTCATGAAGAAACATGAAGCTTAGAAGTCTTAGTAAAAACGTTTTACCTAACTAAAATAAATGGCGTTAGGAGAATTCATGTATTAGACCCTACATGATTCTAGTTTGGTTTTATATATCCTACCCGAATTAATTGGAATAATAGACTTGGTTGTTATTGTTGTTGTTGTAGAAAATAGGAGCAAAAGACTTCTGATTTAGGCTGAAAATAGAGTAAACATATAGGATATTGATAAATTCTACCTCCATCTAGCCATTTATAATAGATCAAAATGTTGTTCCAAAATTATGTAATTAGAAATTAAAAAACTTTCAATTAGAAGATAAATGAGAGGAAATGAGCCCGAGAAGAGGAGCCAAACCAAGAAAAATGAGGGACCCAAAAATTACTACTTACAAACTTATTAAGTTCTTATGATTTCCACATGTTAGTAAAATCATCCTATTAAACTTATTTGAAAAAAAGGTAGTTGTACGAAAACTAAAGAGAAACATATAATTGGTTTATAAATAAATGCAAAATAATCGGTCACTTGCTAAACATCATAAACTAAGCAAGTATTTTGCAAATCAACATTGATTAATGCTCAAAAAAAATAGAATCCGTCAAACTAAAACACAAACACAATCAATAATTTCACACCCATCATTTCTTAACTTTATATCCTATAAAAATATGAACACTATGAAACTGAAGAGCTGCACAAGAGGCTTGGATTCTTAGTGCCACCAATGCTAATACCCTAGCAAAAATAGAAAAGTGAAATAGCAAATCTAAAACTACTTGTCCAATTCTGACATGATCTCCGATATCATAAGTGACAGGCCCATCCTTGAAGAGATAGGATGACCTTTAACTTTAGAGGTTTTTGATGAGTAATACAGACTTGATCTAAGTCACGTAATCTGACGTGCAAGGGAGATGCAAAATGTGTGTGCCAAATTAAAATGTCATGAATATGAGTGTTTTACTGTGTTTACTAAAATAAATAAAAAGAATATAATAATTACGAAATTAACAATGTAAATCTAACATAAATAAATTGATGTCTATTTATGTATTGATCCTTTTCAATCTCTAGTGCAACACTGATCATCTGGAGTTGCTCATTTACTTTCTTATGTTGTTCCTTTTCCTTTTCAAGCTTAGCATTCTTTATGGTAAGGATTCTCCTTCTTTCAGCAAGTTGTAATTGACTCTTAAAGCTTTTGATTTCTCGAATCAATTCCTCAGACTTAAAGTCAAAGTCAGTAGTTGCAACTTGTAGAACTGATGATGCCTTGACTGGCGTTGATACAATGAATGATGAAATAGAGTCATCTTTATGGATATCCATACTCATGGTTGTGGCACTGATACACGCGTTACCATCATCACTTTCGTTAGCGTAGAAAAGATTGCTACACTCTACGTGATTGTGTCCAAAGCCCTAATATTTTCTAGATGGAATACCTTTTCCCTTCCTCTTGATATCAAGATCATTAGTAGCATCAGAATTTGCTTTAAATTCAGAGTTGGAAGGATTATGATTCATATCTTTGATTCCCAAGGGTGTTGTTACCCCTTTTATTGTTGCTTGAAAAGCCACACTTTTTAAATTTGGTACTCCCTCGTATGCAACCATGAGTGTTCCATGCATCTCTAGCCGAGACACATTTTGAGATGAGATTGAGGTTGTCAATCTCAACACCATTCAAAATAACATTAAGTACTCTGGAGTTGCAACTTGCAAGAACCTTTTCTGCATCAGTCCATTTCACTTTATCTTTAACTTTTCCATCCTCATCAACTAGTGGACTCCATCATTTGATGATGGTTTTCCACATCTTTACATTAAGGCTCATGATAGAGACCTTCATGCACACTTTTGGCCATCCTAGATTTATTTTCTCCATACCTTCAAAATAGGTCGCAATATCCAGGATCTCACCGGTATATCGGTGATCCGACTCTTGATGCTAATTGGTGGATTCTATTTTGAAGAAAACTTGAAGTTATATAATCTTAACTATGTAGTTGTAACTTCAATTGGTTCGTTTGAAACAACAACCAGAACATTGAACATAATAAGATCAATTAAAACTTTCTGAGTTCAAATATTTTAATTAATTAACTTTATAAAAACAGATTTGTTTAGTTACTTTGAGAGCATCATGTGAACATGATTAATAGATGTTTGTTGTGCATAAGCGAAACAGTAAATAAACAAACACACCATGTTTGTACGTGGTTTGGACAACTATTCTATTCCACGAGGCTTCCCGCCTAATACTTCATACCTCTTTCAAAGTATCAAAGGATTTACACTTACAGAACATGACCTTAACTCACTGAATCCTTCTATAGTTAAACCCTATAAGATGCGGCTTTGCTACATTCACTCCGTCAAGTGGAAGATATCCTACCTCATTCGAACTCCCTTCGATCTTGCTGAAGTCTTCTGGTTGTGTTTGATCTGGAATTTGGAAAAAAGAATTCCTCTAACCAACTATAAAACTTGAATGGAATACAGATTAAATCTTTTCCTCAATGAAACTCAAATATGAAACTAAATCATGAAATTAAGAGTGAACCTTTCTTATGATTTATAATACAATATGCTCAAAGATTGAATGATACAAATGAAATCATCTTTCCTATTTATAGGTTCAGCATTGGGCAGTTCGTTCCAGCTGTTGCAACAGCTCCCGCGATTTTCAACTATCCCGAATCTCTTGATTAAAGTTATGGTCTTTATCTTCTTGATGTATCATCCCTGAAATAAGGCTATATACACAAACCTATTCCCCAAGTAAAAAGATGAGCTGTATACATCTAGAAATAAAAATATGGAATTTCCTAATAATAGATAAGTTAAGTAAATCTTTCCTTATCCTAAATAAGATAGAGTTGCATCATAAGCTAAATTCTATCTCTTAATAATGGAAACAAAATAACTCAACCATCTCTCAATTCAAATAAAACACGTAAAGCGAATCCTAGATATTACAGAATAATTAACTCAAAGATAAACACTTTTAGGAATTAATTAAATAGCACAAAGACTCCTGAAAAAATAAACTTACTAAAAACGTGGACTATTTAATTAATTAACTCTTTGAATAAATCCTTTGCTAAATCATTCTTAATTAATTAAGATCACGTGAGTTACTAATAAAATAAATAACACACGTAAGAGCGGAATACCATCTGCACAAAATGTAAGGATGAAACCGTATTATTCTTGTAACAGCAAATGGTGCAGTTTCAACGGCATGAACTAGTTTCCATATTCACAAAGTATCTTTATTCAGGAAAATAAGAACGTTGTCGTAGTACGCCTTTCTTACACATATTTCTTTTCCTGTGAATATTTAATCAACATGCTTTAAAAAAGATCATTAAGAACTTTAGAAAGTCAACTATAGTTAAGCACATATTTTCTTAATCAAATATTCTGATATCATAAGAAGGACTCTAACATTAACATGAAAAGATATACACAATCTTCTAGGATATTCGGATAAGGAAACATCTTAATCCTACTCAAATAAGACAATGATATTATTCATGAAATCTTCAAGGATCTTACTCAATATAAGTCACCATATATAATCATCACAGTATATCGTTTCTTTCTAAGAAATAGTTCAAAAGATAAACTCTTTAATATCAGCCCATGTGTATCTAATTAAAGACAAAATAAATGCAACTAATTAGATAATCTCTTAAGTAATTCATGCTACATCAAATCAGGACTCTAAGAGATATTATTAAAGTAAGCCGTGTATACATAAACCATTGATAAATATTTTAACCACAAATGACTATTTAAACAATATAAGACAACCTAATATTTCAAACACCAAAGGAACGAATCCTGTCCCAACAAGTTCAAATACCTGTAGTCTACACATAAGCGCCAAGTAGCATCCATGTTCCTCACAAGGATCACTGGTGAAGCAAAGGGAATTCTGTTGTTCTGTATAATCCCCTCCTTGAGCATAGATTGAAAAATCTATTCAATTTTCCCCTTATATGCATGAGAGTATCTGTAGGGTTGTTGGTTCCTTGGTGTGGTGCAAGGTTTAATCACAATTTGGTGTTCTACTTCTCTCTATCTTGAGGTAACCCAGTAGGTTCCTCAAAAACATCAGCATATTCATCAAGTAGTATTGTTAATTCATGTGGTTCCGCATAAATATCCCCACATCAAGTTATAGCAAAGATTTGTCCTGAAAAGTTATGAGGTTGCTGTTTGAGTAACTTGTGCAATGATTGTGCTAAAATCAATGTATAAGAAGCAGCTTCAGTGATAGCTTGAAACTTCACTCTAGAACTATTTAGCTGAATACTGAGTTGCATGTTGACATAATCCAATTCAATAGGGTTGTTAGATCTCAACCAATCCACTCCCAAAACTATGTGGCTACCCAGCAACTTAAGCAGTCTTAGTGGAAATGTGAAGACATGGCCCTAAACAATTACAAGTGAAATCAGACACCACATTTGAACTTATAAGTTTACTTTCATGAGCAACTCTAATGAGCATATATGTGGACTTAGTCACTGTACAACCCAATCTGGTGGCAGTACCTTCATCAATGAAACAATGTATACTACCAGTGTCTACCAAAATGTTGAGTTACCATACTCATCCAAAAGCCTGATGGTAGAATCCCCAACACTCATGTCAGAGCATTGACTGTCACTTTCACTGAAGGAAGTTGATAGAATTTGAAGCCCATTTATATCTCCCCTTAAAATGCCTTATGAAGTGGAGATGGAACTTCTCTTATAAGTATAAGCCCAGACTCTTTTGCAAGCGATGTGGGACACTTCTTAACACGCCCCCTCACGTGTGGGCCGGTATTAACTTCGGTCCCATCACGTGGGTAGGTCGCAAGCCCATCATACGTCTTGGGTTGGCTCTGATACCATGATAACAAAACCATCCTTGACCAACTTCCTGATGTTTTGTCGAGAATTGGCCAATCACTTGAGATGGAACTTCTCTTTTTTTATAAACAAAAGATCAGTCTCTTTCCCAAGCGATGTGCGACACTTCTTAACACGCCCCCTCACGTATGGGCCGATATTAACTTCGGTCCCATCACGTGGGTAGGTTGCAAGCCCATCATACGTCTTGGGTAGGCTCTGATACCATGATAGAATTTGAAGCCCATTTATTTCTCCCCTTAAAAGTCCTTGTTAAGTGGAGATGGAACTTCTCTTTATAAGTATAAGCCCAGACTCTTTTCCAAGCGATGTGGGATACTTCTTAACAGAAGTGAAGGTTCAATATCCTCTTCTTCAAGTTCGGAATCCAGAGCACTCAAGTTGGCATCGTCTTCCTCTTCAGATATGATCATAAAGAATTGATTTACCTTCATCACAATCATAACATAAGCTGACATAAGCCCATATCCCCTCTTGTTGGGCATATAAGGTTGTGTGGGTTTCCATTTTCTTTTTCTGTTAATGCATTCAATGGTTTTTTTCCTGTTTTCTAGCCAACTCTATTGCATGTTGAAGTGTAACAGGCTGAAACATTGAAAGAAAATTCTGATGCTCTTCCTTAAGACCATAGCCATATAAGCTATAAGATCCTAAAACTTCTCAATATAGTCATCAAGAGAATCAGTTTGTTCTAACTTGTTAAAATCTGCCTCTATTTTAGACTCTTTGAGTTCCTCAAAACGAGCAGCTATTAGTCTTATAAAGTTTTCCCAAGACGAGAGTTCCACCCTTTGATCTAGGTCAAGAAACCATTGAGAAGCCTTACATTCAAAGTTGAGTGCAGCCAACACAATCTTCTGTGGGTCAGGATTGGGAGGGGAGAGATTGAAGTAGATGTTGCACTTCAGAACCCATTTTCTTGGGTAAATCCACAGAACTTAGGAAACTCCATCATTGGTGTTGGAACCATTGCTTGTTGTGTGGTACTTGGGGTAGAGTTTTCAGTTCTTGGGATATTTCTAACTTGAGAGAAGTGGCAAGGTGGTGGTGTGTCTCCCATGATAGGTCTGTCACGATTTTGTAGATCCATTGTCTCTGCGATCTTTGACAGCTGTAGTTGTAAAGAAGCCAAAGAGTTAATGAGATTCTGATATATTTCTTGAGCTTTAGTATTAACAGCACCAATCTGGTCTTACAGGTTACTTTCAGCAGCATCCGTGCATGGCTTCTTCAGCAAGTGCTGATCTATGCGCGTTTGAGCTTCATGAAATTCACGAATAGGAGTGCCATCAGCCATCTTGAACACTGGGATCAAGTCGTCTCGTGATACCGAAGGGTGTTGTAATAGCCCAAAAAATATTAATACCTAAAAATATATAAAATCAGAGCGCGAAGCAGGTTAACAAGGAGTCTAAAATCTCATTACTAAAAAAAAGAGTGTTACAATACACCTAAAGTAACACAGGCTAAGATATAATACTTAATCTAGATCTCGAGGTGAGTATGTCAGCACTCCAAGGTCTCTGAGCTCTACTCCGGAAAGTCTAAATCTGGAAGGAATTAAAGAAGAAAACATTTGATGAGATAAAAATCTCAGTGAGTGTTCATGGTGTGTGGGCAAATAATAATTTTACTAATATAATACTTGTTTTTCAAAAGATTTGAGACAGAAAGCGAGACGTAACCTGCAATAATTTTGACTGTGAAAATCATAAGTATTTTAACTGAAAATCACTTTACAAGGAAATAGCTTCAACCACAAACTTTAGTTGTTGACAGAAATCACTTTAACTGAAACTTTAGTCACTTATGATGACGAAGTCCACACATTTTTGTCGATGCAGACCAACCAT
Organism: Misopates orontium; assembly: GCA_946800315.1. Taxonomy (NCBI): domain Eukaryota; kingdom Viridiplantae; phylum Streptophyta; class Magnoliopsida; order Lamiales; family Plantaginaceae; genus Misopates; species Misopates orontium. The sequence goes on from OX326951.1 coordinate 13,367,548, forward strand.
ATCCCCCATAGTAAATAGGCCTTATCTCCCTTGTAAGGAGCTACCTTACAATCTGAAACACATGCCATGGTACATGCGGAAAACTACGACCCAACAAAGACACAACGACCTCCCAATGTGTCTAAGAGGGAATGGGCCATGGGGACATAAGGCCCAACCGAGAAGCCCTCCGCCACCCAGTGGCACCCCATGCACACCCAAGCCAAGTTGGATCCAACTAACTAAAAGGGACATATCCAAACATAACGGGACATAATCATCATAAATGACAAAATAATTTTGAATAAATGATTTAACGTGTCACGTATTTTAGGAAATGAATTTCGAGTAAAAATATGCTTTGGAAATTGGTTTTGAACAGAACTCTGCTTTAGAAAATCGATTTTAAGTAAAATTATAGATATACATACATGCATCCTTCTGGTTTTTCAAAAACATGTAATACAACACTCACCTTAAGTCCAGTTGCAAGGATGTAGAGATACTTCAAAGTTAATATCATCTACCTATTGGTCAAGCGAAATATCAACCTCAACACCACTAAACTAAATCCTAATGTAAAGAAAGCAAATCTCAAATGATGATTCCTAATTTTAACTTATCTTAAATACATATACATATACAACTCATATGATGCACATTACATGCAGAGAGATAATATAATCAGACGCAATAATTTAATTACAAATATAAAATACTTACGTAATCCACTAATTTTAATTGAGAACAACATAATGGAACTATAAGATTCAAAACTAAATTATTGCAGTTCAGCTAACTATTTTTGTAAAATCATGAACTCTTAATATTCCATAAATATCAAAAAAAATCTTACCAACTTGATGTGGGGTATTTTCGTCTGGATACGTGTCCACTCTCCAACACTCCACGTCAGACTGCTTCAGTTCCTCCTGGATGCTCAAGCAGCTTTTGATTTTGGAACCTGCACTCAACACCAAACGTGAACTAAGCTAGTGCCTTCTCCGGCGAAGGCACTCCGACGCTCAAGTCAGACGGGTCGGAATATGAGATCTTGTTGAGTAAGGCAACAAGTCAAATGAACTGGCTAAAATAGGTTGAATAAGCAGAAAGCAATAAGTCGAATGAAAAGGCCAAACAAGTCAAATGAACTGTGTCAAACAAGTCGAACAACACAGGACAAAACATCTCCAATGTAAGTAAAAATAGGTCGAACTCGAGCTATTGAAGAACAACTCAAATGAGCTTGAAGAATAGGTCGAGGTCGACTTATATAACTCGAACTTAGAGCTTAGAATAATATAAAACGTACCTTAGAATGAGGAATGGGATCCCTTTATATAGGCATAAGAGTCCTTATTCAGCTAGAAGTACACTCCAAGTAGGACTATGAGTTGAATAAGTCAAACTAGGACTCTTATGGAATAGTTCGAATGACCTTTGCCAAATAGCTCGAATGAACTGCTTATGAAATAGCTCGAATGGACTAAAAACAACTCGAGTTGGGCCTAGAACAACTCGAATTGGACTTATGAAATCCGAATTGGGCCCTGAATAACTCGAAATTGGGCCTACATGGGCCTAATTTTGAGTTTTGCCTTAAATTGTAATTTTGCATTAAAAAATAATGGTGTTGTCGTGGCATAATATTCCGAAATACTCTAGTGGTATGATATCGAATATTATGACGTGGCGATACCGAAATATGGTACATCATGGAGTCCCCCAGTTTATAAGAGTAATGTGTGTACACATTGGTCATACAATCTAAAATAGTGTAAGAAACCCCGGTAATCGTGCAACGAGTCGGGCCAAAAAATTGCGAAGCCAAACTCTTTGAAAATCTAAAAAAAAAAAAATTGCTCGAAATAAGTCGAATGTACTATAGCTCGAATAGGCTATAACTCGAATCAGGGGTATTTTGGTAATTTTATCGCTGGCCGCTCCTATAAATATCCGCCGAATATGCAGTCATTTCACTTTTAAATTTTTTGCAAATAACTCAAACTCTCGCAAATAGCTCGAATAACACTAGCTCGAATACACTAAAACATTCCGAACAGCTCAAATACTCACCCAAATAGCTCGAAACATCAGAGGTATAGCTCGAAACAACCCTATATAACTCGAATACACATCAAAATAACTCAAAAGTTCATAGGTATAGCTCGAATGCATGCGAAATAACTTGAAAACCCCTCTTTGCTATGATGTATGTAAAATAAGTCAAATAGGAGGAGACAACTCGAATTAACGGAAAATAACTCGATAAGTCGATTAAAGAATAACTCGAAATTCCTTGAGATAAAACGCTCTCACGAGTAAATCCGACTTATTTGCTATAGGTCGGGTGCACTTGTATTCGAGCTATAACTCTTAGAATTTTTTAGAAAATTTTCACAAGCTTTTTGAAACTCATTTTTTGTGAACTCTTTTGCAGATTTGTCACGACGGCTTGTTCAAATAAACAACGTTCTCACCGTGATCCACCTGCACGCTCTGATTGCCATCCACAATCCACACGTCTTGCTACCGACCGGGAGCGCAACTCAACTCATAGGACTAGCCCACCTCATTCGAGTCGACCATCCCGTCCGGCTAAAATCCCAGTTGCAGGCGCTCCCATGATATTTGTTCCAGTGGAAAGGTCCTACGAAAGGCGTGACCCCGAATTCGAAAGAGTCATTGACTTGAACCCTAGAACCGGTAAACACTAACTCCTCCTCTTTAGTACTGTAATGGCTTCTGGATCAGATATCAAGGCCACTAGTTTGTTAGGTGTTCCTGATGTTGTTGAGTCGTTGGGTTCTGGGTCATCCTCGGGTAGTGGGGATTTAGATAGCGACGCCTCATCGTCTAACGCCCAAGGTTCTGATAGAGAAGTTAATATTATAGACCATTCAGACGACGAAGAGTTATTGACTAACATAGCCGAACCAACCCCTGTAGTAGAAGATGAGTCTAGTATTCCCACCCCTATAGAGGTCGATGCTAGTATCGTAGATGAAACCATTCAGGAGTTAGCCGAAGAGGGCATAAACCTTGACGCTCCGTCCCCAGCAAATAACCTTCTGAACTTTGCTCGTATTCGTCCCATGAACACCCATGGTGCATCATACTATAGGACTATGTATGATGTGCCTGATCCTTACGAGATTATCTTTCCCGGTCCTGAGGATTGTTCCTCCCGATTGTTTGACCGTTTTCCATAATTTTCTTTCATGCGGCCTTAGATTTCCGCTCCACGATGTAGTGCGTCAGATTTTGTTCCGTTTGCCTTCTTGTCCTTCTCATTTTACTCCCAACACCTATTGTATCATCCATGCCTTCATTATTTTGATGAGGGTGTATAAGCTTCCATGCACTGCTGATTCTTTGTTCCAAATGTTCCTTAGCAAATTTAGGACGAGTGGTGAGGATGCGGGTTTTTATTTCCTGACCGCTAGGAAAAACAATAGTTTCTTGACCGGCCTCTAGTCTAGTTTTGGGAATGAGTGGAAGAATCAGTGGTTTTATATCAAGGAGTCCATGCCCGGGGAGTTCAACTTCAGGTGAGATTGGACTGATGGAGCCCAAGCCCCCCCGGTGTCCTCCCGCGTCTTTATCCTCCGATGACATAAAGATGTTGTGGAGGCATAAGTTTGATTCTTCGTCCCTGACGAAGAACGCCATTCTCCATGCTGGGGGGTACTCCGTCGTTCCATATAAGGGCGCAGTTGACTTTGGTATACTTGTCTTTTATTCATGCTTGTTTACCCTTTCATGTTATTTTTGTGCTTTGAGTGTGATACTAACCTTTGTCTTTTGCTCCTTATAGAGAGAATGGTTATCAGTAAGTCAAAGAGGAAGTTGGCAGCCATGCATGAAGTTTTTGAGGATATAGCCTCTGGCAGTGCTGATCCCGGGGTTGAAGTTCCAGAGCCAGCACCTTCTACTGCTCCTTCTTCTGCTGAGGCAGGACCTACTGCTGCTCCTACTACTGTCACGCCCTCTGCTGCCGCCCCGCTTCCCAGTGCTCCTTCATCTGCGGGTCTTTCTAGGATTAAGGCGACGGGTGGATCCTCTCGTCAGGCTCCTATGCCACCTACCACTGCTGGCGGTCGTGAGCGCATTCCTGCTGTGGTGAGAGCCGTGCATGAGGACAATCTGGCCGGCCCTGATCGTAACGCGCGAAAGCATCTTGCTCCTTTTGACGACCGCCGTCGCGAAAAGTGTCCTGCGCACGATGACTCCAACAGATATGATCCCAACGTCTTGGACATCAATGTCGAAGACGTATCGCGTGCCTCCATGGATGTAGGCTACTACAAGCTGACTGATACCGTCGCTATGCGTGCTTGCAAGGGCTTCCTTTCTTCCTTTGACAGGAAAAGGTATTATGAGGAGGTCGGTCCCGAGGGCTTGTGCAGCCGCACTACTCTATCTTTTGCCACTGTAAGTGTTTATTATGCTTATTGCGTCTTTTCTTTCTTGTTCTTTCTTTAACCTCCTTAGTACTTGTTTGATACTTTGTCTTTTATGATTTTCAGGCGATGATGAACATGCAGACCATGGTGGAAAATTTCGACATCTTCAACGATGCTCGGAGTGAGTACAACTCTCGTCTAGATCACTACAAGTCTACTGCAGCGCAGGCTAAGGTTTTGGAAGACGCGGCAAAGAAAAAGACTCGTGAGGTGGAGGCCACCATGGAGAGCGCAGTGGAGGAACTACGGGTGGCGCAGGATGAGCTGAAGAAGTCTCAAGAGGCTCGAGCTGCTAGTGACGCCAAGCTGAAGGCGCTATCCAAGGAGTTTGACAAGCTTCAGCGGGTGAATGATGACTTGGCGATGAAGGACATCCGTACCAAGGGTGAATTGACCGCCTTGGCTGCCCGTTTGAAGGTTGCTGGGGACGAGCGCGATGCGGGTCGAGCACAGGCAGCTACTTCTGAGAAGATCGGCTACAATTGTGCTAATGCTGAGGTTTGCTTTCCCTCCTATCGCTTTGTCATAGTCTTCGCTATTATTTGTTTAATTAATACTTGCTTTTTCTTGCCTTGTTATAGGGCTTGTCCACTGATCACAAGGTTGCAGCTATGGTTGAGTTCCTGGGCTTTTCTACTTGGAACAACATCTGCACTGTGCACGGGGGCTTTGATTTAGCCAAGGGGTATAACTACGCCTTAGAAGAAGTTCGACATCCTTCAGCGGCTTACTGAGGAAGTGCCTGACTCTGATGACAATTATGTCTCAGAGAATGAATGCAATGATCACCCAGGGGCTTTCCTTAGCATAGGGAGGATGAGGGACGTTTGGCTCCGCGATCATCTGAGAGCTCAGGCGAGGTCCAGAGCTAGGAAGGAGGCTTCCTCTTCACGTGCTGCTGCTGTTGCTTCTTCCTCAAGGGTGCCTTCGAACGAGCTCCTTAAGCAGGGAGAGCTACCGACGGCCCCTTCCCCTGTTGATGTTCCCCAAGGAATACCTCTTGCTTCTTCTGGCCTCGTGACTATCTATGTCCCATCTCCAGGGCCTGGCCTTGAGCGATCTGTTGCTTCTCCTGATCCTGCTGCTGATGTTGTTCCTGAACCTACTCCTGCTCTGACTCCTGTCCGCCCCGAGGATGACACGTCCCCATTGAGTCATTCGATGAAGGAGATTGCTCGGCAGAGCAGACGCCCTGAAGTCGGTGGGTCTGCGACTGAAGAAGTAGCGGAGCAGTTTGTGAAGCCAGCCTGCGTGCCGCTATCTTTTTCCGTACATTCGAACATTTAGCTATTTTGTTCTGTTGATATTTTGTTTACTATATTCTTGTTGACATTGCGCCACTGTTGCGCTTATCCCTTTTGCTTTAGTAGATATTGATTTTTTGCATTGCCTTATGTCTTTTTTAGCTCGCGTGATTGCATTGCCTTATTTCCATACTTGGAGGTTTTGTATACTTTGTGTTCATCCTTGACATTCCATGCTAGTTGTTCTGTCCTTGTTCCTTTTTTGTTGAAATACCTTTGCACTTGTGTCGTGAATGCGATGAGTTATGCTCATTTGGGAGGACTTGTGCTCAATTTTTGCAGTGCGAGGCAGTAGCTCGTCTTATGAGTGCGAGGTGTTAACTCGTCTTATGAGTGCAAGGCAATAGCTCGTCTTACGAAGTTGCGAGACGATGGCTCGTCTTATGATTGCGAGACGATGGCTCGTCTTATGAAGTTGCAAGACGATGGCTCATTTTATGATTGCGAGATGATGGCTCGTCTTACGAAGTTGACAGACGATGGCTCGTCTTATGATTGCGAGACGATGGCTCGTCTTACAAAGTTGCTCCATTCATGCTTGTGCTGATAAACATGTAAGTAGGATGTAGGCAAACAATCAAACTTGAATAAAATAGGAAATTTTATAAGTTTTGGGACTGAGCTCGAGTAACTTTCGAGTTGCCTACGTATCCCGCCATGTATAAGTGGCTAGGAATCAAGTCCCCGTAGTTCGCTGCTAAGTATTAATATTGGAGTTCTCACGCTGAGACTCGTAATTCATAAAAGAATAAGCGAATAAAGCATTGAAACTACGGTCCTATCTTGCCACAAGGCTTGTTGGAATGCTAGTATGCTAACTGTAAAACCTTCTCAAGTTCTTGACGTTCCAGGGGCGCGATAATGTCCTTTCGCCCAACTCTTGTAAGTAGTAGTATCCTTTTGCGCTTGCTTTCTCCACTCTGTACGGTCCTTCCCAGTTTGGCTTCATCTTCCCAACATGCTTGGTAGCTTCAACTTTCCTCAGGACCAAGTCCTCCACTTGAAAATTCCTGAAACGAACCTTGTTATCATATGCTTTTGCCATCATAGATTTGTAAGCTTGAGTGCGTTGGTAAGCTTTCTCCCTGGTTGCTCCTATTAGTTCAAGGTCCATTTGTCCAGCTGTTGAATCAACCACAAGATCAATCCTAGGCAAAGGAAAAGGATCCCGTGGACAGTGTTTGTTCTGATCCGTGTAGTCCACACACATACGCCATACAGTCGGTTTCTTTGGCACCAGGACAACGTTGCTAAGCCATTCAGAATATCGAACCTCAAATATGTGGCCTGCAGCTAACTTTGTTTGTACCTCCAACTCTGCAGCTTTGTTCTTTTCGTTACTGAAATGCCTCTTCTTTTGTTGAACAGGTTTTGCATTTGGATTGATATTCAGGTGATGTACTGCAACTCGAGGGTCTATGCCTTTCAAATCTGAGTCGGTCCATGCAAATACATCAAAATTCCTTCGCAAGCACTCTATCGACGCCTTCTCGATCTCCAATGGCAATTCGCTACCAATTTTAATGACCTTTTCGGGTTCATTATTCATCAGAATAACTTCTTTGAATTCTAAAGAGGGTTTCATACGTTCAATCTCCAATTGTTTCTTGTAACGCAGAGTGGTTCTATCCTCCTTTTCCTCCTTTGTTTGCTTTGGCTCAACTTTCTTCATGGGGGTACCAGAATTTTCTGGCGCTCCTTGCTGATCCTCATGTGTTGCAAGCACCATTTCCGCATCCATATGATCCCCTGTTTGTGGTGTTTCTACATCTTGAGTTTCGATTAAAGGTATGTCCGTATCAGTTTTCGCCTTGAGTGGTTTTGCTGATGTAACATAACAACTCCACGAATCGCGATAATTTGTGGTGAGCTCTGCAATTCCCCCAGGTGTTGGAAACTTTATCTTTTGATGCACCGTCGAAATAATCATAGCAAATGCAGTTATTCCAGGTCTTCCAATCAACACATTGTATGCAAATGGGATATCAACAATAAGATATTCCACGTTTAAAGTCCTCCTCTTCGGATTTACACCAAAAGATGTTGGTAGCATAATCTTCCCAATAGGCTTAACTTCACCTCCACCGAATCCCAATAAAGGCGAATTTACTTCCATGATCTCGTATTGTCCTAACTTCATTTGTTGTAATGCATCCATAAACATAATGTTAGATGAGCAACCATTATCTATCATAATTCTTTTTACAGCGTGATTTGCTATCACCGCGGTAACCACCATTGGGCAATTCAAATACTGAGCCTTCTTAGCTTGTGAAGACAAGCTATCAAAGTCACTACCATCGAATGTGATCCTCGTGTCCAATTTGTCTACTGCAAAGACAAGATCTATCTCTGGACGTTTCAAACGTTCATATTGTATATCACGCGAGATCCGTTTTCTACTCTTGGTTGAATCAGCACCAGTAGGTCCCCCAACGATCACATTTACTCTGTTTTTGATATCATCATTGCCGTTTCCCTTCCTTCGCCTGGGTTCGTCCTTCTTCTCCTTTGGTGATCAACTTTGTTTGCGTCCTCCTGATGATTTCTCATCCCAATGTTCCTTATTCTCAAGAACATACTCAACAAGTTTCCCATCTTGTATAAGTCGTTCAATTTCCATCCTCAAAGTCCTGCAGTCATTAGTATAATGTTCGTTTTGCTTATGAAACTTACAATATTTCTTGGATTGCTTCATCTCCTCAGTTTGTACCATGGGTCTTGGGGCCCTGAATATCCCTTTGTCTTTGGTAATTGAGTAAATTTCACCAATTTGCTTTTCAAAGGAGTCCAATTGTCAAACTTCTTGAAAGGTTGTCGATTGCGATCACGATCCTTTCCTCTGGGATCTCTCCTCCAGTCTTTATTTTCCTTTCCTCTAGGGATTTCTGGCGAGTACATCAATTCCTGATTCATAGTTGCCTCCTCCACTTCAACAACTTTATTGGCAAGATCCATGACTTGCTCTATTGAATCTGGAGCATCCAAAGTAAGTACTTCTATCAGCTTTTTGCTCTGGCAGCGATTTTGCAACACAGAGATAATCAAATCAATAGTTGGAGCATTCACTTTTCCAATCTCTAAATTGAGACGTTCTATATATTTTCCCAACGGCTCATCAGGCTCTCTGTGGATATTGAACAAAGTACTTGGTGACTTCTTCTTCAATCGAGAAGTAGCAAATTTCTTCACGAACATGCTTTTGAATTGTTCAACTGATTCGATTGAGTGGATTTTCAAATTCTTGAACCATTCCTTAGCAGTTCCCCTTAAGCTTAATGATATCAGCTTCGCCCTGAGGTTCTTGCTGTAACCCAAAATCTGCAATTCTCCATCCAAGTTATCAAAGTGTGCTGCAGGGTCCGTTGTTCCATCGTACTTCTTCATGTCAGGAAGTCTGACTCCCGCTTTTAGTGTCAACCTACCGATCGCCTCAGTGAATGGAGTTGGTCTCTCTGCTGATGGAATATTTTCAGCGATAACCGGTTCTGGCCTTGGTACTACTCTTTCAGGCTCATCCCTATTCCTCCCTGTTGTGTGGCTCGCAGCTGGACGATCCTCAGGATCTCTTTGCCTGGAATTGACTTCTCCACCCCTATCATTTGCTCGACTTGGGGCTTTGTTTCATGCAGTCCTTACTGAACGAGGGTTCCTGCATTCTGGGGAAGGCGACGGATCCCTCTGAGTTAATCTTGTCATTCTTGATTAATGTTGTCTAGAATCATCACGACGTTGTGTCTGATGAGATCTGTCTTGATGCGCTGATGTTTGCCGTGCAGTTGGCGCTGGAATATTCTGCTGCAATCTAGTGGTAGCCAATTGTTGTACAATCATTGGCACCATGGTTTGTTGAAAAGCTGTCATGATCTGAGTCAGGTGAGCAGGGTTCAACAGTTGTTGCTCCGTGGGAGGCACTGCAGGTTGGTCCGTTATAGTGCGTGTTTGATCCAGAGGGGCATTGGGAGCGGCCACTGATGTGTGTTCAGATGCATCAGTAACCCGATTCTCATCCTCCCTCTGTGATCTCGTTCTTCCAGCCATTCCGTTCTTCTCCGCGGCTCTGCGATGAACCATTGAATCAATGATGGTGTTTGCTCCTAAGTGCGTTTAGTGGTTCCCACAGACGACGCCACTGATGTGGGGTATTTTTGTCTGGATATGTGTCCACTCTCCAACACTCCACGTCAGACTGCTTCAATTCCTCCTGGATGCTCAAGCAGCTTTTGAGTTCGGAACCTGCACTCAACACCAAACGTGAACTAAGCCGGTGCCTTCTCCGGCGAAGGCACTCCGACGCTCAAGTCAGACGGGTCGGAATATGAGATCTTGTTGAGCAAGGCAACAAGTCGAATGAACTGGCTAAAATAGGTCGAATAAGCAAAAAGCAATAAGTCGAATGAAAAGGCCAAACAAGTCGAATGAACTGTGTCAAACAAGTCGAATAACACAGGACAAAACAACTCGAATGTAAGCCAAAATAGGCCGAACTCGAGCTATTGAAGAACAACTCGAATGAGCTTGAACAATAGGTCGAGGTCGACTTATATAACTCGAACTTAGAGCTTAGAATAATGTAAAACGTACCTTAGAATGAGGAATGAGATCTTTATATAGACATAAGAGTCCTTATTCAGCTAGAAGTGCACTCCATGTAGGACTATGAGTTGAATAAGTCAAACTAGGACTCCTATGGAATAGCTCGAATGACTTTTGCCAAATAGCTCGAATTAACTGCTTATGAAATAACTTGAATGAACTAAAAACAGCTCGAGTTGGGCCTAGAACAACTTGAATTGGGCTTGTAAAATACGAATTGGGCCCTGAATAACTCGAAATTAGGCCTACATGTGCCTAATTTTGAGTTTTGCCTTAAATTGTAACTTTGCATTAAAAAATAATGGTGTTGTCGTGGCATAATATTCCTAAATACTCTCGTGGTATGATATCGAATATTATGACGTGGCGATACCGAAATTTGGTACATCACAACTTAATTACATAATCATATAAAACTCATCAATTAAGAACAAGAGTCCTAACATGCTCCAATAATTTTCTAAACTCATTATAAACTTTTCCGCAGGATTTGGTGGCAGTGATTTTGGAACAATTTTATAAAAATCATTAAAGGTGATAAATTTACAAAACTTTACAGTACGTTTACTAACAAATCAAAGTTATTACCTAAAAAGTTTCAATCACAAAGTACGTCATTTAACAGGTAAAACAATTCGCCATTTAAGGAGTTTCCAATCAGAAAAACAATAGAGATAATCACTTACACAAGTTATAATAATATATTCATGTTATTAAAATTTCAACAAATAACTATAGATATAGTTTTACCATGCATAAGGAAGTGCAGCTGACCATCCATTCTCCTTCTTCATCTTAAGTTCTTACCTCAATCTCCTATGAGATTACTTAGTAGTATATATGTATATCTATATACGTATATTAGTGAATGTGATTATATATATATTAGAAGTGGACATGTGGAAGATAGACAAAGAGTTAAAGTTTGTTAAATATTTCCATGACAAGTCTTCCCCATGAGGTGGCTTTTTAATTGATTCATCCATACTAAACCTTTTTTGCAATTATACCCCATAATTTTTACTTGACTTCTTTTAAGTACCACAATTATTCTAAAGACATATCATATTTATAAAGTTAGTCAAATTGAACTTGAAAAATATTTTCATAGCATTATAAATTTACGGATGTCTCATCTCACGAATCTTGAATTATAATTAACAAATCATGGCCGAAATAGAGTATTAACAAAAGATTTTAATTAATTGGTACTAACAATCTAAACTAAATAGTTCTTATTTTCTAATCTAAATACAAATTCTCAAACATATCTAACAAGGTTCATAATATATATTTATATAAGAAAAAATAACAATTTAAGAGTTAAGGAAATTTAGGGATATTACAGGTGTGGTTTGTATAGTGTGTTTGTGTAGCTTAATAATAAAGCAGTAGTACAAAGGAGAAGAGAGAGAGTTTAAGGAAGAGAGAGGGAGATAGAACTTAGGATAATATTTTTCTTGTAGTTCTCATTTGCATAGTTTTCCGGGTTAGTCTTAGGTACAGCAGGGGCACAACAACCCCCTGACACAAACATGTGGGCCCCGCTCATTTGTGTCAGGGGGCTGCAGTGCCTGAGACAAATCCTAGTTTCCCCAATATATAATTTTTGTCCTAACAAAAGCAGAGGCCTAAAGAGTAACCTGACAAAAGATGCTTTCTACGCAGCCTAAGTTATAAAATAAGTAAAAAATGTGTTTACAAACACGCGACTTAATAAGTAAAAAACTACTCTTCAACGGGAACTAAGCCATCAATCACCACATGGTTCTCTCCTGTCCGATCCTTCCGAACGCTTTTGCTAACTCCAGGTTGTGTTTGCTTTGCAGGTACATGAAAAACAACCAATGCTGTCAATTTCATGGCCTTACATTCTTTCTAGCATTTTATAATCAACCATTCGTGCTCCAACACAAGATTCTAATGAATAGATATCCAACTCAACATGTAAATGAACAAACTCTTATAGGTCGTACGAGAAAGAATGCAATTTTGACTTATAGCGCATGCTAAAAAAATTATGACAATATAAAAAGAAAGGTGTTAAAGAAAACAACAGAAGGATGATGTACTATATTTTCTAAAGATATGTAAATCCTTTTGATTGGTTGAGAGAACTTTCAGTGCAAACATGACAGCAATCTGAGTGAACTTAAGCAAAAACATTTTTTTAACATGAACCAGACAAAAAGACCATGCATGATTAACAAGGAAACCTCTTAGAATGACAAGTTATAGAGGACTTATATGTCATAAAAAGAAAGTAAGACCAACTTTAAACGGACAAACCTCCTCATGTCATGGAAAGGAATAGTCCATACAGTATATATTCTTTAGTTGAGGGAACTAGCATATGCATTAGCACAAAAAACAACTCACTCTTAATAACATGATTCAATTGCACCCAACAAAAAATGCAAATTACTAACCTGCTCAGCCGTTTCATTATCAGGTGAGTGTTGATTTTACATTGCGATACATTCTCAAAAGACTGCACAAGCAATACCAAAAAAACATTCTACTTACAACTTGAATATAACGTTTAACCAATTACTCATAAAAGAAAATCCGAATTGTACACTCAAGTCATCTTCCCAAGTGAAGGTTGGCAAAAATGAAATTAAGGATTCAATATCTGTGGGAAAATCTATAACAGGAGAAAGTCTTCGAGTGATCAAGCCCAAGGAAGAAGCAACAATAACGCCCGACGTGTAGAAAGCATCGTACAACTTTATTTCTTTAAAAAAAAAGGAAAATGAATTTCTAATAGATGAATATTAAACATGTATCTTTTCTCAACTGCGGTTAGAACAATTTAAAGCAAGTAAGCTCATTTAGGAGAATCATGTTGTGACTTGGTACTCATTATCTTTCGATTATGTATTGTAGAGTTGTGAATGCCACCACGAAAGTAAACTAATATCTTTTCACTCAGAGTCTATAAAAGAAATTAACTCACCACATATGATAAATAAATTTTTAAAAAGGAATCTGCATTTCCTAAGTGTCATCCTTCAAAGTGAAATGCATTATAAGTAATTACCAAAAGATCCACCTAGCAATATATTACATGGCAACTGGCCTGCAAATCCTATGTTTAAACAAATAAAGTAATGATCAAACATGAAATCTTTTTTGAGCCAATTTCTCGAGCAAGTGGAAGTCCCTATACCTATGTTCTAGAAAAGTGAGCATGTTTCCTAAGTTACAAAAAAGTAATGCTGGATAATGCCCATCTAAAACTAATCTACTTAAGAGAGGTATCACCGGTCCTAACTCAATCGTTGTGCCCTTCGCGATATCCAAGATGAAAGCGTCAATCACCTTTTCTTTGAATACCCTATGACAAATTTAATCTGGATGAACCTCTTTAACTGCTGATTGACACGGATAAAAAAATAGTTGATTTTTCCAAAATAAAAATAACAATATCTATTATCTATTACTACTATTACTACTAAAAAAACATTGTTTTGTGTCACAAATGGCAGCTTTTTAGGGAAATTTTACAGAATTGTCCTTTGAAAAATTGACGAATTTTCAAAATTATATGCCTAGGAAGGGTAAAAACGGATATCAGCATATTTGTATATTCTCGGCCCAACTTTTTGATTCTCTATTTTACCCAATTACAAACCAACCAGTAATTTATAAAAATTGTAAATTGTGAACCGTCATAGGGCAAAATAGACAATATCCCATCTTCATTTCGGACGTTTCCAGTTGTGCTCTTCTCTTTCTAGCTCCGAAAAATATGAACTCCACGTTTACGTCCGCTATCCTCTCCACCATCTGCAATTTTTTGATCGTTACTATTTTAGGTTTCTATTGTTTCTTCATGAGTATGGTATTGAAACAATGGATAGACATCCTGTTTTAATAGACTAATTCCTTGCTTAATAGACTAATTACTTGCTTTAGTACTACTACTTGCTTTAATGTAGTAGTACTAAAGCAAGTAATTAGTCTATCAAGCAAGGAATTAGTCTATTAAAACAGGATGTCTATCCATTGTATATATATATATATATAGGTAAATTAGGTTATATTTAGTTTACTAGTCTTTTTGAAATACTTTTTCATTACGATGTTGCACTTTTCAAGAATGAAACAAAGATTTGGGTAATTTATGTTATACTAGCAACCGAGTGCACGCGGGGACCGCGTGCAAAGTTTTCCAATATAAAGAGTAGTATGATTGTAACGTGTTTTTTCTTTTACGTAACTTATGCTATAAAATAAAATAACAATGTACGTACATAAATTATTTTGGGGGTATGATTTAGGAGTAAGTTTTAAAACTTGTGTATTGGTATGTTAAAATCGAGATTCTTAATTTTACTTTTCAAACAAAGTCAAATAGTTAGATTTGTTAAAATTAAAACATGAATGTTGGAAAACATAAGAATGTAAAAAAGAAAACTACTTGGAGGGTAATAGAAATTTCTGGTAATAGAAAATCGTGAAATCATGAATGGTTTATATTTTTTTGTAATATCTTATTGAAGAAAATGCGGTTTGACTAACTTAAAGTAAGTTTTAGGTGTCAAAATTTATGAACTTTATATAATCAATTTAGATAACACTACACTGTTACATTACATATAATTATTGGTCTTAACTAATAAATTAGTTCAGTTAGTATTGAAAGGAATTTCAAGAAGTAAGTTTTAGTTAGTATTAGCTGTATTTATTTTATTTTTCTTCAGGATTTGTCTTTGTTTATCCAGAATTCATAATTTGATGTCTTTTACTTTTTGGCTGATTGTAAATTGATAATGCAAAGTCAGTTTAATCATGATGTAGATGCATATTTGTAAAGAATCAAAGTAAGCAATATCGTGAAAATGAAATAAACTCCCCTGCTTTACAAATGAAAGTGACATATGTAGCATATGCTCCAACTTTTGGTTCCCAAAAAATGTAATATCCATAATTACAATTTACAAAGAGATATTAAAAGACATTATGCTTATAATAACAAATTGGTATCACAATTTTGTGATGTTAATAGGAAATCCCAGTTAGCATATGTTTTCAGCATCAACAAACATTTATGAGACCAGGTAGTTCTGTATATTAGGCTTCTTGAATCCAACTCGTGCGATTGACCTTGCCTTGTCAAATTGCAAATTCCATTGACATATTCATGCAAAATGGAATACCATACAACTAAATATTCAATGATCTATGGATCAAAAAGAAAAATCATTGTTGAAACCATTGTGTCCATTTTCAAATTTACTCAAACCAAACGGTGGGACAACTTACTCTAGCGGTCAAAGAAGATTCAAAGTAGCAGAGATGATAACCTTGTTTCTGATATACACCAGGGGCAAAATGTTAATAAGTTCGACACAACTCCATGTTTCAGCAATCACCTAAATTCCATAATTTTACAAAAAGAAAATGCCAAGCTATTTAGTCTAAACTACGAAAAATAAAATATTAGTACAATCATTTTAATTGACCTTGAACCAAATTTAAGAACCGCACCAATAGCCACAACACACCTAGAACTCCCATGTGTCCGCCAACCTCACAGTCGACATCTACCTCCTCAACCATCAAACGATGTATCCATCTGAGAGCAATCTATCTTCCATGTCGTGTTGCTTCTGATGCCCACGGTGATATTAAAAGATGAAACAAAAAGAAAAAGACAAAATAGTTAGAAGCATTACAGCAACGACAACATAATTACACCAACACGTCTTTCATGTGTGTAATTCCGATTTGCTATTGTTTACTGGTGTTGGTTCAGATGAAGTCTCAAGCAAAACCAACATCACATGGCGCTAGAACAGATGTCAAAGATCAGCCAAAAGAAATTTCAAACGGTGAAATGACTACGAATCAAAATATATCGACCTCTGACTCGGAGTGGATATTAATAATCAATAAGTCCTAATAGAACATAATCCTAAATTACTTACTTCTAATCCTTTGATGACAACCATGAATATTGACAAAATGACGCCATTTGAAAAGAGCATTCTAAATCTTCTACCAGAATAATACTTTTCAAACAACAAAAGCATATCCAAACCATTTGCCTCTCACAGTAATTTCATGATAGCATAAAGGACCAAATCACTTGTAGTTCCATACTTTTAAGTCATATTAGAACCGAGCTTACTATTTTTCTCATTAGTTTTACTTGTTCCCTTATAATGCTAACATTTAAATCTCCCTTGAATTTTTTGTCCTGTGTCCATTTTCATAAATTCAAGGAAAGTGTAAGAATAAACTAAAATATAATGATACAAACGAAACACAAAAACGATTAAATATCAGGAATTACCATTAAATATCCACGACCTGCAAATTAGCACAAATAGAGAATTAAAAGAGTAGTTAATGAAGAGAAGAAAAGAAAAGAAAGTGAATAACAAAGAAAATTTGTTTCGGGAAGTGGAAGAAAGAAACGTGGGAGTAGAAGAGGAAGTGGGTTGTGCAGTTCTATAAAGGAATTTACAATTCAGCCCGCCATATGAATTGCTGGAAACTGTACTTATGGGGTACATTCGGAAATCCACTGAGCGCAAGAAAGAAGACAGATTATAACATTACAATAAAAGAACAGAACAGATTTTCGAGGGATTGAAAAGAACAGAACAAAAGTAACCAGTAAGGGAAGTGACATAGCTAACCCAAATTTTGAATGTAAGCAATGTCAACATATTAAATTGACACAGAAAAGAGAAAAATAGAGAGGAAAAAAGTAGCTTCTGGGAGTTTTGGTTTGGCTTGCAGAACAACCAATCGTGCCTCTGTTGCGTCAAGAATAAATAGTAGAAATGCTTGATTGAAGAAAACCGAGCCCAGCGGTTTCGGCGTAAAGCAACGTGTTAGGACCGCATGTCCAACACGATTAAAACTCAATGAACAGTCAGGACTGCCAGGTCCAACTAGATTTTATTTCCTTGTTTGCAAAATTATTTTAAAGGAAAATTCGGTTTATTTACTTTGATTTATTTACTTAATTATTCGCTCTGAATTGTATGGTAATTATCTTTATTATGCGAGTGAATATTTAGGTAAGTTTGTAAAGATTTAACTTGATCTTATAGAATTTTATCTTATGGAAAGTTAATTTTTATCAAACTCTTTATTATATCCTTAAGTAATCTTTTCCTTGTGGAGTTCTCTTTTGTCTTTGGTGTGCAGAATATACAAAGATCATGAAGATCTTATCAAACGGAAACAAAGACTTATCAAAAGGAAGAATCATCTTATCATGGAAAGATTCGGATATATTTGGAAAGATCATGTCTCGACTGGATATGGAGACTGGCCGAGATTCAAGGAGATCTTTCAGGAGAATTATCCTACAAATAGTAGAAATCCTAGGAATCAATGTAGAACACACGTGTAACAAAATATACATCATTAGGTGTTCTCTTTTATTTTGATTTCTTAGTTTTCGCCCTCTTGAGTCAAATCAAGAACGTGAGAAGCCGACGAGAGTTGAAGGGAGTTCAACGGGAAAGGATTGCACCAGTTAGAGGGATCTATACGTACGTGCAGTTCGCTTGGAAGCTTTCTCATAAGAAGATCGATACGGGAGTTTTGATCTTACGGGTCAAACGGAGTAGACGCGAAAAAGGTTCCGGTGGTATGAACATTTGAGGGATTCGGTGTTAGAGTAAAACCAGTTGGTGTAATAACTTTTGTCCGTTGAAAGAAGTTTGATTCAAGCGAAAGCATCGTGGATGTAGGACATAGTCCGAACCACGTTAAAATCTGCTGTCTTACTTTACTGTCTTATATACCTGTCTTACTTATCTGTCTAGACTAGGTATCGCAACTACTGCTAAAACGTAAAGTATTAGACCTAAAGATCTATCAATTGGCATCAAGAGCCTATCACCTACTTACATTGGTGAGATTCTGGTTTTATTTAGATCTTGCAGATTTGATGTCACAAAACGTTGAGGGATCATCATCATCAAAGCCGCCGCTCTTAAATGACTTCAACTATTCATACTGGAAGGTCCGCATGATAGCTTTCATCAAAAGGAAGAATCAGAAAGCGTGGAAAAGCATTCTCAAAGGATGGACTCCACCACTAGATAAAGATGGAAAGCCGAAGCTGGAGCTCGACTGGTCTGACGCAGAAGATCTTGACGCGAGCTACAACTCCATTGCAATCAATGCAATTTTAAATGGAGTCGACCTAAATCAGTTCAAACTGATCTCAAAGTGTGAATCGGCCAAAGATGCATGGAACGCCCTTCGCGTTGCCCATGAAGGTACCCCATCCGTGAAAAGATCCAAAAGACAAATCCTTGGAACACGGTTTGAGGAACTCAAAATGGAGGATCATGAATCAATAGCTCAATACAATGCCAAACTTAGAGACATTGCAAATGAAGCCTTCCTCCTCGATGACGAGTACAGTGAGTCCAAACTTGTTCAGAAAACTCTTCGCACTTTAGCCTCAAGATTCGATATGAAAATTGAGGCGATTGAAGAAGCAAGAGATGTGGAGAACTTGTCACTTGAAGAGCTCATGGAAGCCCTCTCAACTTTCGAGTTGAAAAAGAATTTGAATGGAGTCACTAAAGGTGTTGCACTTAAAGCTGAAATCAAAGACAAACCTCAAAGTGACGATAAGGAAGAGTTCGAGAAATCTGTCGCGTTTCTCTCCAAAGGACTCCGAAAGTTTTCCAAGTGGAAAAATAAAGGTTTGAACACTTTCCCTTCAAACTCTGATAATTCATTAAAATCTTCCGCTGCTAATGATCTTAACTACAAAAGAAGAGGAAAAGGTGTTCAATGCAGGGAATGCCAAGGCTATGGTCACATACAAACTGATTGTGCAAATCTTCTCCCGAAGAATAAAGACAAAGCCATGGTGTACACTTGGAGTGATGGAGAGTCATCTGAAAGTGAAGATGAGGCAGGAGAAAAAGCAAATATTGCACTCTCCTCTGTCATTCGACCTGACTCATCACCTGTCGCGACTGACCAGGACGACTCCGAAACTGCTTCTGAGATTAAAATGATGACATCTATATGCAGTGATGACGAGTTAGATTGTTGTATTGATGAACCTGAAGAAAGAACATTTTTTGCATTTTCTTCTTTTATTGATCATGACTTACCACTTGTCTTGACAAATCAGGAAAACAACGATGATTCTAAGGACGAAAATCCTCCTAATCCATTCTTGGAAATCAGACTTCTTCGAAATTTGTTGTTTTCAGAGATTCACAAGAACATTGATCTCAAATGTCAAGTCATGACCCTCAAAACTGATGTGCACAGTATAAAAGAATCAATCACCATTTTTGAGGTTTTGAAAACACACTTCCAAGATGTTCTTAAGGTTCTCAATAAGGTTGTCACAGACAATCAGGACAAGGAATCTGATCAAAGTACTAGTCCTATTCATACCGGTCTGGACAAGGAATCTGATCAAAGTTCTAGTCCCAATCATGCTGGTCTTGGTTACCACCCACCGATCTGTCTAAGCAGAGAGATTCCTAGTTTATCTGATATAGATGATAATAGCTTAGCACGTGATCTTAAATGCTCACAGTCTCATGTTTTTAATCGCAGGTCCAGTCCAACGAACAGGCCCAGTCCCATTTGGTGGTCACGACCGACTCGCAAGTCTAGCAAAGCCTGTTATCATTGTGGTAGTCAAGGACATATTCGTTCACGCTGTCCTGACTTAAAACAGAACTCATCGAGGAGCACAGCAAAGAAACCTGTTGGACCACGAGTCACGACAACTCGGAAGACTCCACGAAAAACAGTGTTAAAAGACTCCGATGAAGATTCTGAACCAACGAATCACATAAGGGTGAAATGTTCTAATCATAAAAATATTCAATTTGCATTTTCATCTGTTGAAAACGCCTCAACTGATTGTTGGTATCTTGACAGTGCATGCTCACATCACATGACAGGGAACAAAAACCTTTTGACTAACTATGTTACTTGCCCAAGTGGAACAGTTCAGTTTGGAAATGGCAAAAATGGTCAAGTGGTTGCAAAAGGAACACTCATGCTTAACGGGTGTCCTATACTTAACGATGTGTTCCATGTTGATGGACTTGAGCAGAATTTGATTAGCATAAGCCAGCTATGCGATCAAAAGATGGTTGTCACATTTACACAAGATGAATGTCATGTGGTTGATAACCAAAAGTTTTGTTTCTTTACAGGAAAGCGGACTGCTGAAAATTGCTATATTCTAAAGCAGTCACGAGTCCCTACAGAACAGTTCACAAACTCTGTTTCAAACAGACTTATTTCTCCTAAAGTTAGTGAACTAATTTGTTTTTATAGTTCGCAGGTTACCCAAGGAGCCAACAGATTGGTCATAGATCAATCCAAGTGTGTTCAATATCCTATCAAGGACCATGATCTTGAAACTGCAGAACAGTCGATGATTTATGTGGCAACTCCTACATGGGTTGTCAATGAGACAAGAGGCAACTTCATAGACCTCAGTTTCTCCATTTTTGGAATAGGAAGTCATCTTTACCTAACTATGCATAATCTTGTCATATTACTTGATATTGGTTGGGTTTATCACATGCTTAAGAATTTTGTTTTTGTGCAAAGTGATGTGTTGGTCTTTAGTAACCACAACTGTGCTATTATCATTGCTCATAATCATGTTAAGCACTTATGCACACAGCACACGGATTTATGGCACCATCTCCTATGTGATTTAGGTGATAATGAATGTGCTGTCATTAAGCATGTCGCAACTGGAAGACAAACTGCTATTATTTTTATGAAGAAACTTGTTTCACAAAGCTTTGAGACCCTGAGAAAGTCTCTCAGCATTTGTCTCCACTAAGCGCTGGTCGCGTGCCCGATTTAACTGAGATGTTTATATTTGTTGAACTAACTGTCATGACTTACTTGCAGACCTGTTGGACAGCCAGTTCTGGAGCGTACTTAGAACTGCATTGATACACAGTGCACATCTTTCCCTCAGTTAAATCAGTGAAACGAAGGATTTTGCAACGAGCAATTTTTGTTTTTAATTTGTTTTTATAATCTCTTTGACATGGACTTTGTCCACTTTTGCTGCCTCGTCACATCAAAAACAGAAGGATTGAGCATAAAAGAATAGTATGAGTGTACAAAAGAGTTATGAAAAGAAAAGAACAAAGAGAGCATGAGCCAAAAGAAAAAGTGCTTCAAAAGAAAAATATATGGAGGAAAAAGCTGCCTAAACTCAATGAATATGTGTGAAAGCATTCAATTCATATCTCACGGTCATCACAAAATTGAAAAGAGCTACCATATTCTATATAAAGTTATGTGCGAAAGCTACCTCTATGCAAAAGGCTCAAAGTGTATGTACAAGGTGCAATTGTATTGTTTGAAAAGAGATATCCTGCAAAACGATTTTTGCCCCTTTCAAATTCTCTTCCCTTTCATTTGTTTATCATATGAGAATTCACTGACACACATTTTAATGTATTCATCTGGTTCATGAGTATTCTCCAGTTCTCACATGTTCTATACTCAGTCTTACGGTCTGTCATGAATTCATGACAGGGTGTCCCGACATCCACTTACACCAGTTGAATCGGTACTCGGTAAGTTATGTGAATAATTTGCTGAGTTACTTTCTGTTTGTTTATTTTAATTTGTGTTATAATTTGTTTTATTTTTTATTTTACTAAACATGTGCAATTTTTATTTTATTTTGTCTTAAAACGCGATATGTTTAATTTCGGCATGATTTGTTTCCCGCCTATGCTTTGCCGCGTTTTTTAGAAGAGATTGAGTTGCGTGTAAATTGTTGGAGTCTTTCCTTGATTAGTCTTGGTAAGATTCCTATCACTTATGGGAAGTTGTGGATAATGATTATGGAAGATATGACATTGATTTGATTTCATCTATTTATATGTCTTTCCTTTTTATCATATCTCACACAATCCTTACTATCTCTCTCTTGTGTTTATTTTTGGTGTGTGGTTTTGTTTATGTCTTCTTTCTCACCTTCGATTCTCAAGAAAATTTTTAACATGGTGAAAAACAAGTCAACAGGTGAACCATCTCAGTCGACCCCACCAGTCGACCATGATAGTGCATCCTCCACAGGCAACGAGTTGTCCCATGTCTTGCAACCGACTCCACTGTCAGTCCGGATTCCACCGGATTATGTTCCACCGGCTAGTGCTACTGCACCACCGCCGCCGCAAGACACCACACCACCACCACCGGCAACAGAGTCACCACCATGTGCCACATCTCCTCAGGCACGAGAGTTCTGTCCTCCTTTGGATGACTCTCACTCTGTTCCACCGCCGGAAGACGCTTCGCCGTCACCAGCACCTGTTCCTGAGTCCTCTCGCCGCCACACCGCCACGGCAAAAGGAAAGCAGAAGGCTCAACCTCCAAAGCGCACCCCATCTGCTCTCCGAAAAGCCAAACCTGTTGCAGAGGGTGTCGCGAGCCGAGTCGAGACACGTACCAAGACTCCTACTCACAAACGTCCCCGATCCGCTGCTGCTACCTTGGACTCTGCTCCAATCGAGGTCTCTCACACCGATTCCAGCCCCGTTCCCAAACAGCAGAAACGACCAGCTCAGTCCTTGTCTGATCAGGACAACCAGTCAGGCGACCAGTCGGCCTCTAAGGAAGGCAGCCACGCCCAGACTGAAGAAGAAGCTGAAGGAGGTTCCGCCGTCCCTCCCCGTGTCTTACCGTCCGATGAGCCTTTCAGGGTGAATAAGGCTATCTCCGACAGGTTTTACACTACTCATGCCAAACTCAGGTATACTCCTCTCACTGGACGCATTCCTGTTCATGAAGTCCAACTTCATGACGATTCTTATGAGGGTATGGGGGTTATTGAGTTTTTGAAAGGGAGAGGGTTTCTTGAATCCACTCGGCGGGTGCAACCGTTTGTCACCCAGATTGTGCACGAGTTCTATGCCAATCTGGATACTCAACAAGGCGTTCCAGGCTCTGCCAAGGAACATTCAGCGTATGTGAGGAAGTTCATCTTCAAGATCAGTCCTCAAATCCTGAACATGCAGTTGGGGTCTCCTGATGTGCAAACCGGTCGCGACTCCGAGCTGGAACTGGAGGAAGATATGGACGCAGTCGCGTCAACCATAACCGGCCAACCCATGAAGTGGCCAAAGAATGGAAATCTACAGCGAGGTTCCTTTCTTCCATGGTATGGTCTGATCTACGTATAATGGTAAGAAATTGGTACCCTATGTTCCATACTTCTACTGTTAGTCCGTTAACTGCTTCTGTCTTGTTCCGAATTGGTTTGAATGCTCCCATTAATCTTGGGAAACTGGTCTTTGAGCACATACAACTTGAAGCATTCGACCATAAGATTAAGATGACCTTGGGCTATCCATCACTGATCTACCGCACGCTCATATCTCAAATGGATATCCGGGTCACGAAGGATAAGATGACGCGCAGGCCCAATCCTTATCATGCCCCGAGTCACCTTGTTCAAGCTCTTCTCGGTTCTCCGATCTGGCGACCTGTCCCAACTGCCAGGGATAATGAAGCTGGACCGTCTGTTCCCCAGGGCAGTCTCGACACCATACAGTCGCAACTTGCCCAGGTCATTTCACTACTGGAGTCCATGAACCAGTCCCTTGCCTAATTAGCGGCAAAGCCTTGACTAGTTCTGGCAAAATGGGGGAGTAAACAGAAAATGAAGAATGGGGGAGACTTTGAAGAATGGGGGAGATCTTCTCGGCTGCGCTATTGTTTATCTTATATTTTTATTTTGTTTTGTTTTATTTTACCGCTTAAGAACAATTGCTTTTAATTGCTTATTTTATTAAGTTTTTTTGCGGAGTGTTGCACTGCTGTTGCAACATGTTTTTATTGCTGTTAAGACTCGTTAGTTGATTTATGTGCCTATCTCTTACTAACTTGTTTTATTTCAGCATGTCTACATTTTCCTTGGGATTTAAAAGTGTTTTTGCCAAACAAGTCAATTAGGGGAGATTGTTAGGACCGCAAGTCCAACACGATTCAAACCCAATGAATAGTCAGGACTGCCAGGTCTAACTAGATTTTATTTCCTTGTTTGCAAAATTATTTTAAAGGAAAATTCGGTTTTATTTACCTTTATTTATTTACTTAATTATTCGCTCTCAATTGTATGGTAATTATCTTTATTATGCGAGTGAATATTTAGGTAAGTTTGTAAAGATTTAACTTGATCTTATAGAATCTTATCTTATGAAAAGTTAATCTTTATCAAACTCTTTATTATATCCTTAAGTAATCTTTTCCTTGTGGAGTTCTCTTTTGTCTTTGGTGTGCAGAATATACGAAGATCATGAAAATCTTATCAAACGGAAACAAAGACTTATCAAAAGGAAGAATCGCCTTATCATGGAAAGATTCGGATATATTTGGAAAGATCCTGTCTCGACTGAATATGGAGACTAGCCGAGATTCAAGGAGATCTTTTAGGAGAGCTATCCTATAAATAGTAGAAATCCTAGGAATCAATGTAGAACACACGTGTAACAAAATATACATCATTAGGTGTTCTCTTTTATTTTGATTTCTTAGTTTTTGCCCTCTTGAGTCAAATCAAGAACATGAGAAGCCGACGAGCGTTGAAGGGAGTTCAACGGGAAAGGATTGCGCCAGTTAGAGGGATCTATACGTACGTGCAGTTCGCTTGGAAGCTTTCTCATAAGAAGATCGATGCGGGAGTTTTGATCTTACGGGTCAAACGGAGTAGACGCGAAAAAGGTTCCGGCGGTATCAACATTTGAGGGATTCGGTGTTAGAGTAAAACCAGTTGGTGTAATAACTTTTGTCCATTGAAAGAAGTTTGATTCAGGCGAAAGCCTCGTGGATGTAGGACATAGTCCGAACCACGTTAAAATCTGCTGTCTTACTTTACTGTCTTATATACCTGTCTTACTTATCTGTCTAGACTAGGTATCGCAACTACTTCTAAAACGTAAAGTATTAGACCTAAAGATCTATCAGAACGGTTAATGAAAAAAGATTTCATGGGTTTTGAAAAAGTTTATTGAACTGCCAATTGAGAGAACGTGGGTTGTGGTGGGAGGAAAACTACATATTTGTTTAAAAATGTAACGTATTTGTGAGACTGGTGAGTGAAAGAGTCCTAGGATAAATTAGGAAACACCCAAAAAATGGACCGACAACTACCAGGATTTCAAGAGTTTTTACCGATATACCCCTATTTTGTTAAAACAAATGGAGTTGGTCAAATTTTTTAAGGGTATAATGTGTAAAATTTTCTAAATAACCGCAAGCCTAGACACAAAAACCTCTTTCTTTAATATAGTAATAGATTCTGTTTGCTCAACAATGGACAATTCACCTACTGCAGCTGAAGCCAAAGTGACAACCGAACCATTATGGTCGCTAAGCAACTTTGATCGTTTATGAAATTATTGTTAACATATTGGGCACATTCTCTGTGGGTTTCTCAATACCTGCAATACATATATATCATAGGTTAACAAATTCATGTCAGTGGCTCTTGTGAAAGTGTGTTTATTTTTTTTAACAAGACCCATTGGTCATCTATTTAACAAAAAACAATTTTTAAATAAATGACCACTGGGTCTTGTTCAAAAAAAAAAAGGTGTGTTCTGTTGATTTGTCAATCAACAAAAATACAAGATTGCCACTACTTGCCTGGAAAATTGATGTACCCAGATCTGTGGTAAAAGCTTTACTTAATTGTATTTTGAGTGCGTTTATAGCTTACTACGTTATGTTTTTGTGAATGTTGGGTATTCTACTTTAATGTTTCGTTGGTGTTTGACTAAGCTTCACTAGATACATAACCAAGGAACATGGTACAAGAAAAAAAAATACTGACTTAATTATATTTCTTGGACGGTTTTTAGGAATCGTTCATGGTCCCTATAGTTTATTTTCCGTTAGTAACTTTGATAAGGGCCAAGGTGTTGGGCCTAATATTTCAGAACGGCCCAGGCGTATCAGATCAGCTCCGTTTTGGGCCAGCGATTATTCGAATTAAGTTTGGGTCCAGTTTATTATTTATATTAGTGTGTTTTATATATTTTATGCTTTAGTGTGTTTATGTTTTATGTAATTCCGATTATGTAAATATATTATTAGAGTAGTGGGGCAGTTTATGTAGTAGTGGGTTTGAGAAGTTACCATCTCTTGCTATGTAATTGAACGTTCAACACTTATGCAAGTTTATGACATATTTTCACAAAATTATCTTCTCTTTTATCTTAATTCTTGGGAGTTCGATCTTACTCGAAAAGATCAAGGCTTAACATTGGTGCTTTCATTGCACTATGACTCGGCGGAATCCATCTTCTACACAGGATTCGACTGATGATGTTTCCATGAATGAGACTTTGCAAACACTTCAGACTGATTTAGCGGATGTCAAGATATCATATGCAACGTTGGAGCACAAATATGATAATTTGGCAGCGGCGGTCGCGGGTATGAATGCTACGTGTGAGAGGACAGCAGAATTTATTGCAAACCTCTCTAAGCCGGCCCCAGACCCACCACCACCACCGCCGTATCAGGTTCATAGCCCATCCACTTCTTCACATTTTCCACCGTCATTCAACACATCTACATCTTCTACTGTTAAACCACCCAAGATACAATTAAATTATTTTGATGGAACTAACCCGCTGGATTGGGTTTCTCAGGCTCAATTTTTTTTTAAATTGTATCAAATTCCTCATGATGAACGTTTGTCCATGGTCAATTTCTATTTACAAGGTCCTGCTTTAGGTTGGTATAATTGGATGTCTAACAATGATCAATTATCTACTTGGGATGTTTTTATTCGAGATTTGTTAACACGATTTGGTCCATCAAGTTATGAGAATATGCAGGCTACTTTGTTTAAATTGAGACAAACAGGTTCGGTCATGGAGTATCAATTGCGTTTTGAAACTGTATGCAATTTAGTGACTGGGTTGTCGGCTGAAGCTATAAAGAACTGTTTTATATCGGGGTTGAAGCCCGAGATCCGGGCAGAATTAGCTCTTTATAAACCAACGACTGCACCGCAAGCCATTGATCAAGCGAAATTGATTGAAACCAAGTTGTTTGAGACCCGGCCTCGCCCTACATATTTTCGGCCACCTTTGGTTTCTACGAATCCTGCTTTATTGCCGGCTCCGACCCCCGCAGTTCAGCAGACTAAGCAGCAGTTACCAATCAGGCGTCTTACACCGGCTGAAATGCAAGCCCGACGCCAGAAAGGCTTATGTTTTAACTGTGATGAGAAGTTTTCACCAGGCCATCGATGTAAAAGTCCACAGTTTTTAGCCTTGTTGGTAGATGATGATTGTAATTCGCATGACGATGATGTTGAGGATTCCGATGCAGTGGATGTCACTACATTACAACCTTCGGAGAATGAGGTGCAGTATCATTTGTCTTTAGCAGCATATATGGGCCTTTCTTCTAAAAAGGCTTTGGGTGTGACGGGTAAGAGTAATGGGCATAGTTTGATGGTTTTGATAGATTCCGGCAGTACACATAATATTATTCAGCCACGAATTGCAGAACAGTTGGGGTTACCAGTTTTTGCTACTCGGGAAATTCAGGTAATGGTTGGGAATGGCGAATTACTGAAATGTGAAGGTATTATTAAAACTGATATTACCTTGAAGGGCTCTACATTTTCAGTTTCGTTTTTGGTTTTACCGATTAAGGGGGCTGATGTAGTATTAGGGGTTGACTGGTTGAGTCAGTTGGGCGAGATTTCAGCTAATTTCTCGGTTCCTAGACTTTTATTTCATCATAATGGCCAGTTAGTGACGTTGGTGGGTGAATCGAATGTGCAGCCAGCTACACCGGGACAGTTGCGGCGTTTTCTACAAACCGATTCAGTTAATTCCATGCATATGCTATCGTACACGCCGGTTTTAAATACATTGGAGATACCGGTAAATCCTGATAGTTATATTACAACTGAGTTACGTGCTTTGTTATCTGATTTTGAAACTGTGTTTAAGCAGCCCGACTCCCTCCCACCACACCGCATTCACGATCATCACATTCACTTGGACCCCAATTCCAAGCCTGTGAATATCAAACCTTACTGTTATCCTCATTATCAAAAATCAATTATGACTGACATCATTAAAGAGTTG
The DNA here is from genome assembly GCA_946800315.1 of Misopates orontium. Taxonomy (NCBI): domain Eukaryota; kingdom Viridiplantae; phylum Streptophyta; class Magnoliopsida; order Lamiales; family Plantaginaceae; genus Misopates; species Misopates orontium. The sequence continues at coordinate 13,396,012 of OX326951.1, forward strand.
TTGTCAACAGGTTTGATTCGACCAAGCACCAGTCCTTTTTCTTCCCCTGTGCTGTTGGTCAGCAAAAAGGATGGTACTTGGCGTTTTTGCGTGGATTATCGTGGTCTGAATGCCATTACTGTCAAAGATAAGTTTCCTATACCTACTGTAGACGAGTTGTTGGATGAATTAAAGGGTGCTACAGTATTTACGAAACTTGATTTGCGGTCTGGATATCATCAAATTCGAGTTGACCTAAAGGATATTCACAAAACAACTTTTCGCACTTGTGATGGACATTATGAATTTGTCGTTATGCCTTTTGGTTTAACGAATGCGCCTTCAACTTTTCAGGCAACTATGAATGATATGTTTCGTGAGCAGTTACGAAATTTTGTGTTGGTTTTTTTCGATGATATTCTGATCTATAGTCGTTGCCTAGCCGATCACTATGTTCATTTGAAAGTTGTTTTTTAGTTGCTGTTGCAGAATCAGTTTTATGCTAAGCTGCAAAAGTGTGTGTTTGCAGCAAAGCGGGTGCATTACTTGGGTCACATTATTTGTGCTTCTGGTGTATCAGTTGATCCGGATAAAGTAGATGCCATTACTAAATGGCCGGTGCCTAACTCACAGATGGCCCTACGGGGATTTTTGGGGCTTAGGGGATACTACAGACGCTTTGTGTGTCACTATGCTACAGTCGCCGCTCCCCTCACTGATTTATTAAAGCACGATAGTTTTACATGGAGTACATCAGCGCAGGCTGCTTTTGAGAGTCTTCAACTTCAAATGACTAAACTACCTATGCTTATCCTACCAGATTTTTCTGCTACTTTCGAATTAACTACAGATGCCTCATCAGTAGCAGTTGGCGTCGTTTTGTCACAAGAACAGCATCCTATTGCGTTCTTCAGCAAAAAAATGTCGCCCCGGATGCAGAAGGAGTCAGCCTACAATAAGGAATTATATGCGTTAATTGAGGCTGTACAAAAATGGCGACATTATCTTTTGGGAAGGAGGTTTATTGTCTTTACTGAGCATCAGAGTTTGAAACATATCCTCACTCAGCAGATTCATACTCCCTCACAACAACGTTGGATTATTAAATTAATGGGATATGACTTTGAAATACGTTACAAACCTGGAAAAGACAATGTTGTTGCTGATGCCTTGTCCCGGGTGGAGCCATCACTGCATTTGGCGCTTTCTGTTCCCTCTAATCCTTTGTTAGAGCAATTACGCCAGTTTTATTCCACCTCGCAACATGGACAGAAGTTAGTAGCTAATTTAACAGATCATACACAGGCAGCTACTGATTATGCATTCCACGATGGTCTTATTTATTTTAAGCATCGTTTGTTGGTACCAGAAAATAGTGAGGTGCAAGCAAGTATCCTTAATGAATTACATTCATCCCCTTTGGGAGGTCATTCGGGGATTAAGGCTACTTTAGCAAGGGTTGCTGCTGACTTTTATTGGCCAAACATGCGACAAACAATACAGGAATACATCAAGAATTGTCATGTTTGTCAACAGCAGAAATATCTCACAACAAAACCCTTTGGCTTGCTTAACCCACTGCCGATTCCTAATCAGGTTTGGACTGATATTTCTATGGATTTTATTACGCATTTACCAAGTTCAAACGGGAAAACGGCCATTTGGGTCATTGTTGACAGATTAAGCAAGTTTAGCCACTTTATTGCTTTACCTACGAAATACACAGCAGCTTTTCTTGCTTCAATCTTTCTCAATGATATTTACAGTGTTCATGGGTTGCCAAATTCTATAGTTTCGGATCGAGATCCACTCTTCCTAAGTCACTTTTGGAAAGAATTATTCAGGCAGATGGGGACAAAGTTAAACTACAGCTCGGCCTATCATCCCGAATCCGATGGCCAAACTGAAGTTGTGAATAGATCTGTGGAATGCTATCTGAGGTGTTTCACTATGAGTGAGCCGAAACACTGGACCAGATTTCTTCCTTTGGCACAATACTGGTATAACACATGCAAGCACTCTACTATCGGTATTTCACCTTTTGAAGCTTTATTTGGCAGAAAACCCAACACAACACAGGCATACGTTTCAGGCAGTTCAACTAACGCTACTATAGACGCAACTTTAACACATAGATTTGAGGTGTTGCAACGGATTAAGGAGAGCATGCAAAGAGCACAACAACGCATGATCAATCAAGCTAACAAACATCGTTCAGATCTAGAGTTTTCAGAGGGAGATCTGGTATACCTCAAGCTGCAAAGTTATCGACAGCTTTCGATCCGTGGCCGTGCGTCTCACAAGTTGGCTCCTCGCTATTTTGGACCGTATAGAGTGTTGAAACGCGTCGGTGCGGTGGCTTATGAACTCGATCTGCCGCTGGAGTCGCGTATTCATCGGGTTTTTCACGTCTCCTTGCTCCTGCCGTGTATTGGTTCGCCGCCGCCGGTTTCTGTTCCGCTTCCGGTGATGACTCCTGCCGGCGATTTGATCTCGTTACCTGAAAACATCATAGATCGACGGGTTATAAGCAGAAATGGAGCTCAAGTTAATCAAATTTTGGTGACTTGGCTCGGTTCTACCATTGAAGAAGCACTGTAACTCGATGAGGCTGAATTTCAGAAGCTGTATCCTCATTTTGGGCGTGAGATTGGTCATTTGCCTATGGGTTTGGGCGACGCGCTTGAGAACGACGAAGGGGTGGCTAGGGTTTTCTCTGATTTAGGGCAGGCTTCTTCGACTTTTATACCTTCTCCAGAAGCTTCCAGCGACGTGGGCTTTGATTCGGGCCTTGAGGACAAGGCTGATTTCGCAGGGGAGGGAATTGATAAGGGCCAAGGTGTTGGGCCTAATATTTCGGAACGGCCCAGGCGTATCAGATCAGCTCCATTTTGGGCCAGCGATTATTCGAATTAAGTTTGGGTCCAGTTTATTATTTATATTAGTGTGTTTTATATATTTTATGCTTTAGTGTGTTTATGTTTTATGTAATTCAGATTATGTAAATATATTATTAGAGTAGTGGGGCAGTTTATGTAGTAGTGGGTTTGAGAAGTTACCATCTCTTGCTATGTAATTGAACGTTCAGCACTTATGCAAGTTTATGACATATTTTCAGAAAATTATCTTCTCTCTTATCTTAATTCTTGGGAGTTCGATCTTACTCGAAAAGATCAAGGCTTAACAAACTTACTGTAATTTTTGACCAGAGCATGGGTTGTTCTTTATATGTGTTAGTTCTCATTTCAATTTTGCCAAAATCATACCTTTGATCATGGTGGTAAACCTTTGAACTTCTCAAAGTGGGCATTATCATGATGCATTAAAATGGTTTGATAAAATGAATATTATGTAAACTTTTCAATGTAAGATAGTTGAGTTTTTTACTGGATACACGCTTTACTAATTTGCTTACATGTATAGTAAGACTAGATAGCTGGAAATTTTGTGAATCAAATGAACAGTTCTTCGTGTTTTACAAACTCCAGCTGAAAAAATTATGGCTCACTATTTTACAACAGTTAGTATAACTTCTTTGAACATAAGATTTTCTATATTTGCAGATAATATCTCCTACCTCTTCGTCATTGATATTTTCCTTTTGAGACGGGGAGAATGAGCATTTGGACATAGATATTTTTATAACTTTTAATTTGCAGATAGTACTTTCGTCTATTCTTTATCGATCTTTTCTTGGAGACCAAGTAAAGAGATTTGAGATTGGTTTACTTTTTTTCAAGTTTGCCTTTTCTAATTTATATTGGGGATATGAAATTTTGTGGCTATTTGTCATCTTTGTTGGAATAGATAGTAACATAAGTCACGAAAATCTTTTAATTCAAATAAGACTTGAAGTTCATAGTATTATGTTTTTGGTTCAATACAACTGCTGTTGAGAGCTAGTATTTTGAGGATATAGAAATATGATCCAAGAAGACCTTGAATAGTATAATAAGGTTTTAAATATGAAATCAACAGATATATCTTTGGGCTAAAAGTAGTGTTTTGGTTGGTATAATGATATGTATTCACGTCTCTATGATTTACAAGAAACATGTTTCCCTTTTTAAGTTGTGATTCTTGATGTCTAAGAACAGTTATATAGTTTCTTTTTCCTTCACCAATGGATCAAAGAAGCAATATTTATGGAACTTTTTTACTTGCATCATTTTGAATTTATTCCATTTTCTTTCGTTTCTCACTTCATTCATATCTTTTGTTGAGTTATTATTTAAAGATAACGCATCTCCAAGTTCGTTACTCATCATTTAAAATACCTATGTGGTTGGCATAGTAGGAAATAGTTTCTTTTATTGATTAATTTCTTTGTGTGAGATTTCAGTTCATAAGTAAAGGACTCTAGAGAAGGCACAATTCTAAGTCTTTCTCGTAGTTTCAATAAAAAAATCTCTTAAAGAATATGGAAGGCCATCCATATGATGAGAACAACCTTAGCAATCAAGTTGAACGAGTTAGAGCAAGGGCTCGCATGGGAGATAGAGAAAGAAGGCGAGCAATGAGTAAAGAAGAACGAGAAGCACGTCTAGCCCATAGACGTCAAAATTACCATGAACGTCAAGCTAGAGCAGCCAATTGTGACTCAACTATTTTCAACTTTATAATGATCGGATCAACATTTATGAATATTAAGAAAATGAATTAATTTTTTTTATGTGAATATTCTTTTGATTATTGACATGCACTACAAGAAAATGTAGCAATGGGGTCAAAAAAGTTACTCACCATTGCTATATTTTCAGTGAGCATTGATCAATGGCTACAGAAAATTTTTTAACCAGCTTTTGTAACTATTGGCATTGTAAGCATAAAGTTATGTCAGCAATGGCTACAAATTAATTAGTCACCAACAATGGTATCAAGAAAATGACTCACCATGTTGTGTCAAAATAATCTGTAGCCATGACGTGGGGTCAAATGCATTTGTAGCCATACAATTAGAACAAAAGAAAATAAAAAATTAAAAGAAAAAGGGTGGCGTCCGATTTTTTGGATGCCACGCCTTTTTTTTTTACAGCATGTCGTCCAAAAAAACGGACGCCACGCTTTTTCGTTTTTTTTTTTTTTTTAAATCATGGTGTCAGATCACCACGATTGTACCACGGTGAGTGAATAATCACTCACCACGGTTTTTAATTATATTTTTTAAAAAAACCGTGGTGAGTGAATAATCACTCACAATGGTTTTTAAATTTTTTTTTTTTTAAACCGTGGTGAGTGATTATTCACTCACCACATTTTCGAAATTTTTTTAAAAACATTGGTGGCAGATTTACCGCCACTTTTTTGCCAAAATTTCAATTTTTTCAATTTGGTGGGCTTTTTCCCTCCATTTTATTATATATACATATATAATAAATAATATACCAACACACACAAATATATATATATATATATATATATATATATATATATATATATATATATATATAAACAAGATATATATAGTCTATATATATATATATATATATATGTTTAAAAATATACTTATATATATATGTTATGTAGTGTGTAAAATATATCTATATATAAAAACACAAATCAATATATACATATATTATATAAACACCCAAACAATACATAACTAATATACACCAAAAAAAAAAGAAAAAGAGTAATAGAGGAGAGGATTTTTCGGATTTTAGAGTGAGATTTTCATATTTTTTGAGGGAGAGGAGATGCTTTTCGGATTTTTTTAGGGAGAGGGGAGGATTTTTGGATTTTTTGAGGGGGAGGGGAGGATTTTCGGATTTTTGAGGGAGAGGAGATAAATAGATGAAGTTTGTGAAAAATGGGGTATATTTATAGATATATGAAATTGTGGCGACATATCTTTTTACCCCATTGCTATCACAAGTATTGTGCCCTCAATGGGCTCAAAAAAATCTGACACCATTGATATCACATGGATTGTGTTTTTGTGGTGTCAAAAAAATCAATCACCATGTTCACACATGGTGACTGATTTTTTTTATCCCACAAACTTTGAAACAATGGTGAGTGATTCTTAGGATGCCACGAATTTTATAATTTTATTACTAAATAAAATTATAAAATTCATTGTAATTTAATTAAAATTAATTAGAAATTAAGTTTAGCTAGGTAAATTATGATTATATATGTGTAATCATTCTATAATTAGTAGTAATTAGGAGAATTTCATTTTAATTAGGATTGGATTTTTTTTAAAAAATTAGGAAAAGTTAAGAAATATTATGGAATTTAGGATAAAACTCAAATTTATGATGACATAGGAAAATTAGATTTATAGGTTAAAAAAATGCCTCATGATTATATTAGTAATTAACACTTTTATGACAATTTTTGTATAGTTAGTAATAAAATTATAAAATTCATAGTAATTTGATTAAAATTAATTAATAATTAAGTTTAGCTAGGTAAATCATTATTATATATGTGTACACATTCTATAATTAGTAGTAATTAGGATAGTTTCATTTTAATTCGGATAGTTTTAGTAAAAGTGTTGGATTTTGTTTTAAAAAATAGGAAAAGTTAACAAATATTATGGAATTTAGGATAAAACTCAAATATAGGATAACATAGGAAAATTAGATTTGTAGGTTAAAAAAAATGCCTCATGATTATATTAGTAATTAACACTTTTATGACAATTTTTGTATAATTAGTAATGAAACTATAAATTCATAGTAATTTGAGTAAATTAATTAGTAATTAAGTTCAGCTAAGTAAATCATGATTATATATGTGTACTCATTCTATAATTAGTAGAAATTAGGAGAATTTCATTTTTATTAGGATAGTTTTAGTAAAAGTGTTGGATTTTGTTTTAAAAATTAGGAAAAGTTAAGAAATATTATGGAATTTAGGATAAAACTTAAATTTAGGATAACAGATGAAAATTAGATTTGTAGGTTAAAAAAATGCCTCATGATTATATTAGTAATTAACACTTTTATGAAATTTTTTGTATAATTAGGAATAAAATTATAAAATTCATAGTAATTTGATTAAAATTAGTTAGTAATTAAGTTTAGCTAGGTAAATCATGATTATATGTGTACTCATTCTATAGTAAGTAGTAATTAGGAGAATTTCATTTTAATTAGGATAGTTTTAGTAAAACTGTTGGATTTTGTTTTAAAAATTAGGAAAAGAGAAATATTATGGAATTTAGGATAAAACTCAAATTTAGGATAACATAGGAAAATTAGATTTTAGGTTAAAAAAATGCCTCATGATTATATTAGTAACTAACACTTTTATGACAATTTTTGTATAATTAGTAATTAAACAATAAATTTCATAGTAATTTGAGTAAAATTAATTAGTAATTAAGCTTAGCTAAGTAAATCATGATTATATATGTGTACGTATTCTATAATTAGTAGTAATTAGGAGAATTTCATTTTAATTAGGATAGTTTTAGTAAAAGTGTTGGATTTTGTTTTAGAAATTATGAAAAGTTAAGAAATATTATGGAATTTAGGATAAAACTAAAATTTAGGATAGCATAGGAAAATTAGATTTATAGTTTAATTAAATGGCATGATTACATTAGTAATTAACACTTTGATGACAATTATTGTATAATTAGTAATTAAACTATAAATTTGTGTTCGAATTTTACCATTACACGTTTACTATAAAATGACATGTCACCAACATAACAAAAGGATAACTGGATATGACTGGGCGTGTTGGAAAACGATATATATAACTACTTGCACTATAAACTTGAACTTTTAAACGAAATAACAATTACTTTCATAATTTTTTTATAAAATATTGTGACACGCTTCACGAGGACGTCGCATTGCATACTCGTAAAAAGGAGTCGCGATTCGAAACAGAAAAGAACAAATATGTCGTCATATGCTATAACATTAAACAAATTGATTTGAGCAAAGACAATGAATCACAATCTTTTATTGTATTGACTAACAATCCAAATTTTGGACTTGAGTCTCTTTTGGAGCATACATAAGTGGAAAAAGTCCAATTAAAAATAAAATGATTCAACAATGACCTCATGAAGTGAGACATTTTTGAATTAATCCAAGTAACAAAGTATAGTTTAATACACGAGTAATTAGCTAGTGCTCTTGTAGTCTCATCCCCAGTTCAATAAAAATACATGCATTAGACGTTGAAATCTAAATGATAAATCTAATTAACATAAATTGGTGTGGTATTTTGTTGTGGGAGACAAAGACATATGTAAAACAATTACAACAATAGTAATAATAATAATAATAATAATTATAATAATAAAAATAAAAATAATAATAATAATAATAATAATAATAGTAGAAGATCTAGTGTATATTTTAAAAAACATAGGGGGTTTATACATTTTCCCTGATTCAGTTTTGCGGAGACATCGTGTTTATGTTGGAGAAATCATTTAACGGCTAGAGGAGTAGTAGATAATTGCAATGGATAATGATCTGAATGACGACGGTTGATGTGGTTAGCATGTGAACCGGAAACAAAGACATCCACTCCGTATTAGCGGAAATTCGATCCAACCTAGCCCAAACTGTATCCGGATGTAACCTCTTGTTACACCAAGTGTATTTGTATCCCACAGAGCCTAAATCACGGAGGCCACTTTTGGTAAGAACTTCACGAAAGTTTCACATTAACCATAATTGTCGATCATCCCCCCCTCTCTTTTCATCTTGTCTTAGAATCTCGTTGAAATCACCGCCGCAAATCCATGGCTTACTTGATAAAGTACTTAGGTGGGTCAGTAAACTCCAAGATTCACGTCGTTTGGAGGCTTCCGGATTCCCATAAAAATCCGTGATTCGCCATTCCGAAGAACCATCAGAGGGATACACTATTGCGTCAATGTGATTTTTTGAGAAACTAAGAATGAGAATATCAATATCTTTTTTCCAGAACAACGCCAAACCCCCACCCTTACCAACTAATCCACAGCCAAACCAAATAAATTGAATAACAAGAGAAAAGGTAAGAAAGGCTACATGTCCCTTAAGCTAGATATGAGTAAAGCTTACGATAGGGTCGAATGGGATTTCCTTGAGAAAGTCTTATTTAGATTGGGTTTTGCTGAGAGATTTGTGACACTTATCATAATTTGTTTGCGCTCGGTGTCGTATTCTATCTTGCTTAACGGTAATCAATGTGGAATTTTTCATCCGACGAGAGGTCTTCGTCAGGGGGACCCTCTCTCGCCGTATCTTTTCTTGTTTTGTTCAGAGGTTTTGACAGGTCTTCTAAAAGCAGCTGAAGTTTCGGGCTCAACCCAAGGAGTTCGGATCAGTCGTAGGGCCCCGTGCATCTCGCATCTATTATTCGCCGATGATGCTTTTATTTGCTGTGAAGCAAATAGCAAGGCGGCAGCAACTATTCAAGCTGTGTTGAGCATATATGAGCAGACGTCAGGTCAAACGATCAATCAGAGCAAGTCACTGGTCGTTTTTAATAAAAGCTGCACTCCTCCAGAGAAAGCACATGTGACGTATTTCCTGGGCTTTCAAGTTGCGGATAAACATGATAGGTATTTGGGACTCTCTGCTCTCATTGGTAGATCAAAAAAAGAGGTGTTTGCATATATCAGGGACCGCATGTGGGCTAGAGTTAAAGGCTGCACAAAAAATTTTCTTTCAATCAGTGGTAAGGATGTGTTAATTAAATCAGTCATGCAAGCAATACCAACTTACTCTATGTGTTGTTTTCGGTTTCCAGATAGCCTTTGTGAGGATTTAGAGAAAACTATAAGGGATTTTTGGTGGAATAATGTTGACAAAAAGCGTATTCACTGGGTGTCGTGGCGTACATTGTGTAAGAGTAAGCGGGATGGTGGGCTAGGCTTTCGAGATCTCAAAAGCTTTAACCTTGCTCTCCTAGCCAAACAGGCGTTGCGCATCTATACTTGTCCAGAATCTTTGATTGCTCGACTTTACAAGGCACGGTATTTTCCTAAGTCAGATTTCTTGGAGGCGACTTGCAAGGGTGGATCTTCTTACACTTGGAGGTGCATTCTCGGAGCAAAGGGAGTCATTGAAGCAAGTTCACGATGGAGGATTGGCAATGGTGAAAAGGTGCGGATATGGGGTGATAAATGGCTTCCAAAACCAGTTAGCTTACAGTTGAGCACCCCCCCCTATCGCTCTGTTACAACACCATAATGTCAGCTGGTTGTTCCACCCGAAAACAGGTACGTGGGACTGGGAGAAAATAAACAACCTGTTGTGAATGCAATTCTACAAATTCCGGTTGGTAGTAGGAATAACATCGATAGGATTGTGTGGAATTATAATAAGAATGGGCTGTTCTCGGTAAGGAGCACTTATCATCTTATTTTCGACAGGGGAATGGCTTCTCGAAGGTTGCAAGGGGACACCAGTTGCCCATCTAATCGCAACTGGAACGTACTTTGGTCTGTGAAGCTCCCATCGAAACTAAAGTTCTTTATGTGGCGAGCTTGTTGTAATGTCGTTCCTACACTACAGAATCTTGTCAAAAAACATCTGATTTCTAATGCAGAATGCCAAGTATGTGAGGGTGGGGAGGAATCTATTGAACATACCTTGATCACATGTCATCTTGCACGACAAGTGTGGGCATTATCAGGCTTCCCGCATATCATCACGTCTCAATTCTCTACATCAGTTTATGAATGGTTTTACAATGCTGCATCAGAGCTTGATAGCTTGGAGTTGAGCAGATTTCTTTGTTTCTGTTGGTCTTTGTGGTGGAACCGTAATAAGGTGCAGGCAAATTCTGAGTTTCAATACCCTGCTTCAGTTTGTGAATTTGCTATCAATTATCATACCTCCTATTTGCTCGCGACCACGGCTGAAAACTTGGTATCCAATGTGAGTACTCAGGCATGGAGTCCCCCTCCTCCCAATTGCATCAAGGTTAATTTTGTGGAGCTTTATTCAAGGAGTCAGACGAGTGTGGCTTGGGTGTGGTTGCTCATGACGAGAAGAGTGTGTTAATTGGATGGACACAACGAAGGATATCGGGTAAACTTGACCCTGAGTGTGTGTTGAATATTTGGAATGAAAGCATTGATCTAAGTAGAAATATAATTATTAGTCTAGGTGCAGAAGTTATTACTATGTCATGTCAGTTATTAAATTAGTAGATGAGGTGTTAAATGATAAGGCATGGGTGTATAATAATGAGGTATGGTAAGTTAGTCAGACATTAATATTACTCATGTATAAATAGGTGATCCCTCTGATGTAAATAATATATGAAATACTCTTCTTCTATTGAAATCTTCATGGTATCAGAGCCAAGTCTCTGAAACCTAATCCCTTCAATCCGCCAAATTCTTTTGGCCATCTCTGTGACCAGTTTTCTCCTGGTCATTCGTTTCCGCTTCTAAGGCTGATTTCCAGCATCCTTAGTTGTCATTTGCAACATGTCCTCATCAGAAACATCCAACTTCAACTTCACTGCACCAGAATCCAGAGGTAGTTTAGAAACCTCAAATCTGGGCAGCAATGATTCTTCACCTATTCTCATCACAGGACACAAATTAAATGGCCATAATTACTTACAGTGGTCACAATCTGTGTTGCTGTTTATTCGTGGCAAGGGAAAGGATGAATATGTCACGGGAACAAAAGTGCCTGAATATGCAGATTCAGGCCTCAAAAGGTGGAGGATAGAAAATAGTATGATCATGTCATGGCTCATCAATTCCATGAACAGTGATATAGGTGAGAACTTCTTGCTGTTTGGGACAGCAAAAGAAATATGGGATGCAGCCAAAGAGACATACTTTAACTTTGAAAACACTTCAGAATTATCTCAAATTGAATCACTACTCCATGATTTCCACCAGGGAGAGCAATCTGCTACACAGTACTACAACACACTCACACGGTACTGGCAACAACTTGATTTATTTGAAATCCACTCATGGAAATGTCCAGAAGATGCAGCAACCTACAAGCTGATTGTTGAACAAAAGAGGTTGTTCAAGTTTTTGTTGGGTCTGAATAAGGAGTTGGATGATGTTCGAGGCCGAATCATGGGTGCTAAACCATTGCCGAATCTCAGGGAGGCTTTCTTAGAGGTCAGACGTGAAGAAAGTAGAAAGAAAGTGATGATGGGATATAAGGAATCACATGTCTTAATGCCGGATGCATCTGCTCTTGCTGTGCGACCATCTAACTATGTGGGTGATCGCCAGAAACGTGACAGACCCTGGTGTGATCATTGCAAGAAACCAGGTCATTATAGGGAGACATGCTGGAAAATCCATGGCAAACCTGCTGATTGGAAACCAAAGTCACGATTTGATAGAGATAGCAAAGCTCATATGGTTTCCAACACTACTCCTCCTGATCTAAGTCCTTTTAGTAAAGAGCAAATGGATTTGCTGCAGAAATTTTTCAGCCAAGTTAGCACAGGTAACATTGATAACATTGCTGGGAATAGCATGGGGGCTCAAACTGATTGACATACAGCCTTCATAGCTAATAAAGGAGAAATGAGGCCATGGATAGTTGACACGGGTGCTTCTGATCACATGACAGGTGATGCAGCCCTTCTCCAAAATTACAAGCCAAGTAAAGGTCACTCATCTGTCCGAATTGCTGATGGCACAAGTTCTAAAGTTGCTGGAACAGGTTCCAACAAAATTACTGAAGAGTTGCACCTTAACTCTGTCCTTCATGTTCCAAACTTGGATTGCAATCTTTTATCCATTAGCAAATTGACTCGTGACCTTCAATGTTGCGCTAAATTTTTTCCTCATCTGTGTATTTTTTAGGACTTGAAAACAGGGAAGATGATTGGCAATGCTGAATTGTGTTCTGGGCTCTATCTCCTCCCGTATGATCGATCCTCAAATAAAGCTTCTCAAGCAAGTTGTGTCCAGCCTTCAAGTCAGTCAAAGTCTTTCCATTCATTGTCTAGTGTCAATGTCAATAAGGATAGTGAAATTATTTTGTTACACTATCGTCTTGGTCATCCTAGTTTTGTGTATCTTGCTAAATTGTTCCCTAAATTGTTCATCAATAAAATTCCATCACAATTTCATTGTGAAATTTGTCAGGTTGCAAAGCACACTCGTTCTGTGTATCCTCAAATTAAATACAAGCCTTCAACTGTTTTTTCTTTAATTCATAGTGACGTATGGGGTCCCTCACGAATAAAAAATATTTCAGGCTCTCGATGGTTTGTGACATTTGTTGATGATCATACACGGGTAACTTGGGTTTTCCTAATGAAAGAAAAATCAGAAGTCGGGCACATCTTTCAAACATTCAATCTCATGGTTCAAAATCAGTTCAACTCTAGAATTAAGCTTAAGTCAGACAATGCTAAGGAATACTTTACTAGTAGTCTTAACACCTATCTTCAGAACCATGGGGTTATTCATATAAGTTCTTGCGTTGACAATCCACGACAATACGGAGTGGCTGAACGCAAGAATAGATATCTCTTAGAAGTTGCCCGGTGTCTTATGTTTTCATCTAACGTCCCAAACATTTTTTGGGGGGAAGCCATACTCACTGCTACCTATCTAATCAATCGAATGCCATCCAGAGTTCTAAATTTTCATGCACCACGCCAACTTCTTTTGTAAAATTTTCCTCACACTCATGCAGCATCGTCTGATTTACCACTCAAAGTATTCGGGTGCACAGCTTTTGTTCAAGTGTATCCTCAACATCGTAGTAAATTTGATCCCAAAAGCAAATAAGTGCATCTTTTTGGGGTACTCTTCAACTCAAAAAGGGTACAAGTGTTATTGTCCAGCAAACAAAAGATTTTACACCTCTATTGATGTGTCTTTTTTTGAGCATGTTTCATTTTATCCTAAACCTCATGTTCAGGGGGAGAGCATGACTGAACATCAAGTTTGGGAGTCCCCTCTCGAGTCTGTACCCACTCTCCACTTTGAGTCATTGAGTCTTTCTACTCCACCACTTGTTTCTTCTGAGCATACTCAAATCCCACCAACTGATGTTACTTCTCCAATACCTCTTCAAACTATAGCTCCTTCACAACTTGCTAATAAGAATCTTCAAGTTTACACCAGAAGGAGGAATCTAGAGCATGGTTCACAGCCAGCATACGGCCAAGATATCGACCTAAGTTCAAGTCCACATGAAGAAAACACAGGTGAGAATCGGAGTGGAAATGATCTAGTTCCCTGCATTGATGATTCTAACATGCCCATTGCATTACGAAAGGGTATTAGAAGATGCACAGATCATCCTATTGGGAATTATGTTACTTATGAATGGTTATCACCATCATATAGGGCTTTTGCCACATCTATTGATGATATTCAGGTTCCTTGCACAATAGAAGAGGCATTACAAAGCTCAGAATGGAAGAAAGCAGTAGAGGTTGAAATTAATGCTCTTGAAAAAAATGGAACATGGACTATCACTGATTTGCCGGCTGGTAAAAGACCCGTGGGGTGCAAGTGGATTTTTACTATAAAATACAAGGCAAATGGATCAGTTGAGAGATTCAAGGCTCGGTTGGTAGCTAGGGAGTTTACACAAGCCTATGGGATAGACTATCAAGAGACATTTGCCCCTGTTGCAAAACTCAACACCATCAGAATCATCTTTTCATTGGCTGTCAACCTAGATTGGTGCTTGCAACAACTGGACATAAAAAATGCCTTTCTAAATGGTAACCTTGAAGAGGAGGTCTACATGGAAATCCCACCGGGTTTCAAAGGATGTAAGGATAAGAATCAAGTTTGCAAACTCAAGAAGTCCTTGTATGGACTCAAACAATCTCCTCGAGCCTGGTTTGATAGGTTCATAAAGGCTGTTTTGAAGTTTGGCTACGTACAAGGTCAGGCTGATCATACTCTTTTTGTTAAAAACGCTCATAGTGGGAAAATTGCAATCTTGATAGTTTATGTTGATGATATTATTCTCTCTGGAAATGATATTGAAGAACTACAAAATTTGAAGAAGTATTTATCAGAAGAATTCGAAGTTAAAGATCTTGGAGACCTTAAATACTTTCTTGGCATGGAAATTGCCAGATCAAAGAAAGGAATTATTGTATCTCAGAAGAAATATATCCTAGATCTTCTCAAGGAGACTGGTATGCTTGGATGTAAACCAGCTGATACACCTATGGAACATTAGAAGAAACTTGGCACTGAGAAAGAAAGTGCATCAGTAGATAGGGGGAGATATCAACGATTGGTTGGACGTCTTATTTATCTCTCACATACTCGGCCTGATATTGGTTTTGCAGTTAGTTTTATAAGTCAGTTCATGCACAATCCTAGTGAAAATCATATGGAAGCTGTCTATAGGATTCTTAGATACTTGAAAATGACACCAGGGAAAGGTCTGTTTTTCAAGAAGACGGAGAGCCGAGACCTTGTAGTGTACTCTGATGCAGATTGGGCAGGAAACATTATTGACAGAAGGTCAACTACAGGGTATTGTTCATTTGTTTGGGGTAATCTTGTCACTTGGAGGAGCAAAAAGCAATCAGTGGTAACAAGAAGTAGTGCTGAAGCTGAGTATAGAGCACTGGCACTCAGAATTTGTGAAGGAATTTGGATAAAAAGGGTTCTCAGTGAACTAGGACAAGTGTGTTCAGCTCCTATTCGAATGATGTGCGATAATCAGGCAACTATTAACATAGCTAAAAATCCTATACATCATGACAAGACTAAGCATGTTGAAATTGACAGACACTTCATCACAGAGAATGTGACAAGCGAGAACATCAGATTGTACTACATTCCTTCCAAGCAACAAACTGCAGATATCCTCACCAAAGCTCTGCCTAGGCCTAACTTTGAAGACTTAACTTGCAAGCTGGGATTATATGATATATACTCCACAGCTTGAGGGGGAGTGTTGAATATTTGGAATGAAAGCATTGATCTGAGTAGAAATATAATTATTAGTCTAGGTGCAGAAGTTATTACTATGTCATGTCAGTTATTAAATTAGTAGATGAGGTGTTAAATGATAAGGCATGGGTGTATAATAATGAGGTGTGGTAAGTTAGTCAGACATTAATATTACTCATGTATAAATAGGTGATCCCTCTGATGTAATAATATATGAAATACTCTTCTTCTATTGAAATCTTCAGTGTGTTGAAGCTATGGCAGCCAAGTTGGCGGTGGAAATGGTCGTGGAGAGGGGCTGGAGTAACATTATTTTTGAAGGTAATCTGACTGTTGTTCGTGCAATTGAGTCGAAGGTCCCATGTCACGCTTCATTTGGCGTTTTCATTGAGGACATTCATCGAACACTTGGTGGGCGGACTCACTACCTTTTCCAGTTTGTGCGTCGATTAGCTAATTCCACAGCCCATCACTTCGCAAGGAATGCAATTTCAAATGGGGACTGGTTTCTTTGACCTGCTGCTGAGAGTTTCCTTATCTTTTGCTGATTTTTTGCTTTGTTTTGGTGTTGTTTTGTTCAGCTTTTGTGCACTATGTGAGCTTCATGGCTCTGTTTTTTGTCACTGATGATATAAACTTGTCATTCTAGTCAAAAAAAAAAAGAAGAAACGTAGACCGTTTTCAAAATTCTTTTAAACAATGACAATTTAATAAAATAAAGCTACACCAAGTATCACATGTTAAAGACTTTAAATTCATTGAGCCAATAATGCATGAGAACCATTGATAAATATATTGTCTCGTAGTGTCGCAGTTTTGCCCTAAATTAATATTTTTTTGTAGATCTAGTTAGCAGTTGGATAAATTTTGCTTTAGCTACGTTGTTCTCTCTCTTAGAGATTCATGCTTTTGAATTGAATTACACACACGGAGTCCGAGAAATCGGACGCCATGACTCAATTTTCATTGTTTTCTAATTGTTATATGTCATGGCGTCAGACATCATGTCAAGCGTCCGAATAATCAGACGCCATGCGTCTATTTTTTTAATTTTTAATTTTTTGTATTTAAATTAAAAGTCCAGATCATGCATTTTTGCATGATCCGGACCGTTAAATCGTGGTGTCCGATTATTTTGACACCACGATTTAAATTAATGGGGTCAAATTATTTTGACCATATTTATTTTGCATGGCCACAAATTATTTTATCACCATTGTGTTCAATGGTGACTGGTTATTTTCACCCCATGCTTGGTGAGTGATTATTTTCCCATCATTTCTAGCTACAAATGTTTTGGACTCCATTGATTTAAATTCAGTTGCTACATAGCTACAGATTTTAATCACTCACCATATTTTTGACACCATTGCCTTGTATTCTTGTAGTGATGATTGAGTTGCAATTGTACTTGATTCACAATTTTCAAGCGTACTTAGCAAATTAGGGTTGTATATTGTTATATTTTGTACATAATTAATTAATAAATAGAAGTACACTATATACAGAATGTTCTATGTATTAAAGTGAAACTTTGTATGACTACTTGAGAAATTTCGGTATGCCAAAATCCGTACCAAAAGAGCACAAATCCGTACAGATAGCCATTTGGCATGGAAAATCCATACCAGAACTTTATTTCCCCGGCCGAGGCCCCCTCAATGGGTTCTAATTCACTACGAATGGGGTAGCTCGAAGAATTCCACAATTGTAGAGAATCTTTCAAGGAAGAATCAAGCATTGCGCTTCTACCTAAAGGTATTCGGTCCGAAGCTATCCATACCTACTATTTGGGTACAGATAATCCGTACCAAAAAAATAAAGAGAAAGAAATAAGGTTAATTATATTTAAGCATTTGTTACAGAATTTCTGTCCCAAGTAGTTTATCAAAATTAAATAGAAATTAAAATCAAAATGTGTGTAGTACAGACTTTCTGTCCTAACTAGTTTATTAAAATTTAATGGAAATTAAAATCTAAATGAATTTGGTAAAGACTTTTCGTTCCAATTAATTCCATAAAATAAAAAAAAAAACTGAAAAACCGTAGGTAGGGAAAATCTGTCACGAATGAGTTGTGGCATTTAAAAAAATAAAAGGTGTTCGAACACACAAATTATGTATAAACATGCCTATTAAATTGAGAAAAATAATGAATTGTTAAAATTATAATAAAAAAACATTAAGCCATTCTATTATATAATATCAAAATAAAATAATAATGAAAATATGTCTTACCAATTGAAAAATATATTAAAACTAATTGCATAAGAATATAAAAGACAAAACTTGTATATATATAATCATATGAATTAGAAGGAGATGAAGGTGAAGTTTATGAAAATACTAATACATTACATTATATTAAGTTGAATAAAATAATGATGATAATAAATCTTACCAATTGAAAGAGGAAGAATGAATGGAGAACTAATTTCATAAGAGAATAAAAGTCAAAAAAGTAAATTAGAAGTAGACTAAGAAGAATTTTATGAAAATACTAACACATTGTCATATATAAGGTTGAATAATATAATTATGATAAATATCTTACCAATTGAAAGAGGAACAATGAGATGGATTACTTAAAAACCTACCCCCTTGTCCAAATAAGAGTATTAAATTCAAAACTTTAAATAAATTATAAGGATGAAGATAAAGATGAAGTTTATGGAGAAAGGAAAAACTTGGACAAGGGGGTAGGTTTTTAAAATTATGATTAAAGAGTGATAAGAAGCTGGTATGTATAGAAAGTATTTCATATTTTTTTTGGTACAGATTTTCCATACCAATATGTTTTGGCGCAATTGCGCCAAGATTTTTGTGATAGTATTAGGTACGGAAAATCGGTACCTAAAAGTTTTTGAGCATTTTTAAAAATTGAAGTGTCCCAATTTTTTTTGTTAAAGTATTAGGTACGGAAAATCAGTACCTAAAAGTTTTGGAGGAATTTTGAAAATTAAAATGTACGCCAATTTTTGGTGAAAGTATTAAGTACGGAAAATTGGTACCTAAAAGTCTTGGAGCAATTTTGAAAATTGAAATGTCCGCAAATTTTTTGGTGAAAGTATTAGTACAAAAAAACGGTACCTAAAAGTTTTGGCAATTTGGCATTTCTTGGTGAAATTATTAGGCACGGAAAATCGATACCTAAAAGTTTGACAATTTTTTGGTGAAAGTATTAGGTACAGATTTTCTGTACCTAAAAGTTTGGCGATTGTTTGAAAACCAAAGTCTACGCCAATTTTGTTTTTGAAAAAAAATCAACATAATTGTCAGTTGTCATGCATTCCAAACACACAAAAGTAGGGACTAGAAAATTAAGACTTATATGCCTATAAACCTTCAACATAATTTGAGTGTGCATGCAATCGTATCATTTATAAAAAATATGCATCTCCGTTGAGGGGACATACTTGACGGTCACAAGGTTTTTAGTTCTAAATGAAATAAACAAGAAAAATATGTATATTATCATGTGATATATGATAGGTAGTTGTTGGATTTTTGATATGTCTTGGTGAAAGACCAAATCGTCAATTTTCTCTGATCTTATTCACCTCTAAAAATATTAAGCCATTCTATTATATAATATCAAAATAAAATAATAATGAAAATATGCATTACCAATTGAAAAATATAATAAACTAATTGCATAAGAATATAAAAGACAAAACTTGTATATATATAATCCTATAAATTAGAAGGAGGTGAAGGTGAAGTTTATGAAAATACTAATACATAACATTATATGAAGTTGAATAGAATAATGATGATAATAAATCTTACCAATTGAAAGAGGAAGAATGAATGGAGAACTAATTGCATAAGAGAATAAAAGTCAAAAATAAATAAATTAGAAGTAGACGAAGATGAAGTTTATGAAAATACTAATACATTGTAATATATAAGGTTGAATAATATAATGATGATAAATATCTTACCAATTGAAAGAAGAAGAATGAGATGGATTACTAATTAAATAAGAGTATTAAATTCAAAACTTTAAATAAATTATAAGGATGAAGATAAAGATGAAGTTTATGGAGAAAGGAAAAACTTGGACAAGGATGTAGGTTTTTAAAATTATGATTAAAGAGTGATAAGAAGGTGGTATGTATAGAAAATATTTCATATTTTTTTTGGTACATGATGTGGGGTATTTTCGTCTGGATACGTGTCCACTCTCCAACACTCCACGTCAGACTGCTTCAGTTCCTGCTGGATGCTCAAGCAGCTTTTGAGTTCGGAACCTGCACTCAACACCAAACATGAACTAAGCCGGTGCCTTCTCCGGCGAAGGCACTCCGACGCTCAAGTCAGACGGGTCGGAATATGAGATCTTGTTGAACAAGGCAACAAGTCGAATAAACTGGCTAGAATAGGTCGAATATGCAGTAAGAAATAACTCGAATGAACAGAAAACAATAAGTCGAATGAGAAGGCCAAACAAGTCGAATGAACTGAATCAAACAAGTCGAATGAAACAGGACAAAACAACTCGAATACAAGCCGAAATAGGTCGAACTCGAGCTATTGTCGAACAACTCGAATGAGCTTGAGGAATAGGTCGAGGTCGACTTATATAACTCGAACTTAGAGCTTGGAATAATGTAAAACGTACCTTAGAATGAGGAATGGGGTCCCTTTAAATAGGCATTAGAGTCCTTATTCAACTAGAAGTGCACTCCAAGTAGGATTATGAGTTGAATAAGTCATACTAGGACTCTTATAGAATAGCTCGAATGACCTTTGCTAAATAACTCGAATGACCTGCAAGAAAATAGCTCAAATGGCCTTGAAACAGCTCGAATTGGGTCCAATAGCTCGAATGACTTTGAAATAGCTCGAACTGGGCCAAATATCTCGAATGAGGGCCAAATAGGTCGAATTGGACCAAATAGGTCGAATTCCGACCTATTCTTCAGCTTTGCGCAGTCTCACGGTTTTTGTTATATCTCCTTGTGTAGACATCGGAATGTAGATCCGCTTTTTGAATTGGAAACTAGACTTCAGAGGCTTTCCATGCATATAATATTCGTTGAATTCGGAGTCGAATTAATAGGTCGAAACCACTTGTCGAAATACAGCTCCAGGCTCTTGACTTTCGACTTATTCTCCAGCTTTGCGCAGCCTCACCGTGTTTGCTATATCTCCTTCTCTAGACCTCCGAATCTCAATCCGCTTTTTGATCTAGAAACTAGACTTGATAAGCTTTCCAGGAATATAAGATTCATCGAATTCGGACTTGAATTGATAGCTAGAATTCACTAGTCGAAATCCAGCTCGGGATTGACTCTCCAAAAACTCCCATCCCCCTTTAATGATGAATATGACTCCTTTATATACTACTAAGAGTCCTTCCTTAGCTAGAAATACATTCCAAGTAGGATTATAAGTTCTCCTCCCCTTTATATACTACTTAGAGTCCTTCCTTCGCTAAGTCCATTCCAAGTAGAATTATAAGTTGACTTGGGCCCTGAATAACTCTAAATTGGAGTTTTGCCTTGAATTGTAATTTTGCATTAAAAAATAATGCTGTTGTCATGGCGTAATATTCCGAAATACGCTCGTTATATGATATCGAATATTATGACGTGGCGATACCGAAATATGGTACATCAGTACAGATTTTCCGTACCAATATGTTTTGACAATTGTGAAAAACTGATGTTTATGCCAATTTTTGGGTGAAAGTATTAGGTAAGAAAAATTGGTACCCAAACCTTTTGGAGCAATTCTTAAAATTGAAGTGTCCCAATTTTTTGAGTGAAAGTATTAGGTACGGAAAATCGGTACCTAAAAGTTTTGGAGGAATTTTTAAAATTGAACTGTCCGCCAATTCCTAAGTACGGAAAATTGGTACCTAAAAGTCTTGGAGCAATTTTTAAAATTGAAAGGTCCGCAAATTTTTTGGTGAAAGTATTAGGTATGAAAAATCGGTACCTAAAAGTTTTAGAGCAATTTGACAATTTTTTGGTGAAATTATTAGGTACGGAAAATCGGTACCTAAAAGTTTGGCAATTTTTTGGTGAAAGTATTAGGTAGAGAAAATTTGTACCTAAAAGTTTGGCGATTGTTTGAAAACCAAAGTCTCCGCCAATTTTTTGGTGAAAAAAAATCAAATATGGCGCCGAAAGTATTAGCCGTACCTACAGATCCGTTTTCTTTTTAAAATTATCATTAATTAGTTAATAATTTCATAAATCAAAAAGTATTATAATGATTTGGTAGGAAGTTTGCATTCCCATCCCTAAATTCAAATCTTAATAATTAAGATCACACATCATTTAAATTAATAAAGTTATCACATATGTAATAAATTGATTCCATGTAACCCATATGGATCAATTCATACATATATACATACATTTATAAAAAAAAATATATCATTTGATATTGATTCATAATAATCAAAAGTGACTACTTCGATAAAGAGGAATAACCATTCGAATTGGTCAAGTTCTTACATAACTAGGATGAATCATTCAATATATGTAATTCATAAAGCATGTTCACACATATATACACGAATTTATAGTAAGAAAATTATTTAGTAATTTGGGAAATCGCTCGACTTGGTTCATTTCATTATAATTAGGACTCAAAAGTAACTAATTCAACAAATGACACTAATAATTCGAATTGGTCAAATTCTACATAATTAGGATAAATTAGTTCAATGCAATTCATATAGATCAATTAATCCATGTATGCACGCACTTATGGTAATAATATACATATATCTATTACTATGAGGAATGATTCTATCTGGTGTATTTAACACTAACCATAGTAATTAATTCAATTAAGAACAATAATCATTCAAATTTGTCATATTCTTACATAACTAGAATAAATTAGTTTAACATAATTCATATAGATCAACTCATAGATATATACAGGCACTTATAGTAAAATTTTATCTATTAATATGAGTAATAATTCTATTTGGTTTATTACACAATAAACTAAGTAATTAATTTAAACAATAGCATCAATCATTTGAATTAGGATAAATTAGTTCAACATAAGTCAAATAGTTTAAATCATCAAATTAATATGTGTATAGATATAGTAAGAATTTATCAATTAATATGAATAATCATTCGATTTGGTTTATTACATAATAATCAAGAGTAATTGATTCAATGAGGACACACACACACACTTGAGGACCAATAATCATCAAATGGTCTATTTCTTACATAATTATGATAAGTTAGTTCAATATAATTCAAATGGTTTAAATCATATACGTACAAACACACACACACACACATATATATGTATGTATGTATGTATGTATGTATGTATGTATATGTATGTTTGTATATGTATGTATGTATGTATGTATACAGATATATAGTAAGGATTTATCAATTAATATGAATAATTATTCGATTTGGTTTTTTTTCATAATAATCAAGAGTAATTGATTGCATGAAGACCAATAATCACTCGAATCGAATAAATTCTTACATAATTAGAATAAATTAGTTTAATATAATTCAACTAGTTCAATTCATAGTTCATACGTATATAAACTCATTTATAGTAAGAATCTATAAATTATTACGTATGGAATCATTTGCGATTGGTTTATTTCATTATAATAAAGAGTAATTAATTCTACGAAGAACAATAATCACGTAGAATTGGTCAAATTGTTAGATAACTAGGCTAAATTAGTTCAATATGTTCCATATAGATCAATTCTGATCTATGCGTGTGTTGTGTGTTTTTGGCTTCCAGAACGTTTTCTTCTGTTTTGACCGCAATTCTTCTTTGTATTTCTTTTTTTTTTTTGGACGAAGTTTTTGCATTTTTTTTTTTTTTTGGTGATTCGAAGTTTTGACTTTTATCTCTTTATAGGTTATGAGTTGTTGTTTTGCCTTTTACTTGCTTATAAATTGTTGTTTTCCATTTTGCTTGCTTACGTTGCTCCTCTAATATGCTTCTAATTGTACGCTAATAATCTACACAAATTAGTAACACCGATAATCATCGTATTATAAGAAAAATAATTAACCCCACTATTAAAGTCACCAAAATATTAGATTGCCTTTTACTTGCTTATAAGATTTATCTTTTAGGTGTATTTTGTTTTTTTTTTTGGTAAATAAAGCAATAGGTAGGATATTCCGTACCTATTGTTTTTGCCCCGGTATTTTCACACACACCCTCCTTTTCTCATTCTAAATTTTTTAGAAATTTTATTAGATACAGAATTTTTGTACCTAATGTTAATTTGGACATCTCTCCCGGTATTTTTTTACTCTTAAAATTATTTTAACATTAGGTACAAATAATCCGTACCTAATGTTATCCTTTTATTTATTAATTTAATTAGAAAATATTATTAGGTACTACAATAATTGGTATGGAAATTTCGTACCGAAAAACAGTGTTAGGTACGGATTATAATTCCGTACCAAAAAAGTCGTCCCTAATTTACAGAATTATTGTTGTAATTATATTCTACAAATTCAAGTAATAACTCAAATTGAAATCAAAAAGGATTTGCACACGGTCTCTGCGTGCTCCGGGTTACTACTATTATAAAAGAAATTCAAACTTATTGTACGTAGCAGCGATTACATTGTGACTACATATATAGTTTGATAATACCAACTTTACCCAAGAAATTAGCATGAAGAAATTAACAAGTGGTCCTTTGGAATAACACAACAAACAAAGTCGGTACAATGTAAAACTTAAAGGAAGCCTGCAGAAGAGAAGGTGCTAACCACTAGGCTAAAACCAAGAATCATAACAAACGAAATTGCCATGTCTGGCGCAGCTGATGGGGCGGGTGCTGGAGCATGGTGGGGTGGAAACGCCAATCGTCTCGACTGTGGTGGCGGTGCACTGTGGTCATGGTGACTATTATTTTGATGTCTAGATTGAGCTTCTGCGGGGGATGGTGATAATGAGTCATGAGTAGTTGGGGAGTTTGTACGCGGTGACGATGGGGATGGAGAATGAGCAGCGGGTGGTTGTACTGGTGGCACATGGCTTGGGGTTTTAGCTACTGGAGAAGGAGATGGAGTTGGCCTGTTTGTTAGAGAAGGAGATGGAGTAGGAGTTAATTTGTTGTATGGAGATGGTGATGGAGAGTGAGACGGTGCATGCGAGGGTTGTGGTGGTAAGACAAGCGGTGCCTGTGACGGTGAGTGAGAGGGTTGTTGTGGGGAGACAAGTGGTGCGTGTGACGGTGAATGAGAGGGCCATGGTGGTAAGACAAGGGGCACGTGTGACGGTGAATGAGAGGGCTGTGGTGGTAAAACAATCGGTGCGTGAGCCGGCGAATGAGAGGGCTGTGGTGGTAAGACAAGCGGTGCGTGTAATGATGAATGAGAGGGTTGTGGTGGTAAGACAATCGATGCGTGAGATGGAGAATGAGAGGGTTGTGGTGGTAAGACAAGTGGTGCGTGTGACGATGAATGAGAGGGCTGTGGTGGTAAGACAATCGGTGCATGAGATGGTGAATGAGAGGGCTGTGGTGGTAAGACAAGCGGAGCATGTGACGATGAATGAGAGGGGTATGGTCGTAAGACAAGCGGTGCGTGTGATGATGAATGAGAGGGCTGAGGTGGTAAGACATGCGGTGCGTGAGACGGTGAATGAGAGGGCTGTGGTGGTAAGACAATCAGTGCGTGAGACGGTGAATGAGAGGGTTGTGGTGGTAACACAAGCGGTGAGTGTGTCGATGAATGAGAGGGTTGTGGTGGTAAGACAAGCGGTGCGTGTGGTGGTGAATGAGAAGGTAGTGTTTGGAAAAGAAGTTTTGTCGTGGGTGTAAGAGGTGGATTTGTTGGCATCGATGATAGAGAAGGGGAGGAAGACGACGGATGGAGTAAAGTTTTCCGCGACGGTGTTGAAGCGGCTGGCATGCCATTATGATGGTGATGTTCTGAAAGGACTACAATGATAAACTTCTGACCCTTTTCACAATTTTGTTCATGGCCACTTATGAAGAAGAATGGCCCCGATCTCTCAAACTTGAATGTTGATTTTCCATCACTAAGAGTATGAATGGCGTTATCCTTATTGCATTTGTAGTAATCATCTTTGTGTACGACTAGTACAGAATCCTTTCCCTTCTTGTACTTGAATACTGCAAAATTTTAACAATTTTCATATAATTTGTAAATACTATATTGTCAGTTGTCATGCATTCCAAACACACAAAAGAAGGGAGTAGACAATTAAGACTTATATGCCTATAAACCTTCAACATAATTTGAGTGTGCAGGCAATTGTATCATTTATAACAAATATGCATCTCCGTTGAGGGGACATAATTGACGGTCACACGGTTTTCAGTTCTAAATGAAGTAAACAAGAAAAATATGTATATTATCATCTGATATATGATAGGTAGTTGTTGGATTTTTTATATGTTTTGTTGAAAGACCAAATCATCAATTTTCTCTGATCTTATTTTCCTCTAATTTCCAGTTGTTCATGTTAAATCTGATATTGAGAAAAAAAAATTAGAAACATAATAGATCTACAAAACACTTGATCCATGATTTTATAACTTTCTTAGAGGAAATATTATGACACTACACTTCAAAATTAATCCCCCTAGATACAAGAAGATATAAGAAATTCTATAAAATCCAAAAATATTAAAATACTAAGTAACTGAAAACAAGAAAATGTAAGAACTGAACAAACATGTTTTCTGCAGTAGGCATATCTCTTACGCGAGTCGTGACTCTTTATTAAATAATAAATAGATAAAAACAGTTTTGAAGTTTGAACTTTATATAGCCCCAAGGTGCCTATATAATGTACAAGAATTACTCTATAATTAACATTTTAAAGGCCAATTTTAAATAAACAAGTTCAGACATTCACTTTATTCCAATGGGAACAATTGCTTACGACTAAAACAAATATCTAATAATGTATTTAACGATTTGGTTAATTATACATGACATATTATGACAAATCAAAAGATGACACACGAAATAAACATACGGGATTGTCTCAAGAAATTTGAATGGGCTTGATATATCATAAACAATTAAACACTCGCACACTATATATCTAGATAGAACGAAAAATTGTACCGAGTGAGTCGTCGATTTGGAAGCGATTTCTTTCCGCCCAATGAGTATAGTTCTCGGAGGGGTTGAGGGTCCAACCATCGTCTCCTCCAACGTAAAATATCCAAGCGTGCGATGAACACAAAAAACCAATTGAAATCATAAACAACAAGCTTATCGTTGTTGAACAAGCCGCCATTGCACTAACAATAAGCCAATGCAAGTACACAAAATGCAAGGGAAAGAAATTGAATAGAAAGCAAAATGAATAGAGAAGATTTGAAAGGTTTAAGTGAATGATATACAATCCCCTATTTATTAAAAATGTGAAATTAATGAGATTATCCTCGTAGTATAAGTGGTCAATGCAAATTGATTGCAATTTTCACCCTTAAACGAGCTCTATAGCTTCGAGTTATTCAGTCTTTATTTATGCATATATACTTTATCCTGTCTTTTCCCTTTTAATTTAGTTTTTCCGCGAGGTCGTTGCTCTCATATATTATCATAAAGGTCCAAGAGAAGCAGGTCAAAACAACAATAAAGATGTGCATTTCGCTCACCCTTAAATTTTGCCAAAAGTAATAAACGGTGAATAACTTAATTGAAAATGTTAGATTCTACAAGGGAACTTCTATTAAATGTTTTAAATGATTAATATATTGTTTCTATCTGGAAAGAAAAAGGGAAAGGATTTTTTACTACTCCTTAAATATCATATTAATATGAAAAACTAAAAGGCAAAGTGGAACATTTTACTTTCCAAAAAAGCACTCGAGTTTAAACACACGCCAGAAACTCTTAACTAGAATATATGTAAGGGACGACGGTATAATGCGAAGAAGAAAAATAGATTTGGCTTACGACTATATATATCTTTTAATCTTTATAATAAAAGAAATTAGAAGTATTTAATGTCTTGTTCGAGATGTTACATTTATACCTTGACCAGCTCAATAAATGTAACTGAGATGTTCTCTCGCCACTACTAAAAAAACATGCTAATTAGACATGCATATAATGACACTTTAATTAAATTATAACTAAAAGTACTTATAGTAACACCTACTAACAGCATTACATTAGACTTTAATATATTCTAAAAACAAAAAAGAAAAGCAAAATTAGAATCCCCAAAACCTTCTCCGATTCTGCTCTCAAAACAGAAAATCTCCAAAACAGCTCAAATCGCGTTCACCTTCACCGTCAATCGTCTTCATCGCGTTCACCTTCACCGTCGATCGTCTTCATCGCATTCACCGTCGATCGTCTTTATCGCCGTTCACCGTCGTGTTCACTGTCCATAGTCTTCATCGCCGTTCACCGTCGATCGTCTTCATCGCGTTCACCTTCTCCGATTCAGATCTACCGTCGGTGAGTTTATATGTACCAATTACAGGCTCGTATATCTGTAATCGTGCTGATTTGCTAGGGTTCAATTGATTCAACTCAACTTCGATTTTGTTTTATGTACTTTTACTTATTAATGCCTTTTCTGTCGAATTATCTGTAGCTCTTGCGTTGTTTTAATGCAAATAAGCGCTCGATTCTCAATTTCTATGCCGATTTTGATCAATTTCTTATGTGTTTTGAAGATACACTCATAATCTGTCGGTAATCAAAGCTTATTGGTGCATTTCAACTCAAATAATCTCCAACTTTGCAGCTAGGCCTCGTTTTTTTGAAGGTTAGATCTGGTTCTTCATCTTCTTTTTTTTTGTACCTATAATCAGAATGATGTCTATAGATCTAGTTAGATCTATTGCAAATGTTGTGCAATAGATTCTATGCTTTAGTTTGTAGCTACGAGTTAAGTTTAATGTTCGATTCTATGTTTTATCAATCGCATATCATGTAGATTTCACTATTCAGAATAGTAATTGGTTTGTGAGTAGTCTATGTGTTTGTATAAATTCCTAAAGGAGTTGGTTAATTACTTTTTACATTTTGGCCACAAGATACAGTACTGTGATTGAGTTTTCACATATTCACAGCATACTAGAAATGAAATTAAGGAATATTTTGTAAGTTTTGAATGTTATGAAGCCAATAAACATTATTTTTCAAGTATCTACAAGTGATTTGTATATTTAGTATTTCTCCAAAAGGTTCCTTAAGTTTCTGAAAAGTTCTTTAGATGCACAAACAAATTTTTAAACCATGGATAAGGTAGTGTTCCGTTCACTGTATTGATAAATTCTATTTTGTAGATTCAACATTTGTTATGGATTTTCTCCCTTCATTGTATATTAAGTAAATCCAAGTTATAGATGCATATTATATGTATTGTTTTTAGATCAGTAACATGGGTGAATTTTCTATTCATATTCTCTTATATTTTGTCCCTCGTGATGGAGCTTTGGGTCAATCGCAATGGAATTTCCAAACCATTACAATATGTTTTATATTTTGTGAGAATTTAGAAGTGCAAATCATATTCAAACATGCATATCAATGTTACTGTCATATTCAGGGGATAAAATACATGTAAGCTATATATGTGCTATATGGAAGCTTGATAGTTTATAGTAGTAATTGTCAATACTTGGTCCAGTATGTTTGACAAAGCAGTGTTACATGTAAATGTTGAGAAAGACTAGTTAAAGTGAACTTATCATTAGGGGCAGAGGATACAAATACTTCCAGAGCATTCACTCACAAGTCTTATGTCTAGGTTAGATATGTGGCTTATGCTCCATCCAAGAGACCCTATTTTTCTTTTCTTAAGCTTGCATTTGGCTGTTCCAAACAGATATATTTTCAATACTAGCATTTGCACTATATGCAGTTCATATAAATACATATACTAATCAATCCTCTATATCTTTAACAGGTATGTTTTTATACTGTAGTGTTATTGAATTGATTGTTCCGTCAAAAGTATGAATATGGATAGGAGTTGGATGAATTTGCCTAGGTCGACTGATACATACAAGTACGGGGTTCAAAGTTTTTTGAACTTTACGTTTTCAAACTCAGACGATGGTTTGATTCTTTGTCCATGTAAGAAATGCAAGAATGGCATTTGCAGAGAACGAAAAATAGTTGAAATGCATTTGCACACTAGAGGCTTTCTAGACGGATACACTAAATGGGTCGTTCACGGTGAACTGAATTCAAGCAGTATTGGGCTAGACAGATCAGATAACATGCATGAGTTACTTTTTGATGCATTTGGAATGCCTACAGTAGATATTGAGGGAGATGCATCTGGGGATGACGAACAAACACCGAATGAGGAAGCTCAGAAATTTTATAAAGTTCTCACAGATGCTGAACAAGACCTGTATCCCGGGTGTAAAACATTTTCCAAACTTTCTTTCATTGTGCGGATGCTTCAAATCAAGTGTCTTGGAAAGTGGAGTGATAAGTCTTTTTCGATGATGCTTAATCTGTTAAGAGAGTCTTTTCCAGAAGGAGCACAACTTCTAAAGAATTACTATGAGGCGAAGAAAACATTAAAAGATTTAGGCCTTCATTACAAAAAGATAGATTCATGTCGTAACGATTGCATGATATACTGGGGTGAAAATGAAAACAAGACCAAGTGTGACACTTGCAATGAGCAACGATGGAATATTCTGAAAGAAGCAAATCCAGAAGATGTTGGGACATCAAAGAAACAAAAGAAAGTGGCAAACAAAACCTTTTGGCACTTTCCTTTGAAGCCGAAACTTGGTCTTAATAAGGTAAGACACTTTCAGAATCAGAACTTTTTGCTCACTTTATATGCATTTTTGTGAAGGAAATCTGTCAGAAGAATGCAGAAAACAGATTAAGGAAGAAAATGCAACATATTACTGGGAAAAAGATTGAAATTAGGCTTAATGGTGGATTGATGCTTTGGTGATCTAATTTGTTGATTTGTTTTTTGGAATTTTTGTTTTCCAGGATTTTGTATAGGGGAATAAGTGATGGATTTAAACTTCGTTTTCACAAGCTTGTGTTAACCCTTTCACCTCTACGGCTTTTAGGCAGTTAACTTCCCATCACAAAGGAGGTTCGATTAAAGTATTGTGGATTCATATATTAGGTTCTCTAAATCTCAATTGTACTTTTGTCTGTCAGAGCACTCTTTTGCATTTTTTTTTCCGTTTGTTTCATCGGCTACGGTATAAATAACTCTGATTTGTTTTTATCGTAATTCTTGTAGTGAATGTTTGAATTTGAAAATTTTCATATTATGGTAATTTACTGTAATGTTTCAATTTAGTATCTAAAAGTAATGCAGTCAATTTTCTCAATTGATTTTGAGGCAAAAAGACAGCTTCACATGCTACAAAAAGCGTCATTAAATCACTTTCATGCTACAAAATGCGTCACTAAACACAAGTTCAAAAAGTGTCACAAGAGTTGCAAAGTGTTACTCTATGTAGATATAGTGATGCTTTTTAGTGTTGCAAAGTGTCATTACATGTATGATATTTTGTGACGCTTCAAAGCGTTACTATATTCTCATATAGTGACGCTACAAAGTGTGACTACATATGCATATAGTGATGCTTCAAAGCGTGACTACATGTGCATATAGTGACACTGTTATAGTGACGCTTTTAGGCATCACAAAAACCTATAGTTACTATCACCTATATGACGCTTTAGGGAGGCGTCACTAAAAGAAAAGCGTCACTAAAACCAGTTTTTAGTGACGCTTTTCAGCGTCACTATAGCTATTTTTTTTTAGTAGTGCGCAAAGGGTAATTTAACAAAAATTATGGTTTAGCGTCTCGAATCTCTGGAAATTCATATAACTAAAGAAAATATGTGCTACATTTTTTATAAATATATATATATATATATATATATATATATATATATATATATATATATATATATATATATAAACATTCAATTGAATTGGATTGTATTGGCGTGTAAAAGTAACTTATTTATCTGATATTGAAACTGCTTCTAATTTCTATAATAATAGTATAGATAGTTTTGGCATTTCTGATGTTATCAAGTTCATTTAGAGTAGAAGTGAATATCCAGGCCAATTTATTTTAAGTGATCTTGCTAGTCGAGTTCAATTTGTTCTGCAAATACAAAAAAAAAAAAAAAAAAAAAAAAAAAGAAACTGATTAAATAACAGCAAAATAAATTTAGAGTTCTTAAAAAATATGAACAACACCTACATACCATAACTAGCACAACTTAACAATATTATATAAAACAGACCGGAAGCTATTTATCCAAAACATCTTTAATTACACATATTTAAAATACACACTATTTACATATCTGAAGGTGATGTACAACGTACTAGTTCTTACACTACTAGAAAAACGAGCAAAAGAAACGGCGGGCAAAAGCCCATTTGTAAAAACGATTATTACGAATGGGGCCCGTTTGTAATAATCGCAGATTATTAGAAACGGCCGCCCCGTTTGTAATAATTCCGAAAGTATTACAAACGGGTCGCCCGTTTGTAATACTATTACTACAAACGGGCAACCCGTTTGTAGTAATATCCTATTACTAAAAACGGGCTGCCCGTTTCTAGTAATAGGATGCTCGGGCTTTAGAAACGGGTGGCCCGTTTCTAAAGCCCGAGTTTTTATTTTCGGGCGCCAAAATGAAATCCACTTTGGCGCCCCGGGCTTTAGAAACGGGCCTGCCCGTTTCTAAAGCCCGGACATTACAAGAAACGGGCGACCCGTTTCTAGTAATTATTAGAAACGGGCGGCCCGTTTCTAATAACCCGTGTATAAAAACGGGTCTGCCCGTTTGTAATCGCCATTTTTGGCGATTTTGAGCTCTCTCTAAAACTATCCTCTCTCTCTTTAGAAATCTCGGCCCTCTTCTGTAGAAATTGTACGGTACGTGTTTTTCACCGATTAAATTACGTTATTTACGTTTTTTTATCGTTTTTAGCATGTATTTATCGTGTTTTTGTGTTATTTCACGGTTAATTAGGGTTTTACCTTGTTGTTTTTTGTAATTTATGGTTTAGATTGTTATTTACGTTGGGTATGCTAGTTTTTACTGATTTTATTACGTTATTTACGTTTTTATGAAGGCTAGCATGTAATTATTGAGTTTTTGTGATATTTCACTGGTTAATTAGGGTTCTTAACGTTAATTATTTGTAATTTGGTTTAGATTGTGATTTACGTTGGGTATGCTTGTTTTTACCGATTATATTACGTTAATTACGTTTTTATGGCTATTAGCATGTCTTTATCGAGTTTTTGGGATATTTCATCGGTTAATTAGGCTCGTCAAAACGTTAATTATTTTTAATTAAATTATCGTTTAGATTGTGTTATATCTATTCTTAATTATTGTATGATCGATATATCTATATATATATATATATATATATATATATATTGTAATGTAATTAGTCGATTGGTTTGGCGATTGAGCGATTTTCGGTTAGAATTTGTGAAGTGGCGTTTGTTTGTTTATAGGTCTGTGTTATGAGCTACGTATTTCTTGGAACTTGTGCTTGTAATTGATGTTTGGTATATGACGTTTACAGATGGCAGATGAACAGAGACCTGTTGATTCTCATGTTGGGTCGACGAAGTGTAAAGCTGTGACCCGTAGATCCCGACCTGACACTGATGGCCAGGATGATGCACCTATACCGGGCGTTCAAGGTGGCCCGCGTACCAGACGATCAGCTCCAGCACCACCTAGCCACGTGCCACCCCCTGTTGCCAGTGCCCCGAGGCCGAGTGTTCAGCATGGTCCGCGTACTCGAGGAGCAGCACCGCCACCACCACCACTTAGTCATGTATCGCCTGCTGCTGATTACGGCACAGGCTTGGCCTCCCCTAGGGCTACCTCTCTGTACCGAACGCAGACCAGGTCTACCCCTCCACCTGTTGCGATTCCAGATTTGAATGCGGGGCCTCCCAGTACTGCATCGTTTGGGAGAGTGGCCCCCCCAGGCCACGGAGTTCAAGTGTCCCATCCCCTGTTGGCTCGCAGGGTGAATTCGTCGGCACACCTGTAGGTTCTCGTATATCTCACGGGCAGCTGGGACCGCCACTAGTAGCACCGGGGGCAGACGTGGGCCATGCAGGTCCGACAGCTCAGTCAGGCCGAGGTGCAGTGGCCCCTGATCACGTAGGCCCATCCGCTCGGGTGCGCCCCGAGGATGTAATTGGGCCTAGTCGAGCTGTACGTGGTATGGCCCTTGCTGATCAGCCTGCCGCTCGAGCAGAGGACCGGATTTGGATATGGAGGGATGAGCTGGGGAATTGGAGCGAGCAGCAGCGGATTGTACGCACTGTCAGTAGGATGGTGAAGACGGGATTGACGTACCCGTGGCCCACGTCGATGAGATTCCCGAGGAGATCAGATTAGAGTTCTGGAATCGTTTTCAGGTCAGTGTAATCCTTTTTGTTTTGTATAGTAATAAGAAAAGTAAATCTGAGAAATGTTTGTGGTTATCTAATTCCTGTAATCACTGTTCTTTATGCAGTCCATTTATCAGTGGGATCCGTTGCAGACGGATACGATCTACGATGGGTTTGAGTGGTGGGCACACCGCCAGACGTCTGCCGAGATCTCACGGGCAAAGTCCTGTTACTTCGCCCGAAAGGACGATCCAAAATGCAGGGATAACCCCTGTTGGATTCCCGAGGGACTTCTTCGACACTACATTCACCATTGGGAGAAGGAGGAGACGAAGAAGAAGTGTGCCCGAAATAAGGCCAACAAGCTAAAAGGGGCAGAAAGTGAACTGTCTGGGAGGGTCTATCAGCACACAGGACCATCACGCTAGGAAGGTAATTAGTTCGGAATTTTAGTTGTTCAATTGTCAGAAAGCTGGGGACCCGACAAAGGACGTTTCGTACCTCGAGACGTGGCTTGACACGAGGACCACGACGTTCCCTAATGGGACTAGGCAGTTTATCAACGACGACAACAGGGTTATATTTGTGAGTTTCTTTTTTGTACTTTTTAACTTCGATAGTCTTAATGTAATTGTATATGCTAACTCTAGCTTTCATTTACACAAGAGAGGTACGTCGAGGATTGTACCGACATCTAAGGTCCTGACCGCAGCAAATGGCCACAGTTCGACTACCCAACATGGGCGAGAGCAGTTGGCGGGCCCTACAAGGACAAGATCAAGGGTTAAGGGAGCTCCTTGAATCTGGAAGCTGTTGGGATCCGGGTCACCAAGGAGCCGAGGAGGGCTCGTGTCACGGCTACAGCCTTCTAGTCTAAGTTTATCTCGATGCAGCAACAGATATATCAGCTGACGTAGGAAATTGCAGCCATTCGGGCACAGACCCAGCAGACGCCAAACCCATTCGCCCAGGACCTTCTACTCAGCCTGGTAGTGCACACCTCGCGGGGCCTTCTACTCAGCCTAACCCATTTGCATCGAGGCCTTCTACCCAGCCATCCACATCAGCCAGACGTGGACCGACCGTCGATTTGGGTGCCGATTAGGGTGACGACAACATTAATATCGATCTGCTATATTATTGTTTCAACCAGGTGGAAGGCGATGGGATGACGCGTGCTAGAGAGTTGGCTGCAGAGTTAGGGATGAATGTGAGGTTCGGGCCTGACGGACGTCCCGTCGTGGATCATCATGGGCATATGGACCACGACCTCGCGGCACAGGATGAAGGTGGCGAGTTCGATGAGGGTGACCCCGATGGGGAGGATTATCGGGTGGATGGTGAGGAGTAGGACTGACTCAGGATCTACTCAGTTGTTTTTATGGTGTTTTTTTTTTATGTTTCTTTTGGGAATGTAATTAACTATGACTCCTTTAATTACTTTTGTGCGACTAAATATTTATGGTGTTTCATTTTGTAAATTGAATCTCTAATGAACGTTAATGAATTTTTGAAATTGGTTTGCGAAGTTGAATGAAAGCCAAAAAGCTTATAGATTTTGCTTAATACTTTATAGGAACTTCAACAATCTCAATAAAAGTCAAAAACTCAATTTCATTATATCATGGATCATGCCAAAATGCAATTGGTTACAAGTAGTAAAAAACTAGCAACTACTATAGATCCTCATCGGAGTCTTCATTATCAACCGGCTCAACTAGTTGTATCTCAGTATCAGCAAGAGCTACTACTTCGTTGTAGTTGTGGCCGTAATCAGCATTGTTGATTACTCGAGTGGGTTCGGCATCTTGTAGAATTTCGGTCTCGACAGTGGTATCTTCATTTTCACTCTCGCCCTCGACGTGCAACGAAGTAGTGTCGATGACATATCTGGCTCGGGTAGTACACACGGCCCACCATCCCCTACGAGCTACGAAATATGCAGGTGATGAATATGGTGTATGGTAGGCTTGTTGAGACTGGTTCGCAAATATAAAAGGTTCATTGGTTTGTAATCTCAAACGTGGATTGATGTCTACGAGCCGATAACGAGTATTGAATGGGCTTGAACGGGGCATGTCATACCAATCACACTTGAAATACACAATAGTCTGCTGCAATCCGGCCCCCTAGTAGTCTACTTTCAATATGTCCTGGATCATGCCGTAGAAATTTGTGTCCTCAGGTGCACCCATAATTCCCTTGACACACACGCCACTGTTCATTGTGGTATTTCTAATACTGTGCGATTATGTGTGAAATCTAAACCCATTGACTTTGTACCCCTTGTATGTCTTCGCCATTGCAGATGGGCCCCGAACCAAAGCATGAAGCGGGGGTCAACATCGTAATATCCGGATGCCACAGTGTTCTTGAACCATCCAACGAACTCCGCATTATGTTTACTTTGCGTTTCTTGGTCGTTAAGGCCCTGACACATTAGCTGTTGACAATCTGCAGATAACGAAGCACGAAGTTTTAAAGGATGGCGATGTATTTGTAAAATTGTGAACTGTACGAAACGTAATTAATTAATATAACAGTTTTTCCACTTACGTGACCCATCCGTCGACCTCTGGACAGTTTAAGATCGTGTATAACTTGATCGGATTGTATTCCGATTCGGTGAGGTACCGGTTCCACTGGACAGACCCTATTGGTTTTCCTTGTTTATTGAAGATTCCAAGATGTCCAGTGTAATCGCTGATCAGTGCAGTCTCGTTTCTGTTCAGCCGACTGTATCTAGTTTCGACTCTAGAACCGAAATAGAGTGAGACGATGTTTGTCATTTCAGACAGCAAAAACACTAGGCATATGGATCCTTCTACATGTGCTTTATTGCCTACTGATCTTTTCAAGTCGTACATTCGCCTACACATAAATTAAAAAGTAGGAGTCAGTACACAAATAGCAATCTACAATTTAATTCAATTATTAACAATGAAAAACATTACCTCTCAAATGGATACATCCACCGATACTGCACAGGACCTCCCACTTTCGTCTCGTACGATAGGTGAATGGCTAAGTGCTCCATGGAGTCAAAAAACGCTGGTGGAAATATCTTCTCCAACTTGCACATGGTCTCTACTATCGAGATCTCTAGTTCTTCCATATCTGACCTTCTGATCTCAGTCGAACATAGAGTTCTGAAGAATAGACTTATTTCAGCAAGTGGGCCCCAAAGAGCATCAGGGAGAAAATCTTGAAATGCAATCGGTATCAACCGCTGCATGAACACATGACAGACGTGGCTCTTCATTTGGGTAAGCTTGAGTTGCGGCATCTGGACACATCTAGAAATGTTAGACGCGTACCCATCTGGAAAACGAAGACCCTTCAACCACTCAAGAACTAGCCTTTTCTGATCTCTGTTGAGACAATAGGTTGCCTTCTGCTTATATACCTTTCCATCAACACCTTCTTTCAAGAACAACTCTTTTCGCCTGGTCAGGATTTCTAGGTCTCGTCTTGCATTAAAGTCATCCTTTGACTTATCGGTGTCATCCATCATAGTGTTTTTGATGTTGTCGAAAAAATTCTTCTCGCAGTGCATGATATCAAGGTAATTGCGAATTAAGTTAGTTTCCAAAAACGAAAGTTCCCAGAAAATGCTTCTACCATACCAAATATGCGGTACCCCATAACCCGCAATGTGATATCTAGGATCTATGTCTTCTGGGAGATCATCAATAATAGCTCTCATCTCAGTACCTGATCTCCTCGGAGCGGGTTCACTAAATTCTTGTTTTCCCTTTAGGAAATTTTTTCTGTTTTTCCTCCAAACATGATCTGGCGGTAGAAATTGGCAATGGCAGTCAAAGAAACACGTCTTTCTCCCATGCTTCTGGAAGGCTTGTGTATTTTTCATGCAATATGGATAAGACAATCGGTCTGCAGTGCTCCACTACGACAACATGGCGTATGCTGGATAATCACTGATTGTCCAGATTAGTATGGCCTTTAATATGAAATTCTGCTTCATATACCTATCATACGTGTCCACACCAGTTTTCCATAACTTTCTCAAGTCATCAACTAATGGGTGAAGCAACACGTTAATGTTCTTCCCTGGGCTTTTTGGTCCTGATATAATCAAACTCAGAAAGATATACTCTTGACGCATGCAAAGATCTGGAGGTAGATTATAAGGCGTAACGAACACGGGCCATCAAAAATACGGAACTGATGAACTACCAAATGGAGAAAATCCATCGCTACATAGTCAAAGTCGAATGTTCCGAGGTTCAGCCGCAAACTCTGGATGTACCTTGGCAAAGTGTTTCCAGGCTTCTCCTGATGCTGGATGAATCATTGCATCACCCAAACCATTGCATTTCAAATGCCATGTCATATGCTCAACAATGGTCGTAGACATGTACAGTCGTTGTAGGCGAGGTATTATAGGAAAGTACCACAACTTTTTACGCCCGATTGATTTTTTTTTTACCCAGAGCATACCTCGCCTCGCCGCATTCAGGACATTCAGTATATTCGCTGTTTTCAAAATCTCCATAGTACAAAAAACAATTGTTTATACAAACATCATAAGTCTTGTACCCTAGACCTAGACCAGCCATCATCTTTTTCAACCCGTATACGTTATTGGGCAACCGACTCTCATCTTTCCGGCTAAGGCCATCTTTTGGACAGTTCTAAAAATCTAGTGCATGCAGCTGCGGGAATACTATAAACATTATGTACCGAAAAAAATTCTGCCACCCACTGTAACACAGGTTTATTTTATCACTTTGCAATCGCACCTCTGATTGCCTTAACAATTCATAGAACTCCTTAGCCTCATCATTCGGTTCCTCTTCAATTGAATCTCTATCAACTTGATATACATCATATACCAATTCACTAAAGGGATTTTGTTCTTCACACTCATTATCCTCTAACATGGGTTCGGCTGAGGTCTGTCCTACACCGAATGTCGACGGATAAAAAATAGGACTAGTTTCACCATGGGCTACCCACGTATAGTATTGAGGGACAAATCCCCATCTACATAAGTGAATTGAAATTTGATCGGGGTGCAAAAACTTTCTATTGTCCCATTTGCTACAAGGACACCTAGGATAATTGCGCAGATCAAGATAATCTACTTAACATAAAGCAAACTCCAGAAATTTTTGAACACCGTATGTGAATTGCTGTTTCAAGTCACCATTGTCGCATTTCATATCATACATCCAACTTCTATCTTCATGTGAATACATTGCACTTATATATAGATGCTCCAAAACTAAATAAACTAATCTAATTTGCGGTAAAAAATACAACATACTGTCACCGGGCAATTCAGAGTTGATGTAGGTAAATCGATTCAGCAAGTCTTTAAGGCGGTGACAATGCGATTTTGATCTAAGCGAAAAAAGATTAAATTAAATAATTAGGACATGATTACATAAAAAAATCATAATTAAAAACGGATAATAAAAATTATGAACTATATAGCATTTTTGAAACACACCTGAACAAATGAGATGGAATGAGTGAGTGAGATGTTGGATACGGTATTTATAGATAGAAAATGAGATTTTCAGAAACGACTACCTCGTTTCTATAAGATTTCGGAGTTTCAGAAACGGCCCACAAAGTTTTACAAACGGGCAAACCGTTTTTAAAACCTTTATAAACGGATTCCCCGTTTCTAAAGCTTTTTTTGAATTTTGTGAAGTTCTTTAGGAACGGGAAAGCCGTTTCTAAAGGTTCCGGAACCTTTAGAAACGGCTAGCCCATTTCTAAAGACTCTCAA
Organism: Misopates orontium; assembly: GCA_946800315.1. Taxonomy (NCBI): domain Eukaryota; kingdom Viridiplantae; phylum Streptophyta; class Magnoliopsida; order Lamiales; family Plantaginaceae; genus Misopates; species Misopates orontium. Next base: position 13,435,965 of record OX326951.1, read on the forward strand.
AAAATTTTAAAAAAACCTTTAGAAAGGGGGAAGCTGTTTCTAAAGGTTTCGGCGGGATATTAAAAATTTTAAAAAACTTTTAGAAACGGGCTTGCCGTTTCTAAAAGTTTAGGTGGGATTTTGAAAAATTTCAAAAACTTTTAGAAACGGCTCTCCCGTTTCTAATACTTCACTCCACCCTATAAATACCCCTCCCCTCTTCATTTTCTCAAACATTCAACTCATTCATATACACAACTCTCTATCAAATTCTCTCCTTTCCTTTACATTATTTCTAAATATTTACAAATTATCTCCTCTTCCTTTATTCTAAATAAGTTTTATAAATTGTTAAAAATATTTACACTATTCTAATATATCATAATTAACACTCATATCTAACTTATACTAATTATAATTGTTATTAAACAAATGATGTAGGTAATTAAGTAATTGACTATAACATGGACACAATTTATCACCAAATTTGACATTAAATAATAAATTATTGTTGGCAGATTTTCTGCCAATATTTTTTTTAAAAAAGTAGTATAAAAAACGGGATCCCCGTTTCTAATAGTGTTAAAAAAAGAAAGATCGAAAAGTATTAGAAACGGGCGGGCCGTTTCTAATTCCTCGACAGTATTAGAAACGGGCCGGCCGTTTCTACAACTTCGAGAGTATTAGAAACGAGCCTCCCGTTTTGTAATACTCCTTAATTTTTTTTTTCTATTTTTTCACGGGCCGGGCTGCCCATTTTATTTTTTAAAATAGTTCAGGGGTACTTTAGGTATTTTAATTTATAGAAACGGGCCTCCCGTTTCTATAAATGTGCAATCTTTACAAACGGGTTGGCCCGTTTGTAAAAATTGTCCATTATTACAAACGGCTAGCCCGTTTGTAGTATTTTTTTTATTACAAACGGACCTGCTGTTTCCCGTCTCTAGAAGTTATTACCAACGGTCGTTTTACAAACGACCGTTACAAACGGCGGGCCCGTTTCTATTGATCAATAGAATCTGGCTTTTGATCTTTAGAAACGGCTCGGGCCGTTTCTAAAGCCCTTTTTTTGTAGTGTTAGTAGGCAACAAAAACTATAATCTTGAAACAAACGTACATATCAACTGCTTAATATGTATAGCAAACCCGGGATTTTACGTTTCAGATTTTTGCTAATCGATGCATATTTTCATCATGTGGTAATCTCCTCTAGCGATTAGTCTGAAATATAGTTTAAGAAGTAGGGGTGAATTAAAAGGACTCAGTCAGGTCCAGTGTTTTAAAAGACGAAGGCGTAAGGCGGGGCGTTTTATGTTCCTAGAGGCGAGGCGTAAGCCCTGAGGCACGGGGCTTAAGCCCCGCGAATTATGAATTTTAGTTTGAAAAAAAATATCAATATCAATAATAATAAAAATAAACAATAATAAATCATTCCTTAAAAGATAAGGGTGGATTTGCAGATTACACATATAGTAAAGTGTACAAATATCTTTGGATAAATATTATAAATCTCATTCTTATTCTAAAAGCACAATAAATTACACAACTAAAATGAATAAATTCTTTTTCTCCAAAAGTTTTGTCTCTAAGTATGTAAAACAAATATAAACTTATCAATATATATATATAATGATACATATGTATGGAACATTGGAACTTTTTGCACTTCGTTAGTTTGTATAATGGATAAACTAATTAAGATACAAAAGAATTCACTTCATGGAGTTCAGTGGATCCCAAACATAGGCACTAATTAATTCCAGCAGACAATATTATTATAGATCGAAGAAGCACCATATTATTTTCTCGAATAGAGTTGTTTTTAGTCATATTTGTTAAGCTAACAACACGTCTGTAATAAATGCAAATTGATACAACATTAGATACAAGCACACAATTTCTCAACAAAAAATAAATAAAAATTCAAGCAACCCACATCAAAAAAGTTTCGCTTGTGTTATACGCGAACATCGGCTGAATTTTATATAGAAAGGGAAAAAAACACTATCGAATTAATTCGTGGAACAAGGATAATAAGTTATTTTACATATAATAAGTGTGAAAATGATTTGTATTATATATAAATAGAAAAAAATATAGCTAGAACTCCTTAAAAGAAGAAAAAACAAACAACGAAACAATAACACTTCTAGTTTCAGATTTCACTTCATAAAACCCATCAAAGAGGGAAGAAAGTCGAGAGAGGAATCCTAAATTGAAACTCTCAAGTTCCAATTGAAAAAAAAAAAAAAAAAAAAAACCCCATACGCCTGTGAATTTGGCTTTTTGGGTGACTTTATGAAGGGGGAGTACGATTCTCTAGAGAGAGAAATGGTTTCCTTTGACTATAAAATCTAAACATATATCACATTCCTATATTACCCTTCATTAAATAAAAAGTTACCTTTTTCTTACAAGTTTTTGAGATGCGTACGCTTCATATATTAAGCGCTCAAGGCGTGCTTTTAAAGCTTGTGACGTACGCCTCTACTGTTGGGGCGTACGCCCCATGACACATACGCTCCAATCATGCGCCTCGAGGCATTTTTAATAGATTTTGCCTCAGGGCGTGCCCCGAGGCGCGCCCAGAAAACGCTTTTTAAAACAGGTCTAACACAAAAGATTTTGCCAAAATACAAATTAATTAAGTTAATAATATTCTTTTCTTATTGAATAACACGTCCATAGAAATGTTGGCAGATGCTTTCATGCCAATCCATATCACATATCAGGTCAACAATGTCACAACTTTATGATCGCCTTATATGCATCTCCTCCAAGTACGAGATGCGCATGCCTAAATTGATTCATCCCACTCGAACACTTCTTCATGCCGTAGATAGGGCTGATTAATTTGGCATTGAATGGTAGAGCTACACTGATAACTCGATGCTACCTAAGAAATGTCTAACAATCCAAGCCAGAGCCCAAAATAAGACCCATCAAACTGACATCAAAATAGGATTACATTCATGAAGCTATTCCACATGCAAAACTGACATGCTTTCAAATATGACTTGGTACTTGGATCACAAATACAAATTTTAGTAGAATATGGTATTATAATTTGCACAGCAGTCAACCAAAAATTTACATAAAGACATGTACTTGAACGTTCCTCCAGTTAGTGAAGTTAACGAAATTGTGTTATGAAAATGCCATGCATGCATATTTTACGAGATGCGATACTTCGGTCTTTGCTACATATTACTTTTACTCTAGCAGAATATATAATTTTAACCTTAACTGTTTCTCAGAACCTCATAGCCGCTAGTGCTTTCTTCTCCTTAAATCTCACGACGTACTCCTAACTCGAACTTATTTACACAATCAGTATATTAACTAATAATTTCTAATCTTATAATTACCGTATATTAACCATATTAAAAAAATTAGATTAATCACTAACAAATAGTTATAGAATTTTACCACCCAAAATTAACAAGTTAATTAATAAATTAATTAATCATAAGGGGCTAAGTTATCCCTCTATACCGCTAGAAGAAACCAATCTTCATTTCCATCATTACATAATCTGATCAAGAATTTAAGATTACCATAGAAATTAAGCAACTATAGTTTATAGTTAACAACATACTTTATCCCTATATAGAATGGTTAGGTTAACCTAGAGTACTTGATTCTATTACTACAACAAAAAGGGGAACTAGTGACAACATATTAGAGAAAGAAAACAAATTTGTCCTTACTAACAATTCTAGGTGATGAGTCTATATGTAGTAAGCTCATCTTTTATATACCGTAAAAAATAATTTTGAGCTTATTTCATGAGTATTTTGTGTCTATTTACTTTCGTTTTTATATTATTTTTGTGTTTAGGAGTTATTTTTGTGAAAATAGATGAAAAGAGGTCGAAAAATAGAATTATGGGCAAAACATTTGAGCTATAATGCACAGCGATGGGAACGAGTCAAGTCACATAGAAAGTATTCGATGTCTACGCGATCACATGGATCGCATAGGAAGGAATGTGTAGAGTACGCAACCTCGAGGATTGCGTAAGCTGGAAGAGTCATAAACCTAATCCAACATTGTCGCTGCATGCAAAGGCTATGCGATCACATCCGATCGCATAGACATAAAAATTGTTGTTTTAAGGCTAAATCAAATTTTGTAATCTTGTTCTTCATTCTTTTATGTGCCTGATCAACATATAACTGTTTCGATAATTTGTGACAGACTCGACAGACAAAATCAGGAATTTAGAGCTCGTAAGTTACTAAAATCCACAGTTATTGATGTTTAGTGTCTAAAAATTAAGACATGGGTGATTCATTGAGTTTAATGCGTTTAAATTAATAGCGTGCACTGAGCACTATTCTGATAAACATAGTGAAAATTCACAATTATAGGAATACCTTACACATCAGTATATCCCACATATAAATTATGCACAGTATATCCCACATATAAATTATGCACAGTTAATCACATAAATATTGGTTTGTCTATGAACCTTAGACTCTTAGTGTATAGTGAAACCTATTTCTTGTGATACTTTATTTTATTATTGAATCTTACTTTTTAAGTATTTTAAGTGTTTAGTGGTTAGTTTGATTCAATCACTGTTATTAGAACCCCCATTGCATGTTTATGTTGGAACTTTTCAACATTAGTCCTTTAATGTGTACTTTGTACAGAATTGGTCCTCTAATATGTACTTTCAATCTTTTAGTCCGTTATTGAGCACAAAATTAAGGGTTAGTCATTGTTGTCAGAATTCATTCTTTCTCGTAAAAAAAGGCACGTGACAGGCCCTCCCACGTGACAGAGAACAAAGACGCCCTGGTGACATGCGTCTTAATTAAAGAATTTTTTTTCTTTCAAAAAATAAAAATGAGCAACAAAATATGTTTTAGGCAGTGAGTATTTGTTCTTTGTCACGTACGAGGGAGGTTTCAGGAAGCCACGTGCCCGTCACATGCCTTTTCCGGAGAGAAATAGTGAATTCTGGCAAAAAAGGAATAACTATGGATTTTGTGCAAAATAAGGGACTAAAAAATTGAAAGTGCACATTAGAGGACTAATTCTTTTAATAGTACACATTAAAGGACTAATATTAAGAAAAATCAACACACATATATATTTATAATACCAATATATTAATTATATTGTAGAGATTTCAATCCATTTAAATGAATCAGATGATCTGATCTATTCAATAAATGAATCAACACAATCAAACCAAACAAACAAAACAATAAACAATACAGGAGATTACTTGGTTCAGCAATGTTCGATGTGATCAAAGCCTATGTCCAAGGGAGCAAAGTAGTATTTTATTTTTGCAAAATTTAAGAGTGAATTACAGAGGAGAGGTCAGGCTTCTAAGCTACTGGAAATGGTCTCTGAAACAGCCTATTTATATGCACAAAACAGGCGCACAAGTCACGCTAAAAACTAGCTCAGAAACTCTATTAAAACATAATTTTGTTCACAATGCATAACTTCATTTCCCGCCTAAAGTTTCTAACAAACTTTGAGCTGTAATCTGGTGCATAGCCACCGACTTTCTGGACCACCTACACCCATAAATCTGCACCTGGTTCAAGACTCGAGATGCATTTGCACTTACTATGCTCCACCAACTCTTCTCAAAGAGCTTCACCTGCTCACGAGCTGAATCAACTCCAAGCAGTAGTTGAACTTGCTGCTTGGAAGAACTTTTGTGATCATATCAGAGGGATTATCTTCAGTGGCAATCTTCTTCACAACCACCTCTCCTTTTGCCAGAACTTCTCTCACAAAATGTAGCTTTATGTCAACATGTTTAGTCCTCTCATGATACATTTGATTTTTAACAAATGTATGCCACTTTGATTGTCATAGAACATTGTGATTGCCTTCTCTTTCAGCCTCATCTCTCTTGTAATTCCTTCCAACCACAATGCTTCCTTTACAGCCTCTATAAGTGCTATATATTCAGCTTCTGTTGTGGACAAAGAAACAACCTTCTACAGGCTTGCTTTCCAACTTACTGCAGTACCAAAAGCAATAAAGAGATAACCTGTCAAAGACTTCCTCGAGTCTAAACAACCACCATAATCTGAGTCCATAAAACCTTCAATATACTCACTCTCCTTCTGAGCTCCACCGAAAATCAGAACCCTATGCAGAGTGGCCTTCAAATACCTCGAAATCCACTTGAGAGCTTTCTGGTGTAGCTTTCCAGGTTTAACCATAAACCTACTAATTGTGTTCACTGAGTTAGTCAAGTCTGGTCTTATGCGGACCATTGCATACATTAGAGATCCTACTGCACTCGCATAAGGTATCTCACTCATGTATTCCTCATCCTCCGATGTACTTGGAGAATCTGCATTACTAAATTTCATCAGTTGAGTCATGGGAGTGGTAACTGATTTCGCATCCATCATGTCAAACTTTTCCAGAACTTTCTTGAGATAATCTTCTTGAGAAAGATACAGCAACCCCTTTCTTCTTTCTCTCATGATTTCCATCCCCAAAATCTTCTTTGCTGAACCAAGATTCTTTATCTCATATTCACCTTTCAATTGTGATGTGATGGTTGCAATTTCTCCTCTGCTATTGCTTACCAGTAAAATATCATCATACAACAATAATATTGCAAATAGTCCAGTTGATCTGAACTTATGGTAAACACAGTTGTCAAACTTGCTTCGTTTGAACTCAATACTAGTCATGAACTCATCAAACCTTTTATTCCACATCCTTGGAGACTTCTTCAAGCCATAGAGAGATCTGTTCAATTTGCACACATGGTTCTCTCCTCCCTTCTCAGTAAACCCCTCAGGTTGCTTCATAAAGATCTCATCAAGATCTCCATATAAAAAAGTTGTTTTAACATCCATTTTCTCAAGTTCTAGATCATACTTTGCTACCATTGAAAGTAAAATTTTAATGGATCTGTACTTCACCACTGGTGAGAAAACCTCATTGTAATCAAGGCCCTCTCTTTGAGTAAACCCACGAGCATCTAGTCTTTCTTTGCATCTACCCTCATCTACTCCATAAAGGCTTTGTTTTCTTTAAACCCATTTACAACTCACAACCTTAGAACCTGCAGGCTTCACTTTCAACTCTCACGTATTATTTTTCTTTAGAGAACTCATCTCTTCTCTCATAGATTCTATCCATTAATGCTTATTTTTCCTTCTTACTGCCTCTTGATAGTGTCTAGGTTCTTCACTCAACACCTCACTAGCAGCTACAAGTGAATAAGCTAAGAGATCAACATATCCATACCAGCTTGGTGGTTTGGTTTGCCTTCTGGTTTTATCTTTTGTGAGCATGTATGATTCATCCACTTGATGATCAGTAGAATCCTCTGGTTGATGTGTCTCTTCATGTTCTTCTTCATTTAACAACTAGGTACCAGGTTGAGGTACAATTCCTTTAGAATTGTGCTCCACCTCAATCTGTTGTCTTTTAATGGTTTTTTGATTCTGTGTGGTAGTTTCTGAGGTATCTTGATTTCCTTGCTTCTTGTAAGCCATGTTATGCTCTCTGAATACCATATCTTACTCATAATACAGTTTCTGAATCCAGGCTCTAAGCACCAAATCTTATAGCCTTTCATTCCAACATGATATCCAATAAACATATACTTCAATGCTCTAGCTTCTAAATTATCTTGCTTAATGTGAGCATAAACAGTGCAACCAAAAACTCTCAACCTCAATTTAGGTGCATGACCCGACCACGCTTCTTCAGGTATTTTCATATCCAGAGTTGTTGAAGGACATCTATTTATCAGGTAAGCAGCCGTCTTAACAGCTTCATCCCAGAAATCCTTTGGTAATGAGGCACTGTGTAGCATGCATCTTACTTTCTCAGTATGGTTCTATTGAACCTCTCAGCCACACCATTTTGTTGTGGTGTACCTACTACTATCTTGTGCCTCACAATACCCATCTTCTCACAGAATTCATAAATTCAGTTGAGCAAAACTCCAAACCATTGTCAGTTCTCAATCTTTTAACCTTCTTCTTAGTCTGATTTTGAACCAAGGTTAACCAATTCTTAAAATTTTCAAACACATCATCCTTCTTTTTCAGAGTATATATCTAGATCTTTCTTGAGTAATTATTAACTAAACACAACAGTTCCCTTTGTTCTTTGTGTTGAACTAGAGAATCTTGTCTTGCTTGTCTTGCCATACACACAATCTTCACAGAAATCCAGCTTCTCAAGCTTCTTAGAGCCAAGAAGACCTTGCCTGCTCAATTCTAGCAATTCTTTCTCACTAACATGGCCAAGCCTCTTCTGCCACAGTTGAATCTTGTTCTGTATTGCTACTAATGCAGGTGTTGCAGATCTTTGGGCTACCATCCCTTCAAGAATGTAAAGATTGTTTGTTCTATTTCCTTTCAACACTTCTACTAATCCTTTTAACACCTTTAGGATGCCATTTTTGTGGTTGAACTGAAAGCTCTTTTTGTCAAGTTCTCCCAATGATATTAGGTTTCTCTTCAACTCAAGAACATATTTTACTTGTTGCAGTAATGTCTCATGTCCATCATGAAGTCTGAACCTTATAGATCCACTTCCTACAATCTTACACAGTTTGTCGTTCCCTAGCCACACATAACCTTCCTCCTTCTCTTCATACTCGTCAAACCATGCTCTATTTGGTGTAATTTGAAAGGAACAACCTGAATCCATCACCCACTCAGTCTCAGGATTGTTCTCTGACACCATTAGAACATCAGCTGACTCATAGCTATCCTCAGCTATAGCAATATTACTAGACTCCTTAGATTTCTCAGAGCTTTTTTTATTCTTCAATCCCTCACGACATAATCTTCTGATATGTCCTTCCTTGTGACAGTGATAGCCCTTTCTTTCACTACTATCACTCTTCTCTGAGATTCTTTCCTCTCCTTCTTCTTATCACCTCTCTTCTCTTTCTTATTTGTTCTTCCCCTTCACTATCAATCCTTCACCACTACCCAAAATCCTTAGAATCACTTCTCTCCTTCACTCTTTTGAGTTTAGTGCAGATGACACTTCATTCAATATCTGAGATTCTCTTCCATAGATAAGAGTTTCTCTAAAATGATTATGAGACTTAGGAAAAGAACTCAATAATAGCAGGGCCTGATCTTCATCATCTAAACTCACATCAATGTTTTCTATATATAAGATTAGTTTATTGAAAGCATCCATTTGTTCATCAATAGACTTATCATCTTGCATTTTAAATGAATATAATGCTTGATTTCGGTAAGGAGATTTACCAGTGACTTGTCATGTACAAACTCTCAAGCTTTAGCCACACCGCAACTGCAGATTTCTCCTTATAAACCTTTCTCAGCACCGTATCTCAAGGCTCAAGATTATCGCACTGTGTGCTTTCTCCATTATCACCTTCTTTGGCTTCTCATCCACGTCTTTATCCATGGAAGATTCATCCAGTGCTTCTACTAGTCCCTGTTGCACAAGAAGAGCACGCATCTTCACTCGCCAAAGCCCAAAGTCATTTAATCTAGTGAATTTCTTCACATCATACTTCGTTGACACCATAATTAAAAGATACACGCTCACCGCACCAATTTTTAGGGATTTCAATCAATTTAAACAAATCAAATGATCTAATCTATTCAACAAATGAACCAACACAATCAAACCAAACAAACAGAACAAATAAACAACACAGGAGATTACTTGGTTCAACAATGATCAATGTGATAAAAGCCTACATCCAAAGGAGCAAAGTAGTGTTTTATTTCTGCAAAAACTAAGAGTGAATTATAAAGGAGAGATCAAGCTTCTAAGCTACTGGAAATTATCTCTGAAACAGCCTATTTATATCCACAAAATAGGCGTACAAGTCAAGCTCAAAACCAGCTTAGCAATTCTGTTAAAACAAAATTTTGGTCACAATGCATAACTGCATTTCCCGCCTAAAGTTTCTAACAAACTTTGAGTTGTAATCTGGTGCATGGCCACCGAGTTTCTGGACCACCTACACCCACATATATAGCTATATATAATTATATATTTCTAATTGTAATTTTTTGTCGATGATCCTCAAGGGTACATGGCAATCCTCAACTGTGCAATTGCAAGACCTCTATTCAAATACCTAGGACCTCCACTTGGCGTGTCTCCAAATAGACACTCTTCTTGGCGTTCTGTCATTACTCATATGCGGCAAAGGCTTGGTTTTTGGAGTGACATACCAATTTCTTTAGGAGGGCAAGTGGTCCTAGTAAAATTAGTCCTCACTGGTCTGCATTAATCTTTTGGAAATCATTCCTCACCAGTGAGGACTGATATTGACCACTCGCCCTCCAAAAGAAATTGGTACGTCACTCCAAAAGCCAAGCCTCTGTCACATATGAGTAATGACGAAACGCCAAGAAAAGTATCTATTTGGAGACATGCCAAGTGGAAGTTCCAGGTATTTGAACGGAGGTCTTCCAATTGCACAGTTGAGGATTGCTGTGTACCCTTGAGGATCATCGACATATATAATATATTTCTGATCATATGAATCAACATCATTTTTTGTTCATACAAGACTCTACCGTCTGAATCCTAAATAGATGTTGACATTTTTTTGTGTGTATTAATGTAATAAATGGAACGCATGGACATAGTGAGATAGCAAATGAACTCAGAACAAGCAACATGAAAGAAGCTAAGTTTGCTACCCATCGTTTGAGTGACTCAATCACATAATAATTGAATTTCTCTTTTTGCTAATCATAATGTTTTACCCCGATGTGGTTGCTCTCATACTCACATCTAGCAAACCTATTCTCAAAAGCAGTTAACAAGCTCTCTTTCTCATCGCTTTCACTTTTCTCCTCAACATTGTTCAACCAATTCTTTTAGGTAATTTGTGTCAAACATGATTTATTAAATCCTCAGTTATATCCTAGATCTTAGAAGAAGTTAGATGTACCATTCTGCACACAATATCTCAGCTGTGGTGGTAATATTGGGTTGTATATCTTTTCGTACCGGTATGGCAAATATTCCAATAAGTAATTACATTTACAGTTTCTATAGATCTCGTTCGCCCGGAACCAATTTATTAGGTGGGTTCTATCTTCCACTGATCGTACGATATAATATAGTGATTTCAAAATTTTGACAAAATCTTAAGAGGTGTAGGTATCTATATATATTTATATAATTATTCATGAAAAAAATTTATTTTAGTCCACGTAGCCTAGCTACACAATTTAAGTGCATGTGTTGTTGTCTCCTTAAATTATGTGGAGTAATTAGGCATGTGTAATCGGGGAGCGTCTGGGGTGCCTCACGAGGCACCACAGACTGCTCTCACATGCATGTGGGCCCCATGCGTGTGGGACCTACATGCAATGTGCACCCTTCTGCACCCCAGATTCTCCCATTTAATCGTAGGAAATGGGACTTATGTCAATTTGTCCATTCACCTAATATATTATTTAGTTGAAGTTTTCATACTTTAGTACCAAGCATCTCTTTAATTATAACTCTGTATCAATATCCTTAGCATTATAATATTCTAAGCAATATCTTATTTAATTATTACTTATCTTAATGACAGAAAATGAAATTTAAACCTTTTTTTTTTCTACCGACTATTTCCGTAATAACTCATTGAATCTCATACAATTCGGACTCTCATTATATCTAATCTTCTAACATGTTTACACAGGATTTTACCATGTTTACATAGGATTGTTTTCCTAGTTAGTGTTTTCTAAATTATATTTATATAGGTGTCTTATGTGCATTGTCACTTAAGAGAAGAAATACATATTCATATTTCTCTACATGGTATCACTTTGAGCCTCCATAATCTCACGATTCTTTCGATCCTATGATATTTTTTTTTCAAAAATATTTGTCGCTGATTCTTAAACCACTGCGAATTTCCTGCAAATTCCGCCCCTACTCCACCCATTATTCCGGTCACCGTCCATCACCACTTCACCCTTCGCCTCACTCACTCAAATCAGGTTATGGCACAACTCAATGGCCTCAATTTGTTAGGCTACCTTCAAGGTGATATCAAAGAACCGGATCAATCCGACGAAGCTGCTCATGCTCATTGGTTCCAACTTCCAACAAGACCAACTTCTGCTGGCAGCCTTAATTGGCTAGATCTCGCCACAGCTTGTGCCAAACATCCACATGGAAAATACATCGTCCAAAGCCTGGGTACTTCTCATGTCCCCTTTTGCCCGCCCGGACTGTACTCGTGTCGTTTCATTGAAGGATGCTCTCAATTCAATTACCTCAAGTCTCAATCAATGACCGGGTATCTCACTAAAATCAAAGCAAAGTTAGACAAAATTGCGATGCTTGACCGACCACTACATGCTGATGATATTACTCCATATGTCCTTAATTGGCTAGGGGCTGCATATCATGACATAGTTGCCTCAATCTGGCTTCGAGAATGACCGATGACTTTTTCGAAACTCCACAGCACATTTTCCACGCATGAGGTGTACTTGCATCTTGAATCTGAGGATACTTCACTTTTTGCCACTACAAACATTGTCGTCCATTGCACTCACTCTGCATTCAAAGTTGATCAGCAACAATTTTCCTATCAATGTGGTCGTGGCAACAACCATGGCCGGGGTGGGTGTTATTCAAACAATGAGTAGTGGTAAGGGAAGTAATTCTTGGTCTTACAATAACTCTAATTATAATCATGCTTAGGTTCAATGCCAACTTTGTGGCAAGAATGGTCATGGCGCATCCACTTGCTATTGTTTCCTCAACCAACACTCGGCCACCGCCAACTTTGTGCGCACACCGCCTCACCGGCAGTCGATGGCGCCCTCTAAAAATTGGCTTGTTGACTTCGGGGCCTCTCACAGTATGAGCCGGATCTCAACACTCTCAACTATTGTTTCGAATACGATGGAACCGAGGAGGTTCAACTTGCTGACGGCAATGGGATGCGAATCACTCACATTGGTATATCTTATCTCAATTTTTCTTCTTGTAATTTTTGGCTGACGAATGTATTACGTGTTCCCTCGTCTAAAAAAAATTATTGTCTGCGTATCAACTAGGAAAGAGAATAATGTTTGTGTTGAATTCTTTCCTAACCGTTTTATTGTTAAGGCGCAACCAAAGGGGGATCAACTAGCGCAGGGCGCATGCATTGATGGGGTTTACTATATCCGAACTCCCTCGTTTTATCTTAATTTCGAGGAAAAATTTGCAAGCATGGTAGTTCGTCCCGTGACATCAACCTTGCATCAGAGACTCGGCCATCCAGGGCCTCAAACTAGTTCATTTTTAATTTTCCGTTTTAAGTTTACAGTCAGTAGTCACGCCTCCACGAAGGCTTCTTTTTGCGACTCTTGTTTTACTAGTAAATCTCATCAGTTACCATTTGAGACTTCCTCATTTGTCGCTTTGTATCCGCTACACTATGTTTTTCCGCACGTTTGGGGTCTAACTATTATTTCACTGGATGGTTTTAAATATTATTTGTTGCTGGTTGATCTTTATAGTCGATATGGTTGGATTTCTACTATGACGTGCAAATCACAGATTCTTGCGATTATTAAGTGATTCTAGTTGTTGGCTAAAAATCAATTTAACCATCACATCACCAATTTTTTCAGTTACAACGGGCGCAAATTTGTTACCTTAAGATCTTTTCTTTTTTTGGCTAAAGGAATAAGCTGGTTGGCAACCGCTTATCACAGCCCGCAAGAAAATGACATTTTTGAACGTCATCATTGCCATATTCTTGAAACGGGGCGTTCTCTTCTTCACCATGCGCACATTTCTTCAACTTATTGGTCTAATGCGTTACACTTAGGTTTACCACATTAATTGCCTGCCATCATCGGCCTTACAACACAACATGCCTTTCGTTAAGCTTTTTGGTCGTCACCCAAACTATTTACGGCTTCGAGTTTTTGTATCTCTGGTTATCCGTGGCTCAAACCATTAGCGACTGAGAAATTGTATCGTATCCTTCAATCCGTGCATTTTTCTTGGATACTCTACGAATTATAGTGCATATAAATGCTTTGATCCCCCAACGCAACGCATTACATATCTTGGCACGTATGATTTGTGAAGGATAAATTTCCTTTCACTCACATGCCACGCCCGTCGTCTCCTACAGCATCGTCGGCGCCGCCAATGTCTACTATTTTTCTTCTTCCCAGGAACACTTTTTATGCACCACCGCCGTTGTCCACCACGAGATCCGTCTACACCACCTTCTCCTGCATTACCGCCCTCTTCCAATTCACGGTTTTCTACATTGGGACCATTTTCTTCTCAGCATCCTTCTCATGAGCAGCCACTTAATATGCATCCTATGACCATTAGCACCAAAATAATATTTTTGAGCCTAAGTTGGGACATGCCTCGTCTCGCCATCCAACAGTTCTCCCTCTTGAACCAACATGTGTGTCTACCGCCCTCAATGATGAAAATTGGCTCATTGCCATATCGTAAGAGTTCAATGCACTGGTCCAATATGGCACCTGCATTACAGCGCTCTTGTCATCAAAATGTTATATGTTGCAAGTGGATTTTTTGGGTTAAGGAACGCCCCAACAGCTCCATTGGGAAAATATAAGGCGCGTTTAGTGGCTAACGGTTTCACCAACATTCCAGACTTGACTATGTTTAGACGTTCAGTTCTGTTATCAAACCGATCACGGTTTGCATCATTTTGTCCATTGTCGTCTCTCACGGATGGCACATTAATAAACTTGACATGAGCAACATGTTTCTTCATGGTACTCTTTAAGAAACGGTCTTTATGCAGTAGCCTCCGGGATTCATCGATCCCAACCAACCTTCTCATGTGTGCAATTTGGGCAAGTCACTTTATGGCCTTAAACTAGCTCCCCGCAACTGGTTCAATGCACTTTGCAAAACTCTTATAGCTCTCGTCTTTACTGTGTCCAAATTGGATTGCTCTCTCCTTTGTATGATTACGACAAAAACGGTTCTCTTCCTCCTTGTTTATGTCGACGACATAATTTTTACCCGGAATGATTGCTCCTTGTGCCACTCTATTATTCATCATTTTCATTCCTTGTTCACGATCAACGACCTCAGCGCTCTATCTTACTTCTTGGGTATTGAAGCACTCCCTTGCGAAGAGGGCTTACTTCTTTCCCAACACAAATATATCTTGGACATCCTAGAACGGTATAATATGGTTGGTTTTAAATCTGTTGTGACTCTTATGTCTTCTTCCGACTCATTCACCCTCACCACCGCTGCCTCTTCTTGTGACTCACATCATCAAACCATCGGTGAACTCCAGTATCATTCATTCACTCGACCCAACATTGCTTTTTTTGTTAATAAGTTGGCGAAATTCGTTGCCAATCCCACAGATCATCATTAGAATTGTGTTAAACGTGTTCTCCGACATTTGAAAGGTACCATTGCTGGTGTACTCATTTGCCGCCAATCGTCCAACTCCATTTGTGCCTTCTCTGATGCGGAGTGGGCCAGCGATTCCACTGATCCTATCTCTTGGAGCTCACGAAAGCAATGGGTAGTCGCTCGCTCCTAGATTGAGGCCTAATATCGGGCCTTAGCCACTACGACATCAGAAGTTAGATGGATCCAGAACTTGATAAAGGAAATTCGCGCTCTTCTAGCCTCAAAACCCGTTTTTTTTATGCGATAACATTGGTGCGACGCACCTCGCGCTTCACCCGGTTTACCATTCTCGCATGAAACACATTGCTATCGACGTTTAATTCGTCCGCGACATTGTTGCCAAAGGACTTGTCCCAGTTTCGCACATTAGCACGAATGATCAGCTCGCTGACATCCTCACCAACCTGCTACATCATTGTCGTTTTTCTCTTCCTCGTGACAAAATTTCTTTAGCCGATGGCACCGTCATTTTGCGGGGGTGTATTGGAAATAATTCACCGAACCTCACACAATTCAGACTTTGATTGTTATCTAATCTTCTATCGTGTTTAGATAGGATTTTACCATATTTAGATAGGATAATTTTCTTAGTTTAGTGGTTTGTAAATTGTATTTATATAGATATCGTATAAGCATTGTAATTTAAGCAAAGAAATACAATTTCAGATATTTTCTACAGTAAAAAACCTGCAACAATCCATTGTCCATTTATTATTCGAAGAAAAGTACATTACACTCACAACTGTTGGCAGTCAAAAACATGCCATTAATATGGCATGTGGCATTAGTTGAATGGTTGGCTAAATGTGTAGGGAGCCAAAATGACCAGCCAATTAGCATAGGTGTTTATTGCATTTTAGGGGCCTAGATGGAAATTGCAACTAGGTCCCTCAAGTTATGCTAAATGGATTTTAGCCCCCCAAGTTCATTCTATAAATAGGTGCCTCCATTGTATTGTATTCTCACACCAAAACAAAGCAAAGCTTGTTCTCTCTAGTTCTTTATAGTGTGCATACACGAGTGTAAAGTGTCGTTCGGGAGTGTTGTTAGCGAGAGCTTTGTGAGGGTGTCGTGAGAGTGAGGGAAAATTATATAGTTGTAATAATTTTCTATATAGTGAATTTCCGCTCTTGTCTCGTGGTTTTTTCTCCGGTTTTGGAGTTTCCACGTAAATCCTTGTGTTGTTACTATTGTCAATATTTATTCGTTTTGCTTCATATTCCATAATGGGCAAATCCTGGGGGCGCGTATTTGTGGGATCAAATACCTAACAGTGGTATCAGAGCCCGGGTCCTGTTGAGGTGGAGTTATTGCTGAGGTGGAGCTTTGGAGTGGTAGTAGTTGTGAATACGTATTGTCTAAGGCGGTTCTGTGCAAAGGAATCTGGTTATAAGTGGGACCGTTGTGACCCCGCCAGAGACCTGGGAACCTTGAAGCTTTTCTGGGAAGATTGAGCATCTCTCTTCCCGGGGGGCTTACTTAGTGAGTACTATTCTGGTCTACTGTAAATTCGTCAAAAAACTCAGAAGTGCAATGTCAGGGAGCAAGGGAACGAATATGATGAAATTTGACATAGAGAAGTTTGACGGAAGAATCAACTTTGGCTTGTGGCAAGTGCAAGTCAGGGATGTGTTGATTCAGTCAGGCTTACACAAGGCTTTGAAGGGTAGAGATGCCCTTGTAAGTGCAACATGCAAAGCTGCAATGAAGGATGATGATTGGGAGGGTCTCAATTTGAGAGCTGCAAGTGCAATCCGTCTGTGCCTGTCCAAAAATGATCTGGCAAACGTGCATGGAATATCTTCGGCGAAGGGACTCTGGGAAAAACTAGAGGAGTTATATCAGACGAAGGGCGTCTCAAATCGAGTATACCTAAAAGAGCAGTTTCACACACTGCGGATGAACGAGGGTACGAGTATATCAGATCATCTGAGTGTTCTTAACGGAATCGTTGCTGAGCTTGAATCCATTGGAGTTCAAATTGATGAGGAGGATCAAGCCTTGAGACTCATTTGGTCTCTTCCACGTTCGTACGAGCACATGAAACCGATCTTGATTCATGGGAAGGAGAAAATCAATTTTTCTGATGTCACTAGCAAGCTTCTTTCTGAAGAGAGGAGGCTCAGTGTGAGTGACTTTTCACATGAAAATAATGCGATGGTGGCTTATGGCGATGGGAAGAGGAACTCGGGGAAGAAAGTCTGTTGGGGGTGCGGACAACCTGGGCACCGAAAACGAAATTGTCCGAACAGGGGAGCTGGTTCAGTAAGAGGCTCTGGGTCAGTACAGGGAGATACTGACGGTGGCACTAACATTGCTTACTGCGAAGATGTTGTCCTGTAAGCGGCATGCACATCCTCATGGCATGAGACCCTAAAGTTGCCATGATACAGGATGTTAATGTTAGTGGGTCTTGATTTGCACACGGGCATTGTTCTGGAATTGATGCAAGGTGTGTGGTGAAAATTCATGTCGATGGCTGATGACTTCCAGGAGGTCCAGAAGTGGGAGTTGCACCATAATTATCAGCAGGTTTATTTTTCGACATGGTCTGAAATGCTTGGAATGGTCTTATTCTGAGTGGTTGTGCTTTTTATGGTGGAGCATGGTAATTCTGAAGAATTATGGTTGCGTTGCAGTGATAGCAGAAGCTATGACGATCATCGTCGATTGGAGTCGTTGTGGGGTAGCGAAAGGCCAAGACGAAGATTGTGTGAAGATGTGATTAGTCGTTAATCAAATCTTCAAGGTGGAGATTGTTGGCAGTCAAAGACATGCCATTAATATGGCATGTGGCATTAGTTGAATGGTTGGCTAAATGTGTAGGGAGCCAAAATGACCAGCCAATTAGCATAGGTGTTTATTGCATTTTAGGGGCCTAGATGGAAATTGCAACTAGGTTCCTCAAGTTATGCTAAATGGATTTTAGCCCCCCAAGTTCATTCTATAAATAGGTGCCTCCATTGTATTGTATTCTCACACCAAAACAAAGCAAAGCTTGTTCTCTCTAGTTCTTTATAGTGTGCATACACGAGTGTAAAGTGTCGTTAGGGAGTGTTGTTAGCGAGAGCTTTGTGAGGGTGTCGTGAGAGTGAGGGAAAATTATATAGTTGTAATAATTTTCTATATAGTGAATTTCCGCTCTTGTCCCGTGGTTTTTTCTCCGGTTTTGGAGTTTCCACGTAAATCCTTGTGTTGTTACTATTGTCAATATTTATTCGTTTTGCTTCATATTCCATAATGGGCAAATCCTGGGGGCGCGTATTTGTGGGATCAAATACCTAACAACAACATGTCAGAGTTGTTCTTCTTTTTCAATAACATTACATACTAATTGATGATCCATCATATGTTGTCTAAGATACCCCTTAGCACTTCTATTTGTTCTTTAGCCTTAATCATCTTTAAATAGATGATATTATGATGATTTAAATTTTCTATTGTAAGTATTCCAATCTAATATATATCTCTAGAAAAGATTCTGAAAGATCAAAAATTTTGACCAATCACGTGCTAATATAATGTAAATCTGTGGTTTGGTCGGTCAACATTTTAACTGCAATAAAGAATTTACAATAAAAGGATAAAATAATACATTTTACAACATTTCGTATGTTTAAATATGATTACGGCTAGAACATTAAATAAAAATTCCAAGTGGTGTTTCGTAGAATGAATAAGAGGTGTTATGGTAGTAACAAAAAAGCACGTGATTTTCTTTGTGTTTTCCCTTGCAAACAACATATGCAACTAATTTTGATCGTTGCGGGTATTGTTTAAATTTTCTGAGGATAAAACCCGCAAACCCTTGCGGTATACATCCTTTAGCAAAGCGCCACAAAAAAAGAGAAAATTATTGTTCCTCAACTTATCCAAAATCGTGTTGGTTGCACCCAAGTTTGTTGAACAATGAAATGTTTTTGTTCGCAACTATTTTTCTATCAAAATTTATAACGTACACAAGTGATTCATAGCTATTTAACCCAGATTCCAATGACATGTCCTCGTTTTTCATATTATTGTTATATTTTCTTAATTTTTGAATCCTAATTCGCGATAATTAAATTAGGTTTATGAATGAAGAAAAATAGAACGAAGGGACACGATATGATGGTTAAAATTCTGGTCCGAATTGAGAATGAACCTTTACATTCACACCTCAAAAAATCGTAAAGATTCCACCAGAAAAGTTAACTGGAGACAATGTGCACGTATTTAAATACGCTATGGTGTTGTTTTCTCTTTAGAAAAGGTTCGGAGCACTTTGCAAAATGGGTGAACATAGGGGTTTGCCATTTTTTTCTCAATTTAATCTGTAATTAAATATATCTTTTAAACAGTTATCAGGTAATCAATTTTGACAGCTAATAATAGACGACAGGAACGGGTGTAATTTCACTTCTTAATAGCTTCTGGATTCACAACAAAATAAACTAGCAAGTAATTTTTAGAAATAAAGGCGTTAAACCCCCTATACTATAGGGGGTGTAGCGATTTGCCCCCTGAACTATTTTTTTTGGCAACAAGCCCCCTATACTATGGATAAATAAGCACTTTGCCCCATCAACTATTGATTTGAAAAAATAATTTGCCCCCTCATCGAATTTCCGGCCAATTTTCGTCGGAATTTGAAACGTGAAGATGATGGTTCATCACTATTTAACCTCAAATTCAATAAAATGCCCCCTTTTCACTTCAATTTTTGTTATATTTTCTGAATTTTCAAACATTAAATTTTGATAATTTAAACTAAGGTTTGAAAATTAAGAAAATATAACAAAAATCGAAGTGAAAAAAGGGCATTTTATTAAATTTGAGGTTAAATAGTAATGAACCCTCATGTTTACGTTTCAAATTTTGGCAAAAAATGGCCGAAAATTCGATCAGGGGGCAAAAAGTTTTGTTTATCCATAGTACAGGGGGCTTGTTGCCAAAAAAAAAAGTTCAGGGGGCAAATCGCTACACCTCCTATAGTATAGGGGGTTTGATGCTTTTATCCCTAATTTTTATTAGCTATACCTGCGAGAGCAACAACTTTAAACGATATATATGTTCTGGATACACATGCCTATACATACTAGAAGCAATACAAAGCTATACACAAGTCATATTACAATCACCAAATTATTCTTCACTCTCTCTACTACTTGAGAAGGTTGTGACATATTAATACAAGTAGACACTACGGAGAAGGGGATGAAGAGATGACATGTTCATGATTAGCAGTAGAAGTAGCAGCATAAGGATACCAAGACTTGCCACAGCCATTCTCAGTACAGTTAACAGGCTTGCTAAGCACCGCATCACATTCCTTTTTGCTCCTCTGGTGACGCTTTCCTGGCAAACAGTTTCGACTATCATCGAACGCAACCCTTCTTGAAGTCAAATTCCCACAAATTCCCTCCTCCTCCGAGAAGAAGTTATTCGGGAAGGTAAACTTGGACAAACTAGGCAAAACACATATTCCTTCGGGCACTTTTCCACTAAATTTGTTGCGGTCTAACTTTAATAACTCCAAGTGGGATAAACCCGCGATGGTATAAGGTATTGGACCAACTATTTCATTGGAACTCACATCTAGTACCCTTAGTTTGTAAAGAAATCCCACCTCGGGAGGTAAGCAACCTGATATACTCGTGTTGATTAGCAGTAGTTCTTCTAAAGTGTTTGCGAAATTCGCTATAGAAG
Source organism: Misopates orontium (assembly GCA_946800315.1). NCBI lineage: Eukaryota > Viridiplantae > Streptophyta > Magnoliopsida > Lamiales > Plantaginaceae > Misopates > Misopates orontium. Next base: position 13,457,025 of record OX326951.1, read on the forward strand.
GTGGAAGGCACCCCCCGAACTTGTTGTTGGCAAAGACAACAACCGAAGCAGTACTTACGCCGATATTCGATGGCAAGACAGAAGTCAAGCGATTGTTATTAACAAATATGGCGTCAAGGTTTCTACTAAACAGTTGAGGGGGCAACGGCCCTTCAAATTCATTGAAACGTATGTCTAAAAACTTTAACGAAGGCAGTGAGAGAACTACAGAAGGGAAGGGCCCTACAAATCTGTTGTTACTGAGATCAAGCTCGAAAAGCAGAGTAAGTTTTGATAGAGATAGCGGTAGGATTCCACAGAAACGGTTGCTGTTTACGTGAAACAAAGCAAGGTCAGTGAGAAGACCGAGTTCTTCGGGGAGGAATCCAGCTATATCCCCATGGTTGAGGTCAATGCCTGCCACTACTTGAATACTCGTGTCGTTGGGAAATGGTGCACAATAGATGCCTGTGTAGTTACACACCGAAGGACCATGCCAATTAGAAGTGATATTAAAGGGATCAGAGTAAATGACTCGTTTCCACGCTTTGAGAGCTAAGTAGGCTTGCTGAAGGTGGTGGTTGTGGTGTCGGTGGACGGTTGTTGTATGGACGGTTTTGGCGGCTATGTCGTTGAAGAATGAAGGGATTAGTACTAGAAGCCAGAGGATTACGATTTGGGGTAGGAGTAAGGACAAAGAGTAGAAAGCCATTGCCTTGGTAAATCAAGAAATGAACTTTATGTGATGAGATTTTATAACGAGTGCTGAGGAGTTTGTATGGATTGGTGAAGACTCTTCAGCATTGTTACAACTACCATGGACAAAGACCTTTTACCAATCCTAATGGTGGTCAGTATGATTATGTTTGTACAGTTTTCTGGCTGGTGGTGGATAGTTTCAACATCGGCAGCATCGGTGGAGGTCTTGATTGTGAAACTGACCGGCGTTTGAAATTGCATTCTATGAAATGTACTAACTTTGCTGAATGTTAAAAGTTTGTCATGAGTGTGCTGAGCATTAACTGAAACGGATAACTTGCAGGAAAATGACTCTTCTCCTTCCTTAATTCCAAGTTTTTTCAGCTTTTTGAAGTGGAAATTGAGAAAGACAGCATTGGATTTGGACCCCGTAGAAAATGATTTGAATTTTTTTTAACCTTTTCTTGAACTTGAAGGGATACAGATGAAGATTCGGTAAGTATTGACCTTTGCTACCCGGCTATAGTACCTAACCTTTTTTGTAAATTTTTTGTAATCTAAGATTCTATTCTGGTGTTTCTATTTGATAATGTATTCATTTAAATGTAGTAAAAAAACAAAAAAATACATATGCATAGTGAAAGTGTTAGTAACTTGGTACCAACTTTCATGCTTACTATTAGCCATGATATGACATAGTAGCTTACAAAAAACCGTGGACACGCACACACCCAACACAAAGTTGCTTACGCTGTTTTTGTAAAACTTCTTTTTTTTTTTCTCTGAAACAATGATCATATGATAACTTATCCGCTATACCACAATCACAAAGTCAGTGTTAGACAAAGAGAAAATCTATTCCCCTTAATTTTACCACAAATTCTACCACATGAAGATTTTCAACCCATTGCACAAAACCTTGAAGCATATATCCAATTGTTTAGTGACTTTGATCAGACTTCCCTTAGTCAATTCCTTGACGAGCTTTTTGTAACGCACTAAAAATGGTATATACTATATGCATTTTTGCGATCATGAAAAATAATGGATTCGTGACCGCACTACGGTAATAAGTACCAAGTGTGTACTCTTTTATGTGACTATCTTTAGCGGTCACAAAACCATGTTAAAAGATAGGTTTATTGTAGCATACCCCGCAATCTATAGGGTATGTTGCACTTTGGCTCTTAACTTGTGAAAATGTGCGATATACTTCCGAACTATTTTTTTTTTATAAAATTAATTTGTCCCTTTATCTCAAATATTACGGACAAAAACTTAAAATGTGTCCAAAATGAACAATTTATCCAACAACTTTAGGGACAAGCTACACAAAATCAATAGGCACGGAGGCATATCGTATATTTTCATAAGATAGAGATAAAGTATAAGATAGCCAATAGGTTGGGGTTTTTTTCAAAAACAATCCATGACCCATCACTTGTCAAGGGTTGTGTTTGTGTGTTTGTGACCATTGATTAGTCACAAATACTTTCTTGTTACTATTTGCAATGTTTATTAAATAAAGGGGATGTGGTGATGAATAAATTCACCACATCTATTTAGGATAATTTTTTCTTATATTTTTCTAGCAATATTTGGTTTTATGGTTTGAAAATGTTGAGTCTAAAGAAATTTCTTGGTTTGATAATAGAAAAAGTCGACGCACAAAGCTCGATTTGACAAATCCAATACCGGTTTGAATAACTTCAATTGCTGAGGGGGAAGAGCAGCATCTTATGAAGTTTTTATTTCGCCCCAGCACATCTAGCACCATAATACCCATGTTATGACAGATTCCACACCATCTCTTTCGGCTAGTACATCACCATTTTCATCAGATCATATGCCACTTGGAGAAGGCCTGCAAGGTTCTTTTAGTCAATGAAAAAAAAAAAACACCACGGCAAGAGAAAGTGGGAGTGTATTTTGAAACACCCCCCACGATAGAAAATATATTATGAATCACCAAGCCCTGAGTGGTGCGACACAAAAATTATATTTTAAATACCATTGGAAATATATATATTTTTTTTAATATGACTCCATGTAAGAAATCGACTGATCTTCTGAATCACGTAGAAGCATTTTATGGACCAAGTTTGTGGTAGTATTTAAATTATCTTGTGATTATATTTTACTTGCAAATCAGGTAACACAATTATTGACTAGCTAACTCAGTCAATCTAAATGGAAAAGCATAATTCAAGCTTTGGGGTTTTTGGATAAAGATAAAGAAAAGTAGTAAAAAACAAATGATACATCATAAATAATAATAATAATAATAATAATAATAACAACAACAAAAAGAGATTAAGATACTAGGATAGGGTATTCAGAATTTTGGGTTCCTTCATAGTTGTCCTAAGTTAACCTTAATTAACTACTTTCTAATTGTATTCTTGGAAATAATTAATGAATGTAGGCAATTCCTAATTAGTTCTGATTCACATGGTCACATTTTCAAAACCTTTCCTGACTTAGTAATTGTAGCTATACATTTTACGGACTAGGTTTCCTTGATTATTAACTAAGTAAAAAGTATCCAATATTTATGAATATACATTTTCTTGCACATAGACCATGTGAAAGTCCTTCACTCTTCATATGTTTTGTATAGTTCAAATATCCTCTGAGATCTCTTATGTACAATCATTTTCGTCATGTTCATGCATATAAATTACACCATTAATGCGTTAACTACTCAAACAAATACCAAAAACTCATTGATGACGCATACTCTCCCTCCTGGGATCGTACCCGTTCACGTGGCCTAATCCCCTGATTCCGGCCTATCTCACGACCCCCTCTCTCAGATTCCCCGACCCCGGTAAGCATTATAATATAGTATCTGCCTCGCCAACCCCTCATTAAATCAACGAGGCGAGGGTCGTATTTTGCACGTGCAGGTAAAGCATCACTAGCTGTTAAGCAAAGGCTACCGCCCCCTCTGGCCAACCAGAGGAGGCAACCAATGTCAGTCTCGACGTCACCCTCCACTATCCGAGTGCGTTGTTGCCCTTCCAGAACTCGACCGCCCTGCTTCCCTAATGAAGAGCGGGGGTTCGGGGGTTATAGTATATAAACGGAGCATGGCATGCACCGAGGGTAACATGCAGGCACCACGTGTCCTACTCTACGAAGCCGACACATGCATCACGAGCCTATTTTCGCAAGACTCACAAGCTCCACGTACCCTACTCTACGAGGACACGCAAGTACTCTACTACCCTCGAAACCAACATGCATGCCGACACGTGCCCCTGGTAAAGTTACATCTATACCCTCCACTCGCCCTATAAATAGGGAAGCAGGTTGGTCATAAAGGCATCTCCAATCCAAGCAAGCATACAGCTATAAAGAGCCCCACCTAGAGAGAGAAAGGGCGAGAGAGAGCGAGAACAATCGGAAGAACGCAAGCCCCAGCGGCAGCAGAAGGTTGAAGGGAGATCGTGCGAACGGAGTCCGAAGCCCCACATGCCATGGAAGGTACCAGCAGGAGGTCTCCCAACGAGCTGCTCAGCGCTCCCCTCCAAGAGCTTGCCGGGTCCAGGGTCATCTTAGGTCGGGACCGGTGTGCGGACAGCCTCGGTGACGGGCATGGCGATCCGGGGGCGTCATCAGTGGCGCCGTCTGTGGGAACGTCGTTAGAGTCCGTGAGGTAGCCTAAGCAATGAGCCTGGATTCGGTAAGTTCTCATTCTATAAACAGTATCGTTAGCTTTCAATCTCCTACCCGCATATTTTCCCGAGCTGTTATGGCCATTTCCCCTCGAAACTCCGGTGAGTCCATTTCCTCCACGCCTGAGGCTCCGAGTCTGCACGATTACGATTCCCCGAATTGGGGGGAGACCCCCGAGGAAGGAACCTCGACCGAAGTCCACCTGACCATGAGCGAATTGGATCGCCTGTTGGAAACCGCCGCGGAGCGAGGTGCCCGGCGAGTGCAAAAATGATAGGCCCACGCCAAAGGAAGATGGGTTCCACCTCTCCCAACACCGGTGCGCTTGCTAATGGACATGTGCGTGCGGGATCCGAATCCCGGCGGACGAGAGCAGAGACAGAGCACACTTGCAGCCGAGGCGAGCGGCCCATTGAAAATCATCGCAATGGAACTTATCGCCCGTTCCCAGGTATGGCCAGTAGCAATCAACAATTTATGGATATGATGTCTGAATTAAGAAGAGAAGTGCAAGCCCTAAAGAGAGATCGAGATGGAGTTGCGGAAGAAGATGAGAAAGGTAGCCCCTTTGCTCCCCACATACTGGCTCTCGAGATCCCAGTATCCATGCGCCTGTCCAACCCCGTGGTCTACATTGGAGATCGCAATGCCAGAGACCCCCGAGACCACATCAACCAGTTCTTGGCTGTGATGGACATACTCAATGCCTCTGATCATGCCCTGTGCTGGATCTTCCGTTCCACTCTAACGGGGAGGGCGCAAGCGTGGTTTTCCCGGTTGCCCGGAGGATCCATACGCAGTTTTGATGACCTCCCAGAGCTGTTCATACGACAGTTTTCATGCAACCGTCGATACCCAAAAACGGTCGGACACTTGATGACGATGGTGCAAGCTGAAGGAGAAAGCCTCTGGGAGCACATGCGAAGATTTACCAACGCCGTAATCAATGTAAGCCACGTAGATCCGCATATCCTCTCCGAGTTTGTAGCCCAGGGTACCCGATCTGTAGAGTTTGCCAAATCCCTGGTGAGACATCCTGCCCGCACCCTGGAAGAGCTCATGCAAAAGGCCGAAAGGTACATGCTGTGACAGGATACGCGGTTGGCAAAATTAGGATTTCCAGGGCACAATGATCATACGAGGAATAGGCGAAGAGATAACACCCGTGGCCGACATGATGTAATAAAAGGGTACCTGGAACCTCTCCCCTTGACTCCCTTGAAAATTCTAATACCGAAGTGTTGCACGTAATGGAGGGGAACCAAGACCTCCGTTTGCTGCCCCAGTCCCAAAATTAGGAGACTTTGCGCCATACTGGTAAGTGGTGTTTGTTTCACCGAAGTTGAAGCCACAAAACAGAGCAGTGTGATCACCTGAGGATAGAGATTGAACGCCTCTTGAAAATTGGGTACTTACGCCAATTCCTCCCAAGAAGGGAAGCTTCCCCCAGAAATGAACGACCTATGGAGAGAGGAGAAGGAAGTCGACCTCGTAAGCAAGTGCAAGAATTACGCCGAAGCGCGGAGTGACAGGAGAGAGAAAGGGAAGACTCCTAGAGCAGAAGAAGGAGGTACGAAGATAGGTCGGTACCCGAAGAGCAACCTCGGCACCAGCACTTGCCACCTCCACCCTCGAACTATGTGCACAATCCCCTCTCAGGCCAGAGAATCAACATGATCGAAGAAGGTCCGATCGCGGCCTCATCAGCCCACAGGAAGAGGAAGTCGGTCAAGGAAACACAACGGGTTATCCTCAAGTATCATGTTTTCTCTACTACTATATCCGCTCCCCCTGCAATTACCTTTGGGCCGACAGACCTCATAGACATTGTCCATCCTCACGACGACCCTATAGTAATCCAAGCCACTATCCACGGGGCCGAGGTGGCCAGGGTACTAATCGACAGAGGAAGTTCTGTAGATGTGATGTTTCTGCTTACTTTTTTGGCTTTGGGGCTCCAGCTGGAACAGATAGTGCCAAAAACGACCCCTTTGGTAGGCTTTGATGGAAGTCCGAGTGAAACCTTAGGCTCCATACCACTCTTAATGTTATGGGGAGCAGGGCATCTACGGAGAACGGAGGAAGTAAGATTTTGGATCATCAATGCACTTGCTAAGACCTACAACGTGATCTGTGGACGGCCGTCTATCCGCTTGTTCGAAGTTGTGCCTTCAGTCCTCCACTTGAAGGTAAAGTTTCCCACTATGAACGGAATTGGGGAGGTTAAAGGAAATCAGGCTGGGGCTCGAGAGTGCCGGCTAAACACCATTCCCACAATCGAAGAAGGAGAGAGCAGCAGTAAGAAGAGTCCATGCGAACCTCGAAGGATTGAAGCAGGCAAGTTGTATCCCGCAGAAGAGCTCAAGATGGTGGAAGTTGCCCCTGGGGAGAATAATAAAGTTGTGAAGATGGGGACGAACATCGACCCGCCAATTGAGATGCAGCTCCTTGAGACACTGCAACGCTTCCAGGGCGCATTACCCCGTATGCGTGCCAACATTGTCTCGACGTGCGCCTCGATGCTAAGCGGGTCCAGCAGAAGAAACACAAGATGGGGCCCGAGAGGAATAAAGTAATCAAGTTCGAGATACAGAGCCTGATCGGTCTGAACCAGATCCGAGAAGTGCAATATCCAAAATGGTTGGCCAATTTAGTCCTGGTGCCGAAATCCGGAGGACGGTAGCAGATGTGCATCGATTTCACCGATCTCAACGATGAGTGCCCGAAGGATTGCTTCCCTTTGCCCAGCATAGACCAGCTTGTTGATTCCATGATGGGATGCGCCTTACTATCCACGATGGATGGTGACCAAGGATACAACCAGATCCCGATGGCCGAAAAGGATCAGGAGAAAACCAGCTTCATCACAGAGTTCGGTACGTACTGTTATCTCGTTATGCCTTTTGGGTTGAAGAACGCAGGAGCACATACCAGAGGCTCATGAACGCTATGTTCTTCTCAATGATCGGGAACAACCTCGAGGTATACGTGGATGACATTGTGGTCAAAAGCAAGGACGCCAGTCAGCATAATGCCGATCTAATCGAGGCCTTTCAAATCATGGATAAGTTTGGCCTGAAAGTGAACCCTCGTAAGTGTTCATTTGGAATTCAAGGAGGGCAGTTCTTGAGATTTCTGGTCACCCAGCAAGGAATCGAAGTTAATCCACAGAAGGCCAAAGCAATATTGGAGATGTCGCCGCCTCAGACGGTTCGAGACGTGTAACGACTCACTGGAAGGATGGCTTCGCTTAACCTGTTCATCTCGAAAGCGGTAAAGAAAGGGCTCCCTTGCTTCAAGATACTTCGTAATGTTAAGAACTTCTAGTGGACTGACGAATGCCAGAAAGCATTTGATGATTTAAAAGGATATTTGCTTCGCCCGCCCTACCTATTCAAGCCACAACTTGGAGAGCGGCTCTATGTGTACTTAGCCGTAGGGAAGGAGGTAGTAAGTGTCGTAATGGTTCGAGCAGAAGGTAGAGATCATCTCCCCATATATTACACCAGTCGAACCCTGAAGGATGCTGAGACACGATACACCCTCATAGAAAAATTTGCATTTGCTCTCGTCACAACCGCTCAAAAATTGAAGTCATATTTCGTAACCCATCCCATCACCATACTCACACAGCACCCCTTGCGCGCCATATTGAGCAACCCACAAGTGTCGGGAAGAATGGTCAAGTGGGCAGTGGAGCTCGTGGAGTACGACATTCACTATGCTCTGAGACCGGCCATAAAAGCCCAAGTGTTAGCCGATTTCATGGCGGAAACCAACGAAGCATCCGAGGAAGCACCTGTAGTAAAGCCCTGCAAAGTATATGTGGACGGGTCATCCAGCAATGGTACCGGAGGAGCAGACGTCGTCTTTAAGTTACCACACGAGAATAAACCCGAGGAAATGCTATCTTTTGCTGTGAAGATAGGATTCACCGTGTCTAACAATAAAGCAGAGTATGAAGCCCTACTCATTGGAATGAGGCTAGCTAAAGAAGGAAAGGTGATGAGAGACCACATCCACAGTGACTCACAATTGGTGGTACAGCAAGTAGGAGGCACGTACGAAGCCAGAGATGAAAGGATGAAGGAATACCTGACTGCAGTATGCAAATCGCGTGAAAGCTTCAAAGAATTCACTCTCGAGCAGATCCCTCGAGTGGAGAACGAAGAAGCCGACACCTTGTCCAGAAAGACAGCTGGTATGCACCCCATCGGAACACGACAGGTAACCTTCCTCACCATTAGCTCATCTGAGAATGGCCACGTGGCGTTAGAAGCCTTGAATATAGAAAAAGATGATCGCAAAGGATGGATGACGGAAGTTATGGCATATCTACAAACCCCGGAGAAGTATGAGCACGATAGTGAGCTAGGGAAAAGAGCCGCTCGGTTCTTTCTGAAGGAAAGAGTATTATACAAGAAAGGGTTCTTACAACCCTACCAACGATGTTTGACTGAAGATGAGGCCATCGAAGTAATACGAGAGATATACGGAGGGAGCTGTGGAAATTACTCAGGAAGTAGGAGTCTGGCCCAAAAAATACTTCAGCAAGGTTATTTTTGGCCCACCATGCAAAAGGATACCAAAGAATTTATCCAGCAATGTGAGCAGTGTCAGAAGCATGCTACGATGTCTCACCTTCCTGCAGCAACATGGGAACCCAACCTCGTTCCCTGCCCTTTTGACAAATAGGGTATTGACATTGTTAGGCCGTTGATACAAGACCGTGGGCAGAAGAAGTACCTCTTCGTGGCCATGGATTACTTCACCAAATGGGTCGAGGCAGAGCCGATGGCGCAGATCACCTCAGCAGCAGTTATCAACCTCCTATTGAGGAACATCGTTTGCAGATTCAGAGTGCCCCGAGTCCTCATTAGCGATAACGGATTACAGTTCACCAGTGACCAACTAGCGAAGTGGTGTGACCATTGGAAGATTCAACACCGCTTCACTTCTGTGGGGTATCCGTAGTCAAATGGCCAGGTCGAGTTCACGAACCGCACCCTGATCCAGAGACTAAAATCACGTCACATGACATATCAGGAAAAGTGGGTCGAGAAAATCCTTGGTCTATTGTGGGCTTACCGAACCACCACAAGATCTTCCACCGGTGAAACACCTTTCAGCCTGGCTTACGGACATGAGGCAGTCATCCCTGCAGAGATATCTACCCCCAGCTGGAGAATTCAAGAATACGAAGAAGACCGCAATGGCGAACACATGGTCCTTGAACTGGACCTTCTAGAAGAGCATCGGAGGCAAGCCGCGCTTCGAAGCGCCCATTACACAGCCCGCATGGCCAGGTACTATAATAAGTGTGTGAAAGATCGAACCTACCAGGTTGGTGAGTTGGTCCTACGGAGAGTAGGGGCGCCAAAAAATGTGGGAAAACTGGATCCCTCGTGGGAAGGGCCTTTCCAAATATCTCGCATCCTCGGAGCAGCAACATACCAGTTGCGGGATATAGAGGGTCGGACCTATCCGCGCTCATGGCACGCACTTAACCTAAGGAAATTCTACCCCTGAAGACGGCTTACGCGATGAAGGTAACTTTCCTCCTCGGAAAAACGAGGGAGAAATCAGCCCCAGGTACATAAATAAATGTCGTAAGCTTTAAGTGTGTATTTATTACTTAGTTTTATGTAATTAAGAGAACTACATGTGGCTTGATTCCCAATTTTACTGCGAGAGATACGTAGGAAGCTCGGAAGTTACTCGAGTTCAGCCCCAAAAAATAAAAATAATTTATGTACACCAACACACAAGCACGAAGTAAATTAACACTGCAGGTACATAAACTAAAAGTTCCATTCAAAAGAGTGAGTGGGTTTCTACAAGCTAGGGGTCGAAGCCCCAACGGTCCGCTTCGCCTGCCACCCACTCACAGGACGGGCGAAGATACAAAAGAAAAAGGAAAAAGGAAACGAAAAGCTAAAAACTATATGCCAACAAGGGCCACTACCCTCCATCTACCACCATCTAAAGCCACTACGGGCCACCATCAACACTTTCTCCTCAACACTCATCTCGACGGCGCTTCCCGGCTTAGATGGCCGCTCGGCGCTCCTCTTCCGTCACCTCCATAACTACCCTCTCGGGGGGACTCCTTGATTCACGCGGAGGAGCAGCAGGAGCAGCAGGTGCAACAAGAGCAGCAGGGATTGGGGTGTGACCCCGAGTACGACGGGGCTCGACCCTCATCCGACGGAACTCATCGAACGAAGGGATCTCCAAATCTCGGGGTACACCGGGCAGATTGTGTACGATGCCCATGCACCTGTCATAGCCCATGTCCATAAATACCCTGACATCTCTTGGAGAGATAGTCTTGGTAGGCTTCATCTTCTGGGCCGCCCTGCCCGAACCGCAGAAAGCTCCGATACCAACCTCTTCTCAAAGTCGGCCCAGGCCGAATCCAGCTCCGCTTGCTTCTGGGCCTCAAACTCCGCCCTCAGTACAAGCTCCCTCACCAGCGCCGCCTCCACCTCAGCCACCCGAGCCTCAGCTCGCGCCAAGTCCTCCCTCAAACCATCCATATGCACTCGGTCCCCCATCAACGAATCCACTAGTGCCCTCGAATCCTCTTCCAACTCCCGCAGGTTCTCTATCCTCTCTACCAAAAAGCACTCCCTCGAGTCAGCCGCCTCCAGAGCGTCCCTGAGAGTTGCCATTTCATCCCTCAACTTAAATGACTCCTCTCGCCAGGATGCCCTCGCCTCTTCTAGCTCCTCATGGTACATCTCCGCCAGCTCCTGGTGCAGATGCGCCATTGCCTGGGCTCCTTGCACCCGCTGAGAATCCCGGGATGACAAGGTTTCGCGCGAGTCAAGTTCCCGAGCCACAGATAACACCTGAAAGAAGAAAAAGTGTGAGGGAAAGTCTATACAAAAAACGCCAAAGGGAAAGAGAAGAAGCGACGTACATCGAGGAAATTGCGACAGGCGGACCAGCAAGTGTGCGCCCTCTTCACTGCCTAAGCGCTCCCTCTCCTCGGGTCTCAAAAGGCCATCCCCCAGATTACAAAGACCACTCATCTCACCAGAAGAATATATAGCCCGAAGGTCACGAGGCAGAGAAGGATCCTTGCTCGTTCATTCGCCCGAAGAAACTACGGGAGTCGGCGCCGGAGGAATGTTGGAAGCTTCGGGGTTGGCTAAAGTAGTGCCCCTCGAGATGTTACCACCAGACCTATCTTCGGATGAACCGCGAAGAAAGGCATTGATAGAGTAGGTGCGGCCTGGCGGAGTTACGCTAACCCCTGGAGTGGGGCTAGATAGAGAAGGCGAAGGAGCCCTACCACTTCCCGAGGAAAGAGGGTTAAAAGGAGCCGTCGGGCTAACATGACGCCTCTCCGAAGTAGCGTGGCTTTCGAGTGCTGGGGAATAGTCATCAGAAGAAATCAATCGGGCAGCCTCTGCGGAGGAATTGCCCACTGCATGCGTGGCCAACTCGATCCCTGGCGACAAAAATTAGAGCCAGCATCGAGCAAGTAAAAGCAAAAGAGACTACAAGATCCAAAACAAGAATGTTAAAATCTTACCAAACGGGGTGCCTCTTCCCATCTGAGCACTGATGAAGTTGATGTATTCTAGGCCAGCCTGAAGACCCGCCATCACCATGGCCCGAGGACGCTCGAGGATTGTCACTGCATCATAAGTAGAGGAGAAGAATCCCTGGTGCTGCAAAAAGGCAGTATCCTCGGTAGGATTAAGGGAGTCCACATAACTCACTCCCCACCTGTTAGATATACCTCCTGGCCCAACACCCCATTGCCCACTGTGAGGGTGGAGGAAGAAGTAGCGGTTCCTACAATTGCGGTAAGAAGGGAAGGCGGTCGAAACCCCGGTGAGGAAAACATTACCAAACTGACGGGCCACCAATTGGAATAACGGGTAGCCCTGTCTCACCGGGCGTAAGGCAAAAGCCCCGAACAGCAGAGCGGGAGACACGGGGATGTTGAGATGACAGCACACAAGAATAAAGACTACCAAACATCGGTAGGAGTGGGGGACTAGCTGGCTCTGACAAATTTGCATGAACGTGAACAGATGGCTCATGAAAGGATGGAAGAAACAGTGGAGACCATTGTGGACCTGTTCAGAATACACCGTCAGATAACCGACGGGAGGGTCGAAGGCACGGTCAGCAGGAGTCGGCACACGAACATCCATGCCCAGAATGCCATATTGGCCAACAACGCCTGCACAGACTCAGCCGTCTCAATCGAAGGGGTTGAACCAGTGCGTCCAGCACCAAGCATTTAGCTAGGCTCGAGATCACGAGAGACCAACTGAAACCCCACCGCCGGAATCACGTACAGGTCACGATCATTGAAGGGAGCAGCAACATTGCCAGCAGGAGGATTGGCAGGTAAAACTTCTCTGGCCGCCACCCTACGATTGCGAATGGCCGCAGCAAGTTGGCTCTCCGTCCTCTGACGAGTACGGGACGCCACCGCACAAGAACCACGACAGTTTTGGGAAGTCACACTGTTTACTTGTTGAGCAGCAGACGATGGAGTAGGAGCATGGTTGTTGACCACCAGGATTTCAGCGGAGAAATGCTGGGAAGAGTCAAAAGATAGTGGAGTTTCATAGGAAGAAGACGAGGAAGAAGCCATTTGCAAAGAAATTTAGAGATAAAGAAGATCGAATTTGCTGAAGAAGGAAGTTGAAGTGGCGAAAAAAGGTAAGTAAAGGGTCTATTTATAACCTCGGAGGCGACGCTTTGATTTAGGCGTGAATTTGTGAAACGCCAAATACGAAACTTATGTGAAAATCACTACCGCCCACAATCACCAATAAGGGGTAGCAGCGAAGGACACGTGTTGGTTACGCAGAGCTGTCTATCATCAATGTGCCTTCTCGAGGAACTAATGATGGTTGTGAGATTTTATGCGTGCGAAAGTAAATGATATCTAGGGTAGTGCGGCAATCGAGAACACAGGATGGGACGTATTGGCAATAGGAAACGACCAGTAGTCAGAAGACAAAATCGAAGAGGCTTCACAAGCCGTTACAACTTCTCCAAGAAGCTAATCGAAGAGGCTCCACGAGCTGTTACAACTTCTCCAAGAAGCTAGTCGAAGAGGATCCACGAGCCGTTACAACTTCTCTAAGAAGCTAATCGAAGAGGCTCCTCGAGCCGTTACACCTTCTCTAAGAAGCTAATCAAAGAGGCTCTACGAGCCGTTACAACTTCTCCAATAAGCTAGTCGAAGAGGCTCGACAAGCCGTTACAACTTCTCTAAGAAGCTAATCAAAGAGGCTCCTTGAGCCGTTACACATTCTCGAAGAAACTAAACGAAGAGGTTCATCGAATCGTCACAATTTCCTCTTACACATCGGTACAACTCATTTGAAATAACCACTGAAGACCTTAGGAAAAGATTGACCGGTTCGGGTAGCGTTTCGAGGGGTGGCTTCAACTGCTCTACGAGATGTCCCATTATGAACCTTTTGGCCACACATATAACTTCCGAGGGGAAAAACAACAAGCATCGTTGAATCACACAACGAGGGGTAAAGGATGCCTTGTTGACCGGTGAAAAACCCTTCAGTAGTATCGCGAGTTGACTTGCTCCTTGCAATACGCCTAGAGGGTCGTAGCCAACTGCTCTACGAGGTGTCCCATTATGAACCTTTGAGCCACACGCGTAACATACAAGGGGAAAAACAACAACTATCGTCGAATCACGCAACGAGGGATGAAGTATACCCTGATGACCGGCAAAAGCCCCTTCAGTGGTATCACGAGTCGACTTACTCCTTGCGATACACCGCGAGGGTCCTAGCCAACTGCTCTTTGAGCCACACGTGTCCCTTCCGAGGGGAAAAACAACAACCCTCGTCGAATCATGCAACGAAGGGTAAAGGATGCCCTGTTAACTGGTGAAAAACCCTTTAGTAGTATCGCGAGTTGACTTGCTGCTTTCAATACGCCTTGAGGGTCGTAGCCACCTTCTCTACGAGGTGTCCCATTATGAACCTTTGAGCCACACGCGTAACTTCTGAGGGGAAAAACAACAACTCTTGTCGAATCACGCAACGAGAGGTGAAGCATACCCTGATGACCGGCGACCGCCCATTTAGTCGTATCACGAGTCGACTTGCTCCTCGAGATACACCTCGAGGGTCCTAGACATATAACTCCTAGGTACCTTATTAGGAACCTGAGGAGACCCGCACGTACTTCCAAGGAGAAAAACAACAATCCTTGTCGAACGACGGGACGTGGAGCAGAAGTGCTCCCACGATTGTCTCTTCCTCGAAATTCTACCTAGACTGGTAATTTAACAGAAAAATGAGCAAACACACGACAGAAAAGACGACACACATGAAGACCTCCAAAAGAACGTTTTGGTAATCTCAAGATAGTAAAATTACAAGAATAAAGAAAAATACAACGCAAGAGGCCTACTACACTACTCTCCTTGAGAGGGTCGCTTGCCTTCTCTCACCACCCTTCAACGCTCCATGAGCGTTGGAGCATCCTTAGGAGCATCGAGAGCCGCAATCATGGAGGCTACCCACAAGGCAGTGTCCGCAGATCGAGGAGCAGAAGCATCGGAAGCCCGAGAGCTTGGACGACCGGGGCCAGTAACTAATGGCCCTCCGGCCATGATCTCAGTGGCTATGGCCCTAATTCTTCTTGCCCTAGTGTCTGGGGAGGAACCACGGAAAGCCTCCCTACCAGCCTCAGGGATAACGACCTGCGCAGGAGGAAACCTAGCCTGGTAAGCCTCAAGAATCGCCTGCAGCTCAGAAGGGCTAGGAGGAGAACCTGGCGGTA
Source organism: Misopates orontium (assembly GCA_946800315.1). Taxonomy (NCBI): domain Eukaryota; kingdom Viridiplantae; phylum Streptophyta; class Magnoliopsida; order Lamiales; family Plantaginaceae; genus Misopates; species Misopates orontium. Next base: position 13,472,178 of record OX326951.1, read on the forward strand.
TCTCTTTTGAAACCTCGGTCGCCTGCGGAGAAAGCGTCGTCAGATCAACCTCAGGTATGATCCAATTCCTTTCTCGCAATTGTTGTATGGACCCCTTGTACCCAGCCCTGAAGAGAGAGACGAACACCTTCCGGAAATAGCCATGATGGAGCGAGAAACCGATATATCCGACTATGCGCTCAAACGCATCCCGCCTGGCCTTTTCAACGATCTACCGGCGAAGCTCCATGTTGATCCTCCGCAACTGATCGGCGATCTGCTCATCCACGGTTGCTCGGTATTCCTGCAACTCGTCTCGAAGAGACTCAGCAGTCTTCACCGCCTCCGCATATCCCACCTCAGCCTCCAACTGCAACCGGGAGTCTTCTCCGGGGTATCCTTCAGCGCCGCCAGCTCCAAGGCCGCATCATCCCTTTCCCCCTCGACCACTCGAAGGCGCTCTTGTGCAGTGTCCTGCTAGAGACACCTCTTTGTACGGGCCTCGAACACAGCTCGAGCCTCCTGCAGCTCGGCCGACACCAGAGAATGGTCCGAACTCAACCTTGCAAACTCCTCATGCACCAGAGGGTTAGGCGCAGAAGCCTCCAACTCCGCTATGTGGTCCTCTAAAGTCTGGATATGCTCCAGCAGCAAAATTTTGCGGGCACGAAACTAAAAGGAAGAAGAGAAAGGAATCAAAAAAGGGGTAGAGTGATAAAAGTAAAGTAGAAGCAAAGAAAGAACTCACGTCAACCGCAACATAACATGTCGTATCCTTCAACCATTGGAGCCCTCGATTCTGGACGACTCAACCTCGAGAAGATCCACCGCTTGGCGCAATTAAGCAAAACCAAAGCCCACGCCACGCAGTTCCTCCACTAAGGGATGCTCAACGGGACCAGGACGAGCTAATTGATCCACCGCCACCTGTGAAGACGTCCCCTCTTCACGAACCTCCATCCAATTATCGGCTCCAGCACCCCAAGCCGCGTTAGTCACTTCCAGCCTACCTCCCGCCAACGACTCCAACAAGTCAACCTCCTCCTGTCTAGGAGCCACATCTTCCGCGGGACTGGAAGAGATAGCTAGAAGACCCGGCATCCTTCTCAGCAGGATCAGATGGGACATGCAAAGAAGAAGCACGAGGAGGAGAAGCACGAGATACTGAAGCCACCTCGTGCCCCAGCGAGGGGTTTGCAAGATAGCTCAAGTCAAAAGAAGCAGGCAAGAATTCTCAAAGCCAATCGAAGCCAGAGACAGACCTCGGAACCAAAGGAGTAGGGTTGTGGAAGACTTCGAGGTCATTCTCTGGAAGGCTCTGAAAGTTGTCGAAAGATGGCAAGCCTTAATTTACTTCCCCGCTCGGTTCAGGCACTGAGCGAGGACATGGAGAAGGCTCCCCACTTGGTTCAGGCGCTGAGTGAGGAGATGGAGAACGCCCTCCGCTCGGTATAGGCGCTGACTGAGGATATGGAGAAGGCTCATCTCCCCTGGTAGCAATTGTTGATCAAGAAGACGTGGCCTTCCCCCGAGTAGACCTGCTCCCCCTGGGCACTTTGGGAGCCACCATATCCGTCACCGCTTCCGCCAGCGGGGACACCAGCGCACCTGAAGAATATCGATCAGAACCATAAGGAAAAGAAGTAGAAGATACAAGAGAAAAGCAAAAAGGAGCAAAAAGATACTTACAGAACTTGGGGTCCTTGTACAGATGCGAAAAATGAGCGGAACGAGCCCCCTCCTAAAAACCGTAGAGCTGAAACAGCCTCGCAATCTTGGCCAGTTTCAGCACATTGTACTTCATCTGGAAGTATCCTTCTCCCTTCATCCGGAGTCAAACTCTCTCGAGATGAGAAGAATCCAACTCTGCGGGGTCGCTAGACCAGACGTTCGTGACCCTCCAGCTCTCGCAGTTGCGCCCCGAAGGCTTCAAAAATAAGAAGGAGGACTTCCAACTCCCATAGGAAGTGGAGGCATCGGTGAGGATTCTCGCCCCCGGGACAGATTGGGAAGAACAAGGGGTTAAGTAGAAGAAAGGCGCCGGGCCACCCCCACGTCATACAGAGCCAGCATGCGCTCGGCAGTACAGAGAAGCCCTCGGTTTTGGCAGATGAACTCGAACCCAGCCATGATTGAAAAGGCGTTGGGCGTCAACTGGCTCAGACAAAGCCATAGGGCTTTGGCCACCTCCTGGAAAAACGACGACACGAACACCCGCCATCCTGCCTCGATCTAAGGAAAGTAGACAGTCAAATAGCCAGAAGGGGGCTATTTGCTCGGTGCGAGGACTCCGGGATCATAACGCCATGTTCTCCTTCGCCACAATATACTTGGCAAGAAGTCTGTCGGTAGACGTTTGGGTTACAGTGCTGGAGATATCCTCCACACTCACAACCTGCTTCTTAAACGTTGTTCCCTTATCGCTTGCCTTGGAAAGGGCGGCTGATGTAGCAGTGCACTTACCGCGATGGGTAACCAGGGGAGAAGGCAGCACCGATCGGGATGGAGAAGCAGGAGGAGTGGAACCAGAGATGGCAGTAGCGGCGGTATTAGTAGACGACATAATTACGGCAAAAAAAAGAAAACAGAGAAAAAGAGGAGCGGTTATGCGAAAGGAGGTAGAGAAGATAAAAAGGCTATGAGCTCTAGAAACCGCAGCGCAAGAGACCTAAATAGACGGGCAAAAGGGCGATTTAATTCCCGCTCACTACCGCAAAAGCAACAAATGGCTGCCACGTACCTCTCAGCGTACGAAGGAAGTTTTAGGTATCTCGAGAAATCAGAGTGTGAGACAGACGCGCGATCAGATGATTAGGCCCCTAAAATGTTTTTACTCTCTGCGATGTTCTACGAACTGTGCAGAGACTGGGGGCTTATGATGACGCATACTCTCCCTCTTGGGACCGTACCCGTCCATGTGGCCTAATCCCCTGATCCCGCCTCTCTCACAATCCCCTCTCTCAGATTTCCCGACCCCGGCAAGCATTATAATATAGTATCTGCTTCGCCAACCCCTCGTTATATCAACAAGGGGGGTCGTATTTTGCACGTGCAGGTAAAGCATCCTTAGCTGTGAAGCAAAGGCTACTGCCCCCTCTGGCCAACCAGAGGAGGCAACCGATGTTAGTCTCGACGTCACCCTCCACTATCCGAGTGCGTTGTTGCCCTTCCAGGGCTCGACCGCCTTGCTTCCCCAATGAAGAGCGGGGCTTTGGGGGTTATAGTATGTAAACAGAGCATGGCATGCACCGAGGGTAACATGCAGGCACCACGTGCCCTACTCTACGAAGCCTACACAAGCATCACGTGCCTATTTCCGCAAGACTCACAAGCTCCACGTACCCTACTCTACGAGGACACGCAAGTACTCTACTACACTTGCAACCAACATGCATGCCGACACGTGCCCTTGGTAAAGTTACATCTATACCCTTCCATCGCCCTATAAATAGGGAAGCAGGCTGGTCATAAAGGCATCTCCAATCCAAGCAAGCATACAGCTATAAAGAGCCCCACCTAGAGAGAGGGCGAAAGCGAGTGAGCACAGTCAGAAGAACGCGAGCCCCAGCGGCAGCAGAAGGTTGAAGGGAGATCGTGCGAATGGAGCCCGAACCCCCACGGGTCGTGGAAGGTACCAGCAGGAGGTCTCCGAACGAGCTCCTCGGCGCTCCCCTCCAAGAGCTTGCCGGGTCCAGGGTCATCTTAGGTCGGGACCGGCGTGCGGACAGCCTCGGTGATGGGCATGGCAATCTGGGGGCATCATCACTCATAATAGAAACCATCAACTAAAAACTCAGGCAATCCACCAATCTAAAAGCAAGAGATCACCAAAGTATTAAACTATAGGGTAAAAAGCATCAAACCCCCCAATCTATGCCCTCTTTTACATATTGTCACCCAACCTTTGAATTTTTACATTAACCACCCTAACCTATCTAAAAACGTGCGGACTGCTTCTTGGTCAAACTTCCATCTATTTTGGACGGAATATTCCCTATGTGATACCATTTTGTGCAAGACATGTGACACCGAAAAGGGAATTTTGTCCGACCAATTTTGGTGATAAATGAAAGGTTTAGAGAAAAACACCCTAAACACTCTAACCTACTAGAAATTGGCAAGGTTTCCCCTAAGGTATAAAATGTGCCATCTACCCTATTACGTGTGTGCGCAGTTGCCCCCTAACGTTTCAAAAATTACCACCTAACCTATTGCGTTTGTGCGGCAATGCCCCCTGAAGTTTAGAAATTACCCCTAATATTTAGAAAATGTGTGGAAATGCCCCCCTAATGTTTATAAAGCACCACCTAATGAATTAAAAATGTGCCTTTGTCCCCCCTGATCAATAGACTTTGGGTGTTTTCCCACCCTAACATACTGCAGTGTTTCTACGTTGGTACCTCAACTATTTATATTACTGTATGTAACCATTAGATTTATCAACATTTTCAAATGTTTACTTGATACACAAACCTATAGCATTAATGAATGGTTTCAAAAGCACACATAACATTAACAAATTACCATATATTACTTGCGACAATAGAGCCAAATACACGTCATAATGACTTGGCCACTTCTAGCAAAGTTTAAGAAATATGCAAGTTGCAAAATAGTTCAAGTTGCAACTAACAAATTGTGAACAATATAGTGCACTATCATAATCACTTGGCCATTCCGCCTAAATGATCAAGTTGCAAAACATGTCCAAAATAAACAACTTAAAACTAGTGAAAAGTGTTCCAAGCCTACCAAAAACTACCAAACAACAATTTCCAGTCTTTCTTTTTGAACTTTCCACTGTCTGCATTCTTCACATTCAACTTCTTTTTCACTGAACGGATTACATCATCTAAAGTTTCATTGGTTTGGCTGAATATGGTTCTTGTTGTTCTGCGCTCCTCCACCTGAGGCTGTGTAACCTTCCATTTTCTCTTCCCACCATCAATGTTTTCTTAACTTAAAATAAGCATAGGAACAACAATAGAATAAAACATAGTCTCATATAAAATAACTAAAGAAAATATCTCGTCCAAACAAACGTACGAAGATAACTCACAATATCCAAAGCAATAAACTATAATTCAAAAGTAAAAAATATGGATAACATAAACTCAATCACGGCTTTTTTTCTTGTGCTTCTCCGTCTTCCAACAATCTCCAACTCTCTTTCAAAACACACACACCAGCCTCCATTTTCACGAGTTTTTCTATTCTATTTATATTTCCTTGGGTTGGAAAACTCTTACTCTTTAATTCTGCATCCAAAGCCAAATTTTCGATTTTAAGAGATTATAAGCGATTGCTTACCAATCGCATGCAGCGGTTGCTGCTTTTAGAGCTGCGTCATCTTTAGACATAAGCAAGTGCATACATCTTCTTCTTCACTTCAAAGCGATTGCTCGCACTAAGCGGTTTCTCCTCTTTCCTTCCCATTGCTTCCCTGCTCGTATTATTTGCCCATAATTCCACTTTTTGACCTCTCTTCGTTCCTTTTTACCAAGACGACTTCGAAACAACAAATTAAAGGAAAACAAGTATAAAGACTAAAAACAATCAAGGAAGATTCGATAAAATAGTCTGTTTGACATGTGAATTATGAGTACAAAATGGACTCATCAGTACTCCATAAGATTCATCGATCATAGCGGCATTCATATGCACTATTTTTCCTCTAACCCAAACATCTTTTTCTTCGAGTTCAGCATTGGCTTGGGCAAGGATCTCAAGCAAAAAATCTTGATTACATCCCTAAGGGGTTTAAGCCAATTTCTACCAATGTAAAGCTTTGATCTCATCAAGAAATATGGTGAACCCTTTTTACGAGATCAACTTGTGGTTGATTGCTTTTCATGCGACCGCACTACTGTAAGCAATTCGCTCACACCCTGTTGGTATGCGGTCGCATAGAACTGGTTGAAGTTTCCTCGTTTTGGTCTATGCCATGGCTAGGCGAAAGGTATGCAATTGCATATATGTAAGCGATAGTGGGCAGCGGCCGCATGTTTTGTCACAAAACGTCGGCCAATTTTGACCCTAAGACATGCGAGGCTTCAGCGGTCACTTCCTCCTTACGAACTCTTGGCCAAGACTTCTTATTGATTGATATGTGACACTATGTGGTCACACTGCCCTCACGAAACTTGCACCAAAACTCGTGTTGATACTATGGGATTTCTTATGATCATTTTCTTGCACGCAGACTCCTCACACAAACTTCCAACCATACAATGCAATCATATGCAATTGCTTGCTCATGGTGAAACGTTGAAAAAAACATTGACGCTTTCTTCTCCATCAGTATGCGATCGCTTATATTTTCTTATTTAATAGTATGTGATTGCATAGAATATTTTCCAGGATTTTTCTACTCTTTTTCGGCATTTTCCTTCTCTCAATTTCTCTTCTCCAAGTGTCCTTTTCTGCAAAATTATTCAACACTACTGAGATCTACGCTATTGAATTGACTAAACACAAAAACAAAAATGAAATAAAGCGGTAAACTCACAGGTTTGCCTCCCAGATAACGCTTTTGTTTAACATCGTTGGCTCGACAAGATGGTGGAGTTAATGTACTACTCCTCTTTAACTCTTCCTCACTCTAGTTGCTTTCATCAAATCGGTTTTTATAGGATCTACAAATCTTCATCAGCTCAGCGACATCCTTCACTCTTACCCATTCAGGGGTTCTACTTTTCCCCTGCAGCACATCCTATGTTAATTTCCATAGCCTTCATAAGCTGGACTCCTCTTTAATTTTTCAAAATAACATCCATAGTGCATGTCTAGCTCGGCTAATTGCTTCTCTTTTTTATCTGGATCAATAGCAAATGTTTTCTTTTGCTCTCCATAACTCAAGGTAACATAGCCTATTTCAACGTCAATTAAATACCTAGCAGTCGCTAAAAAGGGTCTTCCCAAGATCAAAGGATAAGAATTAGATTCCTCTAGCTGCATAACCATGAAATCAACTAAGAAAACAAATTTTATTACTCTAATAGTAGCATTCTCCACTGTTCCAATGTGTCTTTTAATGGATTGATCAGCGAATTGGGTAGAAGATCTAGTGGGAGTTATCCTATTTAACTTCAAACTCTTACAAATAGAAAAAGACATTAGTTAATATTAGCACCAAGATCGCAAAGTGCGTCTTCCAAAGTAATATTGTTTATGGTGCAAGGAACAGTAAAACTCCTTGGGTCATTTAATTTAGGTGGCATGAACTCGGGAATTCATGGTAGCTTCCCATCTTGTCCAACAAATCGTATGGCATCAACCTCTTTCTCATTGTCTGCATCTTTCTTCTCTTTAACTGGTGCCTCAATGGTCCTCACAGATTCCTCCTTCTTTGGTTCGGATTCTATCTCTTTTTGATGATCTTTCAAGTGTTCCATTCCACTTAGTACTTTTCCTTGCCTGTGTCTGGCTTCTAGATACTTGTATACACCAATTATCTCAACACAAATAGTTTCGTAGAATTGCAAAGCAGGCTTACCTAGTCTCTCTTGAAAGGATGTATCACTGGAATACTCCCTAAAGTCGTGTGTTTCAGCCTCTCTGAATGTATCTTCGTATGTCCGAGCTCTTCTTGAGATTATATTCACACTTTCTTTAGGGTTCTTATTAGTGTTGCTCGGTAACGCTCTTGGCAGTCGGTTTGATGTTTGAACTCTTAATTGTCTTATCTGTTGCTCCAAGCTCTTCAACAAAGTATTTGTCTGCTGACCCCAGTCTTCAAGCTTAACCATTCTACTATCCGACTGCTTCATGTGGTCTTTGAAGTTTTTCCTCCTCTCACATGGCTGATACACTGACTGTTGCTGCCTCAGTGGGTATGAGTTATGACTATTTCCTCCCAAAGAATTGTAATTGTCTCTTTTATAACTCATAATATATGAACCTGGTTATTGATTATTTCTTCCATTGAAGTTATTTCCATAATAAACCTGTTGCATTTGTTCTTCCTGCACTTATTTGGGTCTGGTCCTCTCATCAATCTTCTTGGTACAAAATTTGGCTAATACACTATCCATATTCAAAATTTGATGCAACCCACTAGTCCTTCTTGGTACTTCTCGTTCTCGTGCGGGTAACCATTTCTTATGACCATGCTCTATTGTCTCCATCACGTCGAAGGTTGCTTCCCCTATTAAACCATGAAACATCCTCCAGAGGTGGCACCTAAATGCTTATTTTCACCCGTGTGAAGTCCTAAATAGAAGTTCTATTGCATATAGAATTGATACATTCCATGTTGTGGATAACTATTCACCATAGCTTTGAATCTTTCCCATGTTTCATGGGTATCTTCTAACTCTTTTTGGCAAAATCTCGTGATTTTGTTTCTCTGCCTCATATCTTTGACGGTGGGTAGTATTCAGCTAGAATCTCTCTTGCCATCTTATCCCAATTTTTAATGCTATTTGTTGGTAGCTGGTAAAACCATTTCTTTACAAGATTTTTCAAGGCAGGTCCAAATAGTTGTAACTGTGACATGTCAGCCACATACCCGTATCCTCTACATGTTTGCAAGAAAGACTTCAGATACTCCTTCGAGTCTTTGACAGGTGAACCCCGAAACTGGTTTTGAGAAACCAGGACGATTGCTCTGCTTTTCAAGGGATGGCTTCCAGGCGGAAGCCTTAAGCACGTACTCAGCATATCATCAACATCTAGCAAGATCTCTTCTCTTCTTCCTCAGTCATACCTCGGTTTGTCATTTCCTCTTAGTCGTTGATTTGGTGGCAAAGTGGGTTTTGGAGTTTCTTCCGTAGGTGAAATTTCTCCTCCTGCCTCGTTATTCGCCATTAACTTTGCAGCTTTCAACTTTCTGTAAGTCTTCTCAATTTCAAGTCCGATTGGTATTGGTTTGGTTCAATCAGTGAACTCCTGGTCATAAAAAACATCAATTTCCTGAAAAATTAAGGCAAATTAACCAAATCAACAAGACACTAAAACATACATAAGAAAAAATAATTGAACGCAATTGACTCCTCGGCAACAGCGTCGAAAACTTGATCGCCCAAACTTAGACATCAAATTTCGTTGCATGTGTACGGGTTATAAGTAATAAATTGAAGCAAGATTACGAACCTCCAATGTCAATCCCGTAGAGAGTATTGCATTGGAGTTCAACTAATTTCTATCTGCTTGTGCTTTAACAACGAGTAATGAGTGTGAAGTAGTCACATTTCACACTTACGAATCAATAATTGAAATAAACAAAGGGTTTTTGGATTAAAATTATTAATGACTCAAAACACTTAAAAATACTGGTTTAGTTCAATAATAAACTAAAGGTATTGTTAGGAACTAGGTTTCTCTAGATGGATCTGATCAAAAGTTCATAGAAAAACCGTTGTTGTGATGGATTATGACCAATTCATGTGTGGATATATTAATCTATGAGTTGTTCCTATAATTGCAGTATTTCAACTCTGTAATTCGAAGTACTCTGTGCGCTTTGTTCCTCCAAACGCATTTACCGTAATGAATCACCTACTTCTTAATGTCTAGACGCTAAACACCACAAGACATATGGATTTGTATATCTTATAAGATCTAATCCTATGAGTTCTTCTGTTGAGTCTGTCATAAGAATATAAACATCTATATGGTGATCAAGCAAACAAAAGTTTTAAAATCAAGTTATCAAATCCGGTTAATTGTTCCACTCACAATCATCAATATATAATCATCACAACATAATCTTTATCCAGATACTTTCATCACCTCAATGATACACGACGGATTTAGCTACACATGCTTAAAGTAAAAACACAAGAACACATAACAATAAACATTGTTGTCAATAAAATAACTAAGAGCGATAATCTTGTCCAAGAAAAAAGTACAAAACCGAAATAACTAATAATATCCAAAACATAAACTAAAATCCAAAAGTTAAAGTACAAATTAAGGTAAAATGCCTCAAACCCCCCAACCTATGGTGTGTTTGACAGTGCCCCCTGAACTGAAAAAAAAGAGCAATCTACCCCCAAACCTTTAGAATTTGTGCAAAATGCCCCCTTGGTCAACTTTCCCGCCAAAATTTATCGGAAGCGTGCCCTGCACGTGATCATTGTGAGGTAATTTTTGTCCGTTCATATTCGATAGGAATCTTACAAAACAATAATCACCCCCTAATATGTCCATCCTAACCTTTACCATAGGAGCGAAATACCCCATGAACTTTATGAGTATGTACGTTGTACCTCCTAAACTAAAGATTTGGCCTTCTAACGTTTCAAGTTAAATAAAAACATTTGGTGATGTATTTGCAAATCTTTATTTAATAACACAACTTTGTTTCAATCAGTATCGACATGCATGGATCACAAAATGGATGGATTTTGATATCACTTACTTGGTATTGATTTGAGCCATAAGATGGGACTAATGGGAATCAAAAGTTAAAGATCAAGCTCTTGATTTCATGCCATGTTGATGAGTATATATATGATTCAATATGTAGTTTTATATACATCTTGTGCATTGTGCACTATGGCTGCAGTATTTTTCCATATCCCTTGCTAGTTATAGGCACTACATGCATCATTATTCGTTCTATCACATGCCTAAATTGTCATTTTCTTTTTGGCCTCTTATGGATTATACAACCGATAGTGGTAGGTAACATATCCACAATGTATGAGAGTTCGTCTCATAAGTCGATTGCCAAGTTTGTAGAAGAAGAGATAAACATGATGATGGGTTTTCTCAATTTCTTATGATTTAACTACTGTAATGCCATATATACATTAAGTAAAGTGAACTCGTCTATTTTCAAGTACACGACAGATGTTGAGGTTGTAAACATTGATAAATGACTCATTTCCTTACATAATATATATTATATGTTCTAAGAATTGATACTTCAAGACTGATTTAAATTTTTCTCATGCATTCTCATAGGAGATCGAAACGGATAACAATTGAGAAACGAGAAAAAACTTCAAGTAGGATTTTTATATCCCAAAGGACTCAGTGAAATCTTGAAATACATAACACAAAAATGTAATGATCCACTAGTTTACATTATAGAGAATGATAGAGCACATTATTCAAACTTCACAATCTTTTTATTTTCACGTAATTTAGAAAATTGATCGATAAGTTTCAAGTATTGATGAGGTTGCAAACGACACTTTGGAACTTGCTGAAGCCACAAAAGAGGACATGAGGAAAGATTACATACATGATCACCTATGTCGTTTGCCTGAGAAAATTAAGTACCATTCCTTATTTTTCATACTATTTCGTATAACACGATTAACTTGTCTTAAGTTCTCACAATACGATAAAGTTTACTTCGTTATGAATGACTTAAGATTTGACAAGAATGATGGTGTTAATGTGGAGTGCTATTCGTGTGGTCGTTGATGGACATTCTCGAGTTGTAATTTGGATTTGTAGTTTGCTTTGACCTTAATTATTTGGATTTCAAATATAACTTGAAGCTATATCCTAAGCACTCAGCTCTCTGGTTCAAAAAAATCTTATCCAAATAAATCCAAAATATCTTCCAGAAGTATCAGATCAATGAGTTTTAATATTCTAGACTAGAAGTGCTTAATTACTTCACATGAATCACCATTGTGCCGATTAAGAAGCTAGGTCATTAATAGGTCTCGCTATTAAAACGGCCCCAGTCTTAGGCAATCACCTAGAACTTTAACTTTTGTAGCCTACTCGTTACAAATTTCAGAGCATATGGTAAATGAATTCATTTGACTAAGGTAAGAAAGATTTCACAAATCCACGGGGTACAGCGCACATATTAAAAAGGTTAAGGGGCACGCTCATAAAGTTCAAGGGGTATTTCACACATATTGAAAAGGTTGGGGTGGGACAATAGGTTGGGGGATTATTAATATTTTCTTGTTCTTGTCAAATATGGATAGACAAAAATTCCCCTCTAACGATCAGGTGCGAGGCACGCTTTGGGTAAATTTTGGTGGGGAATTCGACCAAGGGGTATTTCGCACAAATTTTAAAAGGTTAGGGGATATATTGCTCTTTTTTGTAGTTTAGGGGCACATTGTGAAACTCCCTATAGGTTGGGGGGTTTTAAGCGTTTTACCCTACAAATTAATATCAACTCAAGCAGCTCTTGTTCTTGTTCTTCACGTGTCTCCATCAATCTCCCAAGATCCCAGTACTGAAAATTCTAGGGTAGCACCAAAAAATGAAAGAAGCACCATTTTCACAAATTTTTTATCTTTTGTTTATTTTCTCTTAGGCTTGGAAGGCATCAAACTTTCATTCAGCATCAAAAACCTAATTTTTTAGTCGATGTGATCGCATGCGGCTGCTAAGTTTCTAGGGCTACATCATCTTGAAGTTGTCTGACATATGCGATTGCATACATCTTCTTCATCTCCTCAATACGATCGCATTATCTATGTGATTCTTCTCTTTGCTAGCCTTCTAGCATGTTTTGCCCATAATTCCATTTTACAACCTCTTTCTGTCCCTTTACACCCTAATGACTCCTAAAAAATAAAATAAAATTTTAAAAAAATGTAAAAAAAAACTGTAACCAATCAAGAATCAAGCTCAGAATTAGTGTTTTAGGCGCATAAAATACGAGGACAAAGGGACTCATTAGAGGTCTACTATGCATCCCTTGGTTTACAAACTTCTCCTACCACTTGGCACCTCGTCTGGATCATCTAGCCTTTAAGAGTAGTGCTTTTATTAGTTATACATTTAAGCTACCAGGGTTGAATAATTCCTATACGAAGGATAATTTGTGTGCATATTAAGACTCACAAGTTACGGCTTTTTAGACTCAAGGAGCTTTATATCCTTTCTCGTTATGTACTTGTTGATGTATGAACACCTACGTCATCTTATGTAGATGGTTTTGCTTCTACTTTTGATCTCATGTTTCTTAGATTTATTTCATTTCTCATGGCAAGAGTGGGTCTAGGGGTGAGGTTGTATATACGCCATTCCTAGAACTGATAATGTTTCTTAAGGTGACCTACACAATCGAGGAGATGAGAGGAAAGAGTTTAATCTTCTAGCCATGACTTAATTTTTCAGCATTTGGATGTAGCGTTTGAACCTCTTAAATATGAGAGTGAGGAGACTTTTATTACTATGGATTACCCAATGGTTGTGAGATTTAATGTCATCTTACCCCTACTAGTAGGAAATTAGAAGTAAATGCCCATATTGGTCAAAATCCATTAAAACCTCATAGAAAGACACTCCTAATCTTATACATTAAGAGGAGTTTAAGAAATTATCCTTTGATCACTATTTCTCACATTTTGTTAAAATTACAAAGCAAAATGAGTTTCTTAACCTTAAATAGGGAAGCATCACTATGTTAGAGTACGTGAATAATTTGTGAGCTTGGACGTCTTGGCTCCATCTATATGAATTCAGAGAAAAGTAAGTTGAATAGGTTATATCATTAGGCTAGAAGGAGACATTTAGATCAGCATCTCATCTCACATGGAAACCAAATATCCAAAGTTACTATATAGAGAACTTAGACTTAGACAAACTTGTGATGGAAAAATCATTGACCAGAAGAGATTCAAAACCTTGTAAATATTAGTACTAGCAATAAGTTGAATATAACCAATCATGTAAATCCCATCTCTTATTTTGCCGTATTAAAATCAATGAATCCAATTCGATGTTGGGTTTGTGGAGGAAGGTGAAAACTGTCACAATGTACATGCTAGAGAGTGTCGCTGGGAAATAGGAGAATGTTTTGAGTGTAAGCAACGAGGACATTTGGTGAAAGAGTTCCCTTATTTAATGAAAAGTGAAGTCCACGTGAGAAATACTAAGGAACATAAAAAGAAAATAATACGAGAGTATATGCACTTGGTCAATTAGAGAGTGGTTTCACTAATGACATGGTGGGAGGTACATAAGATTAACATCAGTTTCAAGGATAAAACATTCTTTAAGAGGGGAAGATTTTGAAATTCCGATATTTTCTGTTAAAATTATTTGAATAAGTTATATTTTTCAGGGTCCAAGTACTTTTTCTTCTAAGTTTTATGATTTAAAAACTTATTGAATAATAAAATCTTAGATCTCTATTTCTAGACTAAGCAAATAAACCTTACCAAAACTAGGACTCTTAATTAAAGTACCAAAATAAGCTAATATGACAAACTAGAATCCTAATAATAACCATAGATTATTTTGGAATTCCAATAATCCTAGAATTCAAATTAACTTGTAAATAATCCTTGATTCCTATCATCCTATCCGGCATGAAGAACCTTGCGTCTAAAGAGTTTACAAAATTCTAAAAGGTAATATTTTGCAGAATACTTTAAGTTATATGAATATACAAACAGGCTATGGAAGAGTGATTTCAAGAAGTTTAGGTAAAACAAAAAAACTTAGATATAAAATTTTCACTAATTCAAACTCAACTACAAACATTTATATTCCTTTAATAAAACAGATTTGTTTGTTTACTTAGAAAATTTTTTAGCATAAGATTTATGGTTGTTTGTTGCAAGAGAAAAGCAGAACATTAAATAATTCAACATACCAGGTTTTTACGTAGTTCGAACAACTGTCCTACTCCAGAAGGCTTTCCGCCTATTTGCTTCAGACTTCTTTCAAAGTATCAAAGGACGTACATTTACAGGACTTGATATTAACTCAACGAATCCCTTCTATAGTTAAAGCATATAAGCTACGGCTTTGCTACTTCTACACCGTCGGACTGGAAGATATCCTGGTTCGGACTCCCTTCGACCTTGCTGGAATCTTCTAATTGTGTTTGAATTGGACTTTGAAACAATGACTTACTATATCGAACTATAAAACTTACACGGAATAAGGATTAAACCTTTTCCTTAATGAAACTCAACTATGAAACCAAACAATGAAACTAACACTGAACATTTCTTATGATTTATATTATAATACGCTCAAAGGTTAAAATATACACATGAATCATCTCTTCTATTTACAGGTTCGGCATTGTACAGTTCGTTCCAGCTGTGCAATAGCTCCTGTGATTTCCAGCTATCCCGTATCCCTTGATTGAAGTAATGGTTTTATCTTGTTGATGTATATTCTCTTAAATAAGACCACATATACAAACCTATTTCCCAAGTAAAAAGATTAGTTGAATATATTCAAGAATAAAAAGATAGTCATTGCATAAAATAGATAAGTTAAGAAAGATCTTTCCTTATCCTAATAGATATAGAATACTTATTATAAATAAAATCTATCTCCTAAAGATGGAAGCTAAATAACTTAGCTACAGTATTTCCTAATAAATAAAACATAATTATAATCCTAGAAACCTACGAATTACATAAACATGTAAACAATTAATTCTCTGAATCAAACAAATTAAACCGCACGAAATCTCAACTCTTCCTAAAAACATGGAACTCTAAAATAAATAATATATTAATTAAATACTAATGCTAGTATAGATAAACAGAATACAAATAAAATACTCTTAAATATGAAATATAGTTTCCTAAGAAATATAAACTCTTACCATAACATTAAAGATATACACGATCTCATAGAATCTTTCGATAAGGAAAAAACCTAATCCTACTCAATTTAGACAAGGATATTATTTATGAAATCTTCAAGAACCCTACTCAATGACATTTAGCAATAGACTTAACTCCCCCAGACTTCAAGATCATCCCCCCCATACTATTTTCTGCCCCATTTTGAAAAAATAAGTCAATGATGGTCCATGGTGGGACAGCAGTTTGAGCACCCCCTTTTTGTTCCTCCTTTTTAGGTATAGGAGACTTTTCATCAAATTTGGCCTTTGTGCCTGTTGTCGCAACAGACTTGCGAACAGTTTACTGGATTCTTGCCATTCTAGATTGACGAAGAGCAAGAGAGAGTTGAAACTTCAGTTTCTGCAGAGAAAACTTTGAAAGACCAAGTAACAAAATCAAAGAAGTAGAAATCTAAAAAGTAAAAATAAAGATAGAAAATAATGAAACATAAATAAGACAAGCTCATATTCTAAAATCAGTAAAACGAAAGAAGATAAGTTACCCAATGTAAAACATTAGTCTAAGCCTGATTCATGGAAAGAGAAAATTCAATGAGATAATCTTCCAATTTTTGAAATCCGTATCGCATCACTAAATTCTAAATTTTCAAAAAAAAATGTGAGATGAGATATGAATGATGATCCTCACAAGATACGTAAAACAAGCAAAGGAATGTGAACAAATTAAATTGTGTCAAGTTTTGCATGAAATGATGAATCATGAGATGAAAGTTTTGGATCAATAACGAAATTCAAAAGATATGTAAATGTAGTAGAGAAAATTAAGTAACACAACAATGTAAACCTTGAGAATTTTTCACACAAAAAAAAATGCCAAGTACTGGTAGCTTTCACTCGTCACTTTAATTCATGAATGGTAGCTCTTTCAATTGAGTATGCGTGTAAAATATGAAACTGATAGCTTTCACAAATTCAAATTTTTGAGTGATGTTAGCTTTTTCCAATTAATGCATCTTTTTCTTTAGCTCATTCATGCTTCTGCTTTTGCATGTGGTTGTTTTTAATGAAAACATGCTTTTGTTTTATCATGCTATACAACACTTATTTTCTTTTCAGATAAGAAATTTTCCTCGTGTTTGAATCATGAGTCACTAGAAATTGCACTGAGTCTTTTGTTATGTTGGAACAGGAGATAAATCATAAACAAGACTGTGGTTATAACAATCAAGAGAAAACAAGATTGTGATCAAAAACTTTTTCACCCGCATTTTTTTCAATGAAGAAGAATGATCAACTAAAATTTCAAATCTTGAGAACTACAAACATACATCAAATGATATTATTTGTGAATCAAAACAGTCACGAATGCAACCAACATATTTAATCAAGATCATCAACGAATTCAAAATCACATGCTTTTGAGAATAGACAAAAATATTTTAGGAAGATATCAACATTAACATTTTTTGAACTAACAGAATCAAATTAGCAAAGTATCTATTGTCATCAGCCCACAACACATAATATGTTTATTTTGTTGGGGCAATCAGAAAATAGAATTAATCTGACTTAGGCGTGAGTTGTAACCGGGTATTATCCTGTTGCAACTTACAAACTTCAAAGCCGTTATCCGCACATATTATGCCTTGCAAAACATAAATCCCCTTTTTATTTTTGATAAAACGATCATGGTGATCAAAGCATCTAGACCAATTCATATCACACAATTGACTAACACTAATCAATGTTTTTTGAAATTCTTTAGCATAATAAACATCATGTAAAGTTTGACTACTTTTGATGTTCAGACTTCTTTTCCAGAGAGATAGAAATTTCCATCACCAAGAACATTGCCAACAACAGTTTTGGGAAATTTTTTTAAAATCTTTTTGTTACGAGTGAAGTGCTTGGAACAACCACTATCAATGTACCATGTATCAGAAACTTTTTCTTGAACATTAGAGATCGCGGATAAGGCATTAAAAGTATAATTGTTTACCCAACCGTTTGGTTGTCTGCTTCTTGAATGAGTTGCAACAGGAGGATTTCTGTACTCGGTACGTGTTGCAACATTAGATGGTCCTATATTGGAAGCCTTACAGATTCTTGGTGTCTTAACACGGTGATATCCCCAAAGTTGATAGCAATTAGGTCGTATGTGACATCTAACTCCACAGTTGTGACAAACTAATACAAAATTGGATTTGCTCCTGTTCTCCAAAGACCAAGCGTTATGGGTATTGGAATTAATTTGATTAGATTTTACAGATTTACCTTTATGAGATTGCCTCACTGGCTGAGAAATATTGTTCTTGACAAACTTGCGTTCTTTTGGAGCCTTATTGTAAGAGTATCCAAGACCAGAGAAATCACTACTTGGTTGTTGTAAACCAGAGATTTCTCAAGTTTCTTAGTTCCTGGACTCATCATCTTGACATTCTTTTGATTTTTTTCATATTCTGTTTGTACCTGACTGAGTTTATGTTCCAACATGGAACCAGCAACTTTTGATTCATCAAGATCCTTCTGATTTGTTTCTTTTCACGCTCTAGATTAGCATTGGTCATATGAATTCGCTCATTTTCTTTCTTTAACTGTTCCTTTTCAATCTCGAGTGCAACATTGATTACCGTGAGAGCTCTCCACTTGTCTGCAAGTTCTAGATAATTTGATCATATTCTCCTTGTTCCTCATCTAACTCATAGTCAAAAGCACAAGTTGCGTCCGTCTGTTGAACAGTTGCAACAGATGTATTACCATTGAACGCACTTCAAGAAATATTAGCTTGTTCTTCAATTTCTTCTTCATTGTGATTAGACAATTAAATGCAAACAAATAAAACGTTCACCAGTTCAAACTCAACTTCAAACAATTAAATGCCTTTAATAAAACAAATTTGTTTGTTTACTTAGAAAAATCATTTTGCATATGATTTATGGTTATTTGTTGAGACAGAAAAGCAGAATAGTAAATAAATCAACACACCAGGTTTTTTGCGTGGTTTGGAAAACTGTCCTACTCCACGAGACTTCCTACCTATTTGCTTTAGAATTCTTTCAAAGTATCAAAGGATTTACACTTACATGACTTGACATTAACTCACCGAATCCCCTTCTATAGTTAACACATACAAGCTACGGCTTTGCTACTTCTACTTTGTTTGACTGGAGGATACCCTACCTAGTTCAAACTCCATTCGACCTTGCTGGACTCTTCTGCTTGTGTTTGAACTGGACTTTGAAACAATGACTTACTCTATCGAACTATGAAACTTAAACGGAATAAGGATTAAACATTTTTCTTAATGAAACTAAACTATGAAACTAAACAATGAAACTAACAGTGAACCTTTCTTATGATTTGCATTCCAATACGCTCAAAGGTTAAATGATACAAATGAATCATCTCTCCTATTTATAGGTTCCAGTTGTTGCAACATCTGCCGCGATTTTGAGCTATCCCGAATCCCTTTATTGAAGTAATGGTCTTTATCTTCTTGATGTATATTCCCTGGAATAAGACCAAATACACAAACCTATTCCCCAAGTAAAAAGATTAGCTGAATATATCCAAGATAGTCATTCCATAAAATAGATAAGTTAAAAAAAGATCTCTCCTTATCCTAATAGATATAGAATACTTATCATAAATAAACTCTATCTCCTAATTAACATGGAAACTAAATAATTCAGCCACAATATTTCCTAATAAATAAGTCATAATTATAATCCTAGAAATATACGAATTAGTATTACATAAACATGTAAATAATTAATCCTCTAAATTAAACAAATAAAATTCACAAAATCTAAACTCTTCCTAAAAATATGAAACTCAAAAATAAACAAAATATTAATTAAATACTAATGCTAATTAATAGATAAGCAGAAGATAAATAAATACTCTTAACTAAGAAATATAGTTTCCTAAGAAATATAAACTCTTACCATAAGATACACACAATCTCATAAAATCTTTCAATAAGGAAACAACCTAATCCTACTCAATTTTGGCAAGAATATTATTTATGCAATCTTCAAGAATCCTACTCAATACAAACAACCATAAATAATATTCCTAGTATATCTTTCCTTCCTTAAATCGTTCAAAAGATAAAATCCTTAAACATATACGATCAGTATATGTTTATCTTATTAAGGACGAAATTAATCAATGCTTATCACATGATATCATAAGTGATTTTCGTGCTAAATCAAATCAAATTTCTAAGAGATATATTAAGGTAAGTCATAATTAAATAAAGCATAGATAAATAACTTAACCACGAATGGTTGTTTAAACAATGTATGACAACCTAAGAGTTCAAACACCAAATGACCAAATTTTGGGCCTAACATATTCCATGCCTTGATTCTTTATTTGATTCTTTATTTTGAATTCAAGATCAGCGGACATGGCGGCCTTTCCTAGGAGCCATATAGTTCTATGTTCATCAATGGGATGACAACTCTCCTCTCCAAGTATATATGTGATGCGGGAAGCAGCGTGGGTACTAAGATGGAAAAGTTGTGAATCCCCCTGAAACACTAGCAGAAAAATAAGAAGACTCCAAAATATCTTGATAAAAGAAATGAAATCTTTATTATTGATAATAAGACGCTTCGAGAAATTTGGAGGCAAGTCTAACAAATAACAACTAGTGTCAAAATTTGGCTCACGTAGTAACAAGCATGATTTAAGTTTGGGACGACATTCTGAAGACTTAGTAGGAGTTTGCCTTTTCCTCTTTAGAGCTCACATAAACATTTTCTTTTTTTATAGTTAATTGCATTCTTATCATAAATCCAAGGACAGCCACGTAAGATATGAGCCACTTCTATGGGTAACACATCACACCTGATATTTTCTTTATAAGTGCCAATGTATAAAGGAAACTGACACCTTTCAGAAATAGTCAACATAGTATGGTCAATCAAAACTATTTAAATAGGATAATAATAAGGCTCAAGCTTGAGGTTGAGAAGCTTGACATTAGACTTTGAGATAACATACATAAAATTACCAAAGATAGAAGTA
This sequence comes from Misopates orontium, assembly GCA_946800315.1. Classification (NCBI taxonomy): domain Eukaryota; kingdom Viridiplantae; phylum Streptophyta; class Magnoliopsida; order Lamiales; family Plantaginaceae; genus Misopates; species Misopates orontium. The sequence goes on from OX326951.1 coordinate 13,492,681, forward strand.
CGTTTTGATAAATCTGAATTCACTGAAGAGCTGACAAGACATCTCGGACATTAAGTTTATGTTCTCTCTTATTCTCATCATCACCCTCAGAAGTTGTATCATCTTCTACTAGATATACAGTTAACTCTCCATCTTCTTCGTGGGGCTCTGGTTCTACATTAGTGCATGGTGTGGGCGACGAGAAGCTATATGAACTCTTTCATGACACTTATGGCACATAACAGAGGAGTAAGATAGGGAACTTTGATTGATAATTGGTGATGTAAGATACTTTTCCCTATAAGGTTATTGAAAAGTAACGTTAACTTAGACTCCCTAGCTTGAGAAGATAACATGTGTGTAGATGAGAATTTTTTATACTTGTCAATTTCTAGTGCTTTTTGATATGCATCCAACAAAGATTCAGGTGCATATAAATCCACTTTCCTTTTAAAATCATATATCATACCATTAATGAGTTTAGAAGCAGTAACCAGTATTCATGTCTAACATTGCAACTGAAATCAATCAAAATATTTAGTCTCATATAACGATATTTGTTTCAAGTTTAACCAATCATCCATCATTTGTCGTTTATGCAAGAAGGTAACTATTTTTAAATTTTATTTATGTTTCATTTCTCCCCACAAGGTGATATGTAGTATTTTAGCTAGTTCGATATATCTTGTGACATTTTTTCAGTATTTCTTAGTAGACATAATTAATTTTATTTTTGCTAATATAACTCTATAAATGTCGGTCATGCTGTAAAAGTCAAAATAGTTCTCTAACCAATCCAACCAATCAACAAACACGTTAAGCTCGTCATTTCCATCAAAATAGGGAACGTCAACTTATAACTTTCTTACGATGGCATCATCTCAAAGTGGGTGCCTAACTTAGCCAGTGTCATGTCTATGTGGGTGGCTTTTATTAGGCCTACATCGCTATCTCTCCCTATGTTGGTAAAGCCGACATCTTCAAGGTCATCAAAATAGTGATCAGACTCGTGATACTAATTATGACTTTGAAAATGTCTCCTCGACCACTATGCCAAAGATTTATATTTCTATCATTCACATGACTAGGACTTCTCACAAGTTTATGTGTACGAGGCTTATCAGGAGTTTTGTAGGAGTCCTTTGCTCTTATTCGAGCAACATTGGCTCATATGATCATTCAACTTGCTTTTTAAATTTACTTTGAGCGATGTCAGATTCTTTTAAAATTTCTCCCTCGTTATACAAAATTCTAATTTAGTCATATTGGTGAATTCCAGAGATTTTTCTTCCATGGCCATTGACCTAGTGACGGGCATGCAGAACTTGCCAATAAATAAAGTCCACAATTCAATAATAGAATTAATTACACCGACAGTTTTGAGTCAACCAAGTTTCTTTCGTAATTTAGTCAACTCATTTCTCCAAAATTTCTGCTTTTGGCTACTCCAACATCACCTATAATTCAAGAATGAATGTTTCAAATAAATAGGTCTCAGTAAAATACTTATCAAAGTGAAATTGGATGACTGAAATTCAAGGGCGGTTGATTTTTTGGAAAAATGTTGTGAACTTGACCGTAGAGTTGGAAGACTATAAGCAGTGGAGGGTGGAGCAGATCTGGTCAGCAACAACGTAAGGGAAGCGATTTGGGTTCGAGAGACAGTAAGATTCGAACTGATGGCACAAACGGTTTTAGTTGTCGTTGATCTAGGCTTGATAAGACACGCCAAACGATGGTGACTTGACATCACCTACGATAGAATAGGCGTGGTAACGTGACTAGGGTTCGCTGAAGTGGCGACGAACAGATGGAATGAGGGTGGCCACCTGGGTGGAAGCAGCGGAATGACGAGCACGGTAATGGGAATGGATTTCGGCTGCATACGTAATCGTTAATGCATATTTTTCTCAACTATCTTACAAGATATTCCTTGGCAAAGGGTCTGCCCAATTGTCTCGGACAAAATAAAAATCTGAAGCTCTATCATGCAAGAATTGAAAACAATGAAAAAACACTTCATTAGAAAAATATCCACCTATATACTGAAGACAATAATCTTCCATTACTACGCGAAAAATCAAACCATATCTTTCTTCTTTTCACTTCGAAGGCAAGTGAAGCTTGCCCTGCAAAATCCTTTCTTTTGAGGAATAAAAAGGCCGCGATCCAGCTCTTTCTATATGTCACCTGGTGTACTACTGCTACTATGAGATATGCATATATCATCACGATCCTCTTTTTTATCTGGAAAAGGACACTCGTTAGTTTTACAGTTATTGGTGTATGAACTGGTATACGAAATGGTAAAGAATACTATCTCTGACTGTAGACCTATCCACTTGTGCAAATTCTTTATCTAATGGTTATGATTTATGAATCCAAAATCGAAATATCATGCATCTTCTCCTAGGTATCTAATTATTGTGTTTCTCAAATAGAAGTGTGCGTTATCTTTTTTCCATTGAAACGTATCGTGGTTCAAAAACTGCGATTTTCAGCATCGTTCGATATCACAACATTACTATACTTCAGTTTCCGAAGCCACTTTTTAAAATCAAACCACGTATTTCATCATCCACTTGAAAACAAAGACCTAGTACTCTCACCTGTCATGAATTCTGTATCAAATCTTGTAACTTTTGGAAGAATAGATAGAGTACCAGGCCAAGTGTCTTGTATCAATGTAGCTGAGATTAAAGCATTATGATTCTGAATGAAGATATATGGGTTTCGGATATGCACTCGTTAGGAGAATAACCAAACCAAAACTCAGGTTTTCAATTAATTGAAGCAAACACCTCCAGTACAGCTTTGTGTAGATTCTGGGGAATTTTTAACTCCTTTGACTTGATATCAGTAGAATTCTCAAGCTACTACCACATCGCCATTCCAATGGAGAATTCCATACATACAAATGTAAGTATTGCAATAGCATTTGTCGAATAAACATAGAGAGTACGATTGGTTATTTTTTTTGGTTCCTTGCAAAGCTAAATAATGTTATGTTACAAGTGTAGGCAGTAAAAACTGGTCAAGGAAATTCCAAAACAAAGATACGAGAAGCTCCAACAAAATCCATATGCAATTGTCTATCCACATATATCCATTAAACGAAGTCCAACCATACACAATAAACACATTTCATGCAATAGCATGAAGTGAAAAAGCCATACAAAAATTTTGAAATATAGCTTGAAGCTTCATTCGTGTTGTAATATCTTACAATCATTCTATTGACTTGCAATGCAGAGCAACCAACAAAACAGACAATCGACGAAGGAATCCTAAATTTACAACAACGAAAGCATGAAAACGTTTTTAGACACTCTGGAGATAATTTTCTTCATCTCCCCAATTATCATATTATGTAAGAATGAGGTAACTTCATCTTCAAAAGTTTAGCAGAACACCAATTGCCTACCTACCTCGGCCTCCCCATCGAGGCCCCGCCACCACCCCCATCTCCCCCGTAGCTGCCCGAACTCCCCGTGGCCCCCATCCCACCACCGTATATCTGCCCTCCACCGTACATCTGCCCGACAACAGGTTGATACCCCATTACCGGACCTCCATAAATCGCTCCACCACCTACACCCACACCTACCCCCTCCTTACTACCCCCCACAGAACTCTTCTCACCCTCCATCTCTCTATACTTAGCCAAATACACCTTCAACGGCTCCACATACTCCTCGAATCCCAGAGTAGTCATAGCCCACAACAAATCGTCGCCGTTAATAGTCTTCCTCTTCTCTCTCTGGCACTTATCGGAGGCCTCACCGGTCACGAAGCTGATGAACTCCGACACGCATTCCTGCACTGTCTCCTTGGCGTCTTTCGATATCTTGGCGTTGGCGGGCAGAGCCTTTTTCATGATCCTGCTCACGTTTGCGATGGGCAAGAACCTGTCTTGCTCTTTGTTGCTAGCGTTGCTGTTGCTGTGGCCACCCGAATCGTTGTCTGACTCCGCCATTAAATTTTACTCGACAATCTTTGCGATAAAGTCCGGTTCTTTGGCGAGAAAAACTGTGATGGTCCAAGGGGACACTTCCTCTTTTGAAGATCAAATTCTGATGATGGGTTCTGTTCTGTTAGTGAAATAGATGATGGGTTTTTTGGCGGAAAGGGTTTTGATTGGTGGGTTTGAAATGGGTGTGTGGCGATTGGTGGATAGCTCCGGGAAGATTGGGGGAGAGAAGTGGAGAAGATTACAAGTTATAATATATCTCCTTACAGGAGACACGTGTCATAATGCTAGCCGTTCTTTCTCGATAAGTGCAAAGGAGAATCTGAGTCGTCCATGGTGGGCAAATCTGATGGTTTAGAAATTAGTTTTGGGATGGAACTGGGGATGTGAAAGTCATTTCATGTTATTGTCAATTTGTACACGGTCAACTTTTTATTATTTCCTCTAAAATATCGTCTTGTTTAAGCTAACATAGATGTTAGCATACATTCCTCTCACAATGATGTGGACTCCACCTGTGAGGGACCCACATCAATGTGAGAGGGGTGGATGCTAACATTAATGTCAGCTAAGATGTCACCCTAAAACATATAGTTACTTTTTTTTTTTTTTTGTTGAAATACTAAATATATTAAAACAAAGGAGCTACGATGGGGTAGCCTCCATCACAAAAAGAAGCATTCGGGATTACATCAAATAGAACAAATCCAGAAAAATTCCTATCTCTCGCCCAAGCAGCTAAATGATAGGCGGCAAAATTGCAGCAACGGGAAACAAAACGAAATTTCCAGAATTTCCATTTCCCCTTCAAGGCACGAATCTTCAAAATTGTAGAATGCGAGCTCCAGTTAACCTCATTGAATTGATCGTTAATAAAACTGATCACGTTGAGACAATCAAACTCGAAGACAACTTTCCTTTTCTTGAATTGATCTGTCTCGACTGCAATAAGGATCGCCAAAGACTCCGCCATTTCAGCATCGGTACATTGGATAATGTTGGTAATGGCCAAGCAATATTGATCCCTTTGAATTTCTCCACACCGCTGCCGAGGATGTTGTATGAATTGTAAAGGATGCATCTGTATTAATTTTTATCCATTTCGTCCTAGGTGGTTGCCAATTTTTTTGAAAAAGCGTCATCTTCTTCGAATTTTCTTTCAACATTTGAACTTGGAGGTGCTCTTTCATTTGACTTCTCACATCTTTCAAAATAATTGCAACATTTTTAGGAACAGCTCCATGAACAACTTCATTCCTCATTTTCCAAATGTTGGTCATTGTAATCACTACAAAAATCATAAGTTCCTTCCTTTCAATAAAAGTCAGCTTTTCTCCAATCTCTTCACCTGCAAGGAAAATGAGGAAATCGGGAAGTAAAATGATCTTAAAGAAATCAAGTCTCAAGGACCATTTAGATTAGAACCACAACATTTTTGCCACTTTGCAACGCAAGAAAAGATGATCTTAAGTTTCAGGCTCTACATTGCATAAAGGGCATTGAACATCCCTGAGTTTGAATATGGAATTCAATTTCACTCTGGTAGGAAGAGATTGAGATGCTTTTACACCAGAAAAGCTTGTGACGGTTATGAAGACTGGATTTCCAAATCAAATTCTACATCCCTGAAGGATCACCAGTTTTGCGCCCCTGGATAATTGAAAGATAAGCTGACTTGACTGAGAACTTCCCAGAATGGTTAGGCATCCAAAAAAAGTTTTTTGGGTTCCTGGAAATCGGTAATAAGAATCTTGACAATTTCTTTAACCGTTTCTGGCAGGAATAGAGAATCCAACAAAGTGAGATTCCAAGTAGCAGAAGAAGGAACCAACAGGTCCTGAATGGTAAGGCGAACGTGGTTTATATCCAGCAGAGGGTCTTTTGGCTTAGGAATACCTTGGCCTTGAGAAGGAATCCAGGCTTCCTCCCAAGTTTTAACTTGAGAGTTAAGAGACACTTTGAATCTGCTATGGAGTTTGATAAAATCCCTGCAATGAAAAACATCCCTAGCAATCCAAGAGGGGTTAGAACAAGCTAAATTCATAGTAGCAAAATCTTTGTTTTTAATGTATTTATCTCTAAAAATGTTGGTCCACGGTTTTTTCTCGTTAATAGCTATCATCCAAGCAAGTTTAGAGACAAGAGACTTATTATGCTCCTCCATAGATCTGAAATCAAGACCCCCATCTTCATTGGGTAAACAAATAGATTTCCAGCTGTTGAGAGGCAAAATCTGATTTTTAGAGTTTTCACCCCACCCAAAACCTCATCATCATACTATCAATTTTCTTAGTAATGCTAACAGGAAGCAAAAAGTTAGTCATTTGGTAGGAGGGGATAGTTTGGATCACTGAATCCATGAGGACAGCCTTGCCAGCTTGAGGGAGCACATGACTTTTCCAACCTGCAAGTTTGCCTCTAAGTTTCTCAATACCGACAGAACAGCCTTTTTTTTTGTAGCAGGCTTACAAAAGTGTATCCCCAGATGAAGCTTCTTGTGGTTGCATTCATGTATTCCTAGATCAACCAGCACAAAATGTGTAGAGGCAACAGAGGAGTTAGTACTAAAGTGGACAAAGGACTTCTCTTTATTAATGATTTGACTGCCCATTGCTCAAAAGTATCCAGACAAGAGTTAATAGCATCAACATCAGATTGGCTATTACTGGAGAAAAAAGTAAGATCATCAGCATACAGTAAATGAGAAATAGGAGTACTTTCTCTAGTAATCTTGATGCCATGGAGATGATTTTTACTCTCTTAAACAAGCATAAGTCTAGAAAGCAATTCAGCATACACAATGAATAGATATGGAGAGATGGGGTCTCCCTGCCTAATGCCTCTGGAGGATTTGAAAAAATCAAAGGGGGCACCCTGAATTGACACAGAGAAGTTGCAAGAATGGAGGCATCTAGAGATCCAAGAACAAAATTTGTCACAGAAGTCCAAATTCTTCAGAATGCAAAGCAAGAGAGGCCACTCCACCTATCATAAGCCTTGGAAAGTTCGACCTTAACAACCATGAAAGCTTCAGAGCCTCTTTTAGAGTTAAGAAAATGCATTAATTCATAACTGATAATATTATTCTCATGGATATGTATACCTTTAGTAAAAGCAAACTAAAATGGAGAAATGATCTTCTCAAGATGCACCTTAAGCATGTCAGCAAGAATTCTAGAAATGATTTTATAGGAAAACTTGCACAAGCTAATCGGCCTAAAGTTCTCAACAAGACAAGGTCTTTTAGTTTTAGAAATAAGAGCTATGAAGGTATGATTAAAATCAGGAGGCAAGAAGTTATTAAGAAAGAAATCTTGAACAACAGCAACAACTTCAGGGCCAACAATATCCCAGTAAATTTTAAAAAAGTGAGCAGAAAATCCATTTGGCTCTGGACTTTTATTAGAATTGAGACTAAAAATAACACTTTTAATAACATTAACAGAGGGAATAACACAGAGAGCAGAGTTATCAGCATCATCTAAAACACTAGGAAAGAGACCATTAAGATCAGGGGGGAGGGGAGGGAATGAGAGTTAAAATCCCAAGTAAAGAGCACAGAGAAATATCAAACAACTAATTCCAATCAAGACGTTCTGTCAATTAAACACTTTCCTCTCTCTAGGATTCCCTCCCTTTCTCCCTCGTGGTAGAAACTATTCTTTCTTGCTTCTTAGCTTTCTGGCTACCTTCTTTATTCCTGTCCTTGTCTCTCATCGTATCCTTGGTTCTTGTTACCCCATGGAGGGCGAATTGGAAGAAATGCCTTTTACAATTATTACAAAAATCATAACCACAAAAAAAAATATCAATCTTCAAGCTATCAAAGATACTCTTCTAGCTGCTTGGGGGCTAAGGTACGAGCCTTTTGTTCGGAAAGTTGAGGACAAAACCTACAGTTTCTTCCTCAAGTTTGAAGAGGACGCCACCAAAATCATTGAAAAGGGGCCATGGAACTTTAGAGGTAACCTGGTTCTCGTGAATCGATGGTCTCCAGAAATGGCTTTCACTCAACTCGTCCTCAACAAAATTGAATTCTGGATTCACGCTTTAAACAACCCGGTATGTCTTATCACTCAAAATCTAGTGGAGACTATTGGCAACACTGTGGGTGTTTTTGTGAAAGCAGATCTGGGTAATCACAACAAATGGAGAAAATCTGTGAGAATTAGAGTGGAAATTGATACTACTAAAGCTCTAGTTGATCAGGTCATCATCAAAATCCCAGGGAAAAACACCATTCTTAGTGACATTAAATTCAAACGGCTTGGTACGTTTTGTTTCTGTTGTGGCATTATTGGCCACAAGTTTGATGATTGTGGGGTGGAAGATGGCTTTCAAACGCCAAACTCACCTCAGTTACTGAAATCCTACTGTCCTTGGTTGAGGAGTGAATACTCTGTAAAGAATCAAATCACCAAACCGGGCAATCCTATGACGGTTTTTATAGATCCGTCAGCATCTCGCAACAGTCCGATGAATTTTCTGGTTTCCAGCAGTTTGGTGAACCAACGAGCAGGATCCAGCGACAGTACCAGTGTGGAGGAGGACGACGGAGCAAAAAACGACGTCGTGGACATTATAGGGCCTGTCAGACCAGACCGTACCCTTAGTACAACTTGCCAGGTTACTGTTGGGCTTGCGAACGTAGACGTGACAGGGAGCCGTTTGAAAAAGACAGATCTAGATTTGGGCCTCTTGGGCCCAACTTACGAGAAGATCATGTTCTACAGTGAACTGGACTTAACTTATCCAAACAGGCCCAATCCAAATGTCCAGACCCAGTTAATTCCAAATCCTTTTGCTTTAAATCAAACACAGGTTGGGCCGCTGCTGGGCTTAAATAATCCTACGGAGTCCACAATACAACAGAATAAAAGTGAGAGAGGTAAAGGGCCCGTCAATCAGACGATCAATTTGGGGCTCCCTCAAAATCTAAAGCCCAAACTCGAACCAAGAAAATTCCCAGGGCCAAGTGGGCCTATCTCGCCATTCCAGTTGATCCAAAGGCTAAACTCAGCAGGATCCAAAAGAAAATCCAACCTGGGAGAAGTAACTCAGAACAAAAAATCAAAAGCGATCTCTGAAGAAGAAAACCAAGAAATTTTGGTCAACTTACAAGGTCTAATCATCGACAACTCAGAGGATTATCTTCTCCAAAACATCAATTCCCTGGAGGAACATATTTCCACAGTCCAAATTGGAGCTTCAGACAACAATCGGATGGACGAACAAATCATTGAGGAAACAACAGTGGTCCGTAGAATCCGAACTTTCACCAGAAGCAATAGAAGTCAATCGGAAAGAAACTCAGTTACCATCACAGAAATTGAAGAAAGCTCTCCTGATCATCCAAATATCGAGGCCCCAGGGGGGGTACATCAATGAATTCTCCCAAAGTTTTAGCGTGGAACTGTCAAGGCTTGGCCAAGCCTTCGACAGTGAGGGCGCTTCGTTCCCTCATTCTTGTTAACAGGCCTGATGTGATTTTTATCTCTGAAACTAAAACTAAATTCTACCATCTTATTACTAATATGCTCCTTTTCTGTGAATCTTATTAACATGCATTTTGTTGACTCTAGCGGTCTTTCTGGAGGACTTATGTGTGCTTGGTCTAATTCTTTCGATGTGCAAGTGATCAAAGATAATCGTTGGTTCATCCATATGTCTGTGTCTGGTTCTTCCTGTGAGGAGCCGTGGCTACTCACCGGAGTTTATAGTCCTTGTAAATTTAAGAAAAAAATGTTGTTTTGGCAAGACATTGAGAAACTTCAACCTGGGAACAACTTAGCTTGGCTCATAATAGGAGATTTCAACGATGTCCTTAACCAAGGCGAAAAACTTGGAGGGAAGCCTTTTGCTTCAAGCTCTCGGCACTTAATCGAAGATGTCATTGAGAAACTGGAGCTGATAGATCTAGGATTTAAAGGTAAATGTTTTACTTGGAACAATAAAAGGCCTGGATTTGCAAACATTAAAATGAGACTGGACCGAGGTCTAGCAAACTCCTCCTGGTTCATCAAATACCCCAGAGCAGAGGTAAAGCATCTTCCAGCTATTAAATCTGACCATAAACCCCTCTTGTTATCTTTTGATGTTGCTCTTGTTAAGAAGAAGAGGCCTTTCAGATTTGAAAATCTGTGGGTTGAACGTGCTGATTGTATGGAAGTTATTGAAAAATGATGGAATATTGGATTCTTGGGTTTACCTATAGATAAATTCATGAGAGTCAGTGCAAATACTAGATATAACCTTATCTCTTGGAACAAGAATATTGTTGGTAACATTTTTGCCAGGACAAATGCCATTTCTTGTAGAATCAATGAGTTGCAGGACCTGTTCTTCTCCTGTGATGTGGCAAAAGTGGAAAGTGATCTGCAGGATGAACTTGAGCTCATAAACAAACAGGAAGAGATTATATGGAGGCAAAAGGCCAAAGATCACTAGGCAAAAGATGGAGATGCAAATTCAAAGTATTTCCACCTCTCAACCATTATCAGGGCTAAAAGGAACAACATCCCGTTCATTAAAAACCCTGCAGGTTTAAAAGTCTACCAATGGATGGAGATTGGTACATGTTTCACCGACTTTTTTTCTGAGTTATTCTCTTCTGATTTTAATGAATCTTCCTACCCTTTCCCTGATAACTTAAATGATCTTTTCCCTTGCATGTTGAATGATGAGGATAATGTTAATCTGTGTTGTAGCCCTTCTCCTAAAGCTATCAAGAATATTGTCTTCAGTAGTAATTCTAATATTAGCCCTGGTCCTGATGGCTTTAATGCTCACTTTTACAAAAACTTGTGGAACATTGTTGGAGGAGATGTCATTAGGGTTGTTCAGTATTTTTTCCAAAACCATTCTTTTCCTAAGGATTTCAACCACACCTTTTTAGCTCTCATTCCTAAATCCAAAGGCCTTGCCTTGTTGAGAACTTCAGGCCTATTAGTTTATGTAACTTTACTTACAAGATTATTGCTAAAATCTTAGCTGATAGGATCAGAATTCATCTTGATAAGTTCATATCCCCTTTCCAATTTGCTTTTTGCCAGGGTAGACTGATTCAGGAGAATACTATCCTTAGCTAAGAAATGATGAACTATCTTAAAGTTAAAAAAGGCACCAAAAAGTACATGGCTGTCAAAGTGGACCTTTCTAAAGAATATGACATAGTAAAATGGCCTCTCCTGCTCTGTATCATGAGAAACCTTGGCTTCTGTGACAAATTCTGTGGTTGGATCAACCAATGCCTTAAATCTTGTAGTTTCTCTATTTTGATCAATGGATCTCCTTTTGGTTTCTTCAAACCCTCGAGAGGTCTCAGACAAGGAGACCCATTGTCTCCATTCCTCTTCATCATATATGCTGAGCTTCTATCTTGGCTTATTCATCTTGAAGAGAGGAATAACCAAATCTGTGGTATCAAACTCACTAGAACCAGCAGTGCCATCTCTCATCTTCTCTATGCAGATGACATTACTATTTTTTGCAGGAATCACCAAGATGATGTCAATGCTATTAATAGATGCTAGGAGATTTTTGAACTCTGGGGCAGTCAAATGATTAATAAAAATAAATCTTTTGTGCATTTTAGTAATATTTCTAGCCTTGCTTCCAGATTTTTTGTTACTAATGATCTTGGTATTCCTGAGTGTAATCACAGGACCCTTCATTTGGGTATCCATTTATGCAAACCAGGTAGAAAGAAAAAGGCTTTTGAAGACATTATGGTCAAACTGAGAGGTAGACTGGCTGGGTGGAAGAGTAAGGTTCTCCCCCAAGCTGGTAGATCTGTGCTCTTAGATTCTGTAGCCCAAGCTATTCCTACTTATCAGATGGCGAATTTCATCCTGCCACAAAGCATCACCAAAAAAATGGATAGCCTCATGATGAGGTTCTGGTGGGGGGAAAATATTAATAATCACATCCTTCCCCTTAAATGTTGGGACTCCATCTGTTTACCCAAAGATTCAGGTGGGTTAGGTTTCAGGACAATGAGGAACCACAATCTTGCTCTTGTTGCTAAACTTGCTTGGCAAGTGACTATTAAAGACAAAAAATTGTGGATCAACATTTCCAGGGACAAATATGTTAAACAAAAAGATTTTTTATCCATGGATTGTCCTTCCTCTAACCCCTCTTGGATTGCAAGAGATATTTTTAAATGCAGGGACTTGATTAAGAAAGGAGCTAGATACAAAATTTCATCCTGCTCTGAAGTGAATACTTGGACCCAAGCTTGGATTCCTTCCTTTCAGCAAGGAATCCCCATCCCAAAAAACCAGCTGGTTGTTGATGATTCTACTGTGATCAGTTGTCCAAAAGTCAGAGATCTGATTATAGAAGAGTCTTGTTCTTGGAACAAATCTCTTCTTGATTCTTTATTCCTGCTAGAAACAGTCAAGGTCATCTTGAAGATACCTATTTCTGTTTCCCAGGAACAGAAAGAGATCTATTGGTTTCCCTCCCAGTCAGGGGAACTTTCTGTTAGATCTGCTTACCAGACTATCATTCATGATCGATGCATTGGTCAAAAAGCTTCTATTTGGAGAATACAATGGAAAGCTAAGATTCATAATCGCCACAAGCTTCTCTGGTGGAAAGTTGTTTCTAATGCCTTACCAACTAGGGTTAAAATCAAATTTGTTTTCCAAATTGGTAACTTAAAATGTCCTGTGCAATGATGAGAATGAAACTGCTGAGCACTTGTTCATTAGGTGTAATGTGGCCAGGCTTATATGGTTCTCTTCTAAGTGGTCTATCCATATTGATTATTTCAGGGACTTGTCACTTATGGATTTTCTCATTGACATTGCAGAAGGAGGCATGAGTAATGCTTTGAATGTTGAAGAGAAGATGGAGATCATGATTTTTGCAGCTGTCTCCATGACAAACATCTGGACCCTTAGGAACAATACAATTCACAATGCAAATCCTAAAGATGTTCGGTTGATCATTAAAGATATCCAATCTCAATCTAAAGATCACATTCGGGCCCAAAGAGCAATCAAGAGGAACACATGGGGGCAAAGAATTCAGAAAACATGGCATCCTCCAGGAAAACATTGGATCAAAGTAAACACAGATGCATCTTTCACATCATACTCATCTTCATCAGCAGCAGTTTGGAGGAATTCCTCAGGCTCCATCCTTTTGGCTCATTCGAATGTTTTCCATTGTTTTGACGCGGAGATGGCAGAGGCCTTGGCTCTCCTTGATGTTGTACAACTCGCTATCAAATTCAGGAAGAAAAAGGTCATCTTCGAATCTGATAACCTCTCTGTAATCAATGTTATTAATGGCTCTGAAGAGGATATCAACTGGAGTTCCAAACCTACTGTTATGGCGATTAGAGAGTTTAGAGTTTTTTGGTCTCATTGGAAATTCCTTTTTGTCCCCGGGCATTGTAATAGTGCAGCTCATAATCTAGCAGCCTGGGCTAGAGACACCAACGTTTCAGGGATTGTGCCTTATGATAGGCTCCATATATCTTTATTTTGTGATGGTGGCTACCCCCTTGTAACACCAATGTTTTGATGGTTCATTAATATAGTTCGTTTAAACAAAAAAAAAAAAAAAAAAGAGCACAGAGAAATAATCAGCAAAGCAACTTCCAATCTCCTGCCATTTAAACAGTTTCTCACCTGAGGGGCTTTTAATGAACTTAATAAAGTTTACCTTGGCACGGATCATGGTCGAGAGATGAAAGAACCGAGTATTTGCGTCCCCGTCTTTAGCCCAGTGAACTTTAGCTTTTTGTCCAAATAGATTCCTCTTGCTTAAGGATAGTCTCAAGCTCCAACTGGAGAGAAACTACTTCCTCCTTGGCCTTATTGTCGTGGTATAAGTTATGGAGTTCATCAATTCTTCCCAGAATAATATTCTTTCTGGTGTGAATATCCCCAACCACCTTTCTATTCCAGAGAATTAAACTCCCACGTGTATTATACTCGCATTTTTTCATCTTAACAATCGGTGAGCCAAAGAACTCCGTTTTCCAGCTCTCATCAATCACTTGTGCACAATCAGTTCTTTCCGTCCACATATTTTCGAATCGGAACGGCCTTTTCCTTTTTATAACAGCAGAATCCAAGGTGAGAAGCAGTGGCTTGTGATGAGATTTAACAGGAGGGAGGTGAAGGATTTCCGCTTTGGGGAATCGAATACACCAATTCGAATTTGCAAGTCCAAGGTCTAATCTCATCTTGATGTTCGCCGCTCCTTCTCTTTTGTTATTCCAAGTGAACCTTTTGCCGATGAACCCAATATCAATAAGACTAAGGTTCTTGATTTCAGTATCAAACTGGGAACGAGATGAAGACGCCCAGGATTTTCCTCCTATCTTTTAACTTTGGTTGAGAATGTCGTTGAAGTTTCCCATGAGGATCCAAGCTTCATTCACTCCCGGGTTGAGACTAGAGATTTCCTGCCAAAAAGGGATTTTATTTTCAGATTTGCAGAGGCTATAAATCCCAGTAAAGAACCACGGTATATCCACTCCAAACGCATCAAAAAAAAAATGAATAAACCATCTACTCGAGGTAATAATGTTAATCGAGAAATCGCTAGACCAAGCACAAATCAAACCTCCAGACAGCCCAATTAGATCAACAAAATAGAAATTACAGAGCTTCGTAGCTTGAAGTTTCTTAACAAAACAATCATAGTTTCTCGTTTTGGTTTCAGAAATAAAAATAAGGTCCAACCTATTAATAGAGATGAGGGAAATAAGCGCCCTCACTTGTGGAGAGATTATTAGGTGCAACGCTTACACGATGAGGTAGTATAAATATATGAATGAGATGAAATGTAGACATTTACTTTCCTAAGATATAAGAACTATGTTTAATCTAAATATTTGGTTTTACCACGTTATCATACAGCGGCTACACCTACTAATTTTTCTACGTGTGAACTATGAATCCGAATTTTAAAACGTTTTCTTTGGAGGAATCAAAATGTTTCTATCTTTGAGAAACATACAAGTATTTTTCATGTCTATTCGACAATAGTTTTTACGATTATTTTGAAACCTGTTGTGAAAATCTTACAGTATTGCGAAAAGTTTTTCTAATATCTAGCTGACCGAAAAATATTATAGAAAGGAGACCTGATCCATGGTGTGAACTACTTAAAAGTTTTAAAACACCCCACGTATATAAAAGCAAATATTCTAACTATTATTAGTGAAATACAAGCATATCTTCTAACCACAAATAATTTGTAGCGATGTACCATTATTTAAGTATGTCGCTCATCAACAAATTACAGAGACAGTAAAACGATGGCGAAAACGTATGATAAAAAAGTTGAGATTCAAAAAAATTCAAATAGAAGACTTGGTCTTTAAGAAAAGTACAAGCTCAATAAACATGTGAGAAACTGGGATTTGAATTGTTATGAATCATACAAGGTTTTGAAAAGCCATACGATACTTACTAACTGGGGGACATTAAGGAAAAAAAAAATCTTGTATTTTATTTGACATTTGATAATTAAGGATACCACTGATTATCTCCGTGGAATGATAAACAACCCAGATATTTCTACATTTGACAATTAGACGTTTGATTGTTAATTATTTATTCAATTTTATTTACTTTGTATGTGGACCTCAAAGTAGCTCTAAATGTTTTTCTACTATTATCCAGTTGTAACCAAATGCCCGAACTATGAAAACTCGATTCCCCTTTATGAATTATGTAGGCATCTCGAAATTCCTCTACATTTCTTGTTCTAATAAGATTTCTATTCTGTTCGTGTATTGATGTACACGATTAGCTTCAATGCTCTACGATGGTATAATCCATACTACATATAGTAATTAGCAACATCAACTATAAACCAGTAAAACAGGACCTGAAGAAAACGAGTGATTATCGAATTAAACGAGTAAATCAGCAAATGAGTAAAGTCAAAAGATCGAAAACATCTTGTTAAAAGTCAAGGATACCAACCTCATAACTGAAAGCAAGATTAAGGTAACCATATAAGTGCCTAAAAAAAGAATGAGAAGAATCTACAGGTTCTCTGGGAATTCTGAAAATCATTAATGTTAGCCAAACTGGTTGTAAAAGACGATCCAACATGGATCTCCTCCCGCACTAACATATATGAAAATAATTAGGCAGAGGATTTTACTATATCAACCTTACCATCAATTGATAAAAAGAACAATGAAAATATTACATAAACTGACACAAGATTATATTGAATAAATAATTTCTACACATAAAATGCCAATATGCGCAGAAACTATTGTTACTGAGGAGCTTTTTAAAAAAATACACACACACACACACTAGAGGTTTAAGAGATGTGTCTCACTAATAGACTGCACTTCGTTCGCCATTGTTCCTAAGGAGCTCATCCTATTCTTTTTTTTACATATAGCGGGTATCAATAGACATGAACCCAATGCGATTTCAGTTATCCCTGAAAAAAGTTACATGCAGTATGCCACTCCAATTACTTCTGTACACGAGTCAAGCTGCAAAATAAGTAAAATAAAACAATTAGAATAAAAAACCCTGTATTTATTTAAGAGAGGAAGTTACTGCTAAGCATTATAAAGGGTTACCATTTTAGCTGAACCAAACACAATACAACAAAAGACAGAGTCAATGTCCTAAGCAGAACATAGTGATGCTCTTTGCTTCATCAATAACTGCTTCAGTTTTTTAATGAGCTTTGGGTCTGAGCACATGTAGTCCTGGAACGACAGCCTCAGAGATTGCAATAACTTCTTGTGATCTTCCTCGGGATCAAGGTTTAGTAATTTTGTAAATAGGTTTTTCCAAAGATCGACATTCCAATATCTAGAAGACAAATGTAGAAGGTAAGAGAGAAAAAATCTAGCTTAGATAATATCATATTCATATTTTCATACCATAAAATGCCACAAGTAATTATTGTATTTGTACATCGTTGTAGTTGTTATTGTTGTACGTGTTATACCCTTTATTACAGTCACCGGTGGGGGAAGATGAAGTTAGCTTAGGCTAAGTATGATACATCATTTTAATTGCTTAAACCTCAAAACTTATGACTACAATTACCTGAGTATTTAATACTATGACTCACTGGATGACGTGGCAAAACTGAATCCACAAGATATACAAACCTGGTCTAGGTAACGTGATCCAACGAGAAAATTAATAGCTATTTAAGAGCAAGTACGGACCTCTTGTAATGCGATTTTGGCTGGTAAAAGTTGCTGCCATCAGGTGAAGATCTTTTTTCAATCTCCATGTATGAATTGTGAAGCATCACATGTACTATAACACAGAGCCCATATATGTCCACCTGATTCCAGCATGAAAGAGAAGTGAAAAGAAAAGAATAACGTAACCATTTACTGCACAGAAGAGATACAAAAAGCTGTTATACCTGAAATGTCCAAGGTTTATTTTCTTGCATCTCAATGCAACGAAAACCTGAAGTTCTACTATCTCCCGTAAATTTGGTGTTCTGTGGAAAGAGACTTAGATCGATTCCTCTTCCCCAGTCGACCAGGCATAGTCCCTGAATTTGGTAAAGGAAGTACATAAAATCCAGCAGTAATACTTTAGAATATCCAAGACACTTTGAAATTATACCTGATCATGCCAGGATCCAATTCGGAGGCGGAAATCATTTATATCTTCTATTGGATCGTCCCTGTATTCATGCCATATTTATTTGAGTAAGTACTTGAGAAAGACCATTTTGCTTAAGTTTAGCGGAGAAATGGTTTCAAAAGTATTTAGATCACATACAGTTCATAAATTATTGAAAGGGGTACTTTATGTGTCATTGTAGCTGATGTCATGAATGTTTACTACCATTTATCAAACTGAAGTGTTGCCAGTGAAAAGAAACTCCTTTTGATGGATATAAAGTAGGATTCAAGTGAGGCAGAGTGAGAAGAAAAAAACATGACAGGCAACATTATGATCTTTATATCCACGTAATAATGGAGTAATAATGAAAATGTCACACTGATAGGAGGGAGATCGATCTGAGTCAGTTTATCCCTTATTTTAGAAAATGTCCGGGATATTAGATAAGCAACTGCGTTGCTTAATTAGGATAGAACTATTGTTCAGATTGAACTTAGAGCATTTTTCAATATATAAGAACCTCAAACATCACATATCAGAGAAACTATATTAAATTTGTTCGGTTTAGGTTATGGATCTCCCATGCAGATTTACCCGACCCGTATTATTTAAATAATGGAAGCAGTACTTTCTCCTTTTTTTTTTTAATGAGAAGCTCCATCTTTCCTCATATTCTTTCCTTTTAAAAAGAGGAAGTCTTTCCCAGCAATAATAGAGAAAACACCTAAAATTATGCAAGAAAAGAAAAACAAATTCATGCACAAGAACAAAGTGTGAGGATTATAAATGAGATTTCTGGAATATTTCACCATAGATATGACTCTTGAGTCGTGGCAATCAGACCTTTTCTACATGTGATCGGATTTGGACTGGTTTGGGTCCTAAAGAATGAAGAGAAAACGTCATAGATTCAAGCTAACTGGTTAGAGTTCATCATGGATACTCCATGAACCCCTTTTATATGTGTTAAAGGTTAGTGACTTTCTACATAGATAAACCCACATATTTTGAGCAGCCTTTGGCATTGACATCCAAATGTGTCAATCGCAAATTCCTCCACACTCCTACAACTTTAAAATCTCCTTTCTGAAGCCTGTCTAGTTACATGATGACAATCAGGAAAATCTAAATAATCCTTAGGTACAGCTTAAAACAAAAAGCAAAAACTAAAGCTGTTACATTATTAAACAAACGTGTGAAAAAACAGGACAAAGTTGAAGCAAATAAAATCCAACACAAAATATAGCTCACTCCTTTTTCTGAAAAATCAGAAAGAAGCACTGATACAGGGTTCACCAAAACAAATACTAAAAGACCAACATATTTTTGTACGAGTTGGTATGAAAACGATGTTTATAAAGGATAAGTCTCAGGCTCTCAGAGGGAAAGAACCTTTTGTACAGGTTTTTGAAGAAGAAATTATTTGACATGGAGTAGCACATAATAAGCAAAGAACTGAATCAGACATTTATGGCCCCAGTGGAACAGTCAGACTTGCAGAAAGAATCCGACAGCAAAGCAGGGATCCCTGTGTTCCAGACAAACTGAATTTGCAACTGAATTTTACTACGAAAACAATAACACATCAAGGTACTGCAAAAAAAGTAAAGAAACCGAAACAAGTATCCCAGTGCCAGGTCTAGGAATCTTTTCACCCAAAAAAAATGTAAAGTAAGCTTTGATCTAAAAATTTAACAACGTTAATTACCTGGAATATCGGATGAGCAAATTATCAGGCTTGAAGTCACCATGGATAATGGAAGCATCATGCAAAGTTTCAAGAATTCGGAGCATCTCGATGGTGTAATAAATACATAATACTTCTTCCATAGACCCACCTATGACGACATTAGAGTTTATGGCGTCCTGCAGAATATTTTAACATGAATGAAGTTAGATGAAGGAATTTTAGAATTTTATCTTATGTAATTAGCTGTTCACCTGAAGTGTTCCATGAGCTAAATAATTAGAAACCAGTACACTGTAGTCAGCATAGAGGTGCAACCTATGGGCAAAGCCAAAACTCATCCTCTGGAAAATAGATAAATTGAATGAGCAGCAGCTTTACGACTAAAAGATGTTAATAAGTATTTATTACTACATGTCATGTCCTTACTTCATTTTCTGGAATCCGCACGTCAAGTTGACGGTACATGTAAAATTCCCAAGGAAAGGGCGGCTTTTGAATCTGTCCAAGATGGTTCAAAATGAATCTCATTATATCCTTCGCAAACCAAATCTTTATCTGTGCAAAGCTGAGAGCAGTAGGAAATAACCTTAAGAGCAACAACATCGTCAGGGTTGTTATCGACATAAGCTTTAAACACCTGAGCAAATCCACCCTGGCCAGCACAGCCTTTAATCTGGTACTTGTCTCCACCTTTAAGCATCATAAATGCCAAACAGATAAAACACATTACCAGACAGAGCAAGTCCACAAAGAATGCCAAGGACCAGTAAAAATTAAAAATTAACTAGCAAATCACATTTACTATTGCTTGCCACCTTGTCAGTATCATCAAACTAGCACTTTTGTCTTACTAATAGAGGCTAGGACAATGATAATGCAGAGAGTAATATATTGAAATGTATTTGGTTCTTAAGTTATCAATCTTCATTTCTACACAGGCTCCAGTATTCTACAGAGGATTTACGATACTTTATGTGTATAATTTCTACAGGCTAGTCATCATTCTTACTTTTAGTTCTAGCGGACATTTTAGAACAGATTAAGATTCAAGATTTAGAATTTGGAAACCTGCATAGAAAAACTCAAAAGGAAAGCTCTGAATGTTTGTGTCGGGCCTCAACCTCCAATTTAAGGCACTAGCATCTTAAGTTACTTATTCCAAATTTGCACCTTTTAGGACCTCCAATAGTCAAGAGTGCCCCCCCCCCCCCCCCCAACCCCTCCCTCTCCATGAACTTTAATTAAGATTAAACCAACATTTATGTATTAATATTTATATGTATGAGTGCTCTTGATTTCCTTTACTTAAAGATAGCCATTAATGTCAGCAATAGCTAATGGACCTACCAAGAGAAATGAAGCTTCAAGCATTTCTGCAGAGTTGTGAAAATATATTTATTGTACCTATATCAATGGTTTTGTTCCTGGCTGATTTCACCAAGGAGGAAAGAGCAACTTTTCCCGGATACGCTCTATTACTTGGATGATATCCCTGAAAATATACATGTAACTTGCATCAGAAAAAAGTGACCAACAATCAGTTTGCAACTTGTATAAATGAATAGCTACAATGACTTGCCTCATACTGTACAACTTGAGAATTCATCTTCTGCAATAGGGTTTTCAGTGTTGAGACAGACCACGGATTGACAAAATTCTCAGCATTCTCTGTAGAATTGCCATATTTTATCTACAGAAGATTGCAATGAAACCCTGAATCATGTTTATGTTGTCGCAAAACGCAAAAGGGTTTCCAAAATTATGATCCATATATTCACAAAAGGGAACAACATGATATGATTAGCTGCAGTTGGTAAAACCAGAGGATACTTAATCAAGTATTGACAATCAGCTATTTTTATGTAATATCATGTAAATGTGGCAAAGAGGATATGAAGTTTAATAGATAAAAGTAGTGAATATCTAACTTTCACATGAATAACAGAAGAATGCAATTTAACCTGATAAACTGTAACATTAACTTTAACTTTTCAAGCAAAGCTTTAATCGAACTCTCTGAAGTTAACCCAGAATACTGGATACCATGGCATAATCCCCTTTGCGATGATACTGGTGGGTAATTTGATCCCTCAAAAGTGCACAACTTTGTTAACATATTGTTGTACAACTGAAATTTGCTGAAAAGGATAAAAAGATGTGGCTTCTACACTATCACTTTTTTACATTATCTCTGAACTTGTATTACTCTTACTAAATGCAAAGCAAAGTTAAGGAGAAAATATTTAGAGTCTCTTGCTTTGTGATGAATGTTTCTTAACTCCTTACGATAGTTTAAATCTAGGTCCTTTTTCTATACTCCATATTCTTAAAATTTGTGAACAGTAAAGTTCTATAATTAGGTTTGCATCATTTTCCAGTAACCACATGGCTACAAAGAACTCAAGTAAAAGAAATTAGCAGCACCAAACCAATTGCCATTAACTGCAGTTTCCAGCATATATCTAAGCATGAAAGTTATGTTTCCCAGTCAACATCAAGGCATCAGAATTTGCTCAACTGACGTACACGATCATAGAGGATAAAAATAGCAAGGAAGTGCCATCTTTACAGAGTTAACAAGAAACTAAAAATGAAGTAGCATTTGCAAGGTTGTTGTAAGCAGAATAATATATATAGTTAAGATATCACGATCAGAACCAAATGAATGATGGAACAAATGGTGAGAAGATAAATCGTCCAATTGATAACCTAACATTCTTGTTTGGCATACGAAACTTGTTATTTAATAGTTAATCAATCTCCAAACGAGCTTGAGCTTATTCCCTTGGGAAACATTGAAAATAAAGCCTTGATATTCGTAAAAAAAAATGATACTTACAGACCCTTCTTTTTTTTCATATTTTTATGACAAGGTCAGATAACAGCAGCTCTGCCATACCTTCTCATGACCATTGATTACTCTTTCCGACATTCTCTCAAGAAATAACACATGCGCTTTCTTCAGTCTCCCCAATGGTTCAGCATTTCTGATATGAAGGAGCATTCAAGTTCTCAGTGAACAACGATTACGAAAAAAGAAATGGAACGCAAACGAGAAAGCTAAAACATATATGCAAAAATAAGAGAAGCTGAAGAACCTTGAAATGCCAAGTTGATAAATCATACAGGCATCCACAAACTTTCCTTTGACTTCGAGAAATAAAGCAAACGATTCGTAAAGGAGAGCTTTACGCATACAAATCCTGTGCTCCACCATTTCCTCAAAAACCCTTTCATAGTCTGAACTAAAATCCATCTGTCAATCATATAACAAAATACAAATTTTTAAGATACGAAAATACAAACACAGTCTGTAAAATCATAGAAGCTGAAGATGGTATAGCAATTCGAAAACGCTAAGTAAGTGATTTTTCAGTCTATAACTAAAACGACACTTTACTTAAACACTAAAACCACTTCCTTATAGTATCATAATCAACTGAAAAGTATAATATAGAAAAAGAAAAACATATGAACACACAAATCACCAATTACAACATAAACTCAGCTTACAATCAATCACTTGCAATCTTCAGTACAATTATTCCGGTGAAATCCTACTAAAAGCATAGTATTCAACAAAATCGTAATAACAAGTACGTACATAATCCCCAAATCACAGATTAGAAACCCTAAATTTAGAATTTGAGTACTAGGAGAAGCAAAAAAGAAACATTACATAAAGCAACCAGATCTTGAGGAATCTGACGTCATCCCTATATCGTGGATCGGACTTGAAGGTGTTGATACAGCGCGCGCACAAATCCGGTGAATTTTGGTGAATTTGATTTTGCAATGCTTTGTGAATGGACCTTTTGACAAGAGAGAAAATGTGTATGTTAAAAAAAAATAGAAATGAAGAGAGTGAATTTTTAGAGATAGAGTTACCAAAGCCAAGGCAAGAGAGGATCGTCATGGTTGTGGGTAGCTGAAGAGATGGCGGCCATATCCACTTAATTTGCTTGTGATAGAGAGAGAGAGAGAGAGAAAGTTTGAATTTTTGAAATGTGTAACAAGGCGGGTGGCACAGGCACATATGTTTTTTTCCTTTTTTAGTCTTAATTTTTTGGGGTAAATGCGTCGTGTAGCCCCCAATTTCAAGTCAAACGAATGATAATAAAATATGATTTGGTTTATTTTATCCTTTATTCACATTCTGGCATTTTTGTGATTATGTGGAATCTTTTACAGGGGTGAGTCTCTTTATGTCCAAAGTTAGTTTTTACTGCTCAAGTGAGATTTGTATGTTTTATTCGTTTAGCATAGACAAGTGTTAGCAAGTTGAATTCTTATTCCCCCATTGGTTGGGCTATTTTCAATTGTATTGCCCGAGTAATGAGTATTAGTTCTTATCCAATTTCTAGATCTTTTAATTCTTCTTTATTCATGTCTCTACTCAATATCACAAGAACTCAGCCTTCTTTCCTTTCAATGCTTTGAAATTTTGAATACCAGAAAAAAATTGGATGTAACATGAAGTGAAGAAGAGCCTGAAGTACGGACTACGGAGGGGGATTCGCATGACATTCTCCAAAGTTTGGTTCCGATATCGCAATGAGCGTCTTTCCAGTGCTGTGGTTGCTTATGGAATGAGCGTCTTTCCAAAGTTTAACGCTTTTATCCTATTTTTAATTTACTTTTAAACTGTTTCGGCATTCAAAAGAGTAAAACTTTAAACTTCATCTTCTTCATTGATACATGCTCATGGTTGTTTTTTCTTTCAAACTGGCTGCACAGTACGCATAAAATTTGAGATATTTTCAAGTTCATCACGACTGATTACAAATTTCCGGAAATTCACTCCCAAATTTTATTATACGATTTCTTTTTGTGCTGCATACTTTTAGTTAATTGAACGTTACTTTAATTTACTCTTGCTATCACTAAGTTTTATATTATTTTTGGTTCTTCACCATGTCTTCTCGCTCATGGAGTCCTAATATTTCATGTAAAAGGATAAAAAACGTGTGTATACTAAAAAAGTCTATGAATTCCTTCCTTTCTTTATAATATTTGATTAATGTATTGTTGTTTAAAGGTATCCAGTTATTCAGATATGAATCTGTTGCTTTTACTTGACTTCATCTTTTGTTCTATGATTTTGTTTTACTGCACATTCTATATGCACATGGACTTGATGTTTATTTCCTCTTTTTGATTTGGAATTGGGTGGTTTTAAAATTTACCTTCAATTTCATATCTTTATATTATGTACTTTATTTGAACTTCCATGTTTTTTTTTCATTTGAGCTCTATTTTTTTTTTCGTGTTCTCAATTTATCTTCGTTTGTCCTTTTAGCTTGAGGTACCTAAATTACAAATATTGCTAGATGTATAATTTCTCTTCATTCCCATGTGGTTTTCCTTACGGTAAATACTGCAAACATCTGGACTTTTCTTCATGAAATGTTAATATGCATGAGTACAATTAGTTTTTTGATCCTGTATAAAATCTCCAACTTTTTATTCTTGTTTAGGGTGATAATTCCTTTGTCGAGGTAGTTTTGCTGCTGAAAATTTGGGTACTATAAATTAGGTGTTGGAGGCTTCACTGTGAGTGTAGAAACCTCTCTTCACTTGAAGACTTGCTTTATCGAAGGAAATATGCCAATGACAATCAGCTTTGAGGTTATTCGATTAAGTGGCTGGACTCCATGTTCGAAGAGTTTTTAAAGCAATGTCAAGCGTATTCAGCTTCTTCAAGGTTATATAAACTCCTCTTCTAGGCTTGCTAACCATACAATACCAGAGAAAATGAAACGATTTGTGCATAGTTAACTTCAATGCTACATAGGTAGATGGAAAATAATCAAGACTGCAAAAAGGTGGCTTAATTACTATTCGAGGTTTAATATGATGAATTTTGTTCAAACAAAAGACACTGTAGGGGTAACCTTTTTTTTTTTTTTTATTAGATCTCATATAGGCGATTTCACCAAGGTGGATGTAGGCGGTAATTTATTAGTTACTATGAGTATATGTGGCTAAGGAATCTGGTGTGGGATAATTTTTTTTTTTTTTTGATGAATTGGTGTGTGATAATTAATGAAGAGGTATATGCATGAACGAATAACCTTGCATACTCCAGACCTCAATTTTGATTCTGAAATATGTCCAAAGAGTGCACAATAAATTCTACAGACCTGAAATTTGATACTGAAATATATTCGAAGAGTACATTGTGAATCCGAGGCTTCAAGTGTTGATTTGTGGACTTGAACATACGAGCAGATTGCAGTTTATAACTTTATCAATATTGTTTTAGTTAGTATTAGCTGTATTGATTTTATTTTTCTTCAGGATTTGTCTTTGTTTATCCAGAACTCATAATTTGATGTCTTTTACTTTTTGGCTGGTTGTAAATTGATGATGCAAAGTCAGTTTAATCATGATGTAGATGCATATTTGGAAATTGTACACGCATTGAAAAGATTTTGTATTGTGCATCACTATCTATACGTATTATATAAAATGAATCTCTAATTTTATTTTGAATGATACGTCGTTCTTTGTAATTGATGTTATTCTCTGTTTTAAAAATAAGTTGATGTTATCCTAAGATTCTTAAGACCTTGCAAATTTTAAGGATAACATTTGATTCATTTTTTCTGAAAGTTAATATTTCTTTTTCTCAAAAGTAAGAAAACCTTATAGTGTGGGGCACGATGGTAAAAACTTGCTTTTAAGTTAACAAAAACGCATTTTCTTCAATAAGATATTACAGAAAAAATTCAAACCATTCATGATTTCACGATTTTCTATTACCAGAAATTTCTGTTACCCTCCAAGTAGTTTTCTTTTTTACGTTCTTATGTTTTCCAACGTTCATGTTTTACTTTTGAAAAATCTAAATATTTGACTTTGTTTGAAAAGTAAAATTAAGATCTCGATGTTAACATACCAATACACAAGTTTTAAAACTTACTCTTAAATCATACCCAAAATAATTTATGTAAGTACAATGTTATTTTGTTTTATAGCATAAGCTACGTAAAAGAAAAAAACACGTTACAATCATGCTACTCTTTATATTGGAAAACATCGCACGCGGTCCCCGCGTGCACTCGATGACTAGTCATGATAATGCATGTTATTTAGTGATGTTCAATGGGCTGGGCAGCCCGGCCCAGGCCCGCACAGGACTGGTCCTAAACCCGACCCGGTCTAGCCCGAGCCGGAGTGAAATGGTCCAGGATTGGGCCGGGCCATTTTCCCGTCAAATCGGGCTTGGTCCCAGCCCAGGCCCGATGGTAGCTGATTTCAAAAAAAAAAATTAAAGAATTATTGAGTAATTTAGATAAGGTTTTGAAAAAATGACACAACGATGAAATTAATTCGTATATTATTCTCATTATTTGCTTTCAACCAAATTCAATAAATAGTAAATTACAAAAGAGAGTGAAATGATATTCTATGAAACAAAAACATAAAAGGTTAACTTAGGAAAAAAATCTAATACAAAACCATACAAAGTAAGCTAGTAAAGATGGGTGAATGATTATACTTTCTAGTGAAAAAAAAAACATAAAAGGTTATCTTAGTAAAAAAAAAGTCTAATTAAGAAAATACATAAAAGGCTAACGTTGAAAAAAAGAATCTGATTTGTAGATCGGTGAAGTCGGTATGAATTTCGTCATCCTTAATGTTATAAATACTTGGCACATCTTGGAGCTTTGCTTCACGCCATTGCTGGTCCAAACCATTCTTCCACATCATACAAAATTTAATCGATTTTAGTGTTAATCGAGTTCTGTGGTCCGTGATCAAGTTCTTTCCGTGACTAAAACAAGATTCGGATGCAACTGTAGACATTTGAACTGTTAGCAAATCACGAGCTATATGAGCAATAATCGGGTACGCGCCCTCGTTATGTTTCCACCATCCTAGTAAGTCGAATTTCACACCGTCTTCTTCCTCTTCTGGTACCCTATTTAAAAAATAGTTGAACTCTTCAAAACCACTAGTTGTTGATTTTCGAGTCCTCTTGTTACCAAACGTCTTTTTAATTAGACTTTTCACCTTGCTAGTGGATGAAACATTTTCTCGAGAAGCACGTTGACATTGAGGAGTTGATGGACCGCGATCGTACAATTGGTAGAGTTTTTTAAACGTCGTCATTATTCGAGCCCTTTCGTCTATTTCATCAAATGCTATACTCAAAGAATCATAGTACATTTTTAGAAGTTCAATGCAAGAAGTTAATCTTAAAAAATGTATAATCACATTACGAACTCTCCAATCTTCTGAATCACATTGAGGAGCACCAGTGTTTTGGTGACTTTCACAGAAAAGTTTGATAGTAGTTTCCATAGGCAATGCATCAAGTATCATTTTATATGTTGAGTTCCACCTATGTGGACAATCTTGATAAGGAACTTTAAATGGTTCTTTCATTTGCACGCACATTCGTTCATAATATTGAAGTCTAGTCGGGCTAACGTTAATAAAAGTTAAACAGTCTCTTAGATTTTGTATAGGTTTGGCCACCACACTTAAACCGTCTTTCACACATAAATGTAAGATTTGACAAATGCGTCTAACATGAAATACGTTTCCGTTAAGTATTGGATGAAGCAGTTGTTTCAAATTTGTTATAGCATTGTTGTTGTTGCTAGCATTATCTAAACTAATGCTCATTATTTTATTTTGTATGTTGTATTCCTCGAATGTATCCATTAAGGCTTTACAAAGTACTGGGCTCGTATGGGGGTAGTCTAAGTCTATAAACTCAATTATAGTTGTACGCATCATACAATCATGATCTATCCAATGTGCAGTTACACACATATAACTTGAACTACCTAAAGATTGCCACAAATCTGATGTGAAAGAAATTCTCGCATCCAAGTTCTATAACATCAATTTTAGTTCATCCTTATATTTTATATACTCGTTATAATCATCCCTAAAGCATGTATGTCTACTAACAAATTTAGCATCGGGACAAAAGGAATGATGTACCCGTTTTTCTACTAACTTGTTTTCTGCAAACGTGAAAAGCAAATCATTTTGGACAATAAACTCAGCAGTTGCAATACATGCAATTTCATTGTTATACCTGGATGGCGCCTTAGCCCCTAGTACACCGGTCCAAGAGCTCTCGCCTGTACTGACCCGTTGTTGATGATCTGTCCGCTACAAATGTCTTGAAAACATGCATGTACCACTATTTTTCAAAAATCTGAATACTTGCTTACAAAGTTTGCAAGTAGCCATCTCGTTTGCCTCATCCTTAAGGAAAAATTGCCACACTTCGGATTTTAATTTCTTTGGACAAGAAGACAAAGGTGCTTGGGTAGAACGTGGTGCCTCATCGTGTTCCTCCTCTGCCTCATAAGGTGGTTGAGAATCATCCAAATTTACGTCTTCTCCTTAGAGTGTGGAGTATCAAAATCGAAATGACGATACCATTCCATATTCTACTATGTGATTGCTCCTTGTACGTTACGCAGCTCCTCCCGTATTTCCGTGTTGGACCATCGTTCATCAAATTGTTGGTTCACCCAAGCTCGATTTGGATCAATGTTTAAGTCCACTCCGTAGCCCCCTTGGATTAAAACATCTTGCATTTGTGGAAATGAACTACTACTTGGACCGTGATGAACAAATGGTGCACAATTTACTGGAGTAGGTGGTGTTGTGTATCGATTTTGATCATTTTCTTCATCTGAAGAAACATAACCACCACAATTTGACATTATAAGATTTTTTCAAAGTTTAGAACAATTGCTAAAATATAAGAGAGTAGTTCTAAAATTTAAGAGAGTAATTGCTAAAATTTAGGGAGTAAACTGAGAAGGTAGAAAGATTTTGGAGAGGTTTTAGAGTATGTTGAAGAGTGGAAGTGAAAAAATGAAAAGAGTGGGGGTATTTATAAGTTTCAAAAAAGGGAGGGGGTTTTAAATAAATAAAAAAAAATTAAAAAAGGGGCAGCATGCGCTGCCCCATTATAGCCGTTGGGAGGCAGCCGTATGCTGGCCCACTTTTTATTTTTATTTTTTTAAATTGGCATTGGCCCCAAATGCCAATTTCAAATCTAGTCTGCTGCTGGGCCCAGCAAACTAGATTTTGCCCAGGTATCAAACCTGGGCAAAAAAAAAAGTAAAAAAAATGAAACCCACCAAAAACTGGCCTAGGGCCGGATTTTGACCGGTCACCTTCAGTGGGCCAGTCCTGGGCTGCCAAATTCAGGCCTGGGCCGGTCCCGGTCTGGTTTTTTCCCTAGCTGGGCCGGGCCGAACCGGCCCAGTGAGCATAACTAATGTTATTGCAGGATGATAAATATTTAGGGGAAGTTCACCAATAAAACATCCAACCGACTTATCTTTTGTAACAATTCCGTTATAATATTTTAAAAATAAAAAAATGTTTCCACCTAAATGAAACTTATCTTTAATTTTGTGTTCTTTCGTAGGAAAATATTTTGGCAAGATTATAGTGAATCTCACTAAATTTACAAAGAAAACTGATGTTTTAAAAATACTTTGATAAGATTTAGCTTATATAACTTGATTACTATCGTAACTAAACAAGGAATATTATTATTTGTTAAAGACCTCTAAAGAAAATACAACTTGACAATTTGTTTATTGAGGACTACCTTATTTTGTATTTGTTTCATCACTCATCATCGAGCCAACGATTTATAGTTGTATGATCAATCAAAATTAGAAGTTCTTGTTGCTTAATAAATGATAAATAGATCATTAAATTAAAAAACTAATAAATATAAATGAAACTCTAAGTTAAATTATTCACTACAAAGTCAAAAGTATTTATTCTAATTGTAATGATTTATGTGAAAAAGTACAAACCAACTAATACATCCCCTTTCTTTTTATTTTGACTACCCAAATCTTCATGTGATATTTCATATTCACTTGTATCATTTGGACCAAGAAATTTAGAATCATCAAGATTAGTAGATAGGCTCATGTCATCAATGTCGTAAACAGAATCAGGTGGTTGGGCTTCCATCATCGCCCGCCACACCACAATGGGGTTCAACAAACAAAGGAGGCTTCTCGCAAAATCTCACTGCAGGACACACGTGTTCAACTTCATCTAGTGAATTCATTTGAGACCAAGAAAACTTTCCATCATTAAAAGACCTTTCATTTGGATCAATTCCAGCCAACCACTCACTGTCAGTATCAATTGTGTATATGGCAATTGAATTAAATATGTTTTTATTTTCTTAGCGGACTAGAAACCTCTCTGGCAGATTTCGGTTATGTTTGAATATAGTAGATCCTCCATCCTTCTTTATTCAAATCTATTCTGCCTGGTTGATTGATTCTTCAAAAAATATTGAATTGTAAATATACATTGGATGAATATTCTTTTGGGATATATAGGTCTTATCTGCATAAGTATAAGAAAATTGTATTTCTTACATTTGTGGTTGCTCCCAAATATTTTGCATGAACAGATGACGAGCAAGGTAGTTCAAGAATTCGTAGAGCAATGCTTTTCAGTTTTGGAGTTTAAGTTTCAAATGTTTCCCACCATTGATATACCCAAAATAAATAACGAAATGAATGCACTTAAATAAAAAACGAGAGGGGGGGGGGGGACATTTTTTTCCTCAAATATAAATTAATAATAATGATGAGGGTCCAAGATATGCACTTTTAGAACACTCATTTACTTATTTTATTGCTTTGTTCTTGTGTGTTTTGAGTCTTTTGATAATTCCCATGTTTTTGTGTTAAGGAGTCTAGTTGGCAAAAAGAAGCAAAAAGGAATAAAAAAAAACAACACTAGTTTGTGGAAATTTCTGGTCACAGCTCCAGACGAATCACTAAATGTGCTATATACCAGTAGAAAGATATAGATGTCTAGGTTCTAACGCAAGAAGCGAATCACAATTTTGACATTTAAGGAAGAAGTTATAGCTAAAATGGTGAAGACGCGCAGTGAGGTAAAGCTAGAAAGTTGTTGGACAACCACAAGACGTGACTTTGATGCTAAATACTGGGAAGATAACGTCTGAATCTGAAGAATTTGTAAACAACAAAGTTGTGAAAGGATGAATTGGAGTTCAACACAATAAATTTAAGTAAAATCGAAGGTCTGTAGTGAAAGATATGAAGAAAATGATAAACTACCGCTGAAGTGGTTCTATGAGATCGCATTCTACTTTCTAATTGTTGACAGACGTTTTACCCTAATTCCCCAGCGCCGCTAAGAGATTGGTTTCAATTCTCTTACAATTGCTTTGATCCAAAAATGTGAATTTTAGCTTATTTGATTTTCTAATCAAACCCAAAGTCTTCCCAACACTTCCACCTACAAATAAAAGGCACATGAGACACAAAAACAAGTCCTAACGGAGTCTTAGGAGGCTAACATTGATTTTCACCATACTTTGGAGTTT
Organism: Misopates orontium; assembly: GCA_946800315.1. Taxonomy (NCBI): domain Eukaryota; kingdom Viridiplantae; phylum Streptophyta; class Magnoliopsida; order Lamiales; family Plantaginaceae; genus Misopates; species Misopates orontium. Next base: position 13,524,300 of record OX326951.1, read on the forward strand.
TTAGGGTTTATTGGATATTCTTGGGGACCTTTGGATCCACAGAAGAAAAAGAACAAGAGCTGCAATCGATTTGATTTTGGATTAGTATTTCTATTTTGAATATTTGTTTATGGTTAGATTTTGTTTATTATTTCTTAGTTTCGCACTTTTGTTTTGAACTTGATAATCGTTTTAGTTATTTATTGAAGACTATGTTTCACTTTATATACGTTTATGCTTTTATTTTGAGTATGAGTAGCTAAATCCATCGCGTATCGTGAGGCAATTGGAGAATTTGGTAGAGATCATGTGTTGAGATGAGTGTGTGAATAATAATTAAATTGAGTTGATAACTTGATTTTAATACTTTATGTGCGTCGAGAACACAAAGTTGTTTAGATTCTTATGACAGACGCGAAAGCTAAACTCACGGGATAGATCTCATAGGTTATACAATTCCTCATATCGTGCGATGATAGTGTGTAGAATAAGTAGATGTGGGTAATTCATTAAGATTAATGCGTTTGGAGGAACAACGTACAAATAGTAACATTCTGAATTACAGGGTGGTGTTTTCCATCTTGGGAACCCATAATTATAGATTATACCTCATAATTTAATACATCTCACACACGAGTCGATCATATTTCATCTCAACAATGGCTTGTCTATGAGTCCTTGATCGATACCTATCCAAAGAAACCTAGTTCCTTATGATACTGTTTGTTTTATCATTGAATTAAGTCTTTTAGCTTATTAAGTGTTTTAGTTTTTAATCATTCCAAAATCCAAAATATATTATTTACATTTATTGGTTACATAGTGATTGTGAAAGGTGACAGCTTCACAGTCATTAGTTCTTTTTATTCAAGAATAGATTAATTAGTATTTAAGATACAACGCAATTCTCCCTTGGGTTCGATAATTTTGGGTTGTAATTTACTTCCCTACACTACTTGCACCCATACACTTGTGGTAAGAAATTGTCATATAGAGTCTGGGCAGGTCAAGTTAATGGTGTCGTTTTCGAGGAGGCAAATTGTGTTTTAGCTATTAGTTGTTTATTTGTGTTTTTCAGTTTTGTTGAGTTGGTTATTCTACTGTGAGTATTCAAGCAAAGTGCAAATGTGGGATCAGATGGCAAGACCATTCAGGGCTGAGTATCGCCCACCACCAGAAAGCACAAAGCATGGGCTTGAGATTATGGGATTTCTCAAAAAGAGCTAGAAGAAACCCATGAAGCTTGGGAAAGGTTTAAAATTTTGGTGAAGAACTACCCACAACATGAGTGACCCAGCACTCTTTGTTTTATCACTTCTATTTAGAATGATGATCAACACCGGACGAAAAAGCTTTAAGCATGGCATATATATACATACACACACACACACACACACACACACACACACACATATATATATATATATATATATATATATATATATATATATATATATATATATATATATAGATAGAGAGAGAGAGAGAGAGAGAGAGAGAGAGAGAGAGAGACTTCGGTTATTTGCTTAACCGTGCCCTACTTTTCTTATTCTTTTTTTTTTGTTCCACATATTTTTCTAAGGAACAAAATAGAGCCCTAGCATAATAATTAGAAAATAAAACTTTTCGTTGTATTTTTTTTTTCTTCTGTATCCCCCATTTTTCGTAGAACCAAATAGAGCCTTAACTTACAAAGATTACATGAATCTATTAATAAGGCTGAATTGGAACTTGCAAACGCCATATTATTACATAACTACCTGAAATTTCATTGTTTACTAGTGAACGTCAAAGTTAGTATAAATTGTGGAAAGTGAACTACTTTGTATGCCCACCACAAATCAAATACTAGTAACTATTCAATTCAATAATTATTATTGTGCACTCAATACATCTCATACTTCGAAGGTATTTGCAAAATCTTAAAAATATTAATTAAACTTTAAATTTAAATTAAGTAGTTTGGAGTGTTTGTGGGTCTAGCTTCTATGGTTTTAAAAATTCTCACAATCTTGAAGCTAAGCTGATAAATCGATGCTTCTAGATGATGATGGCATTTTTGAATAAATTAAAGTTTACTTGTGCAACTATGCACTTACTTTCTGTTATCAAATAACACAACATATCTAAGAAAATTCAAAAGAATACGGAGGAGCATGGAGTCTTCCTTCTACAACAAAACATCTTACCAATCTAAAAATAACTTATAAGTTATTTAATGATTCAGATTATATTTTATCATATTGAAAACCCCCCGAAGTCTTTTTATTTCGTTTTTACAAATTTTAATAAATTGAATAATGTCGTTATATTATCAAATTGTTACTGCAAATTTAAATATAATAATATACCAAATTTGATAACGTTATTATTATGAAAATGTAAATAGCTCCCATTATTATATTTATGAAGTTATTTATTTTTTGTTATAACTTCGTTGTTCAAGTTGTAATAGATTTTTATGATAATACATCTAGATGTTTGTAAAGTATAAGCTATGGGTATTATAATCAATTGGGTTAGTTGCAGCAAATCCCCTAATTTATGGGGTCTCTAGCACTTTGCCCCCTAACCTATGAAAATGTGCAAAATTGTCCCCGATCTATTGATTTTTGTGCGGTTTGCCCGCTGAACCATTGATCAACCATTCATTTTGGACACGTTTCTAAGTTCTTATCCGTCAGATTTGACACCCGGGGGTGAATCGCACAAAAATCGATAGGTTGGGGGGGCATTTCGCGTATTCTCAAAAGTTAGAGGGCAAAGTACTACAGACCCCATAGATTGGAGGGTTTGCTGCAATTAGCCCTAATCAATTTATAAGAAAATCAGTAGAATCACTTTCTTTTACACACATTCTACTATGAAAAAATTTAGATATTAGATTGTTTCTTTAATACCTTGAGTTTATAACTAAAAATTGTATTTTGAGCTTTAACTTTAAGTTATAAACTTCAACTTTTTGAGAAGATTGCAAACCCCACCTTAGTATAAAAAGTTTACTTATTTGTGGTTGGTTGTAAATTATTAAATCCTTGCCGATATTAGATGTTCATACTTCCTAATATTTGGTGATTCCAACATTTTGGAATTGTTTGAAAATTAAATATATTTAATTGTAAATCGTTGAACTTTTCTATAACTTAAACGATTAATCTGATGGCACTTCCTTTATTTTTTCCTCTTCAAACTCTCAATTTTCCCAAGAATTAAACTATGCCTCATTAATTAGCATAGCAGTAAACAAAAAAACTGAATAAGGACATAATTTTTTGTCCCTACAGAGTTTAAAACCATCTCAATAGAGTCTATAGGGACACAAATATATGTCCCTGAGTCTGTCCCTATTGAGCTCGTCTCAAAACAACTTTTGTCTCTACATCTGTCCCTAACCTGGAGACATAAAATTTTGTCTCTATCTAGGGACAAACTTTTGTCCCTCTGTTAGAGGCAGAAAAATCTGTACATCATTAGAGACAAAATATTATGTCCCTAAAGCACAACGGGGACAAAAACTTATGTCCCTATATTGACATGCCGCCATTGTTTTTTTTTTTTTTTGTTTTTTTTTTAATTTCTGAGGAGTTAAAAACATTGGCAGGCTCGTATGGACAGATTTTTCCGTCCCTACCATTTTTTGAAAATAAAAAAAGGCGGCAGAAAATAAAAAAAAGTTGTAAATTTTTATTTTTTACCAATTTAAAGATATAGATCAATAAACATAAACTTATCAATAAGGATTGTAGTTAATATTAAAGAAAATTCAAAAAAACTTAGTTAGAATTATATTAAGAAGAGAAACAACATTAATATATGATGACGCCTTCGATTCTCCATGCCCGTCATCGAGGCCTGTTCGAAAGCCGGTCCCGCCCTAGGATGATCCTGGATCCGGTAAGCTCTGGGGGGAGCGTTGAGGGCTCGTTGAAGGGATTCCAGCAGTTCTTCAGTGGTCCGTGGGGATCCGCACCTTGTTCGCTGCTTCCACTTCGATCCTCTACGGCCAGCGGGGCTCATGCTCTTCCGACCGGGCTTTCTTGCTCTTTCTCTCTTTAATGCTCTCTTTTCTCTTTACTTAGCTCTACTTCACCTATCTCCTTGTGCCTGCTTTGCTTTTATGACCAGCCTGCTTCCCTATTTATAGGGAGGAGAGGGTATAAATATAATATGCCGGGGGGCACGTGTTGGCATGCATGTTGATTTCGAGGGTAGTAGTGTGCTTGAGTGGCCTTTTAGAGTAGGGCACGTGGTGCCTGAGGGGTTTTGTCGAATAGGGTACGTGATGCCTGAGTAGTCTTGTAGAGTAGGGCACGTGGTGCCTGCATGTTACCCTCGGTGCACGTCGTGCTCCATTTACACCCTATAACTCCCCAAATCCTCGCTCTATATTGGGGAAGAGGGACGGTCGAAGTCTGAGAGAGCGACAACACACTTAGGTAGTGGAAGATGACGTAGGAGCTGATGGCAGCTGCCTGCTCTGGTTGGTCAAATGGCTCGGTGGTACTTGCTTAGCGGCTAAGGAAGGCGTTTTTTGCAAGTGTAAAATACGACCCCCCCTCGTTGGTTTCAACAACGGGTGGGCAATATGAATATTTATATTATGATACTTACTAGGTGGCAGGGAACTGTAGGGGGCCGTGAGATAGGCTAGGATTAGAGGATCAAGCCACATGGACGGATACGATCCCTCTAGGTAGAGTATGCATCATCATAAGTCCCCCAATCTCTGTCGCAGTTCGCAGAACGTGGCAGAGAGTAAACTTTTTAGGGGCCTGATCATCTAATCGTGCGTCTATCTCACGCCCTGACTTCTCAAGATTCATCAAACTTCGTACACTTGTAGGTACGTGTCAACCATCTTTTGCCTCTGGGGATTGGGCGGGAATTAGACCGCTCTTTTGCCCATCTATTTATGTCTTTCTCGCTACGGTTTTTAGGTTTATGGACTTTTCATTTTCTGTGCCTTCTCTGCTTATCTGCTTCCTTTTCTTGCCGCTTTCCGATCATCTAATCATGTGGTCTTCTGAGGCTGCCGCTGCTGCTGATTCCGATTCAACTCCCCCTGCTTCTCCGTCTCGATATGCGCTGCCTTCTCCCCCTCTTACTCGCTGTGGCAAGCGCTCTGCTGCATCCGTCGTTTCTTCCAAGACGGTGGCGATAAGGGGCCAAAATCCAAGAAACAATCTGTTAGCGTGGTGGCCAGTAGTTTGACGCAGGCGGCAATCGATAATCACCTCTCCAAGTATAATGTGGCGAGAGGAGATGTGGCAGTGTTGCTTCTGGAGGTGTCTCATCGGGCGAATAATCCTCCTGAGGGCTAATTGATGGTGTTCTTTCTGCAGATTGAGGCGAAGTGGAGGATGTTCGTGCAGCCATTCTTCCGTGAGGTGGCCCAGACCCTAGGGCTTTGCCTGAATCAGCTGACGCCTAATGCTTTCTCGATTATGACCGGGTTCGAGTTCGTATGTCAAAGCCGAGGGCTTCCTTGCACTGCCAAGCGCCTGCTGGCCTTGTACGACATGGGACGAGCACGACACCTTTCTTCTATCTGACCCCTCGTCCTTCCCAGGCGGTTTCTGTAGCGAGGGTCTTACGGACGCTTCTGCCTCCTTTGGTAGTTGGAAGTCTTCCTTCTTCTTTGTGAAGCCAACGAGCCGCAATTGCAAGGGCTGGGGTGTTACAAATGTGTGGTCGAGTGGTCCCATGGAATTGGATTCTTCTCGGTTCGAGGGGATCTGACTCCAAATGAAGGAAAAAGGGCTATTTCCAGATGAAGTACAACGTGTTGAAGCTGGCAAAGATCCCGAGGTTATTTCAACTTTGCGGTCTTCAGGAAGGGACTCCTTCTGTTCATTTGCCTCATCTGGACAAGGATCCTGAGTTTTGTAAGTGCCAAAATTTTGTCCTCTTTCATGTTCTTCATGTCTTCGTAATTCTGACTGGTGTTCCTTAGGTGCACTGGTGTCTTCATTCGCGGAGGTGGTTTCAGACAAGGTGGTGCCTAAGGCACCCAGGGGAGGTATATCCCCTCGGGGAAAAGCACAATCATCCCAGTCGGTGGTTGCTGCTAGGAGTGAGAATCCTTCTCCATCTCCTCACCCTTCAACGGAGGCTTTTCCGGAGGTTAGCTCAAGTTTAGCAGCCTTCGGTGAATTTCAGAATTTGCAAGAGGGTGATCTCGAGACCTTCCATAATACTGCTCCCCTTGTTCCGAAGCCCATCTCTGATTTCGGCTGGATTTGAGGGTCGCTTCCTCCGACCTTTGACTTAAGCTTCCTTTCAAATGCTTCTCATGGCCATGAGGTGGCGTTTATTTCTCGTGCCTCCCCTACCATGTTTCCTCTTCTTCGCCTATTCAGCCCGACGTTTCTGAGAAGGAAGCTGGATCGGCTCCTCTGATCAAGGGCAGGGGAGAGATTGCGTTCTCGAACCTTCTTCTCTGTCATTGCAAGAAGGTCTTGCGGGGGAGGTCGAGGGCCCTTCTAGAGAGATGAACAAGGGTCCACTCACTGTTCCTTCTGATCCCGAGGATGAGGCTGTTTCAAGGCTGACGGAGGTTGCTCCTTCGGGGACATTAGTAGGGGGTCGACTGGAGGAGATTCCAGAGGCTTGAACTAGTGATGTTAGTAGGTAGGTAAAGATTTTGGTTGATAGGCAGGAAACGGGGACTTCTTCGCAGATGGCGGTGGATCGGGTGGTTTGTCCTAGTTCTGTTGAGCCTCTCTTGGTAGAGGAACTTTGTGGCGTAGGCTCCGGCTTTTCTCAACTGCGCCAAGTGGTGGATCCTCGCGAGGTTGAGTCGCTCTGGAATTGAGGACTCCAGTGGTTGAAAGACACCATGTGTTATGCTGCAATTGACGTAAGTTCTTTGTGCGTTGTTACTTGCCTTCTGCCGATATGTTTCCTTTCTAACCTTCTTTTTCTCTTATCAGTTTAGCTCTCGTCAGTTTTTACTGATGGAGCATATCCAGACTTTGAAGGATCGGGTGATTGAGTTGGAATCTTCTGCTTCAGGCTCTTTGGTGCAGGAGTTCGAAGGGTTGAGGCTCGATCATTATCAAACGGTTGCTGAGCTGCAAGAGGTTTGTACCTATTTGGAGGCTCGGATGAAAAGATGTCGAGAGTGGGTGGCTCATGCGACACAGCTGACAGAGGAGCGAGACCTTGCGGTGGAGGGTCTTCGGAGGTGGAGGGAGAAAGAGATGACTCCACTGTGGAGCTAGCCGCATTGAAGGATGCTTTGGATAAGACCTCCCGGTTGAAATTGGAGGCAGAAGCGGGGTGCACCGAGGATGTGAAAGTGGAGTCTCTTCGAGGTGAGTTGCTGGAGTGTCGGGCATCCGTCGATCAAAAGGTAGCCAAGCATGCACGGAAGATTTGCGAGGAGTGGCGAGAGCGAAGTGTGGAGATGGCCAAGCGGGACGCGTTCGAGCGCATAATTCAGTATATTGGTTCCCCGCTCCATCATCCTTATTTCCGCAAAGTGTTCATCTTCTTCCTTATGGTGGGGTTCCGAGGGGCCATGAAGATGTTGTAGGAGAAGAAGTGGATTGTACCTGATGTCAATCTGACAACGCTTTGCCCGTAGGCCATTGAGGTTCCTAGTGAGATTCTTCCAGGTTCTCCTCCTACCCGTTTTGAATTACGGGCAATTTCCGAGGCTTGCCGAGCTCACCTTCCTCCTACGCAGGTCTTTATCCCCGAGGTTGGCAGACCCGCTTCCCGCAGCCCTTCCCCGGATTCTAGGGCGCGAAGGGTAGAGGCGATGGCCTCTGAAATTATGGCTGGTGGCCCTTCGGTTACTGGTCCTGGTCCTCCAGATACTCGTGTTGCTGGTGCTTCTGCTCCCAGGCCTACAGGTGTCTCCTTACAGGTTGCGTCTACGATTTCTCCTCCGGTGGCTTCTGGTGCTGCTCCGACGCCCGAGGAGCATCGGAAGGCTGTGAAGGATGGGAAGCGTCCCTCTTGAAAAGTAGTGTAGTAGGCCTCCTGTGTTGTATTCTTTTCTCTCCACCGAGTTAAATAATAAAGAGTTTTTGAGTATCTTCGAGTGTTTCTTCTTTCTTGTTTGTTGTGTGTCAATCTTTTTTCTGTTTAATTACCTATCTGGGTAGAGTTTCGTGGATGTGACAATCAGGGAGTACTTCACTCCTCGTTGCGTGGTTCTATGAGGGTTGTCATTGTTATTTTCCTCCTCGGAAATACGCATGTGGCTCTAAGGCTCATAATATGACGCCTTTTTTGAGCATTTGGCTGGAGCCCTCGAGGTGTATGGCAAGGAGCAAGTCAACTCGCGATACCACTAAAGGAATTGTCGTCGGTCCTCAAGAAGTATTTCACCCCTTGTTGCGTGGTTCTACGAGGCTTGTTGTTTTTTTTCCTCGAAAATACGTGTGTGGCTCTAAGGCTCATAATGGGACACCTTTCTAGAGTAGTTGGCTAGAGCCCTCGAGGTGTATGGCAATGAGCAAGTCAACTCGCGATACCACTAAAGGGATTATCGCCAGTCATCAAGGAATATATCACCCCTCGTTGCGTGGTTCTTTGAGGATTGTTATTTTTTTCTTCGGAAATACGCATGTGGCTCTAAGGCTCATAATGGGACGCCTTTCTAGAGCAGTCAAAGTCACCCCTCGAAACGATACCCGAACAGGTCAATCTTTTCCTAAGTTTCTTCTATAGCGGTTTGTGTGGTTCCTTGAAGTAGTTGTGTCGGTTCGTGGAGCCTCTTTGTATGGCTTCTTGGAGAAGTTGTGACGGCTCGTGGAGCCTCTTCGTGTGGCTTCTTGGAGAAGTTGCGACGGTTCGTGGAGCCTCTTTGTGTGGCTTCTTGGAGAAGTTGTGACGGCTTGCGGAGCCTCTTCGTCTTTAGTTCCTTAGTCGTTTGTCGCTTCCTGTTGTCAAAACGTCCCGTCCATTGTTCTTGATCACTGTGCTGCTTCAGATCTTACTTAATTTCGCACACAAAAAATCTTACAATCATTATTAGCTCCTCGAGAAGGCGCATTAATGATGGACAGTTCTGAGTAACCGACGCGTGTCTATCGCTACCACCTCTTCATTGGCGATCGTGGGTGGTAAGTATATTTTTTCAAGGGTTTCTTTTGGCGCCTCCTGTATTCCCGCCTAAACCAAAGCGTCAATATTAGGCTATAAATAGTTCCTCCACTTACCTTTCTCACCACTTCAACTTTCTTCTTCACCAGATTCAGTCTTTTCTTTCTCTCTTCAAGTTTTTGCTTGCAATGGCTTCTTCTGCGTCTTCATCTTCGAAAACTCCCCTCTCCTTTGACTTCTCTGTTCCTACCTTGGTTGAGATACTGAAGGTTAACAGCCATTTTCCTATTCCGCCATCTGCCTCCCAACCTTCCAATGGGTTGGCTTCTCATACTCGCCGTGGTACAGAGAGTCATCTTGCTGCCGCTGCCCGAAATCGCATGGTGGCTACTGGAGGTGCTCCGCCTTCCGTTATACCTAGCCAAAGGATTCTTGCCGCGTTTCACAACTGTGCTCCTTACAAAAATCCTTCCGAGGGTTTTCAACTGGCGACGAGGAACTTGGAGGCCGGTCAGATGCTTGGCCAAGGTCATGTCGGGACAACTCCTACTGCTGAGACACATGCGTCTGTTCACAAGCTGCTGAACTAGTTTGGTATCGAAGGTCTGAACGTGCACGTGCCAAATCCTTCCGAACGCGCCTTCGGCCCTCCTGCTGGTTTCCTGACAGTGTATTCGGAGCAAATACACAATGACCTTCGTTGTTTCTTCCATCCGTTCCTTAGCCAGGTCTTCACATTGATGCATATTTGTCCGAGCCAATTGGTTCGTCACTCCTACCGCTTCCTGGTAGTCTTCGTTCTTTTTTGCAATTTCTTTAACATCCCTCTGACTCCCGCTCTGCTGTTCGGGGCCTTTGCTCTCTGACCCATGACTCAGGGCTATCCATTTTTCCAACTGATAGCCCCTCAATCCGTTAACTTCTTTTTCTCGGGTATGTCGACGATCTTTCCGACTTACCGAAACTGGAGTCGCTTCTTCTTCATTTATCCACGGGTTAGGAATGCTGCCGACTAGGGTGCCCACAGGGTGGGGAGTGAATTACGTGGACTCCTTCAATGCTGCCAAATTGACTGCCTTTTTGCAGGAGAGGGGGTTGTTCTCCGGGGCCTTTGACGCCGTATCCATGTTGGAGAACCCTCGGGCGATGATGATGGCGGGTCTTCAATCCAACCGTAACCATATGTATTTTGCTGGCGTTAATATTGGGAGGAGCAGTCCTTTTGGTAAGATTGTTTCTCTTTCTTTTTAAATATTCGATTTTGCACTTTTATTTCGTATTTTTCCCTCTTGGTACTGATGTGAGCCTTTCGTTGACAGCGGCTGAGGTGGCTACCCATGCGTTGGGCAGTTCTTCTGCTGAGGCTGTTTAGGAGATTTCCTCTTCTAACGGTGCTTCCCCGAACCGTGGTGGCGATGCGACCTCGGAGAGGCGCCACAATAGCCCTTCTGCTCCATTCGATCCTATTTCTTCAGGGCGTGGTATGGCCCGCACATCTCCTTTGCCCAGTCCTACTCCGGGGGTCAGCGTAACTTCTCTGGGTCATGCTTTCTCTATCGATGGTTATTTCCGAGGCTCTTCTTCTGAGGAGAGATCAGGAGGAGAGATTCTACGAGGCCCTGCTTCTGAAATTTCTGAGCCTTCAAACATTCCATCCTCTCTGACTCCGATAGTTCCTTCGGGTGAAGGTACGAGTAGCACTCCCTTCATGCCCCGGGATCTTTGATCCATGTACCCAACCGGCCATATAGAAGGGCTTCGGGAACTTGTGGATGGATTTTTGGAATCGGTTGAGAGGTGAGTTCTGAGCCAGAAGGATGGCACGAGTTTCGCTTGGCCCGAAGCCTTTGCGATGTACGATATTGTTTTCTCTTCTTGATTGGTTTTACTTTTTAGTACTCTTTATGACCCGTGGTCTTTCTTTTCCAGGCTGTATTTATCTCCAGAGAGCTTGATTCACGTGAGATGGTATCCTAGAGGGACTCGAGGTGCGTGCAAGATGCTCAAGCAATGGCACGACTTTGTCAGGATATGGCAAACAGATATCACGAGGAATTGAAGGAGACGAAGGCTTCCTGGGGAGAGGAGTCGTTCAAGTTGAGCTGCAAGGTAGATGCTCTGAAGAAGGCTTTGGAGGCGGCCGCAAGGAAGAGCGCCTCCTTCAGGAGCAAATGGACAACCTACGGGCGATGGATGAGGAGTCTCGGGAGCTGGTGGAGTCGTTGATGGAAGATCGTGCCCAGGGGGATGCCTTGAGGGAAGAACTGACACATGCTAAGCATCGGGTTGTCGATGTGGAGGCGGCCTTGGTGAGGGAAAATATAATGCGGGTGGAGTTTGAGGAGAAGAAGCAGGCGGAGCTGGAGGCAGCTCGTACAGAATTTGCGGAGTGAAGGCGGATGGAATTGTCTACAGCTCGGGTGGACGCAGTTCCCAAAGATCGCAAGTCGAGACCTACCGAGCTCGTTTCTCATAAAGAGGTTGGAAGGTACATGGGCGTGGGATATGATCTATGCGTCAGTGTTGTAACCCGGAGTGCCCAAAGGTTTGGTGATCCCCCCGTTCCATAGCACTCGTCGTTCGAGGGTCGATCCCATCCGCATTCGGGACCGCGCTCCTACTCCTACTACCCGTGTTGCTCCTGTTGTTGCCGCTCCTGCTGCTCATCCGTGTGAGTCGAGAAGTCCCCCGGTGCGGGATGTCAGGGAGGTATCCAAAGAGGAACGCCGAGCTACCATTCGTGCCGAGAAGCGCGAAAGGGATGACCTTTAAGCTGAAGGCTGGTGTTGGCTCTTGTTGGCCTTAGTGTTTATGTTTTTCTTCTTTCTTCTTTTTTCTTTTTCTGTTCCTTTTGTATTCCCTTGCTTGCCATATGCGTGGGTGGCGGGCAAGGTAGACAGTCGGGGCTTGTCCCCTATTTTGTAGAAAACCCACTCATTTTGAATGGAATGCTCCGCTTTTCGTACCTGCAGTGTTAGCTCCTTTTGTGCATGTGTGTTGGTGTACATTAATTATTTTTATTTTTTGGGGCTGAACACGTGTAACTTCCGAGCTACCTACGTATCCCTTGTAATAAAATTGGGAATCAAGCCGAACGTAGTTCTCCTTCTTACATAATACTAAGTACATGATGAAACTTAAAAACTTATTTATGTACCTTGGTTCGTTTCTTCCTTGTTTTTCCGAGGGTGAAACTGCCTTCATTCGTACGAGCTATATTCACGGGTAGAACTTTCGTAAGTTGAGCGCACGCCAAGAACGTGGATAATTTTGACCCTACATGTCTCGTAATTGATACGTTGCTGCCCTGAGTATGCGAGAGGCTTGGAAGGGCCCCTCCCAGGCAGGGTCGAGCTTTTCTACGTTCTTCAAAGCTCCTACTCTTCGGAGGACCAAGTCGCCTGATGTAATATTTTGCCATGCAAGCGGTGTCGCGGGAACTTCGTAATGCGGCTTGTCTTCGGTGTTCTTCTAACAAGTCCAGTTCCAGAATCATGTGTTCTTCATTGCGTTCTTCTTCATATCCTTGAATTCTCCAGCTAGGTGTCGACATTTCTGCCGGGATGACTGCTTCGTGTCCATAAGCTAGGCTGAATGGCGTTTCTCCTGTGGAAGTTCTTGCTCTGGTGCGGTAGGCCCACAGGAGGCTAGGGATTTCCTCGACCCACTTCCCTTGATATGCCATGAGACGAGCTTTAAGCCTCTAGATCAGGGTGCGTTCGTGACTTCTACCTGGCCGTTGGACTAGGGATATCCCACTGATGTGAAGCGATGTTGTATCTTCCTGTGGTGGCACCATTTTTCCAATTGATCGCTAGTGAATTGCAATCCATTATCAGTTACGAGGATTTGAGGCACTCCGAACCTGCATAAGATATTTCTCCAGAGGAAGTTGATGACGACTGCTGAAGTGATTTGCGCCAATGGTTTGGATTCGACCCATTTAGTGAAGTATTCTATGGCAACCAGGAGGTAGTTCTTCTGCCCTCGGTCTTGTATCAGTGGTCCGACAATGTCAATTCCCCACTCATCAAAGGGACATGGAACGTGATTAGGTTCCCAGACTGCTCTCTGACATTGTTCGCAATTTTGAGTGAATACCTTGGTAGCTCTTTGCATAGTAGGCCAAAAGTACCCTTGCCGGAGTATCTTCTACGCGAGGCTTCTTCCTCCCGAGTGATTTCCACAGCTTCCTCCGTGGACTTCCCGTATTACCTCCGTCGCTTCATCTTCATCCAGACATCGCTGGTAGGATTGGGAGAACCCCTTCTTGTATAATATTCCTTCCTTCAGAAAGAACGGAGCGGCTCTTCTGCCCAAACCACTAGTCTCGAGGTCATTTTCGTATTTCTTCGGGTTTCGCAAGTACGCCATGATTTCAGTCATCCAACTCTTTTTGCTATCTCCCTCAATGTTTAGTGCTTCTAGGGCCACATGGCTTTTTTCCGACGAGTTAATAATGAGGAATGTTACCTGTCGGGTACCAATGGGATGCATACTGGCCGCGACCCAGGATAGGGTGTCAGCTTCTTCATTTTCTGCTCGGGGAACTTGAACAAGAGTGAATTCCTCAAAGCTCTCACGTGATTTTTGTACCGCGGTCAAGTAATCCTTCATCTATTCATCTCGAGCTTCGTACGTGCCACTGACTTGCTGAACCACTAGTTGCAAGTCACTATGGAAATGGACCCGAGCCATCTTCCATTCCTTTGCAAACCTGCCGATAAGCAAGGCCTCATATTCTGGCTCATTGTTAGATAAAGGAAACTCGATCTTTACGGCAAAAGATAACACTTCTTCAGGCTTATCTGCGTGCGATAGCTCGAAAAAAACACCAGCTCCTCCACTGCCGTTGCCAGACGATCCATCTACTTATGCTTTCTAGAGATGCGACGTGAGTTTCTCTTGAGGTTCCTCGTTGGTTTCTACCACGCAGTCAGCTAGCACCTAGGCTTTTATAGCTGGCCTCGGAGCGTAGTGAATGTCATATTCCCCAAGCGCTACTGCCCACTTGACCATCCTTCCCGACACCTGTGGGTGACTCAGTATAGCTCGTAGGGGATGTTGTGTGAGTATGGTGATGGGATGTGTTAAGAAGTACAATCTTAACTTGCGAGCTGTCGAAACAAGGGCAAATGCGAACTTCTCGATAAGGGTGTATCGGGTTTTGGCATCCTTCAAGGTTCGACTGGTATAATATATGGGAAGATGATCTGGACCTTCAGCTTGAACTAATACTGCACTAACTACTTCTTTCCCTACGGCTAGATACACATAGAGTCGTTCCCCCTACTAGGGTTTAACAAGGAGAGGTGGACAAAGAAGGTATCCTTTCAAATCATCGAAAGATTTTTGACATTCATCTGTCCATTGGAAGTTTTTCATATTACAAAGTACCTTGAAGAAGGGGAGCCCCTTTTCTGCCCCTTTGGAGATGAACCAATTGAGCGATGCCATCCTTCCTGTGAGCCGCTACACATCTCGGACCGTTTGGGGGACAGCATATCTAGCATGGCCTTAGCGTTTCCTGGATTGATTTCAATTCCTCGCTGTGTGACGAGAAATGCTAGAAACTTTCCTCCTTGAATTTTGAACGAATACTTCCAGGGGTTCACCTTTAATCCAAACGTGTCCATGATCTGGAAAGCCTCGACCAGGCTGGCGTTATGTTGACTGGCCTCCATACTTTTTACAACAATATCATCTACATAAACTTCGAGGTTGTTCCCAATCATGGGAGAAAACATGGTGTTCATGAGTCTCTGGTACGCGGCTTCGGTATTCTTCAGTCTGAACGGCATGACCAAATAGCAGTATGTGCCGAAATATGGGATAAAGCTGGTCTTTTCCTGATCCCTTTCCGCCATTGGGATTTTATTGTACCCTTGGTCTTCATCCATAGTAAACAGTAGGGCGCATCCCGCGTTCGAGTCCACGAGCTGGTCGATGCTGGGTAGGGGAAAATAATCCCTCGGGGAAGCATCATTGAGGTCAGTGAAATCAATACACATCCGCCATCTTCTCTCGACTTGGGCACTAGAACCACATTGGCTAACCATTCGATATTGCACCTCCCTGATTTGGTTCAGGCTAATAAGCCTCTGTATTTCAGATTTGATTACCTTATTTCCTTCGGGCCCTATCTTGCGCCTTTTTTGCTGAACCGGTTTGGCGTCGGGACAAACATCAAGGCAGTGTTGGCATACGTATGGGCTGATACGATCCGAGGGTCTTCTTTCCCAGGGAAACACGTGCTGGAAATGTCGCAATGTCTCTAGGAGTTGCATCTCAATAGGGGGATCAACACCGGTTCCCATCTTTACAATCTTCTCAGCTTCTCCAAGAATTACTTCAACCGTCTTAAGTTCTCTAGCGGCTTGTCTGCATCGCTCCGTCGTGGCTCGTAAGTGTTTTTCCTATTGCTGCTTTCTCCTTCTTTGATGGCGGTGATGGTATTCATCCGGCATTCACGCGCTGGGGCCTGATTTTCTTTAATTTCTCCTATCCCGTTAAGGGTAGGGAACTTTACCTTTAGATGGAGGGCGGAGGGAACTGTTTCAAACAACCGGAGAGATGGTCAACCGCAGATTACATTATAGGTCTTGGCGAGCGCATTCATGACCCAAAACTTTACTTCTTCGGTTCTCCGGAGGTGTCCTCCTCCCCATGACATTAACAAGGAAATAGATCCCAAATCCTCGCAAAAATTTCCATCAAAACCTACCAGGGGGTAGTTTCTGGCACAATCTGCTCCATCTTGAGTCAAAGGGCGAGAAACGTGGGGTAGGAACATTACATCCACGGAGCTCCCAGTATCTATCAATATTCTTGCAACTTCTCCCCTATGGATAGTGGCTTGGATTACGATGGGGTCATCATGGGGATGGACAATGTCCACCAAATCTGCCAAACCAAAGGTAATTGCGGGCGGGGCCGATATAGTAGTAGAGAAGACATGATATTTCAGGCAGACCCGCTGAGTTTTCCTGATAAACTTCCTCTTTCTTTGGGCAGACGAGACCAATAATGGACCTCCCTCGATCATGTTTACCATCCTCCCTGTGAGGGGGTTGCAGGGATAATCCGATGGTGGGGGTGGTAGGTGTTGATGTCGTCGCTGGTCCTCTGGTATTGATCCCTCTTCGTACCTCCTTCTCCGATTTTGGGAACTCTCTCTCTCCTGTCGCTCGGTACTTTTGCGGTGCTCATGTGGTCTTTCTCGAGGTCGATCTTCCTCTCTCTTTTCTCTTGGTCGCTCATCTCTAGGGGAGACTTCTATTTTTTCAATATACAACGCAAGTACCCCATCTTCAAGAGACGTTCGATCTCTATCCTTAAATGATTGCAATTTTCAGTTTTATTCCCCCAACTTTGGTGGAATAGACACCATTTGCCTGTGTGACGCATAGCTTCAGAATTTCGTGCTTGGAGCGGCCATTGGAGATCTTGGTTTCCCCCATTATGCTCAACACTTCCGTATTAGAAATTCTCAAAGGAGTTAAGGGGAGAGGTTCGAGGTACCTTCTAACCATGTCTCGCCGACTACGAGAATTGTCTCCTCGCCGGTTTCTCGAGTGTTCATCATGCCCTTGCATTCCCATTTTGGCCAATAATGTATCTTTCTGCAGCATGTATCTTTCAGCCCCTTGCATGAGTTCTTCTAAGGTGTGAGCCGGGCGCCCTACCAAGGAGTTGACGAATTCCACCGATTGGGTGCCTTGGGCTACAAACTCAGAATGAATGTGGGCATCTACATGCCTTACATCTATCACGGTATCCGCAAAACTCCTCATGTAATCCCGAAGAGTCTCTCCCTCTCCATGGACCATCATCATCAAGTGTCCGGCTGTCTTCGGGTATCTACGGTTGCATGCAAACTAACGTATGAACAATTCTCGAAGTTCGTCAAAGATTCGAATGGATCCTTTGGGTAGTTGTGAAAACCAAGCTTGTGCTCTACCTGTCAAAGTGGACAGGAAGATTCGACACAGAGCGTAGTCTGGAGCATTGAGTATATCCATCACTGCCAAAAAGTGATTGATGTGATCCCTAGGGTCTCTCGCGTTGCGATCTCCTGGGTAGACCACAGGATTGGATAAACGTATAGACACCGGGATTTTGGGTGCTAGTATATGGGGAGCGAACGGGCTGCCCTTCTCACTTCCTCTACTGGTCCATCTCGATCCCTCTTCAAACCTTGCACCTCTTTCCTCAACTCGGTCATCATGTCCATAAACTGTTGGTTAGTATTGCCCGTACCTGGGAATGGTCGATAGGTCCCATTTCGGTGATTCCCTATGGGTCGTTCACCTCTGCTGGGGGTCTGTTCCGCTTCAACCCTCGATCGTCAAGGTTCACTCCTTGCATGTGTGTTCCCATTAGCAGGTGTACTGTTGCTGGGGAGTGGGATCCATCTTCCCCTGGTTCGGGCTTCTTGCTGTCGCGCGCGTCGGGTTCCTCTTTCAGCAACAATTTCTAGTAAACGATCCAACTCATCCATGGTGAGGTGGACCTCAGTCTCTTTGGTTTCTTCATCTAGGGTCCTTCCACGACCCGGAGATGCATAATCGCGCAGGTTTGGTCTCTCGGGTGTGGATGAAGTGGATTCACTAGTGACTTTTGTGGGAAATTTCCATTTCAGCTTGGGAAAGTATTCGGATGGAGTATTGATAACTAATAACACTGCTTGAAGAAGGAGAACTTATCGAATCCAGGCTCATCACTTAGGCTATCTCAGGGACTCTAATGACGTTCCCACAGAAGGCGCCACTGATGACGCCTCCGATTCTCCATGCCCGTCACTGAGGCCTGTTCAAACACCACTCCCGACATAGGACAATCTTGGATCCGGTAAGATCTAGGGGGAGAGGGAGCATCGAGGGCTCATTGAAGGGATTCCAGCGATTCTTCAGCAGTGCGTTGGGATCCGTACCTTGTTCGCTGCTTCCACTCCGATCCTCTGCGGCCAGCGGGGCTCGTACTCTTCCGACCGGGCTCTCTTGCTCTTTCTCTCTTTAATGCTCTCTTTTCTCTTTACTTAGCACTACTTCACCTGTCTGCTTGTGCCTGCTTTTATGACTGCTTCCTTATTTATAGGGCGAGGAGAGGGTATAGATGTAATTTGTCGGGGGGCACCTGTTGGCATGCATGTTGATTTCGAGGGTACTAGAGTGCTTGAGTGGCCTTGTAGAGTAGGGCACGTGGTGCCTGAGGGATCTTGTTGAATAGGGCACGTGATGCCTGAGTAGTCTTGTAGAGTAGGGCACGTGGTGCCTGCATGTTACCCTCGGTGCACGTCGTGCTCTATTTACACCCTATAACTCCCCCAAATCCTCGCTCTATATTGGGGAAGAGGGGCGGTCGAAGCTTGAAGGGGCAAAAACGCACTTAGGTAGCAGAAGATGACGTAGGAGTTGGTTGGTCAAATGGTTCGGTGGTATTTGCTTAGCGGGCAAGGAAGGCGTTTCCTGCACGTGTAAAATACGACCCCCCCTCCCCCCTCATTGGTTTCAACGAGGGGTTGGCAATATGAATATTTATATTGTGATACTTACCCGATGGCGAGAAAATTGAGGGGGCCGTGAGATAGGATAGGATTAGAGGATCATGCCACGTGGACGGGTACGATCCCTCTAGGGAGAGTATGCGTCATCAATATATAATACAATAGTAATAATCCCAAAGAATATAACAAGTAACAACAGCCATGTTATTACAAAAACAATACAACAAGAACAAAACCAACAACAACAACAACAACAACAACAACAACAACAACAACAACAACAACAACAACAAGAATCTATACTAATATATAAAGAAGAGGTACTTGTGACACCAAACTTTTGATTTCCAAGTTTAACCTTATAATTTATGTTCCACTATAGCATCTTATTATTAATTTCCCAATTTAACCCTACAATTTAAGTTAGATAGAATTAATTATACCATTTACGAAGAATGATGATTTAGTTTTCCTATAATTCATATTTTTTTAATGGAAATTACTTTTCTTTCCATTCTACTTTAATTATGTTGATTCC
Source organism: Misopates orontium (assembly GCA_946800315.1). Lineage (NCBI taxonomy): Eukaryota > Viridiplantae > Streptophyta > Magnoliopsida > Lamiales > Plantaginaceae > Misopates > Misopates orontium. The sequence continues at coordinate 13,543,379 of OX326951.1, forward strand.
GTCTTTCATTAATTCAAACTTTTTCCATCTAAGCAATTTTATTTTTTTTGCCATTCTTTTCTTCTTCCAGATTTTTTTTTTCACACTTGAATATGATCATCTAATACTTTACATTATAAAAGATTAATTTGTGCGGGGCTCCGCGTACCCCAGTTTCTAGTTTATTTATAAGAAAACACAAAACAAGACAATAACTTCACAAAAATCGTGACATAACAATAACTTCAAATAATATAGGCTAACTACAAAGTATAAATTAAAGTATATGCAAGAACAAAAAAGAAAATAGACCAAAAACTTACCTAAAGTGCAAAAGGAGGAGGAATGAGGAGATTTTCGGTCAATTTCCATAGGTTTAAAATGAAATGAACGAGAAAATTTGGACATATAGTACTTTTGGAGCATAGGGACAGATTCTTTTGTCCCTAAAATATGCGTTTAACAAGGACAGGAAAACTGTCGCTATTGCTAGCTCAGGGACAAATTTTTGTGTCCCTGAATTTAGCACTAATTTAGAGACATATTTTTCCATCCCTAAATTAAGCTTAATTCATGGACAAAAATACCCACAGTAACAAACAAAAAATAACTTTGTAACAGTAAGATTAAGCAGGCAACAACACAAATTGTTCAATATCCTTTTTTTAACCTGAGGTATGAAAGATGATAAACAATGATAGGACAATTGTCTAAAACAATGTAAATTGACGTTGCCACTGTATAAGATAAAATGTCTTCCTTGTATTGGTTTAGCACAATTATCTTTTACATATTTCTTTCAATAAATAATAAAAGTGCACATATTTAAGTTACTCTTAAATACGCGAATCTACCCAGAATAAAAAATAAAAATAAAAATGTACAACATTCAGTCTGTTATCATGTTCACCTTTTATGCAAAATCGCATGAGATCAATATCAATATATTGCTTATTACCAACGTAGCAAGCCAGATCATGATTCTTTTAGTTGTTCGAAGAATTAACTATCCTCGTATAATTGAATTACATTGAAGATATGTAAATTAGTATTTCTGTGTGCTATGGTTTTTGCATAAAATTGGTTACTTTAATACAAAATTATTACAGTCACCAATCACACTTATGTAACTTTAAACAATTCATTAAAACCAGAGAACCTTGTCGTTAGTGCAGAAACCTTATTTTGCCGAGTATTATGAGATTATTCATCAAAAAATGATAGAATCGCCATTAATGAAAGTACTGTAACTATATTTGGTCTAACAAATATTAAAATGCTTGATATGAATATCCAAGAACTAATCTCTATAACCAGATTAGTCGGTCATATCCAAGATAAAAATAACCACAATACCTAACAAAATAATAAAATAATAAAAAAGCCTTTGAAATATATCTTCTAGATAGCAAAGGAAACTACTGGTTAATGAGAATGTTTGTGCAGATGACGAATTATCCAACTATAAAAAGTGATAATTGCTCAACTTGAATGTCAGTATAACAAATTTAATCAAATAAACACAAAATCAAAATACGTAATAGAAAGGACTTTATACAACATGGGCAATTTTGAAAAGAAGATCTTTATTATGCAAAAGAATTTGCATGAAAGTGGATCTAAATACCAGTAAATTCAAGAACAAATGGGAAAAGTAGAGAGATGACAAACAAATGTTTTTCATCGTTCCCTCCATCTTCCAAAAATATAAAATCTTCATTTTTCAAGAAAAAAATGGTATTGAAGTACAATTGCATTTGGATTAAAAATTGGTAACAAAACCAAAACCATTCCAATTTGAGAGAAAAGTTGCTTCCTTTATAATAGTAATATATAATAGTGATCGTTCACTAATTTTTCATTTAGAATAAATTAAGAATTGTTCTACCATTTTAAGTCAAATCTAAAATTTTCAACTCTTACTGCCCTAGAGTTTTGATTCATGTGGAAGAACTCTCCAAACGTAATCAAAAATAGTTTAAAAACACTAAAGAAACTGAGAAAAGAAGTAATGAAATAGATAAGATGAAGTTATCATGTAGAGATTCTCTTGCTTAAATATTGGAGAGATGTAGAGGTGGTTGAATTTCAAATTTCAAATTATTATCCACATCTTTTTTTAGCATACGACTGCAAAGTTGAGAAAGTGGGGAGAGCTGGGAAGTATTTATATTAGTAATAAATTTATTCGTTTGCCCTACATTAGTTGTCAATTTACTTTTTAAAAAGTTGGTCCGACAACTACGCTCGAAATGACTTTTTTTTATTAGTAATAGAAGTTGTGTATGTAGGACGGACTTCTTCTTCTTTTTTTTTTTTCTTTTTTTTTGTTTTTTTTTAAATTTGGGACGCTTTACTCGGGGACAAAAAAAGTGTCCCCAAAATTAGCGGAGCTATAGGGACGTAAATTTATGTTCCTAGCGTTGTAGGGATAGAAGAATTTTGTCCCTATATTACTACGTTATTTAGAAACATAAACTTTTGTCCCTATTGTATTTTTTTAAGCTTAGGGACAACTTTCTGTCCCTAAATAGTGCGGTAATTTAGAGACAAAATTTTCTGTTCCTAAAACACCAGGAACAGAAATTTCGATGCAACCACGCATGATGACATGGTATAATCAAATGCCATTATCGTGTATATATATATTTCTTACATTATAAGGCAGTTAGTTACCTCCCAATACCCCATTATAACTGCATATTTACATCAGAAATCAAATCGATTGTACCACTTTATTGTGCAACCACTACACCTAATACTGGCTTTGTCGTTATGGTTCTTAAAGCAGATACACATATCCAAGAAAGGAAAACAGTTGGAGAAGTTGCTACGTAATTTGATGCCTGAATTTCATTGTCTAAGTCAAAATAAACCTTCCAACTTGACTATATCAAATATTGCTTGACCATCTAGGATTTTTATTTGAGAATGAATTCGCACACATAAGCCTAACAACTTAGGCAGGTTGAAGCCGAAAGTTCGTCATTCCACTACTTTTTCTTCGAAATCTATCCGTCTCCGGTCCCCCTAATCATTCAAGGTACACGCACATAAGTGAATAGCATCACTAGGTGCATCGGCTCTATGTTATTCTCGGTTCGCAGCTTAAAAAATTCACAAAGTGATATGTCTTAAAATATACAAAAAGCTACAAAGATCTCAAAATCTTAATATAATAGTCGCTAAAATTGAAAGTTCCTCTCTAATTGGATGAGAGCAAAGACAAGATGAGATTACTCGTATAACCTTTCCAATTATTGCACCACCACCTTGTAATTTAACGTAAGAAGCAATTGAAAATTGTAACAAAGTAAAAACGAATCAGATACTGTCTTATCATTAAATCCGGGAGATTAAACTATAAATAAAGTCCTAAAACCAGTCATTTATGCACCAAGTAATTGAAACCGAAAACAAAGAAGCAAAGGAAGGCAAATAAGTAACCATGACACGAACGGGAAAGCATTATTACCAGCTTTATGAGTTCGAGCACAGGCTACGCATGCCTGTCAAGGTGGTTCCAAGAGTTCACGAGAATTCCGATAATGCCCCCAACGACGAAAATGGTGCTAAGTACAATATCGATTCTAAGGCAGAGGAATTCATTCGATTGAAGCATCAGAAGTTCGAATTGGCGAAATGTGTGTAAAGGCAGAGTATGTTTGGAGTTAACGTACGAGTCATTCATGATTTCGTTTTATAGTTTTCTTCTGAAACTTATGAAATGGCTCTTTATGTTCTTATACTTGTCTAGTTATGCGGTAAATATTTTATCTGAATTTTATATGGTTTTGTAAGATTTGATTTAGTTAATTTACCGGATTTCAGTGTAATGATTCATAGAAAAGAAATATGAAGAAAGATGCAAAATATGATTGCAAGATTTTCACGGTGCGTCACCAAGAATCAAACAATCTACTAACCAAAAATTTACTTACAACAAAAGAACAAGATTCTTTCTTTAATTTTGATGCATTTGGAGAGACTCTTCTATATTGCTCTTCAATATGTTGCCTTTAGTGTTCTTACAAAATTTGTGATGATCAGTTAGTTGTTTGATGTTGTGAATCTAGATCATTTAACGATCAGAAGAGTTCCAGAATTCTTACTTCTTCCTTGTCAATTGACTTGAATCATACATGACACGGTTCTCACAATTAATATTTCTTAGTTTTGTTTTGGATGATCCGAATATCAACACTGTTTCACTTAGGCTCCGATTGTTTCCAAGGAAAATGAGGGAAAAAGAAAAAAATATTGGAAATTTTTATTTTCCAAGTGATTGGTACCAAGTAAATTTTTGGAAAAGATAGGAAAACATGGGAAAAGATAGGAAAATCTTTTTTGAATCTTTATCTAACATTTTTACAATTCCCAAACTTTGATTTCCCTCCAAAAATGATCTAAAACTTATTCTAATCACGTACGGATTTCTTTGTGGAAGCAAATATAATTAAAGAATATCATCCTCAAAATTTTCAGATTTCCCTCCAATACAAAATATGGAAAAATTCATTCCTCTTTGAAAAAATTCATAGTTCTCAAAATTTCATATTCCCACCAATTTAGAATCTATATAAACACTTGTAAGATCAATGTTTTCCACCAACACATCTTCTTCAACTCTGAGGTAATATTTCTTTATTTCTTTTATATTTTATATTTTAGTTATTTATCATCTTTAATAAATTGTTATTATTATTATTTAATCTATAATCTTGTTTAATGTTTTAGGTACTATATTTTGTCTTCTTCAGGGCGTCATTTGAATAATAATATTATTTGAAGGTTCTCTTGATTAAATTTGTTTTGTTTGTGTTGTTACGTTTAAAATATATTAATAATACTTGCAAATTTTAATTATATTAAAATAAACTAACTTTACTCTTCAATAAGTTATAAAGGATTTTTTAAAATAAAAAATAAAACATAAATTAATTTTATAAACTTAATATGAGTTTTATTGAAAAAATTAAGTTTTAAAGAATAATAACAGTTTTTACATTGTTTAATATGATGAGTAAGAAAATTAAGTATAAAATTTTCACGGAAAACTAATGGCATGCCAATCACATGGAAAAGAGAGGAAAATTTTATTTTCCATGAAAGTTTTCCTGAAAATCCTCATTTTCCAAAAAAAAATTCCTTTTCCCTCATTTTTCTTGGAAACAATCGGAGCCTAAGAGCATAACAAAATGTGTCTAACACGCTCTTAAAACATGTCTAACGCGTGTGTCCATATATTTTTATTGCCTTTTCGTCATGCCTCCCCGCGCTCAAAATCAACCAACTTCCGATGAAGCTTCTGCCAACGAAGCCATTCGTCAACTCCAGACAGAATTGGCTGAAATCCGCCTCACGAATGAACGGCAACGCTCTGAAACCACGGCTTAATTCCAGACGCTCAACGATGAACATCGCGAACATATGGAAACGTTGGTAGCCCTCATTAATGCCCGGAATTCTAAGCCCTCTCCTCATGAAGCCGAGTCTTCTCAACCCCCGCCACCGCCTCCTCCTCCCTACCACGTCCACAGCCCGTCGCACTCTCATCCGTTAAACCCTTTATACTCTAACAATGGCCATAACTCTCCAATTAAACCACCCAAAGTCAACCTCAATTATTTTGATGGAGCCGACCCTTTAGACTGGGTTTCCAAAGCAGAACACTTCTTTCACCTATATAATGTTCCACCAGAGAACCGTGTTTCCTTTGCATCTTTTTATTTACAAGGCTCTGCTTTAAATTGGTATACCTGGATGTCCAAAAACAACCAACTAGTGGACTGGGAATCATTCACCAGAGATTTATTACTCCGTTTTGGCCCATCTTCTTATCAAAATCACCAACCCAAGCTGTTCAAACTTCGTCAAACAAGCAGAGTCACTGAGTATCAAGAAAACTTTGAACGAGTTTGTAATTACGTCACTGGTCTTCCATCAGAAGCGATCATGAATTTTTTTCTCTGGTCTTCGACCTGAGATTCGTACTGAAATTGCTATCCTCAAACCTGAAACAATTTCCCAAGCCATTGGCCTTGCAAAGCTTCTCGAGGATAAACAACGTGACAATCGTTTTCGCCCGACATATATTCGCTCCACCACTTCTACACCGACACCACCGCTGCTGCCTACTCCAACAATGCCAACCACGTCCACCACATCATCTCCTGCACCACTCCCTATTTGTCGTTTATCTCAAGTGGAAATGCAAGCACGACGCGCGGAAGGCTTATGCTTCAATTGTGAAGAAAAATACTCCCCTGGACACAAATGTAAGGCACCTCAATTTTTATCTCTTATTGTTGACACTGATGATGCAGGTTCCTTGGACGATTCAACCGTGCCGACTACTTTCGATGACTTCGACCAACATGATGTCTCACTTTCTGTTCCTGTGCCGGTACCCGCTGTTCCACCTTCTCCCGTGGGCCAATTCAATCTCTCTATGGCGGCTTATATGGGCTTTGTGATGCCGCAAACGCTCCGCATCACCGGTTACATTTCTGGTCAACCAGTTACAGTTTTGGTCGATTCGGGAAGCACCCATAATATTATCCAACCACGCATTGCAGAAATGCTTCACCTACCTATTGTTTCCAATGGCACTTTCACTGTTATGGTTGGTAACGGCGAGCATCTCCACTGTACGGGTCAGTGTCATGCCGTTCCTTTACGTTTACAAGGTACTGAATTTTCAATTCCACTTTTGGTTCTTCCCATTCAGGTGCTGATGTTGTTTTAGGCATCCAATGGTTACAAGAATTAGGTGAGGTCGCTGCAAATTTTTCTATTCCTCGATTACGTTTTACATTCAATGCTAAGCAGGTCACCTTACTTGGCGAACCAAATATTACGGCCACTTCTGCAACACAGGTTAAACGCATGGTTCAACAAGGGTCTATTATGTCTTTCCACACGGTTTGTTTTACTCCAGGCCCGGAACTTCTCTCCCTCACGCAAACTTCGCCCATTGATTCCGAAATTCAGCGCTTACTTAATGAATTTCAGATTATCTTTGACGAACCTAAGACTCTGCCTCCTCACCGCGTCCACGATCATCATATTCACCTGGATCCGCACTCTAAACCTATTAACATCAAACCTTATCGCTACCCACAGTACCAAAAAACGATAATGACCCAACTAATCCAGGAAATGTTGCACCGTGGACAAATTCGGCCTAGTTCCAGTCCATTTTCGTCTCCAGTTTTGTTGGTAAGTAAAAAAGACGGTACGTGGCGTTTTTGTGTTGATTATCGTGCTTTAAATGCTATTACTATTAAAGACCGTTTCCCTATCACCACCGTTGACGAACTTTTAGACGAATTACAAGGGGCTTGTGTTTTTACAAAATTGGATTTGCGTTCGGGTTATCATCAAATTCGTGTTGCTCCTAATGATATTCATAAAACGGCCTCTTTCGAACTTGTGATGGACATTATGAATTTGTTGTGATGCCTTTTGGTTTGACAAATGCACCTTCAACTTTTCAATCCGCTATGAACGATTTATTTCGAAATTATTTGCGGCGGTTTGTTTTAGTGATTTTTGATGATATATTGGTTTATAATCCCTCGTTACAGGACCATTTTTTTCATTTACGCATTATTTTTTCCCTTTTAAAGGCTAACCATTATTTTGCCAAGTTGTCAAAGTGTGTTTTTGCCGTTTCCTGTGTTAACTATCTTGGCCATCTGATTAGTGCCGACGGTGTTAGTGTTGATCCAGATAAAGTCTTCACCATTTTGGAATGGCCCGCACGTAAATCTCTCACGGCTCTACAGGGTTTCTTGGGGCTTACAGGGTATTATCGGCGTTTTGTTCGCCATTACGCCACTATAGCTGCTCCCCTCACTAATTTATTACGTTGCGATTCTTTTCAATGGGATTCAATAGCCCAGCTGGCCTTCGACACCTTAAAGCAACACATGACCGAACTTTCAATTCTCATACTGCCCAATTTTTCTACGGTGTTCGAATTGACTACAGATGCTTCCTCTGTTGCCGCCGGTGCTATTTTATCCCAAAATCAGCATCCCATCGCTTATTTCAGCAAGAAGATGTCCCCGCGTTTACAGGTTGCCTCTGCATACAACAAAGAATTATTCCCGTTAACCGAAGTTGTCAAAAAATGGCGTCATTATCTTTCGGGTCGAAAGTTCATTATTTATACTGACCAGCAGAGCTTACGCTTTATTCTTACCCAGACGATTCACACGCCCGAACAACTGAAATGGATAATGAAATTAATCGGCTATGATTATGAGGTTCGTTACAAACTGGGGCGTGAAAATACGGTTGCTGATGCACTTTCCCGTCGCGAACAGCCTGCTTATTTGGTCATCACCGAGCTTATTTCTCCCTTTCTGTCGGAACTCCGCCGTGTTCTCTCAACTTCGCAAGAAGCCAATGAATTACTCATTCAAATTCGGAACAACAATTGTCTGCCAGATTATAAGGAGCATGATGGATTAATTTATTTTAAAGATAGCTTATTCATTCCTAATTCTCGGCCTCTCCAACAACAAATACTCCAGGCTTTTCATTCTACTCCTATTGGTGGGCATTCTGGTATTAAATCAACATTAGCTCGAATATCTGCTACTTTCTTTTGGCCTCATCTCAAGGATTCGGTTCAGGATTTCATTCGCCATTGTACTATTTGCCAACAACATAAACATCTTACTTCTAAACCTTGCTGCAACCTTTAAAGGTTCCGGATCAAGTTTGGACCGATATCACGATGGATTTCATTACGCATTTACCTAATTCAAATGGTAAAACAGCAATTTGGGTTATGGTTGATCGTCTCACTAAATTTGCATTTTATCGCTCTTCCAACAAAATATTCTGCAGCTTATCTCGCTTCTATTTTTCTAACAGATGTTTATAGTGTTTATGGCCTTCCTCAATCAATTGTGACTGACAGAGACCCTATTTTTCTTAGCAATTTTTGGAAAGAATTATTCAAACACTTGGGTACTAATCTGTTTTTCAGCACGGCATACCACCCCCAATCTGATGGTCAATGTGAGGTGGTCAACCGCTCTCTCGAGTGTTATCTTCGCTGTTTCACGGCTGATGAACCTAAAGTTTGGACTCAGTTTTTACCACTCGCTCAACATTGGTATAATTCTACTACTCATTCTTCTATCGGGATGTCACCTGTTCAGGCCTTATTTGGCCGCAAGCCTTACTCTACTCCTATTTATACTAAGGGCAGTTCAACTAACGCGGCGATTGATGGGACTATATCCAACCGAGATGAATTATTACATATCATTAAGCATCATGCATATGCTCAGGTCTCAACAAAGATGGAACATCATGCTAATAAACATCGATCTGATAAAGTTTTTGAAGAAGGTGACTGGGTTTTGGTTCGTTTACGTACATATCGCCAGATTTCTGCTCGTCGCACCACCACGAACAAGTTGAGCAAACGTTATTTTGGGCCTTTCCTTGTTCTACGCTGTATGAATCCCGTGGCTTCTGAAATCCAGCTTCCCTCGGACTCCCGCATCCATAATGTCTTTCATGTCTCACTCCTTCGTCAATTTTATGGTACACCTCCTTCCGTGGATGTTTCATTACCCCCAATATCTGAAGAAGGCACTTTAGTGGATATTCCAGACTCAATCCTCGACTCTCGTCACATTATGCGAAACGAACACAAAGTACAGCAGCACCTTGTTTCGTGGGTCGGAGCGCCTATTGAGGAAGCAAGTTGGGTCGATTCTGAACCGTTGCTCACCCTACATTGTTCAGTCAAGGTTATTCCAGCTCATCTTCACCAAGTCTTCTCGATTCTTCGGCCAGCTCCACTTCTCCACAGAACGTTTTGGACTCTTCTCGGGGCCTTGTGGACAAGGCCAACCTTTTAGGGGCCGGCAATGATACGACTCAGGCCATACAAACTCGGCCAAGAAGACTAAGTCTGAAACTATTATGGACTAAAGACTATGTTTAACAGAATGAAGTTAACGTTATTTCATGTATTGAATTTTTCAATTGTTACTGTTATAAGTTTCTACCTTTTGGCTTAGATATAGGAAATAGTTGTACTGGATCAGATTTATTTCCCTTTAAATAAGTCCTACGAATGTAATGGATACAGAATCATTTTTTAATAAACTCTTTTCTAATCTCTTCTACAATTTCTCTTAAGGAGTCGGTCCTCACTCGAAGAAGGACAATTGCTGCTATATCTCTTTTCATTAAGAGCATAACAAAATGTGTCTAACACGCTCTTAAATATGTCTAACACGCGTGTCCGTATATTTTTATTGATTTAATTACTGATATACTGTATATATAATATATAAATAAAATTTTATCAATAATGTCTTTTGTACTCACAAATTAAGATCAAACATGTACAAGTTCAAACACATATCAAAAAACACAAGCGTAAATGAAAGATTCCTATAAACTCAAGCATTAACGGTTAATAATCAAACAACAGAAATTAAAAATAGTGACTTTCCAAATACGAACCAATTCTAAGATAGGTTTGCAACATTGTGTTGGACATCTTCAATCATCGTCTCTTGTGAAAAAATCCTCAGGATAAAATCAAGTCTTTCAATATAAATCAAAATAAGATATTTTGAGAAAAATGTCTTTCTTGTAAACCACAATTTTCTTCATTCATAACAACATAAGACAGCTTAGCAAATAAAGACTCTGTGAAATTGTGAATTCAATTCAATATGAATTGATAGAACAAGTTTAACAAAGCAATTAAACGAATCAAAAACGATCAAAAAATGTATTGACGATTGATGAATTACATGAACATTCGTATCGACGATTAGATCGATTTCTATAGAGAGAGCTAAGATAAATCTTCTCTCTAAAACTAAAGTAATGAAGTAAGTGAATGAAATAACAACTAACTACATCTATTTATATAAACCGAGAGCTGGGAGCGTGAGGTTGTTGAGATTTCCAAAACCGGAAACTTTTCAAGTTAACGGCTATAACCGTTATTTGAAATATTTCCAAATATGGAAATATTTCAGTTTCTTCAGCTAAAAGCCCCCCTCAAGATGGAAGTGAATGTTGATGAGACCCATCTTGGACATCATTGTATTGAATGGACCAACAGAGAGTGGTTTTGTCAATATGTCAGCAACTTGGTAGGAATTGGATATGTGCATCAACTTCACTTCTTTGCGGTTGATTTTCTCTCTTACAAATAGACAGTCTATTTGTATATGTTTAGTTCTCTCGTGTTGGACAGGGTTCGTTGCAATGCACACTGCACTTTTGTTATCTGTAAATAGGACAGGAACTTGAGTGTGAGTGGAGTGAAGTTCCTTTAACAACTGCTTGAGCCAAAGCAATTCACAAGTTGTGGTTGCAATAGCTCTGTATTCTGCTTCAGTGCTCGATCTGCTGATAGTGGCTTGTTTCTTGGCCTTCCAAGAGACTAAAGATTCACCCAAATAAACTAAATAACCTGTAATACTTCGCCTTGTTTGTACACAACCAGCCCAATCACTGTCACAATAAGCTTTTAGACTGGAATCAGATTTGGCTTTGTAAAATAATCCTTTCCCTGGAGCAGCTTTGAGGTATCTGAGAACTCTGTGAGCTGCAGTTAAGTGAGCTATAGTTGGTTTAGACATTTGTTGAGTTAGGCACTGGATGCTGTAACTCATATCTGGTCTTGTAATGGTTAAGTAGAGTAGTTTGCCAACTAGTCTTCTATACTCAGTAGGATCCTATAGAGGAGTGGAATCATCTTCATGAAGCTTTAAATATGGATCCATAGGTGTTGAGCTGGGCTTGTAGTCTAAATATCCAGCATCTTTGAGTATGTCCAAAGCATACTTGCGCTGGCAAATGGAGATTCCTGATTTGTTCCTTGCAACTTCAATCCCCAGTATATACTTGAGAGAGCCTAGATCTTTAATGGTGAATTTATCATCTAAGTGTTGCTTGATCTTCTTGATTTCTGACATATCATTCCCTGCTAGTATTATGTCATCTACATAAACACAAAGGAGAGTGATAGAGGAGTTAGTTTTCAAAATGAATAGAGAACAATCAGAAACCGTTTGTTTATAACCATAGGCTAGAAGACAAGTAGTGAGCTTAGTAAACTATTGCCTAGAAGCTTGTTTGAGGCCATACAAGCTCTTTTTCAATAAACACACTCTGTTGTCACCAACTTGACAATATCCTAGTGGGGGTTTCATGTAGATTTCCTCATCTAAATCCCCATGAAGAAATGCATTGTTTACATCTAACTGATGTAAATACCAATTTTGAGATGCAGCAAGAGCTAGAACAACTCTAACTGTAGTGAGTTTTGCAACAGGACTAAATGTATCAAAGTAGTCCAAGCTTTCTTCCTGTGTGTAGCCTTTTGCTACCAGTCTAGCTTTGTACCTTTCTGTGGTAACATCAGATTTGTACTTAACTCTATAAACCCATTTGCAACCCACACAGTTGTGATTAGGAGGCAAAGTAGTTAAATGCCAGGTATTTGTCTTTTCAAGAGCAGCAATCTCTTTTTGCATAGCTTCTCTCCACTCAGGAGACTTATTTGCTTGAGCAAAGGTTTTCGATTCAGTAACTTGATAGATGGAAGCAGTGAATGCTTTGAAATTCCCAGAAAGAGGATCTGTAGAAACATAATCAGATATAGGATAACTTTTACCAGAGTGTGCCACATTAGACTTGTGTTTAGACTGAGGTAATTGATAATCATAGATATTGAGATAAGATGGTGGAGCTGTAGAACGAGAAGACCTTCTTTGTGGCACAACATAAGGTAAAGGAGCAGAAGGGACAATAGAAGGATTACTATCATGCTGAAAAACTTCATTTCGAGGAGCTTGCAACTGTGAAGAAACTTCCTGAACAGATTGATCTATGGTATAATTACTATCAGCATCTAGAGAATGACCAATGTCAGGAGTAGGAGGAATCTGATAACTATTGTTATTAGCAGAGTCTTGATCTGAAGAAACAGTGGGAGAATGATGCATATCCTCAACTATAGGTGGAGAATCAGAATGAACATCTGATTTAAGTCTAATGAAAGGATCATTTTGCTGAGAAATATGAAGACCTTTATCAGAAGCAGAAGAACTTTTGTAAGGAAAAATATCCTCATAGAATTGAACATTTCTAGACACAAATATCTTATGAGTATCAAGATTTAGAAGTAAATAGCCTTTCATGTTCTTTGGGTAACCAATAAAAGCACATTTGACAGCTCGAGCATCAAATTTTAACATGTGAGCCATACTAGTAGAAGCATATGCAAGACATCCAAAGACCCTTAGTAAGAGAATAATCAGGCTGCTTGTTGTATAGTAACTCAAAAGGAGATTTTAAAGAAGTATGATGTGAGGATGGCATTCTGTTAATCAAATAAGCAGCAGTAGAGATACAATTGCTCCAAAAAATCAGAGGAATGTTAGATTGAAACCTCAAAGCTCTTGCCACCTGTAATAAGTGCTGATGTTTTCTCTCCACCAAGCCATTTTGCTGTGGAGTCTCCACACAGCTGGTTTGGTGGATAATACCAAGTTTACTATAGAAATCACTAAGTATAAACTCAGAACCATTATCAGTTCTTATCACTTTGATTTTTAAAGAAAACTGAGTAACAACTAAGTTATAAAACTGTAACAGATAGTGTTTCACATCAGATTTACTTTTAAGCATGCAAATCCATGTTCATCTACTCTAGTCATCAACAATAGTTAAAAAATACTTAAAACCATCATGAGACTCTACAGAAAAAGGGCCCCAAATGTCACTATGTATTAAGTCAAAAGGAGCAGCAGATACAGAAGTGCTTACAGGAAAGGGCAACTTCTTTTGTTTAGCCAAGTGACATGTTTCACAATGCAATTTATTACATTTCAAATGAGACAGAACAGGTAAAGAGGACATCTTCTCAGAAGAAGGATGGCCTAATCTATCAAGAATGTATAAGCTATCTTTAAGATCAGCAGAACCAATCATCTTCCTGGTGATTGAGTTCTGCATTAAGCAAATGGAATCAGTAAATAACAAGTTAATATGAGAGAATCTTGCCAACTTGGAGATAGATAAAAGGTTATGTTCAAAAGCAGGAACATACAAAATATTATCTAAAATAATGTCAGATAAAATACACACTTTGCCTATATGAGTAGCTATAGTTTTACTATTGTTAGGCAAGTGAATAGTAGCATGAGTAAGTTGAGGTGTATTGCAAAATAAGCTAAGATTCCAGATCATATGATCTGTAGCCCCTGTATCAAGTATCCAAGAGAAAGCAGGAGGCATAACAATATTAGAATTAGAATGATAAACAGAAGCTTTGTGAATGTTACCAGTAGCTGCAGTTGCAGCAAAGTGCTCAGAAAGAGAAATCATCTGCTCTTTAGCCTGTTTATAAGCCAAAAACTCATCAAACAACAACTGATTTGTAACACCAGTAGAAACAACAGGAGCAGACTTAGATTGAACATCAACAGGAGCAGATTCATCAGAAACTTGCACATTATTAGCCTGTGATGGAGGAGCACGTTTTCCTTTAGGACCATCCCATCCAGGGGGGTAACCAATGATCTGAAAACACTTATCAACTGTGTGTCCTGTATAACCACAGTGAGTACAACGCAGCTTCTTCTTATCCTTAGAATTAGCAGGCTTATAACTCTGAAAATTAGGCTTGTTCTTAGGATCTTGAGTGTAATTTTGTCTTGTAAACATAGCCAAAGTATCAACAGCAGTAGAGTTAGAGTATAGATCTCTTTGGTGTTCCTCTTGTAACATCATAGAGTAAACCTTGCTCAGATAAGGCAATGGAGAGTTCAAAAGAATTTGACTATGCAAGGCTCCATAAGAATCATTAAGACCTATCAAAAATTTCAACACACAATCGTACTGCTGCAGATCTAACATCTTCTTATTCACATTACATGTACACAGACCACAAGAATAAGATATTATAGGCCTTTGAGTGATAAACTCATCATAAAAGGATCGAAACCGATTATAATACTCTGTAACAGAAGAACTTCCCTGAGAAATTGTGGAAAGTGACTTCTGAAGCTGATAAACACGAGATCCGTCAGTACGATCGTACCGAGTCTTCAACTCATTCCATAGATCAAGTGCACAATCAAAATATAAGAGACTCTGACGCAGATCTTTCGCCACATAATTCAAAAGCCACGATAAAACTAGGCTATCAGCCCGCATCCAACAAGTGATCAAAATAGGATCATTTTCAGTAGGTTTTGGCAAAGATCCATCGATAAAACTCATTTTATTCCTGATCTTGAGCGCCATAGTAATGCCTTTACTCCAAGCAATGTAATTCTTGCCGTTGAACACATCTCCAACAATCGAATTACCAGCATGATCATTTGATCCCAAAAAATAGACCGATGAAGAATCTTCACTCGGATTTCGCCGGAGCGATGAACGAAGAGGAATTAGGTGCAGACGAAGTCATATCAGATGAAATAAAGCAGATTGATCGGTGAAAAACTCACAAATCACAAAACAGAGTGAAAAATTAGGGTTTGTGGAAGCTAAAAATTGGCCCGATCGATTGATACCATGTGAAATTGTGAATTCAATTCAATATGAATTGATAGAACAAGCTTAACAAAGCAATTAAACGAATCAAAAACGATCAAAAAATGTATTGACGATTGATGAATTACATGAACATTCGTATCAACGATTAGATCGATTTCTATAGAGAGAGCTAAGATAAATCTTCTCTCTAAAACTAAAGTAATGAAGTAAGTGAATGAAATAACAACTAACTACATCTATTTATATAAACCGAGAGCTGGGAGCGTGAGGTTGTTGAGATTTCCAAAACCGGAAACTTTTCAAGTTAACGGCTATAACCGTTATTTAAAATATTTCCAAATATGGAAATATTTCAGTTTCTTCAGCTAAGAGACTCTTCTGTTGAATATAAAAATGATGACAGGCTTTTATGAAATGAGTTACCAAGGTCTTGGCTTTAACCTCCGTTGAATTCAAAACAAGAACTTATGACACTATTCAAGAATCTGTTATTTCATTTTATGTCATTTCGAGCTTTAAAGAAAATTAGAAGAAAGTGCTGTGGAAATCGCAAGACTAACATTACTTAGTTATTCCAACACCATTGAAATTTAGAATGAAGCTGAAAACTTTACACCTAGCTCTCATCCCGTGAAACCTTTTCAATCTCGTTGTTCACTGGAGATGTTGTCACTGTTGGAGATTATATACATAAATATATAAATGTCAATCCTCTCTACAAGCTTGAGCTTTTAGTGAGAATGGCATTCAATATGGTATCAGAGCCTACCCAAGACGTATGATGGGCTTACAACCTACCCACGTGATGGGACCGAAGATGCCGTTCTCACTAAAAGCTCAAGCTTGTAGAGAGGATTGACATTTATATATTTATGTATATAATCTCCAACACGCCCCCTCACGTGCAGGCCGTAAATCTTTTTGTTACGCCTAACACGTGCCATTTTTTGTTAAGTGGGTGGCGGTGGGATTCGAACCCAGGACCTCCTCTTTTCCTGACCAGAGAAAAAAAGCCTGGGCTTATATTTATAAAGAGAAGTTCCATCTCCACTTAACAAGGCCTTTTAAGAGGAGAAATAAATGGGCTTCAAATTCTATTATGGTATCAGAGCCTACCCAAGACGTATGATGGGCTTACAACCTACCCACGTGATGGGACCGAAGTTAATACCGGTCCACATGTGAGGGGGCGTGTTAAGAATTGTCCCACATCGCTTGGGAAAAAGCCTGGGCTTATATTTATAAAGAGAAGTTCTATCTCCACTTAACAAGGCCTTTTAAGAGGAGAAATAAATGGGCTTCAAATTCTATTAGTCACATGCATCTCATTAACCTCTAGCATATTCATCCTTGTGCGCTTGTCATAACTCCTCGGACTAGCATGGAGATTAGTGCAAGGCTAGCTATGAATGTTTGATGTATTTGGTTGGATCACTTGGCATCGTGGAAGAACACTCTTAGAAGACGATGAATTCTTGGATCCATATTTTCCTTAGTTATTTTTTTGATAGTAGAGTTGTGACACAACAGGCTAGTCGTAGTTGAATGTAACAAAACAATATAGTCATTGTTTTGAAATTCATAACAAGATAAAAAAAAGTGCATAGACGTTGACCAATGAAATAGAATAATATTTGAAATCCACGAGACAATTGTTCAGGAATACAATCAGTATTACCTTAAATTATAAAAAAAAATAAAATCAGTATTACCTTTGAAAAAAAGAACTACCATACGAGTTGTTCAAGCCAAAAGATACCATTTGAAGTAAATGGGGGAAAATGCATAAAACCCCCTTGTGGTTTTGAAAACCTGCACGGAATCCCCTTGTGGTTTGATAATTACCTAGAATCTCCTTGTGGTTTCAGAAACTATGCACAGAATCCCCTTTTGGTTTCAAAAACCCTGCACAAAATCCCTAATCCGTTAAACTCCGTCAGAGAGTGGCAACCACTCTCTCTATGTGAGAGTGGGTTTAACTTTTGTGTACTTTTTCGAATTAAAAAGTCTATTTCACCCTTAAAAACTGAAAACATGAAACCCCCTTGTGGTTTGAAAACCTGCACGAAATCCCCCTGTGGTTTGAAAACCCTGCACAAAATCCCCCTGTGGTTTGAAAACCCTGCATAAAATCCCTGTTTTTTTTTTTTTTAAATATCCAGATTTTTTTTGAAAGAAGTTAAAAATAAGTAAGGGCAATTTAGTCATTCTTAAATAAAACTAACGGAGTTATGTTAAATTTAACGGAAGGGAATGTGTGCTGGTTTTTTGAAACCACAAGGGAATTTTAGGTAGTTTTCAAACCACTGGGGGATTTTGTGAAGGTTTTTCAAACCAAAGGGGTGTTTTGGGTTGATAGCCCGAAGTAAATGTGGAGGCTCAAATGAGTACATAAATTGATCATGTGAAACTATAGTGGCACAAATGAAAAGTGATACGAAAATACTATATGTCACTAGCACAAATAGTAAAATATTACAAGTACTCGAGAAATATTACAAGCATGTTTTATGAAAATACTCTTAACATTTGAGTAAGTCTTAAGTTATACACCTCATTTAAATCATTTTTGTATTTATTTCTATTTTTGGAAATAATTTGTTAAACGGTTGAGACCGTTAGCTAAAACTTTCCCCTTAAGGAAAGTTTCCCTCCCCTATATATACCCGATTAGTTTTAGATTGTAACTTACTTAGTTTAGCTCAAGTTTTCAGATTACACACTTTATAAACTCTCTCAATCATTCAATACAATTTTGTGATGGAATCATTTGATTCCTTCATTTAGTTTTTACAATTTTGATCGATCTATTCGATTCTTCATATGGTATCATTCACCAAGTTTCAATTCTGATAATTCCGCTGCATTTACTGTTATTTTTAACCTCTGATCGCGTTTTTGTTCGGCGATATTTGTACGATTGTTTGATTCAATCGTAATTTGAGTGTAAATCTCTGTTTTACACCAGTTATTTTCACTGATATTGTTGTTTTTTGGTAGATCTCTGTTTTACACCAGTTATTTTCACTGATATTGTTGTTTTTTGGTAGATCTGTTGATTCTCTGCAATTTGATCGGTTGATATTGTTTTTGATCGGTTCATATTGATTTTGTTCGGTTGATTTTGATAAATATATCAAGATGAGTATTAAGAACCCTAGTGAAGATTCTACTTCGGTTTATTTCTTAGGATCACATGATTTTTCAGTGATTGTTGGTGATGTTTTGACTGGAGATAACTATATCTCATGGACTCAGGGTGTTGATATGGCCCTTAGCATAAGAAATAAGATTGCATTTATAAATGGAACTTTGTCTATTCCACCTGAGACTGATGCTATCACAAGAACAGCTTGGATTAGAGCTGATAATCTTGTGAGATCTTGGTTATTGAATTCTGTGAGTAAAGATATTAGGTACAGTCTGCTGTATTTTAAAACTTCTTTGGCTGTTTGGGATGAGTTGAGAACCAGATATAGTAGAGCAGATGGCTCAAGATAGAGGTGGCAAATGGATCAACCGGACCGGATCCAAGTCCAAATCCATGTGGATCCGATCCATTAGGATTTGGATCCAAACGGATCCATAGGGGTGGATCTCAAATGGATTCAACTTGGACCGGATCCGGGTCCGGATCCATGTGGATCCGCGGATCTAAGTAGTACTATTTTTGAATCCAATCATGGATCCGATCGGATCCATTTGTGGATCCACCTCGGATCCATTGTCGGATCCATGTGGATCCATTACCGGATCCAAGTGGATCCATCTTGGTAGATCCATCTAATCCACCAAATCAACTTCTACTAAACCCAATTTTTCCATCCACCAACCTATTCCACCACCTTAAATTTAAATATATATCATTATTCTAAATTCTTAATTAACAAGATATTGGACGCTTAGAAAGAAAAAAAAAATTATAATTTAACACTCAACTACATTACGATATAAATGTACAAGCTAGTGTTTCACATAAGTTAACTTTTTCTTTTAATTTTAAAATATGTAATGCTCTTTTGAGATGTATTTACTAAAAATATATATGTATACGAATAAAACATTTATATATATATATATATATATATATATATATATATATATATATATATATATATATATATATATATATATATATATATTTGAGAAAAATATAGAAATCATGAATACTTCTATAACAAAAGAAATATTATTTTTTGTAGTGTTTTTAATGAAGTTGAGTTTTGGAATTTGTAAGACTTTCTCGAGCTTTTGATTAAGGATTAGAAATATTATCTAAATTCTTTTTATATATGATTGAGAATAATTTTTGCCTCTTTAAAAATTGAGGTTAAAGATCACAAAATTATAAAACTTAATAATGAGAATAAAAATGTCAATCAATCATAGATTGTACATATCTTTAACTTTAATTGATAGTTACCAAATTAAAGTACGAGATCTTCTTCTCACAATGATTAGTTATACGTTGAGAAATTATTTTGCGTAATTAAAAAATTAAATTCATAGTAAAATAAACTTATATTTTTAAAAGTGTACAAATGCATAAAGACAATGAAATAGTGGCGCGAATAAAAAGTTAAATGCCAAAAATTGCTTTAAATTGAGTTAGATCTAGACATGGACTTGGATGGATCCACACGGATCCAAATGTGGATCCACCCGGATCCACTCACGGATCCACCTAGATCCATGATTGGATCTAGTCGGATCCACTCACGGATCCACCCAGATCCACCCGGATCCACGTTTGGATTCGCACGGATCCGCATAGGATCCAGGTCCACCTTGGATCCACCGGATCAACTTGGTTTTGGATCCATGGTGGATCCTGGGTGGATCGGATCCGATGGATCCACAATGGATCCGGTTGGATCCATGGATTCGGATCCATTTTGCCACCCCTAGCTCAAGAGTATTTCATTTGAAGAAATCCTTGGCTACAATATCACAAGGATCACAAACTGTCACTATGTACTATAACACATTTAGGTGTTTATGGGATGAATATGTTAGCAATAGGCATGTGATTGCCTGTTCATGTGGATTGTGTATTTGTGGTATGAATAAGAATATGGTTGAGGTGCAAGATTCTGACTGTGTGCTGTCCTTTTTGATTGGATTGAATGAGTCATATGCTGCCTTGAGGAGCCAAATTCTACTTAACTCACCTTTGCCATCTTTGTCCAAGATATATTCTCTGGTTTTACAGGAAGAGAATCAGAGGTGTTTGCAGGCTTCTACTCATATTTCCGATCCTCTAGCTATGTTCACAAGAGCTAAAACCAGTCAAGATGGTAATAACAAAACTCCCTATCAGCCATCACAGAACAAGTTTCAAAAGAATGGAGCTAACAAAGATAAGAAAAAGCTCAAATGTACACACTGTGGATTCACTGGACACACAGTGGATAGGTGCTTTCAAATCATTGGATATCCTCTAGGTTGGGAAGGAGCAACAGGAAAAAGAGTTGCACATTCAGCAAATATGGCATCTGCTGAAGACAAAACTGAAGAACAGGAAATTCCTGAGGATAATCAGGCTCTTTTTGAGCAGTTCTTAGCATTCAAGAACAACATGACTAATCAAACTAATGCTGCACATTCTGCACAGCCTTTTGTTGCTACAACAACAGTTGGTAAACATGTTCTTTCAAAATTATCTTTAAATACTGAAGTTGGTAAATATGTTTTAACTTCAGTAGCTTTGAATTCCTTTAAAGATCCTGTAGGAAAGTTATGGATTTTAGATTTAGGAGCAACAGATCACATGCTATGTGATCCAAGATGGTTTCATTCTCATGCTGATCATATTAATATTCCTATATCATTGCCTACTTCTAGTCTTGCCATGGCTACTTTGTGTCAAGATGTCACTTTGAACAATGGTTTTATGCTTAAGGATGCTTTATATGTGAAAGATTTCACTTTCAATTTGATTTCTGTATCCAAACTTACCAAGTTTTGTAATATCTCACTGTGTTTTTTGTCAAATATCTGTGTTTTACAGGACACAATCACGAAGAAGACGACTGGTTTTGCTAATGAGCATGATGTCTTTACTTGCTTGACAATATATTTCCTACTGTTTGTAATAGAATTCAAAATTCTAAGTGTAACTCTGTTGCATTAGATAAGATATTATGGCATGCTAGACTAGGTTATGCTTCATATAAGAAGCTTTCTTGTATTCCTGATACATCAATAAATAAAGAGAATCATCCTATTTCTTGTGATACATGTCATTTAGCAAAGCAAAAACGATTACCTTATTCTATAAGCAATAGTGAATCTATAGCTGCCTTTGATCTTATTCACTGTGACATATGGGGACCTTTTGCTACACCTGCTCATGATGGTTCAAGATTTTTCCTTACGATTGTAGATGACTACACCAGATGCACATGGATATACTTTTTAAAGACAAAATCTGAAGTGCAGAATCACATAATACACTTTTGCAAAATGGTTTCAACACAATTCTCTTTAAAAGTAAAAGTATTAAGATCTGACAATGGAACAGAATTCCTAATGAAAGATTTCTATGGTTCTTATGGAGTTATACACCAGACAAGTTGTGTTGAATCACCTCAACAGAATGGATTAGTTGAGTGCAAGCACCAACATCTTTTGCAGGTTGCAAGATCACTAAAGTTTCAATCAAACATACCTATTAAATATTGGACATATTGTGTTGCAGCTGCAGCTTTTATCATAAATAGACTTCCCTCACAAGTTATTAATAATCAAACTCCTTTTGAAAGACTTTATAACAAGTTACCTGATTATTCATCTATCAAAGTGTTTGGTTGTTTATCCTATGCCTCTACTTTAGCTGCTCACAGACACAAATTTGATGCAAGAGCTCAAAAATGTGTTTTTTTAGGCTATCCTCTTGGTACAAAAGGATATATTTTGCTTAACCTTGTTACTTCTAAGATTCTAATATCAAGGAATGTTGTTTTTTATGAAACAGAGTTTCCTTTCAAGATGGATACTAATGATATATCTCAGACTTCAGTGCAAACACAGGTTCCAAAACTATGCATAGAGTCTTTTATCAGCTTGCAAAGGACTCCTGTTGATCCTGTTGAACCAGTGGAGATTCAAGCTGATTTTATTCAACATATGAATGAGCTGCAAGTGCACACTCCTGAACCACAGTACCCTATAGAAAATACAGAACTCACCACCAGCTCTACTCCACATGAGGACAACATCAGTAACTCTAATCCTTTATCTCCTAATGATAATATTGTTTCTACTGCTGATCAAGTTGAAAATCTTAATGAAAAAGAGAGTTTATCTATGTCAAATGATCACTTAGTAGCTATTCCTGAGAATCAAGTTCCTTTAAGAAAGTCTACTAGACAGATTAATCCTCCTGCATACTTACAGAACTATAATTATAAGTTACCACCATCTCTGAACAAAGCAAATGCTTCTATAAATTTCTCTATTAAACATCCTATCCAATCCTATATTTCTCTAGATAGACTTGCTCAAAACATAGAGCTTTTACTACTGCTATTACTCAGAATGTTGAACCTAAGTCATATACTCAAGCTAGCAAGTCACCAGAACGGCAATTAGCTATGAAAAAGGAGCTAGATGCATTAGAAAAGACACAAACTTGGGTTCTAACTGACCTACCTCCTAACCATAATTGCATAGGATGTAAATGGGTTTATAAAATTAAACTCAAAGCAGATGGTAGTATAGAAAGATACAAGGCTCGATTGGTTGCAAAAGGATACACTCAAGAAGAAGGACTAGACTATTTTGACACCTTCTCACCTGTAGCTAAGTTAACTACTGTCAAAGTCCTATTAGCTGTTGCAGCTTCAAAGAACTGGTTTTTACATCAACTAGATGTAAATAATGCATTCCTCCATGGAGACTTAGAGGAGGAGATATATATGAAACCCCCTCCAGGCTACTGTTTACCTAAAGACCAAAGAGTTTGCTTACTTAAAAAGAGCCTCTACGGTCTCAAACAAGCAAGCAGACAGTGGTATAACAAACTAACCACTTGTTTAATTGCTTATGGTTACTCTCAATCTATATCTGATTGTTCATTGTTCACTAAGCAAACTAACTCTTCTTTCACTGCATTATGTATCTATGTAGATGATATTATACTTACAGGCAACAATTTACAAGACATATCAAATTTAAAAGCTCACCTGGATGAAAAATTCGCTATAAAGGACCTTGGAGAGCTCAAATATATACTTGGAATAGAAGTAGCTAGGAGCAAAGCAGGTCTCTTCCTATGTCAAAGGAAGTATGCACTTGATATTCTATCTGAGTCTGGCTACTTGGGTTGCAAACCAAGTCATACACCAATGGATTCATCCTCAAAATTAAAAGCAGAAGATCCACCTTACTTAGAAGATGCAACAATGTACAGAAGACTAGTGGGAAGATTACTCTATCTCACAATTACAAGGCCTGATCTAAACTACAGCATTCAATGCCTCACTCAGTTTATGTCAAAGCCTACTGTTTCCCACTTAGCTGCTGCACAAAGGGTCCTAAGATACATCAAGTCAAGCCCTAGAAAAGGAGTATTTTACCCTGCACAGAATGAAATACACCTAAAAGCATTCTGTGACAGTGATTGGGCTGCATGCATAGACACAAGGAGAAGGGTCACAGGCTATGCAATCTATTTAGGACATTCACTAGTGTCTTGGAAGGCAAAGAAACAACCAACGGTAAGCAGGTCCTCAACAGAAGCAGAATACAGGGCTGTAGCTACCACAACATGTGAAGTAATTTGGTTATCTCAACTCCTCAAAGACCTCTGCCTCATTCAAACCAAAACACCATTGATATTCACAGATAATAAGAGTGCATTCTGCATGGCAAGCAATCCAGTGCAACATGAAAGGACAAAACATATTCAAATAGATTGCTTCTTTGTAAGAGAAAAGGTTCATGAAGGCTTGATCAAAGTGGTGCACATTTCAAATGAATTTCAAGTAGCAGATTTTTTGACAAAGCCTTTATCCCTTCAACCTTTCAACAAAATTATCTCCAAGATGGGCATTCATGATATTCATGCTCCTCTTGAGGGGGGATCTTAAGTTATACACCTCATTTAAATCATTTTTGTATTTATTTCTATTTTTGGAAATAATTTGTAAAACGGTTGAGACCGTTAGCTAAAACTTTCCCCTTAAGGAAAGTTTCCCTCCCCTATATATACCCGATTAGTTTTAGATTGTAACTTACTTAGTTTAGCTCAAGTTTTCAGATTACACATTTTATAAACTCTCTCAATCATTCAATACAATTTTGTGATGGAATCATTTGATTCCTTCATTTAGTTTTTACAATTTTGATCGATCTATTCGATTCTTCATAGTAAGCATACCACCGACATAAAAAACGAGACTAACCACAAAAGACACATACTTCTCTTGAGGTTTTTGATCATATGCTCATATTTGTCCGATTTATTAATTGGTCCAGGAACCATCGCTTTCCATCTTGTACAACTCTCCGGATCCTCAGATACAAAGAGTTTGCAACGATAATCTACAAGATTGAATTTTTGTAGGACAATTATAACTAGAGGGTGCAAATTACTAAGTTGCTTGTGACACAGTGAAAAGAACTTGGCCATAGAAACTTACAAGTACAATAGCAATACAAACTTCAAAAAAGAAAATCGTAAGCAGCATGGTCTAGCTTCATAGTATAAGCAAATATTAAACCAACAGCAAAAGCATCAGACATTTCTTTTGGTGTTCTATACTTTGTGACAGTAAAGTCTTTTTAATCGGATATATTACTGATTTACTAAATCTGATTAGAAAGCCTATCAGTCAAAAAAATAATTGATAAACCTAAACAAAATGCCGAGTTAAAAACATGACATTTGAAATGCTCTTGGGGAGAAACACCATTATCAATATGAATCGCTAATTAAGTATTTCATCACAAGGAATTTAATATCCATAGCACTTGACTATACTCAAGCTCATGTTCATGATCAGCGGTGAGGATTTCATCAGGAGTTTAATTTTTACATGAAACAAGAGCAGATGCTCAAAAATATGCATTCAAGGACAAAGGATTTTGTAATCGCCCTAAACTGCTGTATGGTAAGACTCCTGGCATCTGTTATGGAATTAAACTTCTATAAAAGACTAATATCAGTTGCAACTATAT
This sequence comes from Misopates orontium, assembly GCA_946800315.1. Lineage (NCBI taxonomy): Eukaryota > Viridiplantae > Streptophyta > Magnoliopsida > Lamiales > Plantaginaceae > Misopates > Misopates orontium. The sequence goes on from OX326951.1 coordinate 13,569,107, forward strand.
ATATATCATGTGTCTGATGTTTGCAAAAGCGCGGTACCACTTTATACCATTTGCAAAATAACGCTCAAGTTCAGAACATAGCAAAACTAAAGAAGACCAGAAGTAAGTGATGCTGAAAACTCAGAGCCACTATAAAGTGAAGGCATTACATGGTACTGAAAGAATATTTACCAGTTCATGCTCAAGGGAATCAATTTTTACCCTTTGTTTCGTATTAGACACCTTCAGCCCTTCAATTTCTTGCATTAACTGTAAAAAAAAGGCAAAAAGTTCATCAGCAGATCAAAAGAGAGAACAAAAAGGAAAAATATTAGATATTCTTAGAGGAGAGGCCTAGGTACCTTCATCACCACAGACTCAAAACTGAAAGAGTGTACATCCATGTGCTCACCATCAAACATAGAGCTATTGTTCTTATTAGCTGATCAGATACAGAACATTCCATTTATGGAAATGATTTAAACGGTGGTTATGACCGTTGGTCAACAACTTACCCAAAACAGAAACTTTTCATCTTGTAATTCAAATTAGCCGTTATGATCGTTTGTTTATAATTACACAATCACCTCTGTATTTTTAACTCACTTGTTTATGCTTAGATTAGGAGAATGGTTAGGGTTTGGAATCCTTAGTTCTTCAATCATCAATTTCATCAACACTCTGTAATCTTTGATTCTCAATCGTTCAATTTAATTCAATCTTTCGTTTATCGTTTATCGTTGGTTAATATGGCATCACTCGCTTGGTTTTGATCTTCTTCCGCTGTACTTTGCTTGTTTTTCAATTGCGCGATTTCATCTTCAACGCTATTTCTCAATTTGATACTTTTTCTGTTGCGATCTCCAGATCTGCAAATTTTAATCCGATCAATTGATCTCTGTTGTGATTTCGATCAATTTTGACCGATCAGAATGTCAAATCTCGATTCATCTTCAAATCCAAGGAAGAATCTAGTGAAGATTCAACTTCACCTTATTTTTTGGGCACTCATGATCACCCTGGTGCTGCTGTTGTGGGTGATATCTTCACTGGCAAGAACTAAATTTCGTGGAGTAAAGAAATAAAATGGCGTTGAATATCAAAAATAAGATAGGTTTCATTGATGGAATTATTCCTATGCCTGATGACTCTTATCTCGTGTTAAGAACTTGTTGGATAAGGGCGAATACTTTGGTGTTATCTTTGTTACTCAATTCTGTTTCCAAAGAATTGAGGCAGAGCTTGCTTTATTTTGATTCTGCATTAGAGTTATGGCTTGAACTAAAGAGTACATATGATCATGTTGATGGATCATGTGTGTATCAATTACAAAAATACTCTCATCTGTCACTTCGTCCTAAAAACGTGTCTGCCATGTGTCCACATATATTCTAATTTAATTATTGAGATACCATATATATAGTAAAACTTTGGGTTTTCAACAAGCTACTGCTACATCCGTTTCATTAGGAATCGATGATCTTTTAACAACACCCTCGAAGAGATGGCTAGTTCAAGATGCTGAACAACAAAGTTTTAATTTTGGAAAAACACCATCATTATGGGAATGTACAAGCGGTAGAAAAATTACGCCAATCCATTGAAATATGGTATGCCACAAGTGAATATTTACGACAAGAAATGAATCCTAATTTTAGGATGACTGACCCCTTTAATCCAGTTCATATAATGTCTTTTTCGGGAGCTAGAGGAAATGCATCTCATGTACATCAATTAGTAGGTATGAGATGATTAATGTCGGACCCTCAAGGGCAAATGATTGATTTACCCATTCAAAGCAATTTACGCGAGGGGCTTTCTTTAACAGAATATATAATTTCTTGCTACGGAGCGCGTAAAGGAGTTGTGGATACTGTTGTATGAACATCAGATGCTGGATATCTCAAGCGCAGACTTGTTGAAGTAGTTCAACACATTGTCTGTATGTCGAACAGATTGCGGCACCGCTCGTGGTATTTCTGTGAGTCCTCAGAATGGGATGATGGCACAAAGGATTTTTATCCAAACATTAATTGGTCGTGTATTAGCTAATGATATATATATGGGCACGCGGTGTATTGCCACTCGAAATCAAGACATTGGGATTGGACTTGTAAATCGATTCATAACCTTTCAAGCACAACCAATAGATATTCGAACTCCTTTTACTTGTAGGAGTGCATCTTGGATCTGTCGATTATGTTATGGCCGGAGTCCTACTCATGGCGACCTAGTTGAACTGGGAGAAGCTGTAGGTATTATTGCGGACCAATCGATTGGAGAACTGGGTACTCAATTAACATTAAAAACTTTTCATACCGGCGGAGTATTCACGGGAGGTACTGCAGAACATGTGCGAGCCCCCTCTAATGGAAAAATAAAATTCAATGAGGATTTGGTTCATCCAACACGTACACGCCATGGATAATTCAATGAGGATTTGGTTCATCCAACACGTACACGCCATGGACATCCTGTGTTTCAATGTCCTATAGACTTGTATGTAACTATTGAAAGTGAAAATATTCAACATAATGTAAAGATTCCACCCCAAAGTTTTCTTTTAGTTCAAAACGATCAATATGTAGAATCAAAACAAGTAATTGCTGAGATTCGGGCAGGAACATCCACTTTTAATTTTAAAGAGAAGGTTCGAAAACATATTTATTCTGACTCAGACGGAGAAATGCACTGGAGCACCGATGTGTATCATGCACCAGAATATACATACGGTAATGTTCATCTATTACCAAAAACAAGTCATTTATGGATATTATTAGGAGGGTCGTGCGGATCTAGTCTAGTCTCACTTTCGCTCCATAAGGATCAAGATCAAATGAGTGCGTATTCTCGTTCTGTCAATAGAAGATCTACTTTTAACCTCTCAGGAACCAGTGATCAGTCGAAACAAAACTTCTTTACTTCGTATTTTCGGATAAAAAAGAAGACAGGATTCCTGATTATTGAGACCTTAGTCGAATTCTCCCGAATTCGGATTTATTCACAAAGAGGCGAAGAAATAAATTCATCATTCCAATCCAATTGATTCAAGAACTCGAGAACGAAGTAATGCCCACCTCAGGCATCTCGATTGAAATCCCCATGAATGGCATTTCCCATCGAAATAGTATTCTTGCTTATTTTGATGATCCTCGATACAGAAGAAAGAGCTCGGGCATTACTAAATATGGCACTCTAGAAATGCATTCGATCGTCGAAAAAGGGGGGGGGGGGGGGGGGGAGGCAAGGAATTTAGGCCAAAATACCAAATGAAAGTAGATCGATTTTTTTTCATTCCCGAGGAAGTGCATATCTTACCCGGGTCTTCTTCCACAATGGTACGGAACAATAGTATTGTTGGTGTAGATACACAAATTACTTTAAATACAAGAAGCCGAGTAGCCGGGTTAGTCCGAGTGGAGAGAAAAAAAAATAATTGAACTAAAAATCTTTTCTGGAGATATCCATTTTCTTGGAGAACTAGATAAGATATCCCGACATAGCGGCGTTTTGAAACCACCAGGAGTAGGAAAACAAAATTCTAAGGAATCCAAAAAGTGGAAAAATTGGATCTATGTTCAACGGATCACACCTAGCAAGAAAAAGTATTTTGTTTTGGTTCGGCCTGTTGTCAAATATGAAATAACGGACGGTATAAATTTAGCAACGCTTTTTCCCCCGGATCTGTTGCAGGAGTGGGATAACGTGAAACTTTGAGTTATTAATTATATCCTTTTATGGAAATGGTAAACCAATTCGACGAATTTCTGATACAAATTGTCAATTAGTTCGCACTTGTTTAGTATTGAATTGGGACCAAGAAAAAAAAAAGTTCTTCTAGTCAAGAAGCCCTTGCTTCCTTTGTTGAAATAAGGACAAATGGTTTGATTCGAGATTTCCTAAGAATCGACTTAGCAAAATCTCCTATTTCATATATCGGAAAAAGGAATGATCCATCGGTCTCAGCATTGCTTTATGATAATGGATGGGATTACACATTTATCAATCCGTTTTCTTCCATTTATTCCAAGGCAAGAATTGAACAATCCCTTGATCAAAATGAAAGAACTATTCATATGTTGTTGAATCAAAATACAGGATTCCATTCGGTGATAATTTTGTCATCATCCAATTGTTTTTGAATGGGTCCATTCAACGATGTAAAATATCACAATGTGATAAAAGAAGCAATTAAAATTCCAAAAGACCCTCTAATTACAATTAAGAATTCGATAGGGCCTTTAGGAACAGCCTTTCGAATTGCAAATGTTTATTCATTTTACTATTTAATAACTTATAATCAGATCTTGGTAAATAACTATTTCTATTTGCAACTTGACAAGTTAAAACAGACTTTTCAAGTAATTAAATATTATTTAATGGATGAAAATGAGAAAGTTAATAACCCCGATCCATCCAGTACCATTATTTTCAATTTGAATTGGTATTTTCTCCATCTCAGTTATTGTCAAGAAACATTTACACTAATGAGTCTTGGGCAGTTTATTTGTGAAAATATATGTATAACCAAAAATGCACCGCACCTAAAATCGGGTCAAGTTATACTTGTTCAAGTTGACTTTGTAGTAATCCGATCAGCTAAGCCTTATTTGGCCACTCCAGGAGCAACTGTTCATGGCCATTATGGGAAAATCCTGTAAAACGAAGATACTTTAATTACATTTATATATGAAAAATCGAGATCTGGTGATATAACCCAAGGGCTTCCAGAAGTGGAACAGGTGTTAGAAGTCCGTTCGGTTGATGCTATATAGATGAATCTAGAAAAGCGGGTTGAGGGTTGGAACGGACGTATACCAAGAATTCCTGGAATGTCCTGGGCATTCTTGATTAGTGTTGAGTGAACTATAGTGCATATTCGTATCTCTTTGGTTATAGATCCAAAAGGTATATCGATCCTAGGGGGTGCAGATTCATAATAGGCATATAGAAATTATTGTACGTCAAAAAACATCAAAGGTATTGGTTTCAGAAGATGGAATGTCTAATGTTTTTTCACCCGGAGAACTAATTGGATTGTTGCGAGCGGAACGAATGGGGTGCGCGTTGGAAGAAGCGGTTTGTTACCGAGCCGTTTTATTGGGAATAACAAGAGCATCTCTCAATACTCAAAGTTTCATATCTGAAGCGAGTTTTCAAGAAACTGCTCGAGTTTTAGCAAAAACAGCTCTCCGGGGTCGAATCGTTTAGTTGAAAGACCTAAAAGAGAATATTGTTTTGGAGGGGGGGGATGATACCCGTTGGTACCGGATTGAAAGGGTTTGTACCCCCTTTAAAACAACATAACAAGAGTCCGTTGGAATCAAAAAGAAACAATCTATTCGAGGGGGAAATGAGAGATACTTTGTTTCACCACAAAAATTTTTTTGATTCTTTTCTTTCAATGAATTTCCATGATACATCCGAACAATCATTTATATGATTTAATGATTTTTAACAGCGGTTTCCTACTTTTTGACTATCTGTATTTGGTGCAGTTATTTGATTTGGTAATCAAAATAATAAGGAATAGAAAAGACTAATGGCGTATTTGTATATCTACGACCAATCTACGGTAGAAGAGAAGGTTCCATTGGAACAATTATTTATTTCAGTTTAGGGTTCCTCGTTTTTTTCTTTTTTGGAAAAATGGGGGGTTGTGGGGAGAAATGACTTAGAAGAGATGCTGGAGGCAGGAGTTCATTTTGGCCTTGGTACTAGGGAATGGAATCCTAAAATGGCACCTTATATCTTGGCAAGGCGTAAAGGTATGCATATTACAAATCGTACTAGAACTGCTCATTTTTTATCCGAAGCCTGCGATTTGGTTTTTGATGCAGCAAGTAGGGGAAAACAATTCTTAATTATTGGTACTAAAAATAAAGCAGCTGATTCAGTAGCATGGGCTGCAATAAAGGCCCGGTGTCGTTGTGTTAATAAAAAATGGATCAGCAGTATGTTACCGAATTGGTCCACTATAGAAACGAGACTTCGTAAGTTCAGGGACTTGAGAATGGAACAAAAAACGGGAAGACTCAACCGTCTTCCGAAAAGAGATGCGGCTATGTTGAAAAGACAATTATCTCGCTTGCAAACATATCTGGGCGGGATTAAATATATGACAGGGTTACCTGATATTGTAATAATCGCCGACCAGCATGAAGAATATACCGCCTCGCGGGAGTGTATTACTTTGGGAATTCCAACAATTTGTTTAATCGATACAAATTGTGATCCTGATCTTGCAGATATTTCTATTCCAGCCAATGATGACGCTATATCTTCAATCCGCTTAATTCTTAACAAATTAATATTTGCAATTTGTGAGGGCCGTTCTGGCTATGTAAGAAATCCTTGATTACTGATAAGATAAAATAAATAACTTTTACTTCGAAAGTTCGATAGGTTTCTGGAATCGGTTATTCTTTCTGAATTTCTAAAAATTGATCAAAATAACTGGGAATTTTTGGATCGGTTATTCAAACTATCTGATTCAAGTAGACAAAGAGGTGGTTGAATCAAAATAATTTTGTTTAAAGTTCGATTTTTTTTAGAGGACAATATGAATATGCTATCATGTTCCATCAACACCCTAAAAGGGTTATACGATATATCTGGTGTGGAAGTAGGCCAACATTTCTATTGCAAGTCCATGGCCAAGTACTTATTACTTCTTGGGTTGTAATTGCTATCTTATTAGGTTCAACTACGCTAACTCTTCGGAACCCACAAACCATTCCGACTGGGGGTCAGAATTTCTTCGAATATGTTCTTGAATTCATTCGAGATGTGAGTAAAACTCAAATTGGAGAAGAATATGGCCCCTGGGTTCCTTTTATTGGAACTATGTTTCTATTTATTTTTGTTTCTAATTGGTGAGGAGCTCTTTTACCTTGGAAAATCATAGAATTACCTCATGGAGAGTTAGCGGCACCCACGAATGATATAAATACTACTATTGCTTTGGCTTTACTCACGTCAGTGGCATAT